>OY979446.1:10020000-12420000 GCA_963855545.1 Ethmia dodecea | reverse complement strand
CCTATTTAATACTACCTCGCGGTTTGACCCGCGTAGTTCCCGTCCCATTCCCGGGTTTCGTGGTTTAGGTATGAAAGTGTAGCAAACAAACAATGTCACTTTGGCATTTATAATATTTAGGATATGAAAGTCCACAAAAGGGTATGCTATCAAACAGTATAAATTCATCAATAAAAAAAAATTAAATATGTACAATAAAGCTTAATTGTTGTAATAATAGTTTATATGATTAGATAAGATATGGTACAAATATCTAACTACTCTAGTGTAATATCACAGAGGTACTTAAAATGGGCCAGTTTTCTAAGATGTAGTACTTATAGTAATGTCTGTATGTACCTATATAGACTGTGTCTTGGCGAGTCATAAGTTTTATGGGTGCCTACTATCAACATAAGTACACAATGAAAGTATGTTGACATTGTGAAAATATAATTAGCCCTGATTTATGGATAGTGAGATAATAAATACCCCTTTGAGATAAAGGACTAAGAAAGGAAAAAGTTGATTATCATTTTGTAAATATGATTTTTAATTTTATAAGGCTCATGAAAACCATAAATAAAACCTTGAAGCTGAGACCATAAATGTTTTTATAGTTGAGTCACCATAATATGTACTCATTTAAATATATATATTTACCACATACAGGATAGTGATAAGTGGAGGGAGAGAGGAGAGGCCTTTGCTCAGCAGTGGGACAAGGCTAACAAAAAAAAATTACCACATCTTGACGAGAAGTCTGTGACCCAAGGCACCATGAAGTGTGCTTGTGGGTCAGTAGAGGACCTTCCAGCCAGCATGTTCAGGTGAAGGAGGTAGTCCAGATTCGATATCCGGCCGCGCACCCACAGCATGCACAGTTTCTCCAGCTGCACAGCCTCAGCACGCCATCCCCATTCCTCCTCCCTCTTCCCCTGCGACCCCTGACTTGAAGTGACAGCTGGAGTTGACTGTTTACTCTTATTATGCTCATATATCAATGACGCATCCAGTGAATGAATGTTGTTTGTTATTCTAGGCAAGACTTGCAACCACAAATTTTCTGATAAGTAAATATCCTGAAGCTCAAGCATTCCTAAGCATAGCCCTCTGTCGCTCAATGCTTTCGATACATTCAGAAGTTGGTATATAATAAACAGACCTCGAGAGTAATTTTTGTCTATCAAAGTTGGACTGAAATTAAGGCAGTCTAAAAGGTTGTTCTCGTAATGTCCTCTATAAACTATGAAGAAGTTATTCTCAGTCTCTAAAGCGAACATAGCTGCTAGCAAATTGACATGTGTTTCATAAGATTTGGATACATATTTATTAGGTATTATTTCTTTGTACTCTGTGGGCTTTCCTGCATTGTCAGTTTTTATTCTAATTATATTACAGCCATACAGTCGCAGTATAACTTCCGAGAGTAAGTGGTCATGCTCCAAAAGATTAACAATGGTACTTTCCTTTGAACTTTCACTGTTTTGACAATATTTCTTGTAAGATTCTTTCCACAGTGTTCTTTGATTACTTTGTGACACATACTGAAGCAATTGCGAAAATGTTAAAGGTGAGTCTGGGGCAGATTCGTTCAGTTTATACCGTGGCAGGGGCAGAACTTTGGAGACCTTTTTGGTTAGTACCTAGAATGAAAGGTAACATTGATGAATATAAATCGATTTAAAAGGGTGTTTTTAGCATGTTATGAGAATTTCTAATGTATACGTACCCTAATAAATATTTTTCTCCATGGATAAGGAACCTTTTCTCCAGGTTGAACAGTAAAATCTACATTATTCACGGAGTTATCAACTTCTGCATTTTTTAACCACTTCTTGAGCCAGCTAGTGTGAATAACGACTGTAAAAAGGCTAGGCGAGGCAGTTGAGAATATATTTTTATAGCTTATATCTAATTCTTTAGCAATACAATCCATTTTGTTTAGTATGAAAATCTTTTGTTTGTTTTCTTTCATTAATCGCGAACAAGCAAAGCAATCATCACCACTGATAATTTTGAGACTTTTGACAATGACATTATTTTTTCCGCTCAATTTTGTTAAACACGCTAAGATCAAATATCAACTGCCTCGTTTTCAGTTTTTACCAAGTCTTTCTCTTTTCGTCTTTTTATCAAAGCTTTTTATTGTCATTTATATTATATTCGTAGTTAAATGGCTCTGCTTCAGAGTCCATTCCCCAAAAATACAGTGTCTTCAATTTTCTTCATACCCCTTTCGGTCATCGACAGTAAAATGATAGTACTTTTACTGAAGACTTTATTGTGTTGTGACTTCTTGAGGCAATCCATCCCACGCATTTTATCGAATTTCCCATTCACTGCACAGTTTCACGGACACTTGCCACATAATATACTTAAGTAGAATCACTATTATGAGTGAAAACCAAAATATACAGAAAAATGATTTTAGGTCAGAGGTCACTTTTGGGATTCCCGACAAAAAGCCTCTTTTTCTATGATGTTTTCACCAGAAGACCGTGAAATAAACTTAACCTTCTAAACAGAAAATTGAAAGGACAACCAAAACCAAAATATACCTACTTTTGCATTATATTTTCTCTTTGAAGTAAAGTAACTCTATGTGCTTACAAAACAAGAAGCTTCTTTTAGCTCCAAACAACAATCGCGTGTTAAATAAAATAAAATGTAAACCTCTAAACTTTAATGTCAATAAAACTATTTCTATTTCAATAACAAAGGAATGACAAAGATTGGAAAATTTGTGATATAAAATATCATTGCTGAGCACCTTAATTTCATTAAATATTATCATCGGCATTACATAAATATCAATATCACAGTAATATTGGTATAAGAAATTGCATCAATAACTTTGTACATAGTGACTTGTTTGTATTTTAGTAATAAAATTTATATCTATTCTTAAAATGTATGTCTTCCTTACATAATAGGAACAACATCAAAAAATATATTTTTTATAAATTTTACAGTAATACAACCTCAAACATTAAATTCCAGAATCTTCATTCCATTTTACCAGTTATTCTTTTCAAATAGCACTTCCACAGAGTATCTTTATAAATGACAGCTTGTGTTTCTGGACTCTTTGCTGCGACAATACCCCTCCCAACCACTACGACATCAGCACCATTTTCTAGTACTACTTTCTCTGGAGTATTGTAAATCTGACCGAGGTTATCAGTGGAACTCTCCAGCTGCACTCCTGGCGTAAGCTGAATCAGACCTGGGTTTCTGAATGACTTCTTATTCTGGCATACAAAACCAGTTATCAAATCCGGGTACTTATCTGCCATCTTCACGGTAGCTTCTGTGTAGTCAGGTGTAATGAGATTACCCTGAAAGTTATTTGCATTTTAGAATCATTATAAAAAATTTGGTCTTTTGATAGTAATTGTGAATACCAAATCAAACCTACTTATGGGTGTAGTGTGAGGTGATTAAGAATTGCATCAGACCTTTGTGCTTACTGCGTTACGCTCCAAAGAATGGACATAAGAAATAATTCAATATGGACAATGCACTATGAAAACCCCAAAGAAAAGAAAAAAATGCAGTAGAATAAAGAATAATCTCAGGAAATTTTAAAATATTCTACTTTTTGTAGAAGTTTAAATTACCTCACTACTCATTTCAGCCAATAAGAACACTCCTCTGCTGACTCCATTTGTATATCCATTCAAGGCCTTCAGTATACCCTCTCCAGGCAAAGAATGCGCTGTCACACAATCAGCCCACTCTCCAATCTTGAACAATCCCTTCAAATATTGTAGAGACACAGTGTTGCCAATATCAGCAAATTTACGATCTTCCAAAATTAAAAAGTTGAAACGGTCAGCCAGTTGCTTTAACTGGGTAATAAATAGATCAGAGAAATCCTCTATGATGTCTATATGTGTCTTGACCAAGCAGATGTGATCACCAACTTTTTCTAACAAATCCAAGATTTTTACGGATGAGGTTAGATCGACTGAGAGGCATAGGTTGGTCTTTTTAACAGCCATTATGTTGAATAACTGCTTTGCCACTTTGTTGGAAGCCAACTGGGCTCGCTTTTCATAAGGAATTGACACCCGATCCACAGGAATTTCTACAAAGCAAAAAATTATGATGATTAATTACATTTGGACTCCATTCAATGTCTAGAAATGGAACTTTTCTGATATGCTCCCATTTTAAATTTATCAGTCTGACAAAAGTTTTAACTGTAATTGAAAACTTAATAAAAAAATAATAAATCAATACCTATTGAAGGGGCTTGCGTCTCCTTCAAGTAATTTGCAACTTTAAGACCCATTTCTTCAGTAATTTTATTATTTGTCACAAGTATATCAATCAAATTGCTCATTGTAAACAGTGATTTCATTTGTACATCATTCGCTTCAAGGTGTTGCCGTCCACCCTGCTCTCTGTCCAAGATAATTATTGCTTTATCCGCAATTAGACCCTCGGTACGTAAATCTTTCACTGTTTCCAATACACTCGACCCCGATGTGACCACATCCTCAATAATCAGACAGTTCTGACCGGCCTTGTAGTGGCCTTCTATCATCTTCTTGGTGCCGTAAGCCTTAGCCTCTTTCCGCCTCATGAGCATAGGCTTGTTAGAATGGACACTGAGTAATGTGGCTATAGGCAGAGCAGTATACGGCACTCCACATAAGTGATCGCATTGAACGTCTTTTACTGCAAACTCATAGAGAAGAGTAGATATCAGTTTCTGTAAGAAATATAACAAAATTAGAACAGTTCTTTTCCAAATTTGATCATTATTGGTTCAGCCGTCAGCGTCTTAGTAGGTTGACCCTTGAGTTTGTTTCATATTCTTAATATAGGAATTTTATTACGGATCTATGTACCTGGCAACGTGGATACGAATTTCAAATATGTAACTAAGGAACTAAAACCACAATCATACCATAACATCAGGATAGCTGACTATAACCCTCAAGTCAAAATACACCGGTGTTTTTATTCCACTTTTCGTCATAAACTCGCCAAATTTGACAGCATCTATAGTGAATAGCTTAATCGCTAGCTCCTCAAGTTTCTTTTCGTAGCCCATTATTTGCACAATTTCAATTCTTTTCAGTGAATTTCGAAATAAATCCAAAAGAACACCACAGCACCACGTGAAATACAGACAAACCCACTGTATCACAGAATTCACAGACCAGTAATAGAAAACACTGTATCATGTATGTTTTTCTGAGGATGTAAAAAAATAATCGATTTTTAAAATAATCGATTATTTTTTTGAAATAATCGATTTTTAATAATCGATTTCTTTAATAAAAATAATCGATTTTTAATTAATCGATTATATAAATTACGCGTTTTAATCGATTTTTTATAAACAGCGCCATCTATGCGGTGGATGAACCTTAACGTTGTCATTAAGCTTTTTTACTTATCGTTTCATTTTATTTAAATACTAAGAGTACTCTTATTTTTTATTATTTTTCGTCTTTTGACTGTTTAAACTTAAAAAATAAAGAAAGTTTTGCTTTTTATTTTAGTTATTGACACCATAACGTAGTCGTTTAGTTTTTTTATTCTCGTTTTAAGTATTTTATTTTAATACTTACTAGTCAAATGTAAAAGGAGGACTGGACATTTGTGACACTAATTATTTTTAATTGTAAAAAATAAAAAAATGAAAAAATATTTATTTCAATTAACAAAAAAGGCATCATTATTTTATTGTTTTAATTTGAAGATAATCGAAATTTTATTTTGTTATTTCTTTATTCATATTAGTTTATTTTATTTTTAATCTGTAAAAATGTTAATATGAATCTCTTAGGATTTTATTATTAAAATATGAAAAGCGTAAATTATAGATTTTTAAATATGTATTAGAAAAAAATCGATTTTTTAGAATAATCGATTATTTTCAATATTAATCGATTTTTAAAAAAACGATTAATTTTGAGGAAAGAAAAATCGATTTTTATTTAATCGATTATTTTCCTTTAATCTTACATCCATATGTTTTTCGCACAATTTTATTTGACAAACTGGGATCAAAGATCATACTGCCTCGTCTTCAGTCTTTACCAAATCTTTCTCTTTTCGTCTTCTTTTGCTCATTTTTATTCTCACAGTCTCTCTTACAGACTGAATAAGTTTATTACTTACCTGTGTGCATGACGAGTATGATCTTTGATCCTAGCCTATCCATCAAAATTGTGTGTGAAAACAAAAATCGGTCTGACAGTTCCGCGAACGTCAATGTCATGTTGTATCACTCTCAGTCATTTTTTCGGTCCTTTTCCACAACGAAATCGTATCGTATGGAATATTCATTCATTAAATTGTTCCTTGTTCATTCATTTGTGAGTTGTACGTTGTGGGGGTATGTCGCTTGTTTTGTTATTAAAGTATTTTTTTCACTTTGAGGTTAAAAATAAAAACATATCTTCCAATTTTTGTGTTCGACCAGTGGGACATACTATTTTATGGTAAGTACAACATATTTTTCTGTATAAACTGTAATTTTTTTTGTCAAAAAACAACGTATATATTTTTATTAGAAAAACTTTTTCGCGCCAGTTGAATGTACTCCAAAATATATTTTGGATATTTGTGTATATTTATTTGCTAATAATAGTTTGACGGTGATGAGTGATAGTCTTCCCGAATTATTATTACACTCCGTAATTCGTATTTGGGCTCAGGTAGCGGATTTTGAATCGATGTTGGGTACGGTAAGCCCACCCCTCGAGCCGTAGTGGGGTCCCCTCCCCTCTTTAGGGGAAGCCAGAGTAGACAAAGGGTAGTCACCCCTATTGCGGAGGGGAGCTTGGGCCCTGGGCGATATCCGTTGGTAGAATGGGAGGGGAAGGGATCACTATTTCAAGTTCAGTTTTTTTGGTCCCCTAGTCCCTTTAGTAACGGCTTGCGTGAGCGTGTGAAAGTTGTTTTTATTGCAGCAAGTTGTATTGTAAGTTATATCATGTTGCCTACGTACTTTATTTGTATGTAATGTTTTCAAATATAAGTTTCGCTAAGTGGATAAAGTAATATAAACTCATTTATTTATATAATTATGAACAAATGGTATAATCAGTAAATAACAAATAAAATAATTTTCAAAACAGAAATTTATAAAAACTTAGAAAACATTTTTGTTCATTTATACAGCCTGTAAGTTTTTCAAAAGGATCAACTTTCAGAGTCCAGAATAAATTACTTCTGGAGTCCAGCCAGATGTCGAAGAACAAACTGGCTATAATTCTCAATGAGAATGGAGAGACTAAGTACTGCTGTGTGGCCTGTCCACTTCATTACTTTGACAAGGAGAAGCTGGAAATACACCTTTGTACTCATTACAAGGAGTACAGGTTTCTTTGCGGAGTCTGTGGCACTGGGTGAGGTTTTATTGTAACTTTGAAAAGTTTTGTAAATTGTTTACCTATTAAAAAATATTTGTATTTTCTTTGGCTTTGAAAGAACAATTGCAAAAGTATTTCCTTGCAGTGTAATTAATTTAGTACAAAATTATACTTTATAATATTATTTTTTAAACACCTTACTAACATTTGTTTTTTTTTTATGTAACCAGCTTGAAACGCAAAGAGCACTTAGAGAGACATTTACTGGGGCACCAAGAAGTTCGTCCTCACATATGTCCGGAGTGCGGAAAGGCCTTCAAACGGAAAGAGCACCTCAGCATTCACCGCTCCATCCACAGTGGTGACAAAGATCAAATCTGCCCGCTCTGCCAGAGATGTGAGTATCAAATCCACGCTATTAATAGGAGAAGTCCAAAACTTGCTGTCTGTTGCTTTATCAAATTATCACATCTAAACTGCTAAACCAATCTTGATGAAATTTCGCGAGAAGGTAGCTACACCATATCTACCTTTCAATCCATGATGCAAACATAACACAAAAGTTAATTGTAGATTAAAAAAAACTGACAATCCGTTACTATTTTAGCGTTCTATCGCAAAGACCACCTTCAGAAACACCTGCAGACCCATTCAAAGCTGTTCTCCGCCCGGGACATGTTTCCAGCGAGTGATCAGGATATTGTGGAGATCAAGCAGGAATATGATGAAGAGGATTTTAAGCCGTTCATCAATGGAGAAGATGTGGAAATCATTATGGATGTAAGTTATTGAAAGATCACTCCTGCAGTGTTTATACAAGACATGCACATAAATATTCATACCTTTGTATGTGTCGTCAGCAGAAATAATAAGTACAGGTAGTACAAGTTAGAATGCTTATGACCCTCTGAATGTTCCCTCAGCAGTGTAGGCATCTGCTACGAAAGGATTTTTCCAAATTGCCACGGAAAAGGGTATAAACAAGCAAGGTCACCTGCTGCTGGTATGTACCTACTAGTTGTATATTTATTGCTAGCGGTTCTGCGCGGTTTCACCCTCGTAATTCCCGTTCCCGTGGGAATATGGGGGTAAAATATAGCCTATACTGTAATGTAAAGTTTCATCAAAATCCGTTCAGTAGTTTTTGCGTGAAAGAGGAACAAACATCCATACATACAAACTTTCGCGTTTATAATATTAGTAGGATTGCAACAACAATATTTACACAGAGATAGTTCTAGAACTTGTCACTCATTCTGTAACTTTAACAATACCTTTTGACGGTTCAAAGTCACTCACAGCATTTTTTTTTTAGATAAGCCAAGAATTCGGCCCGACAGAAGCGTCCGAAGAAGTCGCAAACTTGATGAGACCCGACGCCGAAAGACCTTTCGCTTGCACAGTCTGCCGCAAGACTTACAAGAGGAAGGATCATTTGAAATTGCACAGCTTCACACACTTGAAGAAGGACAAAGTTTGCTCCGAGTGCGGCAAAGGTTAGTAATTATTTAGTTCTGTATGTCAAGAAAAAAAACTGAATCGATTCCAAAACTATTTCAAGATAGATTTGTGCATACGGCATAATACACACCAATTGGGTATTTGACTGTATCAAATTTTAATTGTGAATAATCATTTATTAAAAAGATTATCCCAAAACATATCTAAAAATGTATTTCGATTTTAATTTTACAATATAACAAATTTTTAAATAATAAAACAAAAATAAAAGTTATGCATTTGAGTACTAAAAATGATGACGTCACAACTCAGTATTCAGTACATTTTCCATAGTAACTTTTAGTTTTGACAGATCATAAAAAGTAACACATTTGACTAGGCAGTCAAATAGCCAATTACATACGTGCGCTCATTACGAGTGTTATATAGTGACTAATAAGGCTAAGTTTACATTTTTATGCCCATTACTAGATGCTTATATTGTGCACACCGCACAGATTTCTAAACTTTATTTTTAACTCTTATATATCCTAAATGATCGTGCTTATTTTATTACGAAAATCTTTTCTGTCGCTTGACCCTTTAAATGACGTCACCATGCCGGCGACACTGGGTAATAGAAGTGGCAAATAAAATTCAAAAAGGCACTTTTAATTACTTAGTTTAGAGATCAAGTGGTCATAGATTTACATAAATAATAATAAATTTACTTGTTGCTTCAAATAGGTATCATCTTTAAATTAATTTTAAAAACTTGACATACCGAATCAACACCTACATATATTTTATTTCTACAAATCGGCATCGAAATTGAAAAGAAAGATGACCTCGAGATACTCGAGCCGCACTAGCAGTATAAAGTTTTCGCCTTCACCTAGGGGTGGGTATAAAAGCCTTTCTTGATTAAAGGCTAGCCCCATATCAGTACTACAAATAGTACTATTGATGAATTTCAATACTTTGAATATTCCAACTGTTGCTAGACTATCGATAGGCTAATGGGCAATTGATAGAGACCTATCATTCGTCACAGTATATGTAATAGTATCGTCATTCGTCGCCTACTAGCAATAGACTAAATAGGGATTTACTCAAGATGGGATGGGACCTTTTAGATAGTGAATAATACATGCAAAAAAGAAGGTAAAAGTTTATATACGATGTATACAGGTTGGGGATAGTGTACCGATTTTCAATAATGTTAAAAAAATACTTATAAAGAAATACTTGGGTGCTTCAAATATTAATAGTGTAGCACCCACCTGTTGTGTGGGGGTGGCCGTAATAAGGGGTTGAAAATGGGGAAAAAATATTTCGAACGCTTCAGATATTCAGAAGGGATGTTAAATAAACCCTAAAGGAGCTCCAAAATATTGACAATTTAGACGAGACCAAAACTCATGAACGATTTTGAAAATGCAAAAAAAATTGTGTCATTTAAATACACGAGCGCCAGATTAATATACCAGACGGTTCAGCTTGATGTCCTTGCCCTGCTGACCTTGAAATGTATACCTTGTAACGGGGACTTTATTAGTGAACCAGCGGTTCTGCGCAGTTTCACCCGCGTAGTTCCCGGTCCCGCGGGAATACGAAAATAAAATATAACCTATGTTAGGTAGGTACTCAGGGATATTGTAGCTTTCCATTGGTGATAGAATTTTTGAAATCGTAACAAACATACAAAAATACAAATCTTTCCACATTATAATATTGCTATACCTAATTAGTTGTATCAAATAAAACATCGAACGTCGTATTTATCACTAGCGGCCCGCCCTCGCTTAGCTTCATCTTCTTCTTCGGTTTATATGGTACATACATAAAAACTTTGCTCTTGAATAACTCTTTCTATTTAAAAAAAACCGCATCAAAATCCGTTCCGTAGTTTGAAAGATCTAAGCATACATAGGGACAGACAGACGGGAACCGACTTTTGTTTTACACTATGTAGTGATGATACTACATCCAGGCTTCGATATAGTATCTAAATAATTCGAGACATATTTATCACTAGCTCGACGGTGAAGGAAAACATCGGGAGGAAACCCGCAGGTCTCAGAATTAATTCTGAGACATGTGTAAATAGACCTGGTCCGGCGATGGGCTCACCACCTATCACGTTTAGGGGTCCAATGTATCTCGTGAAATGTGGGTATATCCAGTAATGGAATACCTCTGCCTACCCCCTCGGGGAGGAAAGGCGTGAGATTATATTATATTATTATATTATAATTCGAGAAGATGATTGACGACGTAAGTACGTGCGCATAAATTTTTGCAGAAGATTGGAAGAGGGAGACCGTAGGAGGGTTCTATTTTTAGATATTGAATGATTTAACCCTGAAATCTTACCTGTTTTTCCAACATAAAATACGCCAGCAACTGAATATTTAAGAGTAAATAATAATACTACTCTTCAGAGAAAATAGCTGAGTCGAAATATTTGAGAGGCGATCTTGCCGAAATATTCTGTAACATTCCCCAGGGGTGGGGAGAATGGGGGTGCAACGGTTTTATCACAAACTTGTGGAACGGCTGTAATAGTATGGAAGCGAGTCTTTGTGTTAGACTAACTGAATCACAAACTAGAAAGTTAGGTATATGATATAATATCTATAATAAATAAAAGTTACCCGTGACTTTATCCACCTGAAGTTTTGGTTATCGCGTCCGGCGTCCCCCAGGAACTATATATTATGTGTTTGTGTCACTGTCAGGGATGAAAAGTAGCCTATTTCTATCTCCAAGGTCCAGTATATATGTAAACCAAAATTTATTAATTCAAAAATTTATTAATGAAAACACACAGTCCTGCGATGGGCTCAACACCTATCACGTTTAGTGGTCCAAAGAATATCTCGTGAAAAGTGGGTTGATCCAGAAATGGAATACCTCTGCGATATGGGATAAAGGGCGTGAGATTATTATTTATTATCTCCGTATTCCCACGGGAAAGGTAACTATAACTACGCGGGTGAAACGGCGCGGAACAGCATGTTATTATTGCGCCGGGCTGAGTGCCCGACGCGTGCATCCAATGCCCTAATAGTGAGGACTCCCACCTATTGGCTAATACGTCTAGAATGCTGTTCGTGGTGCGATCCTAAATGGTCCAGCCATTTAGGATCGGTTCACCATAAAATGAACCTAATAGAAAGAAAATAAAATCGTAAAAACAAACATACATAGTTACTTTAGTAGCAGTGAACAGTGATAGCATTACGGAGCCCGCTTCTCTTGATGAGCGCCTGCTAGCACATAATACAGCAATAAGTCCATATGTACATGAATTATGCTATAAGTAAGGATTTCAAAGACAGGAATACCGTTATTCATGCTTTTATACCCGCTGCCCTTAGAATTGATTCTGAGGCGTGGCGCAGCTCAACGGTCCGGCGATAGCCGCGTCACCTGTCACTTTTAATTTCTAAAAGAAACCTGTTGAATATCGATTATTTCCATAAATGGTATACCTCTATCGACCCTCTCGGGGATAAAGACGTGCGCGTTTATTGTCGCTCATTTATCAAATTCTCGTCCACAACTTCGAACACGTGCACATGGATAAAGGGTAGATTAAATAATGAACAAGAAACTATTTTATTGATTTTTATTTATACATAACCGACGAAAAAACAGAGGAGGTTCTAAAGTCGACCGTATACATATTTTTAGGGTTCCGTACCTCAAAAGGAAAAAACGGAACCCTTATAGGATCACTTTGTTGTCCGTCTGTCCGTCCGTCCGTCCGTCTGTCAAGACTCTTTTTCTCAGGAACGCGTGGAGGTATGAAGCTGAAATTTATATCAATTACTCAGGTCTACTGTCCCTTGAAGCTGTGAAAAAATCAAACTTCTAAGCCAACGCAATCAAAAGATACAGCCGTTTATGCCGCAAATTTTCGACACTTGCAAGGGAATCAAAACCTACAGGGTGCTTCCCGTGAACTCAGAATCTTGAAATTTGGTACGAAGCAACGTCTTATAGCATAGATAAAGGAAAAATTACGAAAACCATAAATTTGCAAGGTTGTACGGAACCCTCGGTGCGCGAGTCCGACTCGCACTTGGCCGGTTTTTTTTGAATGACCACGCATAACTTTTTAGTAGTCCGATTTTGATAATTATTTTTTTATTGGAAAGGGTATACCGCGAAGTTAGTCCCTTATCAAATTTGACAAAAAAATCCAACCCAAATTAGGAAAACAGGGAATGATTGATTGTTCACTCACTGATTGTAATGTATGACCACACATAACTTTGTACAGAGTAGTCCGATTTTGTTAATTCTTTTTTTTATTGGATAGGATATACCTCGAAGCTGGTCCCACAGAATTAACATATAAAAAGAAAAAACCTAACGTTTTTTGCTCTTTATATGTTGTTAATGGTATTTCTCTTACATATTTGTACCTGATCTACCCTTAAAAAATTTGCACTCGATTAAAAAAAGACCTTTATATCGAACTAGGATACGAACCCCGTTTCCAGACAGCAAACTATTTTAAACGCTTCGCATAGAAATCAATATTCGAGTCCAATACCGTTATTATGTTATCAGTAGGGATGGGTAGGTATGATTGCTACTTTTAAAACATTTTCATTTAATGAAATTCATTCTGAGTCATGTGTAACAGCACCCCGCCGGTCCGGCGACTGCTTCACCACCTATCACATTTAGGGGTTCAAAGAATATATTGGTAAAACTCGGCTATTTCCAGAAATAGAATACCTCTGCCTACCCAGTCGGGGATAATAATTTTTTAAATAAAATTACTTATTGAGTGAAATTTCACATGTACTGATTTTTAATCACACCTTATTAATTATGAAAAGTGCAATGAAATTCACATGACATGCGACATGCGATGCGAGCTATATTATACTCTCCTTGAGTAGCAGGCGCGTCGTATGAAAATTTATTAAATATGACTTTTCATCTGCTACTCATGAAATGAGCCATCTTTAGTTACCATTACAGTACCACGCGTGGAGTTCTCATAACGAAATAGGTATTTCTTATAGACAGTCAAGCGCACATGAACCTCGACACTTGTAGTGCGAGTTTGAACTCTAAGGCGATTGTAATAAGAACGTTACAAAGTCTAATGTGTCAAGCTCCACGTGCTCTTGACTATACCTATTTATATTGTATGTCCGAATCAGGTCAAGCTGTTACTTAAAACAAATTTACTGTCTATGTTTTATAATATTACTAACCTATGTACACAGTTTGCACAATAAATCTACTCTATTTTATTCTCGGGCTTAGCCCTATAGCGACCTTCATTCCCTCCCCAACATAGGGGCGATCCCCCATGGGCTCGGGGGGGAGCCCAGCCCTAGACTACGGACCATTTTGGATATCCAATTTATTTCGAGAGGGGTGGCGCTATGGCAAGAAATCGAGAATTCAGTTTATATAATTTAATTTTCTTACAACAGAATTGTGTATGGTTGACGTAGATTGATTTATGAAGCTTGCGTTGTTATAAAGAACTAGTTGTTCCGCGCGGTTTCCATTCCGCGGTAGGAATACGGGAATATAATTTAGCCTATGTTACTCAGAAATATTGTAGCATTCTAATGGTGAAAGAATTTTAGAAATCGGTCCAGTAGTTTTTGAGTTTATTCGTTACAAACATACTAATATTTCCTCTTGAAAATAGAAGTGTAGATAACTTATCTTCGATATTAATGATCTATTCACGTAGGGCCTATCTTGGCCAAAGGGAGTTGGCCTATATATTTTTTTAAAAGTACCTAGTTTTAATCAGTATGTTTTTTGACCCAAAAGCGTGACAGGTGCTGAAACCACGGCTGAATATTTTTCAGTATAATAAATAAAAAATCATTTTAGGGAAACCTTTCACATGCTATTTTTAGTCACAAAATAGGCAGAATCTATACTAAACAACCACCCATATGCACCCAAAGACGTTACCAATCACTTACGGTGCACAACACTGTAGGTCCAGGAAAGGAATCCAACCCACGACCTTGGACGCTAAAATAAGTCATAAAGTCTATTAAAATTTTATTAAAAAAATACATTTATGTTTAAAGATGATTTATTCTCATTAAAAACCTACAGTCACTTACATGAGAAGAGGAATTTAGCTTTTAGAATTTAGAATTTATCGTTCACATTTTACATTTACCTTCGTCAATTTCTTTAAATATTTTCATAAAGGAGTCGTCTTTTTAAATGCTCAATAATATATTATGTTGTCTTTAAATTACGTACCATTAGGTACTACTATTCAGTACTACCATTAGTATTTTTTTTTGTTAATCAGTTAACGTTCGTTAGCTTGATATGAATGTGGAAGGTTATAAGAAGAGGGGTAGATCAAAGAAAAGATGGATGGATTGTGTGAAGGATGATATGTGCAAGATGGAAGTGAATGTGGATATGACGTATGATAGATCTAAATGGAAGGAAAAAACATACTGGGCCTACCGCAAATAATGGGAAAAAGGCAAATAAATGATGAGTTAACGTTCGCTCCGAAAAAGTTGTAACACATGTCCAATGTTCATGAAACGGTGTTGTTCATTTTTTTTATTAAATTGGTTATTGTTAAAATTTAAGAACCTTTCTGTGATTTAAAATACTACGCCTGATAAATAAATAACCGTTTTAGAATGTTTGTCCGTAATTTAAATTTGCGGATTAAAACAGGAGTTATAACTTACAAAGTTAAGCGAGGAACTGTCGCTACTATAAAACTAAACTAGATACATATAGGTACCTATAACAAAAATCAACCAGGGGTCAAATCAGGAGAACAGATATAACGTGCTACTATAATTAAGAAACACCACGTGGACATAAGATGTATTCTATTACACATTCAAATGTTGGCCCATACATGGCAGAAAGTCTATTATTAAAGAGGATGTTCCTTTTATTTTCGGATTAACGGTACCCTTGGCTAACGGGACCGGGTCCGCCGAGAATAAAATAGGGGGTGACGTATAGAAGGGGCGCTCCGAGTGGGGGACGTGTGGGCTAATAGCATTCTGAAGGGGAGGGGTATACGTTCACCAGATAGTTTTACGCGTACTCAGATCCACGACCGTATTTTGAACGCGATTTTTGCGTAGAAAAAATAAATTATATATCTAGGAGAAAACTAAAAAATCCATGTCTATGTGAAGAAAAATAAGGGATGATTGGTAGTTTCGGAGCTCTGATACCGACGGAGCGAACTTATAACGTGCGATTGTGTTCTTTTGTTTATTTTTAATGGAATAAGGTGAAATAAAATAAAGATTATGGACCTTTTTGCCCACTCTATACATAAGTTACCGATACGCCGACTTATTATTTTTATGCCGACTTTCCCTTGCCGCCTAATTATACGACATTCCTTTATTTATAACATTGCAGAGACGAAAACTACTAAAAATATCCAAAAATGAAAAGAATATACAAAAATTATGTCACTCCTACAAAAATTTAATTCACTATAATCAAATCCTATCGAAAATATAGTTTTAAAGTTACTACAGATATTTCTAAACACATGTAAATTTTGCTGTACGAGAATAAGTTCAAAAATGATGTCGATGAACATTGAATTGAGAACACGTTGGCCGGGTCAGCTGAGTTTATGGGGGGAGGGGCGCAAGTCGGGGCCTCGCCCCTCTGTATTCTATTTCCCAGAAGGGCATTCCGTACTCGTCTACCTGGCTTGAGTTGCTGTGGCTTCTGTACTTTTTGTTTTTGTAATTTTTTTGTCGCGCAAAAAAGTTGACATTTAAAAAGTTGCAGCATGAACCGTTTTGCTTACAGTCTAATGTTTCGAGAACTGTTGGTCTGTGTTCGTACAATTAAAAATGTCGGATAACATATTTA
Organism: Ethmia dodecea; assembly: GCA_963855545.1. Classification (NCBI taxonomy): domain Eukaryota; kingdom Metazoa; phylum Arthropoda; class Insecta; order Lepidoptera; family Depressariidae; genus Ethmia; species Ethmia dodecea. The sequence continues at coordinate 12,403,354 of OY979446.1, read as the reverse complement.
TCATATCCAAGTAAATAGTAGGTATGTATTTAGTTTCTCTGCCTTTAGAGCCAATCCACTGCTATTTATTATTGCATGTCGTACGGTCGGTGCCGTAACCCGCTGGGATAAAAAGTAGCCTGTTATAAACAGAGTGGCAACATTCGTACTGGGATTTTTAATATTAGCTCTGATAAATTACAGAAAAATATTCCTTATTTAAAGTATCACCTAAGAAAGATAATTTATTAAAAAAGAATACTGCTGTGCTGCGAATGTCATAAAGATATTCTCTAAAATTCTTTGAATACCTCAGGCCATCGTTTGAACCACGTCTAACTTGGCGCTCTTAAGATGCTAAAGTAGGATCTGGTAGGATATGTGTTGAAGGAGATTATAGACATATTAATGACATTAATATGGCCTAATCATGAATGGGAATTCATATCATGTAAATAATAAAACTAGTTTCCTATCGCGATTTCGTTTGAGTTCCTTTGAGAAAAGTTGCCAATTTCCTTTCTAGAGACGCAAGCAGTCTCACTACGTAATTTTATCAAGATCAAAATAGGCGGTTTAGTCGTAAAAAAATACCTATAAAATACCCTAATTGGTCATCACTCGCGCGATCATACATTCGCGTAATGATGGCACAAACATCATATTTTATGTATGTCGCATTGCATGGTAGTGATATGATATGACCAATTACTAGAACGCTTATAGTAAGCCCGTTTTAACTTGGCTCTCTGAACATAGGATCCGCTTGCGCAAACCCCCTCGTACGGTAATTTTTTTTATTGGGCAGCCATTTGCACAACTTCAGAGCTGCCAAGTTAAAACGGCCGTACTGTACTTATAATATTGTCAAATGGGGTTTGGAACAACGACGAACTTATCAGGTACCTACGTGAAAATTTACTTTGAACACCGAATGTAGTCAGTTTTCCGGCGGCGACTGGCCTATCTTGTTTTACTTCGCCGTATTAACTTACTTACTGAATAAAGGGATCATCCACATCTGCACTAATATTAAATAAATAAAGAATAAATCAAAAATTACCAAAACGATTTAAAAAAAAAATCCAATGGAAAACTTATTTTTCTGGCTGTAACGTGGACTATAGTTTCCCACGGGAACGGGACTTACGCTGGTGAAGTCGCGTGGAACGTCTAGTCGAAATTAAAACTAAAAAAATTGTTTTTGCTTACGAGTTTTTTTGTAAACATACAAGATAGGCTTACAATCAGTTAATATTTTGCAATTTGCCACTCGGTTTTGGGACAAAATTGTGGCGCGCCGTATTTGCTACTAAAACACACTTAGCAGAAACTACACCATTGCCGCTTACTTAAAAAACGCGCTCCACTCCGCGCCCCATACACCCGTTGAAGGACTAACGTCCCCGGTGTTGCCAAGATAGGTGATTTTCCGTCTTTTAAGCTACCTTGGAGAAAATGGTGGGCGACTAGTTTAGGGGATATAATTATATCATCATAATATGTAAAAGAAACATATGTGAAATGCATGTATTTGTACTAAGATAAATAAGCCAATTTTCATGGACAAGTTCAAAGTGCCATAATATTAGACGATTGACTTTTCTAAGTGTAATTAGCAATTACCTACAGAAATAAATACATTTTCACTCCGCTAAGTAGCGAGACACACATATCAAACCTTCTTTTCACTGCACAATTTCATAGACACTTGCCTATCAAACTAAGTATTTACTTATATTATGAGCTAAATTCGAAATATACAGCATAATATTAAAAAATATATTTAATTTGGACCCTCTTCCACGTTTACAAGAAACAGTATTGGGATTCATCTTGTAAAATAAAAAATGTGGATTTAGGTACGGTTACATTAAAAAGTTTTTAGGCTATCTGCCTTTTTTGGTGAATTAAGTGAACTTTCATCATCAACCCGTAACAGCCCACTGCTGAGCTAAGGGTTTTTCCTCACACATTAGGAAGTATGGGCTATAATATCCCGCGCGAGCGAGTTAAGTTAACTTAAGTAAAGAAAAATAAATTGCGAATTTAGGCTACTTAGCACTAAATATTTGGCGATTCGGAGTGGTTTTGACTTGGCAACACTGAAAGTCTCTCGGCCTTTTAGTACGGTCGCATCGATCGACGAGGAGAGTGCTGCTACCAGCCGATTTCTGAAATCTTTGGTGAGTATTTTTTATCTTAATTATTTAACATAATTGTTTTATGATGAAATGTTTACATCATGTATTGGTTCTAATGTTTAAAATTTGATATAAAACCACTCGATCATCAGTATTCCACGTCAGTATTCCATTATTCCGGTTAGCGGATTACTGACGGTTTACGGAATACTGATGAAAGCCTGGGGAATATCTAATTTACCGCTACAAGAGCGCTTCACGCGAGTACACGAGTGATTTTTTGACGAATGAATGATGATGATGAAGGTTATTGCTTAAGAGATTTTCAACAATCATGGTTTTTAAATAAACTTATTTTCAAGATTTCCCAATGTCACATTTCCGTTGTTTGTTAACATTCTTTCATAATATACTTTTAAAATACATACTTGCTCGATTAGTTACCACTTGCGGGGGGTTTGCTGTATTGTTTTGAATATAAATGGGTACTTCATGATAATGTATTGCTACGAAAGAGCCTCGACGTACTTATGCCGTACGTCGTCTGCGTCTAAAAATGTTTGTGTTTGTATGTTTCATTTAATCGATTACCTTTTTCAATCGATGGCCTTTTAATATGAATAAATTAAAACTACAAGAGCTTATTCAAACACTAAACTAAAATAGATTAAAAATAATAAATTTATTAACAAGAAAAACCTCTCACCACTTAATTCGATATTTTTATCCCTCCGCAAGTAACGGTCAGCATTCAAGCAGCTATTGAGAAAACTATTTATAGATTTTATGATCCATCTATTACAGGAAAATCAAAGCTATGAAACCAAAAAAGAAACTCACGGATGAAGAAAGATTAAATCGAAAAAAAGAAGCAGATCGAAAGCGTTATGAAAAAATTACAAATGATCCCTTGAAGCATGCTGCGTTGAAGGAAAAAAGACGCCAAACTTATATAAAGAACAAAAATGAGGGTATTCGAAAAGTCATCTCTGACATGCCGCTTAAGGAAAAAAATAAAGCGCGAAAGAAATGGAAGAAATACTCTGCTACATATCGTAAAAAACTCGCAAGGCAAAAGAAACGAGCTCAAGTTTTTCTAAGAGAAAGCACACCATCCAGTACTGATGATGATGAACCTGAAAATCAAGTTGATCTACCATCCATCTTGCATACAGATTCTTCACCAAATGATACTTCCGATTCTCAAACGGGCGACGAAGATACTTGGAAGCAGCTAAATTTTCATAATCTGTATACCAAAAAACTTAGATCAAGACGTGAGCTATTATCAAGTGTTCAGTCATCAGGCGAGACTTCAGTTTGTTCTTCGGAATGCACATCAGATGGAGAAGCTAGCTTAATTATTTCAAGTAATGCTAAAAAAACTAAAAGAAGATGGATTAAGAATCGTAAGTCAAGAAGCCTGCATATTTCACTCCGAAACACATAAATACAAATCGAAATATTAAACACTATAGCGAGCAACACTGCTGGGCACCCCCAGCAGCGTTGTCCGCGCGGATCCAATTTGTAAAATTTTTTTTCTATAGAATTTTCAAAAGTCCATTCATAGCGGTTACTCGTTGCCCACGACATATAAGACACCTACATACCATATTTCAAGTACCTAGGTGTAATAGTTTAAGAGTTAAAAAAATATATGTGATGTAGACACAGACTCTTTACAGTTTTATTACCTACTTGTAATAGATATACATAGATATTTTAATTTGAAATGACTTTTTGTTATCATTAATATTTTAAATATAGGCATAGCTATTGTTTTTTTTGTATTTATATTTTAATAGTTTCTACTGATAAGTACATAAATTATGAATTTATGACTCCCAGTGAAATTAAAAGAGACATATTTTAAGTTCTTGTTGATTAAGAATTCATATTATTATTCTATAAAGGAAATTATTATATTTAAAGCACATTTACTAAGTGCTGATGAATAAATAACTGGGAATTGCTGTTAAAAGTGACAAATATTTAATTATGTTGATTATGCATATTTTTACTATTTTATAAATACAATTATTACAAGTAATACAAATGTTGATTCTAATTTGTTTGTATCTGTTCTTATATTTTACCTTTCACACACGTTGGTCAGTATTCCTATATTAATAAATAATTGAAATAATGTCTAACTGTCAAATAATCTTCTTCTTATAGTTTTTGTGATATCGTATATCAACTTTTCTTTCAATAATTCATTCTATTCGACTGTAGTTTTTGTCAGTATTAAATTTTTTTAAATGTCTATAATTCGCTTATTTCTTGTTAAATCTGCTGGCCAATTTCAAGCCAGAAGAGTCCTCCAAGAATATCCTACAAAATATAATAATCCTACAAAAGTGCGTGCCAAAAGCACTCCCTCAATAATTCCACAGTTTCCACTCTCGAAATTTAGTCCCATAAGTAGATGTGAGTATAGATGGTCAGATAATCCTTCTGACCGAACATAAAAATCAAACAAACATTTGATTATATGTCTCTCTACAGCTTTCCACAGGGAGGAGCAGCTCCTCACGCACATGACGATCCACCTGAAGGCGTACTCCCTCGGCAACAACAGCCTCGCGGGAACGAAGCCCGAGATGGTAGACCACTCCGACATTGAGATACTGGTGAGTGCAGTCAACTCATCATTATAATAATGAAAGCATAATACTACTGTATGTTTTCTACACTAATAATATTATATTATACCTATATCTATAGATATAGGTTCGAATCCTCGCATGTACCAATGAGTTTTTCAAAAACTTACGTACATATTTATCACTAGCTCGACGGTGAAGGAAAACATCGTGAGGAAACCCGCAGGTCTCAGAATTAATTCTGAGACATGTGTAAACAGACCCGGTCCGGCGATGGGCTCACCACCTATCACGTTTAGGGGTCCAATATATCTCGTGAAATGTGGGTATATCCAGTAATGGAATACCTCTGCCTACCCCCTCGGGGATAAAAAAGGCGTGAGATTATATTATTATTATTATATCTATATCTATAAAATGATAAACTGACTGATTGGTGAAATATCAACGCACAGCCTACACCGCTGGGTCTAGAAATTTGAAATTTTGCACAAATATTGCTTATACAGTGTAGTCATCCACTAAAAAAGGATTTTGCAAAATTCAACCCCTAAGGGGACGAAATAAACGTGAGCAAGCGAAGCCGTGGGTAAAAGTTAGTATACTTATATTTTATAAAGAGGAAAGAGTTGTATTTTTGTATGTTTGTAACAAATAAACTTAAAAACTACTGGACTGATTTTAAAAATTGTTTCGCCATTGGAAAGCTACATAATCAGGGAGTGACATAGGCTACATTTTATGCCCGTATTCAACCGGGACCGGGAATTACGCGGTTGAAACCGCTAGTAATATTATAAAGAGGAAAGGTTTGTATGTTTGTAACAAACACAAAAATGACTGGACCGATTTTAAAAATTCTTTCACTATTGGAAAGCTACTATGAGGGAGTGGCTATATTTTATGACCTTGTTCCTCCGGGAACTGGAACTACGCTTGTAAAACCGCCGAGAACCGCTAGTAATAAAAGAGTCACTCGTAAAATAGTTTTGAGAGGCATTGCTATCAAAAAATAAGAACCAAATATTGTACCTCCTGCCAACAGCCATTGGAGGAGCCCAGCCTGCTGGTCCCACGAGTGGGCTACTCGGGGGAGAGCAGGCCACACGAGTGCCCGATCTGCCTCCGCCGGTTCAAGCGCCGCCAACACCTCAAGGTGCACTCCAACGTCCACCTCAAGAATCGGCAGCCGATCATATGGTGCTCGCTGTGCAACGAGGGTGAGTGCTCAGTGGCTCAGACAAATAGAAAGAAACTTTATTCGGCATAAATATAAACGTAGCAAATAATATGGCTCGATGGCACGTTGAGCGGTAGAAACGATTATACTGGTCAAATGTTGGTATTACCAGAAATGGAATACCTTTGCCTACCCCCTCGGGGATAAAATACTTGAGATTATTATAATTATTTTCACAAAAAATACAGTGAGTAATATAGAAAGAAATAAAAATACTTTCACTTAGAAACCGGCACAGCTCAGCATAATTCCATGGCCTAGGATTTTCAGTTAATTAAAAAACATTATTCAGGATTGCAAAATATAGAAGACATTATTTAAGATGAAAATAGTAACCTATAGATAAGTAGTAGATAAGTAGTGCATAAGGTGGTTCACTTTTATGTGAAAGAGCGCTTCTCGCCATCAAACGTAAAATTTTGGCGATGTTAGAATTAAGTAACACCAATGTATATTATAAATTTATTTAAATAAATAAAAAAAAAAAGTTTCCACGGCGATTTTTTCTGCTCCCGTAGGAATCTCATAAAACCCTTATTAGCGGACGCCTCCATCGGATACGGCCTATCTGCCTAATTACCTATTATCTCTGCTAACCCCTTCGGATATAGAGGTTTATTATTATGATAATAGAGCAGTGATAGCCCTGTTGGAAGTGGGCGCACCTCTCATGCATGAGGCCCGGGTTCGATTCCTGGCGAGGGCATATACTAATGAGTTTTTAAAAACTTACCTACAAACCTTTTTATCACCAGCTTGACGGTGGAGAAATGCCTCGTAAGGAAACCCGGAGGCCTTAGAATTCGTTCTCATTTTTAAATTTTCGATGGTACAAAGTAGTGAACGCCGTTTACATCGCAGGTTTCCAAAGCAACGATCAGTTCGAGAGCCACGAGTGCTTGTCGGAGCCCAAGAGCGAGGGCTACGAGGACGAGCCAGAGCCATCTTCTCTAGGCGCCAAAAACGAGAATGACTACCCCAACGAATTCACAGATGTAAGTACATACAACTTTTTTATTGTTTCTGTAAAATGCCCTACGCATACCTGGTGGTAGCGGGGATCAAGTTATGTCAGACTTGCACTGACTAAAAAACCCCCATGTTGTTCCTTGTTCGCGCCATAAGTCCGAGCCACGGGAAAACAGTTTCTTCCATCGCTAGATGTAAGTACAATTTTGTCAATTGGCAGTTGTCAGTGTGACGACATTTTCGCGATAACAAGTGGAAGTGAATAGGTGAAACTACAAAAAATTACAAACGAAAATCAACAAACCCATTTCAACGAATATCACTAAGAAGACTATTAGGGATTCCCATATTCAACCAACATCCATTACCTACTGTTACTAAATCTATTAAGCTGACAGCGAGTGATTTTCTGATGTTCGTTGAGGAGTTCCGTTCTTCACCTGAAGTTCTTCATCAGATTTTCACAAAACTTATATGGGAACAACCTTGAAGTACACCCCCTGTTTTTTTTGTTAGCCTATATCCTGTCTCATTGCTGAGCAAAGGCCTCTCCTCCCTCCCTCCACTCCCTCCATCCCTATCCTGTGCCTCCTCCGGCCATGTCCTCATACACCTTAAGTTCACCCTATCAAACGAAATCGCTTTAGATTTCACGGAGTTATGGATTAACATACCAGAAAAAAATTAAAAAAAAAAACTACTCATTGAGAACCTCCTCTTTTTTTTAAGTCTTAAAAACCGGACTACGGAAAAATTTAGCCCATATAGTTATATAGAAGCATTTTTTATGCAATTTTATTTGATATCCAGTTCCAGGCAACGGAAGACGAAAACGCCGTGACCCTGGCACAGGAGCAGCACATTCCCAGCCCGCTGCGCGTGTACGTCTGCAAGTACTGCTCGAAGCCGTTCAAGCGGAAAGACCACTACAAGATCCACCTCCACATACACACGGGGGTCAAGTCGTTCTTCTGCCCAGATTGCGGGAAAGGTTAGTACAGTTGGAACCTGAGAACGTAGAAAAACTGTTTAGTACTTAAGGTACATCATTTCGTACGTTTGAAATAAATACCAACAACGCGCTTATGAGTTATTCCTTATTCGTAGCTTATGAGTCAGGAATAATGTAGCTTTCTATTAGTGAAAGAGTTTTTATAATCGATTTGAAAGAGAGAGAAGATGAGTTTAGAATCTTTAAGATTTGAATAATAATAGTACATTATGATATAAGTGCGGTAGGTTGAAAATTACAGCCGAGGCGATATTGCTACAAGTAAGCAGAGGCTGTAATTATCAAAGCGCACGTATGTCATACGACGATTTATAACACATTTGCGAGGAAATAAAATAAAACTCCGACTATGGTAAACGAATAAAAACAATACAGCGTTAAGAAAAAGCGCGCGGCGCGCATCATCATTTTTTTTTAGGAATAGGCACAAAAAAACAGCCAGTACTTTTTACTAATAAAGTAAAATAATATTTTTGTGTTTTTGTTACAGATTGGTTGTAATTTACTGTCAAAATTAATTAAATTAAATAATTATGTACATAAATATTTCTTTAATATATTTTATCTCCCAAAGTTAATTTTAATCATAAAATGTTGACAACTTTTTTGACATAAAAACTCTTTGCTGAGATTTTAAAAAGTACCGTTCGTTTTAAGACGGAGCATCTTGATAAACCGTGCGTTTTACTTTACACTTACCGCACTTGGGCGTAATGAGATAGGTAACGATATTAAAATTGGTGAAATAAGACACCTTTTACGAGCAAATGTGTTATAAATTGAGTTATGGCTTGATTAATGAATCTGTTATAGCCACATTATGCATGCCACTGGGGCATCTAACCTATGGTTTGTTAATTTATATAGTTAATTTACCTTCAATATAAAAATCTATGGATGCATTACAAAAGTGTTACTGCTCACTCATCTCAATAAAACTGAAAGTGTAATGACTAATGAGTTACATACCGTCAGTTGCATTCGAATTATGTGTAACTAGCGATCCGCCCTCGCTTTGCTTTGATTTATATGATAAGTATACAAAAACCTTCCTTGTTTACAGCTTCTGTTAGTGGAAACCGCATTAAATGATCTAAGCGTACAGACGCCGGGAAGCGACTTTGTTTTATATTATGTAGAGATGGTCCATTAAGAACATAATATGCCATATTTTGGTTTATAAAGAGACAGTAGCTGTATTGGATCCGACGCAGCATAACATTAGTGATAAGGCACATCGCGAAATATCAAATTCGCAAACTGTCACATTCACAAAACATCACACCGCAAAATGTCAAATTCACAAAACGTCACATCGATAAACGTCAAAGTCAATTTGAAGTTATAACAAACCTATTTGTTCCAGGGTTCTACCGCAAGGACCACCTGCAGAAGCACTCGCTGGTTCATCAGAAGGGGAAGGCGAAACCGAAGAAGAGCCTCCCTGATTTGTACCCCATCAATATGCTCGTGAAAAAGGAGATAAAACCAGAAATTACTATTACCGTAAGTTCTTTGAGAATGTTTTTGAGGATAAACCTTATTGTAGTTCCTAAGTGTATTTAAATGTTTTAGTGTATGTCTTGTTGATTACCCAAATAAAAAAATAAATAAATAGATAAATGGATGGATGAGACTGTTTTGAAAATACTGACTGAACGGATTTTGATGAAACTTTACGAATAAAATAGAAATTTAGCAAAATATGAGTTCACGGTAAACAGAGTGCGTCTGTCTGCTAAATAAATATTTCGAAATATTTTTATTCAATTCAATTAGAATGTTACTTTCGCTTCAGAATGCTTTGAGAAGCGTCGCAAGGAACTCCATAACACATAAATTTTGTAAACAATCAATACATACATATTATGTAAATAAAATTATAATAAAAATCTTACGCCTTTTGTCCAAGAGGGGGTAGGCAGAGGTATTCCATTTCTGGATATACCCACTTTTCACCAGATATTCTTAGGACCCCTAAACGTGATAGGTGGTGAGTCCATCGCCGGACCGGCTCTGTTACACATGTCCCAGAATTAATTCTGGGACCTGCGGGTTTCCTCACGATGTTTTTCTTCACCGTCGAGCTAGTGATAAATATGTACGTAAGTTTTGAAAAACTCGTTGGTACATACCAGGATTCGAACCCGAGCCTCACTGTTTTTGAAGTCAGGGCCATTGCTTTTCATAATCGTCCAAGTGTCATCAAATGATAATTGGTTTACAGGCGCCGTCAAACACAAAGCTGCGGGTGCCACTGCAGATAAAAGTGCCGTACCAAGTGGTCATGTCCATGGACAACGGCGAGCAGAAGGCCGTGACGATCGACCCGCAGGGAGGCAAGCATCTCGTGTCGTAGTCATGTGTGCAGCAAAAATTTTGTAGCTATAGCTTTTTCTAGATTGTTCGAATTTATTCCAGTTTGTTGGTCCCGGTTTTCGTTGTTAAGTCATGTCAGATAGCCTTCCACCACCCGGCCACCCGGCTTGAAAAATTGTGACAGTTAGGTGGCCACTAGCCTACCACCCACCCACCATCTGCCAATAGGCGGTGGGCTCGCTCGAGATTATGGCCCATGCTTCCTCATGTGTGAGGAAAGACCCTTAGCTCAGCAGTGGGCTGATACGGGTTGTTGATGATTCCAGTTTGTTACATATAGTTTGAGCGCTCAGCGCTATGTGTGTGGCTACTTCTTTTCTGTATTTGGCAGTGTAAGAATACACTAGTATTATAAGTTTATGGTAAGAACATACACAGTCACTGTGTTTACACAAACTTACGCACTCAGGCATAACGTTAATTTAACTATCTATACCAAAAGGCACTTTTGTTTATGGGATCTACTGTAATATTTGAAATCGAGTTACAATAATATTAATAATTATATAAAAGAACAGTTCATACATTTTTGAATTTGTATTGCTAATGAGTTATTGTTTCCTTGAAGATTTTTTTACGGTTGCTAACAGTGTCCCGTTTTGTACAATTACTACGTTTTTGCCAAAGAATATACAAGGGCACTGCTAGCTCATTAAAATTTACATAATAATATGCGTAAGGGTTTAAGAAAGTATCAAGGAAATTAAATTATTTAGGTTAAAGTATCCAGAAAACCTGAGTACCCGAAACCGACGAGCTTGTATAAACCGATTGATGAATGTGGATGAGGCACGTGAGGTATGCCAGGATCGTAGCAGGTGGCGGGCTGTTGTCTCTGCCTACCCCTTCGGGAAAAAGGCGTGAGCATATGTATGTATCCAGAAAATTAAATGATTTAGGTTTAAGTATCCAGGACATTAAATTATTTAGGTTATTTTTCATTATATATTTTTAGAATTAACAACATTCAGTTTAAGATTTTTGTCGCTCAATCATGTTGGAAATTCTAGATGATTTTAAATAGACTTGACTTTGAATGGACTTACTAAAGTATTGCATAATTTTAAATACTGATCTCTTTTTCTTTACACGCACTGTTAGTATTGTAAGTGAAAACACAAATACGCAGGAATCACATGCCACTTGAAAAATGGATTTAAAAGCTATTTTTATTAACTGCGGGTCCAATATTAGCAGATCTCAATGAAATACCGTTTGATTAGTATTATCTAATTTAGGAAGTTTATGAAATTGTACATATCTTTGAAGAATTTAAACATTTACGATTGTATTTCTTACGGAAGCGTTAAATACTCTGTAGTGAAATAAGAAAATATTTTTGGTTTTTATTCAATCTTAATAAACCCCGGTGCAGACGACGCGAGCACATCAGCTCTGTGCCTCATTTATGAATAGCGAATGTATAACATGGTAGTAAAAAGAACTACATATAACTGGTATGAACTCTTATTACAAAAAGTGGAGTATCTTATACGGATGACAATAAAATGTTACACTTTTGGGAATTAGGATTAGATATGCAGTATATTTTACTTCAATATTGTATTGAGATCCTTTTCGAAGAAACTGTGGAGCTAATATTGGCACGATTAATTTTAAACATTGTTGGTGAAATGAATTATCTGCCTTGCTTAGGGTTGGAGAATTTTGAGTCCCTTTCTCACGTTCGGAGTTGTTCACTCCTTCCATCCCGGATTGGTTACTTGCCCGCTGCCGGAAAAGCGGTCTTTCTTGTTCTGGCGAGCGATATTTCTAAGCATCATTAACGGTACGGGAGTATTGTTTTCTTACGATACGCTCGGTCGGTACACATGCGTTTGCACCTGGGTTATTAGTAAGTAATAATTTCGAATATCGTTGTCACACTTTGTGCCATGTACCAAATATTTTAGAATATTATGAAGTTCCTCTATTTGTCCTTAAAAGTTGTGATTTTATCGTAAGTTCTTGATGTAACGAGAAGTACAAATAAAGTATTTTGCACGTCCTTGCTCGTTTTTGTATAATCCAAAATCTCCTAATTTTAGAGTAAGAACAGACAGACGGACGGAGTGACGACGAAGAAGGCAATTTAGACATAACTTAAATCAAACTTAATTTGTTTCTGCATACGACTGCAGGCGTATGTAAAATCAAATTAGGTATGTTGCATTTAAATTCTAAATTCCGTCATTCCATCCGTCAGCGCTATGGAATCCAAATAAAACATCCAAGTGAATTGAATGAGATCTTTATTTACAGGTAAGCACAAAGTTGAAATTACGGAAGCACATTACTATTCGACAAAGGGACCGATAGTTATTGATAACACCAGGTTTGAACTGTGAGTTTGGAAGATACACTGAATTCGCACTGAAAATACTAACTATACAATAATACGAGAACATACAGTACAGGCCCTGCCTAGTTAGGGACTGAATAACCGTGTGAATTCTGTCCTATAATTTATTATTATTTTATTTCTAGGGAATTATACAACATTGTGATCTTCTAGTGGGGTGACAGATGTAAGCGAGAAAGAACTGCGTGCTTTAGCTCTCGAGTCCAATGGACGCATCGCTACAATCATGCAATATAATGCTGTCAGTAAGATATTGTTTACCAATAAAACAAAGTTGTTGCCAGAGACTAAAATAAAAAATAGATAGTTTTGCTCACGCTTTATCCGAAAGGGGTTGGCAAAACTATTATATTCTTCGAAATACACACTTATTAAAGTCACGGAATTAAAATATTCTCTCCTTTTATATGACTATAGCTTCAGGAATATAACTATCTTGGAAAGGGAAAACTATTTATATTCTACCCTCCAATTAAATCTAGAAAAGTTGAATACTATTGTTATATATATTATGTCAATTATATCATGTCACTTACACTTAAAACTACTACGAATAAAACACAACCTACAAAACATATACTAAGGTTTGCTTTAATAAATATGAAAACACTTTCTTATCACGTCACTTCTTTTACCAACGCAGAATCAGTTTAAGCAAGGTTAACAAAAAAATAGAACTGTAATTTGCGACTTACAAAACATTCCAAATCAAAAAGTAGAAAATTAATATTTGTTGCTCGAAATTACCCTTATACCTTAAGGTTATTAATCTACACATTCATTTTAAAGTGTATTCATATTTAATTAAAGCAATTTCATATTGCATTTTACAAAAGATGTAAATTTCATTTTGTACTTAATTATTTCCAAATGATTTATTTATACACCTATCTTACTTAGGTACTCTATAAAAATATTTTCTTTTTAACTCTAAATAGCTGACCCTATTTGCTATTAGTTTCTTATTCACTCAACAATAAACATTAATTTTATTATAATTTTCTCGAAAAGAGGCAGCTGTATTGTAAGAGCAAGATAACATACCTTAGTGTATCCGTGTTTGTTTAGGTATTTTTTTTTTTTTTAGTTATGATATAGAATATTTCGAAATATTTGGATATAAATAGGCATACATTACACTACAGGTAGGTAAATAATTGATGTAATCGGAAAATTACAAATAGTATTACAAATTTTATTACAATAGGTACTAATAGGGTAACTCTACGTGTTGTACAAAGAGTACGTTAAAATCACAAATACCTTAAAAATATAAAACAAATTAATTTTGTAACAAATAACATTATAAAACAATAAGTTAATTCATTTAACGTTAATAAATAATAAGGTAACAAAACACTTTACTTAAAACAACTCTTTTAGAGATCACTAACACTAACTTTAACAGAAGTCACTTTTTAAAACACACTTTTAGTTAATCACAGCTAAAATAGCAAACACTATAGATATCTTATTACTCAAACTTCCGGATATTCCACCAAATAGGATTTACCAAATCAAGATTCGTGTAAATTACTTTTGCGAAAGATCGAGCATTTCCCTCCTTCACTTCAATCCCTTACTTACTATGCTATATGTGAATACTTTTCTATGCCATTGTGGTCAGTGTGCTTTCATCGAGTTGTAACTGCAAACCTTTTCCATCATAAACGTTATGTAGTACAGATATCTGTGGCATACACCCTTTAAATAAAATTATATAGGTACGTTGGTCTACGACATCCACTAATCTACACTAAGGAGTTTGAGATCTGTTTACAAATGGAACATTATACGGAGAAACTATGTACTAGGAATCAGTCCACTCAATGTATCTTGAGATCAGCCCTAAGATTCACGATCTTTCGAGAGTTTTCCATAGAACACGTGTAATGAGGCGTTTTCGATATATATTGGATAATAAATTGTAGTGGTAATTACGCTATTCAACAAATAATAAAAATTATATTTGTTATGTTTATGGCAAAAAGAATTAAATAAGTAAGTACTATTTTATTATCAACTAGCGACCCGCCCCGGCTTCGCACGGGTGCAATGCTAATACTAAAAAAGACGTGTGGCACTCGGGGACTGCCGCGGTAAAGCTATTGCATAGCATTTTGTATCAACAAGACTGCCGAAAAGAAACGACGTTAGACAATGCACGGCCTTCAAGCCACACCTCCGTGCCCGTCGGAGTGGGAAGCGTGAGGTTTTTTTTCGTTACGAAATTTCTGGATTCGGTCCCCGCGCTCAAGGCCCTCGATAGAAGCTATACAATAGCTTAAAACTTCCTCTTGAATCACTCTATATATAGTTGCGTAGTTTTAAAGATTAAAGAATACATAGGGATATAGGGACAGAGAAAGCGACTTTGTTTAATACTATGTAGTGATGATACCTACTTAAACGTTGACAGTTCGAGTTGCTCAAGTGCTTCTTGAGCAACTCGAGTCGAGAGATAAAACATTATATTAGAGAGATAAAACATTATATAAATGTAACAACTGAGCAATCTTAATAATACTATCTTCAGTAGGTATAGGATAATATCATTGGCTCACGGAATTTTGTTATGCGTTTGATGTTTTCTTGAAACAGATTTCATAGTGAGATATGAAATCTATTTATAAGCCCTGGTTATCTAGAGTAGACGTTTATCTGGACACGTTAGGAAGAAGCAAAAGAGGAATGCTAAACAAATAGATTAAGCCAAAAATTGTAAGTAAGTAATCCCATTATTTTAAATGTTTTTCAAGATCGTCTTATTTAAATTGGGAAATTAATAAAACTATTTTGATTACAAATATGTAACAACATTTTTATAAACAACACAAAAGATCGTTTAGAGACCCTTGACCTTATTAATTGAAAACCTTAATAAAATAAAGTTTTATAATGCTTTATTATTACATCAGTTAGAAGTTAGAACCCAGTCAGGACCAGTTTTCCATACATGGACTTTTCTTCCATGAGCCTGTGCGCTTCCCTTAAATTTGCTGAATTTATAGGAGACAGGACCTTAGTCAAAGTGGGCTTCAATTTTCTACTATCAAACATTTGAGACACTTCTTTCAAGATTTCTTGGTGTCTGTATTTATCTTCTGTATCATATTTAATCCTTGTAGACATCATTTCACACACAAGGGTAAGACTCTTCTCCTTCAGAGGCCTAATATCCACTAGCCCGCTGCTGTCAACAATCAAGCAAATTTTGCCTTGCGGCTTAATGGCCTTCATCAGTGTATCCCAATATGAGTATGGGTCATAGTTCACCAACATATAGTCTACCCCATTTGCGTAGCCATTTGCCTTCAACTGAGAGAACAGACATGTTTTATGGTTGAGAACTACATCAACACCATTTTGAAGAGAAAAAGCCTCTGTTTCAGCACGGGATGCAGTCCCAATAACAGTTAAACCCAAGTTTTTAGCCAGTTGAGATGCTACTGATCCCACACCTCCTGCACTATTGATTATCATTATAGTTTTACCCTTATCTTTTTCATTTAACAACAAACGATCATATATGGCTTCATAGGCAGTCACAGAAGTCAAAGGCATAGCAGCAGCCTCTTTAAATGTAAGGTTCTTAGGTTTATGGGCCACCATTATTTCGTCAAGTGCTACAAATTGGGCGTTTGAGCCATTCCTTCTCAAGTCTCCAGTGAAAAATACTTCGTCGCCGACATTGAAAATATTTGCGTTTTCTCCCTTTGCGGCCACTATACCTGACCCGTCCCATCCCAGTATTCTAGGCGATGTCTCAACGTGTGGTTTTGGCGCACGTTGCTTCGCATCAATAGGGTTTACAGACGTAGCCTTCACTTCTACCAAAACATCGGTATCTAATAATTTTGGTAAACTTACTTCAATATCGATGAGACTGTTTACATCTGATATGGGCAAATACTTGTAAAGTCCAACAGCTTTCATAGATTGGGGCAACTTATGAGCCATCATTAAAATTTAGTGCAAACTTAATTTTTCTAAGAAATGCGGTCTCAAGCAACTACGAACGAATCGCCTACTTATCTGATGGATAAGTACCTACCTACTTGTTTATACATACGTTCAACAAAATCCTTATCATACGTACTACTGATAAGGGAGAAATAAAATAAACGTCATTCCTGTCATGTCATTTGTGCTAAAGAGGCGTTATCGGTGACATCGGTCAGTTGAGTACTAAAAGGTGTCAATAGATGGCGCTAAATAACTAGAACTAAGACCTAAATAAATAGATGTTATAAATATATATTGTTGCAGAACATGGGCGCCAAAAGTACTTTTGAATTTGACATGACAATTTTGAGTGATTTTGTTATTATAAAAAAAATGTTATTGTTATATATTAATAAAATCCGCTATGACCTTTTAATTTTAAGAAAGTTTTAAACGCCTCATTTCACTCTTATTCATATTATGCAAAATAGGACCAGGGAGAAGCCAGGGAGGCAATTCTCGCGCTATCGACATAATATTGGAATCGAATATTTTTTTTAATATTATTCACAGTATTAACAGTAACAGGAACTCGAGCGAAAAAAGATGCAATATTCACAAAAAATACTTCCGAGTTTTTTAGTAGATACATCAAACTCGATTCAAAGATTAAGTAGATTGCGAGAGAGTTGCCTTTCTGAGTTCACAACGTAATCGTATGAACGAGAATTGAAGGGCAAAGTGGAATAAACCGGTTTATACTACATTCTGTGAGCAGATAATGCCCCGAGTTTGACACACGAATGTCTAATAGGGTAGTTGACTGTATCGATATATTGCGATTAAATCACAGAAAATATTATCTCAAAACTTCTCTAAAATGTATTCAGAAGAGACAAAACAATGTTAAAAAAGGTAATTGAATACTCACAGATCCATGCATGCAATTCCGCTTGAGAACAAGCAGAATAAGCCGCTATATGAGTCACATATAGATTTATCTTGTAACTCAATCGAAGTTTCATTTTTAAGGCTCATTCTGTAATACGGGCCTAAAAATGTTGACAGATTAGAAATGTTTCGTCAGATGATAAAGACACTCTGGCGGTGTCAGTTTTACTATGGCGCGTGCCACTTTTTGTCACTTGTCGGTCAGAAGTAAAGTCTAAAACATCGTAAACTGGAGTAGGGCGGCAGCCCCACGAAGGAAATTCTCGTGCAATCGACTAAATCTCAGAATCGAGTTTGCGAAATCTCGATTACAAAATTTGGAAGATCGAAGCCATTTCTCGCATATTGTATTCTCTATTAGCAGTTGAAGCAAGAGCAATTTCTTTTAATGACTTCGTTTGAGATTTTTAGTATAATAAAGAGATAGAGAACGCGATTCCGACATTAAAGGTCAACGCACGTAGAGGCGGGAAAGTCGGGGATGTTTTTTTTGTTATGGTCGAGTTTGTATGCAACCTATCCCACAGAAGGCTTCACAAAAAATTCTCGCCTTTCTAGCCTCTGTGGGTGTTGCCCTACCGAGAGCATTCACCTGTAATGTAACGTTACATTACGTCACTGAGGCAGGAAAACCGAGGACTACAGTATATTTTGATACTTCAATCAATGTGCAACACTTGTGGAATCAAAACGCTGAACATCGAATCTGTTACATTACAGTCGAACACTCGTCAGTCAGGCAGTATTGTAACGTAATGCTCAAAACCCAATCTAAATGTTACATTATGGGCAATTTACACGAGGCCATTCCATTGAGCCATTCCACTAATGGCTTCGTGTAAATAGAGACAGTCCACTGCATTGGATTTTCCTCAAGCTTTTTTGTATGCAGTTTGGATTGTCTCAGTGGAATGGCCCCGTGTAAATGGCCCATTACAGGCGAATACTCTCGAGGGAGCACCTTATAGTCGTAAGCACAAGAATTCCCCCCCCCCCCAGATGTGAAGTGGTCATTCATCCCCCCCCCCAGATGTGAAGCGGTCAATTCAGAAGCCGTCGTCCTTGGCGTCCGCGATGAGCGTGAGCAGGTCGTGCTTGTCGGGTCAGGAGGGCGCGGGGGCGGAGGGCTGGGCCAAGGGCGACGCCCCTCCAGCGGACAACTCCGCCTTAACTCGTCGCGCGATGTGTGACCTAGTGTGCTTCCGAAGGTGGTCTTTGCGGTAGAACCCTGGGGGATTTTTTTTAAACCGACTTCAAAAAAGGAGATGGTTTCTCAATTCGACCGTGTATTTAAATATACAAAGCGTAACAAAAAAGGGCAATACCTCATATACCCCAATTAGTATATTAATATAAAAAATTATGATGCAATCGAACTTTAGTTATGTCTTACCAATTTTCTTCAATAGCACGATTTCCATAGAAAGCACTAAATTCAGCTACGCAAATTCATTTTTGGGAAAAATTTAACACATTTAAAAATAGCTGAAATCGAATAAGTAGTCGATATTGAACAAACTAATTTCAGGAATTGCGCTTATCTGTTACATGTTGTATATATTTATGTATGTTCGCGGATAACTTCGTCGTTTATGAACCGATTTTGATTATTCTTTTTTTGTTGGAAAGGTAATATCCCAACGGTGGTACCATGATAAGGAAACTAGGATCTGATGATGGCATCTCAGAGAAATCGACGACGGGAACCTTTGAAAATCTAGATAGTGCTTTTTTAACCGACTAAAAAGAAGGTTATCAATTCGCCTGTATATTTTTTTGTTTGTTAGAACTTTCGACTGGGTGAACCGATTTGGATGATTTTTTTTATTTGAAAGCTGGTGCTTCCAGATTGGTCCCATTTTTCGTCCAGTTCTGACAGTGGCATCCATGAGAAAACAAAGTTGAAGTCGGTTCTTTACTCTTTAGAGTTCTATGTTATACAAGCTTTTATTTAACTTGCAATGAATGTTTGTTCGGGTGGAATCTTGCAACTCAATTTAGAAGCAGATATCTTCAACCAATTGAGCTGAAATTTTGTATACACGTTTAGCTTGGATGACAATGCATGCTGATTGCTGTCTGATGTCATTCATATAAAAGGGCTTGCTGAGAATGAGACTCGAAAAAAACGTTGTTTATAATAATGTTTTTCTTTACTTCAAATTTATTACTACAACTAACTCCAACCAGACATATTTTTTATTCTTCAGAATTCTTATTAAATCATCAGTCGCTTGGCATGTAACATGTAACTAATCTAGAAATATTGTCAGTAAGTAAAAAAAAATTGTTAAAGAAGCTACCGAAAAAACTAGAACAAACATTAGACTATAAACCGGAGCAATTTAACTTAGAAAAAAAAAGATTGCCGTGTAGCCAAACCATAAACTCCAAAAAAAAAAGCTAGTGACCTACCTTTCCCGCACTCGTTGCAGACGTGCCTCTTCTCGCCGGAGTGTATGACGAAGTGCAATGTGAGCTGCTCCTTGCGCTTGAACGCCTTCAGGCAGACGGAGCACACGTGCGGCCTCTCGGGGTTGTGAGACTGCTTGTGCCGTGTCAGGTGGTCCTTACGTTTGAGCGCCGCGTTGCATATGTCGCAGATAAACCTGGGTCGAATATCAAGAAACCATTATAATTATATAAATACTAGCGACCCACCCTCGCTTCGATTCGATTTATACAACGCCTCACAGAATGAGCGCAATTCCTCATACACCACAATTAGTATATTCATATAAAATTATGATGCATTCGTACGGTTAGCAATAATACGGTTTCCATAGGTAGCCCTAAATTCAGTTATGGTGATTCATATTTTTTTATTTTACACATTTTTAGGAATTGGGTTAATTTTGTTACATAATTGTATAAGTTGCTTACGCTGATAAAGCTGCCATGCGGTGCCTTTTTCCCGACTTGATGACAAATATTTTTACGTGCAGTTAAGATCAGTGATAGCCCAGTGGTTGAAGAGCCCGCATTTAATTCGTGAGGCTCGGGTTTGCATCCTGGCATGTACCAATGAGTTTTTAAAAAATCTCTAGTACCTACATATTTATCCTAGCTCGACGGTGAAGGAAAACATCGTGAGAAAACCCGCAGGTCCCAGTATTAATTCTGAGGCATGTGTAACAGACCCAGTCCGGCGATGGGCTCATCTATCACGTTAACCTTTCAGACCATGAATCAGAGACACAATTGATTTTTAATTGTGTCTCGGTTCCAATTGGAACCGGCGGTTCTTAACTGATTAAGAGGTCCAAAGAATATACTGGTGAAACGTGGGTATTTCCAGAAATGGAATACTTCTGCCAACCCTATCGAGGATAAGGCGTGAGTTTCCATATAACATCGAATAAGTAAAAAACAAGTAGGTAGGACATTAATGCTGAAAACACGTTTTTTTTTAAATTTAAACCGCTCATTATTCCTTACCTCCTCTCCATAGTGTGTCCCAATAAGTGTTGCTCCAGCAGCCCTCGCTCAGGGTACGCCATGTCACACTCCGGGCAGCAGTACAGGGTGCTCCCATCTAGGACAATGTCATATCGGGTCAATTACATCAGTAAAATTTTATTTTTTAACAACTGTCAACGCGTACCTGCCCAATTATTTATTTTACTGTACAGTCCCATTGTTGACGACTGGCCACATGCTTATTTAAATTTAGAATTTGTTTATTTTTTATATCTATATTTATTTAGTGTGTCAGTTTTATTGTCATTAAATTGTACGGAAAAAACGTGTCTTAAACACCCATTTTCACTCAGTCAAATTCTGATTGAGACACTTATTTTCTACTCATCGCCATTTTTTTGTATTTTAATGCCGCATTTATTATCCTGTCCGAAACTTTAAATATTACGGCCCCTTTAAATCATAGCCTATAATAACTGTTTCTACCTAGAGCAGTAGTCAGTCGTATTTCCCCAGGCTTGGGGCGCGGCTTCTTCTCCTTGAGGCTTTTCTTCTTCTTCTTCCTCTTGACAGCGACGCCGGGCGCAGGTGAGCTGGGCCCTTGGCTCACTATCGTCGCCGTCTGCACCACCACGCTGTTCTGCTGGGTTTGGGGGACCTGGACATATTGTAGTGCTATGGCTAACTGACCCGACAGGTGTTCTGTCCAAATCCCCATAGAAAACAATGCTTTCAGGTTTTCCCAAATTTTACAATTACCAGGCAACTTTTTCTATTTCTTCAATATTTCAAAAATGGTATTGGCATCGAACAGAATAATGATTATGTATACAACGCGTAGCAGAATAAGCGCAATTCCTCATATACCCCAATTAGTATATTAATATAAAAAAATATGATGCATTCGAACTTTAGTTTTGTCTAACCAATTTTCTTAAATAAAGAGAAATAATAACACGATTTCCATAGGTAGCACTAAATTCAGCTATGCTAATTAATTTTTCAGTAAAATTTTACACATATTAAAAATAGCTAATATCAATTAAGTTGTCGATACTAAACAAACTAATTTCAGGAATTGCGCTTATTCTGTTACATATTGTATACAAAAATATAGCTTGTACCGAGACAATAGTGTTACATATTTTTCTCCTACAGAATCAAATGAGCACATTATATTTCTCATTTCATGATACAGACATTTTGGCTACCTAACGATATACATCTTTAGTCGAATCTGCTTCACTCAGCCGGAATTATACTATTCTTAAGTATATGCCACTTCAGTTTTTTCTGCCCCACCCTTTTTAGTCACTTACTTCACTTGGATCTTTTTACGAAGAACTTTATTAGCAAATAAAAAATATTACGTACTTATTGGGTAGATTAAAGTGAAATTAATAAATTTGTCTTGAAATAAACGAACTCACTCGAAAATCTGCCGACCCTGCTGGCCATGTCCCGCGGCCTATACGGCCTATTGACGAATCCCAGGCTGCCGAACTGACGTGAAGTGACAATTCACGACGACTTGAAATGAAGTGAAGTGACGTGAAGTTCACTGGCACTCACCGTAACAACCGGCATGGTCTGCAGCGTGTTAGCAGCGACGGTGACGATGGTTGGCTCATCGCGCTTGCCGTCGACGGGGGTGTACTTGAGCAAGTGGTGCAGGGGCAGCGGCAACGCCGATAGGTAGTCGGCCACGCCATTGCCCAGCTGCCACGTCGAATCGTCGCCTAAGCCTGTCGAACAGACTGTGCGACACTCATGTTTACTAATAGTGTTTAGTGTATTTCTTCAGGGAGGTACTTGACTAAAGGTAAAACAAAGGAGAATTAAGTGTTTCAAAGTACAGTGATTCGTATTTATTTTTCTTGAAATTGTACATTTTTAAATCAAAGTTTTAGCAGTTATTTTCATATATCTATACTAATCACTACATAGTATAAAATAAAGTCGCTTTCTCTGTCCCTATATCCGTATCCCTATGTCCCTTTGTATGCTTAAATCTTTAAAACTACGCAACGGATTTTGATGAGTTTTTTTTTAATAGATAGAGTGATTTAAGAGGAAGGTTTTAGTGTTAGCGTTGCACCCGTGCGAAGCCGGGGCGGGTCGCTAGTACATTATAATACCAGTTTACTAATAGTCTTTACTGTATTTCTTCAAGGTAAAACAAAGGAGAATTGAAGTGTTTTAAAGAACATTGATTCGTATTTGTTTTTCATCAACATAAATTAAAATAGTTCATTTTTAAATCAAAGTTTTACCAGTTATTTTCATACATCTATACTAATACCTATTATAAAGAGGAAAGTTTTGCATTTTTGTATGTTTGTTACGAATAAACTCAAAAACTACTGGACTGATTTTAAAAATTATTTTACCAATGGAAAGCTAGTATATCTCTGAGTAACATAGGTTTATTCCCGTATTCCCAGGGAAAGGAAAACTACACGGGGGGAAACCGCGCAGAACCGCTAGTATTATATAAAGATTTATCACTAAATGTGACCACACGTTCCCGAGTGGCTTTGAACCAGCACCAGCTTTAAAATAAAAAATAATTATTAAAATCGTTTCATCCAGTCGAAAGTTCTGAGGTAACAAACATAAAGAAGACATACAGTCGAATTGATAACCTCCTCCTTTGTTGAAGTCGGCTGAAAACACTAGATTGTCCACGATTTCACCCGCGTTTCCAGTAGCACAATTATAGCCATGTTACTCCCAGAAAAGTGAGTCAGTCCAGTAGTTTCGGAGCTTATTAAAGCATAATATAGGTACTTACTGATGAACTCGTTGGGCACGTTGTTGGCGTTGCGATCGGGCCGAGCCTCTTGTTTGATGGCCCTTGCCAGCGCCGCAGCTTCTTTGGGCTCGTGGAGGACCACCAACAGCTGTTGGGTGCCCTGCTGTAGTGGTGTCGCTTGCGTCACTGTTGGGCAACATACGTCATCAACACTGAGCTGAGCGGGGCGAAGCAAAAGAAAAATTTAATTTTGAGTAGTTAAGTACCTGTAAGAAATCGCTCGGTAGGTCTTGCAGCTTCGCCCGTTGTACTTTTTATTTATCATTGTGTCACTTATCAGTATCACATATTCTTATTAGTGTTCAATAAAGACTTGGTTACTGTATTTGTATTATTGTATAAAGTTTTATTTAAACTTTTGATTAAAAAAATAAAATAGTCATTTATTTAGTTTCTGTAGGTAATCAAATTACACTTAGAAAAGTCGTTAATCTAATAACAAGGCAATCTAAACTCGTCTATGAAGATTGGTTTAGCCAATCTCCACCGACGATTTGCTTGTTCCAAATGCGGTAGGTACCCAAGAAAGTCAAGGGCAGTTCTTTTTAATCTCATGTTTTACTAGTAATTCGGTTACTCTGTTTCAAATGCCAACGACAATATAGAGTAATTTATCCTCATTTAAGATACATCTATCATCTAGCCTAGAGGATTCTGGCTGAACCTGGTCAAGACAAAATTTTCAAAGTATTTCCATTGTAGGACTTCATAGAATTACTCCGAAATCTGCTGACAGTTTCAAGTATATTGCGAGCATATTGCGATTCCGCACATTTGGACATACAATTTTTCTTTGTCACTACACTACAACGCGTAACAGAATAAGCGCAATATTTTGCGATGGTTCCACCCCAATTAGTATACTTATTTATATAAAAAAAAATGATGGCTTCGTACTTTAGTTGTGTCTAACCAATTTTCTTAAATAAAGAGCAATAATAGTACGATTACGAAGCACTAAATTCAGCTATGCATTTTTCGAAAAAATTTAACACTTAATTTATTAAAAATAACTGAAATCGATTAAGTAGTCGATACCTTATACAATATATTGGGTGTAAACAATCGTTGATAAGCCTAAATACATATATACCAAACTGTGATTTGCTATTACATATTGTATATCAGAGCCACTAACCCTGGTGCTGCTGCATCATAGTGGCCATCAGGTCATGGTGGAGCTCCTCGCGGAACTCACGCTTGTCGCCGCGCTCCTTGAGCTGGTGGGTCTCCTGGACGTAACTTTGCCCACCGTACGCGATGTTGCCCACGCCCACGTTCACGGACGACGAGGACGCAGATATCGTCTGGTACTTCACACCCGTGTTCACTGTGCACGGAATTGGTTCTTGTAATGATGATTGATGATGTAGAATTATTTTATAACTTACTAGCGACCCGCCCCGGCTTCGCACGGGTGCAATGCTGAATTTTCTTTGCTATAAACCTTGCGGAGCCCTAGATCTTTCCAACGAATGCAAAACCATGGAAATCGGTTCGTCAGTTCTGGAGTTAAATCGTCAGGAAGGAAAACCCGACTTATTTTTATATAGTAGAAGACTAAAGCTGATTCAGTTGCATCACTACATAGTATAAAACAAAGTCGTTTTCTCTGTCCCTATATCTATATCCCTATGTATGCTTAAATCTTTAAAACTACGCAACGGATTTTGATGCGGTTTTTTTTATAGCCATGGCGGGTCGCTAGTTAAAAATATAGAGTACTAGCGAGCCGCCTGGGCTTCGCACGGGTGCAATGCTGATACAAAAACCTTCCTCCTGAAACACTATCTATTAAAAAAACCGCATCAAAATCCGTTGCATAGTTTTAAAGATTTAAGCATACATAGGGATATAGGCACAGAGAAAGAGACTTTAGTGATGTTACTGGCTGTAAAATACTCTAGATTTACGCAAAAGTAAAAAGGAAAATATTCTTTGTAATCGGATCAGTAGTACTTTGGGAGGTTAACTCTTGCAAACATACATAGAAACGTTCAAAAAACCATTAGGTATTTATAATATCAATTAAGTAATTTATAGGTAGGTATATTTTGTGAATATTTTCGTTATTCAAAAATGCTAACAAAGAAACATGGTTCGACATGAAGGGAAATTAAAAAGTATAATCTAAAAATATTTGTTATTATTATTCCGATGCGCAAAAAGGGGGATGTTAACTTTGTAAACTACGGATAAGTAAATCTGCGTATATATGAATTACATATATCAATAATAATAGCACAATCGTCTTGTAGCTGCTACTTACCAGTGTGTATTGGCGCGATGCTGGCGAGCGCTACGGCGGTGGGTTGTGCAGAGCTGACCACCACCACGCTCTCGGCCTGGCGGAACTTGACGCCATCCAGGGACACGCCGTTTGCCGGCGCCACAGCGAACTGCACGCCACTGCCCGACTGGTACCGCGTCTCTTGCACCACGCTGCCTGTCCCATTCCCGCTACCCTCATATCCAAACTTGGCCGCAAACTGGTGGATCGTCGGCAGCGCCGCCGCCGACGGGATGTGCCCCGAGAACGGAGCGAAGTTCATTATCGCCTGCAAGCAAATCCATCTTGTCACGTGCGATAAAAAGTCGCAGGTGGTTCCGCGGACAACAACAAAGTGAACCAAGGGTGCGCCCCTACAGGGCGCTCACTCAACCCCCGCCATTCTGCCTCACCCCAGCCGCATTTCTAACGTTCTATTTTTACCGACCCACGTCTCACACCATCGGGCTCCTGCCGGCGGCGGTGGCCACGCCGGGCGCGTTGGCCCTAACGACGAGCTAAGGAGAGGGTTAGTTACCTGTTTTCCGATGGTTTAAGGTGTTTTCATAGCGTTTTAATCGTCCGTCGGTAGTGAAATATGATTTGCAGGGGCTGTAGAGATGCGCGGGCATGTTGCGCGGTGGAGTCGGCACATGCGCAGTGCGGGGCGGCGCGGCGGTGTGGGGCGGAGTGGGCCCGGGGGTGCTGCCCCGCGCGCACGTGTCGACTTGTTGAGGGCCGCGGACTCGCAGACGAGTGGGGTAGCAGGCCACTGCCTCCTTCCCCTTGTGCCTTGCAATCTTACCCATGCACGTGAATGTGCACAAGGCCGCCTGCTAAGCGTTTACTTACGAGCTCCTAACGCCGCGCTTACTGAACTGAGACACTTCTTCTCTTCTATGATCACAAGTTTCGTGATAATGACCCACTTTGTAAACAAGCGTTTATTAATTTGGGGAATTCTACAGGTAGGTAAGAATTCTAGAAAACTGATTATTAATTTATTTGTAGAATTTTTAATAAAATTTTGTTTTGGTATAATCCCCGATTTGATGTTAGAATCAGAAGGAGCTACATATACATTCAAAACATAGATCAGTTCAAAAATGGTTGAAAGGGAGATATATGCAGGTAGGTACATTTTATTTATAACGAAATTCAGGTTTTTTAAATAAAAAACTATTTTACAAATCAATGATTTTATTTTTGTAATCTCAATATCTTATTGTGTTTTCTTAAAAGTTTTCGTACAAAAGTTTATTTCTAAATCATCCAAATAAAGGATTGTCTAAAATTTATTAAATAATACTTGAACTAATTTCACATTATTGAATGTAAAAACTATCTTAAGTGGTTAACTTTAATTATAATTATGTAGAAGGGAGAAAATTAATAGTTTTTTTGGTGAAAACATGTAAATTCTCGTTTTGGTACATGTTAGAAAAAATACAGTATGAGCACAAAAATCACAATAAAATGTTAGAAAAACAATAGGCAAGTTTAAAAAAGATCTTGACAAATAAATTCATAAAGTGTTTGTGTGATGCAAGATGAAATAAGACTATCTTAAACATTAAAAAACAATTTACATCTTATGCTACTTTACTAAACTAATGCCCCGTTTACATTAAGAAAGTTAGTAGAAGCCGAGTCTATCGGGTCAGTAGCTACTTCGAAAATCACAAATCAATATTCAATCGTATCACACAATATACAGAAAAGTAGCAACTCGACTTGGCATCTACTATCTCAATGTAAACGAGACTTAGGGTAGTATTCCAGAATGTAACTTAAGTTTGCATCTGCACTTGAGAACAGTTAGAAGGGGAAAGGTTTATTGTTTTATTCCTATTAGTTAGACAGATAGATATAGTTTATACCTTGGTCCTTGGCCTTGGTCGTAATATTAAGATTTTAATGAATAGTGTAGTGTCTAAACACTACACTATTTATTAAGATTTTTATATTTCTTTAACTTTTGGTTATTTTTTTTCTTTCTTTTACTCATGCAGCGGCCCCTCTTTCGTTCTCAAATGGAGATCAGTTCTTAAGTTATATTCGGATATACGACCCCTAACTTGAGAGCACCTCGAAGTTTCAATTCTAGGGTTCCAATCAAAATGTACAAACGGTGACGCTGACAACTTATTCTAAGTAAAAAAATATAATATAATAGAAATCAATTTACACCTACATTAAAGCTGGTAAGGTTAATATCGCGTGGCTGAACATCGTTCTGACAGCTTCATTTTGCAATGGCTCGGGCAAACGTGACGTGTCCGCTACTAACATGCCTATCTATCTGCTAACATAGAGATGCAGCTATAGGTTAGAGAGAGAATTCAAAAGTGTAATCATACTTATTAAATAATTATGTAGTTCCTCGGTTGGCTGATAAAATGGGTTCGTTGCCCTAATAAATTAAAAAGATTCACATTTTAATTACGAGCACGTGGCTTGATTCTTACATTTCGCTGTTGCCATGCAGGTCATTTAAGGGCCGTCTACAACCTCTCGCCGCGATAACATCGCCGTGTAGAGACGCATTCATAGTGTATAGAAATACGTGGCACGACGATATTGTCGCCGCGTTTCTCTCGCTCGTGGAGACAGCCCCTTATATGTGCTTGGCATATGGCACCAGTAACCCGCATCTCGGACCGAGTGCGCTTGTATAAGTCAATAGAACACCATCCAATTTATTGTATTAACTCTGGCGTCCGTTTACATGATACATTTCGTAGTAGCCTTCTGGGCAGACTGGGTCCTAGCGCGCTCTTACCGTGAAAACCCGACTTTAGTCTGTTGATTGGGATCTTAATATGTGCCTCTGAAGTAATTGCCTTTATTATAAGGCGTGAATTCGACCATGAAACAGATATACATATTTAATTTTAGCATCAATTAAGAAAACGCGAAAAAAAAAACATCGATAAAACTTTTATAATACTTTTTCCTGATTTCCGTGTTGTTCTAAATATTAAAGTTTAATGGGAACACTAAATATTACACAAACATTTTATAGGTATTAAATGCGATGATTAGATCAAAATATTTTTGTAACTTATGTTATTACGTACTGGTGCAGATGTACCTACTAATACTCGTAGCCTAAGCCGCGCCACACGAGCTAACACACACATAATAGATTTGCTCGTACAATCTAAATAGGCGGCCAAAAAGTAATGACGACCCCCTTTCGGTCGCCTATATAAAACAAGCATTTTAAGGATTGAAGTGAAGTATTTTTGGTGCTATGAAACGTTCGATATAAGGGAGTTGTTTAAAAAAAAAAAACCGGCCAAGTGCGAGTCGGACTCGCGCACCGAGGGTTCCGTACAACCTTGCAAATTTATGGTTTTCGTAATTTTTCCTTTATCTATGCTATAAGACGTTGCTTCGTACCAAATTTCAAGATTCTGAGTTCACGGGAAGCACCCTGTAGGTTTTGATTCCCTTGCAAGTGTCGAAAATTTGCGGCATAAACGGCTGTATCTTTTGATTGCGTTGGCTTAGAAGTTTGATTTTTTCACAGCTTCAAGGGACAGTAGACCTGAGTAATTGATATAAATTTCAGCTTCATACCTCCACGCGTTCCTGAGAAAAAGGGTCTTGACAGACGGACGGACGGACGGACAGACGGACAACAAAGTGATCCTATAAGGGTTCCGTTTTTTCCTTTTGAGGTACGGAACCCTAAAAAACAGAAACAATTACGTCACGTTTGCCTTCGTAACTTAAAATTTACTATTTCATTGACTTTTATCATGCAAGAAACATTACAAAATCACTATCACAAATGACGGAATATGAAATATAAAAATTGGTAAAAGTAACTTTAAAAAATATTACTCAACTCGTGATCATCTATCAGGCAGTAAAATGTTAAATAAAAGGAAATGGTACGAATATCACAGTGGAAATGATATTTACAGTGCTTAACTGATTACAGTTTTAAAAAAATAAAGTTTCGTCAATATATTGGTATTCCAGGATTCGAAATCTAAAATAAGTTTTACTCTATGCCAATTGTAAGGTTGACATTCGGTGAATGTTAATTTCATTGTCAAAAAACATATTACTCTCACAACCGAATCATGGAAACAAAGTTTGGAAAAGTTAATTTAGCATTTGTACAGTCAAGAGCACGCTAAGCTTGACACTTTGGACTTTGAACTGGCCCTGTATTCTATGGCGCGCAGTATAAATCAGAGCTCAGCTTAAACGGGTAGAGTAAAGCTAGACTTGCTCTTGACTGTACTCATATTAATATGATGAGTTCAATCATATTCGATGTGTACCCAAATTTACGGGTTGCCTCCCAGTTATTAGAATAGAAACCGTAAAATGTTAATGTAAAATGTAATGTAACAGCGATCCGCACACGATATTACAAAGATATGTATAATCATTCTCTCTAATCACTTCACACTTTGCATAATCTCTTGATATGAGGGATGAATCGCTATTCTTCGGAAAGGCCACAATATGATTGATTATATTTTGACGATGTGTTTTCTGTCTGAGAAATAGCCTCCAAACCGTAGACTTACACCCGGTTTCCGAAAAGCAATTAAACTAAACTTATCTGACAGGTTGTTAATCTCATTGTGGATGTTCTGATTGGTTAAATAAAATTATACCTCTTTTCAACAACCAATCAGAAGTTAACATGAGATTTAACAGTCTGTCAGGTAATTTAAGTTTGATTAGACTTTCGGAAACCTAGGGTTAGGGTTTGCGTCTTATTGTCTACTAGCAGCGCTCCGCGGTTTCACCCGCGTAGTTCCCGTTCCCGTGGGAATACGGGGATAAAATATAGCCTATGTGTTATTCTGATGTATAGGCTACATAACTGTAAAGTTTCATCAAAATCCGTTCAGTAGTTTTTGCGTGAAAGAGGAACAAACATCCATCCATACATCCAGACATCCATCCATACAAACTTTCGCATTTATAATATTAGTAGGATTAATACAACATGAAATATAAAATAATCTTGATAAAACTTCATACGGAAACATAGTTGTCATGTATTCACTTATTTGGGACGGCCGCACTGATGCGTTACAAACTTTAATGGCTAATTTACACACAGATTAATTAAGCTGGTCAGTAGAAGAACATTGCTTGCCCATTATGAGGTTTGGTATTCATATACCCGTTTATAGAAGCAATGTTCGTCTGCTGACTAGCTAAACTAAACGGTGCAACCTGTAATAAGCGGTAAATTCTAGACAAACTCTGCGCAGCCCTAGTTGACAATACGCTTACTATAATCGTTACACTAGCAAAATAGAATGATAAATGTGTTTGATTTACATTGGTCAGGTGATGTTAACTGTTTGTGATGATGATGAATATCTGATGGTGATGGACACTATTAAAATGCGACCAAGTAAAATTTTGCAACACTCCGAAGAATTAAACATAATCACTGATACGTTTTTAAAATAGTATAACAGTTATAGACAACTCTCGTTGGCATCTTGTCTACGGAGGCATCGTCTATCCGTCCGTCTAGTGCGGGCGCACTATTATTATTCCGTGCTATATTTTAGTTAATGCATTCCAACTTTTAATTCACCTATTATAATAACGTTATTCGCGGACAGTACCCTGTACCCTGTTACTCCAATAGTAACTCCGATATAACCCCTAATAGCATGTACACATTTGTCAGTATTCCATTGATATTATTAACTCCATTGCTTTTTAATATCACCCCTATAAGTCTACACTTCATAATGCGTAGGCTGATTATGTATAGTAGCTGTTTTATGTACTGAAAAGTAGCTAACATTTTTATACAAAATAAATTAAGTTTTTATCTCCTACTATACAAATACGTCAAATAAAAAGCTCAGAGTCGGACACTATTCAATACACTAAACAGATACTGATAAGATTTAAGATTACTAGTTCCTCTTAACTACATACAGTACAGTACTTGTAACTACTACAATAAAGTAGATAACTACAAGTACATACTTAAATTTATTAATGTCACCACATTAGCAGTTGACGCTGATTCAATTTCACATGATTGACTTATATAACTGAGTATGTATTTACTACTCCGATACGGAGTTTTGAAGTAATTACTACAGAATAATAAAAGGCAGTCTGGAAACTGTACTGGCTTCTTTTATAAGATCTGTCGAAACGAAAATTTACTGAAATGAGATCCTATGACGTTATCATTTTTGATCTATTTATTATTTAAAAATCTGCCATAATTGTAAAATCAATATATGTATATTTTATTTCTTATAAATTACTTGCAATTTAATTTCAATGCATTCAACTAATCTACAAGGCGCATAATACCTCAACCAATCGATATCCACCGCTAATCTGCAAGCCTGAAGGTCTAAACTACAACGTCACGTACCGATGTGGCGACACCATTGAGAAACTAGTAGTCCTAGTGTTGTAAAGCCTACGCTTGCCGTCACGTGTGCTGCGACAGGAGAATGTCAAGAGGCTCTTCCGAGTCGGCTGCTTGTTGAGCGGCTAGTGACGTCACCATGTGCTGCGGAATGTTGATCTGCACTGGCACTTGCATGTTCGCGCTCGTTGGGACCTGTTGGGTGGGTGGTTATGTTACTAGCCGTTCTGCGCGGTCACACCCGCGTATTTCCCGTTCCCGTGGGAATACGGGAATAAAATACAGTCTATGTTACTCAGGGATAGTCTAGCTTTCCATTTTTGAAATGGGTCGAGTAGTTTTTGAGTTAAATACAAAAATACAGACATACAAATCATTCCTCTATAATATTAGTATAGAAGTATAGATATAGATAAAATCTAATACTCTTTCCAATGTTCCCTATAACACAGACGAACAAACTTTCTCAGACAGTTTCTAAGTTTTTCTTAATGTTTCATATATAACAAAGAACTGTACTGTGGTTCAGTTTTATTTGTATGTTTTTGTTTAACGAATAGCACTAAAAACGTCATCGATGTATAAACAATTTTGAGTTTTGTTGATTTTTTTATAACTACTCGACCGATTTCGATAAGATTAAAATGGGACCACCTGAAGTATGATCTACCAAACCAAAAAAACAATCCTCCAAATCGCCTCATAGTTGGCGGAATAATCACATAACATACAATACATACAAAAAAACATAGTCAAATTGAAAACCCTCTCGTTTTTTGAAGTTTTTTTCAACCGTTCAAAAAGAAACTAACGTGTATAGTGATCTCTGGCATGATGTTCCGTTGTGCGTTCAGTTGGGGCTTGACGTCGATCTCGACGGGCGGGCCGGCCTGCGCCTCGTCGCGCAACCGGCGGCTCTCGTGCGACCGCGTGTGCTTCCGCAGGTGGTCCTTGCGGTAGAACCCTGCGACAAACGGACAAAATCAATTTACTGATATACATTGTGACTGGAGAGAGCAGTGATAGCCCTATCGGTTAAAGAGCCGGCCGAAAATCAATGAGGCTCGGGTTCGAATCCTGGCATGTACCAATGAGTTTTTCAAAAACTTACGTACATATATTTTATCACTAGCTCGACGGTGAAGGAAAACATCGTGAGGAAACCCGTAGGTCTCAAAATTCATTCTGAGACATGTGTAAACAGACCCGGTCCGGCGATGGGCTCACCTAACCTAACCTATCACGTTTAGGGGTCCAATATATCTCGTGAAATGTGGGTATATCCAGTAATAGAATACCTCTGCCTACCCCCTCGGGGATGAAAAGCGTGAGATTATTTTTTATTTTATTTTTATTTTTTATTCACCCCCTTGAATGATTCCCTTGATTTACCAGTCACATTGTATAGGTACCACAAGGATCAGGATATGGCAGCGCAGCGAGATTTTGTGCTTGTTTAATAACGTCAGTGCGTTTTACTGTCGATTTATAAGTGACAAAGTTTTGAAAACTTCTTGTATTTTTGTGAATAGTCTCTGAAGCAGAGCTAAAAATATTAAACTTAGTGTCATGTTTAGTGCTGATGGCTAAATTTGGTATTTGACTGTACCGAAATTAAATTGAAATTAAAAAGATTAAACACTTCTAAAAATGCACATCGATTTTTATTTTATAACTACAGCAATTTTTAAACTAATAAAACAATTAGAAAGTGTAACAATTGATTACTAAAAATTATGACGTGACTGCTTAATACTCAGTACATTTTACATAGTAAATTTTCGTTTTGACAGATCATAAAAAGTACCTCATCTGACTAGGCAATCAAATATCCTATTGGGAACACCTTGAAACGCGTGTTACCTTTCCCGCACTCCCCGCAGAGCTCCGTCTTGACCCCGGAGTGTATGACGGTGTGCAGGTTGAGGTGCTCCCTCCGCTTGAAGCCCTTCCTGCAGACGCCGCACACGTACGGCCGCTCGGGGTTGTGGCCCAGCTTGTGCCGCTCCAGGTGCTCCTTGCGCTTCAGCCTGGATAACAACATAACAATCATTTATTTTATTAATTGTATCTAAATATAGTACATCTAAAAATAATATACATATTTATTACTAGCTCGACGGTGAAGGAAAACATCGTGAGGAAACCCGCAGGTCTCAGAATTAATTCTGAGACATGTATAAATAGACCCGGTCCGGCGATGGGCGAGAACCTATCACGTTTAGGGGTCCAATGTATCTCGTGAAATGTGGGTATATCCAGTAATGGAATACCTCTGCCTACCCCCTCGGGGATGAAAGGCGTGAGATTATGAGATATATGAATATAAATCATCTCACGCCTGTCACAGGGGGGTAGGCAGAGGTATGCCATTTCTGAATATACCTACCCACTTTTCAAGAGATGTTCTTTGGACCCCTAAACGTGATAGGTGAAGCCCATCGACAGACCGGGTCTTTTACACATGTCTCAGAATTAATTCTGGGACCTGCGGGTTTCCTCACGATGTTTTCCTTCACCGTCTAGCTAGTGATAAATATGTACGTAAGTTT
Source organism: Ethmia dodecea (assembly GCA_963855545.1). NCBI lineage: Eukaryota > Metazoa > Arthropoda > Insecta > Lepidoptera > Depressariidae > Ethmia > Ethmia dodecea. The sequence goes on along the minus strand of OY979446.1, from coordinate 12,368,317 downwards.
TTGAAAAACTCATTGGTACATGCCAGGGTTTGAACCCGAGCCTCACTGATTATTATCATTATGTGAAGCTGGCTCTTTAACCGTAAGGCTATCACTGCTCTATGTAGTGATGATTATTCACCATTTAATTTCGATACATCATCATCAACCCGTAACAGCCCACTGCTGAGCTATGGGTCTTTCCTCACACATGAGGAAGTATGGGCTATAATCTCCCACGCGAACCCACCGCGGATTGGGAGATGGTGTTAAGGGAGTGGCCACTTAACAGTCAGAATTTTTCAAGCCACCCAAGGGTATCTGACATGGCTTAACGACTTCCATTGTGTGCGTAAACACAACGAAAACCGGGACCAACAATTTAACGTGCCTTCCGAAACATTGTTATAGCCTATTGTAAATACTAGCGACTCACCCGGCGCCGCATATGCCGCATATGAACCTCCTCTCGATCTTGTGCACGATGAGGTGCATCTCGAGCTGCTCCTTCTCCGGATAGGCCATCTGGCACTCCGGGCAGCAGTAGATGGGCGTGCCGTCCGAGGCCGCAGCTATTATCACCTGCCCTGGCTTCGGCCGCGCGGGCTTGGGCGGCTTCTTCTTGTATTTCTTCTTCTTCTTGCTTTGCAGTATTAGGGTGCCATCTGGGAGGAGTTTTATTTATTTATTTTAGGAAAACCAACAGCCATATTAAACATTATAGTTAAAAATATTAAAAACATATAGACCAAATACAGGTTTTCACAGATAGAAAACATAAATATCTACTGACACTGAAGACAGAAAGTTAACACACGCACAACAAGAAAGAGTATAGGTTACATTAGTGATAACTTACGAGTTAGGAACATTTAGACATATGAAATGGAATAAAGGGAAATAATATAAAAGAGAGTGCGCTCAGTCAAACTGAAAGTGTAGGTATTGAAATTGCACGGGATTGTTGACAATTGTCACCGGATAGTTGACAATTGTCACCAGATAGTTGTGAAAACCGAAAGAGTCCCATACATGGTAGTTGAACATTAAGAAGTGACACTATTTATGTTATTGCGTGCAGTGAACGTAGAAGCAATAAAATACACATAACTCAATCTTATTTTTTTGTACTTTTAGTGCTTAAGTAATGTGTTTTTTTTAGTTTTTAACTATAATTTTCTTTATTTAAATGGAAAAATAATCCCACTGCAACAAATTGCCTCCGTTTTTTCTCGTTTCCGTGTAAATTTCCAAGAATTCCTACTTAGTGTTCTTTTATATTTATAGAAGAAAGACAGAGCTCCAATAAATTCTTGAATATTATAAATGGCAAAGTAACTTTGTTTGTTACACATTCACGATTAAACCACAAAACATTGTTTAAAAATTCCTTCACCAATGGTAAGCTACATTATCAGCTAGTAACATGGGCTATATTTTATACCCGTATTAGAGAGTATTCAGAACACCGGTAGTAAAAGTATAATTGTACTGACCATCTTCGAGCACGGCTTCTGTGAGCACCTCCTTGTTATTCACGTTCTCGGTGACCTCGATCTCGATCATCTCGGACTTCTTGTCCACCGGGTTCATTCGCAGGAACTGTTGCAGCGACGCTGGCAGAGATTGCGCTTGCTGGCAAAACATTATTTATTTATTTAGGGAAAACCAAGTTGCAAAAATTAAGTTGTCTGTAAAATCGGTTTACGTCTTATGAAAAAATTTATGAAAAATTGCATACTGGATTGGAAGAGAGATAGATGCGTCACAAGCCGAACGCTTAGGCCGATCGTGCCTCTCTATCGCTTGTTCAGCGCTCTCGCTTGCACGCTCGGTTCAAGCGGAACGTGACAATTTTGCGTGCGTGCTGGCGGCGTTCATAGATTTTTAAGACGTTATAACCTGTGCGCAATACAACCTTCTATCTCTTGAGTATCCTAATCTTAGCTTATTTGACAATAGTGCCCGATACATTAAGCAGCTACTAGGTAAAAAAATATTTGAAGATAAGAAAGAAAGTCTATCCTACTGGCTAGCAAAAAGCAGTTATTATCCTTTTTTTTTCAGTGTCTAGTATATTATTACTAGTTTCTTTTTCATTCTTTTATATCACTTGTATTTTTGTTCTTAGATATTGTTCTCTACCAATATATTGATAGGTACCTTGTAACATATTCAATTTATTTGTATGTTACCATTTTCGCAACTATATGCGAAAACATATAATTGGCCTTTAGTTAAGCTTGTGTATTTATGTTAATTAGTTAAGATGGCTGTTTGTTTTCCTATCAAAATAAAATAAAATAACGTCAAAAATATTGTAAACATAATATCTACTGACACTGAAGACAGAATTATAGAAGAAGGAGACAAGCAAGCTCCCGAATGGGGATTCATTAAAAATATTATCTCAAAACACCTACAAAAATGTATCTCGATGTTTCTTTTAAAATCTGTCAAACGAAAATTCACTATTGAAAATGACTGAAGGAATTGTATCCATGGTCATGGTGAAATAATTTCATATGATTTTTCACATGCTACTCATGAAATCTTCCACCTCTAGTTTTGGTGAACTAAGACATTAGCCAACTCACCTGCGGCGGCAAAGTGTTGAGGTACTTGATGAGGTCGGCGTGGCCAGTGCCGCTGGTCTGCCACGACATGCTGTCGCTCGCCTCCGTGCCCTGCGAGCTCTCCTGTAACCAAGCCATGTACCGTAAAAGTAACATACAGATAGACAGGGGGCCAATTCTACTAAATGACAGCGGTGATAGTTGTATGACAATTACATGATTGTGGTCACTCAATGGTGATATTATGTCAAATTTTGACACTTTTCGTATTCTGTTAACTGTCAGTTTTCACAATCATTCAACTATAATTGTTGACCACTTTTGGTATTCTACTATTCCTACCATGGAATTGTGCTGTCCAGTGATTGCTTTTTTTCCCTTATTTCAAGGCATTGGCAATATAGCCATCAGCCCTAAACACGACACGAAATTCAGATTTTAGCTCTGCTTCAGAGTCTATGCACAAAAATACACAACTTTCTTCAAAACTTATCGAAATGTCACATGTACCATAAATAAAACCAATCATCTAAAAATTTTAGTGCCGAAAACCCGAAATAAAACTAATGACACGTATGGTAGTAATAGTTATGTATGGTAGGCAACACCTAACGTAGTCCATAGTCATTCCATTGTTATGCCACTATGATTTTAGTGGAATACAAATTAGATGTCATAGTTGCCAGTTGCAGCATAATGGAATGATAGTTCGATGACAATGGCTGACATTTAGTGGAATTGGCCCCCAGGTCCTACGTTCGCATTTATGATTAGCGGTTCCCGTGGGAATACGAAAATAAAATATAGTATATGTTACTCAGGGATATTGTAGCTTTTCATTGGTGAAAGAATTTCTAAAATCGAACCAGTAGTATTTGAGTTCGCTCAAAAACTATTCTCAAAAACTACTGGACCGATTTTAAAAATTCTTTCATCAATGGTAGCTTACTTTTCTGTGAGTAACATGGGCTATTCCCAAAAATTCTGTTAGGTTCAAACTATGACCACAACGACGCTCGAAGTCAAACCACACTCGCCACTCGAATCCAAATTAAAAAATTTACAGTTATATTATTTATTTTACAGTTCTTCCAAAACCTTTTGATACCAAAGTAAATTAAAAAATGCTTACATATATATAGCTTGCTGCTATTTTTTTTTAGTTTTTTAGAGGTTAGACGAGAACATGTTAACTTATGTAACCACTTCCATTTTTTTACGACCCATTACATTTATTTTGTTGCCCAGTAAAATTGGACCCTCATAATATTAGTAGATATAGGAATAACTTATTTTACAAGTCAACTTTATACAAACGTACATCTTCATTCATGTTGTCGTCGCACTCCTCCTTGATGACAATATTAGTGACACCCATGTTGTTGTTGTTGTTGCTCGTATTGTTGTTCAGCGTCTTGTCGTCGCCGCTGTTTATCAAAATCTGGTTGTTAGGCGTTATGAATACCTGTTAACAAAGAACATACTGTTATTTATAAGATCTACATTCTACGTGTACAGACGGCGGGAAGAGACTTTGTTTTATACTACGTAGAGATGATGTTTCTACCAATACTTAGTCGTATTATAATTGCATCACTCTCATGTTAAGCTGAATTTACATTACGAAACTAGTGGCATGAAAGTAGTGTCACGACATTAATTTCATCGACAATTTCACGTATAAACATCAAATTTCACAATACATGACAATGAAATAGTTTCGTGCCATTCGCAATTTTTTGATGAAACTAATTTCATCGTCTATCGCGAAACTAGTGTCGCGCAAGCATGTGTGCGACAAAATTATGCGCGGCATAATAAACTTTAAATGCTGACGGAACCATGATCTTAGAGATACTGTTGATTTCACTACACTATTAATGTTAAGCCATGTCAGATACCCTTGGGTGGCTTGATAAATTCTGACTGTTAAGTCTCCACTAGCTTAACACCATCTCCCAATCCGCGGTGGGCTCGCGTGGCAGATTATAGCCCATACTTCCTCATGTGTGAGGAAAGACCCTTAGCTCAGCAGGGGGCTGTTACGGATTGATAATGGTTAATGTCACGAAAGTACTTTCATGGGTACTGAAACTAGTTGCATGAAACTAATTTTATCATGCATAACACTAATTTCGTAATGTAATTACGGCTTTATAATACCTGGTGCATATGCTGCGGCTGCTGGTCTTTGTCTTGCGTATGCGTTTGTGCAGGTTGCACTAGCTGCATCTCTTGCGGCATCGCAGTCAGCAGTTGCAACCCTGGTGGAGAAAATCATATTATAATTGAACACAATTGAAAATAAATAAGAATAGGATAGTTGACTGCTGGGCCAACGCAAAAGTAATGAAAATCTACTGAAAACGACAGATTTTGAGTCCTCACTTTTAGCATTCAATTGATTCCCTTTTTTAATTGTTTTATTCAGAAATTTGGTATAAATGTAAAGTGACAGTCGAAATACATTGTTATAAATAGTTTGAGATAATCTTTTTACAATATAGTTTGGATACTGTAATTTCTTATTGAGAGAAACTGAATTTTTATTTAGTTGGTTTGTCTAGAGTTATTTTCTGTTTATGGAAACTTGTCATTAATATCAAATTATATGTTTGCAGTGTGATGCAGTCAACGTATGTTTTATTACGATAACATGTTTGCCTCATTCTAGCTGTGCTGCGCGGTTTCACTCACTTCCCTTTTAAAACATATGTCAGATTGGAAATAGTGTAGGTTGTATAATTAAAAAAAAATCAAAATCAGATCAGTAGTTTTAGAGACTACCTCCTATAAACACATAAAAATTTTACTTGTTTTTATTAGTATAGAAGTATAGATATTCATTCAAATAAATAGCAAAACAATTATTGCACAAAAATATTAGAACAAGTGTATGATAAACAAACAAATGTGCACACAAGCCGGAATTATAACAAAACATAATTAAAATTGTAAAAATCACCTGATCTTATCCTGAACGCACCTGGACGTGGAAAATGTTTTTTTTAATTCAGAGACATTTAAAAAGGAGAATGAGGCTTAAAGACATGATAATAAGAGTGAATTTTACCTTCGGGTAACGTGTTTCCAAGTAACTGGATGCCGTTGGGATCGTTCGCGTCCTGCGAGTACGCTACTGTTAGCACCGCGCCTCCTGAAAGGTGTACTCGTATTTGTTAAAAATTTAATCGTTAAACGAGTCTGCATAGTTTTTATTTATTCATTTAACTGGTTTGCCAACAGATTAAGCACCATTAACAACTATATATTATAAACGTAAATTTTAGATTGTCAGAGTATCAACCCCATAGAGGTTTTTAACTACCGGAAGTTCCCAGTTTTCATCTGTATTTTTAGGTAGTTATGTTAGTGATTTCAAAAGTAAAATGGTGCTGATTCTGCTTTACAGCATTAAACTTATTTTAGTTTACGCCTGTCATTTTCTTTCTCCTAGAAAAGAAAAGAGACGAGACATATTTAGTCCTGTCAAATTAAAATTAGTCCAGTCAACTAAGCTAAGGCATTTGATAACGTGTTTAATGCCTAAGTAAAGAAGTCACGACTAAAATAAACAAACCTCTGACAGGACTAAATTCAGTAGGTTATCTTCTATCCCTTTTCTTTTTTTGAGGTAAGACAAAGACAGGACTAAGCCAAAATAAGTCTAGTCGGTGTAAAGCAAAATCGCCACCAATGCCAAATTTAAAAAAATAAACAATATCCTATGAGAAACTATGTAGAACAGAAGGATTGATTGCTTTATTATTTTTAAAGAAATCAATTACGCAAATGAGAATTAATATAGGATAATAACCTTGTTGGAAACCCTGTATGGGTATTTGCATATGGTATTTTGGCTGCTGCTGCGCCTGCAACATGCTCGGGCTCAACACTTGGATCTGCACCGTCGGCTGCGGGTCACCTGCATAAGAGAATCCAAACGTAAAAAATAATAAAAAAAAAAACTCACGCCTGTTATCCCCGAGGGGGCAGGCAGAGGTATATTCCATTTCTGGATATACCCACATTTCACGAGATATATTGGACCCTTAAATGCTAGATGCTTTTTTAGGGTTCCGTACCCAAAGGGTAAAAACGGGACCCTATTACTAAAACTTTGCTGTCCGTCCATCCGTCTGTCTGTCACCAGGCTGTATCTCAAAAGCCGCGATAGATAGACAGTTGAAATTTTCACAAATTATGTATTTCTGTTGCCGATAACAACAAATACTAAAAATAAAATACATATTTAAGGGCAAAAAAACAAGTTTGTTGTATATACAACAAACGTGATTTTTTGCCGTTTTTATAGATAATTCCGAGCGAGTCCGACTTGCACTTGGCCGGTTTTTTAAAATTGGTCTTACCGGGCTTGGCGCCGGGCAACGCGATGGGCACGGAGATAAGCTGTGGCGTGGCCTGCAGTGTAGTGCCGCCGTCGATGGTGCGCACGTACTGCATGCCCTCGCCCATGCCCACGCCGCCCACCATGCCGACCACCTGTAAGCAAAAATATTGCTTAGTTCTTTACATTTATGGTCGTTTTTATGTGGTACACCAGGTTTCACCTCTTTCTTTGGTCTCCAAAGTAGGATTCCTTGTAAATAAAGCATTACCTTTAGGAGAGCCTGGAATTGGAGAATAATTTATGAAACTTATATCGAAAATAGTTTTTAATATAGGTAATCAAACCTAAATAATAATAATAATAATAATAAATTAATCTTTACATTGATAAGAGTAGAAACAGCATGAAACTGCTCAAAATTACACCAACTAATAATCATTGTACAGGCCAGGGGCCTTATTGTCTACTTATAATTCTAATCGCAATTGTCTTAATTTTGACATATGTTGCTTCTTCCGTACATCTGTCAATACAGCCAGTGATAGAAGAACAAGCGCTGATCGCGTATCAAAAGACGAACACAACAGACAAATTATAAATGGAAGTAAATAAACAATAGGCCCCAGATCTAAAAAAAAAAAGGGTGTTGCAGTTCTATTTGCTCAACTTCACATGAGGGCATTATCAAGCCCCAAGATAAGAGAATATGTGTACCTCTCTATCAACACTACTGTTGTGGCTGACTATTACCATATCAAGCAGCAGCCTACCACGGGCGATCTGTTACAATAGATAGCCCTATTGTTTCCTGATTATGCTGCTTGACCGGCTAAGGTCTTACAAAATTAATACAATCTATCTGTATAATAAAAGAAGAATCTGACTAGATGTATGGACTGACTCCGAACCGCTACGTCATGTCTTGAAGCATGAAATTTAGCTCTAAGATTCCATAAATAACTGAACTGAGCACTATATAAACGGATTCAACGCGGGCAACGCCGCTGGTCAACCACTAAATACACACATAGAACTGAATAATATGGGACAATAGGACGATAGCAAAAAGTTTATTTATGTAGACATTGCTGTTTTGTCTGAGACAGCTGAGTTTTTTTCATAGATGCAATACCTGCTGCAATGTAGCTCCATTGTTGGCCACATTCTGTTGTATTTTGGTGACCGGCAGCTGGCCCCCGGTGGTCACAAAGTGTGTGCCGGCACCACCCACTGTTGAGAACGTCGCAAAGTTCATCTCCGAGTCCTCGTCACTGGAAAGCCAAAGTATGTTTATAGTTTCCAATATCTTAATCTCTTGGTGCTTTTCAATGTAACTGACTGTTGTGTACCATTATAATATTTAAGTCTTCTTTTCATGGATGTACAAAAGAAAGAAACTATATTTACTAAGTACACCTACTTATATAACTTAAGATTTTGAAATATTGTAAAACAACAAACAATTGTTGATTATGTAACAAGTACATAACCTACACATAAATTCCTAAAAAAGAAAGTGGTTCCTATTTGCGAAATATTGCACAAGAGTGAAAGTAGGAAGTTTGACCTGTCAAGTTGATTGCGTACAGTTTAAATGTAGAATAGATACTAAAAGCTAGATTCGTTCAGTCTTAACTTATCTTAATCATCCCCCAAATACTAACAACTACTTAGTTGTCTTACAGAACTGCAAGTAGAAGCTATATGACTTCTAGTTTAAAGCAGCATTTAAACTAGAAGTTATATACTAAAGTAGTCTTAATTCATTTGATATGTATACATTTTCCTATAAAGTAAAATTCTTCAGTTGATAGGTTAAACTAATTTCATTGTCCAAAAAAATATATAAATATGCAACAAATAACTATCCCCATACCAAGAGGCATCCTCTCTTGTGGGCATTTTCTGCATGTCGCACATTGTCCACCCTCCACTCCACCGTCGCCGGCGGGAGAAAAACGAAATCCACGACACTGTCCCACTGTCAATCCCCACGAATCCCCATGTCCCACCACCGCGCGCCGCTCGGGACTACACTGGGACCATGGTAGGGCACATACTACTGCCGACCACCGCGCGCGACACACTACTAAAATTAATTCAGACGCGGTGAGAGGCGAAAGATGATCGTGACTACTAAGAAAGTGGGTTAAAGAAAGTTTTTTATGCAGGCTCGATAGTCGACTGGCAAGTTTGCTACACACTGGCGGAGGCAGTGTGTGTATGCTGCTAGCGTGCTCCTCACTTTCTCTTTGGCTGTACTTTCACAAGACAAACAGTGAGGTGTGGTTGTGGTTCACTGGTTGGTAGCTAGCTTGTTGGGTAATCATGTTGCGGATTTTTTAGATGTTATGATTATGAGTTCGACTTGTGGATCTATTGTTTTATTTGACTAGAAATTTAAACTCAAGTTTGGAGGTATTATAACCATTATTTTTATATAATAATTTTATTGAGATTTATTTACAATTTACTTAGTATATTTGTAAATTATTAAATTATTTATACATATTTAAGTATTATGTTACCCCAACAAAGCCATGTCAAGATTGAATAAAAAAATCTTGGTACCTCGTTCTAATTTTCTAATGTCTCATTCATTATCATTATTTGCCAGTTCTTATGATAAGTAGTTTATTAGAAATTATAAATGTTTTAAATATCTATTAGCGATTAGGAATAACAAGTAGTTTGCAACTTGCAAGGCTGAGTTGGTATCTACTAGAAACTAGAAAGTTAATGAGGTCATTCTCAATGTCATTGACCTTAATTTCATTGAAGGCATTTTATAGACTCTCTAGAAGTTTGTAAATATAAATATTGGACTAGGAATAACAGAAAATTAAAGTTATCACTACATACATATAATATTTCAATATCTGCATATGTATCTAATTTATTTTTATGGAATTGCAGACAAAGGATTTGAACAAAAATGGCGTATTAATATTTTTAGTTACGCAATTTACGTACAGTGGAAGTTACCCAAGAGGGTTTTGATTCATAAAAGTTTTCGAAAGCCCATGTGGTGGTGGGCGGAACCAGACAGTAATCGAAGGTTGTTCACCCCCTACCAGTTCCTTGCGTCCATCGCGCGGCCGCCACGCATCCCCACCAAGCGAGGGATCCCCTCCATGCGTTTCAACACCAAATCACTCCCGCTCCCGGCGCTTCCTCCACCAGGAAACAGCGAGAGGAGGGGTGGCACTCGGCCCTCGCGCCGCGACTCCACAATACAACCACCACTCGACTAGCCACGCGCCCAGCTAACGGTATTACAAAGTACCGCTCCAATAATAGGGTCATGGATTTCTACACGTAACAAACAATTAAATCAGTACCTACCTGTTACTCTGATTTCCATAAAATAGAATGATTTTGGTTTTCTTAATGATACAACTTTGAGTTAATGTCCATCATTTACATTAATAAACACGTAAACACCAAGCAATATTCGCTCTCTTGACAACAAATGAAATCCGCCATTTTTTTTGATCATGAGTACGGAATCGTTGATAGATGGCGCGCAATGTCCTTGTTCGTGATTGGTCAATTTGAGTGTGTGAAAATAATTGCCAGATTAAAAATATATTTTTCAACACACTTGCTCATAAAGTGGCTCTAATTTCACTGCAATTAGGCACATAATGACACCTATAATCAAACTGAGACTTTTTGTTTGCTATTATTCACTAGTGAGTTATAGATTTTTTTTTTCAATTTTGTTGCTAGAGTTGCTTTGTTCTTAAAAAAGTTTCGATACAAAAAAGATCGTATTCAATCGTACTAATAAATTAATACACAAATATGGCTTGCTCATTTCATGCAACTTCGTATTTAAATAGATCATTTCAACTTGTACGTGTTTAATAAACAAAACTTTCACTCAAATATAACTTTGGTTTTCTCTGTAAAAACTTTAAATACCCCATTTTGTACGTGGCTAAAACGCTATCCACGACAAACCAAAGAAAAAGAAACCTAATTTTTTTAGTCCATGGCCGATCGCCATTGTAAGATGCGAGCGCATAGGAAAACGAGGCTGTATGGGCCTAGATCCTTTTGCCTTTTCCAAATTATATAAATAAAAAATTGGAAAACCAATTAATTTTCCCCGCCATTGCGAATGATTATTTTAAAATGATTTTTTAGTATTATTTATTCACAAGTGTGTTGAAAAACGTCGTATGATACACGTGTGTATTGATGATTACCGTCCTCGGCTCTCTTATGACCCTCGCCTACGGCTCGGGTCTCAATGGCGCCTCAGCGGTAATCACCAACTTTACTCACTTGTACCATAATGTACTATTGCCATGAATACTAAAAACAACAAAATCATTTCTCCATATTTTTAATTCAGAATAATTATGATTTTGCCATAACTTTTAACTTTATGGACAACTAAGCTATTGTAAGAATAACATTACTGTTACAATAAGATTATTTATTATAATTAGATGTAAATACACACTAAGCATAACAATAAATTACACACAAAACTTAAAATTCACATGCATTATGGTATGGTACATTCAAAATGGAAATTGTTGTCCTGTTCTTTGTACTCTCTCTAAGTGCAGCTCAAATAATAACTTATTTTCAAAATAATAATTGCTTTGAGCTGAGTTAACTCCGGGATCATAACTTGGCCTTCGTTCGGAGCTTGAAGATGAACTTGGTGATGAGATTCCATTGTCCGAGTTGATAACGTTAACTTGACTAGGTTCCTGAGATTGTGATGTACTTGCGAGATTATTGTTTATGTGCAAGTTGTTAATCCTTTTGGACAGAGGCATGAACTCACAACTGTCATCTTCCCTGGATCTTTTTCTGGAACACATATTAGCCTTATTTTGATAGAGTATGGAGAATGAGATTTTGCCGTGACTATGAAACACTATGAATAAGAACATAGATTTATTAAAACAAAGTAATTCTTACCTATTATTCTCTGTCATACTTCTGAAGACAATATAGTTCCCATTGTTCCCAATGCACGCGTTCCAATTTAATGTATTTCCAAACGTCATCTGCTCTAAAATTCTTCGCTTTTCAAGTTTATCCTGTAATAAATTCGAATAAATCTCGTATGCGGTTTAAATGGACTTTTGTAGATTTGATTGAAAATTACTGAAAGAAGACAGTGGATGGATATGACAATGACATTGACATACAAGCAGCTGTTTTTTTTTATGCTGTGACAGTGATATCTGTTTTTGTACAAAGAAACTAATTATGTTTTGTTAATTACAAATATGCTGAGGCTCGAACATAGAGCGCCACAAAAGCACAAACAAACGTATATACATAGGCTGATAAACACATTACCCTCCGAAGTCGAGTAAAAAACTAAATGTAATATGATTACAAGAAAAGATGGCGCTGGCACTTGTTTTGTCCATCTTGTCTCTGAAATCCAGTCTACCTCATTGTGTATAAATACTCAGGTAGTCGCTAGATGGCAGTGTCGTCCTGCATGATAAATTTTGTCGCAGAACAGGGGTGATGAAATCTTTATTTGATACAAGTCAACGTCTTCTATAAACTAAAAAATTAGACTAAAAAACCAATGAAAAAAACCATGTATAAGTCAAATGTAAGTAGGTATGTAAACCTACAACACCAAAAATCCCGACTGCGCATAAAAAGCACCGAAAATACTTATGACTGCCTGCACTGACATTATAAAGTTAGAATTTTCGGTCGCGTAGGTATCTAAATTTGGTTATGAAAAATCATAATAAATAAAATAAAATAAATCTATCTTTGTATAGGTACATACAATGATGTTATTTTAACATCATTGGGAAATACCTAGGTATTTCCCTTGGTCACCCGCACGCGTGAACGGCTGGACCAATTTCGCTAATTCTCTTTTTGTAGTGTTTATTATTGGCAGGAGAAGTACCTAAGTAAGTAACAACTAAGTATAGTTGTGTATGTACACCAATAAAAATATACAATAGGTTGCACAATGATTTAAAAAAGTGCAATGTTCTTATGAAAGAAAAAAAATAAGAAAGTTGCTAGGAACATTAGAAAATTTAAGGAAACCTAACAACCATTAACATTTTTAATGTCCCATTATGGGTCAGGTATTTGACAGGACAACGCATGGACGTAGGAGACCGTCAAGTTAGAAGCCTCACCACGGAATTGAGCTGTTCTGATAATGTCAAACAACTCTTCCTAAATAGTGCCAAATAGTGCCCGAAGCATACAAATAGTGCTATCATACTTTCGGAAATATTCAGGTCGTTCAGTGAGGCTGCTATCTTGACGTCAAGATAGCAGCCTCATCTCAGTACACAAAAACCACAGCACTGTTCTTGAAGAACTATATACCAAAAAACTCTTCTTAAATAGTGCCTTGGATTTGCAAAGTTACAGAATTAGTGCTTCAAAGGAACCGAAGATATTAGGGTACATTGATGAGGCTTCCAACTTGACGTCAAGCTGGAAGTCACATCATCAACGAGGAAGAATTTCGAATCAAGACTAATGCCAAAAATCTCTTCCTAAATAGTGCCTCCGGAATCAAAACAAAGCGGAAGGATTTAACTTGTATTTTAGTCAATAAATGATGATAAACTTCCACGTACATTTTGGATTCGGTACAGATAGGAATAAACCAACTAGATCAAAATGGAGGCTCAGCTTTATAAAGACCAACATCTCAGAATGTTTTTTTTTTGTAGGTAGGGGTACAAATTGTGATGATTTATCAAGTATCAGGATGCGGAATGGTTTAGTTTTTGAGATATAATTTTTTGAAGAATTATAACAATAATTTATAACCTCAAATATCAAAGAAAACGCAATGTCCAAAATCAAACTTCAAAAAGGCGTTTTAAAAAAATTTTGATCATTGATAAAAAAAAATCTTAAGTTTTTTTAAAACATCGCTTTTATTTAAGTTTTCTTTATATTGTATGTATTCTTGCTGAATATGTAGCAGATAACTTAAAAAACTAATGAGATGTACAAGATGTTCGATACAGGAATAAGGGAAATAAAAAAAGCTCTATTTTTGGGGTTTGAGCAATTACTTATTAGAAATCTAAAGTATAAAATACATACAATGCACGAGCGCGGAACCGAGCGTGTCTAAGGCAATTGAAAAGACAAGACGGCTTCTTTAACCGGTCTTAGTGAAAGGGTTACCAATTAAAATATGGAATTATCGCCCTAATTACAATGTGCTACTGAGCTAAAATAGCATAAGAATTAAATTACTTAATTCTTATGCTATTTTAGCTCAGTGGCGCATAATGCGTACAAGTGGAGCTACTTATACGATTGGCCATTACGGTTTTATACAAATAAATATAAAAAGGTATAACACATTGATGCTCGTGCGTGCCACAAAATAATTAAATTATAAAAAAAACTACGACTATAAGGTCTGCGGCGTGAAGTAGCAGACACAAGATAAAAAAATTCAAAGATTATATCCAAATCTTTCTCCCAAACACAAACTTTGGGTAGAACCAAGCCATTGTTTGTGGACTGGTAGGAATTTAAAGGATCCGATGGAGAGACAGTCTGGGTATGCCTTTCCCTCTCGGAGACAGGCATGTATATATTTTATGTAAGTATAATACTCAGGTAAGTATATAAAATATTATGTTTTATATGGATTTTCATTTCCGTTGTTTGATTCTTTCAATTCTGTGGCACAGTTCTTTCATTGCCGTGAACGCTTGTTTCATTGCCGTGCACGTATGTTTCATCGCCGTGGCTCAACATTTTTAATCTTGTATATCTCGTTACTTTTTTAAGTTATCTGGTACATATTCAGCAAGAATACAAACAATATAAAGAAAATTTAAATAAAAGCGATGTTTTTAAAAAAAACTTAAGGATAAAAAAAAACACGGAAATGAAGATTTTTATGGACCTGTTGAAATACACCCTCATCTGCTAGATATTAAGCAAGAATACATTATAAAAAAACTCGATTTTGTTTGAAAAACTAAAGATAAAAAATCCACGGAAATGAAGATTTTAATGGACCTGTTGACATTCATCCTAAGATTAAACAATATTGTTTAAACATGTTTAGGACACGGCGATGAAAGAAAATTTAAATATTTTAATAAATGTATTCCGTAACAAAACATTAACTATTAAATAAAAATAGGTTTTAATATAACTCTTGAGTTGCAGGTGTCCATGGGCGACGGACGTCACTTGCCATCGGGTGGCCCGTCTGCTCGTTTGCCCCCTTTTTTTTATCATAAAAAAATATATATAAATAACCAATAGATTTTTATCAATGAACTAAATTTTTTTAAAACGCCTTTTTGAAGTTTGATATTGGACATTGCGTTTTCTTTGATATTTGAGGTTATAAATGATTAAGTTATAATTCTTCAAAAAAATCTATCTCAAAAACTAAACCAGTCCGCATCCTGATACTTGATAAATCATCACAATTTGTACCCCTATCTACAAAAAAATAAAAACATTCTGAGATGTTGCTCTTTATAAAGCTGAGCCTCCATTTTGATCTAGTTGGTTTATTCCTATCTGTACCGAATCCAAAATGTACGTGGAAGTTTATCATCATTTATTGACTAAAATACAAGTTAAATCGTTCCGCTTTGTTTTGATTCCGGAGGCACTATTTAGGAAGAGATTTTTGGCATTAGTCTCGATTCGAAATTCTTCCTCGTTGATGATGTGACTTCCAGCTTGACGTCAAGTTGGAAGCCTCATCAATGTACCCTAATATCTTCGGTTCCTTTGAAGCACTAATTCTGAAACTTTGCAAATCCAAGGCACTATTTAAGAAGAGTTTTTTGGTATATAGTTCTTCAAGAACAGTGCTGTGGTTCTTGTGTACTGAGATGAGGCTGCTATCTTGACGACCTGAATATCTCCGAAAGTATGATAGCACTATTTATATGCTTCGGGCACTATTTGGCACTATTTAGGAAGATTTGTTTGACATTATCAGAACAGCTCAATTCCATGGTGAGGCTTCTAACTTGACGGTCTCTGGACGTAGTAGGTATATCATGGACACTACGTCTATGATGTATAAATCTAAATATGTTTAATATCTCCATGGTATACCTATAGGTACATATGTCTGTCATACTCAAAGGTCGAGTCAGCTAGTTTAGGTATGTATATTTACTTAACCCTTTTCTGGCTTTTATGCTATACATGTCATGGTAGTTTATGGTCAAAGTGCAGCGAGTGGAGTCTGCGGCCAAACAAGGCCTGCAAAGAGATACGCAACACTCTTTTTATGGCAAACGAGAACAACACTTGCCTCTTTTAGCTGACTGCAGATGGTGTAAATTACTTTGTAGAAATAATTCCACGATTATATACCCATCTACTTACTAACACTATCATTAGATCTCTCTCTACTTGAAGTACCTATTAGATAGCTAACTTGTCAGGGATCGGTCAGTAACAGACTTGGTTTACTGATGAGCTAGCTACATGAATTCAGTTTTACTAGATCGTTATTTGATCAATGTACACACTTTTCAGTCTAGTCCATCACGGGATTACACATACATCCATTAAAGCTTCCATAAATAATAAAAAAAATCATTGTAGTATATACTAAAATATATAGTAAAACCCTATATCTATTTAGTAATCACTTGTGATCGTGCCTGCTGGCCTATTGTCTATCTATAACCACAATCTGTTTCATTTTCACATGTAGATCTGTCATTCATTACATTACTACTACATCAGAATCGTCTTTATTTCAAAGGCAAAATACTAGATTAATGTAAATAAGCCATTGCTATTCACGGATTCTTAGCATTCTTCAATTCATTGACGTTGACGGATGAAATTTCTACCCAGAATTTGGAATGTGCCCCCCCAATTCAGAAAGCACGCGATGCACTGCTGCTGTGTTATCCGACGAGCAGCGAGACACGAGAGAGCTGTACCAATTAAATTAACATAATTCCGTTAGCCGCCGTATAATATCTCAGTTTGACGAGATGAGACGTCCAAACATCAAGAGCAAAAGCACCAGTGCGTAACTCCTGCTTTTTCGCGCTACTGTGTGTCGCTAACTCGCCTTATATGGTCGGAAATAAGCTGTGTGTAACTCTGTATACCACGCCTAACCCATTGTTGATAGGAATATGGGTGTGGGAAATAGCCAAGCGTAACCTATATTTTAGTCATTGATCAGACTGACATACCAATCTGTTCTGCAATGATAAATTGCTTTTGATGAACGTACGCAAAGAGGCGGATATTAAGTCACTACATAACATTTAACAGTAAGCATGTGCAAACGTTTGTGTGCCTAATGTAAATAATGCTAAACTATTATTGTTTGTTTGTCATGTGAACAGCAAATTTAAACATTTAACAATAGTGCCAACTTCTATTGTAACGCTTCGCCGATTAATTGAATTGATGTCATATCTATTTCGGATGCCCATCCAGACTGCTAGATTTTTGATTGGTTTTCGCCAGAAAATATGATTCTTAGCGAACCTTTGTAAAATAAGTAATTAATTTCAGCATTCCAAAGCAACGCAACAGTATTTATGTGTTATGCTTCCGAAGATTTTCACCGTTAAGATCAGTTCTACTTTTTTTGTAAACCTCGAGTGCTCAGATATTTGAAACATTAATTTGCAAAAATGTGTTGATCTTCCCTTTCGTATCGAGACGACTCGTTCAGATACTTTCTCTATTCATACACATTCTCGTCACTTTCTCGCGAGGTTTAATGAGAAGAGAACCACGGATTGTTTAGTCTTGTATAATACGATTTGCGGGTAAAATTGTTGCCGAGAGTTGTGTAAAGCCATGGGAAGAATGTAACATTACTGACACGGATTCAACGGCTGCTTTTCATCGCATTCATTGGCATGGGAAAGCTTTGATACCACTTTGCTTTTATGCATAGACACTACAGAGCATGATCCTGTTTGTAATTTTAAAGAGAAATTTTGATTCTTTGAATTATGTAAGTAAGTATACACATAGAGAGATTGAAAAACGTAATATAATGTTAGCTTCTTTTTGCCTTAACGCCTAGGAGATTTGTCTTATAATCATCCTATCTTTCATCGGAATCATATTTTTCGGTAACTATCTAGGTATTACTTATATTACCCTAAAATTGCAAGATATTCTGTCAAGAATTGGACCCGTAAACATTTTGATACATAATTAATAATTAAAATAACTGTATTCTTTAGAATTGATAATGTTACGATTTCATTTGTTTGAAAGATATTACCTACCTACCTAACTACTATTGTAAATGTAAACTTTTATGTATTTCGCGTTGACCGTAAATTGTCTCCACGCTTGATAGAACAGTTAAGTATTTTTTAAAGATATCCACGTCAGTAGGTTAACAGGTGTATTCTATTATGCCAGATGAGTTGCCTTTTCCGATTGAATTTTGTGTCACAAGGTGTATTGCGTATTGGCCATTGGAAGTATGAGAATGAGTTTTTTAAATCGTGAAGCATCTATCTAACATTGAAAGCTATCTAGGTACCTACTTAGTTTTTCCTATGAATGTACCACATATTTTAAAATGAAATCGTGGAAACTATCTACCTATTACATTATATCTTACATTGCAAGTCGTAGTAGGTACCTATCTTGAAAACATATATTGCTTATTCATGTCGTGAAACTTTTCTAGATTTAATATATGGCGTATTATTTATATGAATATTACTAGCGACCCGCCCCGGCTTCGCACGGGTGCAATGCTGAATTTTATTTGCTATAAACCTCACGCAGCCCGAGACCTTTCCAACGAATGCAAAACCGTGGAAATCGGTTCGTGCGTTCTGGAGTTATATCGTCAGGAAGGAAAACCCGACTTATTTTTATATAGTAGACTAGCGAGCCGCCCCGGCTTTGCACGGGTGCAATGCTTATAAGAATTTTCTTTGCTATAAACCATCCCTGGACCCACTCGAACCCACACAAAAAGTTTCATCAAAATCGGTCCGGCCGTTCTGGAGTTATATCGTCAGGAAGGAAAACCCGACTTATTTTTATATAGTAGATTATTAAAATAAAATTAGTCGCATCTAAAGATGGTACTATTAAAGTTAGTATGTACTTAACTCGTAGTACACCTACCTACTATTCAGTATTCTATACCGTCTCGTACTTACCAACTACGTGGTCTACGTGGCAACTAATTGGTTCGGAAATTTCGGAATCTTATCTACAGTCGGAAGCCAGCATGAAATTATCGCAGGATTCACAGGCATATCATTTAGTAAACACCGCATAGCATTTACGTTTCGATGGAGTCTAGTTCTAGTAATGTAAACTTGCAATGTGCTAGGTAAATCTTCAACTTTTGTAGTTGTTACACACCTTCTGAGACTGTTTTTTCGCAAAGATCGATGTGTAGAAAAGATATTCTTATCAATTACGTGTACGGGCTCGTGGTATGATGTAATTCTGACGTATTTAATAACGTATTATAACGAATACGTCTCCTGACTCTGTTCAAGGCCGCGACTTCGGCATTCAAGACACGAAGCGGACGGAGCGAACCGAACCTTTTGTTTTCGGCTGAATTATTTACTTTGGTGTTAGTTGAGAAGAATTTTATTATAAGGTGTTGTCTTCCATAAATAACCTCAGGCTTTTCAATATCGGTGTACTTAACTATAATATATTTCATTGATGCATACATATGTAGTTGTTTGATTCAATACTTTTATCTAGAAACCGGAACAATCATCCAATGATATTACATCCGATCCTAATATTATATGGTTTCATAGTCACAGAAAGTCGCCGGCGAATTCGAGACTAGCAAACCTCACAAGAAACAAATCTCTATCGATATAATTGAAAACAATGGTAGCTCCTAATAGCCTGACTGAGCGTGAGCATCCGTTAACCGATTCCACTTCTCGGCTGTGCTTTGAATTTGAATCGTAACGGACGGAACGAACCCGAGGCCAAAGACACCAGCGCCATTTGCAATTTCGGAAGTTCTCATTTTGAATTCCTCTCGCTCGACCGGTTTGTGTGAAACATGTGGCAGTTTTTTATTGCGTTCCTTCCGATTACACCCTCCCGTGGGCGGAGTTGTAATGGAGTATGTAGTCAGAACTAAGTCAAGATTAGCAGACGATGAAGTCACGCGAAGGTGTAGCTAATTTCACATTCATTCATAAAACTCGGATGTTGTGTCAACTCCGTGTCTCCAATTCAAATGTAGAAGTTTATGCTTACTTACTATACTTATTACCACCTTTTAAAAATATCCTTACCTGCGTAGACCGGCGCCTATAAGCGCTGATAAGTTTTCAGCTTTCTTTCTGTATACGGCTTTTTATGCAGGAATGACCAATCTGGCTACGCTGACAGTTTTACAAATAGTATAATACCTACCAAAAACTCTGCCTGTAATGTTTTCACTGCTAAACCGGTTACTGAACCGATCTTCATGAAAGGTAGGGAAACAGCATGGGAGCGCGTCGACAAAAGCAGCTAATGTTGACATAAACGCAGCGACTCAATTGTTAGTCACGCACCTACAAATTGAAATGGTGGCAACGTGTTTATAGTTATATATATAATTATGCGTCACAGCGATGTGGTAGCTACTTGTAGTATTCTTCCGTATATAGTACTTATTCAACCACCGTTAATATACACAAGTATGCTAAACATTTATGAAATTTTACGAGCTAGAATTGCAGGTTTTAACAGAAAACTGAAGTCAAGAATGCGACTAAGTAGGTATTGCAGTTTTAAAACTGGCAAAACTATTCCTTGCAAAACTCACCAAAATATACCTAGGTACCTAATTCATTCCACAATTCTCGCTCGCTTATTTTAAGTGTGACATGATAAGGAAAACAAAATAAATGAGATCATAAATATAAATGATTTAGCCAACTAAAACCACTACAATTGATCTTATCTAAGAATGAGTATGCGGAAAACGGGGTCACTTATTAAATAAAAGTTTTGGCGATTCCTTGAAAGCAATAGGTCGAAGCAAACATCCTTGTTTTTAACATGTAAGTACTCTACCCAATATATTTATATATTTATGTACTTATTTAAAAATACCATTCTTTTGATCATTCGGTCTTGTAACTCAGCACATTATCATTATAAAAGGCTCGTTGTACCTACTTCTGCATGTGGATAAGATAAGGACATGTCATTGAGTGTTCTACGTTTCTGCTGAGTGGATCACCTTGACATATTATTGCTTCCTTCCTTCCGTGCCTGTTCCGCCAGATGTTTGCGACCCTATTTGAATAGTCACCTGTTTCCAGTTTTGCTTTCGCTTGGGATACGAAAGTGGGTTTTTTGCAGGCACTCAACTAAAGAATGACTGAATGAGATGTTGTACTTGACTACAGCTAAGTATGTATTTGAATCTTGAATCATTGCATCGTGCGTACAGTTGGCACAGCCAAATTTATAAAAAAAAAATTTGGTTATTTATTTTATTTAGGTGTTAATACCTCTCATTATGTATAGTTACTTATACCAAATTCATTATCAGGTGCTAGTCAAAAAAACTACTGTATTTGTAAACTAAAGCATTATCTTGTGGTAAGTAAATTAGCGATATTATTATTTTCTTTAACGGTATAAAGAAATTTTTAACGGTTATTAAGACAAAATCCATTCTAAGCCTTTTATACCGTACCGGTATGGAAACCAGCTCAATATGGCGGTAAACTCCAAGGTTCAGCGCAGCCAAAAATGGTCCGAGCCGATTCGACGGCGCATGCGCCGGTAAGCCTTTTAAGGTTTCTGAACAGCCTTTTATATAGCTAAGTGCTCTCGGCTCGACTGGTGAAGGTTTTGAAATAGTTTATGCGAAAATAACTTCTATATTACGGCGCCTGAAAATGCTGTGAAGTACCTACCTATTGACGTAAATATTCATAATAGTACTTACCTAGCAGTGCAATATGAATATGTATTACTTTTTAGTTCAATTTAACCAGTGAAGGCTAAATTAAACGAGTTTCGCAGTCAGGTGGCGCTACATTGGATTTATAGTTAGGGAGGCGAGGTAGCTAAATGGCGTAATTCAACGGCGCCGTCGAGACCTATCAAAATCGAAAGATAAAATAATTTCGAAAAGAAAAGCTCGTATGGTAAAAATCATTTTAGCGGTGGGTTTGGCGTGTACGGTTTTTCGAAAATGTTAAAAAAAACAGTTACTTGGCCATTCTCGAGCGCGTCAGATATTCATACTACGTATGCCCCAAGTGCCTCTGATAACAACAGTATACTAATCTGCCGGTTTGCGTGGTGAGGTAGGCATATAAAGTACTCAAAAATGCAAAAAAAAAAAAAATATTACTTGAGCGCGTCAGATTTTCTAAAGGGGTGTTAAGTAGGCCCCAAGGAAGCTCCCTTTAAAAAAACTGACGATTTCGGCGTGACGATGTTACGATGAATTTTTGAAAATGCAAAAAAAAAAAGTTCTTTTGAAATACTCAAGCGCGTCAGATTTTCATAGGGGAGGTTTATCTTGGTATCCTGAAAGCATATTTTCTTAATCTGATAAAAATGTTGGTGGGTTCTCTTAATCTGACCGAAAAGGGTTTTTTGGTTTATTTTTTTTCCTTTCTTTCTCCTTGATAAAATGGGGAATTATATACATATATATATATATATATATATATTAGGGTGTACCGAAAATTCCCTTCTACCGCTTTTTTCCCCACCATCAATGTTGCGAAATAAAGGAAAAATACTGGTAGGACGGCATATTTCCGCGAAGCGCTCAGTCTGTATTACATGTTTATGGCAAATTCCTCTTTTTTGCTTCAATTCTTCACTTTGTTTTGCTTACGAGTACGGTACGTCCAAAAAGCAATTTGAGGATCAACAGGCTATTGAATAATAATATCATCATCATCATCAACCCGTAACTGCTGCCCAATGCTGAGCTAAGGGTATTTCCTCACAAATGAGGAAGTATAAAGATAAAGATAGGGACATGTCTGAATGTGATATTATGACTGAAGGCGAGAAAGTAGAACAAGTGTCAGAGTTTGTTTATTTGGGAAGTAAGTTTACAAGAGACGGAAAGTGTGACAGTGATATTGAAAGGAGGGTGAATGCAGGGAACATGATTAACGGAGCTCTGCACTCCTTTATGAGGAGCCAGAATGTGACAAATAAAGCACATCTGGCTGTACATGATGGTGTGTTAGTACCTACGTTGATGTATGGCAGTGAGTGTTGGGTATGGCAGAAGAAGCATGAAAGTAGAATAAATGCAGTCGAAATGCGTTCATTAAGAAGCATTAGTGGAGTAAGATTGATAGATAGACTGAAAAATAGTGTGATCCGAGAGCGTTGCGGCTTGAAAGATGATATAGTGACTAGGATTGAAAGAGGAATGCTCAGATGGTTTGGTCACATTGAGCGGATGAATGAAAGTCGTCTAACGAGACAAATATACAAGGGTGTTGTGAATGGGCGAGTCGGTAGAGGACGACCTAGGCGTACCTACATCGATCAGATCGGCGATGTGTTGAAGAAAAGCCAGATAAAGAGTACCCGAAACCGACGAGCATGCATGAGTCGTTTGATGGATGTGGAGGAAGCGCGAGAGATCTGCCAGGTTCGTAGCAAGTGGCGGTCTGTTGTCTCTGCCTACCCAATGGGAAATAGGCGTGAGATTATGTATGTATGTATGAGGAAGTATGGGCTATAATCTCCCACGCGAGCCCACCGCGGATTGGGAGATGGTGTTAAGCTAGTGGCCACTTAACAGTCAGAATTTTTCATGCCACCCAATAATATACATACATGGAACTGTACATGTTAATAATACTTTTGTATACAGATACGCGTAACTTTTTCTGAGTCTACGAAAATTGTCGAGAAGCTTTAGAAAAATGAGATATAATAAAGGTTCAATAATTTAATCATCGTTATTTCATATAATTTTTTTTTAACACCCTCAGTTTTCGAGATATACTCAAAAAATCGGGAGTTTGAGTTTTTATGATGCTTCAAGTCAAAAAGTTTTAACTTTGGACAAAAATGTAAAGAGACATTTTTTGTGTAAAATAAAATTACCTTTTTTGTTTCTTTAAACTTTTTTTGTGTAAAATGTATCATTTGCGACTTATATACCGCAACGCGTTTTTCGGAAGACGAAATGACTCCTCCACACTTCCGGTCATGCGGAAACCGGCAGATTTTGTATTTTTAGTAAGTTTTAGATTATATTCTTCAAAATAAAAAATAAAAAAATCGCGCTCGTGAATGCCGGATTAACGTTTTTTTTTACAATATATATCGCGACCCTATAACTTGGCGGCGTCAAGGACTTATTGTCAGATTAGTTAAATTTAGTCTTAAAACACTAAAATCAACCCCCCATATCTTAATCTGACGCGCTCGAGTATTTCAGACTATCGTTTTTTTTACTAATCTGATCGTCTATCCTAGGCGCGCGTCACTACATATACCTAGAGCTAAATACTTTACAAGGTTGTTCTATTAGGTCTAAGGTATCTCTCATAGGTATCTTAAACTGCCACGCTCGAGTATTACCGAAAATTCCCCTATTCGCCTCCCTAACTATTAGTAATCTTATCTCCTTATCTGTTTGCAGTTCAGACCATACTAAGCATCATCTGTCGATGTAATGGTTGTACCAAAGAGATAAAAATATAATAGGACATAGAGGGGGCGTTGGGAATATTTTCATACAAAACTTTGAAGCTCAAGCGTCATGACAGTTAGTATGAACGCGAGCTGTCATTCGGTCGAAATAGTACAGTCAAGAGCAATCAAGCTTGACACTACCAGTTTAAGCTGAGCTCTGATTTGTACTGCGCGCCATAGAACACAGGGTCGGGTCAAAGTCCAAAGTGTCAAGCTTATCGTGCTCTTGACTGTACCTACTACCTACCTAGTTAGATTTATTCCACTTGTAATTAACTTTTGGGCATAACATTTTCCTCGTTTTGTCCCCTCTATGCCATATTATATTTTAATCTCTTTGGGTTGCCTTTACTAAAAGAGTCTATATCTGTCGTTATTGTAAAACCCGTCATTTTATAATTTCGCTAGTGGTATTATAATTGCACGGACTTTTGTCAATCGTCTCCATTTCATACAATATCAAGAGACAATCTTAATTAAGTTACATTATAGTTCCCCCTGGGTGAATTTAGTGATATTGTAGATCAATCAATGCGATTTTGACAATTTCAAGAATTAATAAGAACATTTAAATTGTAAAACGATCACTGATTGGTCAGCATGGCCCGGTTGTTAGTCTAACGACCAATAAGAACGGGCCGAGGCGTTCCACCAAATCTAATGGGCCATTTATACGAGGGCAATCCACTAAGACTGCATACAAAAAAAACGTCAGGACAATGGAATGGATTGTCCTCACGTTTTTTTTGTATGCAGTCTTAGTGGATTGTCTTAGTGGAATGGCCTCGTATAAATGGCCCATTGGTGTTGCTATTTATAATTAGGTACAATGGGGGTAATAATTACAATGTCACTGAATCTTCTTAGTGAAATTATAATTTGTCCTATGATATTGTATGAAATGGAGACGATTGACAAACGTATATTTGCACGAAATTATAAATACCTACTGCTAGTGAAATTATTATAATACCACAGCTTTTAAAATAACCCTGCAACATATCTATTTATCATTATTACAGAAAGCTGACTGTCTATTCTGACTAACCATCTGTTTACAATTGTTATTTATGCAACTAGCACGCACTTCATTACTTTTATAAATATCTAAATGAAGGTTAACTTACGGCGATAATAAGTGTTGCAGTGAACTTGGCTTACGTCACATGCCGTACCGTGGCTCGCTCGACCACCTCGACCTTGCATGCGCGGCGTGCATCGGCGCATACGACTAGTTAAAGATATCTGTGACGCATACTAACTTGCATTCGTGATATAAAGCATCCGTTTCATAAGTCATAACCGACCGCCTGCCTTTAGAGAAACAATATACACACAATGTTTATACGTCCTGTATTCTGTTGGGACTCTTTCTCTATTATGAACTTATTGTTATAAAAGGCGACGATGTGTAAGAGCTAGATTTTACATAATACAACTCTTGAGCACCGTTGACCTTAGATGCACGTTAACCTTAAGTGAACCACCTCACGTGCATCATTGTGAGGAAATTAGCAGGCCGCTTTTTGAGCTGTTAGGTACATATCAGGCACGGTAATTTAAAAAAGAATTCGTGGTTAGTCATTACGTCACCCAGGGTGGGGCAAATGCTTCCCCATGTCCCACCGTGGCTACACCCTTGTGTAGACTTTCACGTATATTTAACTAGCGGGTGCCCAGCGGCGTTGCCCGCGTGGATCCCGTTTATTCCCGTTCCCGTGGGAATTTACGAAAATCCCTTCATAGTGGTTGCCTACGACATATTTAAGACACCTACATACCAAATTTCAAATAGCAGGTGCCCAGCGGCGTTTTCCCACATGGATCCAGTTTATTCCCGTTCCCGTGAGAATTTCCAAAAATCCCTTCATACCGGTTTGCTACGACATATAAGACAGCTACATACCATTTTTCAAGTTTCTAGGTGTTATCGTTTCGGAGTAGTACGTTTTTCTCTTTTTAACCAGTTTTTATATTTTCCCGTGGGAATGAGATATTTTCCTGGAATAAAAAGTACCCTAGATGTTGACCCGGGTACTCAGTTATCTCCATACCAAATTTCATCAAAATCCGTCCAGTAGTTTTTGAGTGATGCGTGCACAACCAGACAGACAGACAGACAGACAGACAAAAATTCCAAAAATTGGTGTTTCGGTATCTATATCGATAACTATATACACTACCGTTAAAATTTTCAAAAAATATTTAATGTACAGACACGGCCCCGTTAGAGTTTTATTATATGTATAGATTGTCATAGTATGGGCTTCATCCAATCATATTTCATCGATCGAATACTCGAATTCTTGCCAACTTGACGGAAAAATAAGAAATCTACTAGATTTGTAGCGATAACGTACCTAAGTTCACAATCGTCCGAGTATTCAGCGGTAATGTTATACTTAATGTGCAAAAAAAATTCAGTTAGGTACAAGAGGACAACTTCATATGACTCTTTCGCTATAAACGTAGGGTAGGGTTTTGCAACACAAAACACAATAATTTTTTAAATTAATTTTAGCAGTGCTAAATTCTGTAATATCATACTTAGGTACCTACCTACCTAGGTACTTAACCTTGCAATCCACGTAATCTCGTAATCGAAGTTTCTCTAAGTACTACAAAATCTCGAAGATCCAAGTATTGTTTGAATATTGTATTCTAAAGCCGCTTGAATTTCTTCAACTAGTAATACTGACAATACAATATTAGAAAAAATACTTTGATCTTTAAGATTTTGTAGTAGACACAGCAAAGTCAATTCTGAATTAACAATCACGTACAAAATGTTCAGAATCGGTTTCCTTCAGTCTGGGTGTGCTGATTGTTTTTCTAGTATTCTTTTAAAATAAATAAATAAAAATCTCATGTATTTCATTAGAGGTATTCCATTTCTGGACTACCCACTTTTCACGAGTACCTATATTCGTATTCTTTTGTAAAGTAATAATTGTTGCATGTGATACGTGTGCCTTGTTATAGTCATCATGTTCCTCACCTAAATGGTCACCGTATAGTTGGCAAAGTTCTCCTTATTTATCGCACGTAACTACTTCATTATGATTCTTGTTCCAAAGAAATCAATGAATGATCACATCGGGCATGCCGTGTTATCGATAAATAAATAATTCTAAATTCGGAGTTATTTTAGGTACATACAATGCTCTGACAATCTATTCTACGAACAAGTTATCATGACAATGGCGTTCGTAATATTTTCATATCACACCTTAATCTGAGTTTTTTATTACATATTTGTCCGATGACGAAACATACCAGGTACCAGGCTGTTAGCAACAAGGCGTAACGTCAGCTAATAGAGAATGAACTAGGATTTGTATTGTACATATCTATATCTGTACCTAATAAAGAACCGACTATTCGCTGAGATGCGAGCGGATTGTTGGACTGACCAACCGGTCACTAAACAGTAAGATCGGGCCCATAACAACTGTCAGATTTCTGTCAGTTGATAAAAATCACATCATAGATTGAGCAAATCCTATCAACAATCTCATACAAAAATCTGGTATTTCAGTACACACCGTAGAGGTATGTTTTCTAGAATCTTTAATAAATATCGGATTTTCAGAAACCATGAACCAACTACCAACCCAACCTGTCAGGAAAGGCACAGATTGTTATAACTGTTAATTAAGATACTATCGTTGAATTAAGATAATATCTTCATTGTTACGTGTTAGAAAACGTATTTAATTTCTTAGTTTCGTAACTAAGTATGTTTATTACTTACTTAATGCTTTGTGTTTGTAGGCTTTAAGTATAATATCACTATCACTACATAGTATAAAATAAAGTCGCTTTCTCTGTCCCTATATCCCTATGTCCCTATGTATGCTTATATCTTTAAAACTACGCAACGGATTTTGATGCGGTTTTTTTTAATAGATAGAATGATTCAAGAGGAAGGTTGTTAGCATAGCACCCGTGCGAAGCCGGGGTGGGTCGCTAGTTAATTCATAAAACGCACAAATTTATAATAAGAATAACTTAAATATATCTACCATACTGAGTTATCAGAGGTTGGAAGAAACATTTTCAGAGACAACTTTTTCCCCAAAAAAGTCCTTATCTAATATTGCTATTTTCGATTGGAATAATGTATTAAACAAGGAAAAATCTCTGCAATAGTTACTGGTGTTAAACATGTCATCGATCACGATTCACGACTACTTCCGACGACAGTAATTTCCTGTAAACATATCTGTAGGTACAGTTATGAATTTACAATTAATTTGCGCATTATTTTTCCTCTGTTACTCTGCTTTATAAGAATCTTGTATTGTGTTTCTAGGAAAAACACATTATACTTAGGTTTGTTACTGCGTAATTCTAATGATGTATTATAATTAATATGTTATTAACTATTTAACTTAAATAATAAGTGTCTAAATATAAACAATCAATGTTAATTAGTTAGGTACTTATGCGAGTAAGAAATAGTTTGTTATTGCGACATATTCTTTAGTAAGCTTATTAAATAAATTGAAGAATTATTACCTACGGTAGGATATGGTGGATCTGATAATATCCTAACAGATGGATAGCGAACGGAGTGCGAAGAATAAAAGAGCGTGCATGAAAAGGCTTATGGATGTGAAGGAAGCGAAAGAAGTATGCAGAGATCGGTCAAAGTGGTGATCCATCGTCTCTGCCTACCCCTGTAGGACAATGGCGTGAGTCTTATGTATATGTATGTGTATGTATGGATAGCGACACAAGAAACAGTTAATTGACAATCAAGTCGTGTTTTTATGATGTCACTTCTTTTTATGGAGTGATGCTGATTCTGGCGAGGTTGTGACGTACCCAGCCAGTGATCGAATAATGGGCGAAGACTAATTGATAACAGTGTTGTCTACGCGATAAAATGACTCATGGTTATCAGAAGAAATCGATGCATGACTCACGGATCGGGCCAATGCGTGTGAACTATTTGTTTTGTGGTTGAGTAAATCGATTTTACACACATTAGTTAACGATTTTGAAATCTCGGAAGAATTACTAAGTAGTCTCTCATTCTGTACTATCTATAAAGATGCGAGTCAAGTCTCCTATCTTAAACTAGCGGTTCTGCACGGTTTCACCTGAGTAGTTCCCGTTCCCGTGGGAATGCGGGAATAAAATGTAGCCTATGTTACTCAGGGATCTTCTAGCTTTAGATTGGTGAAATAATTTCAAAATCGGTCCATGAGTTTTTCAGTTTATTCGTAACAAACATAAAAAAATACAAATCTTTTCTCTTTATAAATTATGTTAGTATAGAAAACATAATCGTTAAACATAGTGTCGAGTAGGTATCCATTTTCTTATTGATTGCTGAAAAACTATATAAAGATATCTCAATCCGTCATAATAGAGAGAAATGAGGATTTTCATCAAAACAAGACGGCGAATAAAATCGCCGGCTATTTAGTCCCCGCTATGAGTCACATGCAGCCCCATACCACACCCCATCGTGCATTGCGACCGGAGGGCAACTAAATCAATACTTGTAGACAAAATGCGAAATTACTGCCAGCACCGTGGATGTTGGTATCTTGAAATAAATGCCATTACTAGTCTCGTAATACAAATAAGAGGGAGAGTATATTGCGCCTCTTTTTCGATTGCAAGAATCAAAGTCGTTTGAAGAAAAAGTTTCAAAGAAATTAATTCCTCGAACCTCTTTGGAAAGAGTAGGTACCTTTTCTTTCAAACATAAATAAATACCTATTGTTATAGCTTCAATATAAAATAGTATCGAACATTATCTTGATACGAAGAATACGTGGTAGTGAAGGTTGGCTGAGGTAGTCTTATGATTTTAGTCGATCATGGCTTTCATTGGATAATGACTTTTATTTTCTTGGAATTACATGTGTATATTTCAACGAAAGAAGTTGTCTAAAAGTAGGTACACCTAGCAATGACAACATGATAATCACACAATTAATTTTTTTGATAATAATATGAATATAACAATCTTGAATTCCAAATACGTTGCAGATAGTAATTGTAGGAAATTAAATGGTTATCAACGAGCTAATCCAAGGTAAAAATGTTTAATCGTAACACGACAATTTTAATGAAAATAAGTTATCCAACATGTTTATTTCCTCAGTAATGTTTGTTTTGTATATAGTTTCTGAGGATATAGTTCCATATATTTGCCTATACATATTTCAAAATATATAATATTGTAAAAAATATAATATTGTAAAAAAAAACGAGGCACATGTATGGAACGTTGTTTTGTTACATTTTTGCATAGACAATTAGTGAATTTACAAGACGAGAACACTAATTTGAATTTCATGTTAGTTTGTCTTGAACATTAAAATTCAAAATCTATTCACCAATTTCCTGCTTCGTTTAGTCCTTATTTAGACCACGCCTGTATTTGCCGGTTTATTGTAGTATAGTAAAGTATAGTAGGTATGCGAAACCAATTGGACTAATGGTCGCCAAACACGAAAGAGGAAACTATGTCGTACGATCCATAAAGGTCGGCTAACCTAAAACGGCTTTTCATACTTAACGAGGGCATCCAGAAGGTCGCCGCTCAAAAGACGCATTGCCATAATCGTAAAATTTACTTAATGCAGAGGTTAATCGTTGGTGAAGCTGAACTTGAGCTGAACTAAGATGTACAACTATTATGGAACCTGTGTATGAATGTAGAATTAATAAGTATTTTAGGAAAAAATCGAGTAATTTATTTTGATACTTACTCTGCTATGATAGGTACTACTTAAAACTGACGGTAACGGCTATCAGACATGTAGCTTCCTTTCTAAAATATTCTTTACCCGATGATAATATGAATTCTTTTCAACGGTTAATGTAATTATTCAGCCAACTACATCCGAAATTTGGCTAATTAATATCGTATTTTAGGTTAATGTCAGACGTCTGCGGTAATTAGCGCAAAACTGCCAACTCATAGAGAAAGCACTGAGAAACTGTGGAGAGAGCATTTAGCATGTCCAGGGAACACGGTTACCGTGTCGACGAGAGCAGGTGGAGGGCACTTGGATCGGCGCGGAGCAGGCTGCCAGCTGCCACAGACGGCGCGCGGCCACGTGAGCGAGTACGTGTCGGTTGGTGGCCTCTTATCAACGCGAGTGTTTACGATCATTGCGCTTATCGAGGCATCGCCTTTTATCACCATACGTATCTGGATACTTGTTGTACCGCGTTACCATATATGGTTACAAAAATTGAGCCTGCCTGCTATTGGAGGAAAATAAGTTCTTGATACTCGAATCCGCTCGTATATTCTGATAAGGCGCGTTTTATATAGTATATCCTCGACCGCCGCTCCTCATTTAGTGGAGTGTGCTTGACCGGAGCACCACGCAGTCGCACTACTGTTTCATACTCAGAACAGATAAATAGTAAGTTTAAATTAATTTGAATTTAATTATTGTAGTTTAAATGATCGCGGTGTTTTCTAAACAGCTCAGTGTTTGAAGTGTTAAACAATGTGGACAATGTGAACACTCGGAACTAACGGCTGTGTTACATAATGCCGTTACGTAATCCAGTGAAATGAAGCATTACACTCTCACCTATGGCGATTACGAGTTTCTGCATACGGATACTAATTAATCGGTCGACTGTTTCAGACTAAATCACAATGTGCGACGAGGAAGTAGCTGCGCTGGTGGTGGACAACGGGTCCGGTATGTGCAAGGCCGGGTTCGCGGGCGACGACGCGCCGCGCGCCGTGTTCCCCTCGATCGTGGGCCGGCCGCGCCACCAGGGCGTCATGGTCGGCATGGGCCAGAAGGACTCGTACGTGGGCGACGAAGCGCAGAGCAAGCGCGGTATCCTCACGCTCAAGTACCCCATCGAGCACGGCATCGTCACCAACTGGGACGACATGGAGAAGATCTGGCACCACACCTTCTACAACGAGCTGCGCGTGGCGCCCGAGGAGCACCCCGTGCTGCTCACCGAGGCTCCGCTCAACCCCAAGGCAAACAGGTAGGTGTCGCCTCAGCCGCACTGGCTCTGACCCCGGCTGTGCCGCCTCTATTGTTGACCGTCCGCTGACCCTCTGCTTGTCCCACAGGGAGAAGATGACCCAGATCATGTTCGAGACGTTCAACACGCCCGCCATGTACGTGGCCATCCAGGCCGTGCTCTCGCTGTACGCCTCCGGTCGTACCACCGGTATCGTGCTGGACTCCGGCGACGGTGTGTCACACACGGTGCCCATCTACGAGGGATACGCCTTGCCGCACGCCATCCTGCGTCTGGACTTGGCCGGCCGTGACCTCACCGACTACCTCATGAAGATCCTCACCGAGCGCGGCTACTCGTTCACCACCACGGCCGAGCGCGAGATCGTGCGCGACATCAAGGAGAAGCTCTGCTACGTGGCGCTCGACTTCGAGCAGGAAATGGCGACCGCCGCCTCCAGCAGCTCGCTCGAGAAGTCCTACGAGCTGCCCGATGGTCAGGTCATCACCATCGGCAACGAGCGATTCCGTTGCCCAGAAGCTCTCTTCCAGCCCTCATTCCTGGGTATGGAAGCCAACGGCATCCACGAGACCACCTACAACTCGATCATGAAGTGTGACGTCGACATCCGTAAGGACCTGTACGCCAACACAGTTCTGTCCGGCGGTACCACCATGTACCCCGGCATCGCCGACCGCATGCAGAAGGAAATCACAGCGCTCGCTCCCTCGACAATGAAGATCAAGATCATCGCGCCCCCGGAGAGGAAGTACTCCGTATGGATCGGCGGCTCGATCCTCGCCTCCCTCTCGACCTTCCAGCAGATGTGGATCTCGAAACAGGAGTACGACGAGTCCGGCCCCTCCATCGTGCACAGGAAGTGCTTCTAAGCGCCGCGTGAGACTATTGTCGATGCCCTACACCGCGCCCCGAGGGGGCGGCTCAAAACGCTTGTGATCTATTATTTAAGTGCAGTATTTAAATAGGTTGTATGTAAGGTATCGTAATATGCATATTACGTAAAAAAAATCAACGGATCGTTATTGATTCTATTTTCGACAAAGATTTATATTAATTTATTGTTACTAACACACATTTGTAATAAAAAAATAATTTATATACCGGTATAAATATTCATTTTTAATTCATTATCCCTATTATTATAACTTGCTTTATTTTGCTATATGTGTAGTTTATAAATTTTTACTACCTTGTAAATAAGTGCAAAATATATTAATTCAAAATTATTTCAAAATTAACAAGTACGAATCTGCAAGTTGCGCTTACGTTTCAGTATAATAGTAGATCAACATTGGTTTTGAATTTAATTTTATCCACAACCATAAGTATGTGTTTACGAGTATGACTAACGCAGAAAAAATTCAACAGGGTGGGGCTTCCATAGGGAAAACCAAAGACAACCATAGCCATGGTTTATTTCTGGACAAACC
This sequence comes from Ethmia dodecea, assembly GCA_963855545.1. Taxonomy (NCBI): domain Eukaryota; kingdom Metazoa; phylum Arthropoda; class Insecta; order Lepidoptera; family Depressariidae; genus Ethmia; species Ethmia dodecea. The sequence goes on along the minus strand of OY979446.1, from coordinate 12,334,331 downwards.
GCACCTTTCATTGTCCTGTTAGATATCACTTGTTTTTAATGTAACATTGTCCGCATATTAAATTGTGGTTACACAGAATTGCCAGTTTCATTTTTGTCGTTTATTTATAATTAGCCTTTAAAATACTTGAATAATAACTTACAATTAAGTAGTATAAAGTTCCGTTATGGTGCCGGCTTTGTCCTAATAAATAATGAAACGTACTCTGACAACATTTTCAGAACCCTTTTTTTAAAATTAAATAGGTAACGAATCGAGTCATCACATCATGTTGGCAGGTAGTGCTAAGAGGTCGGTGACCGCTACATATATTTTCTAAAATGGTACTAAACGAATCCGAATTTGGTTAAATATTTACTATGGAATTAACTACATACCTAAATAGTAAATAGTTTTTTGAAACATTTGATGTAAGCTGATCCATTTATTGAACTGTAATATTTTGATACTGTAACTGCGTAATTTTTAACTAATTGCTGGATCTGTCTGAGTTAGATGTTCGATTCCGACCAGGGGCCAACATTTTTGTGCATCATGTCTGTTGATTTCCTGTCAGAGTGTTGAAATGTTTATCAGTTATTTTGACAGCCTGCCTTGTTTCCAATTGAATAAACGTGTGTGAATTTAATTGTGTTCCACCATTTATTTATTTACTACCGACCCGCCCCGGCTTCGCACGGGTGCAATGCTAACACTAAAACCCTCCTCTTGAATCACTCTATCTATTAAAAAAAACCGCATCAAAATCCGTTATGTAGTTTTAAATATTTAAGCATATATAGGGACAGAGAGCGACTTTGTTTTAGTGATTCCATTGTAAAATGTTAGTATATGATGTGATAAACCTTAGTGGTGTGAATCTAAAATAGGACGTGGTAATGAACTTTCTCGGTGTGGTGATTCCCCGGATTCCGATCTTCCGTGGCACTGACACGTTTTAATTCCAAACACTGCTGACCTAGAGTAACGTTTCCAAAATAGATGCGTATAATTGGAACAAGTTACAGACACACCCACTGTAACGTGCTGTAACGTCCATCCGTCGTGACGTCACGATGCAGCTATTCCTGGACGAGTTTCTCTCAATAGCAGGGCCGGAGATAGAATGCGCGAGGGGCGCTGAACAAGCTCATATTGGCGTTACAGTGCATCATAAAATTTTTCTATATCTATAAAACGCGTAACAGAAAAAGCGCAATTCCTCATACTCCCCAATTAGTATATTAGAATAAAAAAAAATATGATGCCTTCGTATTTTAGTTGTGTTAGTTATTTTCTTAAATCAAGAACAAGAGTAGTAACTACGATTTCTATAGTAAGCCCTAAATTTTGTTATGCTAATTCATTTTTCGGAAAAATTTAGCACATATTAAAAATAGCTGAAATCGATTAAGTAGTCGATACTGAACAAACTAATTTCAGGAATTGCGCTTATTCTGTTACATATTGTATACGAGTATACAGGATGACTTTTGATATTGATAAACTGACTGATTGGTGATATATCAACGCACAGCCTAAACCGCTGGGCATAGAGACTTGAAATTTTGCACATAGATAGCTTATGCAGTGTAGGCATGCACTAAGAAAGGATTTTGCAAAATAAATTCAACCCCTAAGGGGGTGAAATACACGTGCGCCAGTGAAGCCGCGGGTAAAAGATAGTCGCTACTAAAATAGTTTCTTTTTTTTAAGTGTTTTCGTTTATTGTTAAGTTAAGTTGTTATTAAAATTGAATGCCTCTGTAAATACTTAAACAACATGTAACAGAATAAGCGCAATTCCTGAAATTAGTTTGTTCAGTATCGACTACTTATTCGATTTCAGCTATTTTTAATGTGTTAAATTTTTGAAAAAAAATAATAATTATCGTAGCTGAATTTAGTGCTTTCTATGGAAATCGTGCTCTTATTAATTGATATTTAAGAAAATTGGTTAGACACAACTAAAGTTCGATTGCATCATATTTTTTATATTAATATACTAATTGGGGTGTATGAGGAATTGCGCTTTTTCTGTTACGCGTTGTATAGATCACTGTGAATAATATTTGAAGGTCTCATCTGAGCAGTGTCGAACTTGAGCCGACCCTAATATCCGTAAGTGACTTGCTTTATCATTATGTGTATTACGGGCCATTTACACGAGGGCAATCCACTAAGACTGCATACAAAAAAAACTTAAAGACAATACATTCCATTGTCCTCAAGTTTTTTTTGTATGCAGTCTTAGTGGAATGGCCTCGTATAAATGGCCCCTTATCGCAGACGATGTTGTCGCCTTACTAACGCGAGCGAGCGAACTCTGAAATCTGTCTGTGTCTTGTCAGCCTATACGGCTTACTTATTGAGATATCCTATCCAGGGCTATATCTGAGTTGTTAGAGTGCGTAAGTATTTCTGACCTGCTGCTTGCTTAATTCTTGGTTTGAGAGGTTAATTGTTATTTGAGACTACTTACATCTAAGAGTATACTTCTGCAGGATGGCGTGAATAACAATAAAGATAAAGCTAGAAGAACACTTTACAAGCATCCTTCCATCCACCTTCATAGAAATAATGCTTCTACTTAGGAATTTATACTGATATATTGGAAAGTGTGTTTGCTCGTTGGTTTGTCATTCTTTCACGATGAGCAACGGATTTTATCCCGAGATTTATAGTAAAAATTAACTTTATAAGGAGGTCCGACAGGCAAATTTTTATCCGGAAGCACGGACGAAGTCGCGAGCAAAAGTTAGTTTTACATAAAACTCGATGTTGATGTAAGTACATTGTACAATAGCAGCTTCTAGCTGCCTATAATGTATTTCGGGCAGACTCCCAAGGCGCGAAAGTATTTGCTCTAGCGGTCATTCACCTATTGCGAAATGGCCAGAGGTCGTTGACCGATCAGCTGATTGTCAAGCTCTAATTGCTTCGGTACTAATTGCTTTGAGCTACTGTAATCAGTTTGAATAGCAACATAATGACATCAATCGATTAACTCTGGGTGATCAGTGTTACACGCGTGACTTACTCGTATACCTAATTTTCTAGCGAGCATAACCCCTTTATGTAAATTGACCCCCTGATAGTCAGACAGACAGAACCACATAAGGATGTTTTCTGTCACCATTTAGTTAAATATAGTACCTACATTACTGCAGCGGCCAGCAAAAGAAGCATTGACGGATGGAGGCGAAGCCGAGGCACCATACATAAGTCCATCAATGCCTAGTTAAATTAGCCAACCGGTGGCCAACGCTTGCATAAAAATGTTTTTTTTTCTTCAATAAACAGATAAACAGCTTTCTATTTGCAAGCCAGTTCGAAATTTGAATAAAACCATTGATAAGTTTTACCTCCTTGGTTGCTATGTTTCGGAGTAATAGATCGTTAATTTTTATTTTATATTGCACGACAGATAGGTACTTTAGAGACCGTCAAGTTAGAAGCCTCACCATGGAATTGAGCTGTTCTGATAATGTCAAACAACTCTTCCTATATAGTGCCCAAAGCATATAAATAGTGCTATCATACTTTCGGAGATATTCAGGTCGTTCAGTGAGGCTGCTATCTTGACGTCAAGAAAGCAGCCTCATCTCAGTACACAAAAACCACAGCACTGTTCTTGAAGAACTATATACCAAAAAACTCTTCTTAAATAGTGCCTTGGATTTGCAAAGTTTCAGAATTAGTGCTTCAAAGGAACCGAAGATATTAGGGTACATTGATGAGGCTTCCAACTTGACGTCAAGCTGGAAGTCACATCATCAACGAGGAAGAATTTCGAATCGAGACTAATGCCAAAAATCTCTTCTTAAATAGTGCCTCCGGAATCAAAACAAAGCGGAACGATTTAACTTGTATTTTAGTCAATAAATGATGATAAACTTCCACGTACATTTTGGATTCGGTACAGATAGGAGTAAACCAACTAGATCAAAATGGAGACTCAGCTTTAAAGAGAGCGACATCTCAGAATGTTTTTTTTTGTTTTTTTTTTTTAGATAGGGGTGATGATTTATCAAGTATCAGGATGCGGACTGGTTTAGTTTTTGAGTTATATTTTTTTAAAGAATTATAATTTAATCATTTATAACCTCAAATATCAAAGAAAACGCAATGTCCAATATCAAACTTCAAAAAGGCGTTTTAAAAAAAATTTGTTCATAAGTTTTTTTTAAAACATCGCTTTTATTTAAGTTTTCTTTATATTGTATGTATTCCTTCTGAATATGTAGCAGATAACTAATGAGATGTACAAGATGTTCGATACAGGAACAAGGGAAATAAAAAAAAGCTCTATTTTTGGGGTTTGAGCAATTAATTATTAGAAATCTAAAGTATAAAATACATACAATGCACGAGCGCGGAACCGAGCGTGTCTAAGGCAATTGAAAAGACAAGATGGCTTCTTTAACCGGTCTTAGTGAAAGGGTTACCAATTAAAATATGGAATTATCGCCCTAATTACAATGTGCTACTGAGCTAAAATAGCATAAGAATTAAGTAATTTAATTCTTATGCTATTTTAGGTCAGTGGCGCATAATGCGTACAAGTGGAGCTAATTATGCGATTGGCCATTACGGTTTTATACAAATAAATATAAAAAGGTATAACACATTGATTCTCGTGCGTGCCACTAAATAATTAAATTATAAAAAAAACTACGACTACTTATAAGGTCTGCGGCGGAAGTAGCAGACACAAGATAAAAAAAATCAAAGATTATATCCAAATCTTTCTCCCAAACACAAACTTTGGGTAGAACCAAGCCATTGTATGTGGACTGGTAGGAATTTAAAGGATCCGATGGAGAGACAGTCTGGGTATGCCTTTCCCTCTTGGAGACAGGCATGGCATGTATATATTTTATGTAAGTATAATACTCAGGTAAGTATATAAAATATTATGTTTTATATGGATTTTCATTTCCGTTGTTTGATTCTTTCAATACTGTGGCACAGTTCTTTCATTGCCGTGAACGCTTGTTTTATTGCCGTGCACGTATGTTTCATCGCCGTGGCACAAAATTTTTAATCTTGTATATCTCGTTACTTTTTTAAATTATCTGCTACATATTCAGCAAGAATACAAACAATATAAAGAAAATTTAAATAAAACCGAAATTTTTAAAAAACATAAGGATAAAAAAACCACGGAAATGAAGATTTTCATGGGCCTGTTGAAATACACCCTCATCTGCTAGATATTAAGCAAGAATACATTATAAAAAAACTCGATTTTGTTTGAAAAACTAAAGATAAAAAAATCCACGGAAATGAAGATTTTAATGGACCTGTTGACATTCATCGTAAGATAAAACAATATTGTTTAAACATGTTTAGGACACGGCGATGAAAGAAAATATAAATATTTTATTAAATGTATTAAATAAAAATAGGTTTTAATATAACTCTTTGAGTTGCAGGTGTCAATGGGCGACGGACGTCACTTGCCATCGGGTGGCCCGTCTGCTCGTTTGCCCCCTTTTTTATCATAAAAAAAAATATATAAATAACCAATAGATTTTTATAAATGAACAAATTTTTTTTAAAACGCCTTTTTGAAGTTTGATATTGGACATTGCGTTTTCTTTGATATTTGAGGTTATAAATGATTAAATTATAATTCTTCAAAAAAATATAACTCAAAAACTAAACCAGTCCGCATCCTGATACTTGATAAATCATCACCCCTATCTAAAAAAAAAAACAAAAAAAAACATTCTGAGATGTCGCTCTTTTTAAAGCTGAGTCTCCATTTTGATCTAGTTGGTTTACTCCTATCTGTACCGAATCCAAAATGTACGTGGAAGTTTATCATCATTTATTGACTAAAATACAAGTTAAATCGTTCCGCTTTGTTTTGATTCCGGAGGCACTATTTAAGAAGAGATTTTTGGCATTAGTCTCGATTCGAAATTCTTCCTCGTTGATGATGTGACTTCCAGCTTGACGTCAAGTTGGAAGCCTCATCAATGTACCCTAATATCTTCGGTTCCTTTGAAGCACTAATTCTGAAACTTTGCAAATCCAAGGCACTATTTAAGAAGAGTTTTTTGGTATATAGTTCTTCAAGAACAGTGCTGTGGTTTTTGTGTACTGAGATGAGGCTGCTATCTTGACGTCAAGATAGCAGCCTCACTGAACGACCTGAATATCTCCGAAAGTATGATAGCACTATTTATATGCTTTGAGCACTATTTGGCACTATTTAGGAAGAGTTGTTTGACATTATCAGAACAGCTCAATTCCATGGTGAGGCTTCTAACTTGACGGTCTCTCGTACTTTATGTGATATGAGTTTACTAACACCAGAGATATGGATTTTCATACCTACAACTTTTTCCGGCCGCTGCGCTGCACGCGCTGCTCGTAAGTCTTAATTGGCCAGTAGGGTCATTACGCCGGATCGCGGCCCTGCGTTAGTTTGCGGCCTTTTAGAGGACTAACCGCATAAATATTGCAATAATAAGAATTCTATCCCACCTTTCCCAACGTTTGTATCACTTTAAGAAGTAGAATAGTTGCAGAATGTAATGCCTATTCAAATTGGTCGATTACCCTAATCCATGTGCCGGAAATAAATTGTCCATTTTGGCAGCCGCGCCGTCAGCAGACATACGTTCGCAAACCTGTTTAAAAAATAGCGAACAGGTCCCACTTCAAAAGTAAGTAGGTATTTCATGTTTACGATTACATAGTACTATTGTGATTGTTTTTGAGTGATCATAGGTGTTTGATATACTTAATTTCACATTTATTTTTGAAGGAATATGTAATGAATTTTTTTTTTACATAGGGGGAAATTTTATATTTAACTACGATATCATTAAATATATCATTTTGAAGTAAATTACTTTAATACTAGTTTTATTTGGATTAATAAATTTTTGGTAAAGTTGGTTCACGGCCGGGTGGCCGCGAACTAACTCACTGAATGAAATAGGTTTGCTTTCCATCCTATTATTAATGTAAATAAAGTTTCGTTTTGTGCAACATTTTTTTATTGTTGGGGTTGGGTTGAATGCTATGGTTAGTTCACGGCCCCCAAAAATTTTATACGGATTTATGGCTACTTAGATATACGGGGGCCGCAAACTAACACATGGTTAAAAAACGAAACTGGTTCGCGGCCGTCTGAAAATTGTATGAAAAATAGACGGCCGTTATCTGACTATTGAAAATAGAGGTGTCAGTTTACGGCCACTTCTTTCACACAGACTTATTAATTTTTTAATCAAGTAGGTATTTTAAAAATGTTTTTAACAATCTGGCTTTGAGGTCAATAAAAATCGGTACACAAAAATTATATCACTAATACTACGGTACTAGTCTAGTCAAAAATACCCCGCGCCGTACCAGTAGCAAAGGAGCCCATGACAGACATCGCGTTGCCGAGCTGCATGGCAATAGACAACCTTTGCAGCAGGTAGGTACACCTCAGAGCGAGCGTCACACGTCTCACGAAGCCGACGGCCAATCAAGCTTTTGCTCCCCAGCATCCCGTCGTTTCGCACGCAAATGGCACGAAGCAATCATTTGCTTCTAAGGCCAAGTATGAACTAGGATGAACTTGGACAAAACCAAAGTTATGTTCCACGATCACGTCACTCCGGGGCCGATAGCTGTCAATGGTGGTGCTTTCGAGTATGTTCGAGAATACGTTTACCTCGGGCAAACTCTGAAATTCGGTAAGAACAACCTTGAGAGTGAGGCTAACAGGATAATTCAGCTGGGCTGGGCAGCGTTCGGGAAGCTTCGTCGAGTATTCTCTGTGTTTATTCCACGGGCCGAAAAAAGAAGACGACTTATAGACGAAGGATTTCAACCAATGCGTCCTGCCTGTTATGACTTACGGAGCCGAAACGTGGACACTCACGGTACGGCTGGTCCATACATTCAAGGTGACTCTGCAAGCTATGGAACGGGCTATGCTTGAAGTCTCTGAGGGATCGAATCCGAAACGAGGTAATCCGATAGAGATAATCAAATTCAATGTTGTCAACAGAGCTCGTAGAATAAGCAAGCTGAAGTGGAAAAATGGCTGGCCATATTAGCCGTAGAACTGATGACCTTTCCGTTGGAGTAGACATGTTCTAGACTGGAGACCGCGAATCGGTAAGCATAAGGTAGGACGGCCTCAGGCTAGGTGGAGCGACGACCTTCGCAGAATGGCTGGTAGCAGATGTATGAGAGTTGCCGAGAATAGAGCTGAATGGCGTGCAATTGGAGAGGCCTATGTCCAGCAGTGGACCGCTATAGGCTGATGATGATGATGAAGGCCGAGTATTTTTCGTGCTTTTTGACGGCCGCGAACTCAGTGTGACCGAAGTAAGAGGCCGCGAAGGTGTTGCACACGTAGCGTCACACAATAAACACCTCTCTGCCACGGCACCAGGGTCAAACCATCTAGCCTTTTGCCATGTACTAAGACAAGGATGGAATATTGATGTCATTGAGCGCATAGTGCCGAGGGAATCTTTTCAAACAAAGACAGCAGCTCAATGCATGATGACCAGTTGCCCCAACCATGGAGCTGCAAATGTATTGATGTGGTTGACATACATCGCAGTCCAGGCGGAGGACAACCGTGACACGCAAGGAGTTGCCGTCGTGAAGAGTTCCCATATGTGGAGAGGGTAATGCCTGCTACCAGAGTCTAGCCTGTCCAGGGTGTTTTTTGTCCCTTCTTCATCCACACCCGCTGCACAGTAGGAACTTTGGGCACGACAGCGTTCGGGAAGAGAGTACTCCACTTCGCCAGCGCCTCAGCTTCGTCGCCTACCAGAGACGAGATCCGCAACCCCGTGCGTCGAGGCGAGGAAAGCCGGAACACTCACATCCCTTATGCGTCGCACCCCCAGTCCGCCGCATCGTATGGGAACGATGCCTGACTCCACTGGTCATTGCTGAATGAAACATTTAGTAGCGCTTCAACTGGAGCCGTCCTCAAAAGATACATTATTTTAGGGGCTGCAAAGCACATCCTTAACAAGACCAAGACGACATGCGCGGATACACTTTTCAGACGATCCCGAGCGAGGAGTAGGAAACGTCTTCTAGCTTCAATAGGTAATCAGATATAGCCTCCGGGAAAGTAGGCGAACCCAAGAGGCTAAAAGTTGTAGGGGATAGTCGCTATTCAGCCCGGGAGGATCGAACTGAAGGCAGAAAAGAAAGGGCAAAGAGATGTTAGAACAGTGTAAGCTTAGGTTAGGTTAGAGCACAAAAAAGGGACGAATATTGAGGAAAACGTGTTTTTTAAGAGTGAAGGCATTTGAGTGACAATCGCGATCATATGCCTAATGATGTGGAAATTAACGATAGGATATGTATGGAGAAGTGTACGAAAACGTCAAAAAAGTATGAAATCTCGCATCGCAAGTCGATATTGTATGTAAAACTGGCGGCCGCGAACTGACTCTAGGGTGGCCGCCAACCAAAAAATGTGGCCGCCAACCGGCGTTTTGCTTAAGTTTCAGGTAGGTAATTATTTATTTAAAAATATAAATGCTCCCATATTCCTATAATACTTATTTCGAAAAATAACTTGATTATATCTGCTATGCCCACATAAATAATCAGAACTTGAATTATGGTCATATCATACTAATTTCAAAGAGCAAAGTTTGGAAGGCGACTAAGAGGCCGCCAACCGGCACAATGACCCTACAGCGATTTTGATTTATTGATAAATTCGAAATAAAGATAATGATAGAACGTTGTCAAAATAATGCTGATGTTTGATAATAGCAATTTATTTGCATAAAATAATGATACTGGAGCTAAGTGGTCATTTTCGCCAATATATATCGCCGGTATAAAGTATATTTACCTAATGAAGTTTATGGTAAACAGTAGGTACATATTTAAAAAAAAATCATGTAAGTAGATATAAGCTGGTCAATGTTGATATAGGTACAATAACTCTCAACATTACTTATAGAATTGAACGGAATATCTACAAACTACTGACTACAGAGCAGTTTAGGAACTGCTATTTATGTGAAAAAAAAAGACTTAAATAAAGAAAAAATAGTAAAGAACTCGTTAAATTTTTTATTGACAATTAATTGGTAGCATTTTACACTTACCTGGATTGTGGACTTGATCAAGCTTATTGTAGTGAAACCATCTATGTGATACAGGCCATGGATTGACCCAGTTTTAAGGCCGTGTTTGGTCGATAATCCCTACTTATCCCTTGTATTAGATAATGCTAAAGTAACTTTATCGGTTTGTTCGTTTCGCAGATACAGGTACCTACTTGGTGAACTGATCCAATGAAATTTGGCTGGACGGTAGATCCCAGGACCCAGCGAACGTATAAGACTGAGTTTTGCTGGCTCAATCAGATAGTTTGTAAATACATCAGAATCCTGCTAAAAGCAAAAACTGGGACCCACCGTCTTAGACCCTATGAATTTCATAGAAAATTTTCACGTCCCGGCCACATACCGGGCACGGCCCAGATTTGTGTGGATAAACCCTTAGAATGTGCGTTCTCCACCATAGTAGGTATTAGATAGGTACCTATTGAATCTGTGACTAGGTATATAGATATAATAACAGCGCCCCGCGTAGTTCCCGTTCCCGTGGGAGTACGGGGATAAAATATAGCCTATGTGTTTTTCTGATGTACTATAAGCTATATAACTGTAAAGTTGCATCAAAATCCGTTCGGTAGTTTTTGCGTGAAAGAGGAACAAACGTTCATCTAGACATCCATACATCCATCCAAACAAACTTTCGGGTTTATAATATTAGTGGGATTATATACATAAATAAATATGACCACGTAGATCTACTGCAATGCAAGTAAATTACCTAAATTCCCGTCGCAACTTTACTCCGATCAAATTAAATGACTAGGTATTGATTACATTACAATATCATAACGATTACCTACTTCTAAGAGGATAAAACTACAAAGTAATGGCCGTTTGGTATATTTTCAAACCTATTATTAATAAAACTTTATATTCTGTTCTATCCTTCTCACGCGTCAGCTGACTCCCCTGCATTCACACAAGCGTAAATTATACTCGTAGACACACAGGCCACCCCGACGCTTGGGTATGTGAGGGTCAAGGGCGCGGCTCGATCGATCCCAGCTCTCCCCCGCTCCCCACCATTCCTATGAACCTCTCTAAGCGTCTGCTCGGCCAGACACAAATGCCATTGCCATATTACCGACGCCCTGGGTCTTATTTACTAGTATTAAGGTTGTTTTTTGCTGTTTGAGTTGTTAAAGGACAATGCAATGATGCAGCTGTCTTATACGGTATTGCAGCGGAGGTTACCTACGGGGGATTTATTACGTGGTTATGCTTCGTATCGTAATCAGTAATACAGACTATTTTAAGTCATTTTTAAGGGCCAAGTTGGTCAGTACAGTTCAGTCAACTCTGTCCCCTGTAACCTTACTGGTGAGCCGAGACTCGATCAATAACCTCGATCTGGACTAGATCAAAATGGTTGAACTGGGGTCATTTGAAGTGTTCTTTTTAAAATCCTAAGTAATTTAAATAAATGCCGTGAATATTTTAATATCGAACCTCGAAGCAGTAATCAGTAAAAGCCCTAGACAATTTACGAATGAATGTTTTTTTTTTTTCTGTGACCGCATAGGCGTATGGATAAGTATATCTTTTTTTCTTGGTCATAAAAGTAATCATAACGTCGTATTTGATATTTATAAGTGAATGGGCGAGTCGGTAGAGGACGACCTAGGCGTACCTACATCGACCAGATCGGCGATGTGTTGAAGAAAAGCCAGATAAAGAGTACCCGAAACCGAAGAGCATGCATGAGTCGTGTGATGGATGTGGAGGAAGCGCGTGAGATCTGCCAGGTTCGCAGCAAGTGGCGGTCTGTTGTCTCTGCCTACCCCAATGGGAAATAGGTGTGAGATTATGTATGTATGTAAATGAAAACCTAAGTTTTTTGTTATTTCTTTATATCGCAACAGTGCAACAGTTAGATAAAGATGCAACAGTTAAGAGGACCTAGAAGTAACAATACTTTAGACTTTTTATCCAGGGTAAATAATTTTATCTATTTGCTAAATCTCTACACCCATGCAAACGAAGCCGTCTGGCCTAGCTTCTAATTTTATAAATATCACAATGGTAGAAAGGGTGTACCTGACCCTTTTTGGCAGTGCCTGCGTCTAAAAATATCTCCAGGAGACATTCGCAGACAGGTTAATAAAAAAAGTTCACCCATCAGCCCTTTATCCCGCACTCCATTCGGCTGGGATCCAGGCCCATTTAATTTTTTTGTCTCACTTCCTTAAAAACATTTAAATATGTATCTTAACCCTGTGGGATACAGATTCTATTCATTTAAATTAAACAAATAAGGGTCGGTTATACTGTTATGTTAGTAACTACCTATTTTTTTTATTTTTTTTTAATCGCTGCTGACAAATTTACTCTCAATATTGCATGCATTCGTGAGTCTCTCATTGGAAAAGCGAAAAATGTGTGTTTTGCTGATCGGAGCAAAATTATACGCTGAGCTCTGGCCCTTTTCTGCTGATGCTGCACACACACACACAGTATTATCTTCTTTTTTTATATTTATCTGCATTTTTTTATGTTCTTTTTATTTTTCATTAGTCGTGGGTGTTTTCTGCTGTGGCAAAAATTAAAAAAAAAAATTTTTTTCTCTCTTTCTCTGTAGTAAATAGGACAATTGCATGGCCACGCAAATAAAGCGTTCATCACATGAAATATGAGGACTATGAACCGCAATTGAGCGCCCTAGTTCCACTGGAATCTAGATTGACGCAAGCTAGATATTAAGTACTATATCAGCTAGACTAGATAGAATATTGATAATTGCAAAAAAAATCACGTAAGAGTGAACAAAAATGTGAATAAAATCACGACTTACTGCTACTTATCATAGTAGTTATATCTAGTATAAAAATACAGCGCTTAAAATTTTGAGTTTTTAAGCAAGTAAGTAAGAAAAGACTATTGGTAACAATACCTAAGCATATAAATGTGTAAGAAATAATAAAAAGTGACAATTAATGATTGAAATAAATCATACGATAGAATTATTGAAACATTATTATTTTTTAGATTTCCAGATAAAGTTATTTTGAAAAGATTTTTAATTTTAACCTTCTTATAATAAGATTATATCAACTAATATTATAAAGAGGAGATATTTGTTTTTAATTTTTTTCTATGTAGGTAATGAATAGGCTCTAATACTACCTACTGGACTAGACCGATTTAAAAAAATATTTTACGAATGGATAGCTTACTTACGTTTGTGGGAGAATAATTTCCCTAGGGAACGGGACTTAGGTACGCTGGAGAAATCGCGGGGAATAGCTAGAATAGAATATATATCACATAAAATATAGTTTTCCCAGTTTGAAAATTTAAGAAAAATCGACACTTCCAATGTATGACACATGAACCAAGGTTCTCCAAACTCTGTACACATGTCAATGATTCATCTTCAAGAACACGATAAAATATTCAGTATCGGATCGAATTTAAAAGACATGGTCATTTGTTTAATGATTCTACGCACGTGCTTCCTTTGAGTCACGGCGATGTAGGAATTATCATTGCTCGTACTGTGTGAATTTTTATATTTTTATTCATATTGAATATACATTTTATTAACTATTGCAAATTACAAATAAATCGTAGAAAATGAATACAATATTAAAAAAAATACAGGCAAAATATCCACATCAGGCTTCGTCAAAATTTAATTATATACCTACCTGCTTACATTTTAAAAATATCCAACTTGTCAAAATATTAAATTACTACTAGTCAAATAGACCCCCCCGTACCGTGTCCTGTCCAAAAGTGCCCATGACACTGACCGCGTTCCCCCGCTGGATGGCCAAAGAAATTCGTTGCGCCAGAAACGTGCCCGATTTAGGATCCAGTGCCCTTTCTCTTAACCGCCTCCCAATGTCACGCACAAAAGCTTGAGCTTCAGTGGGTCTAAAATGGCCACTTTGAGCAATTCCTCTGAGCAATTCTCCTTTTCTGAATTCTCAGCAAATCCTAAGCAATTCCTCTAAATTTCGTAAAATGGTCCCATAATTTAGTGATTCACTGACAATTCAATTCATTAGCAGATTCGTATTTGGTGAAAATTTCGAATATGAATCGAAATAGAATTCTATTATGATTCACCCGAAACGGCCTTTTTAGACCCGCAGATCCCCAAGGCCCTACTGTCTCAAAAGCAACTGGTATAAAATCGTAAGAATATATCGTATATTGAATTACAAATATCACCTACTAGGGATGAGTATGGTTACTAATTTAAATCATTTTCAAGTGATGAAACAGCTATATATTTTTTATTTCACCTGTAGAATTTCACAGGTACCTAATGATTTTAAATTAAGATGAAAAATCACACTTGCTACTGAAAGCGAAATTAGCATGATTTTCATTTCATAGATTTCACAAGGCTAGGTGAATTTGAGCAGCAGATGCGACGGATAAAAATTCAGTTCAGATAATTTGTCACATGCTACTTTTCAAATGACCCATCATAAGTTTGAATAGGTAACTACTTTGAAAGTTCCAATTTCTTTAGGACATCTTATTAATAAGAAGATCAAAATATCGATGAGAGCGTCTTATATCCAGTGAGAACCTATCGTCATCATAACGTGAACTAAAAAAACAATGACAGTCCTTTTTGTTCCGCTTGTAAAGTCGTGACACAATTACATTAGTTATAAAATCCAGAAAGTGTGTAAGACGCGCTAAAAATAAAAACTAAAATAACCCTTCTTCTAAAGTAATAATAAAAAAAAGAGATAGAACGCTACATTAATTCAGGCATTACAAACTTAACCTGAACTTAACAACGGCTGTATTTTTATTGGGTATGTATATCTTGTTAAACATATTTATTTCCTGAATTAAATTTATAGCCGCTAATTATGATGATTGATGAACCAAGGACCGGATTAGATTTACCCCGGTTTCCGAAATGCAAATTAATTTAAAATTTGCTGATAGTTAAGAGTTCGGCGGGCGTATTCACGGAGTTTCGATACTCGATATTCGACTCGGAATCGGAAAATCTGTAAAAGGTTTCGAGATGGGCTATTCACAGATGTGATATTTTACATAATAGTCCAGTCAATAAATAACCCAACAGTAGGTGTAGAGTGCGTGAGCGGGGACCTCAACGATTTCTTCAGTAAGTTGTTCAGGGTGCTTAGGGAGTAAACATAATGAAAGTCCCGGCGTCTAGGAGGTCCGCCGGAGTGGGGAGGGGGGATTAAAGTTCCCACTTTTGAGTTTTTCGCTAATATCTTTAAAACGGTCTATCGTAGAGAAAACATATCTTCTACATAAAGAAAGCTCATAAAATATTCTGCAACTTTTATCTTATACACTTTTGTGCTAGTATTATAGTGCTACAATTTATAGCGGATTGACCCGCGTAGTTCCCGTTCCCGTGGGAATACGGGAATAAAATATAGCCTATGTTACTGAATGATGATTTAGCTTTCCACTGGTGAAAGAATTTTCAAAATCGGCCCAGCAGTTTTTGAGTTTATTCGTTACAAATACCGCTAGTGTTATGTAAAATAGCGGTTCCGCGTGGTTTCACCCTCATAGTTCCCATTCCCGTGGGAATACGGGAATTAAATATAGCCTATGTTACTCAGGGATATTCTAGCTTTCCATTGGTGAAAGATTTTTTAAAATCGGTGCAGTAGTTTTTCAGTTTATTCGTAACAAACGTACAAAAATATAAATCTTTCCTCTTTATAATATTAGTATAGAAGTATAAATTAGTGTAGATATCTATGTGATAAAAGACGAAAATAACTTAGCGGCTGCATGGATTTAGATGAAATTTGATAGGATGATAGATTAGGACCTGGATTAACATATAGGCTACTTTTTTTATCCCGAAATAACGCCAACGAAGTAGCAGGCAACAGCTAGTGTTTGATAAAAGTACTTTTTTCGAAAAAAATCACTCTTCCGGAACGTGTAGTTCGAAAACGTAAGTATATAAGATAAAAGTTGCAGAATATTTTATGAGCTTTCTTTATGTAGAAGATATGTTTTCTCTACGATACACCGTTTTAAAGATATTAGCGAAAAACTCAAAAGTGGGAACTTTAATCCCTCCTCCCCACTCCGGCGGACCTCCTAGACGCCGGGACTTTTAGTATGTTTACTCCCTAAGCACCCTGAACAACTTACTGAATGAATAGCATAGCTGAAGTCCCCGCTCACGCACTCTATAACCATTTATTGACTGGACTATAAGGACTTTACAGATTTTCCGATATCGAGAATCGAATCTCCGTGAATACGCCCGCTGATTGGTTGTTGAAAAGCGTAAGGTAACATGACATTTAACAGCCTGTCAGTTTAATTTCCCTTTCGGAAACTGTAGATTAGAAAAGTTGATGACGATAAGCCGAATAAACCTTGTTTCTTCTACTTTCTGACACGTGTACCTCACGGAATACTTAATAGAACACTTATAATTACCACAGTGGTAATACAGTAGATAGATTTGTCAACGAGAACCGGATTGGTAAGATTCTACAGTGAGTCATACCGATTTAATTTTGTCTTACTAAACAATGTTTACAATATGCGTCATACTACTGTCTGTCGTATTTACACAAATGATTTTAACCTTATCTTTTTGATCGATTAAGAAACCAATGTGTTCAAAATGATAAATAATGATATCATTATGTTAATGAAGTAAGAAAAACATATTTGATAGAGGAAGAAGTTTCACGTTAACCTACTCGTATATAAGTCAGGATCTATGTCCAAGGGTGTTGGCATAATTACTACATTTCTGATAGACAGTTTCATCAGTGTATTTTTCGGGCCTAGAAGCCCCTATGGCCCACGGGACGATCGGAGTGCTATTACACATGCGTCAGAACCAATTTTTAGAGGGATTACTGATGATTTTTACCTTCACTATCAACTTAGTGATGAATATGCACTTGATTACCTAACTTTTTGAAACTCATTAGGTACCTACATGCCCTGACTCAGAATTAAGCCCTGGCCTCGGGCAAAGAGGTCTGCTCATTTCTTACATGGCTATTACTGCTTGATATAGGATCGGATGGGTCTCTATCTCTATCTATATTTTCTCTTCTACATAGGTACATATTAAGGAAGTAAAATATTAATGGAGAGGTAGATAAGTTTACGTAATCCTCGCTCGCTCGAAACGTCACATCATAAACATTAAAAGTTTCTGAATACTAATTTTTCATACCTAATATTATTTCTACGAATAAATCTCTACGGCGGATCTACAAATGAAAACACCTAATCAATAATATTCGTAGTGAAGATGGTATAATTTTGGGCACGGTCATTTAAATCGGACGTACGTTTATGAAAATTCTCTCGAGAAAAAGTTTGTATATCTATATTTTTTTTTAAGATATTTTTTTTAGGTTTAAATTTGCATGATATGAAATTTTGTGGTTAGCCATGATTCAAAAAAAAATTCAAAATCGTTTATTTTCTATTGGTATTAAATATACACTTAGAACGTCAATATTTTATAATAACAAGGCACTCTAAACTCGTCCATGAAGTTCAACAGTCTGATATGGTTGCAATATTGTATGCCCCACTAGTTATCGAGTGGGCAGGCTCCTAGCACAGCTGGTCGGGGTACATATCTACTCAAGGTTGGCGCATGGGTGCCAGAACCCTCTATCAGGCCCTGCTCAGACTACGCGATGAAACACAAGCAAAGAATGCCATTAGAGATGGCTCAAGAGGTCTGGGGACTGAGTCACGGGCCGGGGCCGTAGTACGCACGGGCCGGCCATGAGTCAGCTGACTGCACCGGAACCGATAATGCGACGAATGACTGTTGTGCTTAGTAATCGAGGAGAAAGAAGTTTATGAGTAGCTAGAGAAAGGCTGTGAAATAATTTCGAAGATATTTTTATTCACTTGCAGTAGGCTGTTACGGGTTGATGATGATATAATTTTAACAAGCTCAGGCCCCAAGTGCTAGAACTGGATATTCGGCTATATCATAATTAATAATAAATATAGGTAATAAAGTAATTTATTTAAAAAGTTAACTACGCAACGGATTTTGATGCGGTGTTTTAATAGATAGAGTGATTCAAGAGGAAGGTTTTAGTATAAGAATTGCACCCGTGCGAAGTCGGGGCAGGTCGCTAGTATGAAATAAAAGTAGACATTTTCTAAATAAGTAAACAAAGTGTTTACTAAATCTGTAAAAAACAGATGTTAAAAAGCAACTTAGTTCACTAGGCAGTGAAGTACTTAATTGATTCTAAGGCATGTGTAAAATAGTAACCCGGTTCGGCGATGGGCTCACCACCTAGGTCCATAAACTGTACCTACTGGTGAACAGAAAGTAGGTATTTCCAGGAATGGAATAAATCCACCGACCCCCTCGGGGATGACTGCATTCATTTACCTAACTAGGTAGTTTTTTGTGGCCTGTGAAGTGCCTTCCCGGTCCTGTAACCGTCTTTATACATAAACAAAAACTCACGTCGATCCGTTGCGATTATCTTGCGTGAAAAAATTGCAAACTAACAAACAATCTCGCATTTTCATAAATAATATTCTTACCAAAATATTTGTTATCTTAGTGTTTTGGCCAGTTGCACAAACAAACGTTTGTCTAATGACATGTTTTTCACGGTTATTCATTCCCAACCTAGGCAGAGCCTGTAATAACGGGCAGAGATGCAATAGAAGATATAATGGAAATGGTAGAGGTAAACAATAAGATTGTTTCCTTTGAAGTTTTAACAACAGTGTCTTCATCATCCGGCTCATTAATATTATGTAGGTAGTTAAGTATACTATTATTAATCTCTAAAAATACCAAGTAATTTAACCTAAAAATATGCAACGCATTCCAAAACATACCTGACGAGCCACTTTCTAATAGAAAAGACATCAACGCATCCGATCGATTTATATTTCACAATCAATATACAACTCAAATTAAAAAAAATATGAGGCAAAGGTCCTAAATTATAAATCCAAACAAGTATGCCTTGGACCCTATAAATAACTATCCAAATGGTCGATATTCCCGTCATAACGATCAAAACGTTAATTGCATTAGTTAGATAATACACCAATTTGTTTACTTGTGTTTATGTGAGTTCAATTATTCAAAGCGAAAGTTGTATGAATCGATAAATTATTATGAGTTGCTTAGCAAGTTACCTCATAATATTATGATTAGATGGTAAGTTTAATAAATATTTATCAACTGAAATTTCTCCTACCTTGCAGTAAAAGTGGTCAAAACTGAGTTTAATTTAATGTAACAAACGGTAACTACACAACAACACACTAACAACTTTGTAAATTTTATTCTGTAGGAGAAATGCTCTTTTCTATTAAGAAAATAATGCAGTAGGTACCTGCCTACATGAAGTCACTCAATAATAATAGGTAGATAAATAGTGGGACCAAAGATGCTTTTTATATTTAACATCATTGAGTGGGACACATTATTTAGTCCCAAATATAAACTTAATTATATCATACCTATTTATATATTATAAGTTATAACCAAAGAGATTAAAATATAATTATATTTAAATCTCTTTGGTTATAACTAAACTTATCAGTGACTTTTCAGTTCAATCCATGTTCTGTATAGTATAGCAACCATGAAATAGAATAACCGGTAGAATAGAACTAAGTAGGTATATTTAACTAGGTTCTTTCACTAATTACAATAGCAGAATTCGCAGATAAGGCACAGGAACAGACGGTATATGCAAACCGGCCAAGGCAGAAAATACAGAATGGCACAGGGGACCTACTGAGATTTGACCCTGACAATGTGGCTATACAACTTGGTCGGATTTTAACGCCAATGCCGCATGAGACGGTATTGAATGAATCGTTCTGTTACTAGACACCAACACATACAACATCTACTGGGTTTGTTTGTGTGGGTACGTCATATTCACAGTAACCGTTTTTATCGTACACCAATCACAGTCCAGGATTTTCTCTATGCCCGTATTTGGTAATGCCATCGTTGTGCTGCGAGTGTCGAGTGGGGAGTCGGGCGAGTCCATTATTGTTGTCAGAAAAATAAAGCGTTCGAAATTCAAATTCTGAACAATTGCTTGACATCTGTCATAGGTGTTTGTCAGAGGACGAATTTCGTAGCCCGTTTTGTTAATTATTGCGGCAAAATTAGTAGAAAAAATTGAAATTACTTTTAATTTAGCTGACTGGGGTCCGTTGGGCAAGTCTATCGTGTGGCGCCGGCGTAGAGTAGTGCTAGTGAAGCAAATCGACCTCGAGCGGGCGACAGACAGACACCGGCCGGCATTTCTCACGGATCGGCGATTGCTGTAGTATTGTTTTGTGTTGCGCTGCTAGTACTACTGGTAAGTCTTCGATTATATTCCTATTTATATTATAATTAATTGACTTAGTGAATACAATCAAATCTGCCTTCAAAAATCGTATAAGTATTACTAAATTCTAATTATTTTAACTTTGAAAATGTGGATTATTATAAATGAGGTCAACAGTGTGCTATTTTTTAAAGTTGTCTTGTAACTCGTAGCAATTCGATTTCGTAGCGTCGCGTCGATCGTAGCACTCGTAAAAATGTGTTTTGTATATCTGCACCGCCTGTGACGTATTGGAACGATGCCAACTAACGCTCGTTCGAATTATCGTTATCACACTCGGTAGTTGGTAGTCATAAAATCTGTAGGTCGCTGCGAGATACAGAGCGATCCGGTAAACGACCGGGATAATGTGTCTGTCTGATTACCAAGTGTCCAATGTACGCTCCCTGAGCCATGTCGTTCGTTATCAAGCGCGCGCTATCCGAGAGCGGAGGAGCGGGGTGTGGGGTTTCGGGCCTCGGAGCGCGCAGGCTCTGTGCAGCGCGCAACACCATATATGGACACGAAAACTCAACTTTCGTCTGATTGGTCGAGGCAGCCGCGGCCGCGGGTAGGGGCGGCCCGATAACCACTCTCATTTATATACCCCGCGAGCGTCGCTCGCTGACATTCCACGAAGTGAGCTCGAGCTGAGGTGTTGTGCAGCATAACTGAGGCTGTGCAATAGCAATTAATTTATTTATTTAATAGGACTATTTAATTAAATGTAAGTTGATGAAATGTGCTATAATTATTGTGGTGTTTCGTGATCGAGTGGGGTGCTAGTGCAATAGAATAAGTGCGTGCGGTCAGTGACACGTCCCAGGGGAGCCTGCGTCATGCCCCCCGGACGGGCGCCGGTTGCGGTAGGGCGTGGCGCGACCACCATGTTCCAAAGACATGATTTATTCTTATTGGAATTTGAAAGTAACGTGACTGGTGCTCGACTTTTACCGGTCGGTAAGAGTAACTCGTCTCGAAATGTGGTCACGCCACGTCCGCGCCGCTGCCTCTCGTCGGGCCGGGCCTTATTTGGTCTCGATTCGCGAGACCATCGCCCACTTACCATGTCTTGTGATGGCGTAGGCCTTCGGCCCACGGTTTGCTGAATATGGGTATGCTTGTGGACTAATGAACGATTGTGACGAATGAAAGGACATAGTTACTAAAATTGGAATTAAATTCGAAACATCTGAGTACTCCAAACACAGATCATACCTTATAGCATTAAAGTAATAATAATAATTGTTGGTTTTCAGACTAAATCACAATGTGCGACGAGGAAGTAGCTGCGCTGGTGGTGGACAACGGGTCCGGTATGTGCAAGGCCGGGTTCGCGGGCGACGACGCGCCGCGCGCCGTGTTCCCCTCGATCGTGGGCCGGCCGCGCCACCAGGGCGTCATGGTCGGCATGGGCCAGAAGGACTCGTACGTGGGCGACGAAGCGCAGAGCAAGCGCGGTATCCTCACGCTCAAGTACCCCATCGAGCACGGCATCGTCACCAACTGGGACGACATGGAGAAGATCTGGCACCACACCTTCTACAACGAGCTGCGCGTGGCGCCCGAGGAGCACCCCGTGCTGCTCACCGAGGCCCCGCTCAACCCCAAGGCCAACAGGTAGGTGTCGCCTCTGCCATACTGGCTTAAACCCCAGCTGTGCCGCCTCGACCGTTGACCGTCCGCTGACCCTCTGCTTGTCCCACAGGGAGAAGATGACCCAGATCATGTTCGAGACGTTCAACACGCCCGCCATGTACGTGGCCATCCAGGCCGTGCTCTCACTGTACGCCTCCGGTCGTACCACCGGTATCGTGCTGGACTCCGGTGACGGTGTGTCCCACACGGTGCCCATCTACGAGGGGTACGCCTTGCCTCACGCCATCCTGCGTCTGGACTTGGCCGGCCGTGACCTCACCGACTACCTCATGAAGATCCTCACTGAGCGCGGCTACTCGTTCACCACCACGGCCGAGCGCGAGATCGTGCGCGACATCAAAGAGAAGCTCTGCTACGTGGCGCTCGACTTCGAGCAGGAAATGGCCACCGCCGCCTCCAGCAGCTCGCTCGAGAAGTCCTACGAGCTGCCCGATGGCCAGGTCATCACCATCGGCAATGAGCGATTCCGTTGCCCAGAGGCTCTCTTCCAGCCCTCATTCCTGGGTATGGAAGCTTGTGGCATCCACGAGACCACCTACAACTCGATCATGAAGTGTGACGTCGACATCCGTAAGGACCTGTACGCCAACACAGTTCTGTCCGGCGGTACCACCATGTACCCCGGCATCGCCGACCGCATGCAGAAGGAAATCACAGCGCTCGCTCCCTCGACAATGAAGATCAAGATCATCGCGCCCCCGGAGAGGAAGTACTCCGTATGGATCGGCGGCTCGATCCTCGCCTCCCTCTCGACCTTCCAGCAGATGTGGATCTCGAAACAGGAGTACGACGAGTCCGGCCCCTCCATCGTGCACAGGAAGTGCTTCTAAGCGCCGCTGTAGGCCCGCAGCAGCCGCGGCCTGGCCGGCCCCGGCCGGCTGCTCAGCTCAGGCTTGTAATCTCCGTTAATTTAATTGTACGTAAGATATTATTGTAATTAAACGGTAATAGTGACGGCGGGGTGGAGCGCGACGCCGCGGCGCGCACCGCCCGCCGGCCTCGGTACTGCACTCGCCAAAGGATCTTTTGTAATCTCATGAATGATGATTGTATGTGCTGAAACGGATAAGACTACTTTCTTACTAGGTCATTTATAAATTATAAAAAATAATGAAAATTTAAAAAAATCTGAAAAATTTCATCTGTCTTTCAATTTTTACCCTATTAAAGAACCGACACTTTACATTACATTTAAGTTTTAAACTTAATGTACCTACAGAGTTCATCAAAATCTGGGAACCCTGGCTACTGATACAGAGGGGGAGAGGCCCGGAGCGGATTCGACACAGAATGTGCACATTTTGCAGTTGGTGCACTTCGCAAAATTAGGACGATATGATTTGTTTAAAACAAACAAAAAGTACTTAATCATTTAAAAAAGATTAAAATAGACTAAAACAATGCCAAATGTTTTTATTTTTTAATATTTTTTTACTTCCTTACGTTTCTTTTTAATTGTTATACAAATATATAATAAAGAAATCGCTACAGACTCGTGGTCCCACTGTAATCTTGACTTAATATATTTGAAATAAATGATTACTTTATTTTATTTTAAATACAAATCAATCCTTTTTTTCCCTTGAAATGCGCATTTTGCGTCGGGTGCTCATTTGCGTCAAACCCCCCAGAGCGGGCGAGTGTGGCCTAGTATTTGTATGTATCATATCAATGATATTATATGTTACTATAGTAACATATAATATGTATATATATGTACATGTTAGTATGTATATGCTCACTGTATCATATTAGCAGCGCCGCGGCTTTTGATTGTACAGTCGTATCGTGTTTCAACCCTTAGTACCCCATTTAGATTTTTAACAAAATGGCCTTCACAACAACGTATACGATGAAATCTAGTAACTATGAGTACACCCCAGTAGCAGTGATAGCCTCAGTTAAAGAGCCTGCTTCACATGATGATAATCAGTGAGGCTCGTGTTCGAATCCTGGCATGTACCAATGAGTTTATCAAAACCTACGTACATATTTATCAATAGGTCGACGGTGAAGGGAAACATAGTGAGTAAACACGCAAAAGACCCGGTCCGGCGATGGGCTCACTACCTAACTCGTTTAAGGGGTCCAAAGAATATATAATGAAAAGTGATTATATCCAGAAATGGAATACCTCTGCCTACCCCCTGGGGGATAAATGGCGCGAGATATTTATTTTATTTATTAGTAACTAGGTTGACCATTTGACGATGTAATTTTTTTACCAAAAGCCAAAATGATTAGGCCATATTCTGAGATTAATATTATATCACAAGGAATCCGGGCTCTTAGATAATTGCATTGTTAAATACCGGTATAAACATAAAGAGCGGATTTTTTCATAAATTTTATTTTGAACATCACAAAAATTGAATTACAATATTAGCAGCATCAAATCGGTGTTAGTTAAAAATTATTTAGGAAATGTAGATAACAATTGTGTCAACAGCTAAAATTATCCTTGGAAATAGCCACTTTACAAGACATACCTAAGAATAAGAAACCATTAATAAGTGCTAAGTTATAGATAAAGTTTTTGGCTCGAGACAATATCGCCAAATAGAAATAAATTATTTAAAAATAGATACATACTAAACATTCAATACGAACAAATAGTAAGGATTCAAATAATAGCTAAATACAATATTATATCTTGATTTGGTATAAAATATAAATTTTGACGGCGAAGTGAAGATGCAAAGATTTACAATCAAGATAACATGGTTAGTGGTAACTTTCTATGTTACTGCTATAACTAATTATGACTCTGACAAGACAGTGGGAACGAGGCGAACGTTCAACGTGTGTAGCTTACGCTCCCCACAGCTTAATTTTAAAATTCATAAAAATATCGAAAGTTAAATCCCTTTTCAGACAAGATTTTAATATTTATGGTATTAAAAAGCTGTTATGATGTGATGTTCACACTTTAGACATATGATATCAAAGTATCTGTATGATTAAAAAGTACCTTCCTATGGCGGTAAAGTAACTATTTGTGCTTATCAATACTTTTGTTGGGCAATTATCAAAATGGCGGTTGTAGTAATTAAATTGATTCAGTTGAATACGAATCTCTTATCTCGAGTTAAAGTACTGTTTCGAGTAGAAAACTATAAAATGCACTAACATTATAACAATAAAAACATCCGTTTGTATATGGCCTAAATTTGAAACCAGCTTGTTAATGAACCCCAAGTAAAAAAATGCTTAATACTAGTCAGTGTTAGTTGACGTTGGGCTGTCTCTAAGAACTAAATTAGTTTTTGAGACAACTGAAAACACTTATATTTAAGTCGGCATAAAATTTACTAACGTCTAACTGGACTAGCTCCTTCACTATGCCTAATTCCGAAATAACCTAGCGCTTAGACCTAGAAATAAAACTTTTTCTACGTAGCATCTCGTCATGAACAAACCCTTCACGATAGCGCATCTATCACAGGAACCCTAACCAGTGGTAACATTTCTGCGAGGTAATTATGTATTGTTATCTTGTGCCCGTGAGAACCAGCTGATCGACCGGTACATAATAGTGTGAATGTCAGGATGGCGGAACCAAGTCAAGAATTTGAATGTTGAATAGTTTAAAAAATAAGTACCTAATTAGTACTAATTGGTACCTATAACCAAATAATTAGTACCTAAACACTTTTTACGTTATTTTGTTTTTAAAGTGGTCCGCCATCCTGATGTCAGGATGGCGAGACCAATCTCAGCTAATAAACTTCCAATGACTAAAGTGACAATTTAAGTATCTCATGAATTACTACCTAATTAGTACCTCAACATATATAAATTACAAGTGTATAGGCACAACCGATTTTGATTTATTGGCGTTTTAAACTTTTAGGTTTTTTCATGGTAAGTTCACTTATAACTACTGGGTTTAAATGCAATATTGATATCGCTAAGCCAAAGGGATTTAGAATTAACAATAATACATTAAATTATATTAGACGAACTATTTGATTTAATTATTTTGACCATACAGTATACAGTGGGGTCGTATCATTTTCTTTGAACTTTTAAAGACTCTGGTAGTGAGGTCACCGTAGCACGTTCCAAATGGAAGTGCTACGATGATATCTCACTACCAGAGTGCTGCAGTGATAGCCATACGGTTAAAGAGTTTGCTTCCCATGATGAAAATCGGTGAGGCGATGAAAAGTTTAAAACGCCAATAAATCAAAATCGGTTGTACCTATACATTTGTAATTTATATATGTTGAGGTACTAATTAGGTAGTAATTCAAGAGATACTTAAATTGTCACTTTAGTCATTGGAAGTTTATTAGCTGAGATTGGTCTCGCCATCCTGACATCAGGATGGCGGACCACTTTAAGAACAAAATAACGTAAAAAGTATTTAGGTACTAATTATTTGGTTATAGGTACCAATTAGTACTAATTAGGTACTTATTTTTTAAACTATTCAACATTCAAATTCTTGACTTGGTTCCGCCATCCTGACATTCACATAATAGTGACTTATGTCAATTGACCAACTGTGTTTACACCATAATATGTCTATGGTTTACACCCTGAACAATAGTGCTAAAACAAAAACCTATAGAAGTGATAGTGAATTTTAAGTTTCGTGTAAGGAGTACAGTTTATGACGACCTACTACGTATCTCTTTATGTCAATTCAGCATGAGCATACCCTGCGTAGTGCATGATCTAAAACATAATTTAGTTCTATTCTAGATCGCATCTAAACATAAAACACTTCAAAAAATTACAATCAATCCCTTAATTTTTGTTAGAATCTTAAAATACAATATAAAACCTACACATAATTATATCAAATTATAAATAACGGTAAAAGTACTCAGAACAACTAAGCGTATTGAAAAGGTATTGTGCGGCATTTAAAGTCGTAATTCGATTTTATCATTTAACTATAAGTAATTGGTTTCATAGTTTAACAAATAGACTTTGTACTTTGGACCTTTGTTATAACGATTACCTTTTTTACAATATCAAAACGTTAAAAACAAGGCCACGTGATATTTTCTTATGAACTACGAAATATGTCTAGGAATGCTCACAAATCCGTTTTATTTGTATAATTTAACACAATTTAAATTTAAAACTGGACGCTTTTTGAGATTTATAGTTTTATTATACAATACACAGCACATACACACTGTCAATTCACAATAGTTTTCATAGTCACAATACTCCATTATACTTACAGTGTCAATTTAATGATTTCAAAACTCAATTTCCGACTCATGCTACGTTTCGCTGTCTTTCATGCTGTCTTCGGTGGCTTGCCTGATATCGGTCAAGGGGTTGCCGTGGACCCGGAATCTGTAGACGCACGTGTACGTCGGGTTGCCATGGTTACTCTCGACCCTCAGCTCGATGATGTCATAAGCTACTGGATATTCCACTCCACCGATGTTGGCGGTCTTGGGATATTTCACCGGGAAGTGTTGGATGGCAGTTCCGTTCGCGTCGTACATGTAGTCACCGAATAAATGTGGCTCGGGGTCCATTTCGCCGTGGAGGCCCTGATAAAAAAAAAAACAAATAGATTGGATCAGGACTATCATGAGCCTTCCGCTGTTCTCTGTTATTTAGCTTACGAATATACAGCTGCTTAGCTTAAGAATATATTTATTAATATGGTGACACTTTTCAATGCGGCGGTGTCAAATCAAATCAAATGTTTTTATTCAACACACATACAAATTCATTTATTTTCTGTAGGTATGTGAAATACACTTAGAAAAGTCAATAGTCTAATAGCAAGGCACTCTAAACTCGTCCATGAAGATTGGCTAAATAAGTAGCTAAGTAAACAGCAGCCCATCTCGACCGACGAGTTGCTGGTTCCAAATGCAGTACCTCGAGAAGAGCCAGCAAGAAACTCAAGGTCAGCTCTTTTTAATCTCATGTCTGTCAATGTAGGGGCTTATAAGTCCTCTTATTGAGAAAGTCATTGCGACTCCACCACTTTGGTATGTATAGTTGAGGAGAAGAATGAAAGAATTTTTTTAAATTTTTTGGCACTAGTCAGTCAGAAGAAACGGCCGATAAATTTTAAATCAGAGAATAGCATCCATCTACGTTAAGTTTCAAACTGGATCACAGCTATGCATAGCAAAACTACTACAGCTTCTTATTGTTACTACAATGAAGAGACAATATAAAATTATTAATTTTATTCGAGAGGGACGTCGACCTTTTTATTAAATTAGATCTAATACATACCATTAGTAGATTAAAGAAATATTATTGATATTATTATTATCTTCATGATATGTATGTATATTGAGCAGAAGCATAAAAAATATGTATGTAAAGATGAATTTGTAGATTACAGCAACCACAAGCATCTGAGACGAAGTGCAGTCAGATTATGTTGTCAGCATTCTCTATTCTACTTTAATTCACTGTCCATTAATATTGTAAACGCATGCAAATTAGTTCATAATGGCATTGTTAAAACAAGTTAATGTTAGCAAGATTACTTACTTTATGCAGACATGAATAATGTACATAGGTTAGTTATAATGCTGAGGTTATTTGTATTTTAGAAAGTTTTTCATGGACCCGATTGTTAAATAAATGAACTACTGTTGTTACAGCCACAATCTTTTGTTTACTTTAAAAAATATAGGTGCAAATAATGAAAAACACAAAAAAAGCATTCAAAAATAATACTTGCATAGAAAACACTCAAAACTGCAATCGTGTGTTA
The DNA here is from genome assembly GCA_963855545.1 of Ethmia dodecea. Lineage (NCBI taxonomy): Eukaryota > Metazoa > Arthropoda > Insecta > Lepidoptera > Depressariidae > Ethmia > Ethmia dodecea. The sequence continues at coordinate 12,305,530 of OY979446.1, read as the reverse complement.
AATAATTAGATTCTTTTAACTATGGATATGTTATTTCAGGTTCGTAGTCGTAATATTGTCTCTGGCTACCCCGACGGCGTAAAGGCGTGGAATTATGTATGTTGTATCATTTGGCTTGTTGACCACGCAGCTTTATCGTAATAAGGTTAATTTCACCTTCGCTACTACAAAACAAGCAAAAGCCGCTCGTTACTCACAGCCATATATAGTTCGGAATTCGTCCGGCCGCGAGACGTGGCCGCACAAAGACAAATTACCATGAAATAGACCCCGCATAGTAAAGGCAGGCTTGTTATGGATGCAGACGCAACATGCAATAACGTTGTTAGTCATAAGTTGGTCATCAGGTCTTCTCTGTGTAAGAAATCTTTGACCGTGACCCACATTTGAATTTCCATTGTCTTAAACCTTGCCCCCATAAGTTTGTGGTTTATTCCTCTATTCTCTACTGACTACATCAATACAATTTGTATTTTTTTTGTTTGTTATTAGAACATTACTTCACTATCACTATCACTACATAGTATAAAACAAAGTCGCTTTCTCTGTCCCTATATCCCTATGTCCTTATATCCCTATGTCCCTTTGTATGCTTAAATCTTTAAAACTACGCAACGGATTTTGATGCGGTTTTTTTAATGGATAGAGTGATCCAAGAGGAAGGTTTTAATGTTAGCATTTGACCTGTGCGAAGCCGGGGCGGGTCGCTAGTAACATATCAATATCAAAATCGAGACTCAAAAGGATCATCATTTTTGTTTACCCATTGATGCTTGACTGGCCAAGTCTTACTAAGATGGCCTAATGGACATACCAGTATATGACGGAGTCTCTTTCTTTTTGTTTTTAAAATAGCATAATTATGTAGATATAGCCACTCTTTAACTTATTATCTGACCTGACAGACGTTGTCCTATCAAAATCCTCTACAAAACACACACGCATTATCTAATTATACGGGATAATTTTCCAATTTCCCTTTCCCTACAAATCTTATTCGGACAATTTATTCAAATAGTGATGCGCGTACCTACGAATAGCATTTTATTTTTATAGCTAGCGACTTGCCCTCGCCGGATTAAATGATATGCAAAACCCTTCCTCGTTTATCCATTGGCGTAGCTAGGGATTTTTCCTAGGGGGGGCCATGGCCCCAGTGGCCAGTCATGAATCGGCCGGCCACGACAAGGTGGTCACTGACTATCGGCGCATGCGCAACTATGTAGGTATCATGTACGGATTTCAGTTATCCTATCCTATTATACTATTCTTTTATCTGTGTCCTGACCAAAACTATGTACCTACTTAGTTGCTAATATACACTTCTCATCACAAAAATCGAAACACTTCCCTTTTTAAGGTTTCTGTTTGGTTTCTGTCCTAATTTAACGCAAAAGAGTTTTCATTCCTTGAAAAAAATCACATGATTGTATAGATGGCAGCTTGGCCATTACAGTGATAAGCGAAAATTCAAATTTAGAATTTTATTTGTTTGTCCGAAATGAAATGATTCACTGTTTTGAGACAAATTTAAAAAAAAAATCTCAAAACAGTGAATCATACCATTTAAAGGACAAACAAATGAAATTCTTATGTGTTTAGAGTTGGAGTACCTCCCTACATTTCACCGTTGAAAACTAAAAATTTTGCGCTTATCTTAAAACTTTTTGTTCTGTTATACTGTGTGCGTACTGTGACTTTAGGACGTCTAAAAAAGTTTTTTTTCTAAAACATAATGGATACTTCTGAATGTGGCATTGCTGGATTCTGGACTTAGTCATCTTGTTGTAGCTGAAAGATTGCATCTAAGCCTGTCTTCTGTTTATAGAGTCTACAAACGCTATCGGGAGACTGGTTTGTTCACGCACCGTTCAGGATCTGGCAGGAATCGGGTCACTTCTGAGTGAGATGATCGATTTATTGTAACTACTTCTTTACGAAATCGACGCCCTAATGCTCTTCAACTGCAGCAGCAGCTTCATGTTGTACGTAGGGTGGCTTCAAGTGACTCTACAATTAGAAGAAGGTTGAAGGAACGTAGACTGGTACCGCGCAAGCAAGCAAATGGGCCAAAATTAACTGCAGACCATCGAAGAGCGCGCGAAAATGCAATCCAAGAGTAATGGAATGGAATGCCACAACATTTGATCGTGATTCTCATCCAATCGATGAAGAACTGTATGGAAGCAGTAATAAGAGCTCGGGGAGGGAATATAAGTTATTGAAAACTTTTTTTAGCTTTTTTTTTCATTTCCGTGTGTTTTATCAATTTCTTTCATACTCCATACAGGGTAAAAATTACTTGTTAAACAAAATACGAAACCTGTGAAAATCTAATTTGAATTTAGATCAGGGATTTGAAAACCTCATATTATTCACTATTTGACATATATTTCTAAATATACACATTTTTCTGATAATCCTTACAAAACATAGACTTGCAAGGTGTTTCGATTTTTCTGATGAGAAGTGTAGCTAGATACACCGACAAGAGCTCCGCTCTTAAATTACTAACAACAAAGTAAATCAAATAAATAGATCTTAATTACTATTAGGTATAATGTTATTTAATGGTTACAAATTAAAAAAAAAACAGCAAACAAAAATATAAATCGACATTGAAGTAGGTAAGGAAAAAAGAAACCTATACAAAATCGGTCCACTCCACGTCCTTGAAATATGAAAAAAATTATTTTAAACAATTTTAAGTTTTCTGTGTTTAGCTTTTTGAAGATGGTTTTCGGTACCGCTAGTTGAGGATATTGTATGAGGAAGGGTATTTTTCTAGGGTGGGCCAAGAGCTTTCTAGGGTGGGCCCGGCCCACCCTGCCCCCCCCCCCCCCCTAGCTACGCCCATGCGTTTATCGCTCTTTCTAATAGTAAAAACCAAAAACCACATCGAAATACGTTGCGTGGTTGAAAAGATCCAATGATACAGACGGCGGAAAGCCACTTTGTTTTATACTAAGTAGATACCGTTAAACATAATAATGTTTTAAGTTATAAAGGAATCCTTAAAAATACAAAACGAGTACAAATAATACCTATTCTTCATTCGATGCAGGATCTATGTAGTGTTAAATCGTTTGTGAGGTCGTTTAAGGCGTACTTACGTAAACGGAGAAGTTTTTGGGCGCCGACTCGATCTTGCCGTCCACCGCGAGCAGTCGCGACATATGCTCCAGAGAGAAGCCAGTCACTTCGATTACTGCGTATGTGCGGACCACTGGAACACGTGTTGGTCAAGTTTTATTACCCATTATCATATGACGCAATAAATAAAATGAATTGTAGATTAGAGGTTCATTTATCTACAACTCCTACCACTTATTACAAATATTATACAAGCGAAAGTGTTCGTAACTTTTGGGCTTGTTTCAAGCTATGATGCAAACTTTTTAAATAGACATAATAAAATAGCTGATGGCTTATTCTCTATTCACAACTTTAATGGGCAATTTACACGAGGCCATTCCATTGAGCCAATCCACTAATGGCTTCGTGTAAATGGAGACAGTCCACTGCAATGGATTGTCCTCAAGCTTTTCTTGTATGCAGTTTGGATTGGCTTAGTGGATTGTCTTAGTAGAATGGCTAATGGAATGGCCTCATGTAAATTGCCCATAATCCTAATCGGCTTCTTTTTGCCGTACATTGATTCCAATAATTATAAATAGACAACTAGCAGTATAATATTGGAGGAGCATACGTTGCACCGTTGCTGCGTGAAAGAACTCTTCTACACCTAATATTATACTTGCATTCATATAAATTGGTATTTCAATTGCTGTTTCTGCTACCTGACCAGGATTCTTATTCTATTATATATTTATATCAACCTTGAAATACTTTTTATTTTGGAACACCGACCTAGTCGTAGTAATCTGTAATCTACAAGCCGCCGAGTAGAAATAATTCAATTTGTGAACTAGAGACTACCAAGGCAGTATAAATTTACACCGGCTGTCCTCTCTAGTATGGAATACTTCTTGTAGAGGTCTGTGACGTCACTCGTGCACTCACCCAAGTACCCGGGGAAGCCCTGGAAAGCCCAGCACTCGGCGGGCATGGCTCCCGGCGTTAGCGCATATCGCGGCGACGTATACACCCACCACACCGGCAGCCCCAGTATGGAGTACTGCTTCGTCTTGATCTGGTATAGCTCCGTGCATTTTGTTGATACCACTTGGCCTCCTGGAAAGAGAGGTTTAGGATTAACAACACTCCCGTCGATAAAATGTAACCTATGCATATTATTATAAGGAATCCTTTCGGTTGATACTACAACTACTGTTTAAATTTTCTAAACGGACAATCTCCCATATTGTCTATTTCCCAAAAGGACAACTTTCCATTTTGTCTGTTTTTCAAAACGACAACTTCTCATATTATCTACTTTCTACAAAAACAACTTCCCATATGAAGACTTTGGCCTCGTATAAGTAAAATAATTTTCAGTATCGGATCACGTTCGAGTATTCGTCCGTCTGTCATGATTACAAATATTGTGTTTCTGGATTTTTCCAACGTTCAGTAATGTTACACTTTTTTACTTTATTTCAATTCTTTTTACGTTACTTACACAATGATTTAATAGCAATTTTGTGATTTATCTTCGAGATAGTGTTTACTCCAGGTTGCACGGGTTTGGTAAGAGAATAAATAATTTAAGAAGTATTCCTACCTGCAGACTCCAGCGCGTAATCCACCACTCCTGTCTTATCAGCGTCGTAAACTTGCAGCATGCCAGCAACTATCTTCTTCACCGCTTCCACATCAAACCCAGAGTTCACGTGATGTACTTCAATCTCTCTCACATATTCTTTTATCCTTTCAATGACAATCTCCATCTGTTGACGCTCGATCACCGATAAGTACTCCTGGACTATACCACGTATTCTATCTTCGTCCATTTCCGGTTTCCATGACGCAATTAACCTTTCGTGGATTTCTTGGCTCAGTACCTGCATCTGGTCCTTAGTTAAGTACTGTTTGTCGAAGTAGTCTTTCAATTTTAGAGCTATTGCGTCGGTATTAGAGTCCATATTGAACACTTGAATAAGATTGTGTTGTAAATGTTTGAGTGAATACTGTTCTATTTGAGCTTCTAAGTTGTCGAGTTTTAGTAGTTTATGGTCGAAAAATTTCAGCTTTGTATCGACGTTCAACGCCCAGTTCTCGAGTGCTGCCATGCGTTTGGACATGTCTGTGTCTTGTGCTATTTGAGGAGGTTTGTAAGTATCCACTGTTACTGATTCTTGAGGTAGGATTTGGTCGGCGTAATTGTAACCTGAAATTAAATAGAATATTTTATTTCGTATACAGTAATTTCTCTGTCCTTCCCACATAATTTCTTTGTTAATTATATTTTTTAGAGATATTTTAATTTAATAACAGGGAAGGACAGAGGTAGCACTAAATAATATTTTAAAATTCACTCACCTAAAAGTGTAGCGTTCCTCAGTACGTCCACTTTGTATAGGTGATGTTTTTCTCTATCCTTCCCTAGTTTTTATCTCATTTTATTACAGGGAAGAATTATGTGGGATGTAGAACAGAAAGTCGATTTGCATAGAAAAAGTATAATTGTATTCAAAATAGCTCAGCATTAGTAACATAAATTATTGAAATAAATTATTATCACTTACATACTAAGACCGTCGACCCAAAATATTAATATAAAATTATTAAAAACCTACGGATATGTAGTATAGCACGTAAAGCGTGTACAGGAAAAAAATCCGTTTGTGACGGGCAAACATATTGAAATTAAATAATTTTGTAACTGTGAGCGTTCAAAACATTAGTTCGAAGTATTCTCCTTACAACTTTTTGGTATAAATTTTAAGATTAATACTGAATACTACACGTTTAATTACTACACAAATATTGTATGCATAAATAAACTTTTGAATTTTCAGTACAATCATAGAAATTAAAAAATTAAATAGATTATGACTAGGGGTTAGTCTTCAATTTTAACGTAACACAGTTTTAGTCACAAATAGACGGTAATTATTAAATTAAATTACGCAAATAATAATCATGTTATGGCCACTCAAAAGGTACATTATTTTTCATATTGATGACATCGATTAAAGGTACATTCACAAATTTACTGCGCGTCTAAATTAAAGCATTGACATTATCATTAAACTAAATTGGATAGAAATAAATAATTAGCTTCATTATAATGAATAAATAAATATTTTAAAGAAATAACACATATATTTGCATTACTTCAATAATATTGCAATCGTATAGGATATGATCCATTTATATGTTTATGCATTGATAAAATTAAATCAATTATCAATCTATGAATAATTGTATTTAAATATTTAGCTTAAAAGAAAAAAAAACTTAAGATCTAATAATAAAGAAACCATTGAAATATTAAGCTTTGTTATTATAACCTCTTGTCTGACCAAATAAAAGCATTTTTCCGAAGAAATAAGGTACCACGTTAGCACGAGCGTGTATCATTTACTTGTGAAATTGTAATCAAACAAAATAGTTATTTCTGTTCTATATAATATAATAATAATATTTATAATTAAAATCTCTAAAAACAACATATATAAAGCTTGTGTATGCTGCTTGTTCATAGTATTATTTATTCTGAGCATACCAGTTATATTATAATCTAGTTTTCTGCTACCAAAATATACTTCCTTTAAATAACTATGGAGTACAAACTTCTAATTACTTTTATTAATAATTTAAATAGTACAAAAGTACTAGTAATTGTTACAATAAGTAGGAAAAAGAACAATCTTGCTTATACTTAAACCTAAAAATTATCAATAAAGGACATTGTGTGAGACTTGTAGAAATTAAGTAGGCAAAAACCTACGAATAAGAATTCCTTATTCGTAGGCAAAAACGTAATAAGTGCCAATGCAATGAAATTAAATGAATAAACCAAATGACTTTTTACCAATACAATCGTGTCAACTTTTACTTTCTTTACGAAATTAAATTTCGTACAAAATTACCGCAAATCTGTCATCGTATTAAGTACGTATTATGTATAGTTTAGAGCAGCGTTATGTAAGAGCGAAAATTAAACCTGTTTGCATTTAGAAAGCACACAATTCACCATCTTATGTTAGCTTCTTTCACTACATTTCTTAAACTTAAACAAAACGCACCCTCTAAAACGGAAATAAACTCTAGAAAAATATACAACCCATCAATCTTTTATTAGCAGCCTCATATCAACTAAGGTACACTTCCCATCATAGATGTAAAGAACTCAAAATTGAATTGCATTTAACATTTTCTAAATGCAAACACGTCTATAGCCCAAAACTTAAAGGTATATCATCCAATAGCTCCGCGCCAGAAGCGCCTCAACTCCTCGTAGCAGCTCTCTGCCACCACCTTCATGTAATCAGAGGCATCGGCTACTCTGTTCTGCACTATATCTTTGTACTCTCTGTACGCTTTTGACACTTCAGGCAAATTATCGCTTATGTCTGGCAAAGTGATATTTATTTCTGGCATCGTAAAGTTGAGTTTCGGTATAAATTCTGGTAGCGATATGTTCGGCAGCGAGGGGAGGGTTATAGAAGGTAGTTTCATGGCAGAAAACTCTGGCAAATCTAATCGGAAATCGGTAAAGTTTGGCAGAGCGAGCCGGTCGAAGTTCTCGTATGTGTAGTGCGCTGAAAATGTATGCATATTGTTGTTATCTGCTTATTTTTGAGATATAGTGTTTTGTGTCTAAGAACCATCGTAACATTGTAAATCAAAATAAGCAATTTCATATGTTGATGTTTCCTTGTCTCGTGCAGAATGCAGTAGCATTAATTTCTTTAAAACAGTAGACTTCCAAATGGATCTGCGTCGAACTGTATAATCTAATGAATTGATTGCACTCTTCGTCAACCCAAAAACTACATTACACTGAGGGCTTATTTAAACATAATGAAATCTAATTTATTTTCAAATATGATCTTTTCATAATGATAATGGACCATAGTATGTAGTAATTTACAGTTTTCGTTGCACAATGGAAGTACATAGTTACCTTTGAATGCTTGAAAATATTCTGATCATTTAGTAACAACACTAGCCTAGCACCATCTCCCAATCCACTGTGGGCTCGCGTGGGAGATTAGGGCTCATACTTCCTCATTATGTGAGGACAGACTCCATAACTCAGCAGGAGGATCTTTCGGGTTGGTAATGATGAGGTAGTATTGAAAAACAGAGTGTAATGCTAAACAGCTCTAAACCCTGTAATGCACCAACATCGCCTAAGCAAACACGAAACAAGACGAATACTCACATCCATATCCAAGTACTGGCAACAACAGAAGCAGGAGCCAAGGCCACCAGCGGCGTTTGCTCTCGGTATTCTGTCGGTAGCTGCCAGCCACGAACTTCTCGCTAGCACTCATGTGGTTTGGCGTTATCTGCGGAACAAGGTTAATAATAAAATTGCTGCTAAGATAGCAAAAGGAACTTACTTAATATTATAAATGCGATACTAGTGTTTTTTGTTGATTTGTCCGTCGTACTTTGTCTCTGAAACGGAGCAACGGATCAACTAGACTTTTGCATAGAGATACAAGGACCTTTTTATCCGGGAACGGTGAAGAAACCGCGGAAAAAGTTAGTAGATAAAACATGCTCTAAGAAATTGATTGAACTTATAGTCACATACAATCATGTATTCATATTTATCCATTGCAAGTCACAGGTGAAAAGATTTTAAGTGGTTAGATAGTGCCAAATATTAATTTATATGCATTTAGGAGGGAATCGGCGTGGATGTTTTGTACTACATATAGTTTAAATGTTACGATAGTAGATTTAGTATGCACTCACAGTTTCAGTGACGGTGGTGACAGTGGTGGTTACGACTTTCTTGATTACGGTGTAGATCCAGTAGAAGGGAGCGGCCGCTACCGCCGCCGTCCGATATAGGATCCCACCTGTAAATCACCATACAGAAACTAGAATATTTCTTACTAGCGACTCGCCTCGGCTTCGCACGGGTGCAATGCTGATACTAAAACCTTCCTCTTGAATCACTATCTATTAAAAAAAACGCATCAAAATCCGTTGCGTAGTTTTAAAGATTTAAGCATACAAAGGGACAGAGAAAGCGACTTTGTTTTATACTATGTAGGGGTATTAACAAAAACCAGCGGGTTTTCATAGAGGATTCACGAAAGGTATAGTACGGCCGCTTTAACTTGGCAGGTCTGAACTTGCGCAAATGGCTGAGCAATAACATTTTTTAGCGACCATTTGACGGTATGAGGCGGATTGCGCAGGCGGAGCCTATGTTCAGGGCAATCAAGTTAAAACGGCCTTACTGTACCAAGGCCTTGTTAACAAGAGGGTTATGAGCTAGATAGCACTGCACTCTAATTTAGAAACACTATAGAGAGTAGTCGACAACGATCAAGATCTTAAAATTAAGAAGAAATAACTAGATTACACTTTCTGATGGGAGTGATGGGTTAATAAAGTCTGACAAAGTTAACTTAACTCTAGTTAACGTAACACTATTTACCAACAATCAAATATCATACATTGACTTGTCGCATCCACCGCGCGGTTCAAGTCGCACGCGATCGATAGCGCGCGGCTGCGACCCATGGAAGTCTACCTTTTGGGGTCCAAGAATATACTGGTGAAACGTAGGTATTTTTAGAAATGAAATACCTCTTACTTTAATATACATTATTGTCAATTGGGTATCAATTCATCACCTTGAGCGGGTCTCCGATCAGTATACGGGTACCGGTGGGAGGGGCCCACCACCTTCCTGTAGGCGTTGGACGTGGTGCTGGTGATGGTGGTGATGATGGTGACCAGCAGCTGCGTGATCCACCACCGCTGGTCAGCTTGCTTGTAGCCGTTGCCTCGGAGGTAGCCTTCGTCGTCGGAACTTTCCACCGTCTGGGGGTTAAGGAGTAAAGTTCAGTTTATTTATAAACTAGCGGTTCTGCGCTGTTTGACCGGCGTAGTTCCCGTTCCCGTGGGAATACGGGAATAAAATATAGCATATGTTACTCAAGGATCTTCTAGCTTTCGATTGGTGAAAGAATTTTTAAAATCGGTCCAGTGGTTTTTTAGTTTATTCGTTGCAAACATACAAAAATACAAATCTTTCCTTTTTATAATATTAGTATAGAAATATAGATTGGATTGGACCGAACGATAGTCAAGGTCGCAGCAGGACCCCCCTCCCCGAAAGAGTGACGGAAAAAACTGGATGCAAGGACATCCAGATGGGGCTTAGGGTAGGGATAAGTTAAAGGGGAATGCTTAGCAGTAGTAGTGACACAAAGTGTACGCTAGTACAAAAAATAGTATATGTAAATTGTGTTCAACAATTTAGCAGTCATTTAGTTTAATTGGGTAGTTGACAGCATCGAAATTAAATAGCGAGTAGTCATACATTAAAAAGATTATCCCAAAACACCTCAAAATATGTATTTCGATTTTCAATTTACAATTATAGCAAATTTAAAAATAATAAATCTCAAAAAAAGTGCTGCAATTGAGTACTACAAACTATGACGTCACGGTTTGCTATTTCAGTACATTTTCCATAGTAAAATTTAGTTTTGACAGATCGTAAAAACTAACTGATTGACTAGGTAGGACACAACCCTATTGTTACCCGCCTGCACGAGGAGGATTGTGATTTGTCTCGGGTGCACGTATGAATGTGAAGCTCTTTTCTTTGACGCACCCTGTAGCCTAAACGGTTTGACGGATTTTAAAGTGGTCTTCATTTAAGCACTGTTGCATTGTAAAAAATCCATTAAAGAAATCAAGATTACATACACAAAAAATATGTATGCTCCCACTTTTTCCCCGATAGGGTAGGCGGAGGAACTACGCGGATGAAAGCGCGGGACTAGTATAGATATACTTTTATCATATTTAGTAATATACATATAGTTTACTACTAGCGCCACATGGTTTAACCCGCGTAGTTCCCGTTCCTGTAGGAATACGGGGATAAAATATAGGCTACGTTACTTCCTAATAATGCTGCTTTCCATTGGTGAAATATTTTTTTAAATCGCTTTATTGATTTAGGCGTGAAAGCGTAACAAACAAACACAGTCACTTTAGCATTGAACTTGAGGCACCACACCCAACCAGGACGAACCTGTCCCGTTCAAACCGGTACACCAGGGGGCGCAGTTTGTGAGGAAAGAGGGAGCTCTGGGATGGGAGAGGAAGGCCAGCTAGCCGCAACCGGCTGACCACAACCGACCGGCTATGCAGTCTCGGCTCAGTATAGGAGATAAGGTCAAGATGGGTTGTGTGTGTAAGGTAATGAGCGTTGATGATATTCTATGTCTTCTTGTGTGTGTGCGTATTAGGCTAGGTTGAAGTTATCCCGTGATTTGATTATGCATTGTTGCTTGGTGACGTTGAACAAACACAGTCACTTTCGCTTTAATAATATTTAGGATACTCACGGTAAACCGCTTCCTGTTGCCGGTGGCCCATGCGGTGGCGGCTAGCAGTCGGTCAACTTCGTCGGCGCTGGTGCTGGCCCCCTGCACGCGGAACTGCGAGAGCGACCGCCGCGACATGTTAGGGACGGCCACCTGCCCCGGGGCCAGCTCCACACGGTCCTTCGATAGGGGCGAGTACGTGTAGTCCGTTTTCGGGTATTTGCTGTAATAAAAATACATATTTATGTAGTGCTAGCGGTTCTGAGCGGTTTGAATCGCGTAGTTCCCGAACGGGAAGGCTATATTTTGTTCCCGTATTCCCACGGGAACCCGTGGGAATACGGGAACAAAATATAGCCTATGTTACTCAGGGATATTCTAGCTTTCCATTGTTGAAAGAATTTTTATAATTGGTCCAGTAGTTTTTGAGGTTATTCGTAACAAACATACAAAAATACTAATATTTCCTTTTTATAATATTAGTATAGAATACATATTTATGTAGTAAGGTGTTTTTGCTTTTTATTATGTGTTTATATGTTTGTAAGTCAAGGAGGAGGTTGATAAATACAAGGAGAGGCTGTAAAACACAAAAACCAATTCTATAGAGATCTAGTTCACACCAACAAAGATACTACAAGATTGAAAAGATGGCAAATATTACAGTTGGACCAGAGATGCTAGAAGTCAAACACCGTTACATGAAGACTGAGGGAGACAATTTACAGAAATGCCCCTCTAACAACAATAAGGAAAAAATCTGTCAAAAGATCTGTTTATGACTCAGTCGATATCAGTTTTTTTTTATAATTTTAATTGATGTTTCCATCAATTTCACCCGCGTCTGTTTTCGATGGAAAACTATAGGCCATTTTACTACCAGAAAATAATCTTTCCAATGGCAAAATATTATTTTTATTTATTTATTTATTGCACATTTTAAATCAGTCTTGTTATTTTTGAGCCATTCTTTACAAACAAACATACAAATCCGTAGTCTTTTTAATACTAGTGTAGATTACAAAGTAGAAAAAAATTTTACCTACAGAAATAAATACATGTTTATATTTGAAATACCAAAAATATATTATTGTACTTTGTAATTCAATTGCAACCTTGAATGAACTTTGCCTATATCTGTGATAGTTAACTCAAAAGATTATGATGGGGAGATGGTTTACCGCAGTTTTTTGACTTCAGTACGTGTAGTACGTGTATGGATATTTGCTGTAACACTAATTACCGTAAAACTGCTAGGAATGTTCGTATACATATTTCTATATGCGAAGCGCTGTCATATTTGCTTTTTATTGTGTTTAGATAACTTAAAGGTCATGGGCCTATAGTTTACTACAGGTCGTTCATTGCACTTAGTTTCTTTTGGATTATAGTTGGTTATATCACTAGGCGAAATCAAAAATGTGTAATAAAAGCAAAGCCTAGTTTGTTATCGAGTTCCTGTGTTTACATGACATAAGAAAAACAGATTTTTTTTTAGAACTACCAGAAGCTATTTATAGGATTTTAGAAAGGTTTTTTAAATTTAAGTGAAAACAAACAATAGATCTCTGCTAAAACAAAAGCAGAAGATTCCATTAAGAAAATAAAACTCAATCAATAAGATGGCGAACAAGGACAATAGATAATCCTATTTTATCTACTTTCTCTTACAGGACTGGCTACATTATGATTTTGTAACAACTTTGTCTCTATGATAAATAACCGTGTGTAAATGTAGTCACATCACTTTTTATTTATTTACTGAGAAATAAGTAGCCTAAAATAACATCTATTGAGATTAACGAAAATTTCAGAACATATGTGAATAGTGTACAAAACACAATGAAATTACCTTACAAGTTCAGTACACCTCAGCCCTTCATACATGACTGGTCGCTGCAAGTCAAGTGGAACTCAGGATATTCACGAGACTATTGTTATGTCACAATCCTCACACGTCCTACTGCCACTTAATATTTACACTTAAAAGTTCTACTTGCATGGTGTTCAAAGCCTAATTATGTATGTAAATAAATGCGTGTTATCACTTTATTAAATGCAGTAAGTAGAGTTTTGTTGAAAAGCGACGCTTTATCGAATTCCGCCAGTATGAAGCGTCTGGCGTGCGTTTGGCATTTGCAGCGTGCCGCAAATATAGAACTGTGTATTTATTGTCACTGCTCTGGTGCAGTCGCAGCGCTCGTTTTGGCCACCTCACACATTACACATTTAGACTAACGCCAATTAATGTATTCCTCACTAGGTAAAAAGAATATAATGCAATTTTTTTATACATATATGTATTGTATTAGGCGACTTGGAAGTGGCGTCGCCAGCTCCGATCCAGTTTATTCCCGTTCCCGAGGGAATTTTTTTTTTTTCACTCTCTCTACGTGCTCATAGCAATTCACCAAAGTTACATTGCTATCGAGTGAAGGGTTTAAGAACGCATAGAACAAACAAAGAAACATCAATTTTTATATAACAGACATAAAAGCAATTGATTATTGACCCACTCATCTCCGTAATAATAACGATTACAAATTTGAAATTTGTCAGTTAGTTCCATAAACAATTTAAATAATTTTTTTTATGGAATTTATACTGTAACAGAAATAAGCACGATCACGGGCAACGCCGCTACTTAATCATATCTAAAGCTTTAGGGGAAGTTGTAATAGACTCACAAAATACATCATACATCGAAAAACCAGTAGCATTCGTTTCTGTAAAGCAAGTAAGCTAAAATCTCCGTGATCTAATTTGCTGGGTACTAATTTAAAGAAAAGTATTATTAATTGCCTTAAATGCATTAAATTGGTCAACGTCATAGTATGACGAAAAATCGATTACAATGTTTTAAATGTTCAATCCTACCTTAATGTAAAAACATGCTCCACAGTCTCCACATCAGTGACAGTCACAGTTTTTTCCATATTTGTCGATCAATAAAAACAATAATAATCATAAAATCAATTAATTCAATAATAAATAGTCACAATTCAAAATAATTAACAGTAAAATGTCAGTTAGCCCAGCCAGCTGGCGAATGAGTTGGTAGTGAGGATAATGACAGATATTAACTCGTGAATTATTTAGAGTATACCCTCATTAGGGAAATATAAATTTATAAACTACAATGGAAAATAAACAACTCATATTGCATAGGCATATTTGAGGAAGGAAAAGATGAATTATACTCTTCGATTAGGTTGTATAGGCTATATAAAAACAACATCCAAGTGACAATCTAATTAGGGCAATTCTTATTTGTACTAATTCTATAAAGTTAAACGTGATTTATACGGGGGCGAAGATCAGTACGAGTGCCACACATTGGGAGAGGTGTATGTGGAACAGTGGTCTGACCTATTATAAATAATGAAAGTATGAATTGTATTATACTTTTAACAGTTTTACATAATAAAATAAAAAAATCGAAAGACATTGATTGAGTCTTTAAAACCATTTCTGATTATTTCATGGTTTTCATCGACTCCACTCAATGTGGTTATTCTTAATTCTAATAATATGTATTTTCTGACAAAACTGTAAATAAAATACATTCTTAAAATAAACCCAAAGTGGTATTTAAGCACCTTAGCGTCGCACGGGCTTCTGTGACGCCACAAGGAAGAAAATATGTGAATTGTTGTAGCGGAAAAGTGCCGAATTTATTGATTTCACTTCACTGGATAAGTAAGAGCATGAGGTCGTGTAATTTTGTATAAAAATTTTAAAGTGCACCAATTGTGGGCACTGATATTTGCCAAAAACACTCCGCTGGAGCAACGCAGACGACAGAATTATACGTCAAGACACAAAGTGCCGAATTTATTGATTTCACTTTACTGATAATTAAGAGCTTTACTATAAGTAAGAGCATGAGGTCGTGTAATTTTGTATGAAAATTTGCACTGATATTTACCAAAAACACTCCGCTGGAGCAACGCAGACGACAGAATTATATGTTAAGACACCAAGTAAACCCTATCAATTTGAAACACACACATCTCATAGGGTTGTTAAGAATGATGTAGACAAAGAGTTTGGAAGAAAATCATTCTCTGGAGAGAGAAACTTTTTCTTTAAACGTCTTTGGATGTAGTAGTTAGGGAGGCGAATAGGGGAATTTTCGGTAATACTCGAGCGTGGCAGTTTAAGATATGAGAGATACCTTAGACCTAATAGAACAACCTTGTCAAGTATTTAGCTCTATAAGTAGTGACGCGCGCCTAGGATAGACGATCAGATTAGTAAAAAAAATCGATAGTCTGAAATACTCAAGCGCGTCAGATTAAGATATTGGGGGTTGATTTTAGTGTTTTAAGACTAAATTTAACTAATCTGACGATAAGTCCTTGACGCCGCCAAGTTATAGGGTCGCGAACTTGTAAAAAAAAAACGTTAATCCGGCATTCTCGAGCGCGATTTTTTTAATTTTTTATTTTGAAGAATATAATCTAAAACTTACTAAAAATACAAAATCTGCCGGTTTCCGCATGACCGGAAGTGTGGAGGAACCATTTCGTCTTCCGAAAAACGCGTTGCGGCATATAAGTCGCGAATGATACATTTTACACAAAAAAAGTTTAAATAAACAAAAAAGGTAATTTTATTTTAAACAAAAAATGTCTCTTTACATTTTTGTCCAAAGTTAAAACTTTTTGACTTGAAGCATCATAAAAACTCAAACTCCCGGTTTTTTGAGTATATCTCGAAAACTGAGGGTTTTAAAATAAATTGATATGAAATAACGATGATTAAATTATTGAACTTTTATTATATCTCAAAATTTTTTTTTTATAAAGCTTTTCGACAATTTTCGTGGACTCGGAAAAAGTTACGCGTATCTGTATACAAAAGTTTTATTAACATGTACAGTTCCATGTATGTATATTATTCAATAGCCTGTTGATCCTCAAATTGTTTTTTGGACGTACCGTAACTCGTAAGCAAAACGAAGTGAAGAATTGAAGCAAAAAAGAGGAATTTGCCATAAACATGTAATACAGACTGAGCGCTTCGCGGAAATATGCCGTCCCACCAATATTTTTCCTTTATTTCGCAACATTGATGGTGGGGAAAAAAGCGGTAGAAGGGAATTTTCGGTACACCTTAATATATATATAATTCCCCGTTTTATCAAGGAGAAAGAAAGGAAAAAAAATAAACCAAAAAACCTTTTTCGGTCAGATTAAGAGAACCCACCAACATTTTTGTCAGATTAAGAAAATATGCTTTCAGGATACCAAGATAAACCTCCCCTATGAAAATCTGACGCGCTCGAGTATTGCAAAAGAACTATTTTTTTTTGCATTTTCAAACATTCATCGTAACTTATCGTCACGCCCAAATCGTCAGTTTTTTTAAAGGGAGCTTCCTTGGGGGCTACTTAACACCCCTTCCGAAAATCTGACGCGCTCGAGTAATTTTTTTTTTTTTTGCATTTTTGACTACTTTTTATGCCTACCCCCACCACGCAAACCGGCAGATTAGTATACCGTTGTTATCAGAGGCACTTGGGGCATACGTAGTATGAATATCTGACGCGCTCGAGAATGCCCAAGTAACTGTTTTTTTTTACATTTTTGAAAAACCGTACACGCCAAACCCACCGCTAAAATGGTTTTTACCATATTAGCTTTTCTTTTCGAAATTATTTTATCTTTCGATTTTGATAGGTCTCGACGGCGCCGTTGAATTACGCCATTTAGCTACCTCGCCTCCCTAACTATAGACTTACTTCCAGTACTCGCCGGCCATCTTGTAGAGGCGGTAGGGCAGATGGTCGGCGTCGGGGTGCCGATCGAGCAAGGCACTCGCGTCAGCCAGCGCTTGTTCCGCGAACGAGCTGTCCGTCGAACACACACTGTACGCTGGACTGCCGAACCGGGAAGATCTGCTCCTGGAAATATACATATATTACAGTAAAATATTATCTATACTAATATTATAAAGAGGATTTTTTTTATTGTTGTATGTTTGTAAAAAATAAACTGAAAAACTACTGGACCGATTTAAAAAATTCTCTCACCAATGGAAAGCTAGAATATTCCTGAGTAACATAGGCTATATGTTATTCCCGTATTCCCACGGAAACGGCAACTACGCGGGTGAATCGCTAGTTATAGATAGCCCTGTTGTGTTGTTGTTGTAGCCCGAAGTGAGCCCGCTTCTCATGCGTTCAATCATTGGTCAAGGGTGTGTACATGTACCAGTGTGTTTTTTTAAAAACTTAATTTATTTGCTACTAGCTTAGACGCTGAAGGATATCATGAAGAAACCGGCAGGCCCTGGAATTGATCCTGAGGTATGTGTAACAGCGTTCGAAAATAATGATGGAGAAAAGTAAGATAAGATTACCTCAACTAACTCCCTGGAAGATAAGGCGTGACCGTATGTTTATATTGTAGAGTATTTGTAGAGGTAGGATGTACATACTACTCTTATATTCACATTTTTAGAGGAGGAAATGAAAAGTCTGAAGCAATCCGCGGGCGCCGCCATTCATTTCCTTCGTTTTCCTCCATTTCCGGCCTATTGTGTTACAATACACATGACGTTGTACAACGAACGTTTTATATTTACCTGACCGCCGCAGAAGGGGGGTAAATAGTAAAACTTTTGTTGTCAATTGTCACACTGTTGAGCTATAAGCCTCTCCTCACAAATGAGGGAACTATGAACTCAGAATCTCACACGCGAGACCACCGCGCATTAGGAGATGGTGTCGTGTCGTGCTAGTACCCTAGCCTCTAAGCTATCAGATTATTTCAACACATGTCATATCAGTGTTTAATAATATTTATCTATCTATTATATAAATTTATTTATTTTTGTATTTAAAATCAGCTATCGAGGCCAAAAGATAAAACTTTGTATATTAAATCCTTGCTACAAATAAAAAACACACACACAATTATTTCAGTACTAGTACAGTGCGTCGGTAGAAGTTACTTTACGTTCAAAAAATTGGCTGATCGCCCATCATTCAACACAATGTTAAAAGAAACAGTTAAGTTTACTACGGTTGATTTTTCATTGATAAACAAGCGCAGATATACGTATTTTTAATACTAATAGACGCTGACGCCTAGTCCTTAAGGACGCCGGCAGAGATAATCCATTCATAGAAATACCCACATTATACCTGTGTGTTTTTCGAGGGATTCGGTAGAGCTATTATCTTCATGGAAATACCCACTTTCCTATATCTTTCTCGGATCTAGTGGTGATCCTATCAACGGGACACAAGTCCGTATTCGTTTGTTCTCCAAAACTAATAAATAAACTAGTTAAAATAAATTGATAGCTTTCCCATATTTCCACTCACCGGTCGTCGGTCACATTGTGCGCGCTGTGTATGGGGCTGAGTGTGACGTCTGCGAGCGTGCTGTAGCGCTGAGAACTCGACACGCGCTCATACTGACTGTTGATCTCGTTCTGTATAATAAAAACATTAATTGGGTTAAAATACGAATTAAAACCAGCTTTTTAATATGAATAATTTATGAGAAACGCCAAGTATTCTGAGGACAACAATTTTATTGCTATTACTAAATCAATAATAAAATGTACTCGTATCTGCTAATAAGATTACAACCTTAACTACTTAGGTATTAAAAAGAAACAAACGGGAGGTCCATCAAGATTCCGTGACTTGGCGGGCTAATGATTCTAAAATAAAATGATAAACGGACTGTCTGATTGGTGATATATCAACGCACAGCCTAAACCGCTGGGTCTAGAGACTTGAAAGTTTGCACATAGATCTCTTATACAGTGTAGGCATCCACTAAGAAAGGATTTTACAAAATTCAACGCCTAAGGGGGTGAAATAATGTGCGCGAGCGAAGCCGCGGGTAAAAGCTTGTGATTCTAAAATTAAGAAAACATTTGCCATGACAACTGCCTCCGTAAGTACCATTCTATAGGCACTCAAACATCGCAATGACATCATCTGTAACGGTTACAGCAAAAAGTCAGCTAATTTCTCGCAACTCTAATTGAAGCGTGGCGCACTTTCGGTAGCGTTGCGACTGCTGGGAACCGTGACTCATAGAGATTTGAGGTGGACTGACCAAGCATCGTGCAATGAGGCCACTAAAACCGCAGCGGATTGAGCGAGAAATGGACGATTCAAGAACATTAAAAAAACGCGAAAATTAGGATGTATAGATTCTTGTTACTCTTTCACGCAAAAACTAGTAAAGGGCAAAAGTCAGTAATATTATAAGCTAGCCAGTCCAGCTCGTTAAGCTTAGGTTTATTAATCCTACTAGTACTATAAATGGGAAAGTTTGTATGTATGGATGGATGTTCGTTCCTCTTTCACGCAAAAACTACTGAACGGATTTTGATAAATCTTTACAGTTATATGGCTTATACATCGGAATGACACATAGGCTATATTTCATCCCCGTATTCCCACGGGAACGGGAACTACGCGGGTGAAACCGCGGGGCGCTGCTAGTTTAAAATATAGCTTATACATCACTACTGTTATTATACTACTACTATTAACAGACACATGAAATAAAAATTCTAGTCGCGAATGGTCGCTAAATAGTCAGCAATTTCAATCAGATAATGTCTGAAAAATCGATTTGTCAATTTGCAATAATAGGGTTGTGTCCTACCTAGTCAAATCAGTTACTTTTTACGATCTGTCAAAACGAAATTTTACTATGGAAAATGTACTGAAATAGCAAACCGTGACGTCATAGTTTGTAGTACTCAATTGCAGCACTTTTTTTGATTGTTTTATTATTTTTAAATTTGCTATAATTGTAAATTGAAAATCGAAATACATATTTTGAGGTGTTTTGAGATAATCTTTTTAAT
The DNA here is from genome assembly GCA_963855545.1 of Ethmia dodecea. Classification (NCBI taxonomy): domain Eukaryota; kingdom Metazoa; phylum Arthropoda; class Insecta; order Lepidoptera; family Depressariidae; genus Ethmia; species Ethmia dodecea. Next base: position 12,285,242 of record OY979446.1, on the reverse strand, counting down.
GTATGACTACTCGCAATTTAATAAAATTTCGATGCTGTCAACTACCCAATTACCTGAAGACATGTAGATAAAGATATTGTTTTAAACATAGTGTTGTCAGTTTGCAGTAGGTAATTATCGCATAATGTAGTATTAGGTCGCCGCTCACTAGCTAAGTAATCGCTTATTTCGTAGCTCCGTTTATCGATCACAATCCAAATAGCTATGCACGCCATGAATGGGCGCGGAAGTTGACATAAGTAATTACTTATGCGAGGAATAGTGGTCCTAGCTGTAATAATACGAACATTCCGCTTTGAATTTGCAATAAAGTTGAGATTAAAACCACCGCGGTTTATTATTGTTAGTTAAGCTAATGTTATAGGTGTAGAACGACTACACGGTTAGATAACATTTTGTAGGAATATCGGTATCAATACAACTATGTAGTTGTTATCTTGATTTATTAAATCACCTTTCTGAACATAATAGACTGGCGAGCGAGTTAATATTATTAAAAAAATCTTGATAACACTACATAATTCATTCATTTAAATATTTGAAAAGCAGACGAGTTCAAGAGACTGACCTTGTACGACCGAGAAAACATCTTTAAAGAGCACTGTTATAAACAAACATACTGGCAGTATTGATTGGTATTGCACAGCAATTGCGCGGTTTCACTCATCACTATAGCAACGTAATAAGACGTACCTTACACCGTATCCTTGGTACTATAAAAAGCACGCAACTAGGTCAAGATTCAGCGCCTTTGCCGATAAAATTGCTACTTAGGGTACGAACTCGGCTCTCGATAGCACAGGAATGAGGCAGATGGCTTGAAATAATAATACCATACGAGTAAGGGAATTCAAAAATAAACCGACGCAGGGGAAGTCGGATTGTAGTTATATTTGGAAGTTATTGGATGTTTTCCTTTGAATCGACTCGAGACGTGACGTGACCGAATTCGATGCGATCCTTATAAGAAAATTGAATGTCCTATATATAGCCTTATTTTTCTGGTAATTTAATATACAACGAGCAAATCCTCGTACACCCCAAACAGTAAATGAATACAAAAAAATATATGATGCCTTCGTACTTTAGTTTTGTCTAACCAAATTTCTTAAATAAAGAGAAATAATAGTATGGTTTCCATAGGTAGCCCTAAATTCAGTTATGCTAATTCATTTTTCGGATAAATTGAACACATTGTATATTAAAAATTGCTGAAATCGATTAAGTCGTCGATACTGAACAAACTAATTTCTGAAGTTGCGCTTATTCTGTTACATATTGTATACTTAAGCGTATTGTAAAGCTACGTAGACATGACCTGATACAACTCAAAGGCCAGTCATTTACGTTATCTTTATAAAAATCATTGTAAAGACGAAACGTATTTCGCCAATGCGTCCGCTTTTAGGCAATAAAGATATAATCTAAAACAATCTAATTTCCTTTACATACAAAACAATTTTGAAAACCGTTGGAGATCGGTATCAAAAACTAAGTAAACATTATGTGGCAGATGTTTTACAATGTCTGCACATGTGCACGCACATACGCGGTACAGGCCACACACATCAAATTGGGCGTATGTTTCAAAAGCGTGATTGTTATTTATGGGTGCACAATAGTTGTAATTCAATTAAGATAAATTAGGAACGCGCCGGTTACTGTTCTAAGTCAATGATCCGCTCTTAGATCTGAACAAGTGCGTTTATTGATTTATTTTTGTATCATAATCAGTTTACTACCCATTATAGAAAATAGACCGACGGCTTACAGATATTGGACGCATTACCATGTTAGATAAGATTACCTGTGGGTGGCGGTACATATCCGTCAGACTTGTTTCTCTATCTATTCTATACAAATTTTATAAAGAGGAAAAATTATTATTTTTGTATGTTTGTTACGAATAAACTCCAAAACTACTGGACCGATTTTAAAAATTCTTTCCCCAACGGAAAGCTTGAATATCCCTGAGTAACATAGGCTATATTTTGTTCCCGTATTCCCAAGGGAACGGAAATTACGCGGTTGAGTCCGCGCAGAATCGATAGTTTTATATCATAAGGCAAAGCCTAGTATATCATCATCTTCATATGCAAAAATCACGTGTTCGTATACGCTAATCTCTACTTATAACGATTTATGAGATATACAGAATAAATAAAAATAAATAATCTCACGCCTTTATCACCGAAGGGGTAGGCAGAGGTATTCCATTTCTGGAAATACCCACTTTTCACGATAATATTCGACCCCTAAACGTGATAGGTGGTATGGTAAGCCCATCGCCGGACCGGATCTGAGATACAGCCCACTGCAAAATAGACGGATGAACGGCCGGACATGGTTAGTAGGGTCCCGTTGGCACCCTTCGAATACGGAACTCTAAAACGGGATATGCACAGGCAGCGGCGCTGTGCACCTGCTAGTCATACCTACATACGAGCACATTTATGAATACCAGGTGGATTCCAAACAAATTTAGCCCCTTGGAGGCTAATGCCGATTTTATGTCAAGATTTTTTATTACTCCTTGTTATACGAGAAATGATAAATTCGCCATACCGACAATCGTTTCACTGCCAAAAGGCGCGATATTGGAGGGAGATGCAAATGACTTAATATTAGTTAGTTTAGTTATATTAGTTCTATGATTGCAAATAGCTATGAGATAAAACCGTAAATTTCACGGTACGTAACTGGAACATGTCTCTTGCTCATTGACTATCACCAATGCAAAATAAAAAACCTCTTTTATTTGTTTGTTTGTAGCCTTTTCACAGCTAAACCGGTGGAATGATCTTGATGAGTTTGATGACATTTGGCTGAACGATAGTTTACACCTTGAGGAAGGAAATGGGCTACTTTTCAATCGGGAAAAACACGCAAAGGCACGCGATACTCTAAAGTTTACGCAAACGGAGTCGCGATTGTTACTATCGCGCTATTTTGTTACAGTATTTCGCCAGCATGGTCGACACGTAAAAGCCATTGGCTTCAATGCCCCACGACTTTTGTGCTTCACCTTGCGTACGCTAATCTAGTCGAGGGTTACGAGTGACGCAAGCAACTTGACTTATTAACCGAAATAAGATGCGATTTAGAGATTCCAGCGCATGTATGAAGAAGTCGATTTAATATTGGATTTAAATAATAATTTCTTAGTATTTATTGAAATCCTAATCGCTATGTTTTTTACGTTCGTATTTTTTTCAGCGTATTTTTTCAAACCATTACAATAATCATAAGCGTTTTCGAATATCCAAATGAACTGCAGCAAATTACAAAATTATGATGTTGTGATAATATATTTTATACTATTTATATGGGCCTCATAAGTTGTGGAAAATTGCATGAATGTCAATATCACATCACAACAACTCCCATATTATGAGAATTATTTAAAGGAGATCCACATTAAAATGCCTATAACTAGCATCTGGGATCATCAATACTACATGGCTCACCAAATTAATTAGATTTTATTTCTATTATATTGTACTATTTAAATAAAATGTGAAAAAAAATTATTATCATGTTGTAGCCAGTCCAAGCACAAGCCCATAGGCAGGAAAAGATTGTTGTATTGTGTCTGCAAATTGATAATTATTATTGGAGTATAAAATTGGTATGTCTAATAACCTGCGCAGACGACGGACTTTGTCCCCGGAGGACAAAGTCCCCCGAATCGTAAAAAAATATGTCCGTCTCTTTTTGTCCTGTACGGGCGGTACAGGACTCGGTGTCCGCGATTATTCGGGGGACTTTTTGTACGCCATACTTTTAATCCCTCGTGTGCGTTACTCGATACAGTTGTAAGCGTTCTATTTTGGCGGACAAAAAAATACGGGGACAAAAGTGTGTCGTCTGCGCAGGCTATAAGTTGTACAAGACTTTTTTTCTTATTATGGTTTCTTGTTTAGACTTGGTTTCAAACATACCTGAAAAGCCTCTTTCCCATGTTCCTTGAGTCTGTCCAGGCTTTCTTCGGAGGAGTAGTCTGAAGTCTTGACAAGTTTTTCGGTAATTCTCGTGGCCTGCCGGGTCCGATGGGCTGGCAATACATGACTTTCTTCCTCTGTAATGGTCTCCTTTGTTTGTCTGTTGGCGCTCTGGCCAAGTTGCCTGAAAGATTATGCTATTTTTATATTTATATCACTTTTGTTTAGTAGCACTAACATCTTTTGTATTAATTATTTTATAGTTTAACTAGCGACCCGCCCCAGCTTCGCACGGGTGCAATGCTAACACTAAAACCTTCCTTTTGAATCACTCGTATCTATTACAAAAAACCGCATCAAAATCCATTGCATAGTTTTAAAGATTTGACAAGATTGACAGGGATATAGGGACAGAGAAAGCGACTTTGTTTAATACTATGTAGTGATTTTTTTGCCTGAAAATTAACGATTTATTATTATTATTATATATATTAATGATAGTGGTTCTGTTCCCAGTTCCCATTCTCGTGGGAATACGGGGATAAAATATAGCCTATGTAACTCAGGGATATTGTAGATTTCCATTGGTGATTTTTTTTTGTAAATCCTTCGCATAGTTTTTGAGTTTATTCATTACAAACATACAAATCTTTCCTCTTTCATCATAATATTAAGTGTAGATGATAAAATTTTTTGTTGGTTTTTTTCTGGGCAATTGTTGCCTGCAGTTTACATACAGCCAACCTCGATCGACAAGTTTAATCCTTTGTCATTAGATTATTGATGTTCCAAAGATATTTTTTTACCTACAGAAATAAATGAATTTTAATTTGATTTGGTTTGTGTTTTTATAAATAGAATTTTCTTTTTCTATAAGGATCTAAATATTGTTACTTAATATGGAAAATTACATTAAAATTAAGTTTATGCAATTGGAAGTCTATTTTATTTTACATCATCATCTTATAACAATTAGCATAAGTAAAAACATAAGAAAGACAGAGTTACTTAAATATGCATTTATAAACATTTTTTAAGGTTAAAAAATGTGCATCACACAAATGACTACCCATGGTTACATGTTTAGTGTTAACCTGAAGCACAATGATCAATGACATCATAAGAACCTTGGTTTGTGATGTCACTGTGTAGACATAACCTGTCCTCAACACCATAGTGCCTTATGACCTTGTAACAGATTTATAGTTTTATGGCTTTTAGTTGGTGACATCTACATATTTTTTATTCGGATACTATTGCCTTAAGCCGCATACAGAAAGAAAGCTGAAAACTTATCAGCGCTTATCGGCGCTGGTCCATTCTACATAAAGCAAGCAGATTGAAACAGAGCAAGCAAAATGTCGTACGATGATTGGCGGGCGGCACCAGCGCTGACCGGAGCCTGTCGAAGATTGTCGGCGCTGGTTCATATAAATGCCTGCGCCAGTTACCTGCGTAGACCGGCGCCTATAAGCGCTGATAAGTTTTCAGCTTTCTTTCTGTATACGGCTTTAGGTAATAAAGTATGTGCATAGCAGACCCGTCAGTCTGATTGATACCATTCAATAGTTAAATATTTTAATAAGTACTTTACTATCTAATTTATCTGTATTGTAGGTACTTACCAAGAGCTACAAATTAGTAGTTAATTACAATATTTTAGATATCTATAAATCAAATAACGGGATTAAATGGGAAAAAATATAATCACAGAATTAACCAAACATTTGCCTGTCACAAGGGCATAGGGATCAAAGTAAATAAATAATAATAAACTAAAAAAAATATTTCGCTAATAATTAAATTGAGATTCGGATCAAGTAGACTAAACCTTTGTGTTGGTTAGAATGTAAGTCTTTTATTACTGATTACCCGAAAATCTGTCTTGAGCTTAATCAGATCATTGTACTTTGTCTAAGAAAGATAACAAAATCAAACAAGAATGGAAAAGCTTACTTTATAGGTGTGCTTCTCTTGATAGGTGTTTTTCTTCCAGACTTGTGGTGTACGTGATCTCCACCCTCTGTGCAGTTCTCCCGGTCACAGCTCGACCGCAAGAAGGGTGTTTTCGAGCGCGACCTTGACCGCAATCCGCTAACCGTCGGGTTCTCCATAGCATCTAATAATGCCAACGTTTTCTTTCACCGTTTCGTGATCATCTTCACCAACACCTCATGGGCCGTGACCCATTTCCAAAAACCGGTCCAAATGCAAATTAGTTCACTACGATCACTACACCGAATATTGCACAAGGAAATCTATTTCTGGGGCTTCATGCGATGCCGCCAAAAATGTAACCGAATGTCTGCTTGACTATTAGCCGCTGTAAGTTTTGCTTCTTTGATGTTATTTCGCCTCTGACACTTTTAAACATAGATATTGTACTCTGTTTTAGTACGAACGTTTGTACATTAGCTTGTACACAAAACGTGAAAATGACAATCTTTCTGTTTCTTGTTTCAACAATTTCGTAATTCCTCGTCCGCTAAACATAAACTGATGACGTCATCACAATTTGAAAACGTTTTCGAACGCTGTGTTACCATTATAATAAATTAATTAATTATTACTTTTATATTTTATGGTTTGGCTGCCAAAAACAAGTCATTATGAGCTATTAACCCAAAATACATTACAAAATACAAATAAACATGGAGCCACTCACCGGATTCTCTCCAAAAAGCATATTATAGGTAATTGATACCTAAGTACAAATTGGAGTACAAATTTGGAGAAATCTTGTTTGGTTATAATAATTTGGTTATAATAGTGGTGTTCAATATCCTACAGTCTTATTATTACCAAACAAGATTTTTCCAAAAAACAAAAGTTTGACTTGACTACTTCAGACTATAATCAAAGTACCATTGTTGATTATAGTCTGTTATACCAAAATTATCAATACTAAGTTACTGGTATTAGTTAGGGAGGCGAATAGGGGAATTTTCGGTAATACTCGAGCGTGGCACTTTAAGATATGAGAGATACCTTAGACCTGTGCCTTAGACCTAATAGAACAACCTTGTAAAGTATTTAGCTCTATAAGTAGTGACGCGCGCCTAGGATAGACGATCAGATTAGTAAAAAAAAATCGATAGTCTGAAATACTCAAGCGCGTCAGATTAAGATATTGGGGGTTAATTTTAGTGTTTTAAGACTAAATTTAACTAATCTGACGATAAGTCCTAGACGCCGCCAAGTTATAGGGTCGCGAACTTGTAAAAAAAAAACGTTAATCCGGCATTCTCGAGCGCGATTTTTTTATTTTTTATTTTGAAGAATATAATCTAAAACTTACTAAAAATACAAAATCTGCCGGTTTCCGCATGACCGGAAGTGTGGAGGAGCCATTTCGTCTTCCGAAAAACGCGTTGCGGCATATAAGTCGCGAATGATACATCTTACACAAAAAAAGTTTAAATAAACAAAAAAGGTAATTTTATTTTACACAAAAAATGTCTCTTTACATTTTTGTCCAAAGTTAAAACTTTTTGACTTGAAGCATCATAAAAACTCAAACTCCCGGTTTTTTGAGTATATCTCGAAAACTGAGGTTTTTAAAATTAATTGATATGAAATAACGATCATTATTTTATTGAACTTTTATTATATCTCAAAATTTTTTTTTCTAAAGCTTCTCGACAATTTTCGTGGACTCGGAAAAAGTTACGCGTATCTGTATACAAAAGTTTTATTAACATGTACAGTTCCATGTATGTATATTATTCAATAGCCTGTTGATCCTCAAATTGTTTTTTGGACGTACCGTAACTCGTAAGCAAAACGAAGTGAAGAATTGAAGCAAAAAAGAGGAATTTGCCATAAACATGTAATACAGACTGAGCGCTTCGCGGAAATATGCCGTCCCACCAATATTTTTCCTTTATTTCGCAACATTGATGGTGGGGAAAAAAGCGGTAGAAGGGAATTTTCGGTACACCTTAATATATATATAATTCCCCGTTTTATCAAGGAGAAAGAAAGGAAAAAAATAAAACAAAAAACCTTTTTCGGTCAGATTAAGAGAACCCACCAACGTTTTTGTCAGATTAAGAAAATATGCTTTCAGGATACCAAGATAAACCTCCCCTATGAAAATCTGACGCGCTCGAGTATTGCAAAAGAACTATTTTTTTTTGCATTTTCAAACATTCATCGTAACTTATCGTCACGCCCAAATCGTCAGTTTTTTTAAAGGGAGCTTCCTTGGGGCCTACTTAACACCCCTTCCGAAAATCTGACGCGCTCGAGTGTTTTTTTTTTTTTTGCATTTTTGACTACTTTTTATGCCTACCCCCACCACGCAAACCGGCAGATTAGTATACCGTTGTTATCAGAGGCACTTGGGGCATACGTAGTATGAATATCTGACGCGCTCGAGAATGCCCAAGTAACTGTTTTTTTTACATTTTTGAAAAACCGTACACGCCAAACCCACCGCTAAAATGGTTTTTACCATATTAGCTTTTCTTTTCGAAATTATTTTATCTTTCGATTTTGATAGGTCTCGACGGCGCCGTTGAATTACGCCATTTAGCTACCTCGCCTCCCTAACTATATGGTATTGATAACTTTGATGTGGTAAGCATCAAAATACTTGAAGTACCTAATCAAAAGACATTACATTACATATTCGAACTTTGAAATGATTTTATTGTCAGTAACCAAAATAACAAGATATGGCTGTATTAGCTGAGATTCCCTTGAACCTTGATTATGATAACCATATTAGGTGCATAATACCGAATGGCGCGAAACGAAAGTAGGTACCCACTTTTTGACACTTTTTTGATTTTTTTTTTTTTCTTATTTTTAAGGCATTGGCATTTTGAGCCATCAGCACTAAACACGATACGAAATTCAAGATTTTCAGCTCTGCTCTGGTTATCAACAGTAAAGCGATAGTGCACTTTTACTGAAGATTTTAAAGAGGCTTCTTGAGGTAATTCAAAAAAGTCAATCGCACGTATTTTATCGAATTTTCAATTCACTGCACACTATCACAGACATTTACCACATAATATACTATCACTATTATGAACTAAAGCCCAAAATATACGGCAAAACAAAAATTTTACAAAAAACATGACGTCCTTCTTCGGATTCCCGCCAAAAAGCCACACATTTTTGATGGATGACTTTGACGGAATTGTTTTTGTTTGTTGAGTGCTGTTGATTAACAGTTGAATTCTTTGAAAATTAAATAAAATAAAAATGGATGTGAATAAGATTGTCGCCAAAATAAAGGAATTAGGGCATGTAAACAGCCGACGTGAGGAGTTGCGTGAATACTGTAAACTTAAATTTGACCAGGTATGAAATCTTTGCTTACTTTTATTTTTTGTTTATTTACCTATACTTACCTACTTTCAGACAAAAATGATATTATTTTCTAGATAACCAAGTTTTTGCCGCGTCGAATTTTAAACAGCGATGGTAGTGACTTATTAGATTGTTTATTGAATGGACTGCCAGATAACCCTACTTCATCAAGAAATAAAGTAAAGGTAAACAGTATCACAAATTTTAATCAAACTTGTTTATTACAAATCACGAATTTTAGTATGTTCATTTTAAATAATTTCAGGTAGTGGACATTGTACTGCAAACAATGAGATCAGAATCAAGCTCTCTAACACACTGTGGAGATGTTATCAGTAGACTATGCCTGGAGCTGCCACGGCAACCAGCTTTGGATCTTGTGCGCTGGTGCAATGACTCTGTGCAAACAATCATAGAAGATAGTGATGTTAATATGATGTAAGTGGGGTATCATGAAGAAAGACAATCAAAATGTTATGTTTCGAATGTAGAATGGAATAGAATAAAGTACAGATAAAAAATTAAGTAGCAAGAAAATAAAACATAAAAATAGCATAAATATTTTGTAGAATTTTTGTCTTACAAATTGTATAAATTCCAGATTCTCCCATTGTGGGCTTATATTTTTCATATTTTTCTACAACAATATTGTAAAGATCAAAGATTTGTATTTTTGTACCTATCTTTGTAACAAATCAACTCAAAAACTACTTGACCAATTTTAAAAATTCAATATAGTGCATTCAAGTATATGATGCCCTGACCAAGAGTTTGTACAGTGTATAGTTCCAAGTGGGCAAAGCTGTTCGAACACTAGTAAATTAATGAACCTGTAAAATTTTAGTTTGTTGGCTCACAACATGAAAGTATGATGTCACAAGACTATAAGGTATGTGGGCATGCCCATCATGCCATAATGTTGGATCCACACTCGATAACAGACACATTGGTACACAGAACAGACATTTCTATTCTAGATTATTCCTTTAATATTTATTATCCAGCTGTCGTCCACGTCTGTTGTGTAACTAGATAAATAATTAAATGACCGCCAGTTGGAGAGACGTCCTGCCAGAATGCATGAGTGCATTGTCAAGTCATGGTATGATCAAACACTGCGGGACAGACATGACCAGCGCTGAGTACAAGGAGCAGTGTGTCCATGCTCTTTGCCAGTGTCAATGGAAGGAGAAACAGCTTGTGCAGCTCTCAGCTATGTTCAGGTGAGTGAATAAGAGACTGGAATTTTCAATAAGCGGTCTTATAACCTACATTGAATAAAACTTAGATTTTGTGATATTTAATGATTTTTTGGTCCCTGAAAACTAAACTGAAGTGCTGTTACACATGTCTGCCAGTGCTAGGGCCTGCTTGGTATATGGCCTTACATGGAATCAAGTCCGGGACTTGTGCAGAAGAGACTGACTTATCCTATAGCCTATCGTAGATTCCCTTATATTAAAATAAACTGCACATATTTCTTACAGAGATATGCAGCTATCCCGAAATGATCACAAGCAGGTTGTGAACAAAATATGCTCCTATATCATAGATTTTCCTCCGGACACCCTACCGCCACTTGTTCACCAACTACTCAAGTAAGAACTATTTGTGTAAATGCTTTAATTAGAATTAGTCATGATTTTTCTTCATATTTAAGGGGTTTGCTCCTATTATGAAAATAGATTTTTTTATGAATACTGTTACTAAAGAAGTAAAGGTGTCTGCCCATTACACTGTATCATCATATGACCGTGCTATGTACGTATCAGGATTAGAAAGCGACATAATACATTCTATTATGCCCACTACAGCTCCGAAAATGTTCTCGCCGACAATTATTCACGCTCCGTGCATGGCCAGCGATGTTACTGGTCGGCAACTGGACGGTCTAGTGGGCGTGGTCTCATGCTTTTCAATACAAAGTATTTTTTCGCTTGACACGTTCCTATTACGGTCATAGTATGGTACGGTGTATTCGGCAGAAACCTTTAAACAAATATTTTTTTTAAAACTAGCTGGTAATAATGTTACCGCTTTTTCAGGCTATGCAAAACATTCCACGTGGAGATAGTGCTATCGCATCTCAGCCATTACTTCAGCGTGCGACTGTACAGCAAGCTGGAGCCGCCGCCACAGGACTCGGAGTCCACCACTATGGATATTGATGATATAGGTGAGATTTCCTAGTTTTTTGAGCCTATCCCTACACGTTCGGGCCATGCTCGGTACGTGCCTGGGACGTGACTATTCTATGAACGGCTGGCCTAGCGCGGCCCGGAAGTATGTGAAATTAATAGAAAATTTACACGTCCTGGCCACGTCGCCGGCACAGCCCAGATGTGTGTGGATAGACCCTGATTTTGCCTTCGTATTCGTATTGAGAGACACGGCACGTTGGGGGTCCGAAAAATGCAGAGGAAAAACTGACCGACTAATCCCGGAAAACGGCGTAAACGGATTTTTAAGAGGCGTGCTTGTAACGTCCGAACAGAACAAACCAACAAACAAAAACACTAATATATCATCTAATAATAATAATAATCATAATAATATCATCATCCATCATCACATCGGCGATGGGCTCACTATCACGTTTAGGGATCGAATATTCTCGTGAAAAGTGGATATTTCCAGTAATGGATTATGCTACCCCCTCGGGGACAAAAGGCGTGAGATTATTATATATTTATCATTATCAACCCATAAGAGCCTACTGCTGACCTAAGTGTCTCTCCTCACACGTAAAGAAGTATGGGCCTTAATCTAATCCACTATACAATGAACGGTTCTATGCTCCAGTGCCCCACAGCACAGCCGAGCTGAGTCGCTGTCTCTCCACATGCATCTACCACATCTCGCAAGGCGCTGCGGAGCCCGAGCTGATTCGGAAACACATTAAGACTTGGCCGAAGACACAGTTGCTGAGAGCCCCCTTCCTGGTAGACCTGGCACTGGCCCTGTCGGATAAGGGAGCTGACTTTCGATCTGTCTGTCTGGATGTAAGTGATTAAGAAGTCTAGTGATACAGTAGCATATACAGTGCGACCGTTTTAACTTGGCTGCTATGAACATAGGCTCCGCTTACGTAAACCGCCTAAAATGTTATTGCGCAGCCATTTGCGCAACTTCACAGCTGCTAAGTTAAAACGGCCGTACGTTACATATAGGTAGAAAGAAAGAAAGGAAGAAAGATTTATTTTTATTTTTGGCACAGATACACACACACAACTCAAATAAGGTAAAACAAAAAAATAAGACAAATACATATGAAGCGTTTTAAGAGTTAAGTGTTGTTTGATTCGTCGTCATCATCATTAGTAACCCGTAACAGCCTGACTTATTTATTTATTTACCAATTTACCTCACAAATGAGGATGCCCATATACTCCCACTCGAGCCCACTGCAGACTAGGAGTGTTGCTACTTCGGAGCTACAAAGTGACACTGTCTCACACATGGTTTTTTTTATTATTGTTTGTATCAATGAGGTTTCGAAACTTACTGAGAAAACTGAGTGGTGCCGAATTAGTTTATAACGTCTTCCAAACAGCAGAGAAGTCTTGTATCTGACTGTTCTTACGTTATGTTCAGAATAATAATAATAATTTTAACTTTATGGCGAGGGCAATAAAGTCTGCAATAGAGTAGAGTTTTCTCTTAACGGTAACATCTACCAAGGTCTGGTACTCCGTACTCTCTTCAAAACGTAAGGAAAGTATTGTGTCCTTCAGCGTGGCTGTAACTTTGCGTTAGTCTTTAAGTCAACCGTTCTGTACAGTAATAGCCTAAGATCTGGCTGCAAATAAGTGTAGGGATCGAGTATAATATGCTACAAACCATTTTTTTACGCATGTTTATTATTAGGAGAATATTATATCTACCAGGGTGCCCTATCGAAATATGGCCGCTAGTATTAGAAAAAAAAAAAGATTTTTGGGACGAAATTTAATTCCTTTGTTTTTTTTTACATAAAATATCGTCCACTTGAGTAGAGGACACCTGGATATAGGCGTTTATCAGTTTTAAACTGCTTGGCTGATTAATGGTGGTAGATATTTATTCTCCTAATCATAAATATGCGTAAAAAATTGGTTTGTAGCATATTATACTCGATCCCTACACTTATTTGCAGCCGGATCTCGTACTATAATTGGTTGTTGAAATAATTTTATTCGACCAATCAGAACAGATGAGTTTTAAAAGTCTGTCAACTAATTTTAGTTTGATTTACTTTTCGGAAACCGGAGGTCAGTGTAATAATTGAATTTTTGCTTTATGTCGCAGGCAATAAAGTCGGCAATAGAGCTAAGAATAATGGATGAAGTGAGGAGCAAGGAATCGGCGTGGGCGCGGTCCGTCCTGCCGCCCGACGTGGACGTGGCCAGCGTGCTCAAAGTACTCACCACTGAAAGGTAGCCTCAACTCTAGAGATAATAATAATAATCTTTATTGTTCATGAAATATTCATACAAATAAAGATATAATATTACTTAGCTTTAGACTGCTTTTATGAATGCAACTCAGTTATCTTCACACCAAATTTTATTAAATTCCGTCGAGGTGTTTTTGCGTGATGCGTGCACAGAAAGCCAGACAAAAATGACAAAAATTGGTGATTGATATCTAAATCGAAAGACCTCATTACTCGCAATTTAGAGGCCCTTTACATTTATTAGGTCACAAGCAGTGCGTCAGCACCGCGACAGCAGCAGATGCCTACTTATTACAACTACTTCTTTAGATAGGGTGTATTAGGGTGGCGCACTTTATTCTTATAATGGACTAGCGGATGCCCAGCGGCATTGCCCGCGCGGATTCCGTTTATTCCCGTTCCCGTGGGAATTTCCGAAAATCCCTTCATATTGGTTGCCTACGACATATTTAAAACACCTACATACCATATTTCAAATATCGGGTGCCCACCGGCGTTTTCCCGCTTGGATTTAGTTTATTCCCGTTCCCGTGGGAATTTCCAAAAATCCCTTCATATCAATTTTCTATGATATATCAGACACCTTCATACCATTTTTCAAGTTTCTAGGTGTTATAGTTTCGGAGTAGTACGTATTTCTCTTTTTAACCAGTTTTTATATTTTCCCGGGGGAATGAGATATTTTCCTGGAATAAAGAGTACCCTAGATGTTGACCCGGGTACTCAGTTATCTCCATACCAAATTTCATCAAAATCCGTCCAGTAGTTTTTGAGTGATGCGTGCACAACCAGACAGACAGACAGACAGACAGACAAAAATTCCAAAAATTGGTGTTTCGGTATCTATATCGATAACTATATACACTACCGTTAAAATTTTCAAAAAATATTTAATGTACAGACACGGCCCCGTTAGAGTTTTATTATATGTATAGATTTCAACGAGGAAATATCATTGTTGCTCCTTTTTTTATTTATTATTCCGTTTACAAAGCGAGAATAACGCTCTTTTCTTATGTTAATAATTTGCCATAGAACCCTACACTTATCTAGTTATTCACTTATTTATAACAATATGTATTGTTTACTTAATATGCTTAATAAAATTGTCAAAGAAAAAAAAAATTTCAATTGTCAGTCTGTTTGTCTGTCAGAGCATATATGTATATTCGAGAAAAACGTTCTTAAGATTATGTTTTAGTGTTTTTTTACAACTGATTTTCTCTTAAATATGGAATCTTATTATATATCTTAGGCGTTGGATACCTTGTTGTTCTTTCACCGTAGTAGTTGTTAGATTTTGGTTGAACTAATTTATTTTCTCTTGTTCTTCCTGCGTTTTTTGGTTCACAGCAGGTGAAGGAGCTCTTAACTCCCCTAAGTCAACTACCCTATTTATCTCTAGCGCCAATCACCGTCAGCTGACGGTGATGGGTCTGATCAACCTGGCGTTCCTGCTGTTGGGGGGTCGGGGCCAATCTGGCGCGTCCCGCCGTCAGCTGGGCAAGCTGGTGCTCGTGAGGCTCACTAAAGTCAGTAATTTAGTCAAGTCCTTATTCGTAGTACACAACTCGACAATATTAGGGTCCTTTGCTATTACTCCTGTACTACATACTGAACAAGAACTCGACTAAATTACTGGCCTAGTACGAACTAGGCTTAAGGCGCAGTAAGAGATCTTATTACTCGCAATTTAGAGCTCCTTCACATTAGGTCGCAAGTAGTGCGTCAGCACCGCGATAGCAGCAGATGCCTACTTATTACAACTACTTCTTTAGATTAGGTATTAGGGTGGCGCACTTCATTCTTATAATGGATTTCAACGATTAAATATCATTGTTGCTCCTGCTTTTGTTGGTTCGCAGCCGGTAAAGGAGCTCTTAATCTCGACTACCCTATTTATCTCTAGCGCCAATCACCGTCAGCTGACGGTGATGGGTCTGATCAACCTGGCGTTCCTGCTGTTGGGGGGTCGGGGCCAATCTGGCGCGTCCCGCCGTCAGCTGGGCAAGCTGGTGCTCGTGAGGCTCACTAAAGTCAGTAATTTAGTCAAGTCCTTATTCGTAGTACACAACTCGACAATATTAGGGTCCTTTGCTATTACTCCTGTACTACATACTGAACAAGAACTCGACTAAATTACTGGCCTAGTACGAACTAGGCTTAAGGCGCAGTAAGAGATCTTATTACTCGCAATTTAGAGCTCCTTCACATTAGGTCGCAAGTAGTGCGTCAGCACCGCGATAGCAGCAGATGCCTACTTATTACAACTACTTCTTTAGATTAGGTATTAGGGTGGCGCACTTCATTCTTATAATGGATTTCAACGATTAAATATCATTGTTGCTCCTGCTTTTGTTGGTTCGCAGCCGGTAAAGGAGCTCTTAATCTCGACTACCCTATTTATCTCTAGCGCCAATCACCGTCAGCTGACGGTGATGGGTCTGATCAACCTGGCGTTCCTGCTGTTGGGGGGTCGGGGCCAATCTGGCGCGTCTCGTCGCCAGCTAGGCAAGCTGGTGCTCGTGAGGCTCACGAAGGCGCAGCCCGAGACGGCGCCTCACGTGCTCGCTCGCTTAGCCGACTGCCTCGCCACGGACAGTGCTCAACCGCACTACGCAGGTACTACCAAGGCCGACCTTAGCCATTTAGGCGCCCCGGGTGAGCCTTTGACGCTCTTTCAAAAGACTTACAATAACACAGAACTCTAAAGAGTAAAGAAACCGACTTCAATCTTCAACTTATATGGTTTTCTCATGGATGCCGTTTTCAGAACTAGACGAAATTAAAATGGGACCAATCTGGATGCACCAGCTTTCAAGTAAAAAAGAATCATCCAAATCGGTTCACCCAGTCGAAAGTTCTGAGGTAACAAACATAAAAAAAAACAGACGAATTGATACACTCCTTTTTGAAGTCGGTTCGGTCGAGGTTCTCAACTCGATAGTATTTTTGTGTTATTCGTTGAAGTCGGTTTTTACTCTTTACAGTTCTATGTTATTACAACAACATCGTCTGTATTCTCCAACAGAATGCCTCCACATCCTGTGCGCACTCAGCCCGGTATCCCTTGAACGTTGCACCCAATTAAGCACGATCCTTGAGAACTGTCAGCCTTCGCCCACGGAGTATAAAGCAGCGGCATCGGTACTAGACGCCGTTCACCCGCTTATTAACTTCAGCACTCGAACACGGGACACGCTCGTCATGGTGTGCCGGAAAGGACTGTACTCGAGGTGAGTGTTGAACGTGACGTGACAAGCACGGAGACGGGACGTGACAAGCACGGATACGTGCCGCGACAGTGTGTCTACGTGGCGCGACAGTGTCTACGTGACGCGACAGTGTGTATGCGTGACGTGACAGTGTGTCTACGTTACGTGACCGCGTCTACATGATGTGACAATACACCGACATACACAATCCCATCGACATACCCTACGTGACGGGACGGTATGTCGATGTGACTAAATACGTGTACTTGACGTGACATAAAAGTCGGCCTTCCTCAATGAGACGTGACTAGTACTTTTCTTGGCGTCTTCTGATTTACGATTTGAACACTTATTAAATATTATACAGTGCGTAACAGAAAAAGCGCAATTCCTCATACACCCCAATTAGTATATTAATATAAAAAAAATATGATGCAATCGAACTTTAGTTGTGTCTAACCAATTTTCTTAAATATCGATTAATAATAGCACGATATCCATAGAAAGCACTAAATTCAGCTACGATAATTAATTTTTTTTGAAAAATTTAACACATATTAAAAATAGCTGAAATCGAATAAGTAGTTGATACTGAACAAACTAATTTCAGGAATTGCGCGTTTTCTGTTACATGTTGTATAGGGCCAAAATATTGTATATCGCCCCAGGTTCGTATAGGTGGCGTAACAAGTTCGTCTAAGTGACGTGACGTATACGAGTACGTCGACGTGCTGTCCGACACTGTCATTGACTTACAGGTCGAAAAACTTTACCCGTCAATTGCACTATTTTCTTAGCCCGAGATGACTGGTACGCCTACGTGATAAGCACGTCTCCGTGACGTGACTACTTCGTCTACGTACCGTGACAAGTACGTCTAAATGACGTGACGTGCATTACTTTACCAAAGATGTGTTATCTTATTCTTCAAAATACGTCTTACAGGGACTCCATGCACCGATGCCTAGCGCTATCGGGATTCTTGAGCGTATTGCGGCACGTGAAGGTGTCTCGCGTCTTCTCAGCCAGTCAAAGCAGCAGTGAGCAGTACAGTGCCCATTCTTACCTCACTCAGCTCACAGTCGACCTACACGCCACTAGCGACGGCAACCAGTAAGTTACATTTCTATTAATGTTATAAACTTTTCATCTGTTGATCTCAGTTACATCTATCCTAATGAAGTCAAAAACTATTGTACCGATTTTAAAAATTCTTTTACCAATGGAAAGCTAGACTATCCCTGAGTAACATAGGCTATATTTTATTTCCACGGGAACGGGAACTACCCTGGTAAAACCGCGCAGAACCGCCAGTCGTATAATAATTAAAAACTTGATGGTTACCAGAGTGACATCCCGAGTCCGCAACGAAGCCATGTGCATGGAGGTGGTGTCGATACTGCGCCGCTGCCTCTTGCAAGACGCCGTCGTGAAACAGCTGCTCTACACCAGTACGTATCCTATTACTGACTGTTACATATACAACGCGTAACAGAATAAGCACAATTCCTTATACATCCCAATTAGTATATTAGTATAAAAAAATACGATGCATTCGTTACAAGTTAGTTTTGTCTAACCTAATTTCTTAAATAAACAGCAATAACAGTACGGTTTCCATAGGTAGCCCTAAATTCAGTTATACTAATTTAATTTTCTCAAAAATTAACACATTAAAAATAGTGAAATCGCTTATGTACTGAACAAACTAATTTCAGAAATTGTGCTTATTCTGTACATGTTGCATGTTACATTCAACTCTCATAACCGGTCAAAATCACTTTTGACTGCAAAAAACAGGCAAAAGTGGTTTTGACTAAGGGCATTGATCAAATCCATTTTCAAAATTTCCTTGGTCAAAATTTTAGCAGTAAAAAGTAGTTTTGACCTTTGACCGATTTGAACTTTATGCGATGTTTGCTTTGGTGAGTTTCTCCATCAATCCTCAACACAGTAACCGTACTAAAAAGTACATATACTTGTTACCTAAGCAGTTGGGTTTTCTCTGAAACAGAAATATACGAATGTGCGAAAGAGAAGCCAGTGCTCCACGAGTCGATATTGGAGCTACTATTCGAGCACCTCAGCAAGTACCTACCTGAGGCAGGCGACCGCGTTCCGCTTCTGATCGACAAATGTGTGCAGGTCACACCGATCACCGCTGTTTTGGTCGTAAGTATATTGCTCATGTGGTATTTGTATCCTTCAATCCTACCAATATCACTACATAGTATAAAACAAAGTCGCTTTCTCTGTCCCTATATTCCTATGCCCTTATGTCCCTATGTATGCTTAAATCTTTAAAACTACGCAACGGATTTTGATGCGTTTTTTTAATAGATAGAGTGATTCAAGAGGAAGGTTTTAGTATAGGGTTGTGTCCTACCTAGTCAAATCAATTACTTTTTACGATCTGTCAAAACGAAATTTTACTATGGAAAATGTACTGAAATAGCAAACTGTGACGTCATAGTTCTCAATTGCAGCACTTTTTTGGTTGTTTATTATTTTTAAATTTGCTATAATTGTAAATTGAAATACATATTTTGAGGTGTTTTGGGATAATCTTTTTAATGTATGACTACTCGCAATTTAATTTGGATGCTGTCAACTACCCAATTAGCATTCAACCGTGCGAAGCCGGGGCGGGTCGCTAGTTATAAATAAATTAAAAGTAAAAAAAATTTTTTTCCATTAACGTCTCATAAATCGCAAAAAAATGAACGCCGACTGCACGCACGAAAAAGTGTCATGTTCCGCCTGAGCCGATCGTGCGAGCGATAGCGCAGAACAAGCGATAGAGAGACCCGTGGCATTCGGCTTGTGACGCATCTATCTCTCTTCCACTCCAGTATGCAATTTTTCATCAATGTTTTCTTATGACGTTATATATATAATCTCATATAATCTCACGCCTTTCATCCCTGAGGGGGTAGGCAGAGGTATTCCATTACTGGATATACCCACATTTCACGAGATACATTGGACCCCTAAACGTGATAGGTGGTGAGCCCAACGTGATACAACGTGCGGGTTTCCTCACGATGTTTTCCTTCACCGTCGAGCGAGCTAGTGATAAATATGTACGTAAGTTTTTGAAAAACTCATTGGTACATGCCAGGATTCGAACCCGAGCCTTTTTAAACAAGCTTTTCGATTCTGAGTGACATCGTTTTATTTTTCGATTTAGTCTCAGCAAGCCCTTTAATTTGATACCAATATTGTAGGAATGCGTTAAAAATTACTAGTCCGCCATCTTGGGTGTTAATTTCACCCGAACATCTTCCGAAAGTCTTCATGGACTGAACATCGCAAATGGTAGTACATTTTTCTGCCATTATTCGCCCAAAAAAATACTTTCATTCCACAGGAACCAATATCGCATCTGCTATACGTGACCGCGCAGTTCCTCCAGCAGTCTGTCGAAGAGGAAGACCTGGAGGATATCTTGGCGAGCCAGAGCGCCGATACAGGCAGCGCTTACCTCAAGAGCAAGCTGTCCAGCGTCATGGACCAGCTGTGCACCAGTGAGGAGTTTGGGAAGATCGACTTGGTGAGTGTGGCGAGGTTGTCTGGGATGGCAGGAGGTCATGAGAAACTCGTCGTATAGTATTAATTTCAATTAGCACTTACAAGCAAACAGACTCCATAGGCACAACATAGGTTCCGCCTGCGCAAACCGCCTCATATCGCCAAATAGGGTTGTGTCCTACCTAGTCAAATCAGTTACTTTTTACGATCTGTCAAAACTAAATTTTACTATGGAAAATGTACTGAAATAGCAAACCGTGACGTCATAGTTTGTAGTACTCAATTGCAGCACTTTTTTTGATTGTTTTATTATTTTTAAATTTGCTATAATTGTAAATTGAAAATAGAAATACATATTTTGAGGTGTTTTAGGATAATCTTTTTAATGTATTACTACTCGCAATTTAATTTCGATGCTGTCAACTACCCAATGGTCGCAAAAAAATGTTATTCAGCCATTTGCGCAACCTCAGAACTGCCAAGTAATAACGGCAACTGTAACTTTTTGCAGGTCCAGTATTATTTTTGAGCAAAAATACGACTCTTTTGCAACAGTTTTTATTTGACAAAAAATAGAACAAAAGTCAAATTATAAAAAGGTAAAAGGTTTCAAATAAACTCAATATAAAACCAAGTTGCCAGAACATCGGCAACATCCAGGATGTCTACATTTTTTATGATTATTTGGCTGTATTTAAAAGGCACGTGGGAGAGCCATGCTTCGGCACGCTTGGGCCGGCTCGACCGGAGTGATACCACGGCCGCACAGAAAAGCAGCGTAAAGCAATGCATTGCGTTTCGTTGAGTGAGTGAGGTCACTGGAGGCCCCAATCCCCCCTCCCCCTACTCCCACCTCAAAGGTCGGCAACGCAGTTGTGACTCTTGAGTTGCAGGTGTCCATGGGCGACGGACGTCACTTACCATCAGATGACCCGTCTACTCGTTTGCTCCCTTTTTTATCATAAAAAAATGCAGTTGCCAGAGCCAACAAAAAATTTACTTGAAATTTATATGATAAATTTTGCTTTGCCTCTTGTTTAAACCAGGAAGACCCCGGCCTCACAGACCTCACCCCGGAATCGAAAGCGAAGGGCCTCAAAGTGCAGCAGATACTGCAGTGCTACGAAGCGCTAATAGCTCACCAGCTAATGCAGTGGACACCTAACAGCGACCAAGTAGCCGCCACTGTCTATAAGCTGTTTAAAGCGAGTCATCAGCTGTTAGATAATACCAAGGTCAGAAAAAGTAATCAATAATAAAATATAGCAAGTACAAAAGCCTATTTATTCAATTTTGTACAATAATTTTACAAATTTATATATAAGTTATTAGGTATATTATCAATAATTAACTTCTTCTAAAATTTTTGTTTTTTGTTTTTTCGTAACTTAATGTTACTTTAAAATAATTACAATCTAGCCTTATGTATGAGTCTAATAAAAATTATTTTAAATTTAACTCAATTTGCTAACAAGTCACTATTCTAAGAAAAGGGTAAGACACTTTGTTCATGTTGACAGCTGCGAAACTAGCGCCATTTTAGAAAGAACAAAACATATTTCTCCATATAGGGAAGAAAAAGTCATAAATAAATTAATTTCTGGCGCTGATAGCTGCTAGCGCCATTTTATCATAGTGTTATGTATGATCTGTATTCTAAACATACTACACAACTGATTTAAAGTCTAGAATATTTAATTTCAATATGGCCCTTAGTTGTCACATTTTTCTAAAGTATCGCATTGGACAGTGTCTATAGGAAAGACAACTGCTCCGCCAACCTAACACGTACACCCGAAAAACATCCTTCTTCAGGTGCAATCGGGTTAAAAGTATGTAGTACCGACCGATCCGAAAAACCCGTTGAATTTAATTCAAATTTTCGAATACAGACCCCACCAAAATTGGGCAAAAAGGGCAGCAAATCGACGCTAAACGATACGAGAGAAACAGTGAAGACGCAAAAGAGCCAGAAGTCTCAGAAGGACAAAGGCAAAGGTCCGGCCAAGATGTCCAACTTGGTTAAAGATCGGGCGGGGCCGTTTAAGCCGTTGCCCTGCGTGTGGGACCTCAAGCTGTGCTTGAGGGTTGTGGAGCTGTTGTATAAGTAAGTGATGTATTTATAAGCGTAGAAATTATTCCCGAAGTAATGCCCAAGCAGAGTTTTTTTTAACCTTTAAAAATCCCGCCTTCGCCCAACCCCGCGTTACCCATGGAATATTTCTTGGAAACGTTCGGGAAAGTTAGTATTGAAAAATACACGAGCGAACAAAAAATAGTGGACCGATTTTAAAATTCTTTCAAAAATGGAAAGCTACATTATTAGCGAGTAACATAGGCTATATTTTATCCCCGTATTCCCACGGGAACGGGAACTACGTGGGTGAATTCGCGGGGCACTGCTCGTAATATATCCCACATACTACATACATACATACATAAAGCTATCAGGGTTAGGCAGAGACGAGGGATCGCCACTTTGCTCGATCTCTGCGTACTTCTTTCGCTTCCTTCACATCCATAAGCATTTTCATGCACGCTCTTTTATTCTTCGCACACATCTAATATATCTAGATAAAATGATAACGTTTTCTACAGCGAAGACGTTCCCTGGAGCACAGCTGAGCAAAGGAACCAGTTAAGGACTCGAAAAGACTTCCATCAATGGGCTCTGCGCTGCGTACTGTCCGCACTATCTGAGCGCGCCGAGAAGCGGGCAGCTAGGAATATAGCTGACATTGCTGCCGTACTGTACTCCCGGTGTATTTGCAGGTAAAAATACCATTGTCATGATGATACCAATGAGTTTTTCAAAAACTTACGTACATATTCATCAGTAGCTCGACGGTGAAGGAAAACATCGTGAGGAAACCCGCAGAATTAATTCTGAGGCATGTGTAACTGGGCTCCTATCACCGTTTAGGGGTCAAATATTCTAATGAAAAGTTGGTATTTTCAGAAATACCTCTGCCTAACCCATTCGGGAATAAAAGGCTTGAGTTTTTTTAATACCATTGTAACTGGCTAATGTTTGTACATCGGAAATATTAAAGAATATTTTTTATGAGAAGTTTTTTTACAGTAACAAAAGCCAAGATAATTATTTTCACGGTTGTACTATTGCCAGTCTAAATTACAATCTGGAACATGTTACATATTGATCCTTTTCTAGAATCAGCTATACATACTCGTACATGGTGATCTTTTTACTGGGTCACTAAGGGGACGAAATCCGGGCCGCTAGTACTTAATAAACTTACTAACATATTTATCACTAGCTCAACGGTGAAGGAAAACATCCTGTTGAAACCCACAGATCCCAGAATTGATTCTCAGGCATGTGTAATAGCACCTCGATCCGGTGAAGCGCTCGTTACGTCTTATTGTGTTCAATGAGGGTCTAGACACACGGACCGCAATTCAACTGCAATTCGACCGCAAAACTGCAGTTTCGGTGCAGTTTGAATGCAGTTGGCAATCATTGTCAATGGCAATCAAACTGCGCGTTGGTGTGCGGTTGGCTTGCAGTTTCATTGCAGTCGTGCCAACTGCATTCAAACTACACCGAAACTGCAGTTTTACGGTCGAATTGCAGTTGAATTGCGGTCCGTGTGTCTAGACCCTAACAGATATCAAGCTGTACAAATAAATATTGTCCCAGGTTTCAAGACATGTGTGACTTCGACGAGCAAACCACCCTGGGCAGCATAGAGGTTTTCAAAGAGTGCCTGTCGCTACTGTTCTCTTCGCAGTACTCTCTGAAGATGGACAGTTTTGTCCAAACCATAAGTGAGAATAATTAGAGCATTTATTATAGCTTACTCCTCTGGGATGTGGATTGAACACAGAAATTCAAAAATCCGTTTATTAGTGCCTATATTTTAAAATGTTACGACCCTCAAATATAACAGTTTTTCTCCTTTCATATTAGTGTTGACTAGCTGTGCCTCGGGGATTTACACGAGTCAGGAATGATACTAATATGATGAATAACACGCCAACAGCCGGCCTCACAGACACATCGGCGCCTGCGCATGTGGCAGCAATACTAGAGCAGATACACTCGGCTCTAATGCGCATAGAGGAAGAGAGCGCAGTGGAGGAAAGGGATGTTATGATGAAGAAACTGCTAGGAGCCCTTATACAAACGGCTACTGTGCTCCTTGAAGTACCAGTGAAGTCTACTTCTGAGACCAGTGCGGTGAGTGTCTGTATGGTGAATTGGCTATTTGATTGTATCAAAATTAAATTGCAGTGATAGCCTTACGGTTAAAGAGCCGGCTGAAAATCAGTGGGGCTCGGGTTCTGGCATGTACCAATGAGTTTTTCAAAACTTACGTACATATTTATCACTAGCTCGACGGTGAAGGAAAACATCGTGAGGAAACCCGCAGGTCTCAGAATTAATTCTGAGACATTGTAAATAGACCCGGTCCGGCGATGGGCTCACCACCTATGATGTTTAAGGGTCCAATATATCTCGTGAAAAGTGGGTATATCCAGTAATGGAATACCTCTGCCTACCCCCTCGGGGATAAAAGGCGTGAGATTATTATTATTATTTCTAAATTTAATTGCGAGTAATCACTCATTAACAAGATTATCCTAAACCACCTCTAAAAATCCATTCCGTTTTTAATTTAAAATTAAAGCAAATTTTAAAATACTAAAACAATTAAAAAAGTAGTAAATTTTCGTTTTGACAGATCATAAAAAGTTACTCATTTGACTAGGCAGTCAAATACCCTATTGTCGTACTCTGGAGCAATAGTAAATTTTATAATAATCTATAAAGTTAGTTAAAAAGAAGCGATTGAGTAGGCGCCTAAAATAATGGAGATATTGGATTAGGCAGTCAATTACCCTACTAATGGTTTACACACTGTTACTACTGTTAGTTAACATTGATTCTGTAAACGGGTATATGAATACCAAACGTCAGAGATGGCAAGCAATGTTCATATACTGACCAACTTAACTAAACAGAGTGTAAACCCGTGCAGCCATAAGATCCAAAGTTTTTTTCGTTTTCTTATTTTAAGGCATTGGCATTTTAGCCATCAGCACTAAACACGACACGAAATTCAAGATTTCAGCTCTGCTTCAGAGCTATGCACAAAAATACATAAGTTTCTTCAAAACTTATCGAAATGTCACTTGGTTATCAACAGTAAAGCGATAGTGCACTTTTACTGAAGATTTTGAAGAGGCTTCTTGAGGTAATTCGAAAAAGTCCATCGCACGCATTTTATCGAATTTCCAATTCACTGCACACTATCAAGGACATTTACCACATAATATACTATCACTATTATGAACTAAAGCCCAAAATATACGGCAAAACAAAAATTTTACAAAAAACATGACGTCCTTCTTCAGATTCCCGCCAAAAAGCTAGATCCAATGTTAATATTTAGTGACAGCTGTCACTGAACTGACAAAAACCATCTCCCGCAGGTAATAGTGAAGCTGGAAGAGTACGTCCGCTCGAGCAAGCTGGAGTGCCTTATGCTGGTGCCTGCCTTACTGACGGCGTCTTGTAGGGAGCAGCAAGAAGCGCAGCTCGTCGACGACCTGCTGCTCAAGCTGACCAACGCGCTCGGGAGGGTCGACGTGAGTTTTTTTTAAATTGTTTATTGGCGTTTCGATTCCTTGTCCTTACTGCCCGGTCAACGAGGCGGGGGCCGGGGTTGCCATCTACTCATTGTAACTATTTAACTTTTGTATGTGTTAGGAACGCTTGAGAGGTGTCTGGATGTTTACGAAATAGATACCGAATGATTGTACCAGTGTACTAATATTTTAAATAGGAAAGATTTGTATTTTTGTAAGTTTGTTACCAATAAACTCAAAAACTACTAAACCGATTTTTAAAAAAACACCAATGGCAAGCTAGAATATCCCTGAGTAACATAATAATATATATATATTATATATTTCAAGAGCAGTGATAGCCCGGACGGTTAAAGAGCCGGCCGAAAATCAGTGAGGCTCGGGTTCGAATCCTGGCATGTACCAATGAGTTTTTCAAAAAACTTACGTACATATTTATCACTAGCTGGACGGTGAAGGAAAAACATCGTGAGGAAACCCGCAGGTCTCAGAATTAATTCTGAGACATGTGTAAAAAAGACCCGGTCCGGCGATGGGCTCACCACCTATCACGTTTAGGGGTCCAATATATCTCGTGAAATGTGGGTATATCCAGTAATGGAATACCTCTGCCTACCCCCTCGGGGATAAAAGGCGTGAGATATATATATATTTATGAAATATTACATATTTTATTCCCGTATTCCCATGAGAACGGTAACTACGTGGGTGAAACCCCGCAGAACCGCTAGTTATCTATATACAAATAGGCATTCTGACGTCAGCCCCCTAGATAAGTGGCAAACGAAGGTTTCATTCGTTTAGCAGGCGTTCGCTTGAAATACTACGTGTCAGTGACTATACTTCTCTTAGTGTGTTGCGCTTAAAGCAGCGCGCGTGATAAGTCGGGCGTTTATTGTCAATCCCATACATTTGTCGTTCTATTTGACTAATCTTTACGTTTTACAACGTGAACCAGTAGTTTCTTCAAAATATAAAAATAAACTATACCTAAATTGAACCTAGTAGAACAATTGTAAAAAAAACACTAATAACCGAAAACCGAATGACAAAATTTTTGTGCCATACTATAAAAGCTCAAGTCAATTCTAAAGATTTTGCCGTGAACACGTAACAAACTTACTCAATACTTTCGCATTACTTATATTAGTTAAGATGGTATAGTAAAAATACGATTTTTAACAACTTTTTTCATCAATACGATAAGACACCTCCACGATCTAAAGTGAATCAAGACCTTTTACAGGAAGATGACACATCGGCCGGTGGGGAAGAACCGACCAATTTCCCGACGATAGACGCTCGAACCGGACACGCGGTCCTCGGCCACGTATGCGCCCATCTCTCCGCGAGGCACAAATGCATGGAGCATTTGCTGAACCGCGCAAGAGACCTCACCAATGCTCTAGCCGTCGCTGTACATGGAAACCACCAGAGGATAGACAGGGGTTAGTTTTCAAACGACTTAAAAAAATTAGGAGGTTATCAATTCGACGGTATGTTCTCTTTTTTGGGTTCTTTTTTTTTATTACTAAGACTTCGCTGTTTGCCTGTCCGTCAGTCTGCCACCAGGCTGTATCTCAAGTACGCGATAGCTAGACAGTTGAAATTTTCACAAATTATGTATTTCTGTTGCCGCTATAACAACAAATACTAAAAACAAAAGAAAATAAATATAAATATTTAACGGGGGCCCTCATACTACAAACGCGATTTTTTTTGCCGTTTTTATAGATAATAGTACGGAACCCTTCGTGCGCGAGTCCGACTCGCACTTGGCCAATTTTTTTATGTTTGTTCCTCAGAACTTTTGACTGTTTGAACCGATTTTGATATTTTTTACAAGCTTTTATTTAACTTAAAATCTATGTATGTAAGTATGTAACTATGTATGTTCGGGTGGAATCTTGCAACTCAACTTTTAAGCAGATATCAGATATCTTCAACCGATTGAGCTGAAATTTGGTTATTATGTAAGTTCGGAGACAATGCAATATTACGAGTTTTGTGTGCCTTGTTATTAGACTATTGACTGTTCTAAGTGTAATTCTTATTACCTACAGAATAAAATACATTTTCATTTATGGTACCACCGAGCTGATTTGATGGTGGAGCCAGGTGGTGGATGAGTCACTAACGAATTGTAAATTTTCAGAACTGAAGGAGCTGTACAAGTCGGTGGTGATCCAGCTGTGCCAGGTGGGTATGTGGACGGGTCGTCTGGGCAAGCTGCGATGCAGTGTGGGTGGGGGCAGTGACCGCGTGCTGACTGCCTGCGTGCGCCTCTACGGGCTGCTCTCCGCACTCGCCAGGCAGATCGACCCGGCAACGGCGCAGATTGTGCGGTAGGCATCCGCAAATATAATATAATAATAATAATACATGGTGCAAACTGTACTTTCCACTTTGAGTGCGAGAAAAATTGTCAATTTAGTACAAATTTATTTAAAACCGAACAAATACACTCGACGAAAATTCTGAAATTTTCGCGGGTAGTTTTTTCTTCTAAACCTGTCACAGATTAACAAAGACATTTGAATCTCTTTTAAATCACACGGCGCCACCTGCTATACGGAAACACCATGGAACTAAAACTCACAACATTTTCGCAACTAATATGGTCCACACTCCACAGATATTTACTGGCTGTTTGAGTTTGTAAAGTGACAACTTTAGTCCCTAGGGAGTAAAAAGTAATTAGTTTTTTAATTTCCTTAATGAGGGACTAAAGTGGTCACTTTAGTCCCGCTTCGTAGGGCTATATTGGGGACTTTTAGAGCATGAGAAGTGAAATAGTATGTTACACACCTAAGGAATTAAAATAAGAAATGTCTCAGATTCGCCTCGGACAAACATGTGAACTGAGCCTTTCTTATTTACTTCCCGAGGTGTGTATACTTTTTTCTTATCGTAGGCGGAAAGCGGCAACTTTGTTTAGCGCAGCTGAAAAAAAAGCTGAAAAATCATATTCTCTTGATATATCATCGGTTTCCGAAAGGCAAAAAAAATCGCTGAGAGACTTAAATCTCAGATTAGCTGTTCTGATTGGTTGTTGCAAAAACCTAGTTTTTTATAACATGAGTTTTAACACTGTCTGCTAATTTAAGTTTGATTCGCCTTTCAGAAACCGGGGTAACTGTGTATGGGGCACAATATATTACAAAACTGATCCTAGAAACAATTAGATAGAATTTTTTTTTACATGTTTCATGTTTTCGTAAGGGTATATCCAACAAAATGTATTTCATACTACATAAATCCGTTCAGTAGTTTTAGCGGTAAGGAAATAACTATCCTTCCATCATCCTAATAAATCGATTATCCAGATTTTTTTTTATATAATTACAATTGTTTAAAGAACCCCATTATAATAGAAAATCAAACTAACTTACTAGGCCCCGTAAGAGATATTCGATGATTATTAATTTAAGTAATTAAGACATTACAATACATATACATAATCTACACTTCTACACTAATATTATAAAAAGGAAAGATTTGTATGTTTGTAACGAATAAACTCAAAACTACTGGACCGATTTCATAAATTCTTTCGCCATTAAAATGCTACAATATGCCTGGGTAACATAGGCTATATTTTATCCCCGTATTCCCACGGGAACGGGAACTACGCGGATAAATCGAGCGGAACAGCTAGTAATATAATATTTTAATATTAGTCGAAGGTTGACGGAAGTTTTATAGCAAATTCTCCCCAGCTTCGAACGCCTGCTGAAGATAAGCGGCAAAAAGCTGTCATCGGTCACCGATAACCTGATCACGTACCTGGAGGCATCTCAGCAGCAGCAGAGCGCGAACAAAGTGCTCAGGGACACTAAGCTCATCCCGCGGCTCGTGCTCGAAGCGGAACTGTTCACTAAACACGTTATACTGCTCGCTGGGAAAGGAAAAGTGAGTCAACGTTCACACTTAGTAAAAGATCCCAATAACAGACGACCTTCACCGAGCTGTTTATTCGATGAAAAGTATTTTATATCAAATTTAGTATGTAAAATTCAGTCCAGAATAAAAAACAATTTTTTTTTTAACGTTGCACTGGTTTTTTCAATAGACAAATTACATACCAATCGAAAGTATGAAGTCTATAGAATATGAAAACAGTCTTGAAATTTATGAATTCCGTTTGTTGCAAATCAAAATATTGCTGCGAGCTTAGATAAAAGCAAAAGAGGAAGATACGGTATAGTCATAGAAATCATCGTTGACATTTGGACCACATACAACTACAGGCGCAAATTCACTTACACATATTCAAATCCCAAGCTCGTGGATAGAAAATAAAAAAAGAGATAGAAAGACGTACTCGGGCACAAGCGCGAACGAGATGACTATATGTAGCACTGTTACGTAAACCAAGTTAGTCGGGTTTTAAGGTATTCCCCTGAACGCTTGTTGACTAAAATTGTGTGAAGTACCGTCAGCCCAAAAAATAAATAATATTATTTTCTACTCTTTTTTTATTGAAATTGTAAATTATTATATACATGAAAAGGAATTAATACTACGGTAGGTATCAGGAGGAGATTTAAAAACCTTCCAATATTACATGCCCTAATTTGACTTAATCTTGATTAAGCCTATCATTAATGTGTGGGGGAATGCTGCTGACGTTCAGAGTATATTTATTTTGCAGAAACGAGCTATACTTTAAAAGAATATATCACTTGACAAAAAAAAATAGATTAGATACTTTTTTATATCCTTTTTTGGTCACATACATATCTTCCGACATGAAGTGCATGGTACATTTACGAATGTTATAGTCGGTATAAAATCCGGCTTTTGTCTGTGTTTTCTGACAACTGCTGACCATTTACGCTTTAATATTTCATCTTTAGGAAAACAAAAAAATGAAAATTAGCTCATTGAAATAAGTTAGTCAGGTCTACATTTGTCTGATACACGTATGTATAAATATATAATATTCAATCACATTCAGCGCTGTCAAAATCACAGTAATATTTAACCAAACATAATAATATATAAGTAGTGAGTTAGTTATTTGGTACCCTAAGGCCTTAACACAGGATCTGCCTAGTTTGGGACTAAATAACCCGGTGTGAATTGCATTCCACAATTTATTATTATTATTAATTAATTAACGAATTTAGATTTTAAGGTGCTAATTTAGAGCTTTGATACTTCGTAAAATAACACTTAATACGTCAATGAATATTTTGTATGTTTATCAAAATGTATATTAATGTACTTATTCATAAAATAAAAATATTATATTGCTGACGCTACCCAACGCCGCGCTTTTAATGCCTGCGATTAGAGCTGTAGCGAAACGTATGTATTCGTTACTGAGCAACGAAACGTTACTCAATAATACATTTCGTTACTCGCATTTTTCGTCGTATGGGTACCTCATGGGTACCTACACTGTTTCAGTTCACGCAAGTGTACCGTTGATGCATTACGACTCTTAGCATAGCATCTTGTGAGGTATCAGAAGTAACGAGTAACGATACCATAATAACGAGTACCTAATTATTATAGTAAGGAATACACGGGTACGCGTTTTTTTTCGTTACTTTTACACCTCTACCTGCGATATTGCCGCACTTGTCACACTCGTAACAGTTGTATACTTACTTCTCTGTCTGCAAATGGCGAAATTTAACCAAAGAAATAGATTCACTTTTCATGAAGTTTAGTCTTTTTAATGTGCTTACGAGTGGAATGTGATCCCGTGGGTTTTATTTTTTGTTCTAGTGCTATTTGTACAATTTATAAAAGCACATGAGGCATTGTATAGCGGTTCAACCATTCAGTTATGTGTGTTTCCTTCTCGTTGACTATCACGTGCTGTCGATACGCCGGCCCGATTGCGACTACAACGGATTGCGCTACTTGCACCTAATTTAAGGGATAAGAGATTTAATTCCTCTTTTGCTTTTATCTAAGGCTGCGAGTGATTAAAACGGACGACTGAAAAGTCTCAGCGAACCATCTTTGAATGAAAGAGAGTGCGCATGCTTTTTGCCGTGAAATAGAAAAGGATAGCGATACAATAAATATTTTAAATATTAAATTAATCTTATCCTGGACTGAATTTTTTCAGGCAACCCACTCGCGATATCTTTTTTAACATACTAAATTTGATATAAAATACTTTTCATTGAATAAACAGCTCGGTGAAGGTCGTCCTATATTCGGATCTTAGACTAACTATAGTCTTTCACATAGCTCGGGTTCGGTGACAGTTCGCATTTCCTTTACAAACTTACTCGATACTTTAGAAAAGTCGATTGGATTTCATTAGGGCACATCCACGGCACATCACTTCAATTGTCAACAGTGAACTGTCATCGAACCCATGCGATGTGAAATGGACTATAGTGATGTTACTTCGACTCCGAGAGTTAGGAACTTGCGACTGATTTCTCTCATCCGCGGGGCTGGCTTTAACCGCTAGCCCTGCCCTAGTGCACAGTGATGAATCAATCAATCATAAACATTTATTGCTAGTTGAAGGTTACAATTTACATCTTTGCCGCCCCATTACCTAAATCTATAGGTACATAAAAGAAATAATTGTAACTGCCCAATGTTTACATAACGACGCTTTTTATCTCTGAAGGGGAAGGGTATTCTGGGACCTACAGGTTTTCTCACGATGTTTCCTTTCACCGTCGAGCTAGTGATAAATATGTACGTAAGTTTTTAAAAAACGAATTGCTACATGCCAGGATTCGAACCCGAGCCTCAAGCATTAGAAGCGGGCTATTTAACCGCTAGGCTATCACTGCAAAGATTATCACTGAATATTAATTGTACCCAAATTATTTTAATTCATTGTTCTTTAGCCACTTATTTTTTTTTTACTTTATTTTTTATTCCAGGCAGTCTATAGCACTACCTACTTAGTTTTTAATTGTGGAGACTTATAATTAGCTACTGATATTTTTTATTGTGCCTTTATTTTAGTGATGTAAAATGCTGTAAGTCTTCCAAAAAGTAAATAAAAAAAATAAAATAAAAATATCATATGTAACTAAGGTTGGATGAATGGAGACGATTGACAAAAGTCCGTGCAATTATAATACCACTAGTGAATTTATAATATCACGGCTTTTGCAATAACACTTGACATATTAAATGGTCGTGTACTTTATAGTAAGGCCGTTTTAACTTGGCTGCTCTGAACATAGGCTCCGCCTGCGCAAACCACCTCTTACCACCAAATGGTCGCTAACAAATGTTATTTCGCAGCCATTTGCCTACTGTACTTACTGCATTTCCTTCTCGGCAGTTCAACTATCAGCAATACCTTTCGCTGGGTACGGCTCGAGACTTCAAGATCAAAGGACCTGTGCTCCAAGAGGCGCTGCAGGCACGGCAGGGTGACCAGGCTAGGGAAGATGGTGAGTTAATTTATTGTTATCTGGGGGCACGGCAGGCAGTGAGAAAAAAAGCGGTATGGCCGTACCATCCTTTTCTCAAAGCAGTTCAAGCCATTTTCGACTCTCTAATTAATAAATATTACTATAATTATGTTTTTGCTGGATTCCCCGAACTCAAAAGCGTGGTCTCGGCGATAAGACCCACGATGTTTTTTGAAAATAAGTTTTTATTGCATTTGCGTGCTACTATTTACAATATTTAAGGTTAGCGCTGAAATGGTGTTAGGGAGTTATATTTCATTGAAAGTTTTCAAGTTTCATATTACGTTCACCTTCAAAAACCATGCAGCTAGACATTATAAATGTACCTATGTGGCTCTCTGCTATAGATAGTAAATATATTATTATGTTAATTATAAAATTTAAACAATTTAAACGAAGCGCTCGTAGCCCTGCGGTACCAGTGTGTTCAACAAAGTCATCTGTGGTGGAGTCGCAAAGACTTTCAATAAAAGGACTTATAAGCTCCTTCATTGATTAAAACCTTTTCAATTTGACTTTATTTCTTAGATGAGCAAGAGGACATCAACGACGCCGCGACCGAAATCCTTTCTCCATTGCAAAGCGATGAAGAAGCTGAAGTCGGCGACGAAGAAACTTCTAGGAGGAAGCGGCGGAGAGTGTCATAGTTCCGTCTAGGCTGCATGAGTGAAACTATAGTCTTCATTTACAAGTTTTTAAAATTTGTGTATGAATAGAGAAAAAAACATTTAAGTGCCTTAATGTATGTACAGTCAAGAGCACGCTAAGCTTGACACTTTGGACTTTGACCCGGCCCTGTATTCTATGGCGCGCAGTATAAATCAGAGCTCAGCTTAAACTGGTAGTGTCAAGCTTGACTTTCTCTTGACTGTACAGGCATTCATAAACTACTAAAGTAATGTAAGGTATAATTAAGGCTACAATTGTTCTACGTGAAACATTAGTCAGAGCATTTCCAAGCAATTCTCAGCATTCAATACACTGTAGGAAGTAAGTTTTAAGTATTCGCTAATCGCGCCTTATTACAAAGCGGGATTTGAAGTTCTAAATCCGCTGTCACTTCTTGACAATAATGTTAAAAAGCGACGCAACTGTGATACAAATTTCTAACTATATAATGATTTGTTAATAAGGAAGTACAATTTTAACGACAGCTTCAATGCGCACTAGAACAATTAAAAAACAATTATCTCATTTTCTTTTCTTAATAGGCCTTGATGGCGTAATTTCGTGTGTAAATAATAATAATTCTTTATTGCAGACATTCATCCATAATAATAATAAATAATACAATTTAATAAAAATAAATTAATTAAAAAATAAATTAATACAATAATAATATTATTCAGTATGCATACACAATCTCTGCTGCATATATCTACTAAATAATAAATACAACAACAAAATTCGTAAGTATGTAATTAAAAATACGGGGTGCCTATATTTTCAGTATTCTAACTACGAACAATCCTCCTTGAGTACTTATAGATAGAATAATTCGAGGTATATGGATAATAGCACTAGCTTTCCGCAGATTGTCAGAATAGTTTATTATCTCCATTGAATAATACTCTACCGAGAAACGAACACTCCGTATCTGGCTATCGCTCGTTAACTATACTATTTTGCGGAACTGCTAGGACGAATGTTCAGTAATGAAGTAATAATTGAATATATTTCTTGGAATTCAAGTATCGGCATCGGCCGTTCAGTTTCAAAGAATTGTAACAATAACAACTAATTATTAAAGGTTTTACTTTTTATTCTGTGATATTAATGCGTCGTTATTTGTGTTGAGGTACGAATTGTATTAAAGCCAATTAAAATTAATATTTGTTTTTAATTTACTGTCTTTTCCCGAGTAATTTTAATATGTAACCACATGTTGTTTTTATTTATTTGTTTCACATTTCCGAAGTAAATATTATGTAGTCTTTATAATTACCACAATTAAGGATATTACTGTCGACTGCACATTTCTCGGTATTGTAGTCATCAGTTACATTTGTTGTCGTTTCAAATGTACCTACGAAATGGTGAAAAACACCAGCTGTTCTTTTAGTGGGTGTGGCAGTGTAGGTATTGTACTTACTATGTATGTATAAATGGTTTAGCTTTATCATATTACTCACATGCGTCCATCGGCGTTGCCCGCGCGGATCCCGTTTTTAGGGTTCCGCACCCAAAGGGTAAAACGGGACCCTATTACTAAGACACCGCTGTCCGTTTGTCACCAGGCTGTAGCTTAAGAACCGTGATAGAAAGTTGAAATTGTCCGTTTTATAGATTACTAGGGACCCGCCCCGGCTTCGTACGGTTGCAATGCTAATACTAAAACCTTCCTCTTGAATCACTATCTATTAAGAAAAACCGCATCAAAATCCGTTGCGTAGTTTTCATGATTTAAGCATACAAAGGGGCATAGGGATATAGGGACAGAGAAAGCGATTTTGTTTTATACTATGTAGTGAAGGTACGGAAGCCTTCGTGCGTGAGTCCGACTCGCGCTTGGCCGCTTTTTGTCTTTCATGAGTAACAGATTTATTTGCGGGAGTCAAAACATGCGGCATAAATCGCCGTATTTTTGATTGCGTTGACTATT
The DNA here is from genome assembly GCA_963855545.1 of Ethmia dodecea. Classification (NCBI taxonomy): domain Eukaryota; kingdom Metazoa; phylum Arthropoda; class Insecta; order Lepidoptera; family Depressariidae; genus Ethmia; species Ethmia dodecea. Next base: position 12,249,171 of record OY979446.1, on the reverse strand, counting down.
TTTATACAGCTCCAAGGGACCTAAGTATGTAGCTGTATTTGATATTGCTTTCCACCTGATACCTCCACGCGTTCCTGAAGAAATGAGTCTTTTCTTTACAGATAGTCAGACGGAGAATGGACTGATCCTATAAGAGTTCCTTTTGAGCTACGGTGTGGGACCCTAAGAAACAATGTACTTAGTAAATATTTAATATTAAAAAGATATTGATCATGTTGGCAGAGTTTCGCTTTCTAATAAACGTGATGTAATAACAGCAAATTTAATAAACTTCAGCGAAGCGGCGCAATATCGGGAACTGGCGATGGCAGGAGTTACTGGAATCCTATAATAATTGGCGGTAGGTACGAAGTATTTCTGTCAGGAAATGTCCACACTAACTACCCCTTATAAATTTCTTAGAAAATGAATATTACAGAACACATAGATATAATGCATGAGCAAGTTTGGATGAAAGTCTATTTTAGATCCAGCTCAACAAATTAAATAAAAAATAAATAATCTCACGCCTTTTATTTCGAGGGGGTAGGCAGAGGTATCAAATACCCACTTTTCACGAGAATAGGTACCTACTCGACCCTTAAACCTGATAGGTGGTTGAGCCCATCGCCGGACCGGGTCTGTTAGTGTATGTGTGGATTGAGTGAGCACCCCTCAGAAAAAAAAGGAAAAATGCTCTTCATTTAGTAGAAGTTCTAAAACAATTGTAAAAGTAATCCCTGAATTTGTAAAATTACACATGCCTCAAAATTAGGTAATCCTGAAACCTGCGGGTTTCCTCACGATGTTTTCCTTTACCGTCGAACTAGTGATGAATATGTACCTACGGTACGTAAGTTTTTTGAAAAACTCATTGGTATCTACCTGCCAAGATTTGAACCCGAGCCTCACTTGATTATCATCGTGAGAAGCGGGCTCATTAACCGTAATGCTGTCACTGCTCTTCATTAATTAATAATAATAGATAAATATGATCAATTATATTGCTGATAAATAGTAAAAAATAAAATGAAAACGGCCAGAGAGCCATAAGGTTTTTTTTTACAACTGTCACGAAACCTTAAAAACAAATTAATCTCACAAATTAAAAATTAGGATGTTCCCAGAGCCAGATAGATGGTTTAATTTTTTATATGTAAGTACCTATGTCTCGTTCCAGAAACCTTCAGTATGCCCCACGACGTAGTAGGTACTATAGAAGGTTAGAAAACATGTTTTCAATTGGGCCAATATCTTCTCGGAATGATTTTACAGGCTGTAGGAGCTGCCGAACGGCTGCGTTCACCGAAACGCGGGTTCTTAGAAGGTTCCAAACGTAATATGCTACGGGGAATCGGAATAGATTCATTAATTTGCTACACGACCGAGCGTGGGTTTCGGAAATTCCCAGCATTCTCAGACGACGAAATTTGATTTGATTGAACTATAATTCGAGCAGTAGGTACCTAATTTTATCTTTTCATCTGCAGGTAGGTAGACGCAGGCAAAATTTGTGTTTAGAAAGTATTCCTTAAACTGGGTGTGATATATGATAGCTCATGTTTCACTGGCTGTATTGACAGATGTATTTACGGAAGAAGCAACGTAGGTACTATCAGCAAACGCTAAGCCTGATACATTTGGAAGAATTGTCGCTTGCAAGCTCAAATTTTATTACCCCGACGGCCCTTCGTCGCCAATTCTTCCAAATGTATCAGGCTTAACGTTTGCTGATAGTACATAAATTAATAGCAGTGATAGCCCTGTCGTTATAGAGCCCGCTTATGCGTAACGCTCGGGTTCGAATCCTAGAGAGGGCAGTATCTACCAATGAGTTTTTCAAAAACTTCGTAAATATTTATCGTTAGCTCAACAAGATATCTGACTGCCTAGTCAAATGAGTGCAAAGAGATTAAAATATAATAGGGCATAGAGGGGACAAAGCGAGGAAAAAGCCGAGAAGTTATTCCAAGTGGAATAAGTCTGTCTAGTACAATTTCAGAATTTCAGCTAGCGTTCATACTAACTGACATGACGCTTGAGCTTCAAAGTTTTGTAGGTATGAAAATATTCCCAATGCCCCCTCTATGTCCTATTATATTTTAATCTCTTTGAATGAGTGAGACCGTCAAGCTGTATTGTAAGCCTCACGATGGAATTGAGTTGTTCTGATATTGCCAAATAACTCTTCTTATATACCACAAAAATCACCAAATATGCCCAAAGCATACCTATAAATTGACCCATGTAGTTTCGGAGATATTTAGGTCGTTCAGTGAGGCTGCTATCTTGACGTTAAGTTAGCATGCTCATCTTAGAAGATTTTAGGGTAGGTAACATTGGTGAGGGTTCCAGCTTGACGGTCTCCAAATGGTGAAAATATGACATCATATATAGGTATACGGTCTTATTGAGAAACCTCCTTCTTTTTTATGTCGGTTAAAAAACTAAAACTTAGGTAGGTACTATGAAAAATTAAAAACCTACTACCTACCGAAGACTACGTCATAACCATATCTGATATTATCTACCTAGTTAACTAGGTACCTACTTTATGACTCAATTGCATCACTTTAGTTTTATTATTTTAAAATGAAAATCTAAATGCATTTTAGAGTCTTTTTGGGATAAGCTTTAATTAACCCGGTTTCGGTTCTAAATTTTCAATAATTTGAGTAGGTTATTAACTGCCATAATTAGGTAAGCCGACCTCCCCTACCACGGAGTCGGGCAAATCAATTAAAATAATTGGGTTTGGACGTACCTATGTTTTGATCAATAAATTACTAGTTAAATTCTACAATGCTTGATTGAATATCATTAGACATTCAATTAATTATTAGATAAAAAGGTTGTTGTCTGTAAAGTCGGACGGACGATAATTTTACGTGACATGTCGAAAACATTGATGAAAAATTCGAAGAGTGGAAAAGAGTTGATGCGTCACAAGCCCAACGCTAAGGCCGATCGTGCCTCTCTATCGTTTGTGCCGCGCTCTCGCTTCCATGCTCGGCTCAGGCGGAACGTGACAATTTTTCATGCGTGCAGCCGGCGGCGTTCATCGATTTATGACGTCATCATGTCAAAAAGTGGTAAAAAAAACTTACGTTGCCGCTGTCTCAGAGCTGCTCTTAGCAAATGACTTGAAAAGCTGAAAAAATGTTGAAAAACTACCTAATGCTTGCACATGCACAACTTTATTGCAATCAACATCTAATCATTGCGAAATAGTACGTATATTTACCTAGAATAAAAAGTACCCTAGATATTAACCCAGGTAGGTACTCAGTTATCTCTATAAGTACCAAATTTCATCAAAATCCGTCCAGTAGTTTTTGTGTGATGCGTGCACAGACAGACAGACAAAAATTTCAGAAATAGGTGTTTTGATCTATCTACACTTATTTAAAGCTAGCAATTTCAATAAACAATTCTATCTGAATTGTTCTAGGTAGCACGCTAAAACAATTTTAGGAATCCAAGGACATGAAGAATTTAAGTAAACAATTTTACAGACATAAATAACGTTTCTCAGAAAACCAATTTGATTGTTTATTTTCATCGCAAACTTGGCGCCTGGCACGATGACGAAGTAGTGTGCGACAGAGCAAATATAATATACGAAAGCGATTATTACAACACGCAATTTTTTTCAGTCTACGGCATAAACTTACGAGAGTACTTAAAAATGTAACAAAATTACCAAATGGACAAAATAATGAGGAATATCCGAAACGCACCAATCTGACCGCTGCATGGAAAAGGCCGGGTTCATAGGAAAAAAACTGGGAAATCTGAATGAGAACTTGAATAGGTACTTCTTGAATTACTACTATATCGCGGTAGCTGGTTTTATTAAAACAAAGAAAAAAATATTATTCTACAGGAAAAATACTCTACGGGCAGTTGTGACGAACACCTTCCTACTACACTTGCCCTGCCTACATCATCGCTGTGGACTGTGCGTAAGTTTTGTTGTCACTCCGTGAATCATTGGAAACAAAATAAAATGCATGTGACGATGTGTATTTCGGGAGCGCTACAAATGATGTGTACATGTAATGGCGTCATTAGCCTTCAGAATAAGAAATATCGGAATACGTCAAGTAGGCTAGTGTGGCAAATAATGCCAAGAAAACCCTCACGAAACCAGGAATTCGTCGTTTGACGACCAGAATGAAAATAATAGAATAGTTATTGATAAATTATAATGTGCTGTATACAAACTAACAATTTTCTTAAAGATTTTCATTACAGAGAATAGCGTACCACCTATCACGTTTAGGGGCCCAATGTATCTCGTGAAATGTGGGTATATCCAGTAATGGAATACCTCTGCCTACCCCCTCGGGGATAAAAGGCGTGAGATTATATTATTATTATTATAGAATAGCGAGTACCTATAAGTAGTACCTACTTATGTGACTATCTGATGATCCAACACGCATTACGTCCAACACGCATTTCGTCTAACATCCTTGGTCAGGCATGGTCTAAAAATGTCTGCCTGTAAAAATTAAATTAAGTTTAATTTGCCAAGACATCAGCAGCGTAATACTTACCACCAATACAGTGCATGATTTTTTATGCAGGTACCCATTTATGGGAATGCTTCTCAGTCAATATTTAGGGTATTTTTACTACAGGAAAATATCTCATTCCCCAGAAAAAATTTAAACTAATAAGTACCTACTACTCCGAAACGATAACACCTAGTAACTTGAAATATGGCATGTAGGCGTCTTAAATGTCGTAGGCAACCCCTATAAAGGGATTTTAGCAAATTCCCACGGGAAAAAGGTCTTTGGAAATAAACTTAAGTTCGAAAAACAAAGTGTCAAGTCAAACACACGTTTATTAACAAGAAACTAGGCATGTGGAGGCTTTAGCAGCAGCCGCCGCGGTACCGCCAGCTGTATGTGCCGAATGGCCGGCCGCAGGGCCCGCAGCACACGCCGCAGCAGGGCCCACTGAAGGGCGCTGGGAAGTTGGCCCCAGCCACCTGCCCGCAGCACGGGACTCCGCACGACGACCAGCACATCTTCTCAAGGGCCTTGGCTTTTTAAAAGGTTTTACTAATATATTTTGCAATTTTTAGGAATTTTCACAAGATTTTGGTAGACAAGTTTGATAGTGTGTGCAAAATGAAATTCGAATGTCACTTTCCGTTTTTGATTAGAACCTTCATACGGCCAAAAAGAACAACAGTTGTTCTTTTTGGCCGTATGAAGGTTTTATAGAAGAATATGAGAACTTTTCTTCCAATGACAATCAATGGAAAACAAAGAATAATCGTAATATTTTTCGAAGTCTTTCAAAAACTGTTTAGAAAATACACGAGAAAAACATAAAAAAATCTAAATTTACTAGTAAAAAAATATATCCTATTGTGAGTTCTGTCTTTTCAAGATATAAATTTGTTGTCTTCTGGAATTATATATTTTTTTACGTTTTTGTTCCAGCTGTGAAGATGCCCGTCCGCAACTGCTGCCTGGGATGCCAGGGCCCCATGTGCGGCCCATGCGGGGGGCATTGCTCGTCACGTTGCGACGGCGGCATGGGCCCTTGTTGCGTGCATACTCGGGGATTGCAGTGCGTGTCGCCTTGCGGTGACCGCGGCGTCATACACGGGTCAGTTTCCTACTATAATTTAAGAGTTTACCTTCCCTTCTGAAAGGCCTATTATTACTATAGGACAGAATAAAAACTGCATACTGCAACTGCTGCACGCAAGGTTACATAACGATCCTTACGTACGCATAGAACGCTTAGGAAGTGGTTAAGCACAGATAAAGATGACAGCTTTGTCAGACTCATTCACACTCATTGCGGCAGATGCCGGAAGGAGATCCTTCCGACTGTCCTCAAGCGGAGTTATGTGCTGGATTATGTAATACGGGCCTTATGGTGATTATCATTTGATGGTGAATGGAGCGGAGCAGGCTTCTCATAATTTGACGTATTTAAGCGGGATGTGTCCCGGTTTTAATTGTGTTTACGTTCAATTGAACTCGTTAATTAATGTCAGATACCCTTAGGTGACTTGGAAAATTCTGGCAGTTAGGTGACCACTAGTTTGACATCATCTCCCAATTCGCGGTTGGCTCGTCGGGGGGATTATAGCCCATATACTTCCTCAGCGTGAGGAAAGACTTTAAGTGTATTTGAGCTTAGGCTCAACAGTGGACTATTACTAGTTGATGTTGATGAAGCGGCATGTGGATTGTATAAAAAGACCGATCCAGTACCTATCTACCCAGCTTCGCAGTACCCTTAGCTTGCATTCGATCAACAAAGAATAATGCCGTTTTTTCAAAGTTCAGTTTCTACGTTGAGATAATCTATATAGCCTTATCATTTCAGACGCCGGTGCTGGTATAATTATTTAAAAAAAAAACTAGGGAATTCACGATGCGTGTAGGTACGAGCGTTATATTCCGTTTTCTTTTGTATGCAGTGCTCGCGGAGGGAGCGCGGGTTCGTACTTCAGCTGCGGACACGGCTGCATCGGCGGCTGCATTAGCGGCCTCTGTGGCTCTTGCTGCGGCCCTGCCTGCGGCTGACCTGTGCCGACGGTGGACCTACCATTGATTTCATCTGAGTATTTTGTAGTGCCATTTTTCTAGCAAAAATAAACATTTGGAAAAACTGGGATGTTTTTGTTTTCAAATTCCATTTCTAGTGATATTGTTCGTGGAAGGTTCAAATTGTCTCAAATACTTTTAGCTGGGAAAGGAAATGTTCAATGTAGGTGAGCAAGTTTTTTTTGGGGCATCGTGATTTTGGTGGAGTCATTTTGTCTTGACGCTAATTCAACTGGTTCCTCGATTCTGAAAAGAACCAATAGAATCAATAGATTTTATTAGCAAATATTTATTTAAGTAGGTAGGTACTCTAATTCCCGATGGTTTAATCTTTATGTTGACTTTCGTTCGTCACCCGTGACACCCCTTTGCAAAGGGGTACAATATCCCTATAGCACCCTTCGCTTTTCTCCATGACACCATTGTCTGTTAGTGATGGACTGCTATGTTATTTATTCATCTACGAGATGTCACGGGGAAAAGCGATTCTCCATAGGCACCCCTAGTAACGACCGTTAACTATCTCAAGGGAAGTCTTTTTATAATTAGTGTTTCGGAATGGCGTAGGAACTTAGTCAGGGTACCAAGGATTAGGTGGAGTGGAAACTGAAACAAGATTTTTTTTGTAAGTCCACTAATTGAAAATCAGTGCAGCTCCAATAACAATTCGTTGAGAAAAAGCGGTTAGAGAAACTCTACAAAACAATTATCACAAACAAGTTACACGGTAATATTTCAGATGAGTTTTCTAAAAACTCACGTAGGTAGGTAGGTACATATTGAGCACTAGCTGATCATTGTCATTTAAATATGTGGATAACAGTGATGCAAATTATACAATAAGTAATACTTTGTTATATACTTAAAGATCATATTTAATAATAGTTGAGATATAGAGCATAAAATGTTCGGAAATACAAAATATGTCCTACTGCTCTTATCGGCGCTGGTCCATTCTACAGAAAGCAAGCAGATTGAAGCAGAGCGAGCAAAATGTCGTACGATGATTGGCGGGCGGCACCAGCGCTGACCGGCGCGAGCTAGGAGTAAAAGTGTTCTGTGGGCGCGAGTCGGCGCCGATCGGCGCTTATCAGCGCTTGTTCATATAAATGCCTCCGCTGGTTACCTGCGCAGACCGGCGCCTATAAGCGCCGATAAGCGCCGATCGGCGCTTATCGGCTCTGATAAGTTTTCAGCTTTCTTTCTGTATACGGCTTAAAACCATATCTATCGCGGAATTACCTACACATGATAAAAAATTGGACAAGGATAAAAGGCTCTCTGGTAAAACCATTGTCTACATAATACTTCGTCTCTATAGTTTTCACTCATTATTTTATAGGGGTCCAAAAGGATCCAAAGATATAATGGTGAAAAATGTGTATTTCTAGGAATAGAACAAGACAGTATTCCAGGATAAGGCGTGACCATTTTCATTTACCTATATATTTTTTTCCGAAATATATTTCTGAAATTCGACATCCTAGCCACTATTTTCGATACGTGTATGCACCATGCATCCCGTATTGTTTTTGTCTGCTCTCAGTTAAAACAGTAGATAACATCTCTTTTTGCTAAAAACTTACCTATGCAACATTTTGGTGTGCCTTACTGGCTGTAGCTTTAGAAAAATGTAACTTTGAATTCAAATTCTTTTTCGTGTTCTAGAACGTTTCTTCACAGTTCTGAAAAAAACAGACTTCAGTCAAAACGCAATCTTCAAAACAACAACACGCCGAACAAATAAAATTAGAAAATATAAAAAAAAGTGAAATAATTCTCAATCTCCCTCGTCGCTTCAGTCGCGACGTCTGTTTTGATTACTCAAAAGCCAAAGCTCTAAACGAAGATGCCTTGCTACCCGTGCTACAACTCGTGCTGCTCTCCTTGCTGCTCGCCGTGCTACTACTGCTGTTCGCCGTGCTACGGCTGCTGCTACCGGTGCTGCTAAAGTGGAGAGCGGAGCCCAGTAGCATCCTCACGCTGGCTGCAGTGGCGCAGCGGTTTCGAGCCTTGCGCGAGCTCCGTTCATGAGCCCCGGGCTCCTCTTTGAGTGGAACGTCGAGCGGACGGGAGCTGGCCTCCTGTTGAGCGCAACGAGCTCGTCTTCATCGCTGATGCTGTGGCTTGGCACTGGTCCCGCGGACGATGCTGCGCACAAGATGTCCGCCCCGACGAAGGAAGCTACTTGGGCTCCAGTTTCGAAACAGCTTTGTCGCGTTTAATCCGAACTTTTAATGTGTACTTATGTTTGGATAGTTTTTATTTTTAAATAAACGTTCAGGTCACTTTATTTTTATCATTTATTACCTCCTTTTGGAAGTCTGTGCCCTCGTCCCTCGAGCGAGTCTGCTCTCGGGAGGAGTCTGTGCCCTCTGGCGAGTCTGCTCTCGGGAGGAGTCTGTGCCCTCTGCCCTCTGGCGAGTCTGCTCTCGGGAGGAGTCTGTGCCCTCTGCCCTCTGGCGAGTCTGCTCTCGGGAGGAGTCTGTGCCCTCTGCCTCTGGCGAGTCTGCCTTCGGGAGGAGTCTGTGCCCTCTGCCCTCTGGCGAGTCTGCTCTCGGGAGGAGTCTGTGCCCTCTGCCTCTGGCGAGTCTGCCTTCGGGAGGAGTCTGTGCCCTCTGCCCTCTGGCGAGTCTGCTTTCGGGAGGAGTCTGAGCAAAATCGCCAGACGGCCGACAGTCTCACTCTCGGCCCTCTGGCGAGTCTGCTCTCGAAAGGAGTCTGCGCCCTCGGCCTTCTAGCGAGTCTGCTCTCGGGAGGAGTCTGTGCCCTCTGCCTCTGGCGAGTCTGCCTTCGGGAGGAGTCTGTGCCCTCTGCCCTCTGGCGAGTCTGCTCTCGGGAGGAGTCTGTGCCCTCTGCCTCTGGCGAGTCTGCCTTCGGGAGGAGTCTGTGCCCTCTGCCCTCTGGCGAGTCTGCTTTCGGGAGGAGTCTGAGCAAAATCGCCAGACGGCCGACAGTCTCACTCTCGGCCCTCTGGCGAGTCTGCTCTCGAAAGGAGTCTGCGCCCTCGGCCTTCTAGCGAGTCTGCTCTCGGGAGGAGTCTGCGCCCTCAGCCCTCTGGCAGCAAGTCTTCTCTCGGGAGAAGTCGGTGCCCTCGGCCCTCTGGCAAAGCTGCTCTCTCGGGAGGAGTCTGCGCCCTCACCCCTCTGGCAAGTCTGCTCTCGAGAGGAGTCTGCGCCCTCGGCCCTCTAGCGAGTCTGCTCTCGGGAGGAGTCTGCGCCCTCGGCCCTCTAGCGAGTCTGCTCTCGGGAGGAGTCTGCGCCCTCGGCCCTCTAGCGAGTCTGCTCTCGAGAGGAGTCTGCGCCCTCGGCCCTCTAGCGAGTCGGCTCTCGAGAGGAGTCTGCGCCCTCGGCCCTCTAGCGAGGTGTGCATCTGGATTGAGGGCCCACTTTTTAAATTATTGCGAAACGAAATGATACTTACAGGGCATTTACTTAAAATTTTGTAAAACCTAAAGCAAAGATTCTTAAATTTCTTAAACGTGAATCAAAAGAGTTATGGTCAAATAGCTTGGGCCCTCAATCCTGACGCCTGCATAAAACGGCATAGTCGAATCTCAGAAAGTACTATCCCTGGGATAATAATTTTTATTTGAGTATTTAGTTAGGAATTTCTTAAATACATTAAGAAATTGTCAAGTCTTAAGAATGCGACAATACAGATTTATGGCGGTTTAGCTTGGGCCCTCAATTCATCAATTTTGATATTGTAGAATCATCAAAAAATATGAGTTTTTCTAAGGAAAGATATTAATACGACTTTAATATATTTGAGTTCCATATCTCGGAAAATTTGTTAAAAAGAAATAACGACACAAAAGTTAATTGTAAATGAAATTCGTATTTTTTCAAAACGTCTGAACTGAGGGCCCAAGGTTTTTGTCAGTATTGACTAGGCTAAGCCTTCTACACTACCGCACCTTAGGCTAAGTATTTTAACAAATTCTTAACTAAAAGGCTACAAAGCGTCCATTCTTCTAAATGCCGTACTTTAGGAGAAAATTGATTTTCGATGTTTTATATGAGAAAATTCAGTAGGGTGTATATGATTTTGTTACTTTTTTGAGACAAATCAGCATGTACCCTCTTAGAAGATATTTCATAAGTTGTTGTCGGAAGCGATTACGTTTTGTGTGATCCAAAATTAATAAAAGGTGTTATTTAAATGGTTATCATAGTATTCGTATTTTTGACGCCTGACGTACGCGCGTGCCCGTCATGTTTTTTGTTTAATTTTCATTTTGCTGTGTATTTCGGGTTTTGACTCATATTAGTGATAGTATATTATACCTATGTGGCAAGCACAGATCATTAATCTAGCTCTGTGGTAGCAAGGGTCCGTGACAGTTTACAGTGAATGGGAAATTCGATAAAATGCCAGGAATAAACATTTTTGGATTGCCTCAAGAAGTCTTAATGAAGTCATCAGTAAAAGTGCTATTATTTTACTGTTGAAAAAAGTTTGTTAAAAAAAAAAGACCCACAATCGCTCCATACTTGTATGTTTTTTTTTATTGTTTAGCGGCCCTTGGATTCTAGTCCTAATAGCCTTATTACTTTCCTATTATTATTAATCTTAGTAAAATGGCTCTGCTTCAGAGACCATGCACAAAAATACTGTGTCTTCCTCATCTCTCCCAACCCAACTTTCCAAAATGTTGCCAACTGTCTGAAAAATTATGATAAACAAAATTGAAATTTTTCAGTAAAAGGAAAATAACGGGACGTTCATCTAGTTTTTTATGTTTTTCAGGATTTTCTAGTAAACAACATGCCCTATGCGATGACATAAAACACATCCCTGTAGTATATTGACATCTGGGAGATCAATTAAGGGGGTCTAAAAAAGGCCGTTTCGGATGAATCCCTAGGATCCTAGGATTCATATTCGAAATCTTAAAATGGACACATAATGACAATTCATATTAGGATATGATTCATTTTCATCATTCAGCAATTCATTCATCTTTTTGACAGTTTTCTATGGAGTTTCGTAAAATGGCTCACAAAAGCAGAATTGCTAAGTGTCAAACAGCGTTGCCAGAACGTACCAAAAAGTACGGTTTTCCGTACTATTTGTCACACCACCGTACCTCAGTATAGACCGTACCTTTTTCGTACCTTTTCTGTATTAGTGATTTATTTTTCACAACAAACTAGAAAGGGTAAAAAACAAAAAAATAGTCTTCTCCTGTTTCTCTCAATATTCTGAATTTGAATGTTAAAAATCATTTTTTTTCCAACCAAATAAGACTTGGCTGTATGGACTACATTCCTTACCTTCTTTCCATAGGAGCAATAAATTTAAAAAAACAGAACATTGGCACTGTTTACAAACTGTTTTTTGTTTGGCTGTTTTTTTTTTAAGGTTTTCTTCTCTACTATTACATACTGTTAAGATGTTCAGAATGAGACCAACAAATATTTCGATTTCAATTTATTATTCTTGACCAAAATACAATTGACAAAGTCAACCGCCTTCAACCAGAGAGTTTCTAACCACTTTCGGCCTCTCTGTCCGCAGAACTCTATAATTCTTAGTCTCTGTCATATTTTAATCTCAGGATAATTAGCGGTATTTCATCGTAGCAGCTCTATCTCTTAGTTTAAATCATTAACTCAACGACCATACATGGTCTGAGCGTAGTACAAATACGGAAGAATAGGATGGCGCATACGTCGCGTCCAATTTCTCTCAAAATACATAGGACTTTTTTTTTTACTTATACTTATACATACCTTATAGTCTTAATACTATTATACTATACAAATAACAATATAAAAAAGGTCGAAACATAAAACTTATATTATAAAGAAGAAAGATTTGTAATTTTATATGTTTGTATTTTTGTTACGACAAAACTCAAAAACTACTGTACTGATTTTAAAAATTCTTTCACCAATGGAAAGCTAGAAAATCCTTGAGTACATAAGCTATATTTTATTCCCGTATTTTCACGGGAACGGGAACTACGCGGATGAAACCACAAGGCACTGCTAGTTGTTAATATACAGGGTTATAATTTTAATACGTCCAATACATAATTTCATTGATTATTGGCACTTTCTTATTTTATTTTTCCACGCATACGTAGGTGAAGGCACAGCACAGCTAATCGTATATAATTATATCGAGCTTTATATATTATATACAATATGTAACAGAATAAGTGCAATTCCTGAAATTAGTTTGTTCAGTATCGACTACATATTCGATTTCATCTATTCTTAATATGTGTTAAATTTTTCCGAAAAATGAATTAGCATAGCTGAATTTAATGCTATCTATTGAAATCGTACTATTATAGAACGATATTTAAGAAAATTGGACACAACTAAAGTTCGATTGCATCTTTTTTTATATTAATTTACTAACCGGGGTGTATGAGGAATTGCGCTTTTTCTGTTACGCGTTATATAATTATATATATTGTATCTGAGCTTTAAAAAAAAACTTCTTACATGATCACAACGAATACTTGTTTATACTTACGATAAACATTATGGTCACCCTACTGAATTTTCTCATATAAAACATCGAAAATCAATTTTCTCCTAAAGTACGGCATTTAGAAGAATGGACGCTTTGTAGCCTTTTAGTTAAGAATTTGTTAAAATACTTAGCCTAAGGTGCGGTAGTGTAGAAGGCTTAGCCTAGTCAATACTGACAAAAACCTTGGGCCCTCAGTTCAGACGTTTTGAAAAAATACGAATTTCAATAACTTTTTAACAATTAACTTTTGTGTCGTTATTTCTTTTTAACAAATTTTCCGAGATATGGAACTCAAATATATTAAAGTCGTATTAATATCTTTCCTTAGAAAAACTCATATTTTTTGCTGATTCTACAATATCAAAATTGATGAATTGAGGGCCCAAGCTAAACCGCCATAAATCTGTATTGTCGCATTCTTAAGACTTGACAATTTCTTAATGTATTTAAGAAATTCCTAACTAAATACTCAAATAAAAATTATTATCCCAGGGATAGTACTTTCTGAGATTCGACTATGCCGTTTTATGCAGGCGTCAGGATTGAGGGCCCAAGCTATTTGACCATAACTCTTTTGATTCACGTTTAAGAAATTTAAGAATCTTTGCTTTAGGTTTTACAAAATTTTAAGTAAATGCCCTGTAAGTATCATTTCGTTTCGCAATAATTTAAAAAGTGGGCCCTCAATCCAGATGCACACCTAGCGAGTCTGCTCTCGAGAGGAGAGTCGCCCGAGTTTTCTATTGTATAGGTACGATGTCGATGATAAATAAAATAAAGGTATAGTAATTACAATATTTATTACCTAGACATTCTACATGGCACAAAGGCATACGTTTTATAGATATATTCGTGGGAATGGCGAACATTGAGACTTGATCCCATGCCAAATACAGAATAGTAAAATAGTATAATCAGCCCCGCCAGTACAAAGAATACGAATAACAGAAACACTTCATATTTGTAACTGCTGTGCAGATTCTTCCATTCCTGAAACAAGATATTATAGTTAAATAATATTGTATGACAATTCGTAGGTAGGTACTATAGATCCTGGATACTATAGCTTTGTACTTTGACTCTGACTCTGACTCGTACTTCTGCCTCTATCGCGAATACGCGATAGAGGCAGAAGACGGCGATTGTATGAAAGAACGCCATACCTACACTACAGTAAGACGAACAGAAACGTAAAAAAAGGGTAAACAGAAATGATTAGGTACCGGAATAGCGGACTGGTAACCCACGGCGGCGCCATTAGCACGATAGGCCGCAGCAAGGGCCCGGAAGTGGGCCGCAGGGTCCGCAGCCTCCTGTAGTCGGGCTGCAAGAGTATGAGTATAGGCAGTATCCACCACCCTGGGGACCTCCGACGAAGCCACCGTAGTATACAGGCATGGCGGAACCTTAGACCTAATTTTTAAGATTTTTTATAAGTTTTATTTTTCAGAGCTGACTGAACGTCTGCACTTGTGCTTTTTGAGACTGCGGTATTTGACAGAGGAGAACATATTTTTTTAAGATTATTCAAATTTCGATCAAACGCTTATCTTTCTAGCCAGTATATAATTTTGCATGCCAGAAATTTTGTTTTTTTTCTAGCCGCAATTGCAATGAGCCGGGGTCCCACGGTCCGTAAAATCGCGGATGCACGCAGACCAGCTCGCACGACGCACCGTGGGACCGTGAAAGCACGGATACGGGCGCACCGCCACAGACGTTCTGTGCTATCACGGACGTGCGAGCTGGTCTGCGTGCATCCGCGATTTTACGGACCGTGGGACCCAAGCTTGAGTCGGTAACTTCAAAGGTGCGCTCTTCTCTCTCTTTCTCTTTCGCTTTGCATTATGACAACATAAAAACATCTACACACACCGACACGCACCGTTGGACCGACCCTGCCTGCGGTGCGTCGCCGTCCGTGCTCGTCGGCTGAGTGTGGCTGATCCGTAAAATAGCGGACCGTGGGACCCCAGCTGACGTAGCTAGTATCTGAAACGTCCGAACAAGATTTTAATGAGGATCAGTAAAGTTATAGCAAATCCATTAGAAATAGTACCCACGTTATTCTTTATGATATAAGAGTGATATATCTTTTTGAATTATCCAAATCGGACCATTACTTACGGAGATATTAAATAATAAACATATGCCGCTCCTGTCGCAAAACTCAATGAGCGCGGGAGCATGGTGACGTCACTGTGACGGAACCGAGCTCGGCCGGCCGGCCGGCACTCACGATTTGAGGAAGCGGCGCGTATTTTATTTGTTAATATTTGTGTTGTTAGAGTGTAATTTTGTGATATTTAAGTATAAAACAAAAGTACTTACATAATATGAGTAAGTACTAATAAAGTAGAAGCAGGTTTTGTGCAAACTCAATTCTATAACCTTCCAAAAGTGGATTCTTTCATGGTATTTGATTACCCAGGTAATCATTCTAAGTTGGTTGGTCGTTGGAAACTACAAAGGTAAGGGTGCTGCTTATTTATCTACGATTACGTACATACGTACTTATTAGTACTCTTAAATTTGGTAGTGGTTGGTAGGTGTAAGAAAGAATGAATATAAAGTGTAGGTACAGAGACGTATTTAGAACTTATAAATTTTGTTTACAGTATCTTGATAAACGAAAGTTGTTTTTTGTTTATTCATACGTAGGTACATCATTACGCGGATGGCTTTTTAACCTATGTACTTGCACTTTATTTAGTGATCTACACTTGTTGATCAAGGTATGACAGAAACCTGAATATTTGTTGACAACAGCTGGTTTTTTTGCCATCTCGCTTTTTGTTACAAGTCATTCGCTCAGTATGTACTTAGGAAGGATGACTTGGTATAAAGCAATTTTTTAGCATTTCTTACCTCAAAAATAAAAACGGAACCCTTATAGGATCGTTTTCTTGTCCGTCTGTCTGTTAAGAAAATCTACTTCCCATTGGTCTAGCTAGAGCTATGAAATTTGATAAGAAGCAGGGCCATATGACACAAGTAATGGAATAACATGAATGCACCCCTGTTGAGTAAAGGATGCTAGGTGCGGACTCACGCACGAAGGGTTCCGTACCATTTATCTATAAAAACGGTAAAAAAACATGTTTGTTTTGTGGAAGCAATTATTTAAGATCTGTGAAAAAGTACAAGGAATCGTATTTAAAAAAATATATGGGAGTACCCCCTTAAATATTTGTTTTATTTTAAATGAATTATTTATTTAAAGTAATAACTAAATATTCTGTGAATATTTGAAGCAGGTAGATACCTGTTGCCGTTATCAATATCGAGCAAACATAAGCAAAAAATATTTGTTGTATGGGAGCCCCCTTAAATATTTATTTTATTCTGTCTTTTAGTATTTTTTGTTATAGCGGCCAGAGAAATACATCATCTGTGAAAAATTTAACTGTGTAACTATCGAGGTACATGAGCTACAGCTTTGTGACAGTCGGACGGACAGCGGAGTCTTAATAATAGGGTCGAGGTTTTTTACACTTTGGGTACGGAAGCCTATAAATTCACTTCGCTTCGATCCAGCTATTCACATAATATGCTTTTAGAACTTTTCTAGCTGCTCCGGTAGACACCGCACATACATACATACATACATACACATACACACGTAAATTTCGTTGGCAACAGCCCTTTCGTAGAATACGAATTTGCCCTAAAAATATTATTCACTCTTGATTTTTACCCGAGTACGTCCCTGTGTCATCGTATTATCCTTTGAATATTACACAGAAATGGGAACGAGCAAATAGATAGGTACCTACGTAGGTTTATCCACAATACTCAGGAAAAGTAAGGTATGTTTCTATAAATACAGCAGGATTAAAAGAAGAGAAGGTACACTACACGTACCACCTTATTTAAATGAATATCAACTAAATAATAGGTATATTATAGTTAGGTAGGTACGTACTTCGAAATGATCTTCAAAGTAATGTCTTGTAGCCTGGGCAGAGGATGGAGTTTTAACATCTCTTTTTACAACGGAATACCATTTTTTACGAAGTTTTGGATCTTTCGGCACCTTAAAAATAGTTTTTCTGGCGTTTTTATAGAAGTGTTTGTACATTTCGGTACTATACAATATTTGCACATAGTTAAAAACTTGAATTAGATATAAATCAGACACTTAAAGGAACAAAACACTTCGCGCCTTATCGCTGCCTACGGCTGACTCGCGGCTTCCGTCACAATGACGTCACCGCTACCGCGGCGGCTACTCGGTGAACTTCGCTAGGAATTCGGTCATAACTTTGTCAATTTTTGTCGTAGAACAAAAATTTTTGTACTGTATGTTAAGGATTTCTTAGCTCTATAAATCTGCATTCTCAACTAAAAACGTTACGGATCCTCATTCCAGTATAGAGTATGAGGTGTTGCAGTGGTGGCAGTAGACCGGTAAATAAAGGCTGGTTCATGTTACAACGGGGCGGGTCCGGGCTGGGCCACGTCCGGGCCCGGAAGTGCTCCGTCCGTGGCACGGTCAACATCTATACTATACTTTTGGTATGAAGCGCTGGCCTGGACGGGGCACGGCGTCTACATGTCGATCCAGTTGTATACTCAATATACTAGGGTCGTTCTCTCATTTCGTCCGGATTTCGTGTCAGCGCCCAATTTCAGTGCTTAAATTAACTTTTTTACAAGTGGCTATTTTCTAAAGATTTCTCTAAAACTTACGCAAAAGGAGCATATATTATAATTTAGGTAAATCGAATGATCTATAAAATAAAAAATAAAAACATACTCGAATTTCATTTCCTACCCACATATAACAGCGCTTCATTAGGTTATTGATTACAAAAATACTATTTTTTGCAAATTATCCTACCATGTTGTATTGATTCTCAGAAAAACACAAAATTAATATTAATTTAGTATATAGCAACATAAACCAGAGTTACATTATCATAGAGAGAACGTGTTTTTTTATTTTGTCAAATGAATTACTTCATTTCCTACCGCGAGAATTGAAATACATTTGAACGTGAATGCGTCCTTAATTCGTAAGAAACAATGATACCCGTTCGTCTTTCCCATCTCAAGCTACCGAAGCATCTCACCGGGGAAGGTCTCGCACACGTGGTTTGCAAAATATTTGAGTTCTCTCCGCTAAAAACCGATTTTGTCACGGGTAAGTACTCATTATTATCCTAGTAGTATTTCGATATTCTCTAATGTAAATAATTTCTCTCTCACGTTATTTATTGACATTTGCGTGGATCTTCATTCGTTTCGCTTGATGAACTTGAAGCACAAAAGAAGCCGTTGTAATTTGAAATTAAATACAAATAATTCATTCCACTCCTATGCATTTCCATCCATTCCTTCCAATATTTTCAGGGAAGGAAATGAATAAATTTGGAAGGAAATGATTTATACATAATTGTTTTACTATAAATGTGATTAGTTTCACTGTTTTTTGGTACCTAGTTTGATTTATTGTTGTGTACTATCTGCGTCATTTTAATGTAGTCAAGGTTATTTGTAGAGATGCAACATATAGACAGTGGAAAATGTAGAATTGCACGAATAAAACGTCAACCGTTATGGTGGCCAAGATACCTTTGGACTTACGGGTAACATTGAGAGTTTTCAGACTAAGTACGACATTGAAGATCATATTCGAACTGTTATAACACCACTGCAAATTGACACCCCGACCTTATTCAACAATTTAAGAAACATAAAAAATTGCTAAACCCACTTTAAATAAGACTACCCATGAAGAAGATATTTTTAATTCAACGCAAGGCTCTGGAAATCTGAATATTATATCAAGGATACTCTACAGTTATCAAAGATTTTCAGCTCGTTATCATTCAACTGGATTTAGCTCTATCCATCAAACCGAATTTGAGAAACTTTTGCCAATATTAATGACCCTGAGTTTGACCAGCAGTTATCAACTATAATTGATACGATTTAAAATACGACGTTGATATGTGGGTTGTAGTAGAATACAAACTAAAAAAAACTTCGCAATTCTATATCGGAAAAAATATTAAAACGTGCACTAACATCAAATAATACACTATGATATTGGTAAGAAAAGTTCGCTGTGGCTTGTTTGGTTGGCAATTTAAGTACCATATGAGCTGCCTGGTAAGATTACATTTTTTTTATTTTTATAAGACTTTATAAGACTTTATTTTTGCAACGAATTATTATTAAATAATTTAGGTCAAAGAAGACATTTCATTCAAATACTTAATTAATTTAAGCTAGTCAAGACATTCAAGATTTCATGTTATTGCTTTATGTTCTATAGTTCTATAAAAAACAGTTAGTATGTAGCCTACAAATAGGCACTAAAATTGATATCGCAAATTCCTACTTCTTTATAATAATTATGTGATAATATAAGTGCCTTATTAATTAGCTTCTTGGTAATATTATTTTTCATTTTATACTATTTTATTAGACTTGTTCAAAACATTTTTGTTTAAAACATTTAAATTTTAAATGTTTTAAACATGTTTAAAACATTTTTTTTTGTGTAACACATTATTTTTGAATTATTTTAGTTCGAAGAAGACATGTTTTTTAAAGATTTCTAATTTGAGCTCGTCAAAATATTATTATTTAAGATGTCTTGTTATTGTTTTGTGTTCTAGTTCTAGATAAAAAACGAGACTGAGGATAAGACTGGAGTTTGGGCAAGGTGTTAATTGGGAAAAAATGTTTTTTAATTATTATTTTTTTAAATACACCAACTTGTTTTTTTCCACCCAGTCAAATTTCATTTCCTTCTATGCATAGTTCATTACCATCCCTTCATTTTTCATTTCCATCTATGCCTTCATTACATTCCTTTTTTTTTCTTTTGAAATAAAAGCATTACGTAGGTGCCTTTCATTAAATAATATACAAGATGCTTATACACATCTGCAATATCTCAATCAACGAAATAGCTTTTAAAAAAAAATATTCCTTCTCTTAAAAAGACCAAATCCGGACGAAATGAGAGAACGACCCACTAGCATTGGACCTAGCTACTGGAATGCGACCTGCGTGCTAGTTGAAGGGAAATGACAGCAAGAATAGCAAAAAAACATTACCTGTCAAAAATCGAAAAAACTCGGCACAAGAAAATTTTTGCAAAGATAAAAAAATTTGGAAGCTTGAAAACCTAGCAAAAACTATACCTTCCTGTGCAAATTATCTCATCCAAAATGCCTTACCAGTTCGGTTGCTACCGGGACTTCAACATCGGCATGTACTGCCGTTGCCCGGGCGGCTGCGACCCTCCCATGCGCCGCTGCTGCATGCCGTGTGTGCAGGGCTGCTGTTGCTGCCCCACCGGGCCATGCTGCAACTGCCACTCCGGCGCCGTCAACTGCTTATAATGCTGGACAATGACTTCCCTAAGCCACATTGCTGGTGGACCTGTGTCCAGTGCGCTTGTGTAGCAAGAAAAATGAAAGTAATGTGCACGGTGCCATTAGTTACACTTAGGTACTACACTTTTGCTGTTCACAGTGTGTTGACCATAAAACTTTCGCTGCGGCGTCGTTACATATTTGTGTTGTATCTCATGTCATGTTTATAATAAATGCGTGCTGAGTTCTCGTTTGTTTAATTTCGACTTATATTTGCAGCGCATAGAATCTCACACCCAACGAACTGCACAACCACATCACAATCACACCCACAGCACAGAATAAATTTTCAGGCAGACGTGCCTATCTACAAGTACAGCACGGCCGTTTTAACTTGACATCTCTGAAGTTGCGCAAATGGCTGCGCAGTAACATTTTTTAGCGACCATATGGCGGTAGGAGGGGTATTTGCGCAGGCGAAGCCTATGTTCAGAGAAGCCAAGTTAAAACGGCCGTACTGTACTTGTGTATTTATTCTGGGCGTTAGGATTAACAAAATTTACTCAACAACAAACGCATACTTAATTTGGACGTATCGTAAGGGCTGGGAAGATTTCGTGTACCTACTTATGTTTATTAAACGAAATGGACATAATACCTACCTACTTTACCTACCTACATTTAACGGAGTCGGTATTATTGTAACATGGTCCACCCTTAGTAAGACCACAGAATAAAATAGGACTAACGTATTATAAAGACCGCAAGAAAAGAGCCGTAAGTATTATTTAGAATCAAACTTCGTGTCGACGACCGAGCAAGTAGTTTTTTTTTTTTATTAATAATAGGCAAATCATTTGTCTGCCATCTCACCGTTACAATTTAAAACTAAAGTAACGGGTATTGTACCCTTAACTAGTAAATTGCGTGAGTGTATTCATTTGACCCGATTCGTCGAAACCTCACTTTTGGTTCTATTATTACCATTGTAGATACGACCCACCATTTAACATGATCTTTGATAACGTTCAGCAACGTTTACTACGGAGGTCTTCGTAAATTGGAAGTTGCAGCCGAGATATTGAATTAAAAAGGGAAAGTTTCATAGAATCGTGTGGGTTTGGGGACGAGGGATCGCCTTCTACGAAGCCCTCGCTCCCTAAAATGTCGCCGTATGTTTATTTTAATGTATGATTAATTCGTATTATTATTATTATTTCAAGGAAAGGGCAAAAGGTACTAAAAGAATTTTATTGGTCATCATAATAATTTCTTGCGATGCAAAAACGTATCTCCTACTTAAGTATCTACTTCTATAGCAGTTAGGTATAGTATAGTATAGCTACAGAATATACAAATATTAATAATAACAGATTTATAAGACGACTGTTTAATATGAATGTGGAAGGTTATAGGAGGAGGGATAGACCAAAGAAAAGACGGATGGATTGTGTGAAGGATGATGTGCAGGAAGGAAGTGAATTTAGATATGACGGTTGATAGAATAAATGGAGGGAGAAAACATACTTTGCCGATCCCAAATAATGGGAAAAGGTCAAGATAATGATGATGATTGATAGTAATAATAATATATTCTCATGCCTCTTATCCCCGAGGGGGGTAAGCAGCGGTATTCCATTGCTAGAAGTGTTTCGCCAGTATATTCTTCGGCCCCCTAAACGTGGTAGGTGGTGAGTCCTACGCCGGAGGCGTTGTGATGTTACACTTGCCTCAGAATTATGTTTGTATTACTATGTCACGATGAAAAACTCATTGGTACATGCCACGATTCCAACCCGAGACCTCTCACGTAATTCACGTATAAGAGGCGGGCGCTATTACTGCTCCTTTATATAAACGTATAGCGTAAATACTTACAGCGTAATTGAAAATAGGTACATATTTTTACACATTATTTATTATTAGATAGATATCATTTGCGTCCATTCTCGTAATATTCGGCCGCTGATCTAAGATAAAAATTTCGGTACAAATCCTCGCGATAGTATGATTTATCGTGGGTACATCGCTCGGCATTTCCTCCCACCGTTTTATCTGATGGCGACTTTCAAAATGAGCGTGCTTCCGGTGTGCACCTTGATCTTAATTCAAGGGAAATGCTATAAGTGCTACAATCATATTATGGTATACCAAAGAAAGAATTATGAATAAACAAAGGTGGTAAATACAATACAATAACTCTTTATTGTACACCAAAAACAACACAATATGGATACCAACATTAACTAAAGTACAATGGGCGGTCTTATCGCTTTTAGCGATCTCTTCCAGACAACCTTAGAATGGATGAAACTGAGAGATTAGAACTAGAGTAGACTGTGGACTAAAGTATATTATTGAACATACCTACTCTTATATACTATTACATAAATAAATATGTTGGTATAAATATATACTTACATAATCTATCTATATAAATAAAAATGAATTGATGTTCGTTAGTCTGATTAAAACTCCAGAACGGCTGGACAGATTTTGATGAAACTTTTTGTGTGGGTTTAGAGTGGGTCCAGGGATGGTTTATACGGTGGCAGAACGACGTCTGCCCGGGCCACTAGTATATATTAAATAAATTAGAGGATTATTCCAAGATACTAGTGTTTTTTCAAAATTCATTGTTCGAATCTAACCTTAAAAATATTATTACTCATACTGTTTATGCATCAGTAGCTTAGATAAAAGCAAAAGAGGCTCCTCCTCCTCTTTTGCTTTTATCTAAGACTAGCGACCCGCCCCGGCTTCGCACGGGTGCAATGCTAATACTAAAACCTTCCTCTTGAATCACTCTATCTGTTAAAAAAAACCGCATCAAAATCCGTTGCGTAGTTTTAAAGATTTAAGCATACAAAGGGACATAGGGACATAAGGACATAGGGATATAGGGACAGAGAAAGCGACTTGTTTTATACTATGTACCTAGTGATAGTGATCAGTAGTCTCTATGTCAAACTTTGAATCGAAAATAAATACTTACTCTCAAGTTTCTTGTAAAACATTGAAAGAAAAATGTAATTCTTTTAGAGACGTTTTTACTACAGCTGTTATTTCGTACTTATGTACTTATACTTATTAAGTTTCCTGAATAAAAAATATGTACCTAGGTATTGTATTATAGGAAGTTTGCCGGCTGCTTTAAAAGCTGCTAAATACTTGGAAATTTAACTTCTTTAAACTTTTCTCCAAACTGACATCTAAGGTTGAGTGCCTCCCCCATTTTTACGAAATTTATTTATTCTACCCCAATACGAGGAAACTATGAATAAAACAAGTAAAGTGGGAGTTACTTAGTACATTTGGTTCTGGACAGTATGGATGGTTCTGGACATTATAGCATGTGAAAAATCATACCTATGAACTCTCCTTCACACATTTTTATTTTTCATCTGAAGTCCAGTAAAAATTTACTCGTGAAATCAGGTAAAAAAAATAGGTAGGTACCTAAGTAATTTCATAAAAAAAATTATTTAAAAGGTGATGTGATCATACATATCGTGTTGTTTAGTAGCTCCTACCTATTAGTCCTAACTGTAATCCCTAGTGCCATGGAACCACGGGTAATTAAAATTCCCCGTGGACCCGGTAATGGGTCAACTCACCGGTACCACGGGTAAAACGTGAAAATATTACTCGTTTATCAGTTTGAAACTTACCTACACGCGCTCAGAACTTTTCAACACAAAAACATGATCATTTTCATGTGCTTCAATATAACTGTGTATTTATCAGTTCCCTAATTATTAATAAAACATGAATTATATTTTTCTAAATATTCAATTCATGAATCTAGGTCGATTTCCCACCCCCATAAACTCTCATACATCGAAATGTTTGTAGCGGTAATATTTATAGCGGTCTTCAAGAACGCGGTTTCAAATTTTAATATACAAATACTCAGCATAAATAGTGTTAGGTGGGGTTGACCCTTAAATAATAATAATAATAATCCCTTGTCAGTGGGCTCACCGTTTCCGGGATGGTCCATATACGCCAACACCGAAGAAGCAACAGGTCCTCCACTGACTAAGGGTAAAACTTTATTTCAGATCTGTGTCCATATAGTAAATCAACGATCCCCACAAATTCGTCAAGAGATAGGTACTGTTTCGGCTCGTTGCTCCACTTCCTACTTGCAGTGCCGTGGCCGTGGGAAAGACCGGCGGATGTGACTCGGGGAGACGCACCTGGCACAAAACTAATAAGGAAAAAACTTTGTGATTCACGACACGACACATGCAGCTACCCGTGAAATCTGTTAACAGTTATTTATTTTGACGTTACTATTATTATCGATATTTTTACCTTCACTATTCTCATCGGGCACTTAGAAAGTGCTGAAAGTAAGTGAAATCATAAATTACCAAAACGAAGGAATGATCTCTTATAAAGCATTTGCTAGTGGCCCCGTGTGGGTTAATCCGAGACTGGCTTTCATCAGATTTACTGTTCACTCTAACATAATCATCACCAACTAGTCCATACTACATTGCGAACTGTCTTTCCCCGCATAACACAAAGTATGGTCAAGGTATGGGTAGTTCTATAATTGAAAGTGCTATAAGAAAGTGTAATCTTCTCATAAAATACCTAAAATAAATCAATGGATTCTTATAGCATTTGCTAGAGGCCCCGTGTGGATTGATCCGGGACTGATTTTCATCAGATTTACTGTTCACTCTAACTAGCCCCAATCATAATCATCATCAACCAGTTCATACTACACTGCGAACTGTCTTTCCTCACGTAACACAAAGTATGGACTAAAATCCCCATCGTAGTTTGAGAGACAGTTAAAGGCCCCACCTGTAAGAATACTTCAAGCCCCTTAGGGATATCTGGCATGGTTTAAAGACTTCCATTGACCTTGAACGCAACGAAAACCGCTCCTATATAGGACTGAAAAAAACTAAAGTTCGCCTGAGAGATAGTGGCTGGACCTGTAAAATTTTTCCAGTCACGAGTTCTATATGCTTGAAGGCAAACCGTTCCTTTTACTACCTACAATGTTCCACGGGAAAAAATAAGTTTGTCCCCACAGACCATTAATCTGTGTTCGTCCCCTCTGCTTTTTGGTTCTGCGTAGATGGCGCGGCATCCTGTTGTAAGAGTATCTACGAACTGTTTTGTAATACTTAACGTTAATTTAACAACACGCTCAGCAACCGTTGCGGTCATAGAATATTCATCTGAGACATAGGCATAGACTACACATATATTCCTACTTCATTGTTAAAAATAATAATGTTTATACGTAACAACTACAATTGTCTATATTTATTTCTCTTCTGGCTCTAACAGCATTTTTCTCGGACTCTGCTTAAGCACCTTTTTACACGTTCCGGTTTCCGCCCGTTGCCCGCCGGTACGTATGATACTATATAACGTATACATGGCCATATACTTCGCCGCCCGCCGGCCCGGCTGAAACGTGTGAAAAGGGGCTAAAGGTATCTGAAAATCCTATTAATAGAGTCTGACTAACGGAAGATGAGACTAAGAAAAGGCGACAAATAAAAAAATAAACGTACTTTAACTCTAGTTATAGTAAAAAGTAATTTTAATACTTTATTCATACATTTCTTTTGTAATATAGAGCACAGTTTAAATATACGAGGAAGAAATTCTAATATTGACTGTCTTTGACAGTGTGTTTGTTGATTTGCTGGTTTTTCTTTCTTTCAGGCAGCAACGCAGCGACGGATCGACGTGATTTTTTCGTATAAATATTAAGTTGGAGGACCAGAAAGTGGTACAACATCATATTGATTGTTTACAAGAATAATGTGTTGAGTTTCTTGCCCCGCTTCTTCTCCTCAACTAGCTATACATACCGAAGCGGTGGAGTCGCAATGACATTCAATAAGCCCCTAAATTGAATAAAAACTTTTGACTTTGACTTTGGAGTTATTGAAATATCTCACTGGAAACAGTTTCGTAAAATTGTAATTTCTATTAACTTCTGTTGGCAAGGACAGAACAATTGCATCAGAAACGAGGAAGGAAAGGAGGAACGAATAACTGAACGAAGAAAACTGCATGGACTTTTAGATAAGTATAAATGCTAAAAAGCCAGGGTCCAAAGATTTTTTGTATAATACTCGTATTATGGAAACATGAATATTCTAAATTATGTCTGGGTCGGAAGTAGTCTTCTATCAAAATAGTTCCAAAAGATATATTGACGTGGGTATAAAGTGTACCTTTGTAGGGTTCTCTGCTCTTTGCCCGTGCGGCGTTGTTGGTAGCCCAGACGGAGTTCCAGGGAAGCGCGCCGGAAACCAGTAAACGGTGCAATTTGCCGCTTTTCAATTGCATGTATCTACATTACGCATTAATGCCACTGCTGGTTTGGTAGATTTCCATCATATTGTATTTTACCTTTAATGGTTAGAGGGTTCACATGTAGCAAAAGCTTGGAGTAAAATGATCATGGTAGAGTATTTAAATTTCATCAAAGAGATCGCAAGGTTACTGCTATCGCCAGAATGTTGGCTACACAGAATATTTGAAAGAAAAGTAACACAATTTAAATTTCGAATTTTCGAACTTTCAGTGTTCAAAATTCTCCAGTAGTCCTCAGTTTTACATAATATTTTTGATAGATTACACATAAAAATTTCTTAAAAAAATATAAAAATTTGATTCAAAATTTTCTAGTAAAAAAATTATATCACTCCATACAAACCCAACCATATGGTAGTCGATCTCTCGAAAAATTGGACAAGGAAATATAGAGCAGAATATAGAGGCATGTCTTGCTGCGGACCTTGTTGTGGGAGCTGCTGCGGTGGCTGCGGCCCGTGCGGTGGCTGCGGACCTTGCTGCGGCGGCTGCGGTGGCTGCGGGCCTTGCTGCGGCGGCTGCGGCGGCTGCGGTGGCTGCGGGCCGTGTTGCGGCGGTTGCGGCAGCTGCGGTGGCTGCGGTCCATGCGGAGGACGCTGCGGTCCATGCTGTGGTGGCTGCGGTCCATGCTGTGGTGGCTGCGGGCCATGCTGTGGTGGCTGCGGACCATGCTGTGGTGGCTGCGGACCATGCTGCGGCGGCTGCGGCCCCTGCTGTTGAACGACAAAGTCACGTTTAGTGCAAGTCTTGTGCCTTGTAAGCTCCACTTTTTTATACGGAGAGACAAGTGCTATGTGGTTTTTCTACTTTTATCTAGTGAATGTAATTATAAGAATAAAATGTGGTTCAATCTGTTTGTAAGTATTTCTATTACCTACGCTTTCTATTCCTAAACTCACAAACTTGACTAGATTTGGCTTGAGAGTAAACTTCTATAGTGATAATGATCCATGGCATTGATGGCCCATGACAGACTCTGAAAGCATTCGAAGCGTTTTTAGGCTTTCGGTACCCGGAGTACGAAATGGGTAGGTACAGGTATGGTATGGTTCAGATGCCAATGGGGCGCTGTGCTGCGATGACATATACATCAAATTGATTTCGCGTAAACTTGTAAGAGTGGAAAAATAAATCCACTTGTCCCTACCAGGAGGGACAGCTGGTAGGGACTAGTGGAATAGCCCGTGTACCTCTACGCAGCGGGACCCTCGGCCCTGGAGAGATATGGTTGGTATATACCTATAGTACCCTCACCCAAACTTACTGAACGTGTATTGAAACAATTTGTACCCCGATGTTAGAGTAAATTAAAAAATAAGAAAGTCTCTATCCAGCGGGGCCCTCCGTAAGTATGCATTCAATGGTTTTTTCAATTGCATTTAAGTATAGTACCCCAAGACCCGTTTTCAATATAACAATTACTTTTCATCTAAGAGATATAGTTTTTACATAAAATCAAGTGGAAGTTCTAATCGATCCAGCGGGGCCCTCCCTGGATGTGTGCATCTGGATTGAGGGCCCACTTTTTAAATTATTGCGAAACGAAATGATACTTACAGGGCATTTACTTAAAATTATGTAAAACTTAAAGCAAAGATTCTTAAATTTCTTAAACGTGAATCAAAAGAGTTATGGTCAAATAGCTTGGGCCCTCAATCCTGACGCCTGCATAAAACGAGTGCGTTACTCCGGCGGAAATTTGTCGAATATCGGCATTTGAGAGATACAGATAATTAGTTGTCCGGCTTCTGTAAATGTTGTGCAGATTTAAAAAATTGTATTGCTTATAGTTTTTGAGTAATTCAAGAAAAACAGTTTCCGCTGGAGTAACGTTACCCCAGCGGCAATTTTTTTTTTCTAATGGGAATATTGAAATAATTTTTATCTACATAATTAGTTTTCATGACGGAGTAAATGTTGCGACTTAATTTGAATTTGTATCGTTGATGGTTCCGAAGATATTCAAAAATTTCAAAATGCCGCATTTTTGATGTTTGCGTTTTTCGCTGAATTTCGGAAATGGTTAAGCGCACTATCATAATTTTTTGTACATGACTTCTTATGTCTTATTCCTAATTAGTTGTGAAATAAAAAATTAAAAATAATTTACCGTGTAGGAGTTATGTAAGCAAATAGAAAAACCCTCTAATACGTCCTAGCACTTCGAATAAGAGGTTTGTTTGTTGTTTAAAACGTTATTTTGTAGCTTGCAACTGCTTTCAGGTGTTGGTGAAGTTTCATTAGTATCCTATAAGTAATTAATAAATTATAATGAAATTTAGCTCAGTTTGGGCCTCGACGCGCAGAGCGTTATTTAACCCCCTATTAATGGACTTTCTTGTGGGATTTTTTAACCGAATAATACGTAAATAATTAGTTATATAGTTCAATTTTATACTTGTGAAATTTCAGCATCGTACAATCAATAATTAACGAGATAATCAAAAAATACACATTTTAAGTTATCTACCGTGGTAACCCGACCGAGTTTAGATGGTCACAGAAAAGCGGCCGTTTAGTACATTATGCTAACCTTTTTAAATATATAGGATAGTTTTATAAGGTTTTTTACAATTGCGTACACAAGTGTTAAAAAAACTTATTGACAGGTAATAATAATCGTTTCTATAAAACCTTTTAATAAAAAATACGAAAAATAAAAAGTCATTGAACTTAGGTATATTTATTCTGAGAGTATCTTTTTATACAACATAAATATAAATCAAATTCAAAAACAAAATCTGATAATTATTACTGGACTAAATTATTGCGGTAGTATAGATAGTTATCAATTTTTTTTTTGGCGTTTGCACAAGTTATCAATTTAGATATTATTATCAATTTTTGAAATTCTCCCGGGAACGGGAATAAACTGGATTCGCGCGGGCAACGCCGTTGGGCACCCGCTATCAATAATAAAATTAAATAGCATTACTATTCAGAAAAATTAAAATATATAGTTTTTTAAA
This sequence comes from Ethmia dodecea, assembly GCA_963855545.1. NCBI lineage: Eukaryota > Metazoa > Arthropoda > Insecta > Lepidoptera > Depressariidae > Ethmia > Ethmia dodecea. Next base: position 12,219,453 of record OY979446.1, on the reverse strand, counting down.
AACAAGCTTTTATTATGTTCTTGTTAATATAAAAAGGACTAAAAATTTAAAAATAATAATTTAAACCTGATAAGAAAAATATCATTATAATATAATCAACACTTTTTTAATAAATAAAAGCATGTTACATAATGATTGCAAAAAGAAACATATTGAAGGTGTAATTGTGCTAAATGTTCTTTAATGTTCCATCGCAATGAAACTTGCTTTTATTTATTGGAAAAGTATTGATTATATAATTATATTTTTATGGCTTGCAAATAAAAAGCTGTTAATTGAAAAAATAAAACAAATAACACTTCAACGTGGGAATAGTAGTTACTGTCATGAGGGAGCAAAACTATATTTTTACGGCGAGGGCGTTTTTTTAAATCACGAACATAGTGAATGATTCTAGGATAGAATCCCGAACGTAGTGAGTTTTCCGGTGTTTAACTATCACTGCAGTCACTGCTACTTGAATACATTTTAAAATATAAAATACACAAACAATGCGATGTCGGAATTCGAAAGCGCGCGCATTGCCACAGCAATTTTTCTGACAGTGTGGCACAACCATCGAACCGCATTCAGCCTTGTCAGCTTATAAGTTACTCTATGCTTGTCAACCTAATGCGGCGAAAAATGGAACTAATGTTTTGATAAAGTACTTAAGCTGCAGTGGCGCCAACCTTAGATGCAAACTTATTTTGCTCTTTGGTTAAGAATGTTGCGGGATATTTTTAATTCCAAATTCAAAACACTTTTATTCGCACTTAATAAGATCCTATCGGAAAAGACTTACTTTGATCCCTGTTATTGAGGACCAAAACGTCACTTTTCGAATAGATGGTATGAAAAAATATTGTTGTTTTTCATTGCTTTTGTTAAGTTATGTACTAATTTTCAAAAACGATGTTTTGTCTCTGCTATACCTACCTATATAAATTTCGAAAAAGAATGTTTGATGAAATAGAATTAAATGTTGACTTGTCATCGTCGAGTCGAGAGGTTGCCTTTGCCGATCGATCACAGCCTCATCCTGATCTTTCAGTGGTTCGACGAGTTAACCCCAGGGTTTCATTTCCGTTCCCGTGGGAAAATTCTAATCTATAATATAATACTCCCAGAAAAGTAAGCTTTCAATTGGTGAAAGATTTTTTAAATCTCGCGTGTAAAATTTTACTACATAGCGGGTGTCCAGCGGCTTTTCCCGCCCGGATCCAGTTTATTCCCATTCCCGTGGGAATTTCCTATAATTCCTTCATAGTGGTTTCCTAAGACATATAAGACCATGATATTTTAAACAGTGGGTGCAGTGGATCCAGTTTATTCTCGTTCCCGTGGGAATTTTCTATAATTCCTTCATAGTGGTTTCCTAAGGCATGTAAGACCATGATATTTTAAACAGCGGGTACCGTGGATCCAGTTTATTCTCATTCCCGTGGGAATTTCCTATAATTCCTTCATAGTAGTTTCCTAAGACATATAAGACCATAATATTTTAAATAGTGGGAGCTGTGGATCCAGTTTATTCCCGTTCCCGTGGGAATTTCCTATAATTCCTTCATAGTGGTTTCCTAAGACATATAAGACCATGATATTTTAAACAGCGGGTGCCGTGGATCCAGTTTATTCCTGTTCCTGTGGCAAGTTCTGAAATTCCCTTTATAGTGGTTGTCTACGACATAAGACACCTATACATACGATATTTCAAACAACGAGTTGCGCGCGACTTAAGAACAAGTGAAAGGCAGACTTATGGGAGTAATGTTTATTAGAGATAACTCCGATGAGTAAGAACACTTAAATCCTAATTACAATAGTATTTATATCTAATTAAATGCTAACATAACACTAAAACAAACACAGATTAAAGTTGAGGTTACTATTTTACTAGGTTGCTGATGTAGCAACCTCCTTAAAACTAGTACAATTAAACATGTGTTAAGTAAAGCTGACATCGGTCTTCTTCAAGGCCGCCGATGTAGTAGCTTCCTTAACTTCTCCATCCCTAATACAGGTTTTTTCAGAATCTAGAATAGGTTTCAGAAAAAACCGAAGTAAATTAAAAAATATATACATATGTAACGCGCGTAGGTACCTATCGAGCTCAAGCGACGAAGGACGCACGGTCGGCCCGCGCCGCCCGCGCCCCATACCTCGGTTATTCGTTGCCGCGTCCGCTGGCCAGCCCGGCTTCGCCAGTCGCGCCCGCGCACCGAGCGGCGATGCATTGGAAATTATTATATATGTTTGATAAGCAAAATTCCGTGTACGACTCATAATTATTAAATGATTAAAGTGTTAAAACAATAGACGTGTTTTACAATGGCGCACCAACTCGTGGCCCGAACTTACAAATACCTAGTGTTCGGAGAACTGTGAATAAATAATAATACCTACGCTACGTGCCGCGTTGCATATCTCCGCTGAGTGTTCTTCTTATACCTACGTTCTCAACGGCTCCGGGGTGTGCTACCTACCGTTCCGTTTCGGTTTTCTCCGTCTGGAAAGATCCAAGATGCCGCCGAAAAAAGTGAAACGACCCACCCGTGCCGATGACCCGTCTCTAAGCGAGAGTACGGACGACGACGAATACACCAGCGTGAACCGCGGCAGCGAGAACGACGTGCCCACAGGCACTCGCACTATGCCCACCGTGCCCGCCATGACCGCTACGATCCCCGGTGCATCGGCGCCGCCACCACAGCAGCCGTCCGCCAACGAGCAGTTGATAACCACGCTTATAGATGCCTTCGCTACCCTGTCCGCGGCCGGCAAGGCAACGCCGCGCGGCCCTAGCGCGCCGAGCACGAGCGGCAACTTCTGCGAGTGCACCGCGCGGTTCAACGGTCAGTCACGTGACGCCGAGGTGCTGGAGGCATTCCTGGACGCGGTCGAAGTTTACAAGGAGTGCGCAGGCGTGAGCGACCACCACGCGCTGCGCGGCCTCCCCATGCTTCTAGAAGGAGACGCCGCGGTCTGGTGGAGAGGAGCGAGGACGTCAGTGACGTCATGGGACGACGCCGTGTGCCGACTGCGAGCGATGTATGGAGTATCTCGGCCGGCTTACAAGGTGTTCCGCGAGATATTCGCCGCCGAGCAGTCGCCCACGGAACGAGCAGAAGTGTTTGTGACGCGCATCCGCGCCCAGATGTCGCGGCTACCTTATAGACTGTCAGAAGAAGTGCAAATAGACATTATATACGGTCTGTTACATCGCCGAGTTCGAAAGCGTATTCCCCGCGATAGTGTTGTAAGCGTAGATTGTTTAGTGGAGAAGGCCAGGTCGGCGGAGGACGCAATCGCGGAAGCACAATCAGGTAACGCTTTTAATTATGTCCTTGAGCTCGGTACAAAATCGTTACGTTACGAAAGTAGCAAATTAGGGGTATCATCACCCGGTGCTAATTTACCTCCCGGTGCAAATTTATCCCCCGGTGCATATTTATCTCCCGGTGCCTATTTACCCCCCGGTGCAAATTTATCCCCCGGTTCTAATTTAACCCCTAATTCATATTTATCCCCCGGTGCTACTTTACCTCCCGGTGCGAATAATGTTTTACCCCCTAACTCAAATATCGCGACCCCCACGAACCCGAAACCGAAACGTAACCGTGATCGTTGTGCCTACTGTAAAGTGTACGGCCATACTGTTGATAATTGCCGTAATTTACGCGATAAGCAAAACGCGGCCCCTACAGTTCCAACGACACCGTCAAATACGTTGCGTTGTTATGGTTGCGGCCAACCAGGAGTAGTGAGGTCGAAGTGTGGTACATGCTCGGGTAAAACAGCTGAATCAAAACGTGCTGAATTTAATAGTGCTCACTTAGACTCTGACCGCATTTCAACGCTCCCGGTTATAACGTTGAATATTATGGGTCGTCAGGGTGTGGCAGTGGCAGATACCGGAGCTACGCGCAGTATCGCCAGCCCCGTACTGTATAAAATATTGGTGAACAGTGGTATCCAGTTTCAGGAGGAGCAGATGAATATCAGGCTTGCTGACGGTTCCCGGCGTCCGACTATGGTACTCGCCGCTGACGTGCCCGTGACTCTTGAAGGTCGCGACATAACTGTAAGTTTCCTGGTGTTACCTGGTGAGGACACGAAGACGCTGCTCGGGTACGATTTCATAGCCAAAGCGAACATGGTGTTGGACTTACCCCAAGGTACGTGGCATTTTGCTGACGCTCCCGAACAGAAGTTTCCCTTCGTGAGGCAGTACACCTTAACCAGCCCAGAACCTGCTCACGATATTATGAAAGCTGAGGCTTCTCACCTGGCACTGCGAGACGACGAAGGTACTAACCTTACACCGGAGCAGAAACACGCACTCGACGATTTCATACAAAGGCGCCCGGCGCTATTCGCTGCTGAGGGACCTGCTACTGAGTTTGCCACTCACCGTATTAAGGTAAGTGAGACGCAGGAACCCATCGCCTCTCCTCCTTACAGATTGTCTGAGAGTCGTAGAGAGATTCTCAAGAAGGAGTTAGAGAAGCTGCTCAGCGCGGGTGTAATAGAAGAGTGCGAGTCTCCCTGGGCATCGAACGTCGTGCTCGTGAAGAAGAAGGACGGGAGCATGAGGCTATGCATCGATTACCGTAAGCTCAATGCGGTGACAGAGCCTGATAGGTACCCGCTCCCGCGAATTGAAGATGTTCTGCATGCGGCGAAGACGAGTGAGTATATGACCACTTTAGACCTTCGATCAGGATATTTTCAAGTCGGAGTTCACCCGGATGACCAAGATAAGACAGCGTTCATCACGCCACTAGGAACTTTCAGATTCAAGCGCATGCCGATGGGCTTACGTAACTCTGGCGCTACTTTTCAGAGATTGATCGACCGCTTTAAATCTAATCTGAAGGAACCTGTAACACTATTGGCTTATTTAGATGACCTGATCGTGCTGTCTACTGGGTCGTTCGAGAAGCATCTGTCGGACTTAGAAGTAGTCTTCAATCGTCTTACCATGTTTGGTCTGCGAGTCAATCGCGAGAAAAGTCACTTTGCTCGCAATTCCGTGAAGTTCCTCGGCCACGTGATCGTGCCGGGAGGCATTGGCGTTGACCCAGAGAAGACTGCTGCCGTCGATGGTATGGCTGTCCCACAGAACGTAAAACATTTGAAGTGTTTCTTGCAGACCGCTAGCTGGTTCAGACGCTTCATACCGAACTACGCAGACGTAGCCAGACCTCTCACAGGATTGCTGAAGAAGTCGGCGACCTGGCAGTGGGGTGCTGAGCAACAAGAAGCGTTCGAGTGCATAAAGAAGCTCCTGGTGTCTGCGCCGATACTTCGTCAAGCAGACGAGTCGAAACCATTTATTCTCAGGACTGATAGCAGTGGTTATTGTCTTGGTGCGGTTCTGATGCAGGGGGAGGGACCCGACGAAAGGCCCATTGAATACGCGAGCCGCCTCCTCACCGACGCAGAGAAGAACTATTCGACCACCGAGAGGGAAGCGCTGGCTGTCGTCTGGGCCGTTGGTAAGTTTCGCGGCTACATCGAAGGAGCCGAAATCATCGTAAAGTCTGACCACCAACCGCTGCGCTGGTTGATGAGCCTACGCTCCCCAAGCGGACGCTTGGCACGTTGGTCTTTGACTTTACAGGAATACAACCTCTGTATTGAGTACACACCGGGACGCGCAAACGTTATTGCGGATACACTCTCGCGAACGGTATGTTCCCAGGATCCTACAGGTGACCTGTGCCTCGCCATCGCTGATATCCCGTCGAGGAGCAGCGCAGAAGTGCGAAGAAGTCAGCTCGAAGACCCCGAAGTGCGCAAAATCGTCGAAGATATGGAGTCCGACGATCCATTTAGGGGGAGGCCATGGGCCAACCGCGGGTACGTACTTTCTGATGGTGTTCTCTACAGGTATGGTCCAGAGGAAAATGATAGCGAAGAGGCGTGTCTGGTAGTGCCGCAACACGAGCGCGCTAAGGTGATGGCAGACCTCCACGACGCACCGACCGCCGGCCATTTCGGTGTTGAGCGTACGCTCCACCGCATTGCCTCTAGGTATTATTGGCCGAGCATGCGAGCCTATGTCGCTGATTACATAAAGAAGTGCGTCCCATGCCAGAGATACAAGGTGGATAACCGCAAGCCGGCGGGCCTACTTCAGACTCCTGCGATGTCTCGACGATTCGAAGTTTTGTCCGTAGATCTTTTTGGCCCGCTGATAGCGACGGAGAGGAAGAATAGGTGGATTTTGATAGTAGAAGACGTGTGTTCACGTTGGGTGGAACTCTTCCCGCTCGAGAACGCTACAAGTTTCGAGTGTGCACGTACCCTTATAGACGAGGTGTTCATGAGATTTGGAGTCCCCCGGCGCATTGTTAGCGACAACGGCGTGCAGTTCGTGGGCGAAGTAATGCAGCAGGCCTGTCACGTGATGGGCATCGATCAAGTGCTCACTCCGCTTTACCACCCTGAGGCGAATCCCGTGGAGCGAAAGAACCGGGATCTCAAACCTCAGTTGGCTATTCTGGTAGGGCAGGATCATACATCGTGGGATACTCACCTCGCGGCGATCAGGTTTGCTATGAACTCTGCCGTTACGGCGAGCACAGGGTTTTCACCGGCGTACCTTACCTTCGGCAGGGAGCTGCGTGCGCCGTCCGACGCTCTCGTAGATATGAGGGCTATTGTAGAGACTGATAACTTCATACCCACAGTCACGCCCTACTTGAAAGGTATGGCTACCACCTTGATTGAAGCGCGAGACGCCCACGAAAGAGCCCAGGCGCTTCACAAACAGTACGCGGATGAGGGTCGTCGTCCGCCGCCTGAATACAAGGTAGGGGATCTTGTGTTGTTAAAGACTCAAGGGGCTAACGATACGGGACGGGGCCAGATAGCCAAGTTTATACCCCGTCGCGATGGGCCTTACCGGATTAAGTCGGTCATGTCTGATTCGACCTACGGTCTAGAAGGGATAAGTCATGAGCGGTACCTGGGGAAGTATCACGTTTCTCACCTTACTCCATTCGTTGGCACTGTAGAGCCACCCGTTAGAGCGAAACGCGCGCGTGGTAGACCTAAGAAGACTTCAGCTAGCCCAAACTCGAGGGCGATTGTTCAGGCTAGAGGGGGAGTGTAACGCGCGTAGGTACCTATCGAGCTCAAGCGACGAAGGACGCACGGTCGGCCCGCGCCGCCCGCGCCCCATACCTCGGTTATTCGTTGCCGCGTCCGCTGGCCAGCCCGGCTTCGCCAGTCGCGCCCGCGCACCGAGCGGCGATGCATTGGAAATTATTATATATGTTTGATAAGCAAAATTCCGTGTACGACTCATAATTATTAAATGATTAAAGTGTTAAAACAATAGACGTGTTTTACACATATATATACTATGAGTATAACAAACATAAAAAAAAACCTACATATAAAATTACTGTCCATACACTTATCTTGAAATTTAAAGTAATGTCTGTAGAGGTATATACATATATTCAGTTAGCTCGTTCGTCAAAAGCATGAGTTGCTCCATATATGTCTCCGTAGGGTTGTCATGTCCATACATTTTCGTATAACAGGTATGTATTTCGTACCTGTCACTAATAGATATGGATATTTAGGAAATAGGGTTCTTAGAGATAAGGGATCTTGTATACCTAGGTATTGGTATAATTTTAATAATTGATTTAATGTCTCGTCCATTCTTTAATATTTATTTATCTTAGCTATTTATTCAGTTTTGTTATCTTATACTAAGTATTTATTAAATTGCCAGTCGAGCGAGGTGTCTTTCGTGACAAGGAAATAATTGTTATTTTGTGTGTTATATAAAACCAAAGCGAGGTGTCCGTAATTATATATAACACCTATCCCTAAATATTTATTATTACCTATGTATTTATTAAATTGCCAGTCGAGCGAGGTGTCTTTCGTGACAAGGAAATAATTGTTATTTTGTGTGTTATATAAAACCAAAGCGAGGTGTCCGTAATTATATATAACACCTATCCCTAAATATTTATTATTACCTATGTATTTATTAAATTGCCAGTCGAGCGAGGTGTCTTTCGTGACAAGGAAATAATTTTATTTTGTGTATTATATAATACCAAGGCGAGGTGTCCTTAATTATATATAATACCTATCCCTAAATATTTTTTACTTATTACCTATGTATTTATTAACTTGCCAGTCGAGCGAGGTGTCTTTCGTGACAAGGAAATAATTTTATTTTGTGTATTATAAAGAATAAAAGCGAGGTGTCTTTTAAATCAGTATAATACGGTCCCTTGGTTTTTTACGAAGATGTACCTATACGGATCCCTACATAGACTTAATTTGTTACAGTCGCGTTTTATTTTAACTTACAAAATTGTCGTTTAATAAATTTGATATATATTTTTTTATTTATTTTAAGTTTTGTGATCATTATTATTAAAAAAAAAGCAAATATTTAACATAGAAAAAAAATATATAGTTCCCTAAATAAACGGAAAGGAATCGGAAAGGATAGTGACAAGTATTTACTCACATAACCCTCATTCTTGTTTTCCCCTCCGTGGATCTTCTCAGGAGAGTGTATCTTGTAATTAACATTCCTCAAGCCGCCTCTTCTTGGTTCTAAGAATTTGTTTGGTTCGTGGTCCGTCCCCAAAGCGTCGAAACACACGTAGAGCTGGTCCGTCGGAGGCTATACGGTCGTCAGGACAGCGTCTTCGGAGGTCCTCCATTCTGCCTGGCGTACAGCGTTACGACGGTGCCTACTGGAACGGCTCAACCGGCTGCGCCACTTAAGAACAAATGAAAGGCAGACTTATGGGAGTAATGTTTATTAGAGATAACTCCGATGAGTAAGAACACTTTAATCCTAATTACAATAGTATTTATATCTAATTAAATGCTAACATAACACTAAAACAAACACAGATTAAAGTTGAGGTTACTATTTTACTAGGTTGCTGATGTAGCAACCTCCTTAAAACTAGTACAATTAAACATGTGTTAAGTAAAGCTGACATCGGTCTTCTTCAAGGCCGCCGATGTAGTAGCTTCCTTAACTCGCGCGGATCCTGTTTTTCCCGTTCCCATGAGAATTTAAAAAAATCCCTTCATAGCGGTTGCCTACTACATTAAGACACCTACATACCATATTTCATGTTTCGAGGTGAATAATACGTATTTGTCTTTTGTAACCAGTTTTTATATTTTCCCGTGGAAATGAGATATTTTTCAGAACTAAAAAGTAATCTAGACGTTGACGCGGGTACTCAGTTATCTCCATACCAAATTTCATCAAAATCCGTTCAGAATTTCTGAGACATGTGTAAACAGACCCGGTCCGGCGATGGGCTCACCACCTATCACGTTTAGGGGTCTAATATATCTCGTGAAATGTGGGTATATCCAGTAATGGAATACCTCTGCCTACCCCCTCGGGGATAAAAAAAGTCGTGAGATTAGATTATTATATTATTTTCATGATGCGAATGTATAAGTATAATATACAATTATAAACAATAATAATAATATTGTATATTTATAATTATAGCCTACCTTGTTTACCAATTAATGTCCTTCTTGGTGGAACAAGTAACCCACAGAAAAAGAAGAAAAGTTAAGAAGCACTACACATTAATAATAACTGTTAATAGGTACGAAGATTTAGCTCGATTTAAGTATAGCAGACTGCTAGGATAATGGCATAATATATAAAATGTTCATTTGAAACTCCAAAAAAAATTAAATTAAATCAATAGATACTCAAAAGATAATGTACGCGTCTGTACCGAACTTGAAAGACTATTATACTACGTGTTTTAGAATGTTAGCATAATGTACTAAACGGCCGCTTTTCTGTGACCATCTAAACTCGATCGGGTTACCACGGTAAATAACTTAAAATGTGTATTTTTTTATTATCTCGTTAATTATTGATTGTACGATGCTGAAATTTCACAAGTATAAAATTGAACTATATAACTAATTATTTACGTATTATTCGGTTAAAAAATCCCACAAGAAAGTCCATTAATAGGGGGTTAAATAACGCTCTGCGCGTCGAGGCCCAAACTGAGCTAAATTTCATTATAATTTATTAATTACTTATAGGATACTAATGAAACTTCACCAACACCTGAAAGCAGTTGCAAGCTACAAAATAACGTTTTAAACAACAAACAAACCTCTTATTCGAAGTGCTAGGACGTATTAGAGGGTTTTTCTATTTGCTTACATAACTCCTACACGGTAAATTATTTTTAATTTTTTATTTCACAACTAATTAGGAATAAGACATAAGAAGTCATGTACAAAAAATTATGATAGTGCGCTTAACCATTTCCGAAATTCAGCGAAAAACGCAAACATCAAAAATGCGGCATTTTGAAATTTTTGAATATCTTCGGAACCATCAACGATACAAATTCAAATTAAGTCGCAACATTTACTCCGTCATGAAAACTAATTATGTAGATAAAAATTATTTCAATATTCCCATTAGAAAAAAAAAATTGCCGCTGGGGTAACGTTACTCCAGCGGAAACTGTTTTTCTTGAATTACTCAAAAACTATAAGCAATACAAATTTTTAAATCTGCACAACATTTACAGAAGCCGGAAAACTAATTATCTGTATCCCTCAAATGCCGATATTCGACAAATTTCCGCTGGAGTAACGCACTCGCATAAAACGGCATAGTCGAATCTCAGAAAGTACTATCCCTGGGATAATAATTTTTATTTGAGTATTTAGTTAGGAATTTCTTACATGAAAAAGAGACGCACTTATGCCGTATAGCGAGACAACAATAAAAGTGGCCGAGAAATATTGCAGTATATTCGATTGCAAAGCGATTCTTCCGGCAATATTGCTGGGACCCTCGGCTACACTAAAACTATGTGACAATATATCCCGGCCATACTAAAAATATTGCCGAGTGTTGCATAGTCTAGCCGGAAATGCTGGCTGATGCTGCCGGCCACACTATTGCAGCTATACATTTTCGTTAAAATATTGCCCGTCTAGGAGCCTCATTAGATGAAAAGTAATTGTTATATTGAAAACGGGTCTTGGGGTACTATACTTAAATGCAATTGAAAAAACCATTGAATGCATACTTACGGAGGGCCCCGCTGGATAGAGACTTTCTTATTTTTTAATTTACTCTAAAACCATCGGGGTACAAATTATTTCAATACACGTTCAGTAAGTTTGGGCGAAGGTACTATAGATATATACCAACCATATCTCTCTAGGGCCGAGGGTCCCGCTGCGTAGAGGTACACGAATAGCCCGGCGCTACCACCATCTCGATCTACCAATGGATTGAATAGCACGTGGAAGTTCACTGTGATCAACCATTTCTTGCGTGTGCATCTGGATTGAGGGCCCACTTTTTAAATTATTGCGAAACGAAATGATACTTCTGGCTGCTATACGCAGAGGCCCTAGAGAGATATGGTTGGTTTATACCTACTAAGGTACTACTACTACCCTCAAGACCCCTTTTCAAAATGACAATTACTTTTCATATATAGTCATAAAATCAAGTTTTAGTTCTAATCGATCCAGAAGGGCAATTCCTGGATTGGCGTTGAAGCCGTTTGTACGGGCTATTCCACTAGTCCCTACCAGGTGTCCCTCCTGGTAGGGACAAGTGGAATTATTTTTCCGCTCTTCCCTACCACGCCGTCAGTGGTTGGGATAAGTGGAATTTCATTTCCACTCTTTCCAATCAGACATATTTTGTTAATAAGTACAGTCGATAATAATGAAAAAACAATTAAAAATATATTTATTTAAGATAAATTACCCAATAATTTTAAAATGTTTGGAAACATTATTTACTTAAATGATAATAATTTAGCGAAGTTTTTCTAAGCATAATGCAACATCTATGTCCCCAGTCACTAGCTGCATTTGTATATTTTGTATGACTGAATCCCGGATTATATATATTTTCGTTCCCTTTTCTTTTGTTGAAGGTTATTGATGATTGCAATGTATTTGTTTCGAAGAACAACTTTGCATATTTATGCAATTTGCTCAATAGTTGCAGCAAATTTAAATGTGTGGATCGCTTATTGTTAATTTTAAAGAGATCTTATACCCACCAGCTACACAATTTATCTTTATTATATAAACTAGACGTCGCGCGGTGCGCGAGGCCGCAAGCGGCCACGCGTGTCTCTGTGGGGTCTTATTTTGACAGAAAAATAAAGTAAAATTTTGGGCGTTTTTTTAATTATTATGATAATTTTCTATGTGAAGTTGAAAAAAATTAAAATTTTGTTAAATATTACTTTCCATGGCAACACTGCTTACTAAGACCTACAATCGCTCCATAAAATGCAACTTTCCAGAGTGTTGCCAACTTGCCTAAAAATACCGATGAAAATTATAAAAATCCATTTTTTTCAATAAAGAGGGAATACCGGAGCGGCCATCTTGTTTTTTCTATTTTTCAGTCTTTTGAGGTCTACCCTAAGAATTAAATCAACCATAACTTTCAGTGTTGCCAGGAAAAAATCTAAATACCTACAAAAGGTCTTATGGAGAGATAAAATGTTTCACTGACTGTCACTTGTTTTTGCAAAATGGTGAAAGCTTTTTTATTGAGACTGTACAATAATACGTCAAGTTTTTATTAGTAGGGATGAGTGGAAATGAAATTCCACTTATCCCAACCACTGACGGCGTGGTAGGGAAGAGTGGAAAAATAAATCCACTTGTCCCTACCAGGAGGGACAGCTGGTAGGGACTAGTGGAATATATAGCCCGTTTGTACATAGTCTATTAGGCGCGGTTTATCTGAGGGGATTCCAAAACTCATAGCCTAGGACAGCTGGTAGGGACTAGTGGAATAGCCCCTATTGCCTGCCCCAGATGCTGTTCTTGGGATAGGTGACCTGTCAGCTATTAGCGCACGGTGCAGGGTGTAACGGCAGACATCCGTACCGAGAAGGCCTCGTCTCCCAGCAGCTGCATTGTACGTCTGTTCCGCGAACACCGGCGCGGCGGGCGCGCGCACCCCGCGCTTTCTATACTACTCCCGCAACAAATTGCGGCATTTGTAGCGTGTTGACCTTATTGTTTCGTAGTTGTTGTAATCTCACTGATATTGTATGGAAGCTATAATATTTTTACTGTGGGTTATATGATTGGACCGCAGCAAAAATATCAAAAACAGGTATGTATGTACTCTAAGTAGTAATTTAAAAGAAGGCAGTGACTGATTTACTGCAGAGATATGGGTAATTGTGGACTTTAAGCAATAGAAGCAAGATTATGTGTCTAGGTCGCGCGAAAGTAAAATCTACTGAGCTGAATTTACCTAATATTTGCATTCTTATACACAGGGAACATCTATTTTTGTACAAGCACAGAATAGCAAATAATACAAGGTAGTTTACTTTCACAGAAAATATCTCCAACACGCAATTCGTATCATCGCGACTAGCTCACGCACAACTAACAACCGTTGGTATTTGTGCAGGAATTGGACTGAGTACCGCGTACTGCACAGATGGTCGCACAATTCTCCAAAATTACCGGGAAACGGCGTGCAGCTGCTGGAGGAAGGATCAATCGATAACCTCATTGTTATTATTATATTACGAACTTGACTAAGTTCGTTACTGAGTACTTTGCATTTCATAATATTTTAGTATGTCTTCGGTTTTTTTTTTCGGATTTATTTGCGCGTTTTTGCCACGGATCTCGTTAGCGTTTCGTAACCAATAGGTGTCTGGGACCCTACCCAGGACAGACAGCGGAGACTTAGTACCTAATATAGGGTTCTAAGTCTCTGCTGTCTGTCCTTCCGTACAATACAACCGTTTCTTTAACTTTATTTCATCACTAGGAGGCGTGGCGTTGCCGCGTTGAATCCGTTCTTTCCGTTTTCCGAGGGAATTTCGTAAAATCCTTTCTTATCCGACGCCTAAATCATAAAAGGACTCTAGGTAGGTACTGACTAAATGTCAAGCCTCTTGCTTGTTTGGCAGTTTTGGCTATGCACTGATGAGTCAATCAAAATCCGTTATTTCCGATCTCTGAGGGAATTTTGCAAAATCTTTTCTTATCCGACGCCTAGGTCATAAATGGAATCTACTGACAAAATGTCTAGTCTCTCCAACCAAAAGTGGTCATGACGTTGCATTGTCACGTTCAATTATCGTCAGTAAACCGACTTTACAGACAATCGATTTATTCTCTTTACCTTTAAAATTGGGTAGATTAGTCGAAAACTAACCTTAGCACTACTTCATATGAATGAGCTAGAATGGAAATTGTAGTAGGTACAATTATTTAGTTACAGTTACGTATAGATACGTAACTGTTTACCTTCTCTAAATAATTGTACCTACCCATACTATTGCCTATTCCACAAATAGGCCATGACTATCAGAGACTACCTATTTAAAATAAGGTAAGTTTCTGATAACTAGGAAGGTAAGTAAATACCCATTTTCTTTGTTCAACGAGGTCTTCGAAGTCTATTAAGCGCATTTAGAATTACAATAGACTCTGAGTCAACTTTACAAGAAGGTGACTTAGGTATTACGGGAGACACAACTTCCTCACGGATAATCCGTTTACAAATAGGATTTACCTTGTAAAGGAATTATTTGCTTACGTAACGGCGAAATGAGGTAAAAAGGTTTAAATTAGTTTTCCGGCGTTTTTGGATACAGGGAAATATATCTTACGTAATCTCTTGCATCTCTATAATTAGGAGTCCACATCCACATGGTCTATGAATGGTTGATGGTCGATGCTCTGCAGACTGGGGGCCAGCTCCAATCCTGAGGGTCATTATTGCCGGGAGGTACGGTGCGGAACTGTGTGTAAGGGTGCTTACCACACCAAATGCATAACTCGACTGTCTATATTTTTGCCTCGTCATTAGTTTTATTATTTTTGTAACATTCCAATCTAAAATAGGATAAGAAGATTTGTTACTAACACCATAGGGTCTAAGTTGGCGAATTAGATCTAATTAAGTTAACATTACATGGAATCTACTTGTATATTTTCCGCAGAGATCCTGTTTTTTTTTCGGTTTTCCTGGGAATTTTCTTAGAAACCTTGCCCGACATGCCAACAACTCACCAAAGCTTCATCGCAATCGAGTTACACATATATGACAAACAATGGAACATTATATAGGTACATTTCTATTAATAATTTTTTTACATTAATAATGATCATCAGAATTATCAGATAAGCGAAATACCACTGACTCATCACAAAATCTCCGAACTTTTAACACACATTACCAAACTTTAAATTTGGAATGGTCCCGCAGCGTTGCCTAATTTTCCTGTTTTGGTGGAAATTTCGAAAAAATCCTTTTCATATCTCATACTCGGAAAGTAGTGTATGTTTGATCTGAGTACCGGGTCGGAAGCGATGATTCCCACCACAGAGAGATTTAGGGCTGTGATTCCCGCCCTCGGTCGGGAAAGACTCATAGTAATTGCTTCCGGCCTTAGGGCGGGAATGAATTAAAAAAAATTGTACTACATTTGGCAAAGATGTTTAAAGAAAAAGTTTCTCTATGAAAGAGAATGACTTTCTTCCAACCTCTTTGGGCACTTAGTAGGGATACGAAACTTTTTACATCAATTAGAATAAGAAAAAAAGGTGCGGCCTTTACGTGTAGGTATAAACAATAGAAAATAGCCCGCGCGCGGGGCGGTACGCGTTCCATATTTGAAAATTAAAATAAGAGTAATAATTTGGTAAGCTGTTCCGAAATTCAAAATCTTGTTTTTCATCGACACACTAAGCACAGAAGGCTTTATAAGAATAATATGTACTTTTGTACATATTATTATAAAGAGGAAGGATTTGTATAATTATTATTTTTGTAATGTTATTTAGGTTAGGTACTCTATGATGTAGTATTCAAAGACGTTTAAGAAAAAGTTTCTCTTTCTTCCAACCTCTTTGGTTGTATTGTTGACAATTTTGTTTTTTCTCGTAGGTAGGTATAATTGCGTTTTTGCATGTTTGAATTTTTGTAAAATTGTATTTTTTTTTGTTTACTTTCCTTGAATTCGAAATGAAAAGTAGAGTGTTTAGCGCGGGTGGAAGTTATCAATTCCTACTCGGAGTATATCCGCCCTCGCTACGCTCGGGCGTCTAAATACCTCGTATAGGAATTGATTCCTTCCGACCCTTGTATAACAATCTACTATTTTTTGTGGGGCCAGAGACCTGTAACTCTCTCCGCAGTAGGTACCTCATCTCCTAAATGCTATAGTACCTACGGATCATAAGGTAGCCCTGAATATTGTCGTAGCTAGAAGCACCGAAGTCTCATCTCTACAAATAAAGACGTCATGGTCAGTCTAATAGTCTAACAGGAGTTTTCCTCTGTTATTTCGAGACTGAAAGAGTACCTACTTACCGGACTACAGTCACGCATATTCCCCCATTGACGTGTATTAAATCATGTCTGGATTTCCTCGTTTTTGCCTCAGCCTTGTCGTCAATGAGACGAGCGGGGAATTTTGTTTTTTGATGGCATTGAGATGAATGATATAAATTGCTAACAGGTTCGCTAGCATTAATGGGTGAGGCCGCGAATTTTGCCATAAATGACGCAGCAGTGACGCATAAGATTGCGTGACGGTGACGTAAAAGTAGTATCGCAAAATAGTCGTGCAAAATTATAAAGGTTGGAGTATACCGAGCCACAAAAACTAGGTACTTGAAGTTGTGTGTATAGGGTGAAAAATTAAATAAAATTCCTACCCCTACCCCTACACTACCCCTACCCCTACACTACCCCTACCCTACCACAACGCACGTCAAGAAAAAAAAAATAGCCTATGTTTTATTCTGATGTATGAGCTATATTATTGTAAAGTTTCATTAAAATCCATTCGGTAGTTTTTGCGTGAAAGAGTAACTAACATCCATACATCCTTCCACACATCCACACCTACTCACAAACTTTCGCGTTTATAATATTAGTAGGATAACAGTACGTAGGTATACTTCCAAGAGAATCTAAAAATAGAACGCAAAAAAATGTGCAATGTTTCTGAAACTAGTGTACCGCGACCTTATTTTGGTAGCGCAGTAGTAGTGATGCAATATTTTCGCAACTGGTCGCGCAATAGTGACGAAAAAGTAGCGCAAAAGTAAAAACGCGCAAAAGTAAACAAGCGTTACTCCACAATTTATGAATATTTTCTATTAAAATAAGCACTATAACATCCCCTGCGTTTTTAAGAATCAAGCGCAGTTAAAATCTTTGCAAAAATCTCAAGTTTGCCTTTAAAATTGCGAAAAAACTTGCTCACGTAAACAGTGACCACTGCACTTCACCACAAGTTTGACACAATATCTTCTTCAATAAGGCACCTGTAATGTTTGCTTCCATAGATAAGACGCATCGGTGTTGCCATTTCAAAAGAACATAAATCTCCGAAATGTGACTGACAAACTGTAATTAAATATTGGTTGCGCAACAAAAGTCGCGCAATAGTATGATATCGCAATCAATTATACAAATTAGTAAAATGACAATATTAAATAGCTATAGTTACAAGCATTTCTTATAATTTGCGTAGATTTATATGCTTTTATCGTAGGAATAATAATTGACCAACATTAGCAAAGTTCTTTTTTTTTATTATCCTCGAAAGTGCGAAGGGTACCAAAAAGCACGGCGGTTTTTCACATTTTTTCCCATTTTTTAATGAGATTCTTCAATTTATACGGTTGTGTACCAAAATATTGAGACTTTGACAACTGGCCAAGCTAGATAAAGACCATAGTTTTTAAAAAAAATCAAGGAAATCTTTATTTTATAACTTTCTATGAAAAACAAGAAGGTTTCTTTGAAGGTCATGAAAAGTGGAAAAATTCGCGGCCTCACCCTAATGTCAAATGAAGAAGTGTAGGTATAAATTCTAATTACGGAAGCGCTCGTAGCCCTGCGGTGCCAGTGTGTTTGTAACGATCACACTGGTTAAGCAAAGTTGGATGCGGTCAGTCAGTGAATGGGTGACTGCCAAGTGGCATTTATATCACGAGCGCTTCCGTGTTTCGGAAGGCACGTTAAATTGTTGGTCCCGGTTTTCGTTGTGTTTACGCACAATGGAAGTCGTAAAGCCATGTCAGATACCCTTGGGTGGCTTGAAAAATTCTGACTGTTAAGTGGAAAATAGCTTAACACCATCTCCCAATCAGCGGTGGGCTCGCGTGGGAGATTAAAGCCCATACTTCCTCATGTGTGTGAGTAAAGACCCTTAGCTCAGCAGTGTGCTGTTATACGGGTTGATGATGATGAAGTAAAATAAATATGTTCATGCCTTTATCCCTGAGTTAGTTGGCAGAGGTATTAAATTCCTGGAAAAAACCCTCTTTATCGCATTATTTTTTAGGGTTCCGTACCTCAAAAGGAAAAAACGGAACCCTTATAGGATCACTTTGTTGTCCGTCTGTCCGTCCGTCCGTCCGTCTGTCAAGACCCTTTTTCTCAGGAACGCGTGGAGGTATGGAGCTGAAATTTGTATCAATTACTCAGGTCTACTGTCCCTTGAAGCTGTGAAAAAATCAAACTTCTAAGCCAACGCAATCAAAAGATGCCGTTTATGCCGCAAATTTTCGACACTTGCAAGGGAATCAAAACCTACAGGGTGCTTCCCGTGAACTCAGAATCTTGAAATTTGGTACGAAGCAACGTCTTATAGCATAGATAAAGGAAAAATTACGAAAACCATAAATTTGCAAGGTTGTACGGAACCCTCGGTGCGCGAGTCCGACTCGCACTTGGCCGGTTTTTTTAATAGATAGAGTGATTCAAGAGGAAGGTTTTAGTATAAGCATTGCACCCGTGCAAAGTCGGGGCAGGTCGCTAGTTTTAAATAAACAAACATTATGAAAAGTTGTAGAACTTTAACTAGAGTGTATTTAATTGGTACCTACCTATGTATCCCACCGCGTGTTTCACTAAAGGGTGACTCTTATAAACAGGAGAATTACTAGGTTTTATTAATAGACTATTATGTGCTCGATTGTATCTATAGGTAAGTAAACTAATTTTATTAGGTCTAAAAGTAGCCACATATCTCCACTGTATTCTTTCGGACCCCAAAACAACAGATGGTGAAACCGAGGTAGGTACTTTCACATGCTCATGAATGATCCGTTCTGGGGATTTTTGATGAAATGAAAATGAAATCTCAAACAACATCTAGACACTTGAAACACTATACCTACGTTTAATTTCCTTACAGTAGGCAATTAAGTATCCGCTGAGAAAGGATTTCTGGTCATTCCATAGAACCGGAACTGTTAGTAGAGTAGTACTCTGCATTCTAAAATGCTTGTCTACCTACCTACCTACATAATAGTTATAAAGAATACGAAGCGAGAAAGTTCGGTCCTAAATCTATAATATAAAAATGAATCAAGAGCAAAATGTGTTGGTAAGCGCATAACTCAACAAAACGCCTGGAGTAATTTGGCTAATTCTTTTTTTAAATGTTCGTTGAAGTTCAAAGATGGTTTTTACGGCGAGAAAAAAAAACAAATATTTGCCGGAAAAACCCTAAAAACACGCGGGAACGGGAACGGGTGAAACCGCGGCGCGCTGCTAGTTCCTAATAAAATTTTAACATATCTACGTTGGTTTCCCTAAGCTAAGGAAATATGCTAGAGGGTAATTCACCTAATAAAATCAGTTTTAGTTCAAGTTTCTGAGAGTCATAATATATTAATAACAACAACTATAGGTACCTACTTCACAATATTTATGTGAGTTTCGCAGTTATATTACGGAAGACCGCGTCACAAACAGGAAAAACTCGTCGGACGAAACTGAATGAAATAATTCCCATGGCGTCACGTTACGTTGACTGACCCCTCGGAGATAACCACACACGCTCAGCTATAGCTAGTAGACATACCATATGACTGCAAAAAAGGAGATGTTTATCTATGCGACGCAGTTTTTTTCTAGGTAGGTTAAATGTGACTCCATCTTAACCTTGTTGACTATACTACCATAATTCAAACCTAGGTAAGCTCTCCTCCAAACATTTTAGGCTATAGGAGAGGCAAGAGATAACAAATGAACAGATCCCCCATTTTTAATATTTTTTGTGACGTCACTATCACAAATAGAAATCATCGGTGGAGATAGGCTGTTGTTTAGATTCAGCCAACCTCCATTGAACCCATTGCTATTATTGGCGATAGATTATTGGCGTTTCTAAGTGTAATTTTTTTACCATTGCATCGCGAGCAGTAAGTAAGTACTTAGGTAGGCACTTAACTATATACGAGTAATCCATTAAAATATTACATTATTCGAAAGATGATATCTTATATTAATGCTTTAGTTTTCCTATATTCTAGTAAGTAAGTATATAACTTTTGGTAAAACGAATGATTGACGACAATATTAAGCTTCTCAATCACTCGGTAGAATGGAACTTAAACGTATTTTCTGCCCGAAAGGATTTATTTGAATAAGGAAGACGAACAAAATTTCAAGACACCCGAGTGCTCTTACAAACACAAAGAGATTACCAGGCTTTGTTGTGAGTGAGATGCGTTATAAAGGGCGTAGCTAATAGCTTAAACATAGAGGGGGTCCTTCGCACAAAGGTCAATATAATAATAATCTCACGCCTTTTTTATCCCCGAGGGGGTGGCAGAGGTATTCCATTTCTGGATATACCCACATTTCACGAGATATATTGGAACGTGATAGGTGGTGAGCCAATCGCCGGACCGGGTCTGTTTGCACAAAGGTATACCTACTAATTATCGTCCGTGACTTCACGATATAAAACGAAAGAACTGTAAGCGCCAATAGAATCAATCAATTACAAATTACAACATCATTATCATCAACAAGCACGGATGCAATAGGTGAATATTTTCGCTTAGACTACCTACTGTCGAGATCCCCTAAAATCCTCGCTTTGTAACAAAATGAGGTAGGTACCTACTTACTTAAGTGTAATATTGAGTGATTTACTCGGAAAGCCTATAGCTTTACCAACTCAAAGAAAACCAATTAAATAGAAAGTTGTATTAATAAAACATCAAAAGCCATTCGTTGCGTAGGCAGCACAGACCTATTTATCAGTGGTAGGCAGTGAACAGGGCTGATAAATTTATTATTTTATTGAAAATGAATTATGGGATATTGGACCCTACTGGAAGTATCGTAACACCTGTTTTCGTTTTTGGAAGCGTTTCCCTAACACCCTGTATGAGCGTCAAACTTAGTATAATTTAATTACAGTGCAAACTAATTTAATCACAGTGCAAACTCTAACCGACCAAGTGTGGAGTGTCATGTTATTAGACTTTCTAATTTTCTAAATGTAATGTTGTTTTACCTACAGAAATAAATGAATTTTGACTTTGACTTTGATGCCAACTGAATGAAACACATTTATTTTATGGGAAACTTATAACACCAACATATTATATAATAATGTGGAACCCGTGTGAGTGAATTCGTCTCATACTTGGCCGGTCTTTATACTAAGTATGTAATCCCTTAGTCTCTGGATCTCGTAGGCGACGACTTAGATCCGAACATAAAGAAAATCTTAGTAGAGCTCTTGTATTAAGGCTAAATCCATAACAAATAGAAGGACTCTAGTGAGATTGGCCCGAGGTTGTATTCACATAGACAGAAACTGTTTGTAGCTTAGTCTACACATTTGCGGTAAATTCTATAGTATAGTATTTTCCACAAATGGGTGTTGGTAAGCATTAGTCGATACTTTTAATACATAACATAATTTACGCGGTTTACGAGCAGGGCCGGCCTGTCCATACAAAGGCAAACTAGGCGACGGCTTAGAGGGACTTGGGGGCGCCATCCATGGCGAGGTAACGGGACGGTCAGTGCTATAGATAAGAATATGTACTAACGTAGTCAGTGCGTCATTCCTATTCGCATCTGACGGTCTTTTCAAGTTATATTCGAGTAACTTGCTGTAAACCGCAGTGTCACCCGCGTAGTTACGGCTTAAGAGGTAATACGGGAATAAAATATAGAGTACCTAGGTATGTTACTCCCTGATAATGTAGCTTTCCATTGGCAAAATAATTTTTAAAATCGGTTGAGTACTTTTGGAGCCTATTCAGCTTAAACAAAGAAACAAATCATTCATCTTTATAATATTAGTGTAAATAACAACTATCTCTAACAAAAATAACGTGATTTCCAGGAATAGATACAGATAATTTTACATTCGAATCTTACTTACCTACCTAATAACAATTGAAAATGGATTGTGTCTAGGAATCTGGAATTTGACAGGCATTTCTATTTTTAAAAAGAAAAAAAAACACTTATTGTTTTATTGAGTTTCAAGGGGCGCTATTTAGTAATTCGACTAGGGCGCCGAGATTATGGCTGGCGCTGCTCACGAGTTCGTCGGCTTATCGCGCGTTAACCAAATCCGACAATGTCGTGTTCCGAAAACCGAAGGGGAATGAACTCTCAATGTCGGCGAGGGAGCCTAAAATTCTAACAACGCTATCGGAAAATACAATTCTGACTAACGATCGATAACGATCCTCCATGTTTCGGAACGTACCTACCTAAGTACTATAATACTAATAATGACGCTATCGTTTGGATTGCTTGAAAAATTCTAACAATTAGGTGTACCTACTACGAGTATCTCAATCTGTGGCTTAGTATAGGAAGTTATAACCGGTAATTTCTCATATTATGAAGAAACACCGGAAACCCAAAGCTCAGCATTGGGGTGTTTAATTATGAATACGACAAATAGAAGATCGGCATTGCAAGGCGCCTCCTATAGCACCTACATAACCATCTCTATCTATTGAATTTATAAGCGAACATCCGTCTAGAATGAAAAGTTCGCAAGAATTGATAAAAGAAATCGCGAATCGAGATAACAATGTAGATTTAATATGGATTCGAAGAGGTGAAGTTTGTTTCTACGTAATTTGTTAAGTTTTATTTGTAGGAGGTAGACAAACTCTGGAACTACTTATCCGATTCTAAAAATTCCTTCACTAGCTACACCTACATTATAATTGAGTGTTACAGGCGGTGAACGGAAAAAAACAGTTACGGGCTGATTTGTTGAATTGTGGGTGAACAGCGGAGCCCTGCCCAGATACCTACTTATATAAACAAACATAGCATCACATCGTTGTCTCTTGTGGAGAGCGGACGTGTCGCAGATTTTTTCCGCATTAATATTGTGCATTGGTTAATTACTTTTTGCTGTATTCCTTACGCTATTAAGTCGCGTTTGCTTTGGCGTGATAGTTTTTGCTGGCTGCACCCTTCTTGTCTCTCAGCTTCTGCTATCTCTTTCTCGCACCGCTGATCCTTTCCGCGAGCTGTCAACGCTTTGCGCTAGTGTGCAAGTCAGTGAGTTGTTTATATTCACACATATAAACCCAACCAGATTTACGATGGAAGATTCGAGCAAAATGGCGAAAACGAACTCGTCACCGGACATAACTTGCGCTCCATATCAAGAATATGACGACTTCGTAAACAATGCAAGACGGAATTATAAACGTAAAACTCGTGATGAAGAAGACATCGCTGTTTTATTGAAAAAATTGTCAAGTGAAATTACCAATAAATTGGACACTGTGAAAATTGATCTTGAATCCAAAATTTCATCTATACGCGAAGAAATCACATCAGCAATTAAAAGTGACCTCGAGGTTATTAAAACCGACATTCAATCAATGAATATTAGACAAAATGAATTATCTACTAAGCATGACAGTCTGGCTCAGCGTACTGATACCATCGAAATGGACATGTCATCAAACGCAAAGGATATTGTTAGTCTGAAAAGTCAAATTGAGACGCTCCAATATGATATTAATTTACAACTTCAGCGCGACCGAATGCAGAATATAGAAGTCTCTGGAGTTCCAGAAGTATCAAAAGAAGATTTAGTCTTACATGTAATAAATATTGCTAACTTTGCTGGTGTCAATATGACGCGTGATGACATCGAATATGTTACAAGAGTTCAGCCGCGAAACAAGATAGCTGGTCGACCTAAGTTAATTGTGGCGAAACTCAAGACTCGTCTTTTGAGGGATTCCATTCTCTCTGGTGTACGCGCAAAGAAAGGGCTGACCACTGCTGATATACAAATAGATGGTGATGCCAAACAAATATATATCAGTGAACATTTAACCCCAACCAACAAGTACCTATATTTACAAGCTAGAAATAAAGCGAAAACATCCGAATATCAATACTCTTGGGTTCGTGACGGTAGAATCTTTGTGAGAAAGAATGACGTATCTCCAGTGATCTTCATTAAAAAATTGAGTGACCTTCCTAAAATTGTTTGACTCGGTGTTATAACTACATGCTGTGTATCGCGTAATTCATCTTTATATTATGGTTTTTGCTTTAGTGGAAAACTATTAAGCATCCATATTAAAATGTATAATTCCTTTTGGTTTGTAACAGGTAAGATGGAACTTTTATTACCCTCATATATATTTTTATATACTATAATTATAAAATATATTTTACGTATTTATTTATTATTTTTATTTATGTATATTAATTTATATATTAATTACTACGACGAAAATTATAGGAGAGCGCACCACATGTCTTATCTTATCGTTAGTGAATATGGCTAATGATTCCGTTTGCGGACCAAAGCTAAACGTGTTCTATCAAAATGTAAGGGGCCTACGTACAAAATGCTTAACATTATTTAACAATATTTTATCATCCGACTATGATATTTTGTGCTTCACAGAGACTTGGCTTCAAAACGATATCTTTGATACAGAAGTATGCGACACTACGAAATACGATGTATTTAGATGTGATCGTAATCTCGAATCTACCTCAAAAGCAACCGGGGGGGGTGTTATGATTTGTTTGCGTCGTGGGCTTGGCGCTACGGCGAGGTGCGAGTGGAGTTGCTGCGATACCATAGAAACGATCTGCGTAAGTATTCATAAGAGTCGAGTGGGGTCAAACGGAGACCTTAATATTATTTTAATTTATTTGCCTCCTGATGATGATCATATTGCTAGTCGTATTGATAGTTTTAAAAATAGTTTTATAAGATTTCATGAACTTAATCCGTCTGATAACTATCTACTCATAGGTGATTTTAATCTCCGGTGTGTTTCTTGGGTGGACAGCAATTACTCTATTTTACACATAGGTAAAGCAGATACTCAGAATGCTGCAGCCTCGCTGATCGATGATTTATATTTCTTAGGATTATTACAATATAACTTAATTCCCAACTCTTGCCAAAATGTCCTAGATTTATGTTTCAGTAATTTAGAACTATCAGTTAGAGAAACTTCTCCTTTATCTAAATTAGATACATACCATCCCGCTTTATTAATTAACTTTTACGACTTACAGTTTGCACCTTTTAAGGAAATCCCTCATCCTCGTTATAATTTCCATAAAGCTAATTACGAACATATAAACGCATTCTTGAGTAACATAAATTGGAATGACATTCTCAGCGCGGGTTCTGTTAATGATGCTGTTGATGTGTTTTATAATAAAGTTTATGAATGTTTTGCTCTCTGTGTTCCCATATCTACAAGTAAACATTGTTATCCCATCTGGTACAGCGCAGCGCTTATTAAAATAATACACGAGAAAATGAAGTACCATAAAAAATGGAAGAGCCATGGAAATCCAAGGGATTACGACTCATTCTCGTTGCTACGAAGGCGTCAGCGTCGTGTTCAGAACCAATGTTTTGATCGTTTCGTCCAGAACACAGAGGAACTTATAAAACAATCACCAAAAATATTTTGGAAATATGTAAAATCAAAAAGGGGAGGATCAAATTACCCACAACATTTTTCTCTAGGTCATCAAAAATTTGAAGATCCGCTAAACATTTGCAACGCTTTTAGTAATTTCTTTGAAAGTGTTTTCTCTAAGTCGTCATCGACCCCGGATATTTCAAGGAACGCAGCAAATCCATATCACTGTATTGACGTACTGTCGCATGTTGAAGTTTCTGAAACCACCATTTTAGAAATGTTAAGATCTCTCGATAAATCCAAAGGCCCAGGCTGTGATGGTATTCCTCCGATTTTTCTGTCCTTGTGCGCAAGTAGTCTTACTGAACCAGTTACAATCCTATTTCGTCGCTCGCTTAGAGAATGTGAATGCCCTACTATATGGAAAAAAGCCAACATCATGCCAATACACAAGAAGGGCTCCAGAAGTAACATTGAAAATTACAGACCCATCTCTATACTTAACACCCTAGCCAAAGTACTAGAAAAAATAGTGTACAATAATATATATCCCCTAATTTCGCAGGGTGTATCCGAATCCCAACATGGTTTTTTAATAGGTCGTTCAACTGTATCAAACCTGGCTTGTTTTACGGATTTTGTAATTCGCAACATGGAAAATGGGGGTCAAGTTGACGTGGTCTACACGGATTTTGAAAAAGCTTTCGACCGTGTAGACCATGTCATACTCCTTGAAAAGCTTGACTCCTTGGGAATTCATGGTGATTTGTTACGATGGGTAGAATCTTACCTCCTCAATCGTTCCCAGGCTGTCATACTTGGTGGATACAAATCAGACTACGTCACTGTTCCGTCCGGAGTCCCGCAGGGATCCCATCTCGGCCCCCTCCTCTACAACGCCTATATATATGATATTTATAAATGTTTTAATAATGCTAAACATCTTTTGTATGCGGATGATAAAAAAATATATATGACTATTCGCTCTTTAGCTGACTGTGAGCTAATGCAAGGAGATCTCAATAATTTAATGAAATATTATAATCACAATAGAATAACACTTAGTGTAACAAAATCTCAATGTATTAGTTTCACACGCAAACATAATCCTATACTTTTTGACTATAAATTTGACGGCGTTGCAGTTGAGAGGGTCGAGGTGGTGCGCGACTTAGGTGTCATGCTAGACTCAAAGTTAAATATGTCTACCCACTATGATTACATAACTAATAGGGCGTATCGTAACCTCGGATTCGTTTTACGCACTTGCCAACCTTTTAAACAACAGTTGAGTCTTAAAATTGTATATTACGCGTACGTCAGATGCCTTTTAGAATACGCTAGTCCAGTATGGTCACCGTATTACATAATTCACATTAAGCGTATTGAACGCATACAAAAGAAATTTATATCACACTTAAATTATATTTTCAAAAACCATGCAGACTCCTATGTCCAAAATTGTCGAATTTATAATCTTTTAACGTTGGAAGAAAGACGTGATATCTTGGATATGGGATTACTTTATGACATTTTACGCGGTCATCTAACTTGCCCCGACCTCCTCGCTGGATTATCGCTGTGGACGCCTGCTCGGCGTACCAGACGAACTTCACTCTTTTGCGTACCGTTTCACAGTACTAACTACGGACGAAAAGCAGTCCTAACTCGTTTGCCCCGCACATATAACAATAAGTTTGATGTTCTTGATCCATTTATAAGTTCAAAACATTCTTTTAAGAAAAATATTATCTCTCATATAATTGGTGTGCGAAATGATTGAGCGTATGGCATAGAAAATGAACTGTGAACACAATTCCCTCCTACCTATTCATTTTAATGCGGTTTTGGTTTTTGGTCCGGCATTATTATTGTTGTAAGCTCTTCACTCCTACTCCTAACCTTAGACTGTGCGCCCTCCTAATTTCAAAATTTAAATAATGTGACATATGTATTACATTTCGTTACTTTTATTTATTTATACTTTTTTTTATATATATGTATATTATTACCTATATGTATATATTTATTTGTAGGTATATATTATACTTATATATTTCTATACGTATTACTTAAATTTCGACTAAATTCCATCTTACCATTTAGTTGCTAAGTTTATTTTTCTTGTAATTCGATGTACCTTATGCTCTCAACTTAACTATTGTATGATAGTGGATAACTGTTATTGGCTTTTGATGTTTGTATAAAAATAATATGCACATTAATATAATATTAACAGCTGTTGTTATCCCAAATAAATAAATAAATAAATAAATAAATAAATAAATAAATAAATATGGTATGGTTCACGCTTAGTCCACCCTGGGTGGTCAATGGGTAAAAATAATTGCCCATGGTGCACCCAGGGTGACTCAATAGGTGGACCACGGGCAAGACCCGATCATTTTTTATCAAGAGATTATCATTAGGTATCATCAACCCGTTACAGCCCACTGCTGAGCTAATTTGTGTTCTACCCTCGACATGACGGGCTATGGCAGAATATCAGCGGTTGTGGACTGTCCACAGCCAATGCTGAGTCTTAGACCTTTTTTCCACGTTTTAAAAGTATTTATATTTAGTTTTGTGCTCTAAGGTTTAATAGGACAAATTAATATTTCTTTCTTTCTTCTTCTTCTAAGGGTCTTTCCTCATAATACATGAGGAATATGGGCATAATCTCCGACGCAAGCCCAACGCGGATTGGATAAACGAAATTCGACCCAAGCAAATTTTGCTGTATGGCTGAGAAACGCCAACGGTGACAAAATCCTACTAATATTATAAACGCGAAAGTTTGTATGGATGGATGTTTGGATATTTGTTTCTCTTTCACGCAAAAACTACTGAACGGATTTTGATGAAACTTTTCAGTTATATAGCTTATACATCAGAATAACACATAGGTTATATTTTATCTCCGTTTTCCGTCGGGAACGGGAACTACGGGGCGCTGCTAGTCTCAAATATATTGTATGACACCCTGTATAAAACAAAATCCGTCCTATATCCTTATGTCCCTATGTCCCTATTTCCCTATGTCCCTATGTATGCTTAAATCTTTAAAACTACGCAACGGATTTTGATGCCGTTTTTTAATAGATAGAGTGATTCAAGAGGAAGGTGTGTTTTCATGTGTTAGCATTACACCCATGCGAAGCCGGGGCGGGTCGCTAGTTTTCTATATAGTGTCTAGAAAAGAGTATTTTCGCTGACCGTATGGCGACAGATTTTTGTAGTAGTTTCCTGATAATATCGGAATTATCATGAATTCTCATATCAATCAACTCTTTAATGTACCTAGGTAAGTACATACGAGTACCTATATCTACCAAGAAACTAATAATTATAATATTCGATAGTAGTGTTCTGCTTCCACTGAAGCCAATCATCAGGATATACGGTAGAGCAATGCATATAAATTAACTAGCAGGTGCCCAGCGAAACCAGCTTATTCCCGTTCCCGAGTATCTCCAAAAGTCCGTATGTTTGTAAGCGTGTAGTACAAAAATGATTGGATGCGGTATTCAGAGTTACCTATATTGTTGCCGGTATAATATGTTAAAATCTGGTACATGTTTAATCTTTAAAAGCCGAGTTATCTAACGTATTACATAGACAAAGTGAAATTACTTTAATAAGCATATAAGGAGTCCCAGGACGAGTTTTATGTGGGCCTGGTTGCCCACGAAGGGCGCGTCGGGATAAAGTCGGACATAGTTGGGATTTTTCATAGCGTGTCCGGCCAAAATAAACGGTGTCCGGCCTGTCCGACTTTTATTAGGCTTTTTACATTTCGCAAACGAGTAAAATTTGACTGATGACTTTATTTGACTGATTTAAAATAAAGTACTTAGACTGATTTTGCTTTCGATTTTATTTATATTTCATTTTCATTTGCTTTTTATTCAGACAAGCGTCGTCACTTCAAATATCAGACTACACAAAATTACTAAGCCTACTTAATAATCAGTTTGCAATTTGTTACTAAATTTATAATTTTATTCTACGAATCGCCTATCAGTTTGTTTAATGAACCTATTCTGATTCTGAGAAATAATTATCGTTATGCGATTTTATGGAGCTACCTATACGACTAAATACATAGGTATATGTAAGTCTACGTGAACGTGATATAATACCTACTTCGCATCACAACATAGTAAAAAATATTCTTGTAGTTACTTATATTATTATTATAGAGCAATCTTTCAATATTTTTTTCTTTTATATATTTTCAAAAAGTATTGGATATATTATGTAGTCAATTAAATCGGTTAAATAAGCAACACGAGGGAGTTTCGCTATTAAAGTATGAAATACGGAATGAGTTAGGTAAATAATTTCCATGATCAAATAATTTCGCGGTTCTTTTTGCTTTTGTTCAAGACTAGACCTGCGCGATGCATTCGTTTCATACGAAACCAAGGATGGATATAATAATATTGCATACTGAATGCAGTTCGGAGAATCGTAATGGTCTTCCTTTTGCGAGCTAGAAAATCCAATTTCCCTGAAACCTAACCTTACGTAGAAAATGCATTGCATTGCAGTAGGAAAAAAAAATCACTTCGCTCTGTCTTTGATGTTAAAAGTACCTTTGAAGCATTCCATTGTGCAATTGACTTTAGTTATATATGAGTTTTAATGAAGTCCTAAAGTACCTAGATACTTGGTAGGTACCTAAGTATATGTAATGCTAAACACCTTCAAAAAGTAAATTGGTAAAATCCTGCAGCTACCACTTACGCGGGATGTCTATTTGGCACTTTATTTGGCTATGATAGAAAATCATAAAAAATAACATACAAACTCTAAAGAGTAAAAAAACGACTTCAACTTATATGGTTTTCTCAAGGATGCCATTGTCAGAAATGTCAGAATTGAACAAAATTGCAATGGGACCACACGGGAATCACCATTGCAGCATTCAAATAAAAAAAGCATTAAAATCGGTTTACCCTGTCGAAAGTTATGAGGTAACAAACATAAAAAATACATACAATCGAATTATCAATTCGATTCTCCTCCGACCTCTCCTTTTTGAAGTTGAAAAGTAGTTACTACTGACTGTTTTGGATCCCAAAAAGTGCCGCTGTCGGATATTCAAAGATTAAATTGTCTTCTGCTCAAATTCAACTCGGACTTGCATGCTTGTTTGAGACTTATTGTCATCAACACATGGTACATATTTGTAAAGAAACAAGCGCCTTACTAACTAACTCTACCAGGTACAGCTAAAACTGCAACATTAGGAAGAACAGCAACAGCTTTTTAGAAAAGTCCGCGCGTGATTTGCTCAAAGAAACACATTTGAACGACACCTTTAGACTACTATATGAATGATATGAAGCATCTAAGTTACAAACATAGGTAAAAAAAACAACTAGAATAGCCACTTCTACAGTAAACATCAAACGTTAAATTCGAGGAAACATTCAAACGCAGCAGATCGCTGGAACTAGAAAGCTTGTAATTGTACACTAGAACACACGTTACCTGTTAGAGGAAATTGCTTGATGAATAAGTAACATACTTTTCCCGTTGGGAATTCTACGCAGCCATTCATTCCTCTACTGAGAAGACAGTGGTAATTAAATCATTACATCAGAAAGGTGTGGATTAGCCAAGATGCGTAGATACACGCAGCCGAGCATTCCTAATTTAATACCTCGGTTATTGTCAAAGTCGTATTGTCAAAAATCAAGTTTGTTGTATGGGATACAACAAACTTGATTTTTTTGACGTTTTTAAATGATTAGAAATTTTTTGAATGCTTCGTGCGCGAGTCCGACTCGCACTTGGCCGGTTTTTTAAATATGAAATTGTTGAAAATTTAGAACACCGACATAACAAGACGACGAGCAAAAACGAGAATAAAAAGCGGGATGTCTTACCTTCTTAGGTAAAGGATTTCTTACAATATCACTACACTGTTTTTAAAAGAACAAATTAAAAATTATGACATTACTTGGTAGTTTGAAAAAAAAAAGTTGATTAAGAAATTGTTTTCGTAGTCGGCGAACCAATTAGAGATCTCGTGTAGGTAGGTACCTATTCCAATTTGTAAGTTGGAGTAACTTCAGGAGGAAATAAATGTTTCTCAATAAAAGGTGAAACGTGATATTTTCCACGAACTGCTGATTCTGAAATTTGCAGGATTCAGGTGAAATCGAGTTTCTTTTAAGTTCAAGGAAATCACTAAGTAGGTAGGTGTAAATAACTTTCGATTCTGATGTAGCATTCAATAAAAAATATATTATCTAAGTACGTAAGCAAATAAATTCAAATCGGCAGCTTTTTTTATTAACATACCTAAATAAGAGAGTATGTTACTGACCTTAGTTTTTTTTAAGTTTTTCAGTATTAGAATAAGATAACTCTATGGATCTAGTTCTATTGAGATTAAAGTAAAAAGTACAAAATAGCTTCAATTCCAGATTTTGTAAGTAAGTAAAATCAAATTTCATACTATAGTTACAACAGAACTTAGTTTACTTAGTGCCTGCCTAGACACCTGACACAGAATCAACAACTCGTCGTACAATCCCTACTTTTCTACTAATCTATACTAATATTATAAAGCTGAAGAGTTTGTTTGTTTGTTTGTTTGTTTGTTTGTTTGTTTGTTTGTTTGTTTGTTTGAACGCGCTAATCTCCGAAACTACTGGTTCGAATTGAATAATTCTTTTTGTGTTGGATAGTCCAGTTATCGAGGAAGGCTATAGGCTATATAACATCACGCTACGACCAATAGGAGCAAAGATATAGTGGTAAATGTGTAAAAAACGGGAGAAATTATTTCATCTTACGGGAACTACGCGGGTGAAACCGCGCAGAACCGCGCAGAACCGCTAGTATTATATATAAATAAATGCTATAAAACCTTTGTTTTTTTGTTACCTCTTCACGGCTACACCGCTAGACAAGCATGATGAAAGACTATAAGTATAATAAAAATTATAAGTATTTTTAGGGATTTGTACCCAAAGGGTAAAACGGGACCCTATTCTAAGGCTCCGCTGTCCGTCCGTCTGTCACCAGGCTGTATCTCATCATGAGATAATATATGTTCATGCATGAGGTTCATGAACCCTGATAGTAAAACAGTTGAAATTTTCACAGATTATGTATTTCTGTTGCAGCTATAACAACAAATACTAAAAAACAGAATTAAATAAATATTTATGGGGCTCCCATTGAAACGAGATTTTTTGCCGTTTTATACTTACATAATGGTACGGAACCCTTCGTACGTGAAACCGACTCGCACTTGGCCGTTTTTTTATTAAGTATTTTTTTAAGCAAGAACACAAACAAAGGGGCCAAGGTGACGTGAAATAAAATAATACTATAGTATTTTTCAACACACTTGCTCATAAAGTGGCTCTAATTTCACTGCAATTAGGCACATAATGACACCTATAATCAAACTGAGACTTTTTGTTTGCTATTATTCACTAGTGAGTTATAGATTTTTTTTTTCAATTTTGTTGCTAGAGTTGCTTTGTTCTTAAAAAAGTTTCGATACGAAAAAGATCGTATTCAATCGTACTAATAAATTAATACACAAATATGGCTTGCTCATTTCATGCAACTTCGTATTTAAATAGATCATTTCAACTTGTACGTGTTTAATAAACAAAACTTTCACTCAAATATAACTTTGGTTTTCTCTGTAAAAACTTTAAATACCCCATTTTGTACGTGGCTAAAACGCTATCCGCGACAAACCAAAGAAAAAGAAACCTCATTTTTTTAGTCCATGGCCGATCGCCATTGTAAGATGCGCGCGCATAGGAAAACGAGGCTGTATGGGCCTAGATCCTTTTGCCTTTTCCAAATTATATAAATAAAAAATTGGAAAACCAATTAATTTTCCCCGCCATTGCGAATGATTATTTTAAAATGATTTTTTAGTATTATTTATTCACAAGTGTGTTGAAAAACGTCGTATGATACACGTGTGTATTGATGATTACCGTCCTCGGCTCTCTTATGACCCTCGCCTACGGCTCGGGTCTCAATGGCGCCTCAGAGGTAATCACCAACTTTACTCACTTGTACCATAATGTACTATTACTTGATTTCTCCTGGCTTTGTGTATCGTCTTATCTTACCTACTAATCATCACTACATAGTATAAAACAAAGTCGCTTTCTCTGTCCCTATATCCCTATGTCCTTATGTCCCTATATCCCTATGTATACATAAATCTTTAAAACTACGCAACGGATTTTGATGCGGTTTTTCTTAATAGATAGAGTGATTCAAGAGGAAGGTTTTAGTATAAGCATTGCACCCGTGCCAAGTCGGGGCGGGTCGCTAGTTAAGTATAAACCACGTATAAACAAACATTTACTAATTAATTTATTATTACTAAAACCATACAGACGCATGTTCTCTGAATCGGTAAATAGCTCTAAACTTTTTACTTGTCACGCTTCCAAGATTTCGAAGTAATCGCGAGTCTAATTAATTAGTAATTACTTACCTCAATTTCGCAGTAAGCAATCACACTTTTTGGGCTTCGTGACAAGAAAAGAAAATTTCGAAACTATCCAAGTAAAATCTTATATTATTTACAGTAGGTACCTATATACGAGCAATGATAGCCTTGCGGTTAAAGAGCCTGCTTCACATGATGAAAGGTTCGAATCCTGGCATGTACCAATGAGTTTTTCAAAACTTTTGTCCATATTTATCACTAGCTCGACGGTGAAGGAAAACATCGTGAGGAAAACTGCAGGTCCCCGTAATAATTCTGAGACATGTGTAAGCAGATCCGGTCCGGCGCGGCGATGGGCTCACCACCCTATTACGTTTAGGGGTCGAATATTCTCGTGAAAAGTGGGTATATCCAGTAATTTAATACCTCTGCCTACTACCTCGGGGATAAAAGGAGTGAGATTATATTATTATTATAGTGATAGCCCGGACGGTTAAAGAGCCGGCCGAAAATCAGTGAGGCTCGGGTTCAAATCCTGGCATGTACCAATGAGTTTTTCAAAACTTACGTACATATTTATCACTAGCTCGACGGTGAAGGAAAACATCGTGAGGAAACCCACAGGTCTCAGAATTAATTCTGAGACATGTGTAAACAGACCCGGTCCGGCGATGGGCTCACCACCTATCACGCTTAGGGGTCCAATGTATCTCGTGAAATGTGGGTATATCCAGTAATGGAATACCTCTGCCTACCCCCTCGGGGATGAAAGGCGTGAGATTATATTATTATTATTATATTATTATTATTATATTATTATTATTATTACATATAAAGTTACTGTACGATTAAAAATATTAGTACATAATTACAGCTTTGAGAGAGAAGTAGATACCTATGCAGTGTCGTTGGCACATTGAGCTAATCTCTAGCTACCTACTTTATATATATTGAATAGGTACCTACGTTGATGGTAAAAACCCAGGAATTGCGAATCGTAGCCGTAGCTTAACAATGTCCCAGTTTTTAAGTAACCCATGTCTCGGTCGATAGGATAATTAAGCAAGTTTTTGTGGTTGCATCACGGTTCCGAGAGTTGGTAGGTAGCGTAATGAGGGTCTAATTGCAGAGTTCGCGGAGGCGGCCCCTCTGTGCCATAATTGCCGTACGAATGTGCCACCGTTCCGTGCTTCAAAGAACTCTGGTACTGTTACATGAGCTCCTAGCTCTTGAGTCTGTTTGTTTAAATGATTAGCTTCTTTTTGTGTCAAACACGGCACCGTAAATAGAGTAGCGCACACGCGGAAGTTATAGAAGTTGTTGCAAAAAATCTTTGTTTATTATCTTTACCTTTGTGACGGGGCGTATTCAGATCTATGGTCGCGCTCTTTACCAAAAGCAAACATTAGTGGTTATATTGTCTTTGCCAAAAGCTCTCTTGCCGTCATACTTTTTTCTCTGTTACATTGTACAAAATCGATATTTCTGCAATAAGTACTTTTAGTGGTACATGAAATACTATATTCTTCTACAGAATTTGTGGTCCTTTGAGCAGAGAAATTTACGAAAACCATGGTAGGTACTTATAATAATTAGTAAGTAAGTAAGTAAGTAACAACTCTTTATTGTACACCAATAAAAAAATATGCAACAAGTGACATACCTAGTGATACAAAAAAGTACAATGGGCGGTCTTATCGCTTTAAGCGATTTCTTCCAGACAACCTTAGGATGGATGTAACTGAGATAAACAGATGAAGGTAGGTGGTGCACGTAAGTTAACAATGGATTAAGGTACTTACATACATAAACCGTTTCCTATAAATATATATATAAAAAAAAATACACAGTAACTACATACATAAAGTAAATATATATATACATATATTATAATTACATGAACATAGTACATACATAACACATTACATACACACATTTGATTTATTATAAAGAGTATTCCAAGCCAAGGTAATGGATTTTTAGTTTGTTTTTGAAAATTGGCAGAGATTCAGCACTCCTTATGGACAGGGGGAGACCATTCCATAGCCTTACAGCCTGCACAGTGAATGAGAAGCTGTAAAAGTCTGTAGTGTGGCTTGGAAATTTAAGTAACAGATCTCTGCTTTGACGCCAGGACCGACTGAAGTCGCACTGCTGCTGAAAACGCTCTTTCAGGTACGAAGGGGTTGATGGAATGAATAGCACTGAGTAAAGAAGGGCGAGAAGATGGAAATCCCGGCGGCGGCGAATAGGAAGCCACTTGAGCTGCTTGCGAAATTCAGAGACGTGGTCATATTTGCGAAGACCAAATATGAACCTTATGCAGAAATTTTGGAGACGTTCAAGCTTATCAAGTTGGGCTTCAGTTAAATCAGGATAAGAGGCGTCGGCGTAGTCAAGTATGGGCAACAGAAGGGATTGTGCAAGCGAAATTTTAGTGGCAGTGGCTAGAAAATTGCGAAGCCTTCTAAGGGATGCTGATGCAGCAAACATTTTTCTGCTAACTTCCGCTAGCTGAGGGCCCCAAGACATTCTCCTGTCCATAATCAGTTCTAGATTTTTTACTTGGGCACAGAAAGGAATGTGGGTGCCATCGAAACTGACATGCGGTAAGGAGTCCCAATCTAATCTGGCTATTAGTCTTGAGCTACCAAGGATGATAGACTGTGTCTTAGTAGGATTTACTTTCAGACCATAACGATTACTCCATTCCGATATCCGAGCTAAATCTAAATTAGTGTCGTATATGGCCTTATCCAGATCTTCAAGCGAAGCCTGTGCATAAATTTGGAGATCATCTGCATACAGGTGGTAGGAAGAAGAGAGATTTGAAGAAATTGAATTAATAAAAATAGCAAATAGTAGAGGAGATAATACGCCACCTTGTGGGACACCCCGGCGGAAGTATTGCACCACGCAGAGAAGGACTCTTCAATGCGTATGCGTTGCCGGCGACCATGCAAGTAACTATGAAACCAATCAATTACCGTTGGAGATATGTTAAGAGAACCTAAGATACCTAGCAGTACATCGAAGTCAACAGTGTTAGAAGCATTGCTGAAGTCAAGTAAGGAGAGTACAGTAAGTTTTCGGTTCTCCATACCATAGCGAACATCGTCAGCTATCTTAACTAGTGCTGTTACAGTACTATGACCCGGTCGGAAACCAGATTGGAAGGGATTTAGGAGGTTGTTATTAGAAAGGAAAGTATTTAGCTGGTGGTGGACAAGACGTTCTAGGACTTTTGATAGGAAAGGAAGAATGGAAATAGGGCGGTAGTCAGAGAAAGTAGCTGGTATGGACTTTTTTGGCAGAGGAATAATTACAGCCTCTTTCCAGATTGTCGGGAAGGTTCTAGTTGTAACCGACCGGTTCAATATACTAGTAATAACAGGGACAACAATGTCGATGATGGGTAGAATCATGTTACGACTAACACTGTCATTGCCCACCGCGTTTGAGGTTATTGACATAATGTTCTTCTTAACATCACAATCAGTAAATTGATTAAACGTGAAAGGTGGATGGTCCGGAGTTGGAAGCGAAGAAAGATGACTATGCGTGTTAGCTTTCATTGTACCATCAAAAGTAGAGGAGTTGGAGAAATTAGTCAGCCAGGGGCCCGTTCAACTAAACTACAAGTTACAAGCAACAAGTCAACAAGTGACAAGTCCCCATTGTTAACAATTTACAAGTACAAGTGTCCATCGAACACTGCTTTCCTACCAGACTAGTTACTTGTTTTTTTTTTGCTGTATTACAAGTGGTTCTCCTCGATTTAACAAGTGTTGGTTACATCACTATTTATATATTATTATGTGTCTGAAATCTATCTAAGTTTTTTGAAAATTGTTGCTGTACGTACGTATGATTAGAAATAACAAAAGCCATTTTTTTTATAACTTGTTTTATTCTTAAAATCACGAATTAATCATACCTAATCCAATCATAATATACATCAGGGGCCTCGGTTCGATCTTGGGTACGTACTGGAGAACTGTCCGTTAGAACTCATGTATGGATCTATGGGTCAAATGTTGGTGCTCAACTTGTGTAAACCGTGTTCAAAGCATGAGAAAATACCTCTGAGATTCCTTGTCCACTTGCTCGGTGGTGAAGGAAAACACCGTGAGGAAACCTACACACTTGAGGTAACCGATTTAGTTAACTAGGCCTATAGTAAACTGGACTCGAGTCAAACAGATTCTTTACCCAATTTAATTTAATACTAATTTCAATTCTTAGCTTCCGTCTTGGATTTAAGCAAGGAATTGGCTACCAAACATAAAGCAATCAGCACTCCTTGTTATTTAACTGCGTCAAACAAAAGAATCTCAGAGCCACTCGCACCTTCTACTAATTTAAATCGCACAATTTACAAGTCTACCTAGCTCCAAAGGTAAGTAGAATTGTAAAGTTTTTGACAGATATTAATTAACAAATCCACAAATCTTTGTTGAACGCTTGTTCGATTTGGTGATTTTTAACTATAAAAAAATATATATAGTCTATGGAAGGTAAACTTGTAGTTGTAGCAAGTAAATCACAAGTTGTGAAATCGCAGTTTCCATGAACACTAATAACGTCAGTGTTGCCAGACTTTTCACCAGTGTTGCCATTTTTTTCTACAAGTTACAAGAATTGTAGTTTCGGTGAACGGGCCCCAGGTATAGTTGACCAAAGACTAAGGATGGATTTGACCAATGTGAAGTAAGCTCTGTCCGAAGGAAAAATCGCAAGAAAACTGTTCAATATTGCTAATCTCCGAGTAAACTTTACTCTTCGGAAGACGAAGCCCAACTACTACATACTAAAACGACTGTAACTTTAATGTTTACACATGTTTGCGATTTGACCTGGGACACAAAATGGCGCCGTCCGCTACTACAATAAAGTGATGAACATTTTTTGACTTTATTTTTTATGAATGTCTTGCTATACTAGATATAGGGCGGCATCAAATTAGATAGATATATCCTGTAATAATAGGAGGTAGGGCTGCAGTAGGTACTATTACTTATTATGTGGCAGTAGTTTAATTCACTCATTCTTTGTGTGTAGTATTGCCTTGTTTTACCTATAGGTGACAAACTCAGGGTAGGTAGTGTCCTGCCTAGTCAAATCAGTAGTTACTTTTTATGATCTGTCAACACGAAATTTTACTATGGAAAATGTACTGAAATAGCAAGGTGTGACGTCATAGTATCTAGTACTCAATTGCAACACTTTTTTTGATTGTTTTATTATTTTTAAATTTTCTTAAATTGTAAATTGAGAACCGAAATACATGTCTATGGCGTTTTGGGATAATCTTTTTAATGAAAACTCTACTCGCAATTTAATTTCGATGCTGTCAACTACCCAATTACAGCGCTAGAGGGCTGCAACCACAGAACACTTTTACTCAGGCTGCAACTACCGCTGCTTATTGAAACCGAAGCAAATGTTTTTTTATTTAAGTAGGTATCTACCTATTGCCTTTTATGTGGGTGGAAGTTTACAGTACCAAGACTTGGGTTTGGCAGAGGTAATCTATTTCAGGAAGTTGGTACCTATTCAGCACGTGTACCTATTTACTTAAATTATTATATCAATATATTAAAGTCAAAGTCAAAATGTTTTTTTCAAAATAGGAACTTAAAAATCCACTTATTGAACGTCATTTCAAGTCCACCGCTTCAGCATGTATGGTTGATAATGTTTTGAACGGCTGTAATCTCGCTGTAACATAAAAAAAATCCACACATTTACAGATAAGTTAAAAGCTTCGTATGAAAATAAAAACAACTAGAATTTGCGTTTCGTAGTTGCTCTGAAAAATATGGAGCTAAGCTCGATAGAAATATTTTTTGAGTTCATTTTCACGAAAAAGGTATCGAAATAGGTATACACACGACAACCTTCCGTTCACAATCGTTTGAGTTTGAAACTGTTAGGAAGGTTCTGTTTCTCACATAGAAGTTTGAAGGAAAAGTTTTATTTTTATGTAGTTACCTATGTTAATCCTTAACTCCCTCAATCTGAACCGATTTCGAAATATTTTTAGGGTTCCGTACCTCAAAAGGAAAAAACGGAACCCTTATAGGATCACTTTGTTGTCCGTCCGTCCGTCCGTCTGTCAAGACCCTTTTTCTCAGGAACGCGTGGAGGTATGAAGCTGAAATTTATATCAATTACTCAGGTCTACTGTCCCTTGAAGCTGTGAAAAAATCAAACTTCTAAGCCAACGCAATCAAAAGATACAGCCGTTTATGCCGCAAATTTTCGACACTTGCAAGGGAATCAAAACCTACAGGGTGCTTCCCGTGAACTCAGAATCTTGAAATTTGGTACGAAGCAACGTCTTATAGCATAGATAAAGGAAAAATTACGAAAACCATAAATTTGCAAGGTTGTACGGAACCCTCGGTGCGCGAGTCCGACTCGCACTTGGCCGGTTTTTTTTTTTCGTTTGAACGAGTTGCCGTCAAGGTTGGTCCCATATTATAAGTTTTGTAAAAAAACTCATGAAGAACTTCAGGTGGATAACGGAACTCCTCAACGGACATCAGCAAATCACTCGCTATCATGTTAATAGATTTAGTAACAGTGGGTAGGTGTTGAATATGCAGATAATAGTCTTTTTAGTGCTATTCCTTGAAGTCGGTTTGTATATTTGTATAAAACTTTGATTATTTCTTATATTAAATAGGTTTGGCGCGCCTGAAGCGGTCTCAATAAGGGCTACATGTTTGTGTGGGCTATGATGTGGGGTCCGAAGGCGCGAAGACAAAAGAGATGTCAGCGCGTTGTCGGAGTTTAGATTAGGGCTCTCGATTGTGCAGCCTATTAGCTAACCAGAGTTGAGAAAAAAACTGTAAATTTCAAAAAAAGTTACATTAATCATAAAAGAAATAGGTAAAGCTATTTTGTTGGCCTGTCGCCAGTCATCAACATAGCCTAGCTTAAATTTATATTAATGCGTTTTCTTGACGATGAGGACATAATTATAGTCGTATGTATTTATATCCTTATTTATATAATTTGTATAATAGACTACTTATAAGTATTTTAACCAATGTTTTTTAAGTTTCTAGTTTTTATTGTTTATGCCATGCCTATTTTACTCGGGCAAAATTATGGATTCTTTATAGTTAAATATTGGGATCAGTTTTACAACAGATGCACACAAGCCCTGCAATGGCTGAGTAATAATGAATTCAATTTTAAAAAGTAAAAAATTGTAGTCGCCCGCGCATTCTCGAGTCTCGCGTGTGCGCGCGCGTCAACAAATTTCGGTAATGCCGTTTTAATCGGAGTTTAATTACAGACGATTGGGGACACGGAACTGGCTGACGAGACGTTCTCCGAAATTATAATCACACTTCGAAAAACTAAATATGTACTTATCTACCTACACTATTATAATATAGACGAAAGATTTGTATTTTTGTATATTTGTAACGAATAAAGTCAAACTCAACTCAAAAATAAATGGACCGATTTAAAAAATTCTTTCACCAATAAAAAGCTGCAACATCCTGAGTAACAAAGGGTATATTTTATTCCTGTAATCCCATGGGAACGGGAACTACGCGGGTGAAGCCGCGCAGAACAGCTAGTAACATAATGTGGGTAGGTACCCGTAAATGTTAGGTAAGCATTTAAATGGTTTTGAAGAGCATTAAAAACCAGCTAATTGCCAAGCCACATATTTTAAATAAGGTATGTAGAGTTTGTGAATTTAGGGCTTGTAGGGCTCTACATGAGAACTGATATTAGTTGGCAACATTTTAGGTACCTACATGAAAATGTTTTTGGTGAGACACTTATTTCTGTGGCGCCTACGAAAAAATAAATAAGGGACCTTACATAAAACGTGTTAATTTTATGTGTATACATATTTTGCAATAGGTAGACGCTTGAAATGTTCATCCGTACTTTTCTTATTTATTGAAATAAATGGAATATAATACAGAGGTGTTACCTATTATAGCCTCGCCAAACTTTTACGTTTGATGGGGAGACTATGTATTCTTATTGTAGTTGCTTTAAATAAAAAACATAAAGTTAAAATTGGTAGGGGTCCCCGTACAAGAGACGTGTTTTTCGGCATTTTTGCTCTTTATTTTATTGTATGGTGGTACGGAACCCTTAGAGTGCGAATCTGACTCGCACTTGACCGGTTTTATATTTAATTTGCCACCCGGGCTTGAACAAGGTCGATTTTAGTTTAGAGACAATTTTTA
Source organism: Ethmia dodecea (assembly GCA_963855545.1). Classification (NCBI taxonomy): domain Eukaryota; kingdom Metazoa; phylum Arthropoda; class Insecta; order Lepidoptera; family Depressariidae; genus Ethmia; species Ethmia dodecea. The sequence goes on along the minus strand of OY979446.1, from coordinate 12,177,051 downwards.
ACAATAAAATGGGATATTATAGTATATTTTATATCGAGGGACTAAACGAAGCCATTATATACCAGAGGTGGTTTGAGCGAGGGAGTCATGAAACCGAGGGTATATTAAGTTGGCGTTTAGTCTCGAGGTGGAAACTGTACTTTTCACTTTGAGTGCGAGAAAAATTGTCAATTTAGTACAAATTTATTTAAAACCAACAAATTTACACTCGACAAAAATTCAGAAATTTTCGCGGTCAGTTTTTTCTTCTAAACCTGTTAGGCTGTCACAGATTAACAAAGAGATTTAAATCTCTTTGCAGGTAAACAATTTAAAACACATGGCGCCACCTTCTTCGCGGAAAAACCATGGAACTAAAACTCTTCACATTTTCGCAATGAAGATGGTCCACACTCTACAGATATTTACTGGCTGTTTGAGGTTGTCTTTTTCTCATTAAGGAAATAAAAAAAAAATTACTTTATACTCCCTAGGGACTAAAGTGGTCACTTTAGTCCCGCTTCGTAGGGCTATATTGGCGTACTTTTAGAGCATGAGAAGTGAAAAAGATATTTTTGTAATTTTATTTCTATTTTCCGGGAAATTAGAAACCCTACACGGAACCCTAAAACCTATTAAGAAATATGTATTTAAAAAAGAATGTTTCTTGTATTGGGACCCGAGAAAAAAAAGTGTTTAGAGACATTAGATTTCGAAATGTTTTGTTATTATAATTATTAAAATACACATCACTAAATAAACAAATCAACTGATTCCGCATATCGCGTTTCTAGTAAACAATTTGTAGTGAAACGAGCTAATGGGATTCCTGTAATTCAGTGGCGCAGTATTACTACTTAGTCGCTGTGTACCATATAGATTAGATTAATATTTGAAACGTTTTCCGAGAACTGTATTATGTACGCTGCGTGTAAATATAATCCGTTATCTAAAACTGCTTACAGATTTGATATGCCTTAATTAAACCTGTAGGTACCTATCGTTTGATATTCAGTTGGGTACCTAATTATTTTATTATATTATTAATTCAACCATTTTCACTACGCACTTATGCCCTTATGGTGTATTAGGCAATTCAATGGTTTTGCAAATTGCGACTGAGGCCCAGCGCTTACCCGTGCTGGAAGCGTATATAGCGGAGCGCATTGTGAAGACAACCAATCTACTATATAAAAATATGGGTTTTCCTTCCTGACGATATAACTCCAGAACGCACGAACCGATTTCCACGGTTTTGCATCCGTTGGAAAGGTCTAGGGCTCCGCAAGGTTTATAGCAAAGAAAATTCAGCATTGCACCCGTGCGAAGCCGGGGCGGGTCGCTAGTATTGCATAAAAAGAATAAATACGGGGCACCACGCGCGTATTTATTATAGGCTAACCGTAGCTATACTAATACATTAGTTTTATTCCAGATCAATTGAAATGTTTTGTAGGAATCCTGGGCGAACAGGTAGATACTTACTTATTTGAGCTGGAAGAAAATTCAAATTTAATAAATGTAATAAAAATACTTTTTCTGAGTAGGTAGAGTAGGTGTAGAGTATACGTACTTTAATAGTTTTCGTCTGCGACACAGGACAAAGGTACTCACCTACCTAATTGAGTCAAATTCAGAGAAATAGGTATTAATACCATACTTTTTCCACGAAGAAAATATACCGAATGGGAAATGTTGTTGAATTAGGCTTTTATTTTATTTTGTGCTCTTATTTTAGCATCAGCCTTACTTTATCGTTGCTTCAGCCCACGTGACATTCAAAGGTAAGATCATTATAAATAGTATCTTTACAATAATGTGGAGTTGTCAACTTAAAGCTTCTCGAAATTATACAAGTCACCGAGCGATTGCCTAGCGGAGATTACCATGAGTGGTTCTGAAGGAAAACCACACAATATAATCAATACCTACCTAATAATATAAGTTTCTGAAATTATTCAAATGAGAAACCAGCAGACCTATTCACAGAGACTCGATACCGTTTCCGTTCGATTCGAGTCGAATCTATCGACATCGGAAACGAATCTATCGACATCGGAAACGAATCTATCGAGATGGGATGATGTTGGTATCGAAAACTAATGTCACATATGACAGTTAGTGTAACATATGACATTAGTTTTCGATACCAACATCAGCCCATCTCGATAGATTCGTTTCCGATGTCGATAGATTCGACTAGAATCGAACGGAAACTGTATCGAGTCTCTGTGAATACGTCTGCAGGTTGCCTACATCTAGATATATTAAACCCTAATGAAAAATTTAAAATACTTACACTTCAAATAATTCATTAAAGGCTTTGTCAAATTTAAAAAACTAATTAAGTAGGTAAAATTAAATGAAATTAAATTTAAGCTACGTTGTTTCGCGGATAAATTCAAGTCCGTAAATAGAAGAAAGGCTACTGTTTATATTCAGACAATCTATTTGATATTATTAAATCATTGTTATTAAAGTATTATTTTTTATGTGGGTACCTAACTACATGCTTAGAATCCGCAAAAAGCTTCGTCTTTGAAAGTTATGTATCTATGTAGGCAAAGATATTAAAGTAAGGATGAGTTATATTCATACTGCGAGCGTTCGAAAATTGATCCGCTATACGAATGGCTACAACATGTACATACTTTTACTTCTTAGCGTATTTATAGGATACAACAATGAAGGGGAAAGATGATACGGAACGAATAGTAAAGAAAGAGACAGCTATCTGTTAAGAGTTGCGCTTGAAATACGACTTTAAATACAATGCGACTAAATAAAATATGGTTAACTACATTTGTCGGCCTCATTTTCCGCGCTCTAGTAACATATCTACGTCTTTCTATATATAATATCTTTGTATGTAGGTGTATATGAAGTGTTCTATGTAATATTATAAGGCAAACATTTAAATTAAAATTCAAATGCAAAATCATTTACTTCTATAGATAGATAGACATATCATTTTATTGATAGTTAACACAATACTCACATACATATATTAAAATAAGAGAAAAAAAATAAGTAAAAAAATATACTTAGAAACGTCAATATTTTAGTAATAATATTCGATAATAAATTGATTTATTAAAGGCATAAAAACCCATAAAATAAAATATATTTAATACCAAAGTTTAATAACAAGGGACAATTGAGGAGCTTGGCTGAATATAAACAGCAACCTTTCTTCTATTTACGGACTTGAATTTATCCGTGAAACAACGTAATAATAATAATAATAGCCTTTTGTTCCAAAACATAGGGTTACAAGTTACAACAAGTCCCTAAGTTCGGTGTGCCTTTTGGCATAGGCCTCCTCCAATTCCTTCCAATGGGTCCTGTCCCTTGCCACTCTCAACCAGAATGGTCCCGCTGTCTGTTTCAAGTCATCTTCCCATCTCCTGATTTGACGGCCCCTACTTCTTTTGCCGTCTCTTGGTTGCCAGAGGGTGACTTGCTTGCTCCATTTGTTAATGGGGTGGCGTATCATATGTCCAGCCCATCTCCATTTTTGGGCGTCTACCCGGGTGAGAATGTCTGTGAGTTTTGTTCTTGTTCTTATGTCTACGTTCCTGACTCTGTCTTTGATTTTTATCCCTAGCATGCTTCTTTCCATAGCACGTTGGCATTTTGCTAGTCTTTCCCTGTGATGAAGTGTTATTGACCAAGTTTCACATCCATAAGTAAGAACTGGTAGAATGCAGGTCTCGAATGTTTTCTTTTTTATGTGGTTGCTTAGGCCCTTACTTTTCACTACCTCCTTCAGTGACCAATATTTTCTCCATCCTTGGGCTATTCGCCTGTTTATTTCTTTTGTCATTTCATCTGAGGGGGATATTATCTGTCCTAAGTAGATGTATTCTTTGACATATTCGATCTTGTTGTCATCTACCATAACGTCTATTTCCCTTGAGTATGTCATCAATTTTGTTTTACTGGCATTGAGTTCCAGACCAACTTCTCTACTTTTATTTGCTAGGCCCTGCATCATTTGTTCTATTGCTTCTGGGTTCTCTTCAAGAAGCACCAGATCATCGGCAAATCTTAGGTGGTTTAGGCGAACTCCATTAATGTTCAGACCTAAGTGGTCCCAGTTTAGTTGTCTAAAGATGTGCTCGAGTACGGCGTTAAATAACGTAGGGGAGAGAGGATCGCCTTGACGTACGCCCTTTTTGATTGGAAATGGTTCTCCTATTGATTCTAGTTTGATGCTGGCTTTGCTAGATTTGTATATACTCTTAAGTATTTCAATATAGTTGCTCTGGACCCCTTGTTGTTCAATGCTCCGCCATATGTATTGGTGCCTAAGGCTGTCGAATGCCTTTGAATAATCTATAAATGCCAAGTAGATTTGTTTATTGTATTCATTGTACTTCTGCAACAACTGTTTTATTGTGTGAATGTGATCTATTGTGCTGAAATCTTTTCTGAATCCTGCCTGCTCTACAGGTTGGTTTTCGTTTAGAGTTGATGATATTCTTTCCAGTATCACTTTGGCAAATACTTTATATATGTTTGATATTAGGGAGATTGGTCTATAGTTCCCAATCTCGTCTCTAGGGCCCTTTTTATGTAGTAGAATTATGTGACACTCGGTCCATTCCTCTGGAATTTGCTTTGTTCGTAAGATTTCATTGAAAATTTTTGCCAGCACAGGGCTGATTTCCTCTAAGGTTCCCTTGAGCAATTCATTAGGTATCTTGTCCGGCCCTGGGGCTTTCTCGAGTTTTTGGGATTTTATTGCCTTGATTACCTCTGAGGCAAGGATTTCTGGCACTTCGTCTACTTTGTTTTCTTTTGCTTCGTTTGCTTCCGGGATGAAACAACGTACTCTAGCTTAAATTTAATGTAATTTCATTTCAGATACCTACAAAAAAGTCCAGGTGATTAGTATACCATTACAAAGTATTTTTGACTTGGGTTGTTAATCTTGAGTTTAATTGGTAGATTCACTGTTCTATTTATGATCACCTCTGTATTATAATTAAATATTACAAAATAGATAGGTAATACCTAAAAGTTTAGGAGGTAAAAACTTATTTGATAACACGAAATGATAAAATACTTCGTATCTTTAAGCAATATTTCTGGGCGTCTTTTTTATATTGTTAGTCGTTGCGCAATAATATACAAAATCAACTACGTATGTTACAATATCTTTATTTAAGAAAAAAAAAGGGTTAAGTACGTACCTATGCGTAATAATTTGCGTGGTCTTGAAAACTATTTTGAATAAAAATAAAAATATTTATTAAAATATTGATCGTACTTTTCAATAACATAGGTTGTTATGGTAAACAACCGATATTCGAACCATTGTGTATCTTTGGCGAATCTAATTTAGGAGACGTACAATTGTTTAACAATTCTCCTCTTAACAGTCCTTACCTAACTAAAGATAGTGAAAAATACTTATATTATCAGATGAGTTCATATGAAAGTCACTAAAAGGCAGACAAAGAAACGTGTGTTATTTATCGTTTATATTGTAAACATAATTCTGTCTACTAATATAATAACCTCAATGTCTACAATAAAATGTCTGTCATTATTTGTATCATCCGTTCCATCCACACTATTCCATGTCAAAGTACAAGTAACACACGCACGCACGTTCCGAGAATCACGCTCCCCATTTCGGGAACGCGTCAGAATGATTTATTAGACCGAATTCTAGTTCAATTTGGGCACCACCAACTGCACGTACTAAATTCTGTTTGTTACGACAAACATTAAAAAACTGCTTATATTGTATAAGGCATAGGTAACTTGTATAAGGCACTGAAAAATAGTTTCATAATTGTAGCTTATAAAATAAATTTAGCGACACTTCGCACTTCAAATACTGACAAACCGTTGAGGTGTCAAAGGAATAGGTTTGACGTCACCAAAGAGATTAAAATATAATAGGGCATAGAGGGGACAGAGCGAGAATTTGAAGCCAAAAGTTATTACAAGGTGGAAAAAGTCTAGTGTGATTCGACCGGAATTCGACCAAATGACAGCTCGCGTTCATACTAACTGACATGAGCTTGAGCTTCAATGTTTTTGTATGAAAATATTCCCAATGCCCCCTCTATGCCCTATTATATTTTAATCTCTTTGCACGTCACGTCACCAATCAGAATCCCACACATTGTCACTCCCAACTATAAATTCGTTTAGAATCAAAGAGATTAAAATATAATAGGACATAGAGGGGGCATTGGGAATATTTTCATACAAAACTTTGAAGCTTAAGCGTCATGTCTGTTAGTATGAACGCGAGCTGTCATTCGGTCGAAATTGTACTACACTTATTCCACTTGGAATAACTTTTGGTTTCAAATTTTCCTCGCTTTGTCCCCTCTATGCCCTATTATATTTTAATCTCTTTGTTTAGAATACAGCTGTGCTAACGGAATACACGCACATGGTATGGTAAGTACCTAATAACATATTTACATACACCTGAAAAACATTTAAGTCTTTCTAGAGCAGTCACTTTTAGTTAAATAAGTTCATGATTTTGTTTGCAAAAATCAGGATTATGCAGATAAGAGAGATCCAGGAAAATAATTATATTGCACTTTTAATATTCAATTTCAGTAGCAGTTGTGATTTTTCTGTACTTAAAAATCATTGCTTGTATACATATATATTGCAATTGCAATCATACCCGTCCTTAGTCTGTACATGGACATGAGGAATCGATCCCGGTCGATTTTTCTAATCCCGGGATTTCGGGATTATGTAAAGATAATCCCGGGATCCCGGGATTGTATTGGTAATGGAAAGTGGTAATAAAAAGACAGTAAAACATATCAACATTTTTTCATATCTCCGGGCGGAAAGCGTCAATATTCGGCCCGCTGCGCTAAACGAAATTGCTGCTTTTCGCCTCTGTCGAGCTGAAAAAAGTATACCTACACACCTCGGGAAGTAAATAAGAAAGCCTTGTGAGGACATAGAATATTTAAGTTTTAAATCTTTAAAAAGGCGGTTAAACAAAATTATACTTTCTTCTTATAAAATAAACAAACTGCGCCTAGTTGTTCTGTAAATAATTTATGAAACTAAAAATAAACTTCAAAAAAATCTACTTCTTTAGACTTATTTTGATAAACTATAAAAAATATACTAAAGAGATATATGTTTATAGGTACTGCAATTATGTAAATATATCAATCCCGAAAATCCCGGGATTCATTAAATTTGATCCCGAAATTTTCGGGACTAAAATATGACCGGGATCGAATTATCTAATCATAATTCATGTGCCAAATGAAAATTTCCAAAATTTTAAAAGTAAATAATAATAAAACTTTTCCAACAATCTCTCTTGGATAATCTTAAACATTTTGCAGAGGCTACAGATAAACAAAACACGGGTTTTCCGACAACGCTGAAACTATTCCGAGAAACGATTCCCGAAATTATAATTAGATTCTCGAGTTTTTGAGAGGAATGTTTCGGAGAGTTAAAACTTTGTGAGGGGTATCCCAGTGATAAAATTAATTTGATTTGTTTTGCAGAGAAATTGCGGGAAACCAATCTCATCTTTTTTGGGGCTTCGACTTTTCCTTTTTGAATTGCCGTTTCTTGGTAAACCAATCATGTTGTGATGTTTTATTAACAAGAAAAAATATAGGTATATTTGACCAAAAAATCATAATTGCTGTAGTGTAAAGTGTACAATGTCTCCTCGAGATGACTTTATGGCATTATACGTAAAAAATGGCTTCTGTAGTAGGAAAAGCCCACAGTTTCAACTGTCTTTGAGGACATTTTACGAGAGATGGGTATTACGTTCACCGAGTTTACGTCATAAGTGTAGCTCAGTGGGCATCGGACCAGGGGGTCGATTTTTGAATCTCACCAAGTGACTAATTCTCACCGATGTGAGTGATTTCCGAAAGTTCGTATTTTTGAAACTCATCGGTGACTTACATTTGTCATACCTATGATATCGATTTACGAGTGCCCCCACCGACTCGTAATTGAAATCACCATGCGATTGTTTTTGACAGTTGACGTAGTGCCATCTGCCAAAAGTGCCCAAGTATGTTTTTCGGAAGAATTAGCAGCTGGGCTCGATTGTGATATTTTGTCATTGCGACGATTTATTGACAAAAATCGACCCCCTGCATTTAAGATCGGTTCATCGGTTTAACTAAAAAGAACAGACAAACAGAATAACTTTCTAATTTTAATGCTCCGGCAGTGTGGATTATAATTATAAAATAGTAAACGTTTCTATGCATTATAGATCTCCAATTTTGTATCTCGACGCTTTAATTGTTGCCAGTAAAGCGATAGCTATTAAAACAGCGATAAAATAAAATACTTAACTCAAAACATGAGCATTATTCAAAGTGTACAGTCTGAGACAGATGTCATTATTTACCCAAAAGTGTGAAAGGGCATGTCAAGATGTCAAAGAGACCACTTGAACGATGGATGGCGCCAAATTTTTAATGGTCGTTAAGCAACGGCCGCTCCTAAACAGCCAGCACTCTACTTTTATGCTCGTTAATAACGAAATGTGTTGTAGGCTGCGGGGACTCGCGCACACGTGCACGACATCTGTTCTCAGAGTACAGTCGGCGAGTCAGGCGGATAGTTTATTTATACCGGTAGGTCAGTTATGTTTGTTTATTCAGTATGTAATACTGACAATTTTGCTGGATATATAACATGGACATTTATGCTTCATAGTTCCTAGTTGTCCGCTATTACATCCGTTTACAGATAAAGAACTCATATTAATTTGTGCTTAATTAGAGTTTACCTAAAGATACTTGAGTCCTCGCTCCTGATGGAGTTTAAGAAAAAAATTCCTAGCCACTTAGGCGCTCCTTGAGCAATCAAAAATGCTTTCAAACTTCTTACATTTACAAACTTGATACGCATTTTTGACCGTTTACAACTGTTCTTGATGTGACTTGGCTTAACAGATCAATGTGTATGCATCTAAACGCATTTTTTATCCCAGCCTAAAGAGCATTTTATGTAACGTTTCTGTGTGTTTCTGTACACGGAATGAAGAAACACTCGTTCGTAGAAGCATGGCGCATGTCACACGCGTCGACTTTCGAGGAACGCACGATTATCTCGTTCTTATTGATTGTCGCCGTGCTGCGAGAAATCGCCCATTGTTACAAGCTACACCTTGACGCCTCTACCATTTATCTTTCTCTCTTCCTTATGCTGAATTTCTGGAGTTCTGCATAAAGTTTGCTCAACTTCAGCTACTAAACTGCATATAGCGAATTTGCAAAGTCGGCGTGCCGTCGAAGTTACGTCAATTCATGGAGCAACTTACTTGTAGAAACTAATAATAGTTCTAATAAACTTAAAAGCTAAATGTTAAATCCCTTGTAATAAATTTTTTTGAGAACACCTAGCAAGCAAGCAAGCAATATATAGATCTATGTACATTTAAAAGCAAGCTTCTATTGTTTTTAAAAAGCAGTTTTCATTATCATCATCAATGGGAGATCGTCCACCACAAAAATTGTAGCATCTAGAATAAATGTATTATAAGCGCATACACCGTGCAATTGATAGTTGGAAAAATATAAAGGACCTAAGCAAAGGCTCTTGCGTGACTGTAGCGTATCGGCGCACCCGAATGGGTACAAAATAGACCACGGAGTGAATGAACTCTACATTTATTGGCTGACTGATGGGAGATGGGATAACTGGTAAGGTTGCCCTGATTCATGAATACATACAAGATAGCTATTTTCACTTAGGATCTGCAGCAACTACCTACTCGTTAGTCTAAAATAGCAAAACGTCTAGCAATACGACTTCCAACGAAGTGACAGGAGCTTAAGGTACGAAAAGCTATCGAGGTCGGCGATGAACCATTAAGCAATACAACTACAGCAAGAAAAGGGTCAACACTCCGCAACGCGAGGGCCATCCAATCCAAGCCACGAACACGCGGCCGTGGCCAGCCTTTGACAGAAGACACAAGAATTATAAATTAGTGACAATGCCTCGAGTTGTTTCGTAGAAGCGCCAAGGTCGGAAGTTCTGGGAAGTGTGGGCTCGGTCGCGCGGTAGCCGCGTACGGTACGACAACGGAGCGCTGCGAAGCGTCGTCGGTCGCAGCGCCCCGCGCCTCGCCTCGCGCTCACGCCGCACCGCGCCGGCCGCACATGCCTTCAGTTCACTTTTGACCACGCAGGAGCACCCTCGCCGTGGCGACTGCCCCGCCGAACTTTCACCTCCGCGATATCCGTATCTGTGATAAACACAACATCATTCAGTGGAATTGAATGTGCGCGTTCTTAGAAAGCGTTTCTGTGACGGCACGCGGACGGCCACCAGCCGGCGACGTCGATTTCTGCAAATTAATTTCTCCAGTGCACACGGCTTCTACGAAACTGCTTAAAGAGTTTACCGAGAAGCCAAGCGGCCATAAAGTGGATTTGAGGAAATATAAAGTAATATTAAGTGGGCCTGTGTTTTCGTGAAGTGGTTCCATAAGCCTGTTACATTGGATCCCAACCGCCCCAGGACGCCTCCAATGGTGGTCAAACTACCAGGTGAGAACCACAAGTTATAGTTTGTTTAAAACTTTTGCAGGATTTTGCAGATGCGTTACTACGAGACACAAATTCCTGTCTGTAGACTGTAGTTATTAAAGTACCGCTTCAATATGTGTTCCAACACAAACGTCGAGTTGAAATATGGGTAGTAGACTATACTCACTGATTGTACGAGCTAATGGCGCCAACTGATAAGGCTTTATCAGTCATCAGGTCAATAGGTTATATTTAATTAGTTATTAACTTATTTATTACTGTGGCATCATCTGGATAATTTACGTCATAATAAATGATGAGTTGCTATTAATATCTATCTGAAACAGAAATGGACTGGATTCAATTACTTACGAGTAGGTAGGTAGGAACTTACTAACCTTGATACAATAGATCTACGTTCCATTTGTACGGAAGTATTGAAACCTTCGAATTGTTGATCAAAAATTGAAACTAAATAGGAATTTCTGAAATCATTATTATTAATCTGAGACATAATAATATCCTATGAGCGATTTGTTTGTGACGACTGGTAAAGGGCATAAATCAATTAACTTGTTGCCACACCGGTCATTGAAACAAAATGTCAGCCACACTATTTTTCTCAGAATTCTTTCATCTATTTGATAACACTAAGTCACCTTGAAGCGGCCCACGTGTTCGATTGATATGACTACATCATCCTCTTTCATTCATCCATTATCTAAGTAGAAAATGAAAACCGTTATTGAAATGAATAAATAGCCAATGAAGGAGCCACGATGGGATGTGACCATGACTCTATTATTTTATCTATTTACTCGTATTCTTTAGTTATTAAAACCCTTTTGTCTCACAGCTGAAAATCAAAATGACATCTAACAGGTGTAACATTACCTATGCTGAGCTGTAACATTACCTATGTGTATGTCTAGCTGCAACACTGTTGATAATTTTAATTTATAGGTACTAAATTATTAATATTTTTATTTTAGTTGGTTACCTTGTTAATGTTTTAGAGTTTTAATAGCCGCCAAAAGAAGAACTAGTGAAAATAATCTAGTTAATCGGAATTTGTATTTTAATCACTTTATTGAATATGATATGTAACAGGTAGGTTCAAACCTCTATGGTCAGGAGAAAGTAGGTGAGAATTTGTATTGTGGTTAACAATTCAATATCTTGAAAACTTCGTGTGGATGGATCGAGACTCAAGATCATGAATACGCAGGTGACATACACGTACGGTAACAGTCTGATGAGAAAAAGTTGAGAAAATTGTTGAAGCGGAAACGCACAAGTGTTGATTGTGTTAATGACACCTCGGCTGTGTGATAGCTTCATTCGAAAACAATTAGCTCTTCGTCACGCAAAGACGCGATTCCTCAGAACGTTGAACGCAAATCATTTACATTGAATAAATAAACACCTGTTCCATTACATTTGCGAAGTCAATAATAATAGATCCTTGATTTTGGTCGTGATAATAATATTTATAATAATACCTAGTCAGTGTCAGAAGCTTCCAAGAAATAGTAAGGTGGGTAGACCATGAAAGGCCACTAACAAATAAACAGTTATTATTTGTTTATTTACTGAATAAAACAAACAAATTATGAAGTAACGCTTTGTTTTATTATGGTAGATATAAAAACAAATTATTACTTACAGATTTTATAACTATTTATTAAACTTAAGTTTTATGAAACTTCCAAACCGCCTTGCTAGGAACAAGGATCCAAACAAGGCCAATCAGTGGTTTTAACTCAAAACTAACGTTGTGACAATCGAAAAATCTGCTAATATTGAAACTACATGAAAAGGTCTTTCATTAAACAAAACATTAAAATGCTTACCTTATTATATTTACTTATAAAATACTCAACGAACATTCCATAACACAATCGAATAACTAAGGATATATTCGTTGAAATGTTAAATCGATATCAAATAAGTTACAATAACCTTTATAATGAAATTATAAAATTAAATTATTATACCTAAAATTTACACATTACCTCTCGCAGGTTATCTCTCGAAGGGGTAATGTGAATAGGCCACCAAGATCATGCGATTTGACCCGATTTGTGGGGTTTCTTAAAGTAGCAAATAAACCACAATCGACCTATACCCTAAAGGTGAACACAACACAGCTCGCTCAAATTCAGCCGGATCTATGCGTAAGAGTAATTGAAAATTCGACCACTCGGATCCATGCCACTGTAAGAAACGAAGGCGGGACGATGTCATATTCCACACTTAATGGCGTATATGGGCCTTTCAAATAAAAAAGAATTTTGTTAATACCTTCCACACAGCTTGTTTTACTGCATTTCAACACCTTTTACATGCTTCTATACGCCTCTAATAGGTAAGTGATAGTACCTACTAACTACTTTCTTTTAATAAAAAGGGGTCAGACATGCATGTTGAAACTAGGTCATTGGAAACAGCTGCAGGGATTCACAATTAATTTGTTTTCTTTACTTTATTTACTTTACATTTAGTAAAGAATATTATTTTAATACACGGCTAGAAAGAAATCATCGATTCATTATAGTTTCCTTAAAGGTTCCGTATCAAAACATGTAGGTAACCCTAATAATTTCGTCATACCCGTCTATCCGTCTAAGAGTATGATGATATTGGATAAAATATAGCATTACCTACTTCACATTAAACACAAATCATTCTCAACGTTCCTAATAAACCCTCTCCTCGCATTCAATTTATCTAACAGTTTATACGCGCCTTTACCTCCTAACTCCTAAACAATGTAGTAAAGTTAGACAATTGCACATTGTATTATTTACCGGGAACATCAGAGTAAATCGCGTACCGGGAATTGCGAATGCCTTTGTTTATTTACAAAGAGACAATGAGTTTTTTTGCATCGTTCTATTCTATGCCAGAAATGGCAGTGTTGGCTATTGTGCTCGGCACCCTGTACTCTTTTGTGGTTGACTGGATGTGATGTGGCACGATGGGAATACTCGTGTCACACCTAAAACTATTTACCTAGTCATCTGAGACAGAATTCACCAGCCAAATTTGAAGACTTTTAAAATAGCAGTTACTAAAATCTAAGTGAATGGCAAGATGACTAGTCAGGGATATTCGCCCTTGTGTTACTCCTGCTACGCCTCTATTAAAACAGTGGTTTATGTTAGTCGTTAATCCTATACCGAAACGTCCAAACCATAATTTAGGTAATGTAATCCATAGTTTTCGTACACATACGCTTTTAGCCTAACACGCATTTTATCCAATACGCTGTCCAACACAACACGCATTGCATCCGGGATTTTATCCAAAACACATTTTTCTTCCAACACGCATTTCACCCAACACACATTTCGCCCCATACGCAATTCATCAGACACTCATTTCTGCAACAGGTATAATGCCCGTAATTTGTTGAGCAGGAAGATTACTTTCATTCTCTAGAATTACCTACTTTGCTAAAGTTCATCCCGCAGACTCAACTTTTCTTTGCAATTCTTTTCATATCACACTGAAATTGACATAATTTCACTGCCAGTGTCCATGTTTCTGCTCTTTATCTCTATTGATTAAACTCTAAAGGATATTTTATTGAGATTAAAATCATTTAATGGATAGGAAGGCCAAATTCACCGAGCAAAGCGTTTACTAGAGAATTGGATTACTTGCCGATCGATTATCCCGAGGACTTTCGGACCTCGGAAGTTAATCCAGTAAAAGCAATTATTTTGTCGAAGCCGTTGGATCGTTGATGTAATTCGTGTTTCGCAAAACTTATTATCGTCGAATTAAGTTCAAATTCTATCGTCCATGTTTGAAGAAACCGAACATAAATTTGTATTATTATTAATAAAGAACGAAAACTAGCAATTGGCGACTCTTAGCGTTGTTACAACACAGACAACATTAAGCATTTCACCGTAGAAAAAACAACGTAACTACAATTAATTGAGTGTCAAACCCCGATTAAATATTTGTTGCTAATAAAAAATAAAAACAAATGGGCGTTTGTTTGCGCTTCGGAATCTACTAGGAAAATGTGCTTTCAACGCAACGTCGGAACAAGGTGGGTCGTGTGCGCTGGCGCAGGTATGCGTGTTCTTGGAACCCGGCGCGGCGGGCGCATGCCCGTTTTTGCTTCTTTTTCGATTCTACTTTACCAAGAACCGAATGGCCCGGTGACGGCCCTACTCGGAACTCATAATTAATCCTTGGAAGCCTCCGACCCGAGGGTTGTTATGAGAATCGCCAGCATTATGATTTTTATTTATTTTTGCATTGTCTCATTTTGGAAATTGTGTTCGGGCTGTTAATGTTATTCGCCGAAGGACCACAACGCAGCGAGCACAGCACGGCATTATGCACAGCGATTAAATTTTATGCAGCGCTCGCCTTTGACCCGAGGTCTTAGGAAATGCATACTCATGGATGTATTTCCACGAAACGAGTCGCTTCTTTATAACTTGTTTCGTTGTAGTGTGGCATTATTAACATATCCACCCACACAACCATACATACACAAATAGAACAAAAAAGTTTCTTATACTGTAATGGAATTGCATGAATGTTCAAAACTGAAAAAACGATTTATTTTTTAAGACTTTCATTTATGGCTTTAGCCAGCATTCAAATGAGTTTTACAAGTTTACCGTGGTATCATTATTTCATCAACTAAATACATATTTTGAAATAAATACAAAATAAAAAGCCGATATTATGGTCTTGTGAGGCGTTTAGGCAAAAACAAACCAAAGAGTCTACTGTTGAACATAATGAACGTCAGGATATTGAGATTTAGCTTTGATAAAGCGAGTATCGAGCGGATAATCAAGGCGCAAGTCTTCGCCGTCGACCGAATGCCTTCAATATTGGCAATTGGCTTCGGTCAATGGACATCGATTTCCTTGTTGGGCTAGGCCAGCACAGCAAAACGGGTAAAAAGATAAAACCGCGCCGCAGCGCTTTCCCAGAAGGGCTAGTTTAAATTTCAATGGCGGACTACTGCGAACCTCGGCTGTTTCGTTAACGAACTGATTGAAATACTGCTTTGATCTGGGTCGCTGCCACACTAGAAATGCCTTTATTGTATCAGCAGCTAGGTTCGAAATCAGGTATAGAGGCTAGTTTTAATTTACTTTACGTTTCGTCTTAGTCTTAGATCTCGTTAGCTGCGTTTTTGAAACGCAACGAGATTATGATCGATGCACAATCTAAAATCTACTTATAGATGAACTAGTTTGTAACTGGCGGTGCAGAGCTAAGAAGAATAAAAAAATAAGAATTCCAGCAACTTATATCTTTGCGTAGTGTATGTAGCACAACGATATACCTTCATAAAATAAGGTGAAGGCAACATTAGGTCACCTCTCGAAGTTGACGTTGTAGCCGCAGCCAAGCCAAGCGGCTGGTAGGCGTGTAACTATGACGTCACCAAACGCGATGTTTGAATTATGCAACGTGCGATAATAAAAGTCACATGAATAAACGTTTTGCAAGAGCGTTCAACTGTAAACAACATCATAGAGAATAAACAGATGGCTTCACTGCGTCGTGTAAGTTTTAATTTGAACGCAGCAGAAGGAAAGTTTGAGTTGCGACCAGTTTAACGAGTTCACTGCGTCGCTGTAGGAAACCCCTTTCACTCGGAAACGAGTCTGGTTCAGGATAAAAATAGTGCTCCAATTTACAGATTACACAACATTCTAATTGACTGGCCATAAATCGGAACTTGCAACGCCCCGGGTATAACGGAACGCATCTATTTTAAAAATCGAACCGAGTCGTCCAGCGTGTTCCGGGAAGCGTGGCGCAAACTTCGAACGAGCGTCCAACCGGTTAGAGCTTCTCGGAACACGCGAAGGTTGCTAACTTTTACATTGAATCGAATTATTGCCAAGCATTTTATGTGTTCCGTACGGGCACTCAACTTTTATTACTTGATTTCGATGATGAACGAAAGAAAACCTTATAAACTTGGATAAAAGACTATCTTTATGCTTCCAAAACTAATCGAATCCTTCGCGGAATCGCAATGGTGTCTCCTGTGAGTCGGCACGTATGTATCTCCGGCTATCAATTCTAAGATTGAGGTCAATTTGAACATTACATTGCGCTCGCAGTGCCTTTAATGCTCCACGTTTTGTCGTGTCGGTTTTATCTTGGATCTCGGTTTACTTTCTACTTGGGATCATTAAGGAATTCCTGCTGGTAAGGCTGCCTATCAAGCCTCGATTCTGTATGAAGTACGGGGCATGGAATAGAGCACCTTTGACATGATAATATTACGGCGACATTTTTGCAAAATACGAGTATGTTGGACATACCAACATAGTATATGTAACAATCATTCTTTCACTCATTATCTACCCGTAAACAACGGAGCTATGGGTCGTTTCTCACATACAAGGAAGTACATATATTGGATAACCAAGGTTTAAAGACTAAGAGATACAAAGGCATACCAGTATTTCACATTGGGGTGATAAAAACGATGCGTCTATAAATGGTGTTTACGCAACTGTCTGTGTAGGTACGTGAAAGTTGTAAATAGGCATCGAATACTGGCAGCCCTGCCGACGAGTGATGGGATCTGCGGGCATGCGCCGGCGCCGATGTCGGAGGCCACGGACCAACAACGCGCAGCCAACCTACACACATCCAGCCATATACGGCATTCTGTGAATCTGTTGCTAAGATGCCCTGATAACAGAAACATGAATGAATGCCAGAAATTGTAGGCGTATGTTCCGTAATATTTACGTGAGTCACGAAAAAACTGTTTTTACTTTGTTGACGACTAAAATAGCCAAAGAGACTTAATACTATAACATAGAGGCAGCGGCAGAGGCAGTGAACAAATAGGTCTACTATGATCATGGACGTAGTATAGTTAATAGCTTCATGGTAATAGATACGTCTCCGAATGACAGCTCGCGTTCGTACTAACTGAACACTTGAGATTTAGGTTTTTGTATGAAAATATTAGCAACAGCCGCTCTATACCCTAGTATATTTAAAAAAAAACTTGAAAAAAGATGTTTAAACGGCAAATTCTCAAAATATTTCACATCTTTGCTCTTTCAGGTTATAATTTGTATTAGGCATATTTTTGAAGTAAATTTTTTGAAGTGTCCTCCTTTTTAGGGTCACAGCTGCTTAATTTAAAGTTTTATTTTATTTTAAAGTCTACTAATCGAACAGAATCGAACTGATGATATTACATGATTTATATTTTTTATCATTTTGTGGTCTTGATGTTTTTAGTAGAATATTCCATTTTATGCTTACATCATAGAGTAGTAAACCTCTATAAAAGATAATCAAACAAAATTACTTTTCATATCTCATACTCGGAAAGTAGTGTATGTTTGATCTGAGTACCGGGTCGGAAGCGATGATTCCCACCACAGAGAGATTCTGGGCTGTGATTCCCGCCCTCGGTCGGGAAAAACTCATAGTAATTGCTTCCGGCCTTAGGGCGGGAATGAATTAAAAAAAATTGTACTACATTTGGCAAAGATGTTTAAAGAAAAAGTTTCTCTATGAAAGAGAATGACTTTCTTCCAACCTCTTTGGGCACTTAGTAGGGATACGAAACTTTTTACATCAATTAGAATAAGAAAAAAAGGTGCGGCCTTTACGTGTAGGTATAAACAATAGAAAATAGCCCGCGCGCGGGGCGGTAAGCGTTCCATATTTAAAATTAAAAATAGAGTAATAATTTGGTAAGCTGTTCCGAAATTCAAAATCTTGTTTTTCATCGACACTAATAAGCACAGAACACTATTACCTACTCGGCTAAAAGTACATATTATTAAAAAGAGGAAGGATTTGTATATTATTTTTGTAATGTTATTTAGGTTAGGTACTCTATGATGTACCTAGTATTCAAAGACGTTTAAAAGAAAAAGTTTCTCTTTCTTCCAACCTCTTTGGTTGTATTGTTGACAATTTTGTTTTTTTTTGTAGGTGTTATTGCGTTTTTGCGTGTTTAAATTTTTGTAAAATTGTAATTTTTTTTGTTTAGGTACTTTCCTTGAATTCGAAATGAAAAGTAGAGTGTTAAACGCGGGTGGAAGTTATCAATTCCTACTCGGACTATATCCGCCCTCGCTGCGCTCGGGCGTCTAAATACCTCGTATGGGAATTGATTCCTTCCGACCCTTGTATAACAATCTACTATTGTAAGTAGGTATGTTTAACATACTAGCGGTTCTGCGCGGTTTGTGATAACAATCATACAAAAATATAAAAATACAAATCTTTCCTCTTTATAATATTAGTATAGATTAACTAATAATAATGAGGGTTTTATAAAAATGGATTTAATACGAGTATTTATTGCGCAGTATAAAATAAGTAAGAAAACGAATTCTCCTAAAACAGTCTAGCTGGCGTTTAGTTTATAGAATCGTAAATAGGGCTTCCATACCGGTAATCCGGAATCTCGTATTACCGGAATCTCGGACACTTTTTCCGATACTGTAGTTCCGGTACTGAGACGTAGTTCCGGTACTAGTATCGAAAAATAATTCTAGTACGATGGCCTGATTTTACTGCGGAATCTCACGAGTTTCATGAAATGAAACTTTATTTATTGTTGACAATGCACTGTAATAAATGTTTTGCGACCAATTCATTGATATAGTTTATTTTTATTAAATTTTTTTAGCAAGTAACAAACATTGAAGTAAATAAGTACCTACAGAAAACTAGCTTACTCTGCCCGCCACGCCACATCGTTGGTGTAGAACTTAGGTACCTACACTACCTACTAACAAATCAGTCAATGAGTCAGTCGATTAGGACAAACGATAAGTTACTTAGTAAAGTTAACATTAATTAAAAAAAAATTAACAAGCAGGAGACCTTTACATATAACGCATTATTGTTATCTTGTTTTCTCTAATCTCTCACTTAATCGTTGCTCGGACGCTGTTGCAATTGCAAGCTACACACCCAGACTATTGATAAGTACCAGACATTAGTACCAGATATATTGATTAGTTTATATATTATTGTAAATGTAATTTTCTATATCAATACATCATTAAAGAAACATGTCCTCGAAACGCCACCACTAGATAGTATGAACTAATTATTAAGCTAGTTTTTGGCTACCTAAGCTACAATCTCGCGACTTGAGAGGTCAGGATAGAGCTAGTTAGAGGTTGATTACTATAAGTATGTTTTTTTCAATTAATGAGACTGATACGTGACATAAAAGGTTGTTGTGAATTCATGACTTGTGTTTTAGAAAGTAGATAGATATTGTAATTCTAAAGTAGGTGATCTAGGTAAAGTACGTTGTTTCTATCTTTGAAATATACGAAGTGGGTTTGATTCTTAAAATTTTAAGTGATTTCAAATTAAACTTAGTTAAGATAAGTAAAATCATTATACTCAATTTTGATACTTTGATTATTGTATTACCTATATTCTGTGATTTTATGAATAAAAAGAGAAAGAAGCATAATAATATACGCGTTTAGAAAGAAAAATAAAATTTTATTTACAAAAACTCCATTTCCGATACTAGTACCGGAATTCCGGTACTGAAATTCAGTATCGTAAAATTACCGGTACTGAAAAATGGTCCGATACTGGAAGCCCTAATCGTAAATAAGCTTTCCTAAATGTTGATTGATTATACTTAGTATATAAATATTAAGATCTGCGCATAGAGAATCAGTATTTTTGTTTTATCACTATCTTTTCTCTTTGCTAAATAAAGCATCGTCAAATTTGATACCTCGTTATAAAACTACGTTGGGTGGTACTGCTGTACCGCTGATCGTGAATATTCAAACAGACAGATACACTACTCTTACTGGCAGTGGATATGTTCTATCTAGCGCAAAATAAGAAGCTACGAGTATGAAGAATTTCACTCAGATATAAATTAAAAATTCCAACGGGGGATCCGTTATTGCTTTTTTGAGGAACCGTGACATTATCATTCGCTGGGGTCTCTATTCGATATTATGACAATTTGTGCTATTTAGCCAAGAGAGCAGTAAGTGATCCTACTAAACTATGAAAGCGAATTTTTGTGAGGATGTTTGTTAAACTTTCTCGCAAAAACTGCTAATTAAATTTTATTATAATCAAAAATTCACAACGTCTACTCAATTTTTTCAGTTTTTCACTTTTAAATGTAATTGGATAGAGAAAAAAAAACCCGCATTTATTCGTCCAATGGCGTTCAACAATAAGACGTAGGTAGCTACCTAATCATATTATGCTCGAAGTATTTTCAACACAATGGAATTTAAACAGCACGTGAACTGTAGTATAATGTATATCGAACATCACGGGCTATAATAATATCGTTGTGATCACAAGGACATTAATATTTAGCTAACTAGATTAGAATACAAGTCGTATTTGTTTATGAGTACCTACAAACTTAACAGATTGCTCTATGATCAAACAATTTCAGTAATGTGAAATGAAAACTTAGAGTGAAAATATTCAAATAAATAATTCTGTCTGTATCACGCTATATGATTCCAAGACTTTCAAATTGGTACGTTTTCATTGAAGCGAAATAGGTTGGTTTTAAGTCATGTATATCTCTATTACTGAGTACTAACGAATAGATTAGGTACCCTGTTATTTAGATTCCTTTGAATGACGGCGGCTTTAAACGTTGCTAGTTATTCAAATCGAAATAGATAGATTCCGACCTTTGATACTACGATTTATCTAAATTCTACCGCATTCTAGTCTAACAATATTATCTGTTTCGCTAAGCTCAATAATTAAGGCGCACAAATATGTAATCCCGTTAGCCAGTGAATCTCTACACTGTGAGATAACGGTCGGCTTACCGCGACTATTAGCAGTAAATAATGTTTGTTGCTGCGTGCTAATATCATCGCAACCGGATACTGGGCCTCCATAGACATGCAGTTTTTAATGTAATTGATTGGCAGTGCCGCATTTAGGCTATATAGTCGTCGCTGGACACACACCTACCTATTACTGCATAAATAAAGTCTTTTAGATTTTTTCTTTACCTGATTTTAAGTCTGTAGTCGAGCTCTTTAACAAGCTCTCTTGCTGCCATACTTTTCTCTGAGTAACATTACACAAAGTCAATATAAAATACTTTTAGTGATAAATGATAATTTCAGGATTAATTTCACAAAAACAAATATATTTATTTAACACCTCCCCTACATCGACGAGACTATCGCGGTTCTACGAATTACGAGACTACATAACTATAGTTCTGATCTGCCACTCTATTGCTGTTCTATTACAATTTCTTTCGAATAAACTAATCACATTATTAATTATCAAAAACCACAGACCTATATCATCATCAAACCATAACAGCCTAACGCCCCGTAACTGCTGAGCCATTTCGGCACCCTTCGTCCACTCGGTGCCCGTTCGTCCATTTCCCAGTTAGTCATTTTCCCGTTCGTCCATTTCTCCATTCATCTATTTTCCTGTTAGTCCATTTCTCATTCGTCTATTTCCCCATTCGTCCATGTGGCAAGTAACTAATATTTTTCTAAATAGGTTTAAAGACATTTATTTCCAATAATATAATTTATGTCAAAAAAAAGTATATGGTCGAAGTTTGCACAGTGTTATATAATATTAGATGTTACAATTCTTGTTTTGAAATGTGCATTTTTGCTAGTTTCTTATACATTTATTGATTCAGCGTTTCGAATATTTTCAGGTAGTTTATTAAATAGCTGGACTCCCTCAAACATGATATTCCTCTTTCCGTATTCAGTCCTAGGTGCACGTGCTTCAATTTTATCTCTGTTTCGAAGGTGGTATTTGACTGACCTCTTTTTTATGTGGATGTTGGAATAAATAAATAAAAATATTTTTTTTTATATCTATCTATACCTATATATCTCTGTGCAAATCCTATAGGAACACCTGGGAGCACTATTCAGACGAGAGAATTATTCTTTTATCCTTCTATTGTCCTACTGATACGTAGGAAACTTATTCAAGGTTTTAGTAATCCTAAATCCACCCCTGGTTTTAGGTTTATTCACACCGCAACTAGATACCATCTTCGCTATAAATAAACGTCGAGTTTCTGCATTCACGATAAGGTCAAATTTATGTGGTTCAATTTTCAGAACCATTACACGCAACTTTACATATTTACTACTTTATGCTGATTGCTGACGCTTCTTGATGAAATCGCTATATACATATTTATGAGTTAATGTCGGCTGAAGCTAGATTAAAAACCTTTTAATCATATTTATCCCAAGGTACCTATTTACGTTTGTTTTAATGACATTACGGTCTTATTATTTATTCTTATTTTTAATATTATATTATAATATTGCATATTATATCACTAGAATCAATTACGCGAAGCAAATAAATATAAATACTTATATGATCACGCCCGAGATGGTAGGCAGAGGTATTCGAATCCTACTATAATACCCACTTTTCACCAGTGATTTTTTGGAACCCTAAACGTGACAGGTGGCGAGTCCATCGCCGGATCAGGGTGCTGTTACACATGCCTCAGAATCCATTCTAGAACATGCTGGTTTTCCTTCACCGCCAATCAAGTGATAAATATAATAATAAATAAATTGTGGGACACAATTCACACACGGTTATTCAGCCTCAAACCAGGCAGAACCTGTACTATGGGTAGTGAACAACTGATAAACATATTTAAATAAATATTAAACACCCAAACACGAAGCTAAGAGAAATATCCATGCACATAAATGTTGACCCCGAGTGGGGATCGAACCCGCAACCTCCGACTCAGAAGGCAGGGTCACTACCAACTGAGCCAACATGCCCTTTAAAAATATGTACCTACTGTTATTCTTTAAGACTCATAGGTTGATGACCTTACCAGGATTCGAACGAAGGCCACACACATGACAGGCAGTCTCACTAACCACAGGGTTATTTATCCAGCGAGAATTGAGCAGTGATAGCCTTACGGTTAAGGAGCCTGCTTCACATGATGATAATCAGTGAGGCTCAGGTTCGAATCCTGGCATGTACCAACGAGTTCTTCAATACTTACATATTTATCACTAGCTCGACGGTGAAGGAAAACATCATGAGGAAACCCGCAGGTCCCAGAATTAATTCTAAGACATGTGTAACAGACCCGGTCCGGCGATGGACTCACCACCTATCACGTTTAGGGGTACAAAAAGAATATTTCGTGAAAAGCGGGTATATCCAGAAATGCTGCTTCTGCCTAATAATAATCTCACACAGGATAAAAGGCGTGAGATTATTATTTATTATTACTAGCGACCCGCCCCGGCTTCGCACGGGTGCAATGCTAATACTAAAACCTTCCTCTTGAATCAATCTATCTATTAAAAAAAACCGCATCGAAATCCGTTGCGTAGTTTTAAAGATTTAAGCATACAAAGGGATATAGGGACAGATAAAGCGACTTTGTTTTATACTATGTAGTGATTATCAAGCGAATCAAGTGTAGAAATAATCTAATTTTAATTACAGTGGCAATTTAAGTTCTGGGTACAACCAAATTGGTAGGTACTCATTTAAACTGGTCTCTGGTACTCATTATCGTTATAGTTCCCAGAAATGTTATGTAACAAATTATTACCCAGTTTAAACAAGTCACAATAATTTGTAAACTGGCTGTGGTATTTTCAATCTAAATTTCACGTTTACCATAAAGATTTAATGAATTTATAATGTTGTATACCCAGTTACATGAAATGTTAAATATAAAATAGTTTACCCGTACAAATATTTATCGATCCAGTCATCTTTAATCAAGACCAGCTCCCCTAGCTACGTGGCATTGCACAATTTAATCGAATGTTCTTTTAGATTGACATGATTGACATTAGCGTAAGCGCTCGTTGGCAAGTGCTTATGTCAATCCCATACATGTCAATCTAAAAGAACATTCTATTAGATTGTAGAATGCCACTTGGCTAGGGGGGCAGTTCAGACTAGATGTATTCCAAAAAAACGCTAGACTAAAGTATTCCTATAAATACAATTTGTACATTTAGCATACGTATTTATAGGTATATTGGTATTCATTAATTGGTTAAAGGTATTAGAATAAATGAAAATCGTAAATAAAACAATAGAATTATAATTGCCTAGCCTTAGCCCTGCGATGACGCACTCCAGCTATAAAAGTACTCGGGGACTATTTCTAGAAAGCCATAATTTTACTCTGTGACTGGCGGTTCTTAGTACCATTTTATACGATCTAGTAAGTATATTTTTGTCACATTTAGCGTTAATAGTTAGCTATATTTGTAGCGTGGGTGCCCTAGGTGGAATGTTTTTCAGTTATTTTTAGTAGCGAACACTTTTCTTTAAAATCTTAAAATAAAGCTATGGGTAGGTACCTAATCATTCCTTCATTTAAGAACCTTATTTTTGTTTTTATGACGTACTACAACGTAGAGCTGTATTTTCTTCATAATAACTGACTGCACTTCGGGCTGTTGCTTTTAACTTGTGTTTTTGTTCTGTAAATTACTAACATAGTTTTTCATAAGCTTTACTAACAAAATATGGATGCCGGTCTGAAATAAAGTTTTTTTTTTATTATCTATACCTACTAATATTAAAAAGAGGAAAGATTTGTGTTTTTGTATGTTACGAATAAACTCAAAAACTACTAGAGCGATTTAAAAAATTCTTTCACCAATGGAAAGGTAGAATATCCCTGAGTAACATAGGCTATATTTTATTCCCGTACTCCCACGGGAACGGGAATTACGGTGAGACCGCGCAGAATCGCTAGTAATAAATAAACACAAGATATAGGACATATGTCGTACTTATTATAGCAACCAATTAGTGAATTCCGATAACAATGACAAAGTGCGTGTGGTGTCTGTCGATTCACGGTAAAAATGATTCAGTCGGTCGAGTGGTGGAAACTTTTTTCTGCGAATAGCATAGGGTACCTACCTATGTGTTTTACAATCACTTGACTTATATAGGTATTGCGTTTAATATTGGGTAGTTGACAACATCGAAATTAAATTGCGAGTAGTCATACATTAAAAAGATTATCCCAAAACACCACAAAATATGTATTTCGATTTTCAATTTACAATTATAGCAAATTTAAAAATAATAAAACAATCAAAAAAAGTGCTGCAATTGAGTACTACAAACTATGACGTCAAGGTTTGCTATTTCAGTACATTTTCCATAGTAAAATTTTGTTTTGACAGATCGTAAAAAGTAACTGATTTGACTAGGTAGGACACAACCCTATTGTCTTAAATTTGTCAGCAATACTTTATTCAGATTAAGACTAAAACAAACTGATAGAAGGCCTATACAGGCCTTAGTTTCATGAAAAAAATTATTCTAATTCACATTATGTTAAGTAGGGTATAGGTACTTAGTTACCTAGCTTTTTTATTTTGTTTACTTTTAAAAACATCAACAGGATCAAAAAACAAAAAATATTACGATATAAAACTGCATTGCCTTGTATAAGATTTTACATTGAAGTTTAAACACATTTAATATTGAACATTGAAAATAAAAATAAATAATCTCACGCCTTTCATCCCCGAGGGGGTAGGCAGAGGTATTCTTTTACTGGATATACCCATATTTCACGAGATACATTGGACCCCTAAACGTGATAGGTGGTGAGCCCATCGCCGGACCGGGTCCATTTACACATGTCTCAGAATTAATTCTGAGACCTGAAGGTTTCCTTACGTTTTCCTTCACCGTCGAGCTAGTGATAAATATGTACGTAAGTTTTTTAAAACTCATTAGTACATGCCACCAGGATTCGAACCCGAGCCTCACTGATTTTCGACCGGCTCTTTAACCGTCCGGGCTATCACTGCTCTTATTATATAATATGTTAAATGTTAAATATCTCTACTGCAAGTAACGTAAGTATACTTACCAAGAAAGTTTAACCAGAAGTAGTAGGTACTTAGTAGAAAGTAGAAATTCTTTAAAACTTTTTCCTTTCCTATGGAAGGCTAAAATTAGACTACAAGTATGTGGTTACGTATGCATGACGCCATGACCACATGATGACGAGGGGAGTTCTAACATAACAGCCTGTAAAAATACTCGTGCATACAATATATGAATGTGATACACCTATAAATAATAAAAAGTTATTCTAGTTTATATTTTTTCATATTTATATACAAGATATTACTCGGGAATACATTATTTTTAAATATCACATTTTGAATTATAAATTAAAAACCTCCAAAGCATCACATCGAGGCAACGTACCCATACAACTGGCAGCATTGCCCCTTTGAACGGCTATGCAGACTCTGAAAGAAGTAGCTGCCAGCTCTTGGATCTTGTGTCGCCTCGATGAGACGCCATGAGTGCTCAGTTGCAAAAAGTTTTGTTTCTGGACCTAACGCCTATAAATATATGTATCTCTATGTCCATAGCAGTGATTGGTATCTTCGATAGTCTGCTTCTCATTCATGAGGTTCGGTAAAATCATGTACTTTACCAAAGAGGTTTACAGAACCTACGCACATATTTATCACTATAAGGGCTGATTTTTTAAAATTCAGTTAAAAGTTATCTGAAGAATAAACACCACTTGTCACTTTTCCTCTCTATTGTGTCAGACAGTGACAGCATTAATATATTCTCCAGAAAGGATTTATCTGACGATTGAAAAATCTGCCCTAAGTATATTTCACGTATCATGGGTTCGGTGACAGTCCACATTTTTTCGTTCCACGCCTACTACTTTCGACTAATAAAAATATTTGAATTAAAAATAATTCACATTTTGCTATTTTATCAAAAATAACAAGCAAAATACAATATTTTTTTAAAAGTCGAGAAATAGAGACGTTTGACGGTGAAGGAAAATGTCGTATGACAACGCGCAGGCCCCATAATTGGTTCAGAGATATGTAAATGTAACAATACACGGTTCGGGGATGAAATCATCTGTCACAGTTTGGGGTACGAAGATTACACTAATGGAAAGAGGGCATTTCCAAGAAATTATTCAATACCTCCACCTACGTTTACATTGTACATTTACACATCCACAAACTTTTCCAAATAACAAGATTTTGATGATGCAAAATATTTTTCTTGGAAACGTAACTTTCTGAAGGATGGTCCTACTTAGTTCTTTGTAAATATTTTACTATTGTTTGTATCAGAGTACAATAGGCTTACGATCTTGTGCTCTATTTGCTTTGAATAGGTCTTATATTTGCGAAGCTGTTGTGCCGCCCACCCTCATGTTTTCTGTCAGAACTTTTATTTCAAAAATAAACATTAAGTAGGCCTGATCTTCTTAAGAGTTGGTACCATAAAATCATTATCTTTTGAATTACTGTGACATTTCTGCTGAAGTTCATTTTGTTTCCTACAGCTACTTATGCAGGTCGTAATTTAGGATTGTGTGTGGGTAGTTGTAGGTTTACTACATACCTATACACATATATGTATACGTCTATAAATGCGTTTATTTATTGAAGTTGGAATGATAAAGAACTTGTAACAGCTGACCATTGATTGATTCATTAATCTGTTCTCATTAGGGATTATAGAGTATGTACTATCGAAAAAACTTCTGCCTGATACACCTTAGTGTCATTTTAGCGCGCAGCTATCTTTTCCCACCCCATGTTGACAAAGCCCTCACTTATAGTAACAATGACAATTACAAAAAAGTGTTTCTTTCATGTTTATGACCATTTAGTATCGATGAATGGATCGCAATAGAAAAAAAGACGGTGTTACTGGCTTCTCATTGTGTAACTCTAATTAGGGTCGGGGTAATAAAATTTGAGCTTGCAAGCGACAATTCTTCCAAATGTATCAGGCTTAGCGTTTGCTGATAGTACACCTATGGCGCGATTTGATCCAAAGGTAGAACCATAGACAGCGTGGTACGACTGAAACATATATACCTAGATGACTAACGACCCGCCCTCACTTCACTTCAGTTTATACTAAAACCTTCCTCCTTTGTCGCTCTTTATATTAGTGAAAACCACATCAAAATCCATTGTGTAGTTCAGGAGATAGCATATCACAGACGCGGAAAGCAATTTTATTATACTATGTAAAAATACCTAGTTTAGTCTATAAGTGCAAAGTATGATGAAGCGTTACAGTCACAGTTAACACCGCGTGAAGTATGATATGGCCAATAATATCTTTACTAGTTTAAGTTCATAAGATTTTGCCTGAATATTTTGCAAAAGTGGTTTTAAAGCGTTTTGAAATTAGACGCCTCACTATTTCTATCCTACCCACGAGACGTATCTCTCATCTTACTCGTACGTCTCGCCTCTTACGGAGGAGAATCTACAATACAGTTTACAGAACATGACGAAATGATGAGATCACAATCATTCGTGACTCTCCCATTCAAGACAGTATGACGTAACGGCGCGCGGTCCGTCGCTGACCGGACTTGGGCGTTCGACTTTCAGAATTCTCAGAACTGTTAAATCAAACACCTTTATTTCAATTCCTCAGAATTTATTTTATTCATTATCTACTTCTTTATTTAAGATGTCTTTTACTTTTTAGGTCACACCGTTTGTTGCGTTTTTCACGTCCTCTACGTTAGAGGCATTGACCTACACCAATTGTTTGAGGACTTCATTGACTAGGTACCATGTCTTACACAAGTTAGGGATTCTCGATTATTTCTTATGTATAAGAAATTTTCCATTATGTCAGAGCTCGCGGAATCGATTCTCGGAGACCACAATTTTATGCATGAAAATGTCGATGGTGTTTGTAGGCAAGACGAAGAAGAAGAAGTGATATCCCAAACAAGGCAGAACCTCTAACCTCTACTGTGGGTACTAAACTAAGTACCTACTCACTCTGCCTTCTTTGGGAAAAAGTAGCGTAACGGTGAGTCTTGTTCTACAATAAACTATTGTGTGTACACACGAAGAAATCTAAGACAAACTAGACTAAGATTCGCGAAAATATAGCATTTTTTTATTTCATTTCAATTTCCTTAAAATTTCGACACTGGCAAGGGAATCATCCCGTGAGCTCAGAATCTTGAAACTTGGTACGAAGCTAAGTCTTATAGCACAAATATAAAGGAAAAAATTCGAAAACCGTAATTTTTTAGTTACATCATATAATAAAAATAATTATCATCATCATCATCAGCCTACATTTGTCCACTGCTGGACATAGGCTCGTCATCCCATCTGGCCGGAGGTCGTCCTACAGCCGCTTTGCCGAGTCGCGAATAAAAAATTTTTTTTTTAAATAATTTTCAACTTGAAGTTGCGAACCAAGCGTGAACTTTACTTTATAAACCTACAGGTTTGTACTGACTGACCCTTGGTGCGCGAGTCCAACTTGCACTTGGCCGCTTTTTTTTCAAGCAGACCAGACAATACAACTCAGAATTAATGGCATTGACTCAACAACCAATATTCCGGAATATGCTACTGTTGTAATGTAATGTAATATTCTGATGATTAATGATAACCTACCTGCGTAGTTATCGCATTACTTCTGTTCATTACACATGAATCACGCTTTAGGGAGGCATTGAACAGTTATTCATACATTTTCTTTGTAAACACGTTAAAACTACCTAATATAAAACTTCTATAGCGGACGCGTGTCTAAATTCTAAGTACACAGAGACTGAACTATTCTTGGAAAGATATCGTCATACAACATAGATTTCGAGAAATCGCCGTCTCTGTAACAATGCACAAAGTAAAGACGAGGAAGAGGGAGCCCGAGGGAGTAATATTAAAAGTCCTTTATGTGCTTATTAAACAATGGTAGGAAATTTGATTGTTACAAAGAGCTTGTATTCGTCAAAGGATAGAATGGAACATTTATTAAATAAAACATCTATTCTCCTAAAATTAGGTAAGTATCTATATTGTATTTTGTACTCAAAGGTTTGTAATTTACCTTGCTGCCTTGTGCTGAGTCTTATCTTATCACAAACGTCTATGTCTCTACATAATGGTCCGAGATCACCAATAATAAACAGCAGATATAAAATAATAAGGTGTCAATAATAATATATAATAATATAATCTCACGCCTTTCATCCCCGAGGGGGTAGGCAGAGGTATTTCATTACTGGATATACCCACATTTCACGAGATACATTGGACCCCTAAACGTGATAGGTGGTGAGCCCATCGCCGGACCGGGTCTATTTACACATGCCTCAGAATAAATTCTGAGATCTGCGGGTTTCCTCACGATGTTTTCCTTCACCGTCGAGCTAGTGATAAATATGTACGTAAGTTTTGAAAAACTCATTGGTACATGCCAGGATTCGAACCCGAGCCTCACTGATTTTCGGCCGGCTCTTTAACCGTCCGGGCTATCACTGTAAGGTGTCAACTTAGGTATAATCAGGTGTTACCTAATTTGTTTGAGTAGACTCTTATGGTGGGTGAAGGGCAGTGATATGGTTTTCGGCAAATCATACCACTAATAAGTTTGAATTTAAGTATAATCTATCGGGTGCTATATTTGTGTGCTTGTATCTTTGTTAAGAATAAACTCAAAAACGTCGGACTGATTTTAAAAATTCTTTCACCAATGAAAGCTAGAATACTCATGAGTAACATAGGATATATTTTATTAGATGGCCTAGTTTACTAACTAGTTTAACTACGACGTATTGTGAATTCCCACAATATTATTAATTAATATGTAGGTACATTATGGAGTTAGGAGAAGCTAAACAAGCAGTTCAATATATAATCAAAACAACAGACCCAAATGAAAGCTGAGTTCTTGGTAGCCTGATTACTTTCAGACTTCAATCGGCTTTTGCAAATTCGTACTTATATTATATACCTAGCTCAATGGCAATGATATTGTATAATAGATACATTATACATATTCTAACATTGTATTCAATAAACGGTGACAATACCAAGTGTCATATTTTGCAAAGTATGAGAAACAATACTTGCACGGTTGTAAATTTTAATTAACATTAATATCTGAAATGGAATTAAACTTCAAAAGATCGAGAAAAAAACATTTCACGATGATAGGCGTACTAAGAGCAACTAAGCAATTTCTGGAAATGACCGTATTTTTATATTGCCATATTTATAGCAGGAGTAACGCATCTACCTCAGTTTAAATATAGAACATCATTAGCACCAACATCAATCAAATTAATGTTATTGACAGAAATTTGATTGAATTTCCTTGGACACGGCTACTGAACTTATGTTTCTATGTCGGCTTTGCTCTCGTTCAAATATAAAAATCGAGCACAACGGTATATGTTCAAAATGAAATTGAAATCCTAGCAGGACACGTTCCGCGAATTGATCACGCCAAAAAAAATTGTCAGCTGATTCCTAAATCCCATTGTTGGATATTTTATTATTTATCAGCACAGAATAGCTAATAGTGTACAAAACTAGACGAAATCAAATAATATCGACTTTTCACTTTGTTTTCAAAATACCTATGAGGTAGTTGTTACGGTGTAAGACAAGGTAATGTTGATTGTAAAGAGGGAAGTTTTCAAAATCAACGAAAGTAGGCTTGTTTAAAAATACTCTACACGACACATCATTGACATAAGTAACTAAAAGGAATGGGGGATCAGTCACTAACACTATGAATGGACATAACTATAATGTATAGTTTTATAGACCCCTATGCTGTGAATCAAGCAGATGTAAGCTAGCATTTGTCTGGCGAATGAAAAAGTTTTGATTTGAGTGGCAGCTGCGTTATTGCTATTGCTCGCGAATGACACGCGGCAGATGGTCGTGAAAGCGGCGCAGGCGCAGGTAGGGGATTCCGAGAACGCCGAATATAATCGCGGTACTGGGAATTCGCTCTCTACACGGCGCGGGCGCGCCCGATTGCAAATCGAACACCTGCGCAGGTGAAGGAAGACAGTTTTATATCATATTTATATTGTATAAATCATCGGTTTGGTTCTCATTGTACAGTCAAGAGCAAGTCAAGCTTGACACTACCAGTTTCAGCTGAGCTCTGATTTGTACTGCGCGCCATAGAATACAGGGCCGGGTCAAAGTCCAAAGTGTCAAGCTTAGCGTGCTCTTGACTGTACTTTGTACAGGCAAAGTAGAGATTTTATTTAGCTCGAGATCCCAAAAATAAACGTCGAATAAGCGCAATAATTTCAGACGTTTTTTATATAAACTTTATTTAGGTTCACTATATTTAGTGATGCAGATGAAACATAACATTACACAACAACACTAAGTGTGTACTTTTCTAATGTAGGTAGGTACCATTTGTTATTTTTGAATCTCCTCAATTTAACAGATGGCTGTCTGCCTGACAGACAGACTTGAAGCGATTTCGTTTTTAAGTAGGTAGGTACTATGTAGTGATAGTGATTCATACTTTTATTAAATAATTACATATGTAAAAGCTAACCTATGTACTCAGTACTGTACTCACCAGTTATCACTATCACTACATAGTATAAAACAAAGTCGCTTTCTCTGTCCCTATAGGTATCCCTATGTCCCTTTGTATGCATAAATCTTTAAAACTACGCAACGGATTTTGATGCGGTTTTTTTTAATAGATAGAGTGATTCAAGAGGAAGGTTTTAGTATCCCAAGAGCCCAGGCTTGTCAGACCTTCGTCATTTTGTAAAACCTCAAAGTTTGTCTGTGTATGTCCCTACTACAGGTGTAAACGATCCCCGAATATGAAGTTTGGATAACGGTTCCTTTGGAAGTTATCAAGCAGCAAAGGTCCATAAAATTGCACCTCAAATTCGTTAAAGTGTAAAGCCCAGTTTTTATATATATTTTATTGGGATTAATATTAGAAATCACGTCGTCCATTGTCAGACACTTTGTGCGGTGGAAACCCCCTGTCAGACACCGTTGAATCATGGTGAATTGATATACTTATTGATAATTCTTTTTACACTTCTATACTTGGACGATGTTATTGAAATTATACTTTTTATATTGTGCAATAAAGGAGCTATAAGATAATATTTTTTATTTAGTCTTAATCGTTATAGTGTACTTCTGAGCTACAAAATTCTTAAAAAAATAGTTTCAACATTTTGGTTTTTTGTAAGTTACTCCGTTTTTTTCTAAGGACTGATAAAAAGTTTATTCCAGAAATGAATTCCTCATCCTTAAATTATATGTAAATGACATCAAACTTGGCCTAGTAGCTATATGTGGGCAGAAATCATGTCATGAAAGTATACCCACAATTCACCATGATTCAAGGGTCTGACAGGGGGTTTCCACCGCACCAAGTGTCTGACAATGGACGACGTGATTTCTAATATTAATCCGAATAAAATATATAAAACTAAACTTTAACGAATTTGAGGTGCAACTATATGGACCTTTGCTGCTTGATAACTTCCAAAGGAACCGTTATCCAGACTTCATATTCGGGGATCGTTTACACCTGTAGTAGGGACATACACAGACAAACTTTGAGGTTTTACAAAATGACGAAGGTCTGACAAGCCTGGGCTCTCACTCTATAGTGTTAGCATTTCACCCGTGCGAAGCGAAAATAATCTCAACGTACAAAATCTGCCACATTAATCCCGAGCCAAAGCCTTTGGATTGCAAAGTGAAAGGAGCGAAGTAAGAGCGAAGTGATTACTTTTTGCTAGACATCAATACTTTCAACTTGTACCTACTTCAATCGTTTCTACTGGCTTACTAGTTTATTTAAATTTTGATTTGTTGTACATATTATTATGATATTGTCTGGGTCCAGGCATATTTTATGAAAAAGTTGCTTTGAACGGAACGGCGTTTAAAAGAATGAGTTCCGATTTCGTCTAGATTCAATTTTAAAAAATAAGGACTTATTGTTGTCGGCGTTGTCGCTGAGATGAGCTACTCAGATACCATTTAGGTACTAGGCACCTGCATTTATTACGCGACAGAATTTGCTAAGAAGCCGTTTGCCTAATATGCAATGCGTGCCCACAAACGGCAAGCAAGCCGCTCATATCAGCTCCTTAGATCATGGTAGCCGCAGCTCATAACAATGATGCTCAACTGACCATATCAATAATGAATAAAGTACCTACCCGGAATAGGTACGTCAATCCACATATTATTATGGCACGTGAATTAGGCGTTAAAACCGTCCTACCCAAAGAGATTATATAGGTATTAATCTCTTTGGTATTAAATACCATTATATAGATTTGTGTATGTGAGTAGGTAGGTAACCTCCCTTTATTTACCACTAAAGATCATGAATTGTAATTAATAATTGCCTGTAAACATGTAGAAAACACAGACTAGGCTTTCTAGGTACCTAATATCAAATGCGGTATCTACTTACCTACCTACTAATCGTTCTTGTCATTTTCATTAGAAACATCTAAAACAACGAGACGTTACCAAATAGTAGTAGGATACTGGATATTCTCAGAGAATGTAAATCAACACTTACCTAGGCAGAGGCACAGTAGGTACCTACCTATGGGAAAGGTTTCTCACATACATGATTGAAGGATCCGTCGTCTGAATAATAAGAATTTTCAGAATTTATTCATTTCACAGACAGCAGAAAAGAAAAACATTATATATTTATGTACCTACTAGCAGCGCCCCGCGGTTTCACCCGCGTAGTTCCCATTCTCGCAAAGTTCCAGTTCCCGTTCCCGTGGGAATATCGGAATAAAAAGTATCCTATGTCCGTCTCCTGGTTCTAAGCTACCTCCCCACCAACTTTCACCCAAATCGGTTCAGAGATTCACGCGTGATGCCGTGACCAAGGGAAAAAGGGATTCATTTTTATATATATAGAGTTACTTTACTTAAGTCATATTCTCATCTATGAATAGTTCTAGCTAGAATTTTATTGCTCAGTTTAGAATCTTTTCAAAACAACGAACCACGAACGATCGTACAGTAGGTACAATTACAAAATATTTTTTTTTCTTATTTTAAGGCATTGGCATTTTGAGCCATCAGCACTAAACACGATACGAAATTCAAGATTTTCAGCTCTGCTTCAGAGCTATGCACAAAAATACATAAGTTTCTTCAAAACTTATCGAAATGTCACTTGGTTATCAACAGTAAAGCGATAGTGCACTTTTACTGAAGATTTTAAAGAAGCTTCTTAAGGTAATTCGAAAAAGTCCATCGCACGTATTTATCGAATTTTCAATTCACTGCACACTATCACGTACATTTACCACATAATATACTATAACTATTTTGAACTAAAGCCAAAATATACGGCAAAACGAAAATTTTACAAAAAACATGACGTCCTTCTTCGGATTCCCGCCAAAAAGCCTCGTTACAAAATAATTATGTGACAATGACAGCAGATAGTAGCTGGCATAGTAACTATTTAGTAATCTGTGGCTTAAGTAGGTGATCTAGTGTTGAACACGTCACTAGAAAAAATATCTGATATAACCGGCAGTAAAAATAAATAGTACCATGTCGATGCCCCGCCCCTGGAATCAGTTTCAATATTTGTGAGCCATAATAGTAAAACACTGAGAAATATTATACAAAACGGGTACTTATAAAAAAAAATCTCTATTTCAGTTTTCTGTAAACTTGTAAGTATTTTATATACCTAAATGAGGTTCAGATTGCTTTGCTGACAGATGTTCTATATTTACCACAACGGTAGGCAGAGGCAGCATAATAATATAGCGTGTTAGTAATGTGAAGCCTTATCAGAGGACATTGACGTTCAAAGAACTTATCGCGTGCCTGATAATAACTATTCTTGTAACTGAATGGAATTTATTAGTCTTCCTTTTACTGATAAACATCAATAATAGTTACTTGGAAGTGGAAACTGGCAGCGTGCAGCGTCATGTTTTGCGATAACAAGTGACTGCAAATAAAGATTGATGATGACTTTTCATAATAAATTTGATCTTAAAGTCAGAATAATATGAGTTTCTCATTTTCTTGTAAAAGGTTATAGTCTTGTTTTATTGAATTAACATACTCGTACAAACTTGTTAGAGTTTAAAACATAAATTATGCTAATACCTACCTGGAACACTGCCATGAATACGTTTTATTGTAAGACAATGTCTGTGATATTGTTTTTATTAATTGACTGATTGCTAATTTATAGGAATGTTTTAAAAAGAAAACAATGATTCTAATAAATTATTATAGGTAGTACCTACTTACCTACCTAACCAACCTATGTCATTTAATAAATATATAATCTCACGCCTTTTATCCCCGAGTGGGTAGGCAGCGGTATTTCATTTCTGGAAATACCTACATTTCAGGAGTACCTAAACGTAAAAGGTGGTGAGCCCAATGCATCGCCGTTCCGGATCGGGTCTGTTACACAATGATCCACATAATTAATTCTGGGACCTATAGGTTTCCTCACGATGTTTTCCTTCACCATCGAGCTAGTGATAAATATCTACGTAAGTTTTTTTGAAAAACGTTACGTTAGGTATAAGGTTTCCTTCCTCAAAAATAGTTTTAGATGCCACAATCTGTATAGAAGGTCGAGAAATGTAGTTTTTGCAAGGCTTCATAGATTCTACGTACCTAAGATAGCTAGCGTTAAATTAATTCGGTACTACATAGTTAATTTGTTGTTCGGTGATTAATTTCTAAGAAGTCGGTGAACGTTTTTGTTCGCTTGGTTGCTCTCGCGGCTAGCCTGCCCTCGTCCTCCACCCCTCTCCCGCGTCTCATACACGCAGCGTTGAGCGTAGTATCGAAGACGTTGGTTGTCGTTCCGAGTCGTTCGTGTTCAGTCGCGTTGCACGCTCGTTCTAGTACGACGCTTTGACATTAGTCTGTTACCGAGCAAATACTTTTAGTAGGTATTACCTTTTAATAGTTACGGTGCATCACTACTTACTACAGATCGTGACGTGACAGTGACGTTTAGTTGGTGAATTTTGTGATTGAACATTATTTTTAGAATAATATTCAAAATTTTAGTACATATCTTTTGGATTGTTTGAATTCATTTTGTATACAATACTTTGAAATACAAAATATTTTTGGATGATTTGTACGGATTTGTGTAAAGTTCGGTACTGTTCGTGGTTTTTGCCTTGTGTTGTGTCGTAGTTTTTGGGTGATTATTTTGGAATCGTGGCCTCTGAAAGCAAGGCCACTGGATCAGTGGACAGTCCACCAAATAAAGGGCAACCAATGTGCCTTATTGAAAGACGAGAAGCAACTGTTCCCGATTTGAATATGACTCTGGCCGAGAGGTTATCTCCACAACAAAGTGAGTTTATATTTCGGAACAAACATCTTCGAATAAGGTATAGGTAATAAAATAATTTGTTTCGGTAGGACGTTTTTTCGATTTTCGTGTTATACTATAATGTTGTTTAAAAAAAAATTTTACATTGGTAGCTCCCGGTGAAGTGCCAGAACTGAAATCGCGATAGAAATTTCATTTGGTCACAGAGTACAGATTTGGTGACCTTTTTATTAATACGTGTTTTTTTATACAAATTGCTTAGTGTCATAACTTTGGAACCCTTTATTTCTCCACCATGGGAGTACAAGTCTAAATTAAAAACTAAAAGTACCTATTTTCCATTCAACAGCTTACAAAGCGCACAAGCTCCATGGGAAAGTTGTTAAATCACTTATTAATGAGGCTGTACTGGGTCGTAAAACTAATCAGAATGTTGTGCTGATGTGCTGGTGTGGGATCCCGCAATCCAGCATTTGCGGGACTGGATTCACTACATATATAACTATGCGATAATAGGTCAAACATAATCGGTATAGGTTATCATATCAATAATAAAAATTATCTTAACTTGGAAACATCATCTCAAAAATTATTAAACTCTAGAACTAGCACATAGCTAGTTAGTTATTTTATATGTATGTAAGTAATATATAATATAGGCCTCTGTTTGCATTATTTAACACTTTGGCTGCCAACGAAAATATATAACAATGAACATAACGACTACGTAGGTGGCATTCAATGTGTTAAGATCTATTAATGTGAATATTGCCTGAAATAAAGATTTATTATTATTATTATAGCAGCAACATAGCCTAATATCATCACTGCTGGGCATGCATCCATACTTCCTTAGGTATTATGTAAGATTCTCATACTTCAAGTGTCACAAAACTTAACTCAGCAGTGGTCTGTTAAGGCTTGTTGATGATTTTCTTTAGTTGGCACTTTGTATACTTACCTATAATTTACGTACGTAAATCTTAATAAAAATGCATTTATTTAAAAAATAATTAATAGTATACTACATTTACATGATTAATATTATTTTTAATGTACAACTAAATTCAGTTATAGGTACAAATTCTCAATTTTTCCATTACACCATTTTAATAGATAATTTCCTCTTTCCAGATTCATGTGTGGCTGTACCACTAAACAACTGGTCGACAGTCACTAGCTGTCCAAAATGCCGACACGAGTTTCCCGTGTCTCTGGCGTCGTGCAAGGCGGCGCCTGCGCACACGCCGCTGACGCCTCACTGCACCGTCCAGCCGTGCTGGCCAACGTCCCACTCACAGCTTTGCACTGCCCCACCTTCGCCCATCAAAACATCCCCATACAACGAGGAGTTACGGAGGCTAGCAGACACGTTGAGAGCACTGCGGTTATCCGGCTGGTACTACGGGAATTTAGATTGGCAGGTTGGTTTCTATTCATTTATTTATAGCTCTTATACCACTTTATGATCCAGTTATTTTAATGTCACAAACATAAAGAATGACTGACATCAGATTATAGCACTGTGTGCCATAACGGCTTTAAGAGAAACACCTCATTTCTGTTTTGAATGTCTCTCCTCTTGCCTTCTCGAAGATAACAAGTAGTAACAGTCTTACTCCATTTTTCATTTTCAATACTATCTATATCTATACTTTATACTTTAATATTATCAAAAGGAAAGATTTTATTTTCTGTTTGTTTGTTTGTATCGAATGGGCTCCGAAACTACTGGACCAATGTAAAAAAAAAAACAATGGAGAGCTACATTATCAGGGAGTAACATAGCAAAATTTTATTCTCATATTTCCACGGGAACGGGATCTACGCGGGTGAATACTCTTAGGAATTTCACCATATGGCATTCATTTTATGTCACTCAGTTTGTAGGTACCAATACCAATTCTAAAAATACCATGAAACCATCTTCATAATTTCTTTATTATCTTGTATTTTTCACCGACTTTTTGGTGCATAAAAAGTTATAGGAATGACAAATGTGGAATCTTAAGTTTTTTCAGATTAGTGCTAACAAAATTATTATATTTGATTTGCAGGGTGCCAGAAATCTTCTGAAAGACGCAAGTGCTGGAGCATTTGTAATACGGGATTCAGGAGACAGGAACTTCATATTCTCGCTGTCAGTTCAGACTGAACGAGGGCCCACCTCTGTGCGGCTACACTATGAACAAGGATACTTTAGGTAAGGTATACATTACCTCTACAATTTTTAAATTTTTATTCAGTGCATATAAAGAGGAATATTCATGGTATTCATCAGTTGGCAATACAAGTGTAATTATATCGACCAAGCCAGCAATGTACTGTAGCCAGATAAAGACTGAAACCAACAAGCATGCTTGAGTCCTGTGATAGATATTATACACACACCGGCACAATTAGCGGAACAGAAAAAAGAGGGAATTTAGAACAATGAATGTAATTTTTAAACAAGATATTATTTAAAATGAAACAACAATTAAATTAACATGTTTTGACATTCATTTGTAACACCATACTTAAAGTTTAATAAAAATAAAAATTAAATTAAACAAAATACATTTTTCTTCGATTTTTTAATTATAGAGAAACAGCAGAAAATTCAAAATTTTCCAAAGGTTAACATCAATTTCAATGACTGTTCAATATCGAGTGTTTCCTCCTCGTGCTCTGATGAGGGTTTCCATCCGTCTGGGCATGCTGCGGATGATGTTATCAATGGTTTCTTGGGGCAACCTCTGCCATTCTTCAACTAATGCGTTTCGCAACTCGTTGAGATTATTGGGAGGTGGCATTCTTGACTTTACACTCCTCTTTAGCAAGTCCCAGACGTGTTCTATAGGGTTCATATCGGGGGACCGTGCTGGCCACTCCATCACCGTTATACCAACATGGTTTAGGTATGTCTGTACTGTGCGAGCACTGTGAGCCCGAGCATTATCCTGCATTAGAATGAAGTTGTTACCAATAAAGGGGGCAAATGGCACAACATGTTCTTCTAAAATCTCCCTGATATACCGATCAGCATTCAGATTCCCGCCATCGACTACTACTAACTCCGTACGAGCTGCTAAACATATTCCTCCCCAGACCATAATTGAAACGCCGCCATATGCCACTGTATTTTCAAAATTAGACTGGATATACCGTTCTCCTTTGCGTCTCCATACTCGCTGCCTTCCATCAATTTGATTTAACATAACTCTGCATTCATCAGTAAAAAGAACCTGTCCCAGTCGTCGAAGTCCCAATCACGATGTTCACGACCAAAGTGTAGACGGTTTGTGCGATGATGTCTCTCAAGTTTTGGGGCTTTGGCGGGCACATACGAGCCTATACCCACTTCTTCGAATCTTCTACGAACTGTCCGCTCACTCATCCTTACTGCTCGTACCTCTTCCAGTAAATTTCGAGCCTGCACCGCCGTTAGTCTCGTGTTCCGTCGGACTTGAAGTTGGAGAAAACGGTCATCCCTCCTTGAAGTACACCTTTTCCGGCCTTGTCCTCTCCTTCTCACTAGAGTATTCGTCAATCTGTATCGTTGGATGCTACGATGAATCGTTGATAACGATCGACGAAGGCTTCTGGCAATCGATCTGTAGGTTTGACCATTTCTCCTCATTTGATCTGCCCTAATGATTTCTGATGGCGTTAAATCAGGCATACTTAGATGCTCGTAAATTATCAATATGCGAAAAAACTCAAAAGCCTCAAAAACTGCAATTCAAAGATTTTCAAGTGGAATTCACGAACCTTCTAAAAACGGACAAGCGGTGGAAAAAAATTAATCAATGAAAATTAAAACAAAAGAATGAAAAAAAGGGCAGTCGCTTAGTATTCCATTTTTAAATTAAAACCCAAATTTAAAAAAAGCTTATTTAGCCGGCCCGTAACACGCAAAAATGCGTAAATACTCCCTTTTTTTTCACGTGTGTGTACATATGGAATATAGAGGTAGTCTATTTTCTCTGCCTATGATAGGAAAAAGATGAGAGAGATTATGTTTGTATTTGTTGTGAGTGAGCTCAGAATGAATATTATCTGTCTTGTTACGCACAATCATTTCTTTTGGCCCAATCACTAAAACGACACACCACTATAATGGATTTGCTTGAAAGAGACGCAAATATATTTGAGTATACTTACACTTATGAAATATGTGTCGATTTAAGTGTGGTTTGGGCCTTGAGACGCAGGTAAAATTTTAAGTGTTATAGTGCATAAAACGTGTAACATAATATGTAGTTGTATTTTATGTATTAAAGAATATTGTTATTGTTAACACAGTACCTAAATTACAACCAGTTTCTTTGATTAATGAAGGACACTGCACAAATCATGTGATGTTAATTTATGTATGGTCGTAACAAAATACTGTAGGAGACCATTGCAAATTACACTTGCTGTGCAATAACCACTCTTATTGCGTCACGATAAATTGCTCTTCCACTAAGTTGTTTACCAACAAAACAATCACCAGTAATTTGTACTCATTATTCTATTGACACTTCCATGGAATAAGCGCTTTTCTGATTCATGATGCTACACTACAATGATTTCGTAACATGATAAATTAATGAGGGCAATGATATCGAAAGTGGGTCTGCCTCAAAAGTGTAATTGCGATTGCGTTTTTGTGTGATTGAGATGGTGAGATTAGGTTTTCGAAAGTACGCAACCTGCTGTATTTGCTCTGTAATAAAAAAATAACTGCCTGCAAATTTACGTGCATAGTAGCCAAGATGAATTTTAGAAACAAAAATTTTAACATGGATTTATTTACTCTTTTAAAATCTTTAAGTTAAATAGTAATTTAAATTGCATTTTCATGACCAAAGCAATTTGTTTACAGGTTAGACTGTGACAGACCACTGGCGAGGTATATGCCTCGGTTCAGATGCGTGGTGGAACTGGTACAACATTACACGCGAGTGGGGCAGCGCGGCGCGGCCGGCACAGTGTGGGTCGACCGGGAAGGATGCCCACATTCCCCCGTCCTCCTCAAAACTCCTCTCAGAAAAACTCCCCCTTCCCTACTCCACTCTGCCCGTCTGGCTGTCCACAAAGCCCTGGACTCCAATCCTCTAACGCCCAAACTATGGTGTGCCCCCAAACATAGG
The DNA here is from genome assembly GCA_963855545.1 of Ethmia dodecea. Taxonomy (NCBI): domain Eukaryota; kingdom Metazoa; phylum Arthropoda; class Insecta; order Lepidoptera; family Depressariidae; genus Ethmia; species Ethmia dodecea. Next base: position 12,134,237 of record OY979446.1, on the reverse strand, counting down.
CTCCTACCTCTACCCTCAACCCTAATCGATTATCTCGGAGAGTACCCCTACTCGATCTAACGATCTGTTATTTTAGTTCAATCGCGTCTACCGACGCCTAGTGAAATACTTTAGCAAATTGTTCATCTCATATTCATTGATTCCTAAATATTGGCAACATACGGGCATACTACGATAGTTGTGTAGTTTGTATTGTTAGTGGAAGTCTGAAATAAAAACATAATAAAGGAGTATCATATCGTAAAATTATCATAAACAGGCTATTTATTATTTTCAGAAAAGAGATAAGATATAATTCCAGCTAAATAGTGATTTCAGATTTCCATGTAATCATAATATTGTATAACTTGTACAAATTAAGCAGTATATTCTAGTACAGGATGCTAGAAAAAAGGGCCGGTACCTTTTCGTTAGTTTCTGTAGCTACTAACAAATAATTTATATTAGTAAATTATAACTGTATTAATAAGTATTGAATATGGGACTCAACTATGGTATTTAGTGAAATGTTATTGCAGATTATTTTTATTAAGTCATTCTGTGTCTGTATATAGAGATGTTTGACCTTAAAACGCAAGACTGATACCCGGAGCGTCAAACCATGCTTGTGTGCCCTTTTCTGTTCATGGTTGGATTACTACAATGTAATATACCCTTAATGGCTCTTCATCAGATCAAAGCTTATTAATTTAGAGAATTATTCACTAATGCCGATCTTGTCCATCGCTGTAAGAGATCATCACACTACTTTATAGATCTATATTTTTATTTATTTATTTTTCGGTTAAGAATTAGGATTACTGTATTATTTCTATTTTGTTCCTACCATGAGTTACGCTTGAAATGGATCATTCTTCACTTTGGTTTTCTACGTACCGTTAGTTTTACTAGTGAAGTGCCATCGAAACATAAAACCGAAATAGTGAATCGCTTATACGGATATTTGTAAAATGGAAGTATTTTTGAGGCTGAACATGTAAATAGTTCTTGTTTTTGTTTTTCTATTTATTGCCTAATTGTAGTACCTAAGCGTAGTATTGTCGCGAGGCACGCCATGTAATGGTTGCTATATTATAATGTAAGATACAGGTGGGTTTTGGCTAGTGAAGTTCACTAATGTAGGATAAATTGTGTACCTTGAATAATCTCAATTAGAATTATTTTATTTTATCCGCCACTTTCTATTTATAAGTATTATCCTGTCAAAATTATACTTATTAAATATATAGTGTTTCGTATAAAACTAAATATCTATACCCTGCATCTAAAGTGATCAGTTTTAATTGTAGCGCTATGTTTTAAATGGTTTTCGTTGTTAAACTACAAATACCTATTTTTTTTTTCAAATTAATAGTTTTCGAACATGTATCAACTCGAGCCGTTTAGTATTCAGCATCGTAACGTCATCGCCTCATCTCGGAACAATCTCGAGCAAGATAGACGAAGCGGTCACGATTTGTTTTCGAGTTGATATGTGTGCTAACTTTAACGCTACAAACAAAATAGATCACAGCATGTGGTGGCGATATCTAATAAAAACTGGAATTTGAACAGCATTATGAATAAATGAAATTAAAATCAATGCTGGCCATCGGATTTTTCCACAATTCATATGGAATATTAATTGTGGAAAAATGTGATGATGCCAATGAAGGTCAGCCTCAAAATAGGTGTGTATTTGTCATCCCTTTAGGCCGTGTTGTATTGTATAACATGGCTCATTTTATCACATATTTAATTTAAATAAAACTTATTTTTATACCATTTTGTGAGGGAGCACCATTAAATAAGTGTGACATAATAGAAAACTTTGTGTTTATATGTTTGTAGACTAATGTATCAAAAGAACTGCTAATAATTTATATACCTACAAAACAAAATATACATTCTGCCTATAAATATGTCGACTTTAATTTTTTCCATGGGTAGTTATTTCGAAATACATAGTCCTAAATTATAAAATCATAATCCAAATGATACCTATCAAAGAAGAAATAATTTTTCTAACCAAAATTTTCTAGTCAATTTACAGAATGTTAGAAAGAGATGCTGCTACAGGAGTGGCATAAAGCCGTTCCCTTTGTTCCCAGTGCTTTTTAAAGATCGTTCGTAAGGACATTCTGCAATCCCACCTTTTCCCTCCTTAAATTACCTTATGAGCAAAAGAGAACAAGTTTCTCTCTAGGAAAGAGAACATATTAAAGAGAATGATTTTCTTCAAACCTCTTTGCTTAGGATTTTTTGACATGACCACCTTTGAAGATGTGTAACTTTTTTACGTTACTAAGCGTGATGCTGAGGTACTTTTTTGTTTTTCAATAAGTATGTAAATTCAAAAAAATATTGTAGTAATAATAATAAAATCATTTATTCAGGATAAACAAACCCAATTTTTTACAGTAATTTTCTTCTGCCAAACTGCAAGACAGTTTGCTGGCACTGTTTAGTTTCATATGAAATGGACACTTTCTCTTTCTGTGAATAACACTATTCTTACTACAAATATTATACAATTTTGAATAGCGGCAACAAGATTTTAAAAATATTCCTAATCAAAAATGGTATTATCTAAGCCAAAAACTGCAAATTAAAAAGTTATGTTGAGTGATGTACCCATAAAGCTATTATCACTATATCTGAATAATATACTTAGTCCTATTCCTAGTGAACCCGCCTCTCATGGATGAGGCTCCGGTTCGAATCCTGGTGAGGGCATGTATGTACCAATGAGATTTTCAAGAATTATCGTAGGGTTTTACATATTTATCACTAGTTCGACGGTGGAGGTAAACAGCGTGAGGAAACCCGAACGCAGGTTGAAGGTTTTTGTAACATCGCCTTGGTACGGCAATTAGCTCACCACTTGGGATGCGATTTACGATCTATAAAATATAATAAGTCCATGGATATGGCGTAAGCATATTTTTTTTCATCTCTTCGGGCGGAAAGCGTCAATTTTCGGCCCACTCTGCGCTAAACAATGTTGCCACTTTCCGCCTGCGTCAAGCAGAAAAAAGTATACACTCCTCGGGAAGTAAGTAAGAAAGCCTCAGATCACATTAGATACATGTAATCTGAGACATTTCTTATTTTACTTCCCTAGGTATGTATACTATTATTTAATGATATTTTGGTCCGAACAAATTTTAAGGAGGCATATTATGACAAAAAATCTTTGTAGTCATATAACATGTAGGTATACGTAATCAACTACTTGTTCTTTCTTTCACGATAAATAAAATGCACATAAGTATACAGGCTTTCTTGACTTTTTGCAAAGAGATTTAAAGCAGTGATAGCCCGAACTGTTAAAGAGCCGGCCGAAAATCAGTGAGGCTCGGGTTCGAATCCTGGCATGTACCAATGAGTTTTTCAAAAACTTACGTACATATTTATCACTAGCTGACGGTGAAGGAAAACATCGTGAGGAAACCCGCAGGTCTCAGAATTAATTCTGAGACATGTGTAAACAGACCCGGTCCGGCGATGGGCTCACCACCTATCACGTTTAGGGGTCCAATATATCTCGTGAAATGTGGGTATATCCAGTAATGGAATACCTCTGCCTACCCCCTCGAGGATAAAAGGCGTGAGATTATATTATTATTATTATTATATTGAAATATAATAGGGCATAGACGGGGCATTGGGAATATTTTCATACAAAACTTTGAAGCTTATATAAGCGTCATTCTACTTGTCATGTCACATGTCAGTTAGTATGAACGCGAGCTGTCATTCGGTCGAAATTGTACAAACTAGACTTATTCCACTTGGATGGAATAACTTTTGACTTCAAATTTTCCTCGCTTTGTCCCCTCTATGCTTTAATATATTTTAATCTCTTCGACCTTTTGTAACCCAAATAGTTACAGACTTTGATTTATTTGTGATTTGGACAAAATATAACAATACCTACTTACTACTACCAGAGACCAGTTTAAATTAAACTGGTCTCTGCTACTACGTACATACGTGCTGTAATTTAATATATTGGAAATGGGACACATAACATCACTAGAAACGTCAAATTCAGTACATTGTTGTCTGTGATTGTTGTGTTGATATCGATTAAAATTTTAGCTTCAAGAATTCTAAATAAACATAAATCAGGTAATGGATAAAGCGAGTGTGGTAGTGTGAATGTACAAGTCATGTCTGCAAATGGTAACGGCGGTATTTACGCACCGCTGAAGCAGGTACTGTCAGACTCAGAGTCCGAAGATGACAAGCTAGAAAATGTTCACATCAAAGCCACGGACAGCTGCAATAACTTGGACTACAACAGCGGGCTGCCGTCCTCAAAGAACTATAGTATGAGCGATATGGATGACTTCAACACGAACCTCAACACAGCGGAGAGTACAATGGACAATGTAAGCTTCCTACAGTCGGAAGCCAATTTACATTCGCTGTCCATGCCGCGCTGGTGCGCGTTTCTAGGCTCCATATTTCTGTGCATATGTACAGTAGTTCTGTTCCTTTGGGTGATACCTTGCTCGGAGGTTGGCAGTTGCGCCAATAAAGAGTTTCAAGACAAAACAACCAGCTGGGAACTACCTTATGATGAAATAGAACTGTCTGGTGCAGTTCAAGTCGTCGACGGTGCTTTGCCTAACACAAAAAATCTCATTTTCATTTACCGAGGCAATCATATGCGATTACAGGACAAAAATAACAATGATAATTTGAACGGAGTGCTCCTGATAGTTGGAAATTCTGGTAAGGTGGGCTGGTACACACGGGAGAATAGGATCCCAACCGAAATTAACTGCCACCTCATCGACGTGAACAAAGATAAGCAGAAGGACTGCATTGTATCAGGATCTGAAGGCTTGTTGGTAGCTCTAAATCCATTGTCAGGTACTTACTATTGGTATATTCATAAACACGGCAAAGTGTTCAGCAACATAGCAGCGATCGATTTCCCAATAGTAATGAAGGACATTGATGGAGATAAAGTGAATGATCTTCTAACAGTAGCCACCGTAATCCCTAACACTAATCACAACTCATTGCTGATAATATCAGGTGCAACAGGCAATATTCTTCGAGATCCCATTACCTTAGACGACTGCCTATCCGCCAAGCTTCTAACAGAATCAGATACAATTACATATATATGTAAAAATGGTACTAGTGAGGCTGTTCGCTTGATTTCATATGATATGCTGTCAAAAAAAAAAGTAAAGTCCGATCAAGCAGGACGCATGCCTTCTACTTCAGCTATTTCAAAAAGAATTAATCTAAGCTTGAAAAAGAACATTGGAAATACAAGAGAGATATTTGCAAATGGTCCAGGAAAGCTGATAGTAGAAAATTCTGGGGAATGTCCAAACTCTTGCAGAGTCACTTTGAAACTTATTTTGGAACGGAATGGTACTGCCAATGTCAGTTGGGAATACTCTGCAAACCATGTCTACGCTATGAGGCCAAGTTCTTTTGCGTTTGCAAACTCCATAAGAGGATTTGTTTTGAAATTATGACAGTGGAACAGTGCACACCTTGCAAAAGGCGCAAAGGGTGCACTAAAGATTGATGAAGTCAAATACAATGTACAAAATCAGAGTCCTAAAAACACTAACGACATATTTTACTATAGGCCCACTATAAACGTGGCATCCATCTCGTCGTTTATAAAGTACGCGAATTTTACAGCTCATGATATTTCAGAGAGGATCGTTTTGGTGTCTTTTGATAAGCTTCAAACACATAATGTTAACATTAGTCAAACAGATATTGTTCAGATATGCGTACGTGGACCAATAGATACTCGCGCGCCGCTACCTCTCTGCCAGCCAGACTTGGAGTACCAGGAGAAATCTCTCATGATTGCTGATTTGGACGGCGATCAGTCGCATGAGCTGATATCTTATTACAGCACTTTTGTGGCACCTGAATCTTACACTCCCAAGAATTCAAATCCATATGACAATTGGCGTTTAACTTCAATGGTCAGAGTGATTCGACTTGAAACGGAGTTGCCAAAATTATTTGTTACTGAAGTGTAAGTTGTTTCAATATATTGTATTGGAACTGAACTCACTGTTTTTTGCCTAATAAAATTTTGCTATGTAGCTTAGTTAAAGCCAGTGATAAACAAATGTCTAGTCATTAAAATATAAGATGTGTGAAATCATCTCATTTGTGCATTCTGTCAGTGATTATTGTGATCACTTCATTTCTTCATCAATTTGCCTGGAGTGTTCAAATGTTTAATACTACTTAGTCTTTAAATGTGTATTTTAGATATTAATATCTCCTACTGAATCTCAGATCTATTTATGTAGTACATAGAAAATGTGTAATCAATTCTTCATTCGCTGTGTATATCTCATTAATCAGTTAAGAACCGCCGGTTCCAATTGGAACCGAGACACAATTAATAATCTATTGTGTCTGTGATTCATGGTCTGAGAGGTTAATTGGTTCTCACGTCGACCACCGGTGCTCGACGTGCACCAAAATAAAACACAATTGATTTTTAATTGTGTTTTATTTTATTGGCTTAAGAGGTAATGCCTAAAAGACTACCAACTTCTGTAATTTAGATTCTCTGTTATATTGTCGGCCACATCCACATTTATAACCGGAAAAGTATTATTAAGTCTTGTGCTTCGAGTGAAAATTTGCAGGCATCATAGCAAAAGTTTTTGGTGAGAAGGAAGTGCCTTATTGAGGAAGTGGAAGGATTTTAGTTGCTTTGTATAACTTATAACTGTATCTTATAATTTGAAATAAAATGTAAGTCTCTATTGAACTGTGGTTTCTTTTTTGCCAGAATACTGAAACAACGTTAAATTAACATGACCTTTTTTATTACTTCTTTTGATCAAATAAACTACTTAAAAATACTTAAACATAAATAGGACTTCTTAATATTAAACGTAATTTGAGTACTTGCGATGTTTAGTACATTACTAGAACATCTTATCACAATGTCTCATTCTTACATCTAGTAAGGCCTATAAATATCTTCTATCTACGCACGTTACAAACGGTTTGTGATTAAACAAAAAAAAAAATCGTACAAAGCGAAATTTACTAATATTTGAAAAAATATAATTATATTTCTTACCTGTATCATTGGAAATTCATTTGGATAAATACTCGTTTTTGATATTATGCTTCCAAAAATATATTTAAATGTTAACCATTTGCTCACGTGTATAGATCTACTCCGATTTACATAACTAGGGAATGCAATACCGGGATCTCGCATTATTTGGAGGTGAATCTGCTCATTAACAGAAATCAGCAATAACAATTTTTTTTAGCTCTAGTCACTAGTCAGTTGATTGGTCAAGTTTTAACCTTTCTTGTTCCGTTTTATGCGTAGACTAAACTTAAAGCCTTACGCTATACAATGGGAGAACGCTTCGCTGTTTCGAAATATACTGATACATTTTACGAAACAGGACTCAAACGCTTCCTTGTGTTTGGACGGACCGTATAGCCTCTATTGTCACAAAATTTGCGAATTAAGGGTTGTCTGTATTCATAAACATGAGCAATTCTTTATGGTATGGTAGTAAGCCACAATCCCTTACATAAGTGTGTTTACCACAAACCCATTTACTGGAAAAAAATACTTTCCCGATTTTTGTATTCATTTCATAATGAGAATTGTTCAGTTTCACATGTACATAAACCTCGTTTTATCTAATATAGTTAAATTGAACCTTATACAACAAGTAACAAAATGAAAATACCAATTAGTTTTACAATACATTTGTATAATACTAGCGCTCCGACTTGGCACGAGTGAAATTCCGGTAGAGTTTCCAAAAAAAAATAGGCAATAATTTGTTCTGATAAGCATTAACTAAGATGAGAAAGTTGAATCGATTCAACGTGGATACATTTGAAAAGTAGATGGACATGCAATAAGGTTCATAATTGTACTACTATATCTTTTTATTTTAATCTATACAGAAAAACACATGGAATCGATTTCAGTCTTGATTTAGATTTAGAACAAAATAATTTCAGGTCTTGCGTTTATTATGTTACAGGTTGTATAATCTTGGAGGTAGTATAATACAGATATCTATGAGATAACTGTAATTAGTCAGTTTTAGGGTACCACCAGCTTCTGCGTGACGTTGGTGTCATCGATGACGGCGTATTCCTGAAGTTCCAAAGCAGAGGTCGCTGCAACCAGCTGTTCCGCTATGCTGTATCCCTCTTTGTCATATAACTCTACCGTTATTTCGTCGTAGTCTCGTGCACTGAGGTCAAAAATAAAACACATGTTTTGTTTAAGTTAACCAGTGATAGTGGACCAAATTGAAGTTTTTAAATATTCGTAATAATCACCAATTTAAAAAGAGGAGGTTCTCAATTCGACTGTATGTTTTTTTATGTTTATTATGTTATGTTTGTTACCTCAGAACTTTCGGCTGGACTAACTGATTTTGATGATTCTTTTTTTATTTACAAGCTGGTGCTGTGCGACAGTGCTGTGACGTCATCCGTTACCACTACTGCAGGAGCCTAGTCAGTTATGAGCTATGCCTGAAGTCAAAATTCAAAGTAGGGACTTACAAGTCCACTTATTAAACGTCATTTCGACTCCACCGCTTCAGCATGTATGGTTGAGGCGGCCGTCCGTTTTAACTTGGCTTCTCTGAACATAGGCTTCGTCTGGGCAAACCCCCAAGTACCGCCAAATAGTCGCTAAAAAATGTTATTGCGCAACTTCAGAGCTGCCAAATTAAAACGTCCGTACTGTAGCAATAGACGTCTAAAATGTCTCACATGACGTGCGCCTTGAGGGCCCGGTCCTGGGTGAGGCGCGTGAGATGCTGCTTGGCCTCAGCCCATTGGCGCGAGTCGCGGGACTTGGGCACGACGCCTGCTAAAGCGCAGCGCACGGCCTGCGCCGGCAGCAAAGCGTGCCGAGGCTCAAGGGCACGGACTTTGTTCTCCTTCACCGACACCATGTTGCCGTAGTCTATGTACATCACCTGAGTGTAAAATAGTAGGTAATAACTTATACATTTTTGTTTATTCTCTATACTAGTACCAATGAGTTTTTCAAAACTTACGTACATATCGGCCGAAAGTCAGTGAGGCTCAAGTTCGAGTCCTGGCATGTACCAATGAGTTTTTCAAAAACTTACGTACATATTTATCACTAGCTCGACGGTGAAGGAAAACATCGTGAGGAAACCAGCAGGTCTCAGAATTAATTCTGAGACATGTGTAAGCAGACCCGGTCCGGCGATGGGCACACCACCTATCACGTTTAGGGGTCCAATATATCTCGTGAAATGTGGGTATATCCAGTAATGGAATACCTCTGCCTACCCCCTCGGGGATAAAAAAGGCGTGAGATTATACTAGATTATACTAGTACCAATGAGTTTTTCAAAACCTAGCTTAACACCATCTCCCAATCCGCGGTGGGATCTCGTGGGCAATCGTTCCTCATGTATGAGGAAAGACTCTTAGCTCAGCAGTAGGCTCTTACAGGTTGATGATGATTGTAGGAGTGTATTGAAAATAACAATTCCGCCATGTTTGATTTAGAATGACTTCTAACTAAGCCATCGGGCCCGCGGGTAATGTTGTGTCGTAGAAATGTTACTCGCCTCGAGGCTCTGGTCTGCCCGCGTCACGGAGTTCACCTGTGCGCGGTACCACTGATCGTCTGGCGGGTATAGCGCTGCCACTAGTTCGCCCACCGCCGGAGCCAACTGCGAATAATAATAATACTATCTATACAACATGTAACAGAATAAGCGCAATTCCTGAAATTAGTTTTTTCAGTATCGACTACTTATTTGATTTCAGCTATTTCTAATATGTGTAAATTTTTTCAAAAAAATTAATTATCGTAGCTGAATTTAGTGTAGTAGTAGTTTATTATTATTAATCGATATTTAAGAAAATTGGTTAGACACAACTAAAGTTCGATTGCATCATACTTTTTTTATATTAATATACTAATTGGGGTGTATGAGGAATTGCGCTTTTTCTGTTACAATGATGTGTTAAAATGATAAACTGACTGACTGATTGATGATATAACAACGCACAGCCTAAACCGTTGGGTCTAGAGAATTGAAATTTTGAACATAGATAGCTTATACAGTGTAGGTATCCACTAAGAAAGGATTTTGCAAAATTCAACCCCTAAGGAGGTGAAATAAACGTGCGCGACCGAAGCCGCGGGTAAAAGCTGGTTATTCAGTTCCAAACTAGGCTGAGCTTGTACTATGGGTGCCGTACAACTGATAAACATACTTCAATAAATATTTAACACCCAGGGAAGGAGCCAACAGACATTTTTATAAACATAAATATTGGCCCCGAGCGGGGATCGAAGCCGCAACCTCCGATTTAGAAGGCAGGGTCACTACCAACTAAGCCAACAGGCCCGACAACGTCAACCCGCTAATGACATGCGCTAACTAAGATTATGAGTTTTGAATTTCAGGTACTTGTTAAATTAGTTAGTTTTTATCAAAACGCACAAATTTAATAATCTTAATAAAATTAAAAACGCGGTAGTTTGTAAGCACTAAGCATTGATGTGTTTTTGTCACTCTTCGTTAAAAATATCAATAATATACAACAAGCTTAAACACCCGAATAACACATATTCTCACATTTTAGGGTCCCGGACCCCAAGTGAAAAGAGACCATTACTAAGACTTCGCTGTCTGTTCGTCTGTCACCAGGGGGCCAATTCTACTAAATGACAGTGGTGATAGTTGGATGACAATGACATGGCAATGGTCACTCGATGGTGTTATTTGGCACTTTTCATATTGTTAACTGTCAGTTTTCACAGTCATTCAACTATCATTGTTCACCACTTTTGGTATTCTACTATTCCTACCATGGAATGGCGCTGTCCAGTGATTCCTTTTTTCCTTTATTTCAAGGCATTGGCAATTTAGCCATCAGCCCTAAACACGACACGAAATTCAGATTTTAGCTGTGCTTCAGTGTCTATGAACAAAAATACACAAGTTTCTTCAAAACTTATCGAAATGTCACATGTAAATAAAAATAAAATCAATCATCTAAAAATTGTAGTGCCGAAAGCCCGAAATAAAACTAATGACACGCATGGTAGTAATAGTTATATATATAATATGGTAGGCAACACCTAACGTAGTCCATAGTCATTCCATTGTAATGTCACTATGATTTTAGTGGAATACAAATTAGATGTCATAGTGCCAGTTGCAGCATAATGGAATGATAGTTCGATGACAATGGCTCGCCAATAGCTGACATTTAGTGGAATTGGCCCCCAGACTGTAAGTCTTGAACCGTGATTGTGTTAGATAGTTGAAATTTTCACAGATGATGTATTACTGTTGCTATAGCAACAAATACTGAAAACAAAATAAAAAAAATCAGGGGGCTCCTATAAAACAACTTTTTTTTGCCGTTTTCATAGATAAAGCGATAAGACCGCCCATTGTACTTTAGTTAATTTTGTTATCCATATTGTGTTGTTTTTGCTGTACAAAAGAGTTATTGTATTGTATAAAGGTACGGAACCCTTCGTGAGCGAGTCCGACTTGCACTTGGCCGATTCTTTTACTCTCTAGAGTTTTTTGTCAAAAGTAAATTTTCGTTTTGACAGATCATAAAAAGTAAGTCATTCGACTAGGACAGACCTGGGGGTCGATTTTTGAATCTCACCAAGTGACTAATTCTCACCGATGTGAGTGATTTCCGAAAGTTCTTATTTTTGAAACTCATCGGTGACTTACATTTGTCATACCTATGATATCGATTTACGAGTGCCCCTATCCACTCGTAATTGAAATCACCATGCGATTGTTGTTGACAGTTGACGTAGTGCCATCTGCCAAAAGTGCCATAAGTATGTTTTTCGGAAGAATTAGCAGCGGGGCTCGATTGTGATATTTTGTGATTGCGACGATTTATTGAAAACAGCGTGTGACTTTGAAAAATACGGCTTTTGGAAAATGGTGACATAAAAGTCTACGGTGATAATTTTAGTCACCGGTGATTTTGATATCACTAGTGAGATTCAAAAATAGCACTCCTGGTCCGGCGATGGGCTCACCACCTATCACGTTTAGGGGTCCAAAGAATATTTGGTAAAACGTGGGTGTATCCAAAAATGGAATACCTCTCCCTCCCCCCTCGGGGATGGAAGACGTGAGATAATTTTTTTTTCGTTAATAATAATAATATAATCTCACGCCTTTTATCCCCGGGGGGGGTAGGCAGAGGTATTCCATTACTGGATATACCGACATTTCACGAGATATATTGGACCCCTAAACGTGCTAGGTGGTGAGCCCATCGCCGGACCGGGTCTATTTACACATGTCTCAGAATTAATTCTGAGACCTGCGGGTTTCCTCACGATGTTTTCCTTCACCGTCGAGCTAGTGATAAATATGTACGTAAATTTTTTGAAAAACTCATTGGTACATGCCAGGACTCGAACTTGACTTGCCTCACTGATTTTCGGCCGGCTCTTTAACCGTTCGGGCTATCACTGCTCTTTTTTTTTCGACTAGGCAGTCAAATACCCTATTAGGTGAACAGCCTACCGTAAGTGGTTTGTATGCGATGCGCGCAGCGGGGCTGTTCATGTCAGCGACTAGTGCCTCGAGCGAGGCCGGAGGCAGCATTATACCGAAGCTCGGCAGCTCGGGCTCTGCAAGAAGTAAAACAAATGCGTGGGATGGATATTTTTGGATTGCCCCAAAAAATCATAATGAAGTCTTCAGTAAAAGCGCTATCATTTTACTGTTGATGAACAAGGGAGGGATGTAGAAAGTGTTAAAGACACTGAATTTTTGTACATGGTATCTGAAGCAGAGCCATTTATCTAAGATTAAAACTTTTACCCTGAACTTGAAAACATACGACTTGGCTTTTTAGCCTTACAGAATTCGGATCAGAGAAAATTAACAACAGACTAGGCTGTATGGGCTAGATCCCTTTGCCTTTCCATAAAGAGACAAATAAAAAAATATATTAAATCAAAGCCTAGCATGTAGCAATAAGGTTGAGTTTTTAAACTTACGTTAAGGAAAACATCGTGAGGAAACCCGTAAGTCCCAGAATTAAGTTTGAGGCATGTGTAAAGCCGTATACAGAAAGAAAGCTGAAAACTTATCAGCGCTTATAGGCGCCGGTCTACGCAGGTAACCGGCGCAGGCATTTATATGAACCAGCGCCGATAAGCGCCGACAATCTTCGACAGGCGCCGGTCAGCGCTGGTGCCGCCCGCCAATCATCGTACGACATTTTGCTCGCTCTGCTTCAATCTGCTTGCTTTCTGTAGAATGGACCACCGCCGATAAGCGCTGATAAGTTTTCAGCTTTCTTTCTGTATACGGCTTAAAAGACACCGGCTCACCACCTATTACGTTTAGAAGTCGAATATACTTGTGAAAAGTGGGTATTTTCCAGAAATTTAATACCTACCTACCCCCTCGGGGATAAAAGACGTGAGATTATTTATTTTATCTTTAATTAATTAAACATACATTTAGCTTGCACAAGTTAGGGTCAGTTCACACCGAGACATGATGGGCCTCTTCAAGCAATCGTCGCGTCTCGTCGCATCTCGATGTGAACTGACATTTAGTTTGTATGACATTTACAATCGATTTGAATAAAGTTTTTGCTGCTGTATAGATATGGAGTGTAGAGGTAAGGAGAAATCCTACTAATATTATAAACGCGAAAGTTTGTATGGATGGATGTATGGGTGGATGTTTGTTACTCTTTCAAGGGAAAACTACATAACGGATTTTGATGAAAGTTTACAGTTATATAGCTTATACATGAGAATAACACATAGGCTGTATTTTATCCCCGTATTCCCACGGGAACGGGAACTACGTGGAGGAAACCGCGGGGCGCTACTAGTATCTTATATGAGGGACTAGTTCAACAAGTGCCCACTTGTAAGCAGTAAATAAGTAAGTTTCATTAAAATCTGTTCAGTAGTTTTTACGTGAAAGAGGAATAAACATCCATCCATACATCCATCCAAACAAACTTTCGCGTTTATAATATTAGTAGGATAATGGACTCGATTCTGCATTACAGCGACTAAACTTATTTTAGTTTAGTCCTGTCATTTTCTTTCTCCTATAAAAGAAAAGAGACGAGAGATATTTAGTCCTGTCAAATTAAAATTAGTCTTCTCATGTATGGCGTGTTTAGCAATTTTAGCGACGATGTAACAAGGTCATGGATAAAAGTGACAGATAAGCATGTTCATTGTTAAATGTAGGTTTTTAAATGTTTGACATTAACTCTTCAATCTATGGTTTGTTTCTGTCTTTTTTCTTTCGTATTCTATGGAGAAGGATAGGCTAACTTAAAATTAGGAATTTTAGGTGGTCAGTCAGAATCGAGTCCTATTTTCTATTACACACTTTGTTTGTTCTCGTCGACGAGCTGCACGTAGAGCCGGTCGAAGTGAGCCACGTAGGTGACGACCACGTCGACCCAAGAGGCGGGTCTCGGAAGAGGCACCGATGGGCACTTGCCCATCACTTCCACCCGGTCCAGGGTCCACCCGTCTGTTAATATCGAATGAAAGAAAGATAAATTAGTACATTGTTACCCTAGGGGTGAAAGTAATAGCCAAAATTCGACTAAATTAGTACATTACTGCAGCGGACAGCAAAATAGGCATTGATGGACGAACATACGTAGGTCCATCAATGCCTAGTTGTGGCCAAGACTTGTATAGTACTTATCTCAAATAATTCTCGGAAATTAAAACTAAGTAATTCCAAGGCAAAACTTTTTATTTGAAAATTCAATTTCTTTTTCACACCACATGCTCGACAAAGCCGGATTATATATCATATAAACGTCACCGAAAGCAAGACATTATATTCCTTGGCTTTAACCGGGTTATAATGTTGTATGGAATTTCATTATAACCCTAGGTCAATAATGTAATTTTCACTTTTCATAATCCTTATTGCTATGACGATAAAGTCTAATTTCGTTAAGCAAAATGTGGTGCAGTCGTGGCCAACTCGATTTCGAAAACCGAAGCCGCGACCAACTAGATTCGCACGATCTTCAATTGTTAAATCAAGTACCTAGGTCACGCCGGCAGAAACAAGTTGCTGTATCCATTTTATAGCTTTACCATTTCAAAAAGAATATCGAAAATGTCGAGTGATGAAAGTACTTTGACTTCAGAGTCTATTATACTAGATGCCATAGGCATTGTCAATAATCTACTACCATGCAATTGCATTTTATTGTCTCGCATAAGGTGAGAAAAGTAGAGTATATAACTCGGGAATAAAACTGTTTTTGTCTTGGGCGCTTAAATCCCTCACTAAACTCAGGACTCAGTCTTAATTCCCTCGCTTTGCTCGGGAATTAAATCATAACTCCCTCGCTGCGCTCGGGAGTAAAACTGGGAGTCCTTCGTTACGTTCAAACTCAAACTCAAACTCAAAATCGTTTATTGCAAGTCACAGTATTACAAGGTGTTGAACAAAAGATATGGTACAATGTGACGCCCCGTTGGAGCACAGCAATTTTAAAGAGAGCGCTAATATTATATTATAAGTTTATAAAAACAAAATTTACATTTTAAACAAAACGAAACAATAAGAGACACAAATACCATTATAAAATAAAAAACTAAACAAAATCCTATAGCACCAAGCCAGTCACAAACTTTATATTTTACAATTTGTCTTCAAAGAATTCTTTAATATTATAATAACTCTTATTTATTAGAAAAGCTTTCAATTGATTTTTGAATGCAATAATTTTATCAGAGTTTTTAATATAGTTCGGTATATGATTATATATTTTTATTACCATGGAGTGGGGGCCTGAAGTAATGAGATGTAACTTAGAAAAGGGAACCCTAAAAGTATGTAGATTTCGATTATTACGTTTAATGTTATTTACCGGTGTATAAAGGTTTGGATGTTTCCTTACAAAAATACATGATTCTAAAATGTACATCGATGTCAATGTTAGGATTTTATGTTTTTCAAATTGTGGTTTACAGGATTCCATTTGGTCTATATTCGTAAGTATTCTGATGCATTTTTTCTGAAGTACGAAAATATCATTTATATCGGTGCAGTTCCCCCAGAGAACTATGCCATAGGACAATCTTGAATGTGCATATGCATAGTATGCGGTCAGAGCTGTTTTGAAGTCCGTAACGCGTTTCAGGTGCCGCAGAGCGTATGTAAATGAGGACAGTTTATTACATAGTTTCTTGATATGAGGCTTCCAGGTCATACCTGAATCAAGGTCTATGCCTAGTAAGGTAGCAGAATTCACAGTTTGAACTGTTGTTTCTTTAAAGTGAAAATCAAGTGGTAGCGCTTTTTTCTGATAGGGTTTAAACTGAAGTAGTTTGGTTTTGCTAAGGTTCAATTGAAGATTGTGGTACTCTAGCCAATGTACAATTTTATTTAAGATTTCGTTTAGCTTACTGTCAAGTTCGCATATGTTTGAACAGGGGACTATAACGGAAATATCGTCCGCAAATAGCATGCAGTTGTCTAGAATGCTAGGAAGGTGGTTAATGTACACTAAAAATAGGACACACCCCAAAACACTGCCTTGGGGGATAGATCCTGTTGTGACGAGTTTTTCCGACCTAATTTGCTCTATTTTTCCTGTGTCGAAGTTTGTGTGTTCAATTTGCACATATTGGGTACGATTTTGAAGGTAAGAATTGAACCATTTGTGGGCGATGCCCCTGACGCCGTTTCTGTATAATTTATCCAACAAAATTTTGTAGCAAACTCTATCGTACGCCTTGCTCATATCCAGTAGGAGGCCAACGGCGTATTTCTTTTCATTAATACATTCTAAAATTTCTTTAACATATTTATATACGGCTAGGACTGTTGAATGATTCTTTCTGAAACCATTTTGATTATCATGAAAGATTTTAAATTTTTCACAAAAAGAGTATAGACGCCTTACCATAACGGTTTCGAAAACTTTTGCAGATGTTGGTAGTAGTGCAATAACGCAACGTTCAGGATTCAATGTCGCGCCCGTGACATAAAACAGTGCTTTATTCCCTTGTTGTATAATCTACTATTAAAAATCAATGACAACAACGAACGTTCATTTGTTTTTTTTTCAATAAACAGCTTTCTATTTGCTAGCCAGTTCGAAAAGTGAATAAAACTTTTGATAAGTTACCTCCTTGGTATGCCAAAAGATCGTTCTATTTTTAAATTACACGACAGATATGAGTTTACTATGTAACATGTTACAACCTTTATCTATTATTTTATGACCAAAAACATGTGATAGCTTACCGGGGTGTTTCATGATGTGCTTCTTCTTGCAGCGTGAACCTTTGAAGCAGGTCTCAGTGCCGCCTTTGTAGTGCTTGCAGATGTCCATGTCATCGCGACAGCTGTAGCCCTGAGAAGTTTATTTAAAAAGAAAATAAAAAAACTCACGCCTTTTATCCCCGAAGGGAAGGCAGAGGTATTCCATTTCTGGATATACCCACTTTTCATAGGT
Organism: Ethmia dodecea; assembly: GCA_963855545.1. Lineage (NCBI taxonomy): Eukaryota > Metazoa > Arthropoda > Insecta > Lepidoptera > Depressariidae > Ethmia > Ethmia dodecea. Next base: position 12,116,732 of record OY979446.1, on the reverse strand, counting down.
GGTGATCCAATCGCCTGACCGGGTCTTTACACATGTCTCAGAATTAATTCCGGGACCTGCGGGTTTCCTCACTATGTTTTCCTTCACCGTCGAGATAGTGATGAATATGTACGTAAGTTTTGAAAAACTCATTGGTACATGCCAGGATTCGACTTGTTTTGTGAGCCATATATAGGTGCAAAATTGTGCATACTATTGTTTATTTATTTAATAATGACTACAGTACATATTACATTACAGACGCAGCGTAAACATAAATCAATTAATGATTTTTCCGTACACTACAGTATTCGATATTCATAGCGATATTTTAGCAATATTTCGAAGAAATATATTTTATCATCACAATGGACTCGATTCTGCAAATCAGCTAGAATTCCTAATTTTAAGTTAGCCTATCCTTCTCCATAGAATACAAAATAAAAAGGACAGAAACAAACCATAGATATAAAAACCAACCAACTACAGTGGACCCCCGGTAATCCGGCCCTGTCTAAACCGGTACACCTTGTAATCCGACATGTCTATAATTATTAAATATTTTTTTGTCAATCTTCGCTAATGTAGATAATGCATGATTGACTAATACATAATTGATTCCTAAGGAAAAGATATAATTTTTTGTAAGTTTTCTAGCATTGTTGACGTTAATCTTCTACTATATAAAAATAAGTCGGGTTTTCCTTCCTGACGATTTAACTCCAGAACTGACGAACCGATTTCCATGGTTTTGCATTCGTTGGAAAGGTCTCGGGCTCCGCAAGGTTTATAGCAAAGAAAATTCAGCATTGCACCCGTGCGAAGCCGGGGCGGGTCGCTAGTTTTATAATAAAATTGTTTAATTTACTCAATTTGGCATACCTACATAATGAAGTACGAGTTGTACTTCATAATATAGCATAGAATCTTATCATTGGATCTGTAATTTGTCGGATTATAAGGTTCTCTTTTGTTAAAAAGTCCGGATTATAGGGGGTCTTAGGCAGTACTCTATAATCCGACAAATTCGACACTGCCCTGCAAAACGTTTGTCGGATTACCGCGGGTCCACTGTAATTTGATGTCATAACTGTCACTTTTATCTTACTTTTATCCATGACCTTGTTAAATCGTTGCCAAACACGTGTATTTGAATAAGGTTCGAAAGCGTTCATAAGGTTCAATTTTGTTATTTTGACTTTGTGACATTATAAATCAATATGGCGCTTATTTCTGTCCCTTTCCTTTACGAAGCGGTGGAAAAGAAAAGAGATAACTTAAAATTAGGGATTTTAGCTGGTCTGCAGATAATGATAACTAGGATTCTTAATAACAATAATCTCAATTCTTCTTCTTCTCAGCTTCTGAGTGTATATGACATTTACCGTGACAGCTTCTACGGGATCCTCGTACTCGGGGCCGTCGTCGATGGCGTCATCGTCAAGTTCTGGCAGCTCAGCCAGCTCTGGAGGGCCGCAAGTGGGGCCGGGCGTCGAGCACGCCAACGGGTCGGGCCCAGGCGGATCAGCTAGTAATAATAATTTTCATACCATCTATTCGAAAAGTGACGTTTTGGTCCTCAATAACAGGGATCAAAGTAAGTCTTTTTCAATAGGATTTTAATAAGTGCGAATAAAAGTGTTTTGAATTTGGAATTAAAAATATCCCGCAACATTCTTAGCCAAAGAGATTAACAATAGTAGATTGTGTCATAAGGGAGCAAAACGATATTTTTACGGCGAGGGCGTTTCTTTAAATCACGAACATAGTGAATGATTCTAATGTAGAATCATGAACGAAGTGAGGGGTTTAAAGTACGTAGCCCAAGGTAAAAATAATTTTGCGACCGAATGATACACTCTGCTTTTCATACCTCTCTATGAGAAAAAAATATTGATGGCATTGTTTGCTTCTTTTTTCAATATTTTCCGGTGTTTAACTATCACTGCTACTTGAATTCAGTTTAAAATATAAAAGACACAAACAATTTGATGTTGGAATTCGAAAATTTGGCGTAAAATAAAATGTAAATTGTGAAAAATAACTAAGAGAGCGCGCGCATTGCCACAGCAATTTTTCTGATAGTGTGGCACGACCATCGAACGCTATTCAGCCTTGTCAACCTAATGCGGCGAAAAATGGAACTAATGTTTTGTTATAGTACTTAAGCTACAGTGGCGCCAACCTAAAATGCAAACTTATTTTGCTAATCTCTTTGGCTAAGAATGTTGACGAATATTTTTAATTCTAAATTCAAAACACTTTTATTCGCACTTATAAAAACCCTATCAGAAAAGACTTACTTTGCTCCCTTTTTTTGAGGACCAAAACGTCACTTTTCGAATAGAAGGTATGAAAAATAAGTTTGCATCTAAGGTTGGCGCCACTGTAGCTTAAGTACTATAACAAAACATTAGTTCCATTTTTCGCCGCATTAGGCTGACAAGCATAGAGTAACTTATATGCTGACAAGGCTGAATGGGGTTCGATGGTTGTGCACACTGTCAGTAAAATTGCTGTGGCAATGCGCGCGCTTTCATACTTATTTTTTACAATTTACATTTTATTTTACGCCAAATTATCGAATTCCGACATAATTTTTTTTGTGTATTTTATATTTTAAAATGTATTCAAGCAGCAGTGACTGCAGTGATAGTTAAACACCGGAAAATATTTAAAAAAGAAGCAAACAATGTCATCAAAATTTTTTCTCATAGAGAGGTATGAAAAGCAGAGTGTATCATTCGGTCGCAAAATTATTTTTACCTTGGGCTACGTACTTTAAACCCCTCACTTCGTTCATGATTCTACATTAGAATCCCTCACTACGTTCGGGATTCTATCCTATCATTCACTATGTTCGTGATTTAAAAAAACGCCCTCGCCGTAAAATTATAGTTTTGCTCCCTTATGACACAATCTACTATTATTTTTATTTTGGACTGCTCCGAGCGGTTTCACCCGCGTAGTTATAATAATAATAATAAAAAAATTTATTTAAAAAGCAAATGACACTCTTAAATCAAAACATTTTATGTTACAATGATACTCAATAGATTTAGTTGCCTGGCTCCCAAACTAGGATTCCCTATACTATGGGTAGCCAGTCTTTCATCCTATAAATAATTATACATAAAAATTGCACTATTGTAGTCTTCGTTTTAATAAGTACATTTTAAAAAGTAAGTAGTTAGTAGCTAAAACGAATCTGCAACACAACTCATCGTCGGAGGGTAATTAAAAAATTTTAGTCAACTGATGAGCAAAAGTAAATGATTCAAAGCAAACATAGTATAAGCAAAACATTCAGACAATGCATAACTAACTTTGTTTAATTTAACTAAGTAATTTTGTAAACAATTTTGTACATTTTTATTTGTCTGTTGTGTCTTGTAAATATGTTGGAATGTGAGTATGCATGTGGGGGGGGGAGGAGTAAGGAATATGCCTGTGGTTAAGAGTGCGCGATTGTTAGTGAGTGTTTATTAATTAATTAATTATACAGTGTATGTACAGGTGAATGAGTTTGTGTATCTGGGTTCAAAGTTTACAAGAGATGGAAAGTGTGCGAGTGATATTGAAAGAAGAGTGAATGTATGTATGTATGTATATTAGTAATTTAGTTTCCGTTGGAAAACGGGGATAAATGCATTAGCGTAGCATGTCAGGACCGTAAGTTGGCGATCGAGCTAGGTAATTATTTTAGCTTTTTGAAGACGGTTTTCAGTTTCGGTAATTGAGGATGAAGTTATTTTATGTATGAGGACGGGTTCAAGGGTATTTTTCTAGGGTGGGCCCGGCCCACCCTGGACCCCCCTTAGCTACGCCTATGGATAAATTTAAATGTGGAAACTTGTCATTAGCATATGTTTAACTATAGTGATTAAATTAACCTACAATTATAGTGTTGTTTTAAGTTTTCCAAAAAGTAAATACATAAATACAGTCTGTGTTACGTACGACCTGATAATGTAGCATTTTAATAATAATAATAATTCATTTATTTGCCAACAAAATACAGCAGAAACAATGTACAAAAGCAATAGTGTTGCAGGGTAAGAGCAAAGGGATAGTCAGCGACCTCTGCACTAGGCACTGAGCCTGTATCGCAGAGGCCAATCTTTGTTTATCCTGTCCAATTACATAATCAGGCACACGGATCAATTCAAACATGCTCTACTAATATTATCGGGGACTTAAACAATGATCAACATTTTAAAGCTAGTTAACTAAATACAAAAATAAACGAGGTTGAATTAATGGTGAAAGATTTTTTTAAATCCAGTAGTTTTTGAGTTTATTAGTTACAATCATACAAAAATGAGAATCTTTAGTCTTAGTGTAGATAACACCAATATATACTAACTCATGGACAAAAGTCGATAATAGGGTTGTGTCCTACCTAGTCAAATGAGGTACTTTTTATGAGCTGTCAAAACGAAATTTTACTATGGAAAATGTACTGAAATAGCAAACCGTGACGTCATAGTTTCTAGTACTCAATTGCAGCACTTTTTTTTATTGTTTTATTATTTTTAAATTTGCTATAATTGTAAATTGAAAATCGAAATACATGTTTTGAGGTGTTTTGGGATAATCTTTTTAATGTATGACTACTCGCAATTTAATTTCGATTCTGTCAACTACCCAATATTTATTAATTTAAATAAAGTGGTAAATGTATACCCTATGGAGAAAGCTTCAATGGAGAACACCTGACTGATTAAGAAATACTACTCACTTGCCATAGCCAGTCCATTTTCTACAAGGAGATCGTTGAGTGTGAGAGACTCCGATACTAAAATGTAAACACCCAGAGATTCCGAAGTACTGGAACAACAGAATAGGAATTATAAAACTAATATTGTCCACAGTCCCGATCACACACTAATTTAAACCGGATAGCCCTATCCTTGCACATTGGGTGGCAATCCACAAACTAGCAACTTACTACATTTTGAATATATTTTTATTTTACTAACATAGCTTTTAAGTCATACTAACAATTTGTATGGATATGATGTGTCCGAAATAAACAATTTCATTTCATTTCATAAAAAAAAATATGTATACTGTGCTGGGATAGTTTGCGTTAGTTAGTTTGCAAAATACTATAACTTTAAATGAGCAATTCTTGTATTTAAGTATATTTCAAGTATCTCGGACTCGACGCTCTGTAAGGCTATTAATTGTAATTATTATTGTAAACCATATTTACTAATAAGACAAGATTAAAAAGAGCTGAGTTGAGTTTCTTGCTGTCTCTTCTCTGCATTTGGAACTAGCAACTCTTTGGTGGATATGGGCTGCTGTTTACATTTAGCCAATTTTCATGGACGAGTTTAGAGTGCCTTGTTATTAGACTATTGACTTTTCTATGTGTATTTTCTATACGTACAGAAAATAAATGATTTTGACTTTTGCTCTCACGACTTTGACGAAATTTTGTCTACAGATACAGAGTTACATTTTAAGTTCAACTGCATAGTTGTATTTTCGGCAAAAACGATATTTTACACAAAAAAAACATCTTAAATATTACGGCCCCTCACCGGCAGATGGCGTGGTGTTAGAATTTTGTTTAATGCGACGTCTTCCTAGTGACTCGTCTGTGTAATAAATAATTAAATAGTTCTTACTTGTCGTCTACTTCAACGGAGCAATGGGTGCCGACGTATGGGCGGACGAACTTCTCTTGTTTTTCAATCATCTCCTTATCAGTGAAACACATCAAGTCCACCTGCGGATTTCAATGAATGTATTAGGACAATGAGGAATACCGTTTTTGTGCTCACCAGATGGCGCCACTGTCGAGTAAGGTCCTGAAATATTGCTGTCAAAGTTTGTTACAACTGGCGTTAAACAGTTTATACCTGACTGCACCTTGGGCTGTTGCTTTTAACTTGTGTTTTTGTCTGTATGTTCTGTAAATTACTAACATAGTTTTTCATAAGATTTACTAACAAAATATGTTCTTGTTTAATTTATTTAATATATATTATGTATATATTTATTTATGTAATAGTATGTAAGAGTATGTTCAATAATATATAGTGCACCGTCTACCCTAGTTCTAATCCCTCAGTTTCATCCATCCTAGGGTTGTTTTGAAAAGATCGCTAAAAGCGATAAGACCGCCCATTGTACTTTAGTTAATGTTGGTATCCATATTGTGTTGTTTTTGGTGTACAATAAAAAGTTATTGTATATGTATGCCTGTCTGAAATAAAGTGATTTTATTGGCATCATATTTAATGCCTTAAAACCGTAACGAAAAATATTGAGCGTGCCGCAACGATGCGCTTGTCCCATTTTGTTACTTAATAATATAAGCTCCTCTTTGATGAGTTTATTTATTCCAAATGAGATACATTTAATTTAATTTCACATTTTAAAATTATAAATTAAAAACCTCTTCCAAAGCATCACATCGAGGCAACGTACCCATACAACTGGCAGCATTGCCCCTTTGGACAGCTATGCATACTCTCAGAAAAAAGTAGCTGCCAGCTCTTGGATCTTGTGTTGCCTCGATGAGACGCTTTGAGAGCTCATTTGCAAAAAGTTTTGTTTCTGGGCCCCACGGACCCAACGTCTCTATGGCAAATGGGACGAAATTATAAGTTTGAACCAGATCCAGATATTTCCTTTTTTTGAGTGTTTCAGCTGCTAAAGCAGCAGCGCCAGGATGCGCAGAGGTTCCGTCGAGATGAGCTCCTCTTTTAAAACACAGACATTAATTGACCCGTAACTCATATTTGCTATAATTAATCTCAGGCATGGCAAAATATTCGTAATATTATTCTAATCTACACTAAATAGACGTAAAGATACATCTGTTTTACAGTTTATGTGTAGATAAGACTAGCGGGGGAACCTGTTTATTCCCGTTCCTGTGGGAATTTCTAAAAATCCCTTTTTAGTGTTCACTTACGTCATTTAAGGTTACGACATAAAGTTTATGCAAAATTACATACTTCTAGAGATATCGGTTTGTAAAGTAGCTTGTAAGGATTAAACACAAAAACTACTGGTAGGTCCAGTAGTTTTTTCAAAAATTCTTTTACTACTGGAAAGTTTACTTTTCCGGGAGTAACAAGGTCTATATTTTACCACGGGAACGGAACAGCTACTCTTTTATATAGGTAGACTAGCAGCGCCTTGCGGTTTCACCCACGTAGTTCCCGTTCCCGTGGGAATACGGGGATAAAATATAGCCTATGTGTTAATCTGATGTATAAGCTATTGTTACAAACTGCTCCTGGCAGTGGTTCTTCCATTGCTCGACCATAATTAGGCATTACTTGATTTGTATACATTTTTACATAGTTAGAAGTATATTTAATTATTTGTTTTCACTATCGATACAAATATCGTATTAGTGTCGATATTTAGATCCAATCAACTTAATTATTGTAACTGGCAACACTATCTTTTTGGTATGGGGTTGAGTAGTGGGAGCAGTGTTGTAAAAAATATAAAATGGCGGTTACATTTAAAATTGATCATTCTTTATTTGAAATTGAAACTGAAATGTGTCGTTACTCTGCCCAAAACTAGGAAGACCTACAATTAAATCAGTGGTACGAGATACAGCTTTTCATTTTGGCCATCCCTGACCCACCTTCTGCTACACTATTTAACCCTTTAACGGGCATAGGCAGTTTTAATTTTTCATTGGTTTTAAATCTTATTTCAATTACATAGAGTTCAATATTTGGTGGTACCTATTTGCCCTCTGCCTGTTAAAGTGATAACTGTTAAGTTTCATCAAAATCAGTTCAGTAGTTTTTGCATGATAGAGCAACAACATACATAAATACATAAAGCTCACGCCTTCCCACAGGGGTAGGCAGAGACGATGGATCGCCACTTTGCTCGATCTCTGCATACTTCTTTCGCTTCCTCCACATCCATAAGCCTTTTCATGCACGCTCTTTTATTCTTAGCACTCCGGACCTCAGCTTTTTGTAGGACGTTACTTGTGCGACAAACATCCATAATATTAGTAGGATAGTGTACTCGATTCTGCAAACCACCTAAAATTCCTAATTTTAAGTTAGCATAATATCCTTCTTTATAGAATACGGAAGAAAAAGGACAGAAGCAAACCATAGATTATAAGAGTAATGTCAAACATGGAAAAACCGACTAATTTGATGTCTTATCTGTCACTTTTATCCATGACCTCCTTACATCGTTGCTAAAATTGCTAAAAACGTGTATTTGAATGCGTCCACAAGGTTCAATTTTGTTATTTTGACATTTGTGATGTGTCCCTTTCCTTTCAAAAGCGGTGGAAAAGAATAGATCTAACTTAAAATTAGGAACTTTAGGTGGTTTGCAGAATCGAGTCCAGTGCAAACGGACCCCGGCCAAGTGGCAGCAGCGGGCATACGGCGGGCGAGTGGCGAAGCGCGAGGTCAGTGGCTGCAGGCAGGTGAGGGGGCACGGCACGGTGCGCACCTCGCCGGTGTCCACCAGGAACACTTCTGCGGCCTCCATGTTCTCCTGGTAGCATTCAACAAAATAATAATAAATAGGGTTGTGTCCTACCTAGTCAAATCAGTTACTTTTTACGATCTGTCAAAACGAAATTTTATTATGGAAAATGTACTGAAATAGCAAACCGTGACGTCATAGTTTGTAGTACTCAATTGCAGCACTTTTTTGATTGTTTTATTATTTTTAAATTTGCTATAATTGTAAATTGAAAATCGAAATACATATTTTGAGGTGTTTTGGGATAATCTTTTTAATGTATGACTACTCGCAATTTAATTTCGATGCTGTCAACTACCCAATTGTGCCAAACAATTCACACACGGTTATTTAGTCCCAAACTAGGCAGGGCCTGTACTATGGGTACTAAACAACTGATAAACATCCTTATGGCTCGGGTTCGAATCCTGGCATGTACCAATGAGTTTTTCAAAAACTTACGTACATATTTATCACTAGCTCGACGGTGAAGGAAAACATCGTAAGGAAACCCGCAGGTGTGTAAATAGACCCGGTCCGGCGATGGGCACACCACCTATCACGTTTAGGGGTCCAATGTATCTCGTGAAATGTGGGTATATCCAGTAATGGAATACCTCTGCCTACCCCCTCGGGGATGAAAGGCGTGAGATTATTATTTACCCCAATTAGTCTACTATATAAAAATAAGTCAGGTTTTCCTTCCTGACGATTTAACTCCAGAACTGACGAACCGATTTCCATGGTTTTGCATTCGTTGGAAAGGTCTCGGGCTCCGCAAGGTTCATAGCAAATAAAATTCAGCATTGCACCCGTGCGAAGCCGGGGCGGGTCGCTAGTATATTAATATAAAAAAAAAATGATGCAATCGAACTCTAGTTGTGTCTAACCAATTTTCTTAAATATCAATCAATAATAGCACGATTTCCATATATAGCACTAAATTCAGTTAAGCTAATTCATTTTTCGGAAAAATTTAACACGTATTAAAAATAGCTGAAATCGATTAAACAGTCGATACTGAACAAACTAATTTCAGGAATTGCGCTTATACTGTTACATGTTGTATAAGTAAAACAGATCAAAAAGAGCTGCCCTTGAATTTCTTGCTGGCTCTTCTCGGGGTACTGAATTTGGAAGCAGCAACAGTGGATTTGGGCTGCTGCTTACATTTAGCCAATTTTCATGGACGAGTCCAGAGTGCCTTGTTATTAGACTATTGACTTTTCTAAGTGTAATTTTTAATTACCTACAGAAAATAAAAACATTTACATTTTCAGTAATTATATAACTATGAAATCATGAAAACTGATCGAAAAATCCGGCCAAGCGCGAGTCGGACTCGCGTACGACGGGTTCCGTAGCATTATCTATAAAAACGGTAAAAAAAAAGTTTGTTGTATGGGAGCCACCTTAAATATTTATTTTATTCTGTTTTTTAGTATTTGTTGTTATAGCGGTAAAAGAAATACATCATCTGTGAAAATTTCCTACAGCCTGGTGACAGACGGAGGGACAGCGGAGTCTTATATAGATGTGATAACCCGCCTGTTTACATTACATTTTTAAAGCGCGAAATTTGAAAAGTATCGTTGAATCTGCCATAAAAATATCGCCGCTACCGATATATCGGTATCGGTATCGGATGCATCCCTAGTATTTTTGCAATTTTGAAATAATAAAATAATAACTATTTCTACTCCTAATATTTTTATTAGTCGAAAACTACTTTCGACTAATAAAAATATTAGGAAGCGTAAACCGGAAAAATGTGAACTGTCACCTAACCCATGCGATGTGAAATAGACTACAGTTTTTATTAGTTTGTACACACCTCGGCAATTCTGATGAACAACCCTCTGTAGTAGCAGTCACTCTCTTCGTCGTAGAACGCACAATATGTGAGGTTAGCAATATCCTCGAGCGTCATTTCGAGCCGGTTGCGCTTGTAGAAGGTCGTCATTTCAATCATAAGGCTGTAATATTAATCACTTAGTTATCTTTACACATTCAATTTTTTTTAGTTATAACAATACAAAGTCGAATATTACGAGAAAAAAAAAACGAAAAAACTGAAAATAAAAAAATAAAAGTTCTTAAACTAACCTAAGTATACTTAAGTAATTTTCCGAATGTGGAGTCTGTTGTGTCTACGGAGCTTTCGCGCGTTCGAATGCTCTTTGCCGCGGGCCAAAAAACCTACAAAAAGTGATTAACAACCCGCGAAAAATATGCGAATCGGCTCCTACATTCATTCTTTCACTCGTTTGCTCGCGAATGAGTTTCTTGCTGGCTCTTCTCGGGGTACTGCATTTGGAAGCAACTCGTCGGTGGAGATGGGCTGCTGTTTACATTTAGCCAATCTTCATGGACGAGTTTAGTGTGCCTTGTTGTTGACATTTCAAAGTGTATTTTATATACCTACTGAAATAAAAGAATTTTGAGTTTGAATGTGGAGCGGCCTTTACAAACTCACTTGCAGACGTCATTGGTGTTGTCAGTGATGATCCAGAAGGAGGCTCCGTCGAAGCTCATGATGGTGGCTGGGTACACCTGGTCGGTGTTCAGTATCGCTTGCGCCGGTAGGTTGAACGATTCTATCTGAAGCGAAGCTATTTCTGGACGGAAGGACTTATAGTTACAACCTGTGAATGGCTGTGACAGGAGGGTCGTGTCCTGTCTCTCTTTTGCCTTAGACAAGTGGTGTATAATAAATTTTTTTAGTAGTTTTATAGGGTTCTGTACCTCAAAAATAAAAAACGGAACCCCAATAGGATCAGAATATCGTCTTATACTACAAGTACAGTGAAAAATCTAAAACTTTGCATTTGTAATTAAATCATAAAAATATAGTCTTTATTTAAAGTACGTAATCAATAGGGTTCCATATAAATTTGTTCGGTTTTTTATATCTAACTTGAAATTGCAATAGAAAAAAACATCACGCCATTATCCACGACTCCGTGTTCACCCTACCCTAAACCCATTTTGCAAGATTTTCGCGCTAAACGTGATAGGTGAGTCCATCGCCAATTTCGGGTGTTGTTGCATACGTATTTATCACCTTCATTCTGAAGGCTTGTGTAACAGCAACCCATTCCAACAATGGGTTACTTTCTGTCACATTTAGGGGTCAAAAATAACCTAGTAAAAATTGGGTATATTCAGGAATGGAAGTGAAAAGGTGTGACCATTTATTTTAATAGCGATATATTTTACCTTTAGTAGGCAACTCGCTAGCACCATCAGGTATATCACACTGCACCTCCTTTTCCTGAGTTTCAAGTTCAATCTTCACAGGAACATTGGGCACACTCTCAGAGGAACATGAAGCACTCGAGAACACTATAAGAGTTTGCTCCTCTTTTGGCACTTTGCAACGTTTAGGTTTCTCAACCGTTGGAGGGCAGTTGTTGCAAGCAGATGGTGCGGAAGGTGTGGGCTCACTCAACACATCCATTATGTTGAAGGTGCGCGGCGTAGGGGCTGGGAGGGCTTTGACAGCGGTATCGTGGACCGGAGTGTATTCCATGCTGCCTGCAGTCTCTCCTGGAAATGATCGAGATAATGGTTCATATCGGAGTACTGTTCCAAATTATAAATTTGATCAGTATGCAGTCTATGTTAAACATAAGTTTCAATAACCTACAGTTTATGAAAAGATATTGTTTAAGTCTTTTCAGGCGAAAGAAATGAAATGTATCTGTCATCATCATTATCAACCTGTCTTTCCTTACACATGAGAAAGAGAGAGAGAGAGAAAGTATGGGTATTAATCTCCCAGATGGCGCGGGCGTTAGGCTAGGCCACATAACTGTCAGAATTTTTCAAGCTACACAAAGTTATCTAACATGGCTTAACAAACTTCTATTGAGCGTAAACAAAGAAAACTGGGCCCAACAGTTTAACGTGCCTTCCGAAACACGGATGTGCTCATAATATAATAATACCCATTCACTGACTGACCGCGCCCAAACTTGCTTGACGAGTGTGATCGTTACAAACACACTGGTATTTAATTTCAGGGCTACTAGCAGGGTTGACATGATTAAGACTTAGTGTTTTAAAACACACATGTTTGAAATAGTTTGCATTTAAACCGAAACACAGATTAAAACGTTCTTTCTTACATTTTATGCAACATTATCTTATTGATCTTCAGTTTGGTATTTTTTTGGGGGATCGCTGTGAATTATTCCCAAATTGCATGCTTTTTGCGTCCTGGAGTTGTTGGATTTTTATGATGTGTTATCAGTCGCAGAATTAATATTGAAATCAAATATTTGAAAGAAGCACTCATATTTATAGAATATAGCGGTTCTGCACGGTTTCACCCGCGTTGATCCCGTTCCCGTGGGAATACGGGAATAAAATATAGCCTATGTTATTTAGGGATCTTCTAGCTTTCTATTAGAGAAAGAATTTTTAAAATCGGTCCAGTAGTTTTTAAGTTTATTCGTAACAAACATACAAAAATACTAGTGTTTGTACAAATGTTTGTCTTTATAAGTATAAGTATAGATTTTTAAAATTCCCCGCCGGTAAACTCCTGTTAGGAAAGTCCCTAATGTCGGCTGTCGAAAGAAAGTAAGTACAATAATAAGTAAAACAATATTTTGTTATGTAAACAAATTAACTCTAGTATACCTTTTCATCATGTTTGTATTATGTATATCATCAAATTTCAGCTTGATCAGGTAATCAGAGTTGAAATTTGATTACGAGAAGGCATTTGTGACAATAATTATTTGTAGTAGGTACTGCACTGTGCTAGAGGAAAACTTTTTGTTTTCACTAATCATCGTTCTGGTTTATACAGTGTGAGTCTCCATAAAGTGTACATATGAAAATGGGTGAAACTAGACACATTTTTATGGACGGAAAAAATGTTAAAAAAAATCTGAAATTTTATTTTTTTATATTTTATAGATATTTTTTTCTTCTGATTACTAACTGTTGACTTTATGTAAAGTAAACGTTATAACTTTTAAACTATGCACTATATCGTGATAAAATAAAAACAGTAATGATGTCAAATAACAGAAGATACTAATAAAATAAAAATAAAATCCAAAAAACGGTACTAAGAAATAATAAAATGGGACAATCTAGAACGAAGCGTTGAATGGTGCACCCGGAATGACTTAGTTCAAACACTCATAGTAAACGTTGTGATATGGATAAAGATACAGGATTTTTGTTTTTTGAAAGGTAATACGATAGAGAATAACATAAAGTAATAAAAACTACATACAATATGGGCATTATTTAGAGAAATTTGATAATTAATTAAAAAAAAAAGACGTGTGGCACTCGGGGACTGCCGCGGTAAAGCTATTGCATAGCATTTTGTATCAACAAGACTGTCGAAAGAAACGGGTTGTTCCCAGTCCGCCGATCGGAACTCCGATTGGTAGGGACGAGTGGGAATATTTTTTCCCACTGCTCCGATTGTTTTTATGTTGTTTCAATAACCCCTTTTTTCGCCAAAAGTACAGTCACCAATAAAATAATAAAGTTGACTGTCTTGGTTGACTATTTCATTTCATTTGATTCGATTCGATTCGATTCGATTCGACTCCGACTCCGACTCGACTTTCGACTTTCGACTTTCGACTTTCGACTTTCGACTTTCGACTTTCGACTTTCGACTTTCGACTTTCGACTTCGACTTCGACTTACTTTACTTTACTTTACTTCACTTTATTTTATTTTATACAATGCACGGCCTTTAAGCCACACCTCCGTGCCCGTCGTAGTGGGGAGAGCGTGAGGTTTTTTCGTTACGGAATTTCTGGATTCGGTCCCCGCGCTCAAGGCCTGCGATAGAAGCTATGCAATAGCTTAAAAACACGAATAAAAATACAGATTTTCCTCAAAAAGTCCCTTTTTATTATTTCTTGGTACCGTTTTTTGGGTATTTTTTTATTTTATTAGTATCTTCTGTTATTTTACTTACATCATATCTGTTTTTATTTTATCACTTCTTAGTTAAAAAGTTATAACGTTTTATTTACATAAAGTCAACAGTACATAATCAAAAGAAAAAATATTTATAAAAAATAAATAAAAAAAAACAGTTTTTTTATCATTTTTTCCGTCGATAAAAATGTGTCTAGTTTCACCCATTTTCATATGTGCACTTTATGGAGACTCACACTGTATAATAAACATAAATAAAAATATTAAAAAACCCCAGACATAAAAATATAGCATTTCGCACCTGACACTAGTTCGAATATTTTAATGTCTTTAGTATGTCGGTAATTTTAAATCACCGGAATAAATATTCCAAAATCATATATGTACATGTATTTAATAAACTCAATTAATCTAAATTAAGGTTTCTATAATTTATTTTAACTTTAAAATAACCCATTGATTGTACATTTGAACGTGACTGGTTAGAGGTAAAGGTGAAAAGTTAAAATCAACATTAGCTACAGTTTCCCTAAGTAAACATACCAATCTGTCCAACAGCGAGATTGAAATCCGTCATGAGGTAGATGTACTCGTCCAGCTGTTTCATGCAGTTCAGGAAGCGTTCTTTAAGTTCATCCGGTTCGCAGTTCAGTTGGAGAACAAAGTTTTGAGCCTGTTAAAAATAATCAAATTACCTGAATTAAAATTCTACATTTATAAAATCTGTACTACGATTTGTTTGTTAGTAACAAATAAACTCATAAACTACTGGACCGATTTGAAAAATTCTTTCGCCAATGGAAATTTACATTATCACTGAGTAACTAGGCTATATTTTATTCCCGTATTCAGATGGGAACGGGAACTATGCGGGTCCTGTACATATTATTTATAACCTCACGCCTTTTATCCCCAAGGGAGTATTTCTGGAAATACCCACATTAAACCAGTATACTTATTTACTGCATTATTTACTTAAATTTGATCCCTTTTTCAGTGAACAAAAACATCATAAGGAAATCCCCACTGAGATACCACTCAAGCATTAGAAGTCCCTAGCCAGTGAAGGACAATAATCCTATTGTGCTTGATAACTTGACGGACTATGAAAAGCCAAGTTCGGTCATGAGAATATATTATATTGTTAGTCCTTGTAGCCAAATCAGTTAGGCGAAATAGTTAGGCTACGAGGAAAAATCCATAACTATGCATTGGGTAATGGACTCACCATTCGCTACATCTAGGGGTCTGAGAAATGCTGATAAAAAGTAGGTTTACTGCCTCATTGTATAGACTATAAGGTTAACAACACAGTGCATAGATTAGAATGGTGGATTTCTTAAGCAATGCAGATATGGCAGAGGCAATCGGGAAAAGGCAAACAATACAATACAAAATTAGCACAAAGCTTGTGGAAACTTGTTTAATCTATCATTTTAGATAATGTGTAATAAAGTTATTTCTTAGCCGTTGATATAGAGGGATCCATTATCAAAACAAGTATATGCATATCAGTACTTGAGGCCAATACATCGAGCACTATCAATAGTCTAAGTAAACCAAATTATTCAAGAGAAAATGATGAGTAAAAATATTTATTAAATGAGGGTATGTAGTTATTTTAATTTATTTCTACCCATGAACATACATACAGAGGGGTTTCAAAGTGCTGTGAATGTCATTTGTGAATATAGTTTGAGAGGATTTTTGGTATCAAAGTAGACAAGGACTCTTTGAAGAGCATCTACATACCTTTTGCTTCAATTTCGTAATATCACAGATGGCATGGTCACACTTGTCCACAAAAACATTGATCCGTGCCTCCATCTCGTGACGCCGATGAAGGGCCAACGTGGCTAGGTCTACGAAACTCCTAAAACGCGATTGAATTCGTAAACAAAATAAAATAGCAAAATTGCAAATTAGTTTTGAAGAAAGTTTGAAAGTGTGACTTACATTTTGATAGCTCTTTTCAGTCGTCTCTCGTGTCGACTGACCATACGAGAGAGCAATGAGCTCGACTTTTTAACTTTACGGCTTATGCACTTAACTTTCACTATGCATGAATAACAATTTAAAATATTTTGTGATTTCAAAGTCAAATGACAAACACCACACAAACACCAGAAACTGGCGGCTCCAATCAAAGAGAAATTACAATATTTTATTTACTTGTTTGGGTTTGGATACACATACATCATGTTGATTAGGTATATTATATACTGTCAATAAAATGGCAGGTCAAATAAGTATAGATTGTATTCTTTGCGTATTCGAACATTGTATAAAACGCCATCTAGTTTCACCTACCTGTACTCAATAGAATTTTGTAATTCAGATTAGAAAAACCATATGAAGTAGTCCTATTCGATAGTAGATGGCACTATGGTCGAATAGTTTATAACTTTTCTACTTGACGACAGATGACGCTACGAAACCGTTGAATTTTTTATAATGAAACCATTTTGAATACCTACCTCCATGGGTTTACATTAACACATACGACAGATTTCATGAAGTTAAAACGATTTAGTCAGTCGTTATATCAAGAAGAAGAAAATAACAATCACCTGGTTGCTACCTGCAAGGGAAATAAAAGGTAAAAGTGAAAAGCTCCCAAAGCAGCCGTGCTCATTAGCTGGGACCCGGCGGCGAGTTACGCACTACGTTTCAATTAAAAAGGCCAAACTAAACAAGACCCACATAATAAATTCAGGGCACCCCGCTCTCGCGCCATACTAATTGGATTCTGAGGCCCGGGCAGCCAATTAGTGCGAGGGAGATGGAGAGCTGAGCTGGGGTGTTGCATTTATGTTGAACTACCTATAGGTAGGTATCTACCTCAGTTTTATACACAGAATGATTTTAGGATTCAAAAATATTACCTACTGTATTCTTCCAATCAACTCCAGTCAGTTTTAGATCTTTACCTATAAATTGCCACTTCAAGAAAGAGAAATTATCATTATTGCATTTTTTTCGGGATTTACCATAGACATATTAAGTCTATGGGATTTACCTATATAGGTATGTTAGATAGGTAGGTACCTTTACATAAGATAAGCAACTATTATTGAAGAAGATTAGGTATACTTACCTAAAACTAATCTCAGAATCAACTCAGGAAACACATTGCACGAACTAATGTTTCTAGTCTATTTATCGTGCATTAAAATTAAACGAAGATCATCTTTTGTGCATGTAACTAAGACCTAGGTACCTACCTACCTACCTACAATTTGCTAATAGGTATAATAAACCATTGAAATAAATAATAATGCTCGGACTTATCGCTTCTTCTTCTTCGTCGTTCCCTCATGACTGAGGATCGCGACCAAGAACTATATCCCTCCATTTAACGCGATCAAGGGCTATGTGGGCTGCCCTCTGCATGGAACCACATGCTTGTCTAATGGAATCCGACCATCTTGCCGGAGCTCTTCCTCTAGCGCGCTTGCCTTCAACTTGCCCCAGTATCATGTCACGTTCACGGACTTATCGCTAAATTATCTACAGAAATTGGTAAGTAACAAAAATATCTGCCTATTTATTAGTTGGAAATTTTCAGCAATTTCATACTTTAAAATAATAAGTATATTATTTTATAGAAATTGTTTTTATGAATATATTTAGTGCTTTATCGTCCGCCACCAGCTACTTCAGTACCTACCTAGGCTAGGTACCTACTTATAGTATAGTGGCCAAAAACGCTTTTCCAAAAATCAAGTCAATTCCAAAAAAGGTTTTGCAATTTAACTTCAGCTCATAAAACTTTCACGAAGATGTGTTTGTCTATATCTATACTTCTATACTAATATTATAAAGAGGAAAGATTTGTATTTTTGAAAGTATGTTTGTATCTTTTCACACCACATGCTCGACAAAGCCGGATTATATATCATATAAACCTCACCGAAAGCAAGACATTATATCCCTTGGCTTTAGCCGGGTTATAATGTTGTATGGAATTTCATTATAACCCTAGGTCAATAATGTAATTTTCACTATTCATAATACTTATTGCTATGAAGATAAAGTCTAATTTCGATAAGCAAAATGTAGTGCACCCGCCGTGGCCAACGCGATTTTAAAACCGAAGCCGCAACCAACTAGATAGATTCGCACGATCTTCATTTGTTAAATCAAGTAGGTCACGCCGGCAGAAACAAGTTGCTGTATCCATTTTATAGCTTTAACATTTTAAAAAGAATATCGAAAATGTCGAGTGATGAAAGTACTTTGACTCCAGAGTCTATTAAACTAGATGCCATAGGCATTGTCAATAATCTACTACCATGCAATTGCATTTTATTGTCTCGCATAAGGTGAGAAAAGTAGAGTATATAACTCGGGAATAAAACAGTTTTTGTCTTGGGCGCTTAAATCCCTCACTAAACTCAGGACTCAGTCTTAATTCCCTCGCTTCGCTCGAGAATTAAAACATAACTCCCTCGCTGCGCTCGGAAGTAAAACTGGGAGTCCTTCGTTACGTTCAGGATTCAATGTCGCGCCCGTGACATAAAACAGTGCTTTATTCCCTTGTTGTATAATCTACTATTGTTGCAAATAAACTCAAAAACTACTGGACCGATTTTAAAAAATCTTTCAACAATGAAAGCTAAAATATCCCTGAGTAACACAGGCTATATTTTATTCTCATATTCCTAGAACCGCTAGTCTTCAAAATAATTTGAATTAGTAGTTATCGATAAAACAAAATAAACTTGTGAAGGTAAGGTTTTTATCTTACCTTGATGACGAAAGAACACAATCTTGAGATATCTTACAACCCGTAACTCAATCTTGATGATATTATTATCTAGGCTCGTTTACCAAATCTTTCTGGAGCATTGTCAACATTATGGCGGATGGATCGTTACCCTTTTTGTAACATTTACCTAGCTCTGGATTCAACAAACTCTAGACTTTTTTGCGATTCAGGTAACCTCGGGATATTATGTGTTCTACTCTAGTTGATTACATACATACATACATGCTCACGCCAATTTCACGAAGGGGTAGGCAGAGACAACAGCCCGCCACCTGCTACGATCCTGGCATACCTCACGCGCTTCATTCACATCCATCAATCGGTTCATACAAGCTCGTCGGTTTCGGGTACTTTTTATCTGGCTTTTTTTAATAGGTACTTACATCGCTGACCTGATCGATGTAAGTGCCTAGGTCGCCCTCTGCTGACTCGGCCACTCACATTGCAATCCTCTTAGACGCCTTTAATTGAATCTAACCTATTTTTTTCATAAATAGCTAGGTATATTTTATTTCAAGTACGGTGTAGCAAACAGAAGTTTCTATAATTAATTTAATTATAATTATTAAGAAAATATGTAAACACTACAAGAAACAATAAATGTTGTAAGAAAAATATATTGAAAGCATGATGATAATACGTAACTACTTACTTTTTTAATGAATTTCGAACCATTTTAGGTACTCATGTATGTTTACGAATAAACTGCAACAACTGAGAAACAGAAAACTACCTAGTTACTTCAAAAGCAAGTCAATCTGTTGCGGGAGGCGGTCTATATTTAAATGACATATATCATTGAACCCGGTAATAAAATAAGTTTGTACAGCGTGGTATCTTAATCATTCACCAAGCTATGTCTTCCAGCGGCGCCGAGCTATATCATTACTGTCGCGCTCAAATCGCTTCGGCCGCCCGTTTAACTTAATACAACGTAATGCCTAAGGATGCCCGTTGTCTAGAGAGAAACGGGACATTTGGAATAGGTAGTTTCGAAAGTGGAAAATCCGGGACTATAAGAGATTTTGCGCGGGATTTTTACAGTTTTTATTGGGTATGGAAAAATTGTTAGTCCGCACAAGGAAGCTCTATTACGTGATTTTCTTGTCTAAACATAATTATGTATATCTTGGGTTTTTACTGTAGCAGTAAGATTAATACTTATTTATTTTTTTAGTATTGATTACATTATTTATTAATTATGGCGGTATAGATGTGGTATTTCTATTTTCTATGTAATAGTGGAGCAAGCGTACGTGACAGCTACACGTTCTCTTAGCTTTAATAAAACGGTTCGTTGTACTAGGTACATACTACAAATTAACAATGATATTTAGGGTACGAAATTTATATTTACATTACATTTTAAGTCGATCTGTATCACCAAGGCCGGGCTTGCTACCCAAATAGTGCTCTAAGCTAGTAGGTATTCATCGCGTCAAATAAGCGTAATTCCTTTATTAGTATATTAATATAAAAAAAAATGATACATTCGTACTTTAGATTTGTCTAAACAAATTTCTTAAATAAAGGTCAATAATAGTACGGTTTCCATAGGTATCCCTAAATTCAGTGACTAGATTAATTTTTCGGAAACATTTAACACATATTAAAATAACTGAAATCGATTAAGTAATAACTTCAAGAATTGGCATTCTATCACATATTGTATAATAGTAGTACATTTCTCACATACACAGGCCTGTATATCTTTGTAAGCAAAGATGGTGTAGTAATAGGATAAACCTTTAACGGGCATAGGCAGTTTACATTTTTCATTGGTTTTGAATCTTATTTCAATTATATAGAGTTCAATATTTGGTGGTAACTATTTGCCCTCTGCCCGTCAAAGTGTTTAAGATGGTAACTGAACATTTTTTGCAAAATGTCCCGTAATTGTCTCGTACATCCCCGGCCTATTACAGGCCTACAACCCGCCGGCCCTAGTGCCACGAGTGATACTTACCCTGATCGACGTTAATGGCTTTTATTGATATAGGCTAGGTGTTTAGCGGACCCGGCCCGGGGTAGTTAGGCTCAAATTGCAGTAATATCTTAGTTTGACGCCCCGGTCAGCAAAATTGCCGTCTGTTGTGCTTTTTGAGTTATATGATAATTTGTGGGTGTCCCGGAGAAGTTGCAAGACTCTACTATCATAATGATCGAAAGGAATAATAGTTTAAGAGTCAGATTGTTCTGATTGTATGGTATAAATCCGCCTATTGTAAGCCTGCCATAGTCAGGGGTGTTATCAGAATATTCGCAACAAATGTTTATAGTGCTCGAAAAAAAAGCACTGTCATCTATCTATACCTACTAATACTAATATATTAAAAATATATTAAAGAATAAAGATTTATATTTTTGTATGTTTGTGTGTCTGTATCTTTGTTACGAATAAACTCAAAAACTACTGAACCGTTTTTAAATATTCTTTCACCGATGGAAAGCTAGAATATCCCTGAGTAACATAGGCTATATTTTATTCCCGTATTCCATCGGGAACGGGAACTACGCGGGTGAAACCGCGTAGAACCGCTAGTCTATTATAACTCCTCAGAACGCGTTATTAAAATGGCTGCTTTTTTCAATATTCGTAGCCCAGTCCTTACACATTTATGTCTATAGTTTTATTTTATCTAACGATGGCCTCTAGACTTACCAAACATGTGTACGTAACCAAAACTAATAATTACATTACAGTTTGGCATAGGATGTGTTATGTTTCCCGCTATTTAATACGCAATTAAAGCTCGAACATCACTCGAGGGCTAATTTCCAGTCTAATTACAACAACTCTACTAGGATCGTAAGCGTTAGCTTGGCAGAGGCGTCAATACGCCCCCGTGGTGCCGAGTTTGCATCAGGCAAGTGGGCTGGAACTTGCTACTAGAACTGGACAGTTCAGCTTGATTTTTACGAGGTTCCTATAGGTATCTGTAGTATTCTAAATAGAGAGAGTAACTATTTATTACCTTTTGCCAGTGTGCCCTCTTGTTTAGCCGGTTATCGGGTGTTCTCGATGAAATTTGGCAGGACGACAGTTTACTTACATAATATAGCGAAAGTAAATGTGTACATACCCATGGGCGTACCCAGCTTCTTTCCTAGGAAGGGGTTGGAGGGCAAGTCAGATTTTTTAGGTCGGATCCTCCGCGGCTGTTTTGTCATACACATTACACAAACACACCTACATGAAACATTAGGTATATGTATTTTAGTTTGTAGGGGCAAACAGCCACAAATGATCCTGATAGGTAGTTAAATAAATAAAAATAAATTTTACTTAATCTTCATCCACTATCGTCACGCGCGGTTTTTTGGCAATTGCACCGTGCATTTTGCCAGTGTCTACACTTTGATTAGTAATTGGGCGAGTTCATACATGTTCTGAGAAATCCCCCTGCCCCTCTGACCAATGTACTTACCTATAGGTATGTGGTTTAGAGTAAAATTTCAAAGCTGTTCTGAAAACTCTAGAAACAAGTACTTACCTTACGTGAGTTATTAAAACTCCAAAATCGCGTCTAAAGGTACTGAAGAGATTTTAATCATTATTCTCCTAGTATTTCAATCGTATAAATAACCTAATACTTCGGATATGAAGACAAATCTAAAACATCTTGCATTTCGAAATCCGTCATACCGTTTAGGTTTTTAGAGGTCACAATGAAATATATACTTACACTCCAGAAACATTACCTTAGGTTGAGACTGGTGTCACCACCATCTGTTTAGGGGCTCAAAACCTTTACTGGTGAATACCATAGGTATACCCTCTGTATATCCAGGAATGGAATATCTATGCCGACCCTCTCGGGGCTAAAGTCTTATGAATTTTTTTATAGAGTAAGCGCTAGCATAGCTATCCACATGTAAACACGGCACCGTCGGCACGGACCCTGTAATCATTATTACCATTGAGTTGTTTCGCCCGCGGAGCCCTCGGCCGGTAATTAAAACATAGTTAGAGCGGCAGACGCTGCCCAGATTAATGTCTTAATAGAAATGTAGCGCATGATTACATTAATAAGAAGAGTTGGCACGTTTTTACATCGCGCCGTCCGCTTAGTGATAGATTTGGTTCGTGGAGTCGGGTCAGCCGTTCGTTTTACTTAAGACTTGTCAAGAGCAGTCAATTTGCAGACACAATCATCATCATTGAACACTGCTGAGCTAAGTATCTTTCTTCACACTTTCGGTAGTATCGGTCACTATCTCGCACGCGAGACATGGTGCCCAGTGCCCAACGGCCTATCTATCAGAATTTTTCGAGCCACTTAATGGTATCCGACATGGCGTAACGACTTCTAGGATTGTCTATTGGCAAATAAGGACCATTACTGGATGACCGCTGATTCCAAAGATTCTGATACTAATTAGTAGATGGGTATAGAGCGGTGCTTGAAATTTAAATCAGCTTCTTATGCTAGAGCTCGAGTGCCAGTCCAATATCTAAACTCGATACTCTATCTAGAGTGCGTGACTCGTCCTCTTTAAGTAAGAGTCTAGAAATGTTACAAAATACGACATTTCTCGAATAGTTGTTTCAAATTTAAGCTAAATAGGTATAATTACTTGCTTATATAAGCCTTGTAGTGCTCTGGCTTCAACTGTAATGCTAGAATGCTACAATTGTAAATAAGGACCTATTTTTGTAGGAGATATAACTACTGATCCGATTTAGAACATTCTTTTACTCATTAAAAAGGTATACTATTCCAGGGTGACTTAAACTATGACGCCGGGAAACCACATACATAAAAGACAAGTAGTTGCAGTATTATCCAGCATGATAAGTATATATAAAGTATTATTACCTATATGAATACGCAGTTCTTCTTGTAGTGCCTTAACCACAAAAAGGGTGAGCAGACGGGGGCGGGGCCGGGCGCTAGCACCGACAAAAGGCTTCATTAACCTGTCATTCTGAACGAGACAGAACAACCAGGTAGTCATGAGTGTGAAAAAGACAGCCGTACTGCGTCTCGGCTCCTATGCGCCCGCGTCGGAGTTCTATTGTTTTCTGTGTTGAGTTGTTGAACACGATTATAACGTCAAAGAGTCGATTTGTTAATAAATTTATTATGTGGCTACTGACACAACATGTGTACTTTTTGCGCTGTAATTATGACACAACTTATTTTTATTCTCAGCTGTCTCGGATATGTCCTATTTTCACAATGTTGGTTTATTACTTTTGTGTTTTACGACATAATTGTAACTAAATACTTTTGTGTTTCAAAATTACGCCTTTTTATGTTAATCTGACTTATGTTAGCCACTTGACAGTGAACCAGACATCATTTAACTCAAAAATACGTATTTAATGAACATAAGCTGTTCGCTTCACGTCATTAAGCCTTCCTGAATCGTCTAGACAAGGTGTCACATTTGTTATTAGCTCTGACACTGAATTAGTGTTCTCGTAATAAATCCCTCTGTATAATAAATAGCCTTTAATACAGTACTAGACATGGAACTTCAAGAACTTTCAAATAAAATGTGAATGAAGAAAACAGGTGTTAATTTAAATTATCGGTCTCTAGAAAAAGTATTAAATGGTTTCGCAATAGCATTGCAAAAATTACTTTTAATAGCTATAATACATTCGTACCGAAACGTGCCTCAATTTCACTTATCTTTGTATGGTAATGACAAGTATAGTTCTAGTGATAAATCCCTCTGTAATAACCTTTAACACTCACTAGACATGGAACTTCATGAACCTTTGAATAAAATATGAATAAAGAAAATACTAATTATCAGTCTAGTAAAAGTATTAAATGGTTTCTCAATAATTACATTGCAAAAATAAATTTTAATAGCAATAATACTTTCGTACCGAAACGTGCCTCAATTTCACTTGTCTTTGTATAGTAACGACAAGTATAGTTGAGGACAAATTGCCGATCATTACGAGCTGTCAGTGGTGACAGGAACTTCAAATTAATATGGGAACGTCTCAGTTCAGATCGACTCTCGTAAGAATGAGGTGTGGGGAAACCACGCGTTCCGCTTTCCCGGGACTAGGAGGATGTAATTAGAAGGGATCGCTTTACAGGTGGCAAAAAAATAATATGCATATCGTATTTGTTACACATTTACAGATATATTCAGGAAAAACGATTTTTTGGGAGTTTCGTAAAAAAAGTGGCGAAAGTGAAACTAATGGTGCCAGCTTCCTCATGTGTGAGGAAAAGGTTACAGGTTTGTGATGATGTTGATTTTTGAATATTTTTTTCACATAAATTAGATGGTAATATGATTAGTGTCAGATAGAAATTTTAACTCTGACCGAATAACCATTTTCCTAATAGCTAACCTTCTACATCATTGTTCGTCTTGTAACTTATGAGTTAAATCTCCGATGATTTATGTGACTTTATGTGACTTAAATGCCACTTTACATACGTGGTAATCACGAATACGCCTTCGCCGATTACCAGTTCTTCTACTAGCCATTGTCACTCCAAATGACTGACTCTAAATAACTTATGGCTGTAGCATAAGTTTGGAAATCTGAATTATTTTTAGTTTATTTCTGTGAAAATAAATCTTAAAAATGGATTATCCTAGCTTGTGTCTAACTTCGGCACTCCCTACCGCCTGATCGTGAGCGACCGAAGGAGTGAACGAATGAGCGGTTCTCACGCGGACGGCGCACAAATAGCTTTAATTCGACTTTAATGACCCGTTCGCGTGAATGAACCAAATTGATTTGACGGCGTCGTGTTGTGACTCTCTTTATCTCTGCACTTGTAAGTTGTAACCGATCGGGGAAGAGTTCCTATTAGAAGACAAACGGTTCTCATGAACCTTTATGCGAATAATACATTATATCGAGAGCCGGAGCGACTTGCGTCACAACAGCGCATATGGTGTCGCAGTGTCGTTTATTGTTCGTCTATTTTTGACTAGCTTTTACTCGTGGGTTCGCCCCCCCCCCTCCCTTAGGAGTCGAATTTTGCAAAATCTTTTCTTAGTGGATGCATACGCTGTACAAGATATCTTTGTGCAAAATTTCAAGTCTCTAGACTCAGCGGCTTAGGCTGTGTCCAATCAGTCATTTTATCATTTTATACATATTATTACATATAGATGATCATTTGTCGAAGTGATGCTGGAAACAAGGACAGCATCTAGGACTTATTAGTATTGATATATTATTCCATCACCATAATATTAATTGTACCTAGTAAGCATTGTTTTCTTAGTTCAGGGGCTGTTTGTGTTCTAGAAAACATAATATGCAAGCATTATTTCCTTCAAAGCACTAAAACCATTTAACTTGTACTTTGTTTTATATTGATTTTTTAAAAGAATAATGTGTTGAGGAGTTTCTTGCTTCTTCTCCCCAACTATACATACCGAAGCGGTGGAGTGGCAATGATTTTCAATAGGAGGACTTATAAGCCCCTACATCGAATAAAAACTTTTGACTTTGACTTAAGCCCTTAGGATTTGTGTTTTGTCTTTAGTGCTCAATTGCCAAAATGATGCCGTAAAATGGTCATCATCTGAAACTTACTTCCTCCTGTCTGAGTAAAGACCCTTGGAAGTTAAAACAGCTGCCCTTGATTTTGTTGCTGTTTTTTTGTTGAGTTTAGTTTCCTTTGTTATTAGACGTTTTTAAGTGTATTTTTTTTACCAACAGGAATACCTAAATGAATTTTTTAAGTTTGACTTTTAAGGGCTGTTACGGGTTGGTGATGATGATTTAAGGATTACATAGGAATAGATTTATGCTAATTTTAATTGTTTTCTTTGGTAGGTAGTAGGCAACTACATTTAAGTACCTGGTGAGTCTCGGGTTATGTAAAATTAAATAGTGACATAGGTCCTACCAGTCAGTAGGTCTTTGGAGACACACCAGTGGGTCTGCTTGGTGGGTTCTTGAAGACGAAGCAGAAACTTATCTTCTACAAAAGATAGAAGAACTGTCACTGGCTTGATTGATCTTATCGAGTTCATTGCGCTCTCACGTTCTTAATAATGACAAAAAGGTTTGCCATTATGTAGACATACCCATTTCAGTCGCATACCAATCAAGAGTTCTTAATAAATATACTTATAGACCTGGTTTAACAGATTAGCAGTCAGTTCAGGATTTAAATCAATGTCAATTAAAACAATCATTTAAATCAAAGTCAAGCCTATTAGTACCTTACACCTCCTAGGAGAATTCTGTTCACCAAATCATGCATTTACAGTACTCTCCATTTTGCGTCACTGCTGTATCATGTTCCTTTGAGTTATAATTTTTTACTTGTTAATTCAGGTGGGATATAAATTATTTTAGTGTTTTTTAATTATAACAGTGTGAACCAAGTAGGTAAGCGTTTAAGTTAATCCTTAGATAAACCTCTTTTGCTTTTATCTAAGAGTTTTTCCCATTCTTTAATAATATGTACTCCGGTCAACAATCGACAATACCCTTAATATCTTATAATACCTAATTTTAAAGTTTCCACTTTAAACTACAAGTATGTACTTAGGGGTATTAAGTTTAAGTAAAAACCATAATTAAGGAGACTGTGAGAATGACTCAATCTTGCAGCAGGTGGTGTCGCGCGTAATTAGAGCGGCGCGGGCGCATGTCACGTGATTAAAAACACATTAGTACCACTGATCTTGTAATAAAGAAGGATTTTTTTCAATCAGCTAAAGAGATTTTTTTCTCTGTGGCAATCTGGCTGTCGAAATTTTTTTAACTTTAATGTACTAACAAGTATAATTAGGTTTATCGAGAGGAAATGAATATTAAATCATAAAGTTGAGTTGGCTGTTGTAAAATTGCGTATTACAGCAGTAAAGATGAACAAACATCAATAACCAAATGCTTTTACGATACATCATAAAGCAATTAGTTTTAAATCAACTTAAAACCTTTTTGATAAACTCCACAACCACTTAGTAAATTCCTAACAGCCGCATAATAAAATTAGAATAAACTCATTGAATCGAACGCGAGTTTCGAATTTTCAAATTTCGAACGCGCGCGGCCATCTTCCAAATTGCCGCCATAAACGAGATAATTGGATCAGCTCATTGGCCAGTAGCTAACTGAAACCAATTTTTAATTTCCGAACTTTATTATACTTTATAATTTTCAAGGTATTCGTTTGTATTGTGTTAAAGATATTTATTTTGAGTTTTATAAGGTAATGACATAATTAAGGATTGCGATCTTTTTGCTCAGATACTTAAAATAAAAAGGTTAATTAATTAATAATAAAATCGTATATTGAAGACTGCATGCACACCTTTCTCATCGCAATAAGGTTAAATAAATTACTTATACCGAACCACCGTAGGCGTGTGTGTAACCAAATAGGAGCCGGTTAAACAACAATCAGTAAAAAACCTAATCAGAAATGAGATGTCGTTTATATTTCTGCGATTG
The DNA here is from genome assembly GCA_963855545.1 of Ethmia dodecea. Classification (NCBI taxonomy): domain Eukaryota; kingdom Metazoa; phylum Arthropoda; class Insecta; order Lepidoptera; family Depressariidae; genus Ethmia; species Ethmia dodecea. The sequence goes on along the minus strand of OY979446.1, from coordinate 12,088,173 downwards.
CTGGCAACAAATTACTCAACAAATATCTTTTAAATTTAGATCGCTCTAATGATAATGTCTTTTTACACGGAACTCAAGATGATTAATTAGATTGCAAGTCCTGAATATTTTAGCATACATTTTTAATAATTATGTACCTGTTTAATAAAACAATTTTTAACCTTATAAATAATGTTTCAGTACAAAATAAAACTCAAGGTGAGCTATAACATAAACAACTGTATTATATTTTTCAAACGACAATAAATTATAACACTGGCCGCGAGCTCATTCCGTAAAGTATAAAAGCCAAAAGGCTCGGAAAAAATGAAGCGTTCGAAATTTAATTTATTCAAAATTGAAACGTCACGGCATACAAAAGCATGAGGCGCACAATGGCGGCCTATGTGCGTATTTCCGAAACCTGTATCATGGCATGGTTTATTATTAGTTTCTTATGATTTTTTTTAGTCCAAATAAAGTTCCAAATTAAAAATATATTATATATAACAAAGTCATTCGGGGCAACTGTGCGCACTTTTGCCTTTCATACGATACTGTGTCTTAAATATTAAAGCTAAAGAAATAAAAACGTTACCTTCAAAAAGACCATTTATTAGTCTATAAATGGAAATAAAAAAACAAACAAATTGAAAGTAATTCTTTTTGCAATAAACAATTAAAGAGAAAAAACCGAAATGCGTTCACTTGACCCATATTGCGGGTAACCGTGCGCATCCCTATGGGGTAAGTGAACGCGTAGGGGGCAAGTAAACGCATTCCCCAGTAAAACACACAAACAATTATAAAACATTATTTTGAAGACAATATTTTCTGGACGATCCAACTATTAATTCAGTCTTCATTTTCAGTCACAAGAATAATTTAATTTAGTATATTTTTTCGAGATCTTTTATATTCATCGCAATCACAGAGTTCCATCAAATTAAACCTTATCAAGTAACATTTATTTTTAACTAGATAGAGGTTACTCAGAACAATCTGATTAAAATTAGTTTCAACGACCAACAAAAATAACTTTCGAACATTATTAATTTCAATTCAATTATCACATACAAAAATGCCTCATTCATAAGCAGTGGCCTGCTCGTGCCACCATCCATTGCAAGAATTACATTTGATCCATTCCTCTGTTGCTGGATTTTTGTATTTTTATAGACAAAGTGGATAATGGTAATCACTTTTTTTTTTCTTTTAATGTTTTGTTTAAGTCTCCAGCGCAGACAGGATTCCTATGGCAGTAGCAGCAGCTCGTTTACTTTTTCCATTTCGGATAAGTTGTGTAAGCCCTAGTAAGTTGTTCTTCTGTCACCCTCTGCTGGTTCATGTTTTTTCCTAGTATATGTTCTCGGCATGATGATCAACACTGCAGCATAAAACAGGTCTAATTAGATTTTTTTCTAGAAATTTTCTATGCCATCTTAAATTTTGGTCATGCGCGGGTAAGTGTACGCATGCGCTTATTTACCCGCGCACACACTTTTCCTAGGAAGCCAAATTAAAATAAATGCTGATTGAGGTTTAGACAACGAACATAACCTCAATATTATTTTTCACAAATCTGCTAGAATATGCTTATTATATACTTGGACGTGACACGAGTTTCCAAAATGCCAAAAATTACCAATGAAACTTAGAAATTTAGTTAATTACGGATAAGAAGTGAATAAAACGTCACGCGGCGTATTGTCATATTATCACAACTAGTTTGCCACTCCGGCGTCCTTGTTTCAACCAAAAGAACCACCCCTCCCCCGCACCTCGTTCCGGAGATATACACAGTGCGCTCACTAACCCACGCGTACGGTTACCCCGAATGACTCTAATAGTTATCTACCCTATATTGAACTTTATGTAATTGAAATAAGATTAAAACCAATGAAAAATTTCAGAACGAGTGTAGCTATGTAGGTAATTAATGTTTTTATAAAGTGCATAAATATTATGTTTTGGAACTAGGACGCGTATTACTTATAAAAATTATTAGAAGAAATATATGTAACATGCAAGTGAAGTACAATTACAACTACTACCTATTTAATGTGTCATTAATTGAAATAATGATTTTAGAATGCAATTGCAAGGAAAATATTATCATAATAAATTATTTAATATAATATAACTGTATTTGACATAAAAGTATTATCTAAACTCTACCCAATCTCAGCGCTTCAGGCTTCTATACAAGTGCAGCATTTGTATACACGTGCACCACGCGGCGTGAGTGTTAACACCAAAATTAAATGCTGATATCACAATTAATCAAGTGCCCATATTAATAATTGGCTATTCACTCGCCGTGAGGTGTCAAATTATATTGCTCAATTAACCGTTCGGGGAATAGAAAAGGGCGTGGTCTACTGTTTGTAAATAAGGAACTATTTCCCTTTGTGTACCTCATAAAGGAAGTTTGAGCAGAAACTTGCTGTAGTAACAAAATATCTACCTGCCTTATAATTAGGTTGAACTGATGGTTATTGTAGAATCGAGTATGGACATTAAAATTATGATAGAATTTGAAAATTATAAGCTTACTAGCTATTTTCGTGACTCGTTCGCGATGAACTGGACGCCTTCTCGAAGACAAGGCCAGAGGCGGCAGAGGACAGAGGGAGTGGAGAGATAAATAGAGAGGGAGTCTTTTACTCAGCAGTGGTCCAAAACAAAACTTTCGTTTGGCTATTGGTAAGTACAACGACTTTCCAAAGATTACTTCGCACCAAGGAAAGTATTTTTTCAAACAGATTTTTGAAGAGACAACAAGTTTTATCAAACACCAAAACCCGTAGAAAGACACTCAAAATACATTAACTTTTTTCTGGTGCAGTCCGGTAAAATGTATCTACCCCAGGACATTTTGGAGTTGAAGACAAACCGTACGACATCGACACATCAGTTATTACAATGTCTACATAAAGATCGTGTGCCTGCGCTTTTTATTATTGTCACAAAATTGCGGTCATTGCGTTTGGTCGGGGGAAATTTGCCAAAACCTACGCAATATTGTGTATCATGGTGTTAACAAATAAATTATTATTATTAATAATAATAAATTTATTACAATCCATTTACCGGTTCAGGCTACAGAAGCTCGACTTAGACTCACGAATAACATTACCCTCTATATTCTAGCGCTGTCGGGTAAAAAATAAAGGTGTTTAACAGTAAACAGATATTTTAATTCTTATGAAATAGGATAACAGCTCCGTGGAATTCCAGACTATTCTCGTAAAACGGTTTACGAGACGTTATAGCTAGAAAGTGGGCTTACCGCGACAATAAAAAGAATATTTTAATAATACCAATTCTAATGCATTATTAACCGATATATTTTTTAATCTACTCAAATGTCTTATGTTACGGTTGGATTCTTGCATCGCAGTCTAGGGGTGTTAGCAGGTAAATATGCAGTTATCGATATCGATATTTTTCAAGTTTAGTGTCACCTTGCACACTACTATACAGTGTGAGTCTCCATAAAGTGCACATATGAAAATGGGTGAAAATACACACATTTTTATCGACGGAAAAAATGTTAAAAAAAATCTGAAATTTTTTATTTATTTTTTATAAAAATTTTTCTTTTGATAACGTACTGTTGACTTTATGTAAATAAAACATTATAACTTTTTAACTAAGAAGTATATTGTGATAAAATAAAAACAGTTATGATGTAAAATAACAGAAGATCCTAATAAAATAAAAAAATACCCAAAAAACGGTACCAAGAAATAATAGAAAGGGACTTTTTAAGGAAAATCTGTATTTTTATTCGTGTTTTTTTAATTAATTATCAAATTTCTCTAAATAATGCCCACATTATATGTAGTTTTTATTACTTTATGTTATTTTCCATCGTATTACCTTTCAAAAAACAAAAATCCCGTATCTTTATCGTTATCACAACGTTTACTATGAGTGTTTGAACTAAGTCATTCCGGGTGCACCATTCAACGCTTCGTTCTAGATTGTCCCATTTTATTATTTCTTAGTACCGTTTTTTGGGTTTTATTTTTATTTTATTAGTATCTTCTGTAATTTGACATCGTTACTGTTTTTATTTTACCACGATAAACTTCATAGTTTAAAAGTTATAACGTTTTCTTTGCATAACGTCAACAATAAGTAATTAAAAGAAAAAAATACGAGTATCTATAAAATATAAAAAAATAAAATCTCAGATTTTTTCCGTCGATAAAAATGTGTCTAGTTTCACCCATTTTCATATGTGCACTTTATGAAGACTCACACTGTATACGACTGGCTAAGGTCCAACCCCATATTTGTATTACATCCTTAAGTGTTGGGAATGACTATTAGCTCAGCAGTGGGCTGTTACGGGTTTATGATTAAATTTGTATTCAGTTAGCATATTATAGTTAAAAGGTTTAAAATTTCAGTCAACGTTTATACGTTGTAAATTTCTAAGTGAGTGTAAGTAATGATTCGAATCGTGTAAGTACAGTGTAAGTAGTGATTAGGATATAAAATAAAATGTGCATACTGTACCTAGATTTCAAAGACTACATTCTAGAATATTTTTTAAATATTCTCAGGTCACTCCATTTATTCATAGTAATGTGCCTAATACTCGTAGTATAGGTGCCGGAAAATATCGTCACATCGACATCCTTTACCGATACCGCACATCCCGTCCCGGGTACAACACTATAATAGGGTTTAGACGTACGGCAATCCACGCGATAATTTACGGGCGATATATTTTTAGGATTAGTCAGAAAATTATTTCATTCCAGATCGCATTAGGCGAGCCCAATGCTTGACATTAATTTTATTGCTACGTCAAACAACCGCGTATGCGCACTATGCGCTAACACTTTACGCTTGGATAAATGAGTATCATTTTAATAGTAGAGTCATACTCAAAGTTGTTACGAACAATAAATCATCTCCCAATCCGCGGTGGAATCCGGTGGGAGTTTATTATCCATACTTACAAGAATACCCAGCATTGGGATTACGAGATGATAACAAAACGAAGTTTGGTGTTTTAATTGATACAATCAAATATCTATAAAACCATAAACAACAATAAATCAAAGATAATGTCATTCACACGTTCAGAAATCGATGTTATCCCCAAAATAGTGTTTGGTCACGCTATTAAGATAGAATCTTGTCCTGTCTTCACGGAAGCGGCCGGACATCTCGTTTTTTTTTAATTCTCCTCCATTTACGAACAGATTAGAATTCGCTTTATAGCCTGCTCGCGTGTCTAATTAACGTTAGTTATATTTTTAACGCATTCCTTCACTGTGCTCATTTAAGCCGCGGTTTCATGACTGCGGTTACAAGATTTTATGAGTTAACTGTTCAAATGATTGGGAAGCGGTGGAGATTGAGCTTTTGTGCTTTGGGCCTTCTTGACTGGCAATAGCTTTGTTTTTTGAAGTGCAGGAATTAGTATGAACACTTGTACTCTAACAGGATTGTGCGTCCACACTGGACACAGGTTGATGTGCAGTATATATACATTTACCTATCCAGAAGGTATATGATGTGGCTATTAATTTTATTGTGTAATTTAATAAATAAAATATTGTAAGACGTTACAACTAGGTATATTTAAGGAAATAATGTTTATTAAAAATAGTCTAAATTGTGTCTTACATGCTCACGCCATATCATTAACAAGATTGGCAGAGGTATTCTACTCCAAAATGTGTCCACAGTTTGTCAGTGTAGATATCACTTTGATATTTTAATGCCTAAAAATTTTGAAATATACGTAGAATCTACGTATATTTCAAAATTTTTAGGCATTAAAATAGATAATAATTTAACATGGCATCACCAGTCGGAAGATATCTGTAATAAACTTAATAGGTACGCATTTGCTTTATACAGACTGTCGAAAGTAGCTAATCGAGAAACAGTTCTGACAGCATATCACGGTTTCGTAGCTTCAACTCTTCGTTTTGGTGTGATATTTTGGGGTAACTGTGTTTCAAGGGAGTTCATTTTTAAAGCACAAAAAAGATGTATACGGTCTATGTGTGGATTAAAAGTGATTGACAGCTGTAAACCTTATTTTATAAATTTAAAAATTTTAACTGTTCCATGTCTTTATATTTATGAAGTAGCCATTTTTGTAAAAACAAACATGAGTTTGTTTACAAACACAGTGCAAGGGCATACCAAAAATTTAAGAAATAAAAATATGTTGGGCATTGTTCCATGTGATACTGCATTGATGCATAAAAGTGTAGTGTGTATGGCACCTAAAATTTTTAATAAATTACCTAATAATATTAAATATTTAGATCTCATTAGTTTTAAGAAAACTCTATCTGCCATCCTCATTAGTAAGGCTTATTATTGTATAGACGATTTCTTGGAGGATTCTCTTTCATAATTTTATGTGTTGTTATTTTGTATTTATAAAAATAATATATTTGTACACCTAACAATTAGGTAGAATATAAGGGACTATCTTATGTATAACACCTAAAACAATTTTACCTATATTCGACAAATAAAACATTTTGAATTGATATAAAGAGGTAATATAATATAGTTTATTTAGTACTAGCTGTTTCGAGCGATTTCACGGGAATAATAGTATATTATGTATCGAGGGACTAAACGAAGCCATTATATACGAGAGGTGGTCAATGAAACCGAGAGTATATTAAGTTGGCCTATAAGGTTGGAGTATAAGGTTTAGTCTCGAGGTGCAAACTGTACTTTTCACTTTGAGTGCGAGAAAATTCGTCAATTTAGTACAAAAACATTTAATAAATATTACTTAAAAAAATCAATATCACAAAAGATTTTTTTACTTGAAGCTAAATGTCATTGTCGATTTTAACATAGAATACGTACTCCACAACGACGATGGTTGATATTTTTTCGACAATTCATCAAAATAAGCAAAAAAGACGCTTTCTGTGAAATAATTTACCTATATGTTTCTTGTTCCTCCAGTCCATAAAACTTTCGTAAGTTTTTAGATAAAGCTTCCGCGATTTTGGCGGTAACAGATTATCTATTAAGCATTTTGCCTTTTGCTCGACGTCAAACTCTTAACTGTCTTTGTAAATTACAATATAATGTAATAAATTATTTAAAACCGAACAAATCTACACTGGTCAGAAATTCTGAAATTTTCACGGTTAATCTTTTCTTCGTTCTTTTTTCTTCTTTCTTTCTAAAATAAAAAAACCAATTACTTTAACTCCCTAGAGACTAAAGTGGTCACTTTAGTCCCGCTTTGCAGGGCTATATTGGCGTACTTTTAGAGTATGAGAAGTGAAAAATATATTTTATTTTATTCCCGCCTATGTTACTTTTAGAAAAGTATAAGCTTTCAAATGGTGAAAGAATTTTTACAAACGAAGAATATTAGTATATAAATTCATTGCTGATCGTGTTTGGTAAAACTACACCTTAACTCAGTAGATTGGGCTATTTAAATTTTTCAATTAAGTCAACACAACGCAACGCATTGGTAGAGAGTAGCCAGATTGTTTATTGGCAAAGAATATTTTAATAGATATTTTAATAGATTTATATCTGAATTTAGTTGCTTATCTTAAGAAAAAATTGCTGATATATTCTGTATACTGGTTTTTAACAGGTCGTACTCTTGATTAAGTTTTTACGAATTTTTTTAAGCCGAGCAGTGATCCAGTGGTTAAAGAGCCCGCTTCTCATTCTTGAGGCTCCGGTTCGTATCCTGGCATGTAGCAAAGAGTTTTACAAAAACTTTACGTACATATTTATCACTAGCTCGACAGTGAATGAAACATCCTGAGGAAATCCGCAGGTCCCGGAGCTAATTCTGAGGCATGTGTAACAGACCCGGTCCTGGGATGCACTCACCACCTATCACGTTTTGGGTCTAAAGAAACCTGTAAAAATTGGCTATTTCCAGAAATGGAATACCTCTGCCTAACCTTTCGGGGACAAAACGCGTGAGTTTATTTATAAATTTATTGTATAATTGCATGCAATTGCATTTTTGTAATTGTTTTGGTTTAAATTAACCTAAGTAACTAATTTTATTTACCTCGAAAACATCGTGAGGAAACCCGCAAGTGCCAGAATTAATTCTGAGACATGTGTAAAAGAGCCGGTCCTACGAATATCTCGTAAAATGTGGGTATATCCAGAAATGAAATACCTCTGCCTACTCCCTCGGGGATAAAAGGCGTGAGATTATTTATTTTATTTTAATACAGTGGAGAAAAGTGGGTATTTCCAGAAACATGATATGATTAAACAAATATTTGTCTTCGAAGTGACATAAAATATAACATTGAAAACTATTTCAACATCCGAAAACTTCAATCTAAAGTCAACCTGCAACGGCTGCAACTGACGGACAAACGAAGCATTTCATAAAATAGACATTCAAATTTTATATTAAAAAATCATTTATACTTTATGTGAAATATAACGGTTACCGATAACGTTATTAATTAACGTTATTGAATATCGTTACCGCTCATTATGAATTTAAACGTGGCGAGATAATGAGCTCAGTTATCGATTTTCTTGTATAGTCCGACCTATGTTGATTGGCTACTCCTCACTTCTACAAGTGAAGGATTTTAGTTCAGGTAATGTTGCCTGCTGGATTCGGAAAATAATCATCTTCTTCAACTTATTGTAGTAACTTTCTGGATACCCCTTTCCCCATCCTGTAGTCACTCTACTTGTGGTCTTCTCTTTCCAGCAGTCCACTCCAGGTCATCGCGACCTTCCATTAGAAAAATATTTTATTCATTAACAGAAAACACTCATACTATGAAAATACATATATTATTGCTCTAAATATTCAGATTTTTAATGTAGAGTTTGGTAGAGTAGGTACTTATCTTTTTTTTAAAAGTTAGCCAGCTTAATTTGCTTTGGAAATATCATAACCACGACTCAGTTAAACTTTACATTATATTTGAAATTTTCAAATAATATATAGTTTTCGCGAGTTATTCCTGGAATAAGGCATTCTCGTGCATTCTCTGTTGTTCGACTCTACCCTAAATCTCAATAGCCAATACCCGAACAGCAGTATACTAGCTCATTATGAATTAAAATGCGACAACTTAAGGATTATCGATTTGTCTTCAATAGCGACACGCCGTTTAGATAATTAAAATTATTTGACGTGAATATATGCTGTGATTTACTGTTAATTGGAATATTGGAAGTGTTTTGTGGGAAATAAAGCTGATTTAGAAACGTTAGGAACAATTTAAGAATGACACATATCGTAATTTCCTATTTATTAATCATTTATTGTATTTTTAACGACCATCGATGACAGAAAAGCGGGATACTAGTAGTTGAGAAAATGATTATTAAAATAAATGAGGTAGAAACAGATTAGAAGCTGGTATTAAGTGAGTATACCTAACAAATCTTCGGTAAAAATATAAATGCGCTATAAGGTTCGCCATTTTTAACAGATACAAACTGATTTAGATTCGAGTATACTAGGATATAGAGTTGTTATTGGTAATATTTTCATACAGGAACTTTGATTTCTCAGACTCTGATTAATTTATATTTACTAATATTAATAAAAAAATATTTTATCACGTTTAAGGGTTGAATATACTCGTGAAAAGTGGAAATTTCAGAAGTGTAATGTCTCTACCTACCCTCTAAAAACTTATTAGAAATATTTATACTAACATTTTAAAAAATAACTCTGTACCTATGTCTGTTACCCAATCACGATTAACCCAGAGGACCGATCTTGATGAAATTTCACAAGACGATACTTTACATTTCGATAATGGTATATTAGGCTATTTTTTATGAAGAAAGAAAAATAAGAAAAAAGAAAGAGTGAAAAACTAATAGTTCTCATGGGATCCCATAATTATAACCTAAAGTTTTGACGGGTCTGGGACCCTGCCTTCTGAGCCGGAGGTCGCGGGTTCGATTCCCACTCGGGGCCAAGATTTGTGTGCATGAACATGTCTGTTGGCTTCGTGTCTGGGTGTTTAGTATTTATATAAGTATATCTATCAGTTATTTAGTACACATAGTACAGGCTCTGCCTAGTTTGGAACTAAAACAACCGTAGAATTGTGTCCCGCAATTTATTTTAAAAAAAAAAGTTCAGAAGGACGGAGTCACTAACAATTTATAATTTACCAACTCGCTTTCTATTCTAAGCGTTTTTATATACTCGTGGTCTCTAAAGTAATGAACACTTAGTAATAAACAAATATTCAAATGGCTAAAACATTATTCATTCAAATTGAACTAAAGTGTTAACTATATTATTTGTTCAGTTGTCCAGATGATATATCTCTGCTGTTGAATAGATTTCCATATAAATATTAATTTGGACACGGCATTAACTGGGCAGACCCCGTTTTTAGTTGGAGTAATAAATCTTTAATATTGTCCTAAAGCTATTTGGAGCAAAAACTGTTTGTTTGTTATCTCTTTTGGTTTTTATAGGGATTTAAAAATGCATAAAATTTCCATATTTGACTTTTAGTTCGTCATTGGAATGCGATCACTGAACTCTACCTCTATATCGTTTAAATATTTACGCAGAAAAGTACCTACTTACATAATCTATATATCATTAACCTCTCAGACCATGAATCACAGACACAATTGATTTTTAATTGTGTCTTGGATCCAATTGGAACCGGTGGTTCTTAAATGATTAATATTATATAAAATGATAAACTGACTGATTGGTGATATATCAACGCACAGCCTAAACCGCTGGGTCTAGAGACTTGAAATTTTGCACATAATAGATAGCTTATACAGTGTAGGCATCCACTAAGAAAGGATGTTACAAAATTCAACCACTGTATCACAGAACAGAATGGCAAATCCCGGACCGCTTTCCCGCCATTCTAGAATCAGTGGGTCCTACCTATAACATATTTTTCAAACGTTAAACTGTGTATCGTGCAAATAAAACATTCTTCTAATTTCTCAAAGTCATGCTATATTTTAATTAACAGATACAACGAAATAAATTCTGTTTCGGACAACTATATAACAACAAACCCCTTTCAAGTTAAGTACTAGGTGTCCATAAAATTGAAAGGGCATAGCTTTCCGCCGCGGGCATTATTTACGGCCGTTTCCATACAAATCGCGTTTGCAACGAGACCCCTTTCTTATATTTATAAAGCTGTCAATTTCCAAGCCATTTCGGGTTGTAGAAAGAAGCGCAGATGCGCGGACGGTCGTAACTCAGGAAAAAACGCGAGGCGGCGGCGCGAGAAAGGCTCGCTCGCATTAAATTATTATGATTTATGTGTTTTAGTGGAGCCAGGCGAGTTCGCCCCCTTAATTATATGTGAAGGCTTAACGAACAAAGCCCATGGCTGGTTACGTCGTGGTTGTGTCCGCATTTGGTGTGTCTATTACCTATTGTGGTGAAGGTTACTCGCGGACTACGGTTTTACAGTTTTCCGTTTCGAGATGGATATTTATTGTTTTCTATATAAAATGATTTTACGTCGATTTCATCGTAGCAAGCTGGATTGCTATTTAAAGAATTGTTGTTGTAGCACTGTTTGGTATTCTTGTGTGTCAGGAGGTAGATTACTGATAACATAACTTTAGAATTAATAATGTGGTTGAGTAAACAGTACAAAATGGAATGTAAAAATAACTTTTGCTTACTGGCATTACTAAAGGCCTTCCGTTCTTGATACGAATTATTTTTCGTGTTTAAATATGTTTTGTATTAATTGTCACGACTTGATCCTTTTGTATCTTCTATACCAATAAAAAAATTGAAGTGTCTGGCTGTGGTTTCAAAATAAATGTCAAAAATTAAGGAAAAACTGTTATTTATACGATGCCTTATCATAAATGACCATTTTTAGAATGTTCATTACAAAGTTTATCTCGATAACTATACACCCAAACAGCTCAACGAATTTCAATGAAAATTGTGGGATTCAAACAAGAATTTCAACTTTCGTGTATGTTGCTGGTTCCATTTTGATATCAGCAAGGTTTAGAAGATGTATACCTACTAACATAATAAATGCAAAAGTTTGTATGTATAGATGTATTGATGTATGGATTTTTGTTCCTCTTTCACGCAAAAACTACTGAACGGATTTTGATGAAACTTTACAGTTATTTAGCTTATACATCAGAATAACACACAGGCTATATTTTATCCAAGTATTCCCACGAGAACAGGAACTACGCGGGTGAAACCGTGGGTCGCTGCTAGTATGTTATAAAGAGTAAATAAAATAAATAATCTGACTCCTTTCATCCCTAAGGGGGTAGGCAGAGGTATTCCATTACTGGATATACCCACATTTGACGAGATACATTGAACCCCTAAACGTGATAGGTGGTGAGCCCATCGCCGGACCGGGTCTATTTACACATTTCTCAAAATTAATTCTAAGACCTGCGGGTTTCCTCACGTTGTTTTCCTTCACCGTCGAGCTAGTGATAAATATTTATAAAGTTATAAAGTTGTCAACTAAAACATTCATTGTGACAATTACTAAATAAACAAAATACTAGTGGATGAGCCACTAACCCATGCTACTGTCACAGCTAAACGAGCCTACACCCGACAGTGTCTGAGATTGAACCATCAGTGTCACGACAGCCCCGCTTGATTGATTGATTAGCTCTACACGTACTGGACACTTTATCTAACAGTATGTCTTTATAGAAAAAAATGGAAGCGCATTCCTTATCCAAGCTTGCCCGCCTCATTACGAAGACGAACACTCTGAGATGGGTGTAAAAACTTGGAGTAAGTAATATGCACACAGTCACATTTTTGCTCATCTGCAATGAGTTTCATTTATTTTTATGCATACTAGTCTATTACATATACAACATGTAACAGAATAAGCGCAATTGTAGTTTACACAACCTTCAATTTAAGCGAACGCTGCGAATGTAATAAAAAAATATTTATCTTTTCTTACCATGTTCTTTACCTTTCATAACATTTGTTTGCCGTGCCAACAGAAAGAATTGTCGATGAAGTCGTTTTCCATTTTTACGATTCCGTGCTCCGAACTATTTAGGGCATGGAATAGGCTTCGACTAATTCGGAAAAGTGATAAAATAGAATATTATTTGGTGCTGTTAATCGAAATCGAAAATGTCTTAAAATTGTACTATTTGAGAATTATTTTTTATTGGAAGAGTTTCATGAGGGTAAAATCAAGGTAGACCCTAAAGAAGTATTTCCGTCTACTTTCTGACGGGTTGGATTTGGAAGGTGGACTGCAAAATAATAGAGTTAATACTCAATAGGTGCCCAATAGCAAAAAAAAGTAGCATGACTTAGGGGAATCTAGGGGTATACCAAGTTTTTTGTATGCCTAATATTGGCGCATCATGCCTGTGCTACCTTATTTTAACTAACTTGTATAACCATGTATGCATGCAATAAAAATATTCATTCATTCATATTCCGTCAACTAACGGAATGCAAACACACCTATTATCCTTCACCGCCCGGAAGATGGTGAATGGTGATGCTTAACTGAAAACACAGCAACTCTTTATTGTACTGCTTTATTGTTCAAGTTCAATATCTGGTCACATGCAATTAAAGTAAATGTTATTTTTATTAAGAACATTTTAATTAATATGTTTATAGGAACTAACCAACGTGTTTAGATAACGGACGGTTTGTTGATATTTGTGTTATATTTTTATTATTTGAATTTGGTCGAAGGGTTGTTAATTTATTGTCATTACGCTCGGTTAGTGGATGGATGATTAAAGCGTAACATATTTTTTTCGCACGTGATCCCATCCCCCAACCTACATTCTCGTCCATCTATCCAGGAGAAGATGGCTCCTATTCATAAAGCTACGTGGCTTAACATCGCCCAATCATTTGGCCCGCGTGTCTCGCATTCGTGCCATCCCTTCCAAACCAAACATCTAAACAAATTACACCACATTATTTTATGTAAATGTACGCACTCTAAGTAAAATGTGATAATAATAACCTTTTTACCTGTCAATCCAATTCGCCATGCCGCAATCACGTGGAAACTCTTTATAGAGTACGAGTTACCGCGTCTTCGCGTCCAATCAAAACACAGCTTTAAATAACCACATTTAAATCACAATTCCGATTGCAGCCATTATTGTGTTTAAAGTGGCAATTTGAACTTTAAATTTGAATGTTAGAGTTGCATCTCGTATGTGTTTGGGGTTAAGTGAAGTTAGATAGGCATCTCTCCGAGCCGTAATGATGTTGTCGGCAAAGGAGTCATTATTCATTTTTTTAATACAGTGTTTTGTTGAAACGACATTTTCACTAGCGTAATCACGGCGTCCACAGCAATATATCAAGGTAATAAAAGAGAGGTTGCAGCGGTCACTGCGCCGGTCATTTTCAATTTGATGTCTTCATTTCGTATGATTTCCTTATGATCCTTTGGTGACTCGAAATCATGTCATGTCATGAGTTATACTATATGATGTTTATATACAGTTTGTTTTGATCCTTAAGTAAGACTGTGTATGAATCATATAGCATCCTGTATTTGCTACGAGTATATATGAGAAAGTCTCAATACCTAACGCTAGATCACCAATTTGAGAACAGTTATTTCAGAACACTAATAAATTATTTAACGATAGTTACCGAAAATTAAATACATTACTCATATTTAAATCGTCCGACCGCAAAATCATGTAGCCTAATCAACACCTCTTAAGCTTGGGTCCCACGGTCCGTAAAATCGCGGATGCACGCAGACCAGCTCGCACGACGCACCGTGGGACCGGCCTCGTCCGTGATAGCACAGAACGTCTGTGGCGGTGCGCCCGTATCCATCGTGAGTCGGTAACTTCAAAGGTGCGCTCTTCTCTCTCTTTCTCTTTCGCTTTGCATTATGACAACATAAAAACATCTACACACACCGACACGCACCGTTGGACCGGCCCTGCCTGCGGTGCGTCGCCGTCCGTGCTCGTCGGCTGAGTGTGGCTGATCCGTGGAATAGCGGACCGTGGGACCCCAGCTTTACAAATGAGCAGCAAAAACCAATTCCCATATAACAATAAGCAAGACATTCTTATTTCGCGAACAAAAACTGAAAGCTCTTGACAACGCCATATATGCAAACCGCAACAAATAATAGTTTCCGACTGCGTTCATGAGTTATTGCGACATACTTCAGCATTACCACTTTACAAATACAGCTTTAAACTGTGATAATCTCAGAAATGGGCTTTAAAGTGTAGATGTGAAGAGTGTAGATTAAAAAACGCAAGAAACCAAGTGTAAGAGTAATGAGGAGGTGCGTAAAGCATCTGAAATGGCGTCTTTGCTGGGTGATGGCTCAATCAATGCCGAACGACTGTGGGTGTTGTAGCCGTGTCGTCGGGAAAACAATTTGCTTTACAATGTACGATGGCTGCATTCTTCTTGGCTTTTTGCTTTATGTACACTCGCTCTTGGGGGACGGAATGTGAGTACAATTTTGAGCAGTTGAAGTTTATTCGAAATTACTGATTTTGTGATTGAAGTTTGATAAGCTGAAGCTTACATAAATTGTGTTTTTTTAATATACTAGCTTTAGCCTGCGACATCATTCGGGTTCCGAGATAAAAAGTAGATATGCTAAGTGTTAATCCAAGTTAAAATCTATCTGTATACTAAATTTTATCCAAATCCGTTCGGACGTTCGTTAGTTATAAAGGGTGTAACTAACCCGATTTTCGAAACGGGTGTATAAGATAATTATGTTAAACGAGTCGGTAGAGGACGACCTAGGCGTTCCTACATCGATCAGATCGGCGATGTGTTGAAGAAAAGCCAGATAAAGAGTACCCGAAACCGACGAGCATGCATGAGTCGTTTGATGGATGTGGAGGAAGCGCGTGAGATCTGCCAGGTTCGTAGCAAGTGGCGGTCTGTTGTCTCTGCCTACCCCAATGGGAAATAGGCGTGAGATTATGTATGTATGTATGTTAAATAGCTTTGTTCATAATTTTTTTCCTGGTTTTCGTTTTTCGGCACATACACAAGTTCCTAAGGTACACGATAACATAAACTTCTAGCTAGTTTTACATAAATCTCCGCTCTCTCCATCATTCGTCTTGTAAATAAATATTCATCATGAACCCAGCATCACGGGCTAACGGCCTAACTATCTAGTGCGCACGTCACAACAATTATGTGCTCTCGAGTCGTTTATCACTGCCGCGATCTAGCAGTAAGTGTTAAGGAACACGTCAGATGCTCTGCGCCCGCGCCGCTCCCCGCGATCATGTGATTATAGTTAATAGAGACGCCGCGAGAGATATCTCACTCGTGTAGGGTGAGTCGCAGTGTTGTTGGTCAAGCAGACTGTGTTGTATTTTGTTTTTGTTGTTGTTGTCGTGCCCAGATCATAGAATAGATCATCACTTCATGATTTGCTTAGGTTAGGTTAGACTATTTCATGAAATTGTATACAACCATTTCATGAAATGGTCGACTATTTCATAAAATGTTCAATTCTATGATCTGGGCACGACATTGTCACTGCAGATAATTTTGTTACATGAATCATTTTGTCCTAAAACGGTCAGGTCTGGTAACAATTTTGCTACATAACAGTTTATGTACTGTTATCGTGCGCCCGTGGGAACCCGAGTTTTGACCAGTTACTGCGTGAAAAAGGAAATTTTCAGAAATTGAATACCTGTGCTACTTCCCTTCGGGAATAAGGCACTGACAAGGCGTATTTATATCTATACTAACATTATAGAGGAAAGATTTTTATTTTTGGATTTTTGTTACGACAAAACTAAAAAACTACAAGACCGATTTTAAATATTCTTTTACCAATGGAAAGCTAGAAGATCCCACAGGAACGGTAACTACGCGGGTGAAACCGCGCAGAACCGCTAGTTTTTACTATAATGAAAGTTTATTTCTACCGAACTATGGCAAAGCCAAAAGAAAGGGTTATGTTTCTAGCAGTCTTGAGGTGTCAATCTATTCGTTATTATGTTCCGTGTGACATAGGTAAGTTATGCTTGTAAAATGTTCGCGATTCGGCTTTTCTAATCAATCCGTGTTATATTCCATATACATATCTATGATAGAAGCAATTTAAACAGCCTAGTTGTTATCCGTAACCCAACCTAATCATCAACAGGTGTCAACAACATGCCGACTCACCCGAACATTCTTCTCGCAGCGGGGTGCGCGTGCGCAACGGGGAGCCTCGTTATTAGCACCTCGCAGCTCAAAGCGCGCCGCTATCCCCTCCACTCCCCCCACACCCCCCACGCAATCTGTCAACCTGTCAACTTGAATTAGGTAAGTGAAATAATTTTGATTCCGTCAAGTTTTTTGGTATGCCGTAATTATTTACTATTGTTCAGGGTTTGATTTTAATGTGCGGTGATAGCCTTATGGTTAAAGAGCCTGCTTCACATGATGAAAATCAGTGAGGCTCGGGTTCGAATCCTGGCATGTACCAATGAGTTTTTCAAAAACGGCTCGCTCGACGCTGCTCGACGGTGAAGGAAATCAGGACGCCATCGTCGCAATGTCTCTCTCTCACATAGTATAAAGTAAAATAGCTTTCCGTCTGTCTGTCTGTCTATATATCCGCTAACTTAACTAAGATAATCCTGCTCAGATATTTGCTGAATTTTTTTTTTTAAAAACTACATTTTAATAAACCTAGCTCTTTAATTACTGATTTTTATCTTTCTAAATTACCCTGTGGAGTCCAAACACTTAAAGATCACTGGCCACATTACTATACAATTATGTAATAAAACTGTCGAGTTGTATAAATTCCACATCTAAACTACTTTTCTTCCCCTATTACTACAAATAGGGCAATAATAATAGTAGACATGACAAGTACAGTTGCGTGCGCATCTTCAGCTGGCCGGTGCGCTCGCGCAGCTCTCTGATTGGTCGACGCTTCCCGCCAAACGCGCGGGGCGGTCGTTCCAAAACCGAAAACAATGATTAAACACTTTTGAATGCGCACCTTTAATTAACATCTAATGAAAGAGTAACAGAGACGGATAATACCGTTATGTTTGTTGCTAGTGACACGTTGAGGTATTATTCGTAATTAGAGTTTCTTGGGTATATGTTTAGTAGGCTATTATTTTTTACTACGATCAAGAAGTTTAAAGCCATCATTTGTTTAAAATTTTAAAGACCAACAGACGATTGACTCAGACCCATTAGTAATAAATGCTATCGTATACTTACTTCCTTAAATGTAAGAAAATACCAATAAATCAGCAGTGGATTGTTACGGGTTGATAATATTATGGTATAAGATTTTACGTCTGGTTTGAGGCAGATCTTTGAATAGATATAAATACATATTTACTTTTCAATATAATCTTTAAAATGGTTTGGTTAGGGCTTCAGGTATCCACAGTGTTGATAGTTATCTCGGTCAAAGGATCAGCCTAGCTATCCCGAGGGAAATGCAGCTTTGAACTATAGGTATTTTTATTCTCCAGAAATACTGTAAAAAATTCAATGTAAATCAATTTAATATGCTATAGTTTTGTATTGTTTAGACTTTACTTATTTAGAACCTTACTGCTCCTTAGACAATAAGTGGGATGTGACTTCGTTGATGTCGTTTGTATGGATGGACTTTCATGCTTCATTATCATTATCAAAGGCGACCCATTTTTGTTTCACGTAAGTATACCTACATTGTGTATGTTTACAGCCAAAAAATTCACTTAAAAATTTACGGACCGTTTCGTTTTTAATCTGATATAGATGCACTAATAACAGCTTTCGAGGCGCGGGCGTGCAAATAAACGGCTGGCAAATTAAAAAGTTTATTCCGTCTAAACAGCACACATGCATGGACTGTGTATGTGTGCATAGAATTTGAGTGTAGGGTTAGCTATAATTGCTAAGATGAAAAATGTGGTGAATAAAACATCGGCATATGTGGTAGTTTCGGTATCCCAGCAAGGACTGAGTTTGTTGAGAAGTGAAAATATTTTTTCTTCGCAAAGAATTTTGTTACCACGAAGAATATCGGTCGAAGATTAATTAATAACTTTTAAATTATCCAAACTATTTGGACATATGAATGCAAAAGTAACTTTCAATCTGTTTATCTGAATCTCTTTTGTGTTTGTAAATATAAAAATAGTCAGCGCCATAACTTTGCGTCATAAGTAAGGAGTATTAAATATTTTCAGATATTTTGCCATTATTACTGGGTATGCTTTCCAGGAATATTTTGCAAGAGCATAACACAAATCAAGTCCAAATCACTCATAAACTACACGAAAATTTAATTTGAGTCCAACCAACACGGTTTGTGGCAAGTTGGCAACCCTAATTCTATCACAATCACAATACACACGCCACACAAACGTACAGCCGAAATAACCCGGCCAAGCGCGACTTATTAACACATCAACCTCTCGCAACGGGACCCGGGGAAATTATTATTTAGCCGGTTAATAATGGAGTCATCATTTCGCCCGTGACAGCTTCACACCTTGAGACGGGACGGCGAATTGAGTCTCTTTATTATGCTCTCGGGCTTGTGCTTTTATTTTTTTAAACTTTTTTTATTTTCATGTTGGGTTTACGATCGTCTTTGTGAGAGCCTGCCGCGGCGCTCGTCGTGAGAGGTGTTAAACAGACGTCGATGTAAGAAGATAATCTAAATTGTTTATAAGGTTTTAATAAATTGGACTCGAAAATAATTAAGATAATAGCCGAGCTATAAATTGTAAATGACTTGTAATTCATAGCGGCTGTTTTGGATTCAATGTTTCTATTTTGATCTCTTCACAACTTTGAGGTAGATTTTGACTTGATTATTCGTCCATAAGTTACCTATTATAGATTATAATTTTTAATTATAATTATCACTTTATTACCCGTCACTCCTACTAGCACTCTATTCTTTTAGTAGACTTATTATAAGCTAAAAGTCAGAAATACTTTCATAAATTGTAGTATTCCATTTCTGGATATACCCACTTTTCACGAGATATTCTTTGGATCCCTAAACGTGATAGGTGGTGAGCCGAGCCCATCGCTGGACCGGGTCTTTAAGACATGCCTCAGAATTAATTCTAGGACCTGCGGGTTTCCTCACGATTTTTTCCTTCACCGTCGAGCTAGTGATAAATATGTACGTATGTTTTAAAAACTCATTATTAGTACATGCCAGGATTCGAACCCGATCCTCACTGATTTTAATCATGTGAAGCAGGCTCTTTAATCGTAAGTTTATCACTGTTCCTATATTATATTGGATATTCTAATTAAATTCATAAATCAAGAATACAATTCATAAAAATGTCATACACTCTACATACTTTTAAAGAAAAATAAAGTCTATTGTATATACCAAGTCCAAGTCCAAGTCTATTGTATGTGCCAAGAAAACATAAATGTTTATGCCTGCTCCACGATTCGTATTTAAAAAGTCCAGACCGGTAAAGCGACTAAACGAACCGATTGTCCGAATCAATAATCTCGTGTCTCATAATCTGCGATCGAACACGTAACGATAAGCCTTGTAGAGATGCTTTGTAGAATTTTATTAAGAACAAGCCGTTGAAGGTATTCTGGTTATGATTGAGGTACTCAAATTATTTATATTCTTTCTTCGGGTGCAATCTCCCGGCTTTCTGTGATATCTTTTTTGGACACCATTCAATAAATTTTGATCTAGTTTTCGATTACGAAATATATATTAAGCTATCAGACACAAAGCCAACAGACATTTTCATGGACACAAATGTTGACCCCGAGCGGGGATCGAACCCGCGACTTCCGGCTCAGAAGGCAGACTGAGCCAACAGGCCCGTCGTGATATAACGATTCTTTTGTTTTCCAGTATTGAAACACCCCTGAGATACCAATTGGGTTTTTAAATAAAGGAGAATACAGAGTGCTTTATGTAAATTATTATAATCTGTGGGAAGATTTGAAAACGCGATGGTTTAAGTAACTTTGTATAAGAACCATCGTTTGAGATTCCATCCAACGGGCATTGCAACATAGAATTAGCTGTCAAAATGCCAATCGTCGTTATAAGTGGTTAATAATATATAGGATGCATATAGGTTAATTAAAACGAGTAGAGGGCTGTTACGTACATTGTTAAGAGAACAAGTTCCCATTGTTTTCAATCATCTCCTCTAAAGATCATATATACCTATGTGGGTGTATATATATATGCTTTACAGATAATGATAACGTGTTAAATAAAACACTTGCATGGCATGTGATCTGACAAGTTTGTAGCTTGCCACTCGTAGTCACGAGGATAGAAAGGTTTGATCAGCAGGCGTATTCAGGGAGCTTCGATATTCGATATTCGGAACTCGGAATCGGAAAATTTGTCGAACACTTTCGAGATGGGCTGATGTCGGTGTCGAAAACTAATGTCATATGTGACATAAGGATTCGGAAAACTTTTCACTCGATCTAAATCGAATGGAAACGGTATCGAGCCTCCGTGAATACGTCTGCTGATCGCGTAAGCTTGTTAGGATCATGGCCAAAAGACAATTTTTTTTTTCTAGTAATCTAGCTGCGCCACTCATTTTCGCCACAATAGCAGATAGACTACGTCACTCGGGAATAATGTACATTGTGACATTACGAACCTCTATATATCAGTGAAAGAAGTTACAGTATCAGATCTGTAACGTAGTTCCTTCTACAAATATACAAACAACTTTACCTGTCTATCCACTCACTCACACACTGACTCACTGATTGACATAACTGTTCTCCCAGAAGGAGTGGTTTTGGAGAAAAGTCTTGTAGAGAAAAAGTGTTCAAGATGGCGGGGTGACCCAGGGAAAATTACAACTTAAAAAAAAAAAATGTCGGCCAGGCTTGCCTATCGTATCTCTTTTGTTTTTCGGCCGATTCGATTGAATTTTTTGGTATTTTTGGTATCTGTAGAAATGTTTAGATGATTTACGAAAAAAAATTAATAGGCACATTACGTAGTTTACCAGAAAAATCAAAAAAAACTGAAAATCAAAGATGGCCGCCCTGTGATTGGCTCTCAAAGAAAGGGATGGATTTTACCAGATTTTGAATGTCGATTTTCGGCTAGATGGCGACACCTGAGAGAGTTGGTCTGTATGGCGGGATTTGAGGTCTCATTACGTAATATTGCCGTGTTTAACAATTCTCCCGAAATTTGTCGTATTTTTTTACTTTTAACGCAAAATGTCAAAACTCGAAATTTTACCATTTTGCAAAAACACGTGACAGTCAATAGAACATTTTACCTCTCCCTATCACTCTTTATAAGTTTTTTTATTTTCGCCTGGCAACACTGAAAGTTATGACCATTTTAATTTTTATGGTAGACCTCAAAATACTCGAATTGATCTCCGAGATGCCAATATGCTGTAGATACGTGTTTAATGTCATTGCATAGGGCATATCCTGTAGTTTATCAGGAAAAATTAAAAAACAGAATGGCCGCTCCGATATTTTCTCTTTACAGAAAAATTTTGATTTTTATTATTTTCATAGGCATTTTAAGGCAAGTTGGCAACATTTTGGAAAGTTGGCTTGTATGGGTCTCAGTAAACAGGGTTGCCATGAAAAGTAATATTTTACAAAATTTTATTATTTTTCGACTTAAAATGGCTAAAACAAGATGGCCGCACCAAAATTAGACTTTATTTCTTTGTCACAATCGAACCGCGCATAGACACGCGTGGTCGCTTGCGGCCTCGCGCACCGCGCGACATCTAGTCTATATATATAAAACGATAAACTGACTGACTGATTGGTAATGTCAAAAATGCCTACACCGCTGGGTCTAGAGACTTGAAATTTTGCACATAGATAGCTCATACAGTGTAGGCATCCACTAAGAAAGGATTTTGCAAAATTCAACCCCTAAGGGGGTGAAGGGCGCAGATAAAAGCGAGTTTATAATATTAGTGTTGATTAATAGAAGCAGAATCGTTTTGGGTGGCAACGCCTCTACAGATGTAAATTGTTGTTTACAAGTATATTCCGCCACGTCAACTCATTTAGTTTTTGTGCGGCTGCTCCTCTACCTCATTTTTTTTATCTGACAGCGTTTAGGTGCCGAAATTTAATTAATTTAGTTGCTATTGCCTTATTTTATTACAGATCTTTTATTATGAGATAATTCCAAAACCCGTTCAGGGAATTGAGAGATGAGAAAATATTTAAGAAAATAATAATGATTATTTAATAATAGCACATAGTATCATAATAAGATTTTGGATATACGCACTTTGATGGTTCAATACGGACACTTATCAGCATTAGATTTTAGTTCGGCACAAAGTACAGTGAGTCGCCCGACAGCACAAAATCGTTATAAATTGTACACTTCTCGCGACTGCAAGTGTACGCAGAAAATATAAAAGGTAAGCTGACGAAGAACGCAAGTAATTAGCAATAAATTAACTATTCAATTACTAGCTTCAGTTAATTAAGTCGTTGCCTCGCGAGGCAAAAGGTAATTTAATTACTATGAGTCTGTCCGTATGTCTGCCTTGCATCGCATGTTTTTACACTTCGTAACATAACGATGTTATGAGTTTTCTATTGTTGCAACAAGTTGCATTTGGTCGTATGCGCAACGAAATGTTAAGAGTTGTAAATATGTGTTTTTTTGTTGTGGTTGGGTTGACTACAGCTGACTAGCGTTTAGATGCGCTAAACTTGCATTGTTGTTAGTACAAATTGTCTAAGAATGATTTATTAAGACGTTTGAAAATTGCGCACTGAGGTTCACGCTTGAGTAAGTTGGGGACAAAAACCTAACATACGCTTTTCGACGTTTAAAATGTTTATGAATGTAGTACATAAACGTATGCTTAACTAGTATATTATTATAGTAAAAAATGCTCAAGCCTTTATACCCGAGGGGCCGATGTGTTCCATTCCTGAATACCTACTTTTCATGGGTATATTTTTAGGACTAATTAGGACCAGGTAATCCCATCGTGGACTTGGTCTGTTACACATGCCTCAGAATCAAGAGTTATAATGATGATAAATATGGAAGAAAGTTTTTTAAAAATTCATTGATACAATACAATGCCATCACCAGGATTGGAACCCAAGCTTCACGCTAGAGATAGACATGTAATCTATGAACCTATAAATACTTAATATTCTAAATCCAAAATTACTCCATCTTTTCTCTGTTAGCTTTTCAGCGCTAAACCACAGAAGCGATCTTGGTGAAATTTTATTAAGGATAGGTACTTTTCGCGACGTCGACGACGACGACGACGGCGAAGTCGCGACTAAAAGCTAGTAAGAAATAAAAATATAAGGCTCCAAAAAGTCCTAACTTGATTTTCAATTTAAAAACCAAACTTCATAATTAAAATAAGTGTGCAAAATTACCTCAAATCAAGCGAGATACTTATTATTTTAAGTGGAGGTCGACCCCGACCGGTGAGCATTTAATTAATAAGGAAAATACTAATTATTATAAAAAATGACGTATTGTAATTGTCTGAGCCGACGCCGGAATGCGCCGGGCCGAGGCACGTTCGATGCCAATCGTAAAAAACTGCCCGCCCCGCCTCATTTGACTGCACAGTGCTTCGAATATTCATGGTTATGGCCAAGAATATCAGGTGGAGCATAAAACTACGCGTACTTAAAAATATATAGATAGTATAGTTGAATTAATTTAGCAAAGAATATACTGGTGATATGTGAGTATTTCCAGAAGTGAATTACCTTCGACAACCCCCTTGGAGATAAATCCAGTGATTTTAAAATATATGTTATGTTTACCATCAGATCATTGTGCATTCGTTTTCTCCTTTTATAATATAGAAAACTAGCGACCCGCCCGGGCAATACTGATACTAAAACCTTACTTTTGAACACTCTATCTATAAAAAAAACCGCATCAAAATCCGTTGCGTAGTTTTAAAGATCTTAGCATACATAGGGACAGACAGACAGCGGGAAGCGACTTTGTCTCGTACTATGTAGTAATATTTCATAAAATCATAATTTACTTATAGCATTGCTGCTTTTCTGTGTGATAACGTTTAAAACCCATGCAATAAAACAAACCAATCAAATCGAACACGACGTAAATCAAGTACGCTTATTTTGACCGCCACATCCTGCCCACTGTGCGCTCTGGCCAATTACATAAAAGCGTTTCATTTGCCGCTGCAAAGTGTTATTGTGTGACCCCGCGCGATACAATCGGCTCGGATCACTCGCTTTGAACCACTTTGCTCCGTACAGTTTCACTAACGTACAGTTTATTTCTTACCGTACCTTCTGTTTTTGCCTCTTCACGGCTAAACCGTTGAACTGATCTTGAAGAAAGTCAGGGATACAGCTTCATCATCAACCCGTAGCACATAAATAACCATATTGTCATCCAACCTAAACGTATATACAAAATTTCAGCTCAATCGGTTGAAGATATCTGCTTCAAAATTTAGTTGCAAGATTCCACCCGAAAAAACATACCTACAGTAGACAAGCTGACCAGTGGTCTGGGTTTCATTTGGAAGAAACAAATGGTTATTTCCCACCTCAACTGACATGGGCCAACGTCAAAAACCAATCGCTTTCAGTTGCAGATTACAATCACCTCTAACATGTCTATTATTATCTGTTCTTATTTGTTTTGTTGATGAGAAGCAGATCGTGCGTATATTTATTCAAATTGGAATGAAATATATGCGTGACTCAATGTCAAATTAATGAAGGCATGCGAGAAGTGTCTGTCTCATCTTTAGGTCGATGGCATATTTTTTATGTTAGGCGGCATAGGCAACATAGTAATTGCATCTATAAGCACGAGACGAATTAAAACATTTTGAGATTAGTTCCATGCACAAAAATACAAAAATTTTCTTTATAACACAACGTAATAATATCACTCGATAATCGTCAGTAAAATAATAGCTTAGTCCATTTTAAATAAATATTGAATTGACTTGTTGAGACAAAAAAACTTTACTATGTCTATCTTACATCTTATAGCACATTTTCTGTTCACTGCAACTTTAATTGACACTAATTGCCACATACCTAATATGTTCTTATATGTTAAAATCTGAAATAAATAACAAAATTTTCTCTTCGAATTCTCGAACGTTTTTTTAATGAAACAGTTGCTTCTTTAAAAAGAAAAAAGTAAGTTTTGATTTTCGGCAAGTGGGGTGACTCGCTAAGCGCAAAGGAGAAAAGTTTTAAACCCTACGCTTCAGATCCGAATCCAATGTGTAAGTATGGCGTATTAATTAATGTACGCCATCATTCTCCTGCACTATCTAGACCCGACCTAGCTCTTTAGCTAATACATTTTTCTTTTGTTTATTTCTTTTGTACCAAAGAGATTCAGATTCAGAATAAGAGTATGCTCACAAATGAAAATCTGTGCTGTTTATCCTACTAATATTATAAACGCGAAAGTTTGTATGGATGTCTGGATGTCTGGATGTCTGGATGTTTGTTCCTCTTTCACGCAAAAACTACCGAACGGATTTTGATGAAACTTTACAGTTATGTAGCTTATACATCAGAATAACACATAGGCTATAATTTTTAAAGATAGTGCTAGAGTTTTTCAAAATATCACAATAATTGTCAAGTGAGTCTGAAAAAAATCTGCCATCTGCGAGTTATTCTGGCGTACGCTGCAAAAACTGAGTCTACGGTAGACTCGAACGAAACGCACATCAAATTGAAGAGCGTAAAAAATAAGTCGATCTGAGTCGACAACTTATAGGCGGAAAATTCGGATTATCGAGTATTTTCAATATAAAAATGAGTTGCTAAGTAAACATGTCAATGTCATCAATGTGGCAATGGTGTAGTATATAACGTCATCAAGTGTCACAGGTTCGTATTCCCTTCTCCTTTGTGATTTGAGTAAATAAGATTTAGCAGAGAGAAGATAATAACGATGTTTTCAAGAGAGGTTAAATGCTCTTTTTATGCCCGGTTCCTATATTTAGTTTATTGTGAAAGTAAAGAAACGGCTTGAAAGATGATATAGTGACTAGGATTGAAAAAGGAATGCTGAGGTGGTTTGGTCACATTGAGCGGATGAACGAAAGTCGTCTAAAGGCTGATTCACGTTACACCGTGCCGGGTCCGGGCCGGGCCCCAAGGGTATACAAGGGTGTTGTGAATGGACGTGTCGGTAGAGGACGACCTAAGCGTACCTACATTGACCAAATCGCCGATGTGTTGAAGAAAAGTCAGATAAAGAGTACCCGAAACCGACGAGCAGAAGAAAAGCCAGATAAAGAGTACCTGAAACCGACGAGCATGCATGAGTCTTTAGATGGATGTGGGGGAAGCACGAGAGATCTGCCAAGTGCCAGGTAATAATAATATTAATCCTACAAATATTATAAACGCGAAAGTTTGTATGGATAGATGTCTGGATGGGTGTTTGTTCCTCTTTCACGAAAAAACTACTAAACGGATTTTGATGAAACTGTACAGTTATATAGGTTATACATCAGAATAACACATAGACTATAATTTTTAAAGATAGTGTGTGAGTTTTTCAAAATATCACAATAATTGTCAAGTAAGTCGGAAAAAAATCTGCCATCTACGAACTATTCTGGCGTACGCTGCAAAAACTGTAGAGTTTACACGTATATAATGTACAAGAGAAAATATGTTTGTCTTAATTAGCCCTAAAAAAATCCGCGACAGCATATATCTATCTTTTATGAGTAAGCCATTATCGCCAAAACAGTGAACCATAAATACAATAAAAATTGATAAAAAAAAATGTCTAATGCACATAATATAGTAAAATAAATACTTTTATTAGACTTCGTCTTTTACACTACATCATTACACTAAATAAATAAATTTAGAATATAATTAATATTTTAATAGTTATGACGATTTTATTAATCGAGTGCGCGTTGCGCCGTGCGCATGACGGCGGGCGAGGTGGGGGAAGAAGTCGCTCATCGCTGAGTGCTCGACCCGAACGCGGGCAGACGCGTGAGAGGCAGACGTCATTGACGGTCGTGTCCGTTTTGCGAATTTTCTATTCGCAAACTAGCGTGTTGTTATAAACGCTCTGTACCTATTGCATCATGCGGTTCAGCCGGGGAAGCTGTCACGCGCGATTAGACCATCCAGAGGAGGAACTCAGGATGACCACATAACCGGGGTTAGGATTTCTACAAATAAAAAGTCAACGTGTTTTATAGGATAGAATTTATTGGTAACAAACGGAAAGCCTAAAAACACGGTAAACGAATAGAAATATATGTTCCTACTCCTACTAAGGTTCTTGGGAAGTCAATTGTAAGGAAAAGAAAAAGTTAAACCTGGGCTTTTAGATAGGTGGATCTAGAGACTAAGAGCCGCTAATATAAAATTAATGGGACATCCTACGCCTCAACGTACGGTACCGTATAGGAAATAGGTGTTTTAGTTCTTGATTAAAGGTTTAAGACTATCGGTTAAACGTAATAATCCTTAGTCGAAGATTTCCCTGAACATGAGATTTTGGGTTTAGGTAAATTTGGGGATTGGGGTCTTTTAACTACAATGATGCCATTTGGTGTCAGACTTGCGGATCTTCAAATGCGGTGGAAGAGCTGTCTTGATCGACGATATCCTCGATATATCGAGCTGTGAAAGTAGCTAGACTTAACGAGACGTTTCCACAAGCCGAACTGCGAAGGCTGGAACAGGCGGAGCGTGAGGCAGCTCACAGAGCTGCTGAGACACCAGAACAGTCCCAAGATCGGCATCGACAGCATGCTGAGTATTTAGCATCTCAAAGAGCTGCTGAGACATCTGAACATTCCCAAGCTCGGCGTCAACGGGACTCTGAGTATCTGGCATCTCGACGAGCTGATGAGACACCAGAACAGTCCCAAGATCGGCGTCGACAGCATGCTGAGTATTTAGCATCTCAACGGGCTGCTGAGACACCTGAACAGTCCCAAGCTCGGCATCAACAGGACTCTGAGTATCTGGCATCTCGAAGAGCTGATGAGACACCAGAACAGTCCCAAGATCGGCGTCGACAGCATGCTGAGTATTTAGCATCTCAACGGGCTGCTGAGACACCTGAACAGTCCCAAGCTCGGCGTCAACAGGACTCTGAGTATCTGGCATCTCGAAGAGCTGATGAGACACCAGAACAGTCCCAAGATCGGCGTCGACAGCATGCTGAGTATTTAGCATCTCAACGGGCTGCTGAGACACCTGAACAGTCCCAAGCTCGGCGTCAACAGGACTCTGAGTATCTGGCATCTCGACGAGCTGATGAGACACCAGAACAGTCTCAAGCTCGGCGTCGACAACATGCTGAATATCTGGCATCTCAACGGGCGTCTGAGACACCCGAACAATCCCAAGCTCGGCGTATTCGGCAGGCGACTTACCTGGCGTCTCAAAGAGCTACAGAAACCGTTGAAGAAGCTGAATCTCGCAGACGCGCTGTTGCAGAAAGGGCACAATAGCGACGTCTAATATTCACAAGAAATATGTGGGCGGTATTCGATAAGGGTGCATTTGAGTATGACGAGACTCTTGATTACGAAAGCCACAAGCTTATAAAAATAGAAGCGATGAATAAAGAATGCAGATTTTGCGATGCTCTTAAATGGAAAGAGGAAGTTGCAGGCATGTGTTGTTCGGGGGGAAAAGTAGCCCTTTCTTCACTGGACGAGCCAGTTGGACCTCTGAAAGAACTTTTCTCTAATGAAACAGATGAGTCACGCCGTTTTCTCAAAAACATAAGGAAATACAATACATGCTTCCATATGACATCTTTTGGGGCGGATAATATTGTTTCGATGCCAGGATTTTGCCCGACTTTCACAATACAAGGGCAAATATACCACACAATTGGTTCTTTGCTTCCTGCTCCCAATACGCAACCAAAATTTTTGCAAGTTTATTTCATGGGCGATGAGGAAGCACAAGTTAATAGGCGTTCTGAGTACGTACAAGGAGTGGAAAAAAACACGGTTCAAAAAATACAACAAGTTATAGATAATCACAACATTTTAGTGCATGAATTCAAAATGGCTAAAGATATAGTGACAAGCGATAATTATAAGGTTGTGATACATCCAGATCGTGTACCACGTGGTGAACATACAAGACGATTCAATGCCCCGACCACGAATGAAATAGCTGCCGTATTAGTTAGCAGTGAACAAACTACGTCTCGGGATATCGTTATTCAGGCGCACGATGGCCGGCTGACTAGAGTTCCGGACACTCATCGATTTTATGATGCTCTTGAGTACCCGATAATTTTTTGGAAAGGGCAAGAGGGATACAGTTTTGATATTCCTCAGACAAACCCAGTTACAAAACAACCCATACCAAACAAAAAAGTGTCCTGCAAAGACTTTTATGCTTATCATATGATGGTACGTAGCAACAATTTTAATTTATTGCTGCGATGTAGACTTCTCCTTCATCAGTTTTTGGTAGACATGTACGTTAAAGTAGAGAGTGACCGTTTAAGATTTATTTCCTTGAATCAAACGAAACTGAGAGCAGAAAATTATATACATTTACAAGACGCGATAAGGAATGATGCGGATTTAGATCCAAATAACTTGGGTCAAATGGTAATTCTCCCGTCATCATTTGTAAACAGCCCGAGATATCTACATGAATACACACAGGATGCATTCACATACGTTCGTAACTACGGCAGACCTGATCTGTTTATTACAATGACGTGTAATCCCGCTTGGCTAGAAATCACTAGAGAGCTCATTCAAGGTCAAAATTCAACGGACAGACATGACTTAACAGCCAGAGTATTTAGAATAAATAAGTTCAAAAATTAGTTGCTAAATAAATGGTAAAATATTTGGTGATATGAAGTGCTTCATGTACTCGATCGAGTGGCAAAAAAGAGGTTTGCCTCACGTGCACTTACTGCTGTGGTTGATGGAAAAGTTACGCCCTAACCAAATTGATGAAGTCATAAGTGCGGAGATACCAAACCCAGAAACTGATCGAAAACTCTATGATACTGTGACTAAAAATATGATTCACGGTCCCTGTGGTGCACTAAATCCGTCATCACCATGCATGAAGGAAGGAAAATGTACTAAAAAGTATCCAAGGGCGCTATTAAAAGATACTCAAACCAACGACAAAGGCTATCCTCTGTACAGGCGTAGAGCACCAGAAGATGGCGGCCGTACGATAACTCAAAAAATCAGAGGTGGAATTCATGAAATATTGGTTGATAACCGCTGGATTGTCTCATATTCTCCTCTTCTCTCAAAAATTTTTAATTGTCACCTAAATGTAGAGTTTTGCAATACGGTACAGGCGATAAAATATATTTGTAAATATATCAACAAAGGTAGCGACCAGGCTATTTTTAACATCCGAGAGCAAGGAAATGTTAATATTAACCTGAGAGATGAGGTGCAAACATTTCGAATCGGTCGATATGTTAGTAGTAACGAAGCAGCCTGGCGGATCTTGGGCCTGCCTCTGCATGAGAGACACCCAACAGTCACTCATCTTGCGGTACATCTTCCCAATGGTGAGCGGATTTACTTTACTGAAAACAATTTTAGAGAGAGAATGGCTGCACCACCTAGGACGACACTAACTGCATTTTTCCAGCTTTGCCAAAATGACGCATTTGCAAAAACATTACTTTATGTTGACGTACCCCGCTACTATACATGGAACGCGTCTTGGAAAGAATGGAAACGTCGTTTACAAGGAACTCCTGTCGATGACTGGCCAGGTGTGAAGGCAGGAGATGCTCTTGGGCGCATTTAGACAGTGCACGTTAGCAACTTTGAATGTTACTGTTTGCGAATGCTGCTGAATGTAATCCGGGGCCCCACAAACTTTTTGAATATAAAAACAGTTAACGGCCAAGAACTTGAAACTTTTCGACAAGCGTGTGAAAAGTTGGGGTTGTTGGAAAATGACAACCACTGGGATGCCACAATGGAAGAGGCCGTGCTGTGTCGCTCTCCTTCGCAAATAAGAGAGCTATTTGCAATTTTGATATGCACTTGCGGCATATCGAATCCTCTTCAACTATGGGATAAGTATAAAACTGCTTTATCAGAAGATATCTTGCACAGATTCGAAAGAATGGATCAAGTCAACAATGAACTATGCTTGAATGAAGCACTGCGACTTATAGAGGACAAAATGATAACAATTTCCGGAAAGAAATTGTCCGACTTCGGCATGCCCACACCACAACGTCGAGGAGAGCTGTCGACCGATTTGATCAAAGAGCTAAGCTACGATACCGCTTTGTTAGAGGCTCAGATCAGCCGAACAGAGCCACGTCTGCTACCCGAGCAAAAAGACATTTATAACAAAATATTACAACGAGTTGACCTTGGTGAAGGAGGCCTTTTTTTTCTTGATGCCCCGGGCGGTACAGGCAAAACATTTTTGCTTAATTTGCTTCTAGCAAAAATTCGTAACGACCGTAATGTTGCATTAGCTGTGGCTTCCTCTGGAATCGCTGCAACGTTACTGAGTGGTGGACGGACAGCACACTCAGTTTTTAAGTTACCTCTTAATCTGGCAAGCGAAGAAACCCCAACGTGCAACATCAGTAAGAGCAGTGCCCGTGGCGCCCTGTTGCAACAATGTAAGCTGATTGTGTGGGACGAATGCACTATGTCACACAAACGCGCCATCGAAGCGCTTGATCGCTGTCTACAAGACATAAAAAACAATCGAAAGCTGATGGGTGGTGTGGTACTGTTATTAGCAGGGGATTTCAGACAGACTTTACCTGTTATCGAGAGAGGCACTGCAGCAGACGAAATTAATGCATGTCTGAAAGCATCATATCTGTGGACCAAAGTTGAAAAGCTTTACCTTACCACTAACATGCGAGTCCAGTTATTCAGCGATGTCGAGTCAGGAGCATATGCCCAAAAACTCCTAGAAATTGGTGAAGGCCGCCTAGACACCGACCAAGAAGGTATGATTCTTTTCACAAACCAATTTTGTCATGTTGTGGAGTCGGAAGATGAACTCATTGATCAAGTTTTTCCGAATCTTCAACAAAATATTCTCGATGAAAACTGGTTGTGTGAAAGAACCATACTGGCACCAAAAAATGAGACTGTTGCAAAAGTAAATAACAAAATCTTAGACCAAATAACCAGCGAAACATCAGTGTATAATTCCATCGACACAGTCATGTCATCCGATGACACTACGAGCTATCCCGTGGAGTTCCTAAACTCTTTGGAGTTATCTGGGGTGCCATCACATAAGTTAGAAATAAAGGTCGGTGTACCCGTTTTGTTAATGCGTAACTTGGACGCGCCAAGATTATGCAACGGTACTCGATTGCGAGTCACCGAACTGGGAAGGCATATTGTGAAGGCCACAATCTTAACTGGAGAAGCCAAGGGAGACAATGTTCTTATACCACGCATCCCGATCATACCCAATAACTTACCATTTAATTTTAAACGCCTGCAGTTCCCATTAAAAGTTGCTTTTTCAATGACTATCAACAAATCGCAGGGTCAAACCTTAAAGGTAGCAGGCATACATTTGGGCACACCATGTTTTTCCCATGGCCAGCTCTACGTAGGTTGCTCGCGCGTTTCTAAATCGCAGAATCTGCATGTTTATGCTGAACGAAAAAAATCGTATAACAAAGTTTATAGGAGTGTATTGGAGTAGCTACCTATACATTACTTAGTTTCAATTTACGCACATACATTACTCAATATAGAACAAGGGTATCTCAAATTAATTCACAAGTAATCCGCAAAAGCAATTTTAATAAATTTTAGTATAAAGAGAGATATTGAGAGATAATAAGCTACTTGAAGTACTTACTAATCCTGCGCAGACGAAGTTGCGGGTACCAGCTAGTTTAAATATAAAACTATGTGGACATGTTTATGTACAGTAATAACACGTAACTTGACTTCAAAATTTGGGTAAAGAAGGTTTTGGGTAAAAAAGT
Organism: Ethmia dodecea; assembly: GCA_963855545.1. NCBI lineage: Eukaryota > Metazoa > Arthropoda > Insecta > Lepidoptera > Depressariidae > Ethmia > Ethmia dodecea. The sequence goes on along the minus strand of OY979446.1, from coordinate 12,054,244 downwards.
ATTTATTAAACCTACATAAAACTGGTGAAAGAAATAAATGTACTTATTTCTAATTACTCAATTAATTTTCTACTATACCTTAATTATATTTCTATTTAAAATGTTTAAATTCCATGTGGTTCTGCTTAAACGGACCCTAACCAACTTTGCGGTAACATAACTAATCGATAATAAGTACGTTTAAAAAGACAGCTTACAAAACGGTTTACGACAAAAGGAAAAAAATAACAACATCCGATAACATTGAGATTACCCGAGATTACCGCTTATAATGCCATTACGATCTGTGCCTTTGTGTGCCCGTCGGCTGTTTACGGAGATGGTTTCACGCCTTGTTTTCGTAACTTTGAAAGTAGCTGTGACATAGATTCTATATTTAAAAAGTTATACTTGACTTTTTTTTATAATTTTTCTGTGGGTAGTATACCTATACGACTTTGTAAATCTATATTGGAACCGTGAGTTATAATGAATAATACTGCAAAACATGGATTGTTCCAGTTGCTACATTACTTATCTGATATATTTTTTTATACAACCCAGAAACACTAAAGTTATAGCTACAAGTTCTTATAGTCTATAGAGCAGACACAAAATGCAATACAATTATGTAAGAACTAAATTTTTTTGAACATTGATAAACTTTGCGCTGTCCTCTTCCTACTTCAATGAGTGTAACAGGTTTTTTAGAGCTCCTTCACATTAGATCGTAAGCAGCGCGACTGCCGCGAACCACTGCAAACCAGCAAAAGCAGGAGCAACAATCATATTTCCTCGTGGATTTCTAATCTATATATATAAAATGATAAACTGACTGACTGATTGGTGATATATCAACGCACAGCCTAAACCGCTGGGTCTAGACACTTGAATTTTTTCACATACGTAGCTTATACACTGTAGGCATCCACTAGGAAAGGATTTTGCAAAAGCTAGTCCATTATAAGAAAGAAATGCGCCACCCGCGTGGATGTAGTTGTGATAAGAAGGTTTCTGTTGCTATCGCGCTGCTGCCGCACTGCTTGCGATATAATGTGAAGGAGCTCTTATGCTTCTGTTTCCAATGTTGCTTATGCAATGAAAACTTACGCGCAAACATTCAACTAGTATCGTTTTTGATGATACGGATATTATCGAATGACTGTGTACACTTTAATAATATACCATAAACCCCTTGCAGGTGTTAATACAGACCGATCAAGCACCAGGTTCAGACAGGCTTAGAAGAAAAATAAATAAATCAAAAAAACATTTATGTGCTAAATAATCGTTTACAAACCATGCAAAATCATTATGAATAAACATAATTCTATTATGTCTCAGAATTGTTACCTGGCCGGTTATACACTAGCGCCTTATCCCTGCTAGAAAGAGATAATTTTTTCCGGAATTAACAACTTATATCCAGTTCATTTTTCAGCCCCTGGAAGAGATAGGTAGGTGGTGAGTCCTAAAGATATTTTGATTCACCGTCGAGCATAAACTAATATGCATAAGTTATAAAAAACTCTTTGGTACACGCCTTTTCCTATAGCCCTCTACTATGACGGGCCTGTTCTCTCAGTTGGTGTGCCTTCTGAGTCGGAGGTCGCGGGTTCGATCCCCGTTTGGGGCAAACATTTGTGTGCATAAACATGTTGGTTGGCTTCGTGTCTGGGTGTTTAATATTTATTAAAGTATGATTTATCATTTGTTTATTAGCCCATAGTACAGGCTCTGCCTAGTTTGGGAATGAATAACCGCGTGTAAATTGTTCCTCACAATTTATTACAACATGTAATAGAATAAGCGCAATTCCTGAAATTAGTTTGTTCAGTATTGACTACTTATTCTATTTCAGGTATTTTTAATATGTGTTATATTAAAAAAAAAAAAATTGCGTAGCTGAATTTAGTGCTTTCTATGGACATCGTGCTATTAATAATCAATATTTAAGAAAATTGGTTAGACATAACTAAACTTCGATTGCATCATATTTTTTTTATATTAATATACTAATTGGGGTGTATGAGGAATTGCGCTTTTTCTGTTCCGCGTTGTATTATACTAAAGTATCATTAATTACTATAAAGACTGTAAAATCTTACAAAACATCCACTGAGCCAGTAAGCCGAACGCGCAAACTGATTCCTCTCCTCAAACAGCCTCCATTGTGTTCTTAGTTTAAAAAAAGCCGCGTCCGAACAATCGCGGGGATTTATCAAAATAATAAGGCGTTAAGACGATACCTTTAATAGTTTGTTAACCGCTGTAATGTCCGAATAATAAGCGCGCTGGCTGCCATAACAATAACACTGAAAAATAATAACCCTCGCCTCTGATAAGGAGGCTTGAGTTGAGACCGCGTTTTTTCTTTCTGCTTTGTTTATAAAAGGCGCGGAGGTAGTGCTGTGTTGGGAAGGTACTTATATAATAATATACTAGCAGGTTTCCAGGCGTTGCTTGTTAGAGATTTTGAAAAAAAAAGATTTCGTAGTGAGTGAGTTAGTGGTATTTCGCTAAATTGTTGGTCAATATTTATATACGGTCATTTAAAAGGCTCCACTTCTTTTATAGCTAAATGATGCTAAATACGTATTATGTACTTAGTAAGTTCTGGGCAAAAATCGAATCTGCAACCTTTGGCTCCGAAGGCAGTGGCTCTACCGACTTAAACAGTTATACCCGTGCGACAAACTCAATCCAAGTGCTTTGCTAGACTTGTAAATTGGAGTTCTTCAAAAACTGTTGTCAGTAGAATTATTATTAAGTAATACATAGGATACACCACCACAAAAGGATAGGATATTCATTTTAAAAAGACAGCCCTACAGATAGTTATTTTAAAATAGGTATGTAGTCCAGGCAATGAAGCGGATTTTTGTATGAAGACCCCAACATTAATTCCTCAGTCGATGAAACTTTGCTGGATTGTAGTATAGTATGAGACAATATTTGCATAAAAAAATCAAAAAAAAAAAAACTAACCGAAGTTAGGTATTTTTACTGAAATACTTATTTATTTGATATCTTTGTTGGGAAAAATGCTCAGTCAAAATTTTCTTCCCCAGCAATATTCATGTGTGTTAATAAAGCTATATGCGAAATATCCAAAAAAACTCCTGGTAGAAACAACAAAACTCAGACGTATATGTACCTTGCACGGGAAAATTGCTGAGTCCATTTTTTTAACTGGAATGTCATTTAATAGTCGCTGTGGACTTACAATAGGAAAATCCAAAATAAAAACCGTCTCGCTACATTATTTTCAGAAAATTTCAAATTATTAACAAAAAAAGATTTTTTTTTTTAGTATAAAAACCTAACTTCGGTTAGGTTTTTTTTTTGGATTTTTTTATGCAAGTATTGTCTCATACTATACTACAATCCTGCAAAGTTTCATCGACTGAGGAATTAATGTTGGGGTCCACTACCTTTATTGCCTAGACTAATGGTTATTCAACTAATTTGGTGTGGCACTTTATAAGCATTTTGTATTAGAAGCTATTTTTGTAAGTATAAAATTGCCCCTGTCCGCTTAGGCTCAAGGTCAAAACTGGGCAGTTTCAGTGATGAAATATCTGTGCAATCCCCTCGGGAATAAGGTGTGAACGTGTTAATTAAAAAAATATAATTACTAAAGGTATCATCATACCTACTACTACTACTTTACCTTGAAATTCCCCATTTAAAATAACTGACTTTTCTACATTTCTCTTTTAAGTATGTAATGCCTAGTCTCTCATTAAGTTCTAGTCTTGGCCATTGCTCTGTTCTTCAATTAACTGGATGCAAGCAGTAACTGGAGGACATTAAGTGGTTACGTTGTAATGGGCTCTTTAATGTTTATCGCCTTTACCGTCAGGTGATTGTAAGTGAAAATCTCTAGCGGTGCTCTCAAATTTAAAAGTTAAATATGTCTTAATCTGAGGTTTGATGACAAGAAAGAAATTGATATGGACATAGTTTATGTAAGACAAAGCTCTTGAACGAACTTATAAATAAAATAAAACATCAATAGTATTAGGACTTAAAGTTAAAAAAAATGTATGAATAATGTAAAAATTTGTATATTTATGCATTTTATATACATAAATACTGTAATAAATGCATTTTTATTCGATTATAAGAATATAAGTAATTAAAACTTTAGGGGGTAATGTAGCTAGTACTCACCTAGTATGGTGATCAGGCTTCTTTTCAAATCAAATCCTTTTATTTGCTTACAATAGGGTTGCGACACTATAATATCTGTTTTATTTAAAGCTTTCAGTTCAACTATATTTTCCCATTGTCAAATGGACTTTTCTTTTAAGAAAGCTTCTTTACTAAAATAGGGTTGTCATACTTCATAGAAAATTATTAAACGCTAAATAATTATATGTATATTTTGCTTCTCAAACAGAGTGTAGTCATAACAGCACACATTGAGTGGTCCAAATTGACGGCACGATTTCGAAAAGTGTTGGTACAAACCGCAAGTGCCTGATGGAATATGATTATTGAACTTTTAAAGCAGCCATTTGGTGGCTTTTGTTTTTAGCGATACAGTAATAATATATTATACAGAAGACTACGTGAAACCTCGAGAAAAATTATAAGTATATTACAGATTAAATGGTAAGTATATTACTGAAACTATATGATTTTTATAAAATACTAGCTGACCCGTCAGCGGCGATCCTGGTTTTTTCCGTTCTCGTGAATTTTTTTTCTCCATTCTCGTGGGAATGGGAAGAGTGGTAGCTTGCTTTTCAATTCCAGAGAGCGAAGTCTCTGGCAAATGCTACAATAATATAAGTTAAAATATAATAAAATTGCGAATTCTCGAGTCCGCAAAATATCAAAACACCAATCATTACGAAGTTTGCCTGGGAGCATTCAGCTGGTTAAGAAATAAAATCATTTAGCGGTAAATCGTGGCAGGTCGGTACTACACACGGCAGGATATAAATGGCGGGGCGGAGCGGCGTGAGCGCGATCCGCGATAGCTGCGCGGGCGCATCTCGGCCGTACGATGCGTGTGCGTGCTTTACCGCCGAGTATGGGCCATAATAATTGTGATTAATGATTGAAAGTTTAATGTGTGATTTGAATAAGGCTAATTGTAGTAATTACAGCGGAGAGAAAACGTAATGTCTGAGTTGTATTGTATAATGTCGTTCGGACATATTGAAGTTAAATTGTAAAGGATTTTTAAGAATGTCTTGCTATAAATACAAAATTTACATGCAACATTCAGAGAAGGATGTACCGATATAACTATAATACCTTTGTCTACGGATTCACTAAAGTCATTAATTTAGTTTCTACGAGTATGAATTGCTGTACTGTGCAAAAAATATGTTTTATAACACATTTGCTCGTAAAAGGTGTCGTATTTCACCAATTTCAATATCGTATTGTATCTCATTACGCCCAAGTGCGGTAAGTGTAATGTAAAACGCACGGTTTATCAAGATGCTCCGTCTTAAAACGAAGGGTTCTTTTTAAAATGTCAGCAAAGAGTTTTTATGTCAAAAAGTTGTCAACATTTTATGATTAAAATTAACTTTGGGAGATAAAATATAATAAAGAAATATTTATGTACATAATTCTTTAATTTAATTAATTTTGACAGTAAATTACAACCAATTAATCTGTAACAAAAACACAAAAATATTAATTTACTTTATAAGTAATACTGGCTGTTTTTGTGCCTTTGCCTAAAAAAAAATGCTGATGCGCGCCGCGCGCTTTCTTTTAACGCTGTATTGTTTTTATTCGTTTACCATAGTCGGAGTTTTATTTTATTTCCTCGCAAATGTGTTATAAAACGTCGTATGACATACGTGCGCTTTGACAATTACAGCCTCTGCTTACTTGTAACCCTCGCCTACGGCTCGGGCTAGCAATATCGCCTCGGCTGTAATTTTCAACCTACCGCACTTATATCATAATGTACTATTATTTAAAAAAAAAAGAAACACGGAAAATAATTTTATTATGTTTAACTCAATGAATTCTAAATTACATCTACTATGGTTTAAAAAATGATGATTTATCACTCATATATATAAAAAAACAGATCTGTGTGATTTATAGACTGCATGTCATTTTAAATTTAAATTTCGAGGCTTCTCGTGTCAACTCAAGCTTGTCTATACATACTTAAGTTTTTTCTCTATGTTTTTTTTTTTGTATGAGCGTATATTTTCAATAACTGTAATAAAATTGTAACTGGGCGATCTCTGTACTCGGTAGGTAATATTAAAAAAAATGTAATCAGTCAAGCAACCTGCGGTTCCATTGCGCGACCGAACAATTAAAAATCTATTGTCTCATTTTCTTGTCTCAGTGTCTCTTAAAAGGTATGAGGGGTATTTATAACAGCAAATGCCAAAACAATAGTTTTTAGAATTTCTGTCTGTGATGTCAAAAACTACTCTACGAAATTTGATGCAGTTTTTACAGTTGTGTTGTTGCAGGTCTCTATTAAAATCTACAGTACATGTTTCATGTTAATATACGTCGCTTAAACGCAGAGTTATTTATACCTAGATTTTTGAACTGGGTATGGGGACGGAGTGAAGCTGACAAAAGTTATGTTAAACCACTTCATTTATAATTATTTCATCATATGCATTGCCGGATTACTTCGAATTCCCAGTCACAAACCGCTGACTATCCCGGCGGGGTGTTTAACTGCTCAATAAACTTGCTCAATTTATAACGACCAATAACAATGTGTGCAGTATCTGAGGGGTAATTTCTCAAATACACACCTCGCCTGTAGCGGGTATAGTCCAGCTCTCGGGCAGACCAACGGATGGACAATCGCAGAAGGTGCCGCACACACTTATTAAATGATAAAACCTGTCTGTTGTATTAAAATACAAGAGGATGTGTGAAGGAAATTGTTGTCTTGCGGATGCTTGGGCAAGACTTTTGACTTTCTACGAGTTATAAAGTGTATGTCTACTTATTGTGAAAAAGTAGTTATATATCTAGGTTATTTTGACATTTACTTTGATATAAATTATGTAAAAGCCGGTATACTAAGAAACTGAAATGATTAATGGTTTTACTCGTTCAAAACTTGACTCAGACAAAACCACAAAGTTTTTTAATTAAAACAACATTAACAGCAAAACTAATCTCCGCCAGAATTAAGAGAGTAATTAAATAATGACCCAAATCAATTTACGGTGTGTGGGAACAGAAATTTAATTAGCAATCTCAAGAAAACAAATGTCAAGGAGGGTTTAAGGAAAAAGAAAAAGGTCGAAATGAAGCCCTCAATATGGATACCTGGGGCTGGGTCCCAGGCACCTTCTGGCAAATTGAAAAGGACGCGCTTGCTCTCGAAACTAATAATAAGTTCTCAAATAATAATAATTCATAAATAATAATCGTTGTGGAAACAAAACAAAAATAATAAATAATATTATACACGTTGAAATAATAAAGGATTCGTTCGAGGTGCGGTCAACACGGCCGCTTTTTCGAACTGTGCATGGATTAGTGTCGTAATCTTAATTTATTTCGCTTTAGAGACATGGTAATTCTCCAGTATTTATTGCCGCGGTCACTTTTAATTTCGCTCTAAGACGGCAGCGAAAACCGCCGGCATTATTAATATGGCATTGTTAACAGTGGAATGTTGGTCTAGTTTGTAATGAATTTGAATATGTATGTTCATGTTACGCAATGCATCGCATCAATGTGAAAGTGACAGATGCATATTAATAATGTTGCATTGTTTTAAATTAATATTTTTGTGTCAGAGTAGGTAACTCTATGATTATGATTATAAATGTGTAATATTACAGTGTGATACTTCTCTGCCTGTTCATCATCTGCCACGTCTAGGGGTCTAAAATATACTCCTAAAAATTTAGTAAATGCTCCTTGGGGACCTCCTCGTTGATGAAAGCGGGCGGGAGCATATTTTTTCTACTTCTCTGTAATATCGTTTAGTGACAAATTTGAAAGGAAAGCTTCATGACCTCATCATCTCGTTACACCTATAACTTGCGAATAAAATATTAGAATAGAATAGAATAGAAAACACTTTATTTACTTGAATAATACACATATTAGAATTTGAGCACGAAACTCGGCCCGTGTGCTCCCGCGCGGCGCACATAAAATTGTTTTTTCGAACAACAGCTATAATTAGGCGATACGTTACGTTTTTGTTTGGCCCACATTTCCCGATCCTCTAATTTTTGAGTTTTTTGCCGCTCCTTTTGTAGTCGTTAATATGATTACACCGTTGGGATGATGGCTTCATACGTGTTTTAGGTTATAACTTAATTTGCTCGGGTTACTTATTTGTTTTTTTATTGTTGGCCGACTTCCTGAGAGCGTCTGTCGTGTGTTTTTTGCTGCCGGTCGTTAGGTGGAGGTGATTGAATGTGATGGCTCGTTTCTGATATCGAGTCACGTATGGAGTTTGATTTCGAATGTTGACTCAGTGGTTTGTCTGGCTTGTAATCTGTTAGCGGATGTTTTTATTGCGTGTTGGTCATACTTTCGTCTAGGTTGTTTGGTGTGAATTAATTTGTAATGAGTCCGGTCGGTCGGGCCGTCGGGCGCACGTTAGCGCGTTAGCTGCAGAACGTGTTAATAATTGCAGCGCGTCGGCTGACATGCAAATTGAGCGCGGGTGAGACGTACAAATTGCCGCCGACACCCGCACGCAACACTCGGCCCAAGTTTGCGCCGCCACGGCGAAATGTCACTATGTTTTCGTTGAAATTGGCTTTTTCACTATCACGACTTCATTATCCACTTTTAATGTCAACATAACAGTGTTTTTAATACAATTAATAGCGGGTGCCCTGCGGTGTTGCCAGCGCCGATCCTGTTTATTCCCGTTTCCGTTGAGATTTAGAAAAATCCTGCCTTAGTCGATGCACCTTAAGACATCTCCATGCAAAATTGCAAGTTTCTAGACCAAGCTTTTTGGGCTGTGCATTGATATGTCAGCCAGTAAATCAGTCAGTCATAGACGGGTAGAGAACGAAGCATAGTTTACATAAAATATCGAAAAATATATGATTAACAATCGCTTATTCACCATTAACACAAACACCAACAAACCTACAACGTTGAAAATCTTCGTACTAATCAATATTACCTACTACAAATAAGTAGAGCACCGAGTATAATTACAATATTCAAGCTAGAAATGGTATAATTTAAGGCATGTTTCTCACGGGCGTCAGTATACAACGCCGCTTTAACTTGATCGCACTAAACTGTAATTTTGAGCTGCGTGCAATTTATTTAATTATCTTCTCTCACCTTTTCATTTATAGCCTACGTGTAGCCTGAGTACAGCGTGGGCCGGAATAGGAGGCTGCCTACTTTTAAACACCGAGCGTAGTGGTGCTCAAACATCTACTTAATCCTAAATATCATAAATTTCAATGTGGCTTTGTTTGTTTGTTAAGCCACTAAACCGATTTTATAAATTCTTTCAGCAATGCAAAGCTACATTATCAGGGAGTAACATATTTATTTTATCCCCGTATTCCCAATAATATAATAGTGACTGACAGAATTGGCAGTGATAGACTCGTGACTCGAGTTTGAATCTTGGTGTTGTACCTACCAATAAGTTTTGAAAAACTTACTCCTGCATATTTATCACTAGCTCGACGGTAAAGGAAAATATCGTGAGGAAACCACAGGTCAAAGAATTGATTCTGAGGCACTTTTCAAGTATATGGTGTCCAAAAATATACCCGTTTATATGTTAAATATCTCTTAAAAAAGAAAAAGCTGAGAGGTGTAATGTAGACTCCTTACGTTAAAGAGATCAGCTGATTATTTGTTTATCAAACTCCTTCGTTAACAAATACCAAAAATACAAACATTGCGACAGGTTTGAGGAGCGCTGGCTAAAACGATACCCACACATCCTCGTACGTAGTGATTACTTCGATTGCTGTCTGTGAATCTAAATCAATTTTATTGGTCCCCGCATAGCGCCGCACTTGTTAAGTAATTATTCTGACCATCTCACGTAGACCTTCCTCGGCCCTCTTCATTTATACAAAAGAGGATTCAACTTAAGTTCTTCTTGCTATTTCCATGGCTCCAGGTAAAGTGGTGCACGGTATACGACTCCGGTTTGTATGATAATTTTTAAATCGGCCTCGGCGATGAAAAATTGATTTCGGCTGATACGCTTTTGATTATACGTTTGGCAGTCGTTAGATACAATTATTTGGGCACGGCGAGCTGAAATTGTTTCCAACGATGCGATCATTATTGGTATCCTTTTTGTACTACGTAATAGTAGGAAGTTGATGAAACAATTTTGTGAGGTACCTACCAGCTATAGAGCTGGCGGGCGATAGATTTATGTTTTTTAAGGCACTTTGGGTTCGAACGGCAAAAGACGCATATACAGTTAATATTATGATCATGAAATCTCTCAAATGACCGGGCCAAAAAAAACATAGTCTATGTCACTCTGGATAATGTAGCTTCGTATCAGTGAAAGAATTTTCGGAATCGGATCAGTAGTTTTAGAGATTTATGGTTAACAAACATGCATTCACAAACAACTTTTTCTCGTTGTAATGTTATTATGTGCAACGAAACCATTTTGGTAAACGAAATTTGGTAAAGAAAATTAAAATAATTCAAAACTGCTAAGCTAATTTGCACCTAATTGGAGATATGAAATTGTTTTTTCGTTTTATTTACAAAGAAAATATACATTCATTTACAATAATCACTACATAGTATAAAACAAAATCGCTGACTCTGTCCCTATATCCCTATTTCCCTATATCCCGTATGTATGCTTAAATCTTTAAAACTTATCGCAACGGATTTTGATGCGGTTTTTTTTAATAGATAGAGTGACTTAAGAGAAACGTTTTAGTATTAGCATTGCACCCGTGCGAAGCCGGGGCGGGTCGCTAGTTACAGACAAAAACATTCCTCCAAAGAGGAACCATGCGGGCCGGTGCCCAGAAGACTGGCCACATTTTTGTTAAGTAATTGAGTTGAAGAGATTCATTCAGTGTTTCTTTTTTGTTTTTCACCCCTCACAGGGTAGGCAAAGGCATTACGCCATGCAGCCTCGTCATTAGTTATTGATAACTGTTAAAACACTGCATTTTTGTGCATGGACTCTGAAGCAGAGCCATTTAACTAAGATTAAAGTTTAACTATTGAAACTTACTCAAGAATTCATTCAGTGTTGAACCGTTGACTAAGCCCCTATCTGAAATGTCACACGCTCTACACTTTCATATTACCTACGCGAGAAAAAGTTTCTCAGAATGATTTTCTTCCAACCTCTTTGACTACGTGTTTCACTACTACGAGTATTCGTTTAGTTACCTAAATTTTTTAACTTCGGGGTATTTAGATAAACATTAAACTTTATCTTACTTTGCAACTTAATAAAAAACAACTGAAACTTCTATGTTTTTGAATTATGTACTAACGGTTCTGCACGGTTTCTCAAGAATATTCTAGCTTTCCATTGGTGAAAGAATTTTAAAACTCGGTCCAGTTTTTGAGTTTATTCGTAACAAAGATACAAATCTTTCCTTGAGTATAACTGTATTATAATGAACTGTCGCGAGCGTAGATACGCTCAAACCAATTAAAAATCTATTGTGTCTGGAAAAGCAACAGCCAACCGGTTTAGCGGCTACTCACAGCGGAAATATAGTGTTTGATGGTGTTTAATTTGTAAAAGTGTACATATATTCATCTGGCTTCTCACTATATTCATGAACATTGTCTCCACTCTTTAAATGCAACAACTAAGTTTGTGCTTACAAACAGAATAATTGTCATTCGAAATCTACGACTCTACCAGTATTGTATCTCTTGTATTTATTTTGTTACAAAAAAGTATCTATATGAACAACATCGCCTTCCACTTCATTCGAATGCCAATGTATTATTCTGATACATTAACTGTATTACTGTAAACATACTATGCTCACGCCTTTTTCCCGAAGGGGTACGCAGAAACAGTAGACCGCCACCTGCATCCTGGCATACCTCTGGAGCTTCATCTACATCGATCAATAGGATCATACATGCTCGTCGGTTTCGGGTACTATTCATCTCGCTTTCTTCAATAAAACGCCAATCTGATCGATGTAAGTACGCAAAGGTAGCCCTCTTCCTCCCTTCCTCCTTACTGTAAAGTTTGTTCAAAATCCTTTCTGTAGTTATAGCGTGAAAGAGTAACAATTATCCGTCTGTGCATCCTCAAATTTATGCATTTAAATATTACTAGCTTTTGCCAGCGCCTTCTCGAGTGTTTCAGGATAAAATCCTACGTATTGTTCTGATGATAAGATATGTTACTGCAAAGTTTCATCAAAGAAGGATCAGTACTTTTTGCAGAAAAGTAACAAATGGATATTTGTTACTCTACCACCCTACTACTACTACCATCCTCTAATCTCATCTTCCACTTTTATAATATTGGTAGGATATATTGTATAGGTATTTTAATAGGGAGCTAAAATTCATGTCATTGCCATGAAAGTTACGGAATAAAGAAAAAGTTTCTCTATCCATTTCTTTGTAAATTTATTTATTTAATAATTATTACAGTTTATGTTACATTACAGATGCAGCGTAAACATAAATTAATTAATGATTTTTCCGTACACTACATTTTCTTCAAACGTCTTTGCATTTTGTCATTATACTGTTTTTTCAACGTCCAAGGTAGTTGTTGTGAATTGCGTCTCTTCTATGGCCGACACTTTACTTAGTACCAGTGGTACTTGGTGCTAAGTAAAGTATCTATTGGTCGTAATAGCTCATGATTTGAGCGGCCAATAAGAATTCATGCCGCCTTCACTGCATTTATCTTTACCAAACAGCCATTCTGGCACATTTCTAAACAGTTCGCGCAGTAAACGGCGCGTAATAAATAATAATAAATATTAACCACGTTGTTAATCACGGAATTACGTCAATATGGAACGGCTGCGTTGAGGATTTATGGAGCGTATCCGAGAAACCACGAAAATCAGAAACTTGAATTTAAAATAAAGGTTTAATTCACAAAATAATCAATCATAAAAATTTGTCGGATGATTGGCCTAATTATCAAGTTATCGATTAAATTAAAATTCTGTAGAGGCAATATGTATAATAGTACATTATGATATAAGTGCGGTAGGTTGAAAATTACAGCCGAGACGATATTGCTACAAGTAAGCAGAGGCTGTAATTATCAAAGCGCACGTTGTCATACGACATTTTATAACACATTTGCGAGGAAATAAAATAAAACTCCGACTATGCTAAACGAATAAAAACAATACAGCGTTAAGAAAAAGCGCGCGGCGCGCATCAGCATTTTTTTTCAGGCAAAGGCACAAACAATTACTAATAAAGTAAATTAATATTCTTGTGTTTTTGTTACATTAATTGGTTGTAATTTACTGTCAAAATTAATTAAATTAAATAATTATGTACATAAATATTTCTTTATTATATTTTATCTCCCAAAGTTAATTTTAATCATAAAATGTTGACAACTTTTTTGACATAAAAACTCTTTGGTGGGATTTTAAAAAGTACCGTTCGTTTTAAGACGGAGCATCTTGATAAACCGTGCGTTTTACATTACACTTATCGCACTTGGGCGTAATGAGATACAATACGATATTGAAATTGGTGACATAAGACACCTTTTACGAGCAAATGTGTTATAAATTATTATTACATACTTTTTTCTTTAATTGAAGGAAAAAAAAAATAGAAATAGTTTCGAGACATGTGTGTAATAGCATCCCAGTCCAGCGATAGACTCGCCACCCGTCACGTTAAAGGATCTGAAAAATACCCTACTGAAAAGTAGATATTTCCTGAAATGGAATACCTCTGTTAACCTTCTCGGGGATCGACTGTTTAACAGCTATCGAACAAATAAACGCAGGTATTACTTACAAAACCCTCAAACACATCTCGGCACGTCACTATATACAATATTATGTAACAGAATAAGAGCAATTCCTGAAATAAGTTTGTTCAGTATCAACTACTTAATCGATTTCAGCTATTTTTGTGTAAATTTTTTCCGAAAATTACCATACCTAAACTACCTAGCCCTAGCTACCTATGGGAATCGAAGCTTTTTATTTAAGAAATTTGGTTAGACAAAACTAGAATACGAATGCATCATATTTTTTTATATGAATCAAAAATACTAATTGGGGTGTATGAGAAATAGAGCTTATTCTGTGACGCGTTGTATGTTTTAGGTTTGAGTCGTAATAATCTTATTTTAAGGCACGAACAAAGAACCAAACGGCTGTTCTGTCTTGTCCCTTGTAGGTCTGTGTCTCAACGCTGTAGTACAACTCGATCTCTGGAGTTATGAACCCTAATGGCGGTAATCGGACGCCTACAGTTTAGGGTATCACCGGTCGTAAGCTATAAATAAACGTTGCTTGTTGTATTGATACGCGTTATTGTCTTATTATCCTCTTGAGAATGGCATAGGAGTGTGATACATTGTATAATTTTAAATGTATAACATATTATTGGGCCTCGATTCTCGACGACCTTCCACGTTCCAAGCATTTACTTCCAGATTTAGTTGGGTTTTTATAACAAAGTAGCGACCCGCCTCGGCTTCGCACGGGTGCAATGCTTATAAGAATTTTCTTTGCCATAAACCTCACGGAGCCCGAGACCTTTCCAACGAATGCAAAACCGTGGAAATCGGTTCTGGAGTTATATCGTCAGGAAGGAAAACCCGACTTATTTTTATATAGTAGATAGTGTAATAAATATATTCTGTAATATTAAAATAGTAGGCACCTATGTTCTACTTTATAAAACTCATTGACAAAAAAATAGTCTGAACTTTTGGGTTTGCAAATTTCGCACAAGAGTTTCTTGGTATGTACCTACGCACTAAAAAATAATTTTTGAAAATTAATATTGTTTTTTATTAAGATTTGTGTAAACGAAAACTACTCCGATTTCGATAAAATTTACAGTGCAGGTGTTTTCCAGGGTAATCGATCTGATCTATAGGAAAATTAGTTTCCTGCTAGTTTCCAAAAATTTTTCATTAATTTCTTTCATTTTCAAGAGCTCGGTAGCACAGGTACTATACGTATAGTAAATAAAATAATGGCTATAGTTATAGTTTTTGTAATGGCAAGTAAGTTCACTTAGATCCGTATATATGAGGACGCCATACGTTATATTATTGCAAGTTTGACTGGAAAGGAGTATTTTCTATTAGAAGATTATCCTTTAGCCGCGATTTCATTCGGCTTAAAAAATTATTATAACGACCATTTTTGAAGCGCTGCGATGATACATCAGTCAGTCAGGACAATTCTCTTTCATCTAATAAAATCCTTGGGAGGATATGGGTGGTCCTTTCTTCCAGGAACGACACACGGCTTCTCTAAACGTTGCCGCAAAATTTTACAGGAGAACACTTTACATAAATAAGGTGGTCAGTATTTAAACCACCATCAGTAGTAAGTGCGGGTCGCAAGCCCTTGGGTATCCCTTTGGTGCTTCATTATATTGTACACTTTCGGCCTTTGTATTAATGGTTAAATTCGCATAAAAGGTCACTTTACTTGACTGCGGTCCAGTGTTAGCTCTAATGTTGTTGTAATAGTTGTCATTACTTATCAGGGCTGGTTATTATAGTACTTGAAACAAAACGAGGGGCTGGTTATTTTTGGGCAGCATATTTTCTTTTGGTATTTCATTTGGATTATGTAGAGAATGTATCATCATAAACGTAAAAACTTTAAATTAGTTTGCACCGAATTAGGAGTGGAATCGAGTCTAAGGTTTGAAAAAATAGTCACGTTGTTATCTTTAAGCTGTGTAATATTCCTGGGATTACCAACCAGTATATTATTTTCCTTCACCGTCGCGCTACTGATAAATAGTTACTATGTTAGCTTTTTGAGAGTTTTTACGATAGTTTGTAATTTACAAATAGCATGCAAATAAAGAAATAACAGAATTATGAGTCATTTTAAAATAAACCTTGTTACATATGGTAGTCTAATCTATACCTAAGTACATAATATAAAACTGTAACGAAGCCGTGTCTGTGCATGAAATATTAAAAAAAAAATGAAGCGGTATTAGTGTAGTTTGCACATGTCAAAACACAAATTTTAGAATTTTTTGTCTGTCTGTCTGCTACTAAAAACTGCTTTACGGATTTAGATGAAATTTGGTGTGGTGATGACTGAGTAACTTTGTCAACATCTAGAGTATTAATATCTCATTCCCATAGGAAAATTAAACAACTAGGTAAACAGAGAAATACTTACTAAATCCGAAACGATAACACGTAGAACTTGAAATACGTCGTAGGCAACAGCTACGAAGGGGTTTTTTGAAATTCATATGGGAACGGAAATAAACTGGATCCGCGGAGGCGCCGCTGAGCACTCGCTATTTGAAATTTATATGTTATGTAAGTGTCTTATATGTCGTAGGCAACCACTATGAAGGGATACTCTGAAATTCCCACGGGAACGGGAATAAACTAGATCCGTGGTGGCAACGCCGCTGGGCACCCGGGTACTTTATAAATAACCTAGAAACAGTTGTGTTTTTCTGACTACTTGCAAAACCAATTACGTAACCAAGGTACCTTTAATATGCTTTAAGCTTAAGCTCATTTCCGGGTCTAGGTTTGATAACCCTAAGCAAAGATATTAAAGTAAGGATGAGTTATATTCATACGCACGCAAACGCAAACAGCGTTTGAAAATTGATCCCCTACGAGTGTCGAGTGTGCTACAACATGTACATACTTACTTCTTAGCGTATTTATAGGATACAACAATGACGGGGAAAGATGATACGGAACTAATAATAAAGAAAAAGAGAGCTATCTGTTAAGAGTTGCGCTTAAAATACGACTTGAAATACAATGCGACTAAATAAAATGTGGTTAATTAGCTACATTTGTCGGCCTCATTTTCCGTGTTAAGGTAATTCCCGGGCCTAGGTTTGCCAGCCCTGCAAATCTAGCAAGTTGCAGTCATTAGGCACCGCTTACAGCTTTATGAAACGAGTGATTTTATCAACCAACGCCTTTGGAAATGGGTATGCTGCAAATGGCGCCGCGAAGACATGTAAAGAAATCGCTTTGATTCACACTCGGTACGATTTAACTTTGTAAGGGTGCGGAGTGTTTGATGTTTAATGAACATTATGTATGGAGTTTCTGTATCTATATAGGATTGATATGTTAAGCTATTGCATAGCTTCTATCGAGGGCCTTGAGCGCGGGGACCGAATCCAGAAATTCCGTAACGAAAAAAAACCTCACGCTCCCCACTCCGACGGGCACGGAGGTGTGGCTTGAAGGCCGTGCATTGTCTAACGTCGTTTCTTTCCGGCAGTCTTGTTGATACAAAATGCTATGCAATAGCTTTACCGCGGCACTCCCCGAGTGCCACACGTCTTTTTTTTTCTTATGGTAAGCAACTATGTCCTTACTGTGCTAATTTTGAAAATAAAATTTATGTTTCAGAGCTTATTCATTACAAATGAACATACAAAAAACAGATCTTACCTCTTTTTAATATTATTGTAAATGCAAAATTTTTAGAACATTTATAAATTTCGATAAACGCTGGTCTGTATATTTTTTTATAGTTGAATTATGTAGGTATTTTATAATCATTATCACCATACATAAAAATAACATGGTTTTTCTGATTCTGCGTGCGAATTGTGTCCCAATATTTAATATTCTGTTGGCGTCTAGTATCTGGCTGAAGTGCGAGGTGCCGCTATAGATTAAGCTCAGAATATCTAAAGAAAACCCGCAGCTTATAACGACCCGTGACGTAGTTCACTACGAACTTTAAATTTTAGTTTTTGACGTGACAACGTCATAAAATTCGATGGAGCCGTCTGCATGCACGAAAAAGTATGACGTATGCGGCGTTCCAGTGCAAGCGAGAGCGCGCAACGAGCGACAAAGAGACACAATCCATTCCATCGGTATTTTCTTATGACGCTGTCACGTTCAACTATCGTCAGTAAACCCACTTTGCAGACAACCGATTTTTTTCATCTCCAGAGTCGAGAAAACCCTATTACTTACCCTGATACTGACGTGAGATGCTTTAGTAACAATTTACTTAACATACTATACTGAGATCAAAATTAATGAACAGTTAGGTAGAAACGAGCCTTACATGTACAGATTTCCCGCGAACCGCCCTTCAATGGCTGTAGCTGTACGTTAAGTATAATTTAATTTCTAGATTGATAAGTCTAAATTACAGACTCTGCCTAGGATTTGTGTCGATCTTAATTATAATCCGCGAAGTGTGTCTATTTCGAAAGGAGTGTTTATTTTGCGATTAGGCACAGTGGGTGTTGATACTGAATTTCAATTGCGTGTTGACATGTCTCTCTAGTGATACAACCTGTTAATGCCCGGTTCCAGACGCTAGCGGTATCGGTAGCGTTTTCTGGCTGTAACAAATTATAGTGGTTCTATCATAGATTTAGTATACTAACGTTAAAGATTGGCAATAGAGCCAGTACGGCGAGACCTAGAAAATTGACACTTCTGTTCGTGTAACGTGGATGTGTGCAAGACAAATACTGCTCTCCCTAAACTTGTAGCTCTCGATAACAAATGGGCGTGTGGTATATTGTGTAGTTAATACCTTTGCCAGTCACGTTATCGAAATGTGGTTAATCGATATTACGACAATCACTATAAAATTGAGGTTAGAAATACAAGAAATTCACGTATTTTATTTTTCGCTTAAATCAATTCTTATACATTCAGAACATTTATATAATAAAAAGCAATGTTATTACCTATCTATTTGTGCACGGTTTGTTTTTCAGTTTTCTATAATCATTGAATTTAGAGAATTAAATCTTTCAATCGCACTCACATGTAAAATGACTAATTCTGTGGATTTTCTTTCCTAGATGAATTACAACCGGTACTGCACACGTAACCATAGCTGTTTACGTCTATTAAACATCAAACTTACTCTTTTAATACGCGAGATTAATTAAAATAAGCGAGATTTGTTTCGTTCACAACTGACGTCGGCCCGGTATAGCCCCGTAACGTTTACGAAAATGGTCTCGTCTATCTACCGCTCGCTATCTCGCTCTAACACACGGGTACCTATTTTCTTTCTCTTTCGCATTGCCAATCTAAGTATACTAAATCTATGGGTTCTATAGTAACAGCATATGAAGCCGTAAAAAAACTCATAAAAAAACTGTTGTCAATATACTGAACCTTGACCCGTTTGTATTACTGCAGCATACACAGACACTTCAATGCAAGTAATAATGTCTGTCTATATTTAAAAATTGTTTATTTTTTCTTATATTGTTTTTATTTCGTACGTAAAGTTTCATCCATGTATCTATCTATTGATGACTATGTCTGTAAGTTACATTTTAAAGCTAACCTATTGAACTGATCTAGATGAAATTTCGCAGAAAAAAATCTAATATCTTCAGGAAAGAAATTGATTGATTTTTATTCCTGAATGCGGAAGAAGTCTTACTCAAAATCTAGTTAAGAAACCCCATGTGTGAAAATTCGTAACAACATTCCGTGCGGCTTACATTTTAATTTCGATTACCATTATTTCCGGAGCATAGTAGAGCCTATTAATAATCAAATCGGCCGGTCATATTTCATTAGATTTAACACAATTCCATTACAGTAGCTATTTTTATTGCAAGTGAAAATTGTGGCGGCGAGGCGGCGTAATCACTTCATTATGCCGCCACTTGCTGCCCCCACCCACCCGTCCGGGGGTTGATTGTGTCAGCTTTATATTTTCTTTACAAATGTCCTAAAAAAATATAAATTCTGGTGTCGCTGAATAAATAAATAAATAATGTCACGCCTTTCATCCCAGAGGGTGTAGGCAGAGGTATTCCATTTCTGGAAATACTAACATTTCATGAGAATATTCGACCCCTAAAGGTGATAGGTGGTGAGCCCATCGTCGGAATTAATTCTGAGACATGCGGGTTTCCTCACGATGTTTTCCTTCACCGTCGAAATAGAGATGAAGCAAAGTTTTGAAAAACTCATTGGTATATGCCAGGATTTGAACCCAAGCCTCAGATTATCATCATGAAAAGCGGGCTCTTTAGCAGTAACCCCATGTCAAAAATTTACTTATAATTCAATTAAAATGTTATTATATTTTCTTAAAACAGGTATAAGTTGGTCTTATCCGCTATAACTCAAGTAAATATAAAATTTAGGGCAACATTGAATGATGTCAGTATAAAGTTGAATTTACAAAGTGTCTAGGAAGATAGTAAATAAAACATGGTCTCCCTACACTACCCCGTACCGCAGTAGAAACGGCGGAGTAGTGAAAAATTGCTCCTTGTTAAGTCGGCCGGCGATCGCACTACGATATACCGCGCTCACTACACTAATCATTTCGGAACATTTCCACAAAAATGGCGTTACCACCAAGTTGAGTTAAGTTTTACTTGGAAAAATCTTTTCCATTTTTGCGCCGTGAATAAGTATTTTCATGAACTTTAATAACTCTTTTACGTCATAGAAAAAATGCAAGAGGTTTTTAAACATTCTCACTTAAAAATGTTTGAGCTTCGTACTAATTTCCTTTAAATATGTATGTATGTTGGTAACCTCATAAATTTTTCAAATCAAGGCATTCAATTTCCTGAAATGAAACGGCTTTAATTAAAATAACAGATTTTACGCAGTCACGAATTTTGTTAAAAGGACAGAAATGTTTGTACCTGAATATTTTTCGGTTTGCAACACGATTATTACTGCCAGTGTCATTTATTTCAATTTTGTTTCTAAATCTAATAAAGTTGCTGGCAGGCTAAAATAATTTTTGCCTTGTCCACAAGCTGTCGGTGACAGCGGCACGAGTCAATTTAGCACTTTCTTGGAAATTTTCTAACCGCAACCAATTTCGTTTCTAATACGACACTTCATTTTGAAGAAGACTGTCAACCACTAAATATATTTAATGAAGTATAAGTTAAGAAAATGCATTTACAAAAAAAACTCCGAAACATACGCGGTGTTTCAAAATGTATGTAAAAACAATTACATTAATGTTATGTATGTTTAAGGTTTCGTACCAAACTGGTAATAAATGGTCCCGTTCTGTTTTATTTACCCTGTCCTGTCCTGCTAATTGAGGGTTGAAGTCTTTCATACGTTGAGCCATTTCTATCCATCCTCTTCAGCAGGCGTATTCACGGAGGCTCGACACCGTTTCCGTTCGATTCAGATCGAGTGAAAATTTTTCCGAAGTCGAATCTATCGACTCCTAGTCGAATATTGAATCTCCGTGAATACACCTGCGGGTCAACTTCATCTTATCGTCTCTTCCTAGGTCTAGCTGTCCGACTCAGTTTGTCTCTGATTGGATTCCATATTGCGTGATAAACTTGACCCTTCAAGTACCGGGGTTTTCCAACGGTTTTACAATAGTAGGTAGCCAATTTACTATGTATTTTTCGGATTTCTAAATGTAACAAGCGATAAGTAAATGCACAAAAAAATATTACGGCGTGTCAGTGAAGACTATTTTCAAAATCAATTAGATATTTTAACGAATACTCAAGTTCTACAGAAAAGCGATTGTTTGCAATTTTCATTAGTGCTTATGTTATAGCGTGCCTCGAGACGATGCCGCCACACGCGATTGTCTCGAAAAATAATTATTTAGGCAACAACTTCTTTTGCATAATTCCTAACATTAGGTGTCACTTATGTTTGTTATTTTTTTTGTAAAAATAATACATTTGTGAATATAGAGTATACCTACTGTAAATGGCTGTTCATGTTTATGTTGTCGTTCTACTTAAAACTAAAACTAACTAACTTTTAAATGTATTGCCGTCCTTATTTATTATGGAACTGCCGACTAAATATTGAAATAATTATTTATCTGTATTCAACAGTAAATTACTAACTACAAAATAAAGTAAATCGATTACTTTGATAAATATAGTTGTTTTTAAATAATATCCTTACCTACCCGTATTAATGTTTAAAAATCGTTTCACGATTCTGTTATAGCTATAATCACGAATAGTGAACTACAAAAACCTATTATCGTTATGGAAACACATTAGTGTATTAATTTTCCTGTAAACAGCACAATTGAGGAATACGAAAGCGCCATTAAAAATAACTTTTTCGTTTCCTAATGTTCGTAATGCGGCGCAGGATCAGATAAGGGCCGGTTCACATGGCGCGCGCTCTATTCTCGATCCTGCAATTATAAAGGAATTAACCCAAAATTGCGCCTTCAATGGGCACAAATTGATATAATAAAAAGTAGGCACGGTTAACGCTGGCGTTTGCGTCTTAGGGTTGTTACTTTACATTTTACGAAGGACCAACGGAAAGATTTCCTAGCTTGAGCTAATATCAGCGCAGCAGTGTACTATCTAGTACTATCCACTATGAAATAGATTAAATAAAAAAAAAGAATGAAGTAGGTATTTTGGTATTAAATTTTCTAATAAGTAGATAACATATTTATTTTTCTCAGTATTTTTATGTTCGAACAAGTTCTTGGATAAAAAGCACCATAAGTACTTTACTTCCCGGTACTTTAATTCTTTTTATGCTCAATCAGTTGCTCCGTTGCTGCGTGAAAAAGGACAAACCGACACACAAACAATAAATTTTTCGCATGTACAGTCAACAAAGTTGTTAGGGTAACATGGCCAGTAACTAAGAACTCATTTTTCTGGGGTAGTCATAACTAAATCTTATTCAATAATGTTTATTTCAAAAGGTATCTTTGATACCTATAATTTACAAAAAAAAACTATAAATACATTTAAGGCTTTAAGAGAAAACTAAATCTTAGTTTCTGGTCATGGAACACTAACAACTTTGTTGACTGTACATATATAACATCATCATATGTAATCTTACGCCTCTTTACCATTACGGTAGGCAGAGACAATAGACCGTGAGTTGCCTAACTTGGCAGATCAAATATATAATACTAGCAGTTCTGTGCGGTTTCACCCGCGTACTTCCCGTTCCCGTGAGAATGCGGGAAAAAAATATAGCCTATGTTACTCAGAGATATTGTAGTTTTGCATTGGTGAAATCCGTTTTTGAGTTTATTCGTTGCAAACATACAAAAATACGAATCCTTCGTCTTTATAATATGAGTGCAGATGTAGATTAGTGTATATTTAGAGGTATAGAAGTGTAGATTGTAATATAAAAAAATTCTTGTTTCAGCAGCGGCAACCCTACCGAGTCTAAGGTGTCACCCAATAATTAAGTGATTACGCTAGAACGCGTGTCGGTGCGATTTGTATCACTGTTCGGGGGCGATCATTAGCGTGGTTAGAACCTTAGCTAGCCAGGATTGAGTGAATGGGGAAGGGGGGGGGGGGAAACCACAGAGTACACAACCAATGGCACAGAGTAAAAATCGAAATTGCTTTAACTTGCTTTTATCTCGGTCGTCTCTGGTATATATGGGATGCCCTACGCAATTGCTAAAATAGGTTAAGCTGTAAGCAAGACTACAAGATTGTCGGTATGTAGGTGGCTTATGTCTTGTAATGATTGATCACTGTCTATGGGTACTCCAAGTTTTATATATCTGCGCGTTCGGCAAATATTACCGATATAAAATATCAAAATAATATACAAGTCATGGAATAATAGTTATTTTATATTAAACACACTGTATTTATTTGTAATGTTAGATGAAAATGGTGACATATTAGTTACATACTAATTAATTATATTTTAAATTATATTTAAATTATAAATTATATTTTTATTACAAACCTATATTACCTACCTGTGATCGGCAAATAAAATAATTTGAGTCATTGATTTTACTCGAAAATAATCCTTTATAATAGAAATTCAGCGGTTCAGTAGCACAACAGTTTATATTGCAGAGGAGTCCGTAACTTAGAGTAAGAACAAACCTAAGTAGAATGTGAAACTTAGTGGTACACATTTTTGTTGTGTGAGTAGAATGAAAAATGCGCCATAGCAAAAAACCGTTTTGTGGAGTTTAATCAGTTTGGTTTGGTAGGTACTGTTCAATGACCAGGTTTAGTCATAGATAGGTATAGTTATAGGTAGGTACCTAAGATAGATAGATATATAGATAAAATATTTATTTATTTATGCGCCACATACACTGGTTCATAAACAATAGTTAGGTACCTACCTCCTTTTTTAAATTATCCTCTTCAATGTTTTTGTTGAAATTTTAAAAGAGAAGACCTGTAACGGTAAATTTGCACAAAAAACCACGAAGGCTTACAAGCATGAAATAACTACTATATAACAATTTCAGATATAACATTCGTCTTATTTATTCATATATTCTTTGAATTAGGAATTATTGAGTTCATAAATTATTCAAAGTTACACTGACCGTAGCAGTTACAAATTATTTTCTTATGTCCCTTAGAAAATAGAAAAAAGCCTCAAAATTTTGGTAATTTATAGCTCACCCCAACTTGGTAAAAAGATTAATGCGGAACGATAACTCTGCTAAATGAAAACTCGCTCGGCACCGAATTGAATCATTTGGAAATGAATGCCTTCATTTGCATACACTATAATTAGTTTGTAATTCATGCCTTTTTTGTACAGCGGGCAACTAAGGTTGACTTTTGTAGATTATGCTTACCTGGTTTTTCTCGAAGCTTTTCCACACGTTGAATTTACTGTGAGTCTTATAAAAAGTACTTATATCCATAAAGCAACTAGGTATGTTGTAAGTAAGTAACAACTCTTTATTGTACACTTTATTGCAAAAAAAAATGCAATAATAGTAAAGTGTGTGTTTTTTAAATCATTGTGTCACTTATTGCATATTTTTATTAATAACATATCATTGCATGTGTTATTTTTAGACTTCAGATTTATTAGTCATTGTATTAGTCAGATTTAACTTGGTTTTTGGCTGACTGGCTACAAACATTCAACGTTCAAAAAAACTGGTTTTAAGTATTATGAAAATTGATGACCTCCGCTACTGCGAATTCTGGTAGAAACTCGGGAAGAACGCTGTCGTATTAACCCACTACTGAAATTCAGTGCAAAGAAACACATTTTATTCCGTACATTATTTTTCGTGTAACCCATTAAAAAATCTATATGCTTTTTGGGACCTGTTGGCAGTGATCCTGCCTTCTGCGTCGGTCGCGGGTTTTCAGGTTGAACATTTGTGTGCATAAACATGTATGTTGGGTTTGTGTCTGGGTGTTTATTGTTTATGTAAGTATGTTTATCAGTTGTTAAGTAACCATACTTTCAAGCTCTGCCTAGTTTGGGACTAAAGAAAACGTGTGGTGTCCCATAATAATAATAAAAACCCGACCTAAAGATGTTGCTCGAAACCACCTTTATAAGTAGTAGCTGTGCTCCTCAGTGTACAATTCCATGGCCACTGATTCAGAGAAAATCGTATATTTTACAGACATACCTATTTACAAATAAGACGGATTTCTATTTATTTTTTGCTCCGCTGATTTTGAAATTAGAATCATTTTAACTATGATGTACATTATCTACAATTAGAAATAGAAATAAATTACAATTTTAATTGCTTGAATCCGCTATTATTACAACCATTTAATGTTAACCAAGAAATCTAAAGCAATACCTATCTAAATTATAATATTTTTCTTGTGTTCCTGCATGTTAGGTATATTGAATTTAAAACTAAACCAGCGGTTCTGCGCAGTTTCTCCCACGTAGTTTCCGTTCCCGTTTGAATACAGGAATAAAATATAGCCTATGTTACTCAGGGATATTGTAGCATTTCATTAGTGAAAGAATTTTTAAAATCGGTTTAGTAGTTCATTCGTTACAAACATACAACCTATACAAATCTTTCCTCTTTAAAATATTAGTGTAGATGTAGATATAAGCCATAATATTATTTCTTCGGACATATATTGAACTTGCATAGTAGGTATACCGAGTGTGGCGCTTAAATGCGCTCAGGCGCCAGAGGTCTACTTCTCAAATAGCCCATTTCGCATTTTGACTACTTCTCTATGTGACTACTTCGCTATCGGCCCACTTAGCAAACAGTCTATTTCGCATTCTGTCTTTTCGCGAACTACCTATTTCGCAAACTGTCTACTTTTTTTCTAACGTCATTTTTGGGACAGTTAATATCAAAATGGATTTAAGTAAAATTATTAACTCATACAATACAAATACAATAACTGTTTATTGTACACCAAAAACAATACAATATGGATATCAGTATATACATAATAATATTAAATAAATTAAGCAAGAGTACAAAATACTTACACACATTCACACATACTTGAGGATAAAAATGAATAATAATAATAATGCATAATTATAACATGTAGGTAGTCTATATGCGGTTGAAGTTTTAATTTGTTTTAGATTTTCAGAACAATGATTTTTGTTTAAAATAATTAGCGAAACTCTGTGGGACTAAAGAAGTATAAAATGTTTGTTTATGTTAGGGATTAGACCTCTGACGACATTAAAATAGCTTATTATTAAAAATATTATTTACATAACATTATTTATTATAGTATTACCTACTTACATAATAATATACTTTCTACTAATAGTATATGGATGTTTTTTGCTCTTTCACGCAAAAACTACTAAACAGATTTTGAGAGACCAGACTGCAAATGAGACCGCAAGGCGATTCTAGTTTACGTATAATCCTTAGGTACTCGGAAGGATAGATAAGATGTTATGTTTTTAAAAGATAATGAACTTTTGACTCCATCTGTACTTCAGTCGTTGTTTGACAAGTAGACGGTTTGCGAAATAGGTAGTTCGAGAATAGACAGAATGCGAAATAGACTGTTTGCTAAGTGGGCCGATAGCGAAGTAGTCACTTATGAGAAGTAGTCAAAATGCGAAATGGGCTATTTGAGAAGTAGACCTCTGGCGCCTGAGCGGCTTAAATGTAATATGAGGTTTTTTGTGTTATCTTGTAATAATAAGGGTTTTTAGTTTTATCGGTCGCTTAGTGTTGTAGAATTGTGACTTATTGAACAGATATATATTATTCTATATAAAAATCTTCCGGCAAACTTAAAATAGCTTGAAAGATTTCAGCTACAGAGCCGTACAAAAATAATTACACAGCATTAACAGTGATCGCCGTAAACTTAAACTTTAAGTTTCATTGTGGCCCAATGCTGCCAACGTGACGAATGGAGTCAAAAGCACGGCACGTTAATAATTTTAAATGTAGCCAAATTATTCGCCAAATGCTTACCACCGTACGAAATCGCCGCTTTGATACCCGATCGGCGTGTAATGTCCGCGCATATGCGTTCGCTCAACGCGCGTGACATTCAGAATCATACGCCTTGCGCCTGCGACGTGTAATGAACGAACGTGTTTTAAAAGTTAGTTTTATACATTTTATTTACGTATTGTATGGATAAGACGGTCAAGTTAATATGGCCAGTAAATTTAACTGTTCTTTTGAATGGTTTTTTCTGATCTTTTCATTGTAATGTAGCCGTTTATTATTTTTGTAGAATTCAAATTTGATCCTGCTTCTGCTTGCTTTTGGCCTGTCTATATGTGTATCTTCATTCCTATTATACTCTAGGTAGTACCTAATACTTGGTATAAGTAGTAGTAAACCCATTTTTAAGAAATAAAATAAGGACCTAAGCTGAGACGACCGACCGTCCTGTGATGTGGGACTTAAAACTTCTGCTGCGTCCTGCTGTACCGTCGACGCAGCTGTATGTGTCCCGTTTGCACTGGTCTACGAAGGTCCAAGACGTCGTAGACTACATAGTGAAGAAGTCCACTTTCTCATTGAGGGTTGAACGGTTGGAGTCTCGTCGCAAAACGAATTTTAATTCTTTTGTGGTGAGAGTACCAACCCATCATCTGGAAACCTTCATGAAGGAGGACTTCTGGCCGCAGGGAGTTGTATTTCGGAAATTCCGGGGTCAACTACCTGCCGACAGCGCTCGCACGTCGCCGACACTTCGTGTAAAATAGTTTAGTTATTTATTTTTATGTATGTTAGATTTAAGGTATATATAATATGGGCCTCTGTTTACGTTATTTAAGATCTACTAATGTAAATATTGCCTGAAATAAAGATTATTATTATTATTATTATTATTAAAAGTAAATTGCTTTATGTGTCATTATAATGTACAATTATAGAAAATAATTGAGAAATTCTATTTAACAGTACCTATATGCTACGGTAAACGTGGTGGACCGTCTAAAAACTATCCTTTCTATCCAAAAGGAAAACAATTACTCTTGAGTAAATAGCGATCGGACGAAGACGTGACGAACGTATAATCATTGCTTATCTATACAATATCTATAGTTGCTAAGTTGGAAGGTGTTGAGTCTGTTGGAAAACTTACTTTTTGTTGTACGAACAATGCCTGAACAAGCTTATTAGGTAAAAGTAATATTTTATTCTACGCTCGTAGACTAGCGAATCCGAGATGGTGTCAAGTTAGGGGTAACGATCATACGTGGTACCTATTGTTAGCAAATAAATATCGATTCAAGCGAACTCTATTGGAACTACGTCTCTACGTGTGACTTCACGAGGAACTGTCAACAATCCTGCGCATTATGGCTGACGAGCTAGGCTGTGGCGCGTATACTTAATTGATATAAATGTTTGCCAGAGTCTATGAAAGTCTGTAAGTTACATATAATAAACCATAATAAGGCTCTTAATCTTCTTAATACTGTACTTTATTTTGATAGACAGTGTTTTATATTAATTGAATTAATTTACTTAGGCTTCTCAACTACTGCTTATTTCTTATTTATTACCCTGTGTTTATTTGCTCGTCGTGTCACACCGCAGTTCCACTCTTACTGTGGCGCCACGGAAGACCAGCGCTGCAGCAGTAGGTACTACTGCTGTAGCACATAGCTTAGTGTTCACCATTTTTGGTGTATTTTTAGTATAAAATTCTTTTTAATTAATCTAATTATAATATGGGTGTATAAATATTTCTTCCAACGCATCACACCGAGGCAGGGTTCCCAATAAGCTCCCAATTCTTTTTTAGTTGTACTTATTTGTTTCACTTACGCCTAAATAAACTTTTATTTCTTTCTCTTTATTGTAGTCGGGAATACGGCTTATGCCTATAAATTTATTTATAACACATTTGCTCGTAAAAGGTGTCTTATTTCACCAATTTTAATATCGTTACCTATCTCATTACGCCCAAGTGCGGTAAGTGTAAAGTAAAACGCACGGTTTATCAAGATGCTCCGTCTTAAAACGAACGGTACTTTTTAAAATATCAGCAAGGTGTTTTTATGTCAAAAAAGTTGTCAACATTTTATGATTAAAATTAACTTTGGGAGATAAAATATAATAAAGAAATATTTATGTACATAATTATTTAATTTAATTAATTTTGACAGTAAATTACAACCAATCTGTAACAAAAACACAAAAATATTATTTTACTTTATTAGTAATAAGTACTGGCTGTTTTTTTGTGCCTTTTCCTAAAAAAAAATGATGATGCGCGCCGCGCGCTTTTTCTTAACGCTGTATTGTTTTTATTCGTTTACCATAGTCGGAGTTTTATTTTATTTCCTCGCAAATGTGTTATAAATCGTCGTATGACATACGTGCGCTTTGATAATTACAGCCTCTGCTAACTTGTAGCCCTCGCCTACGGCTCGGGCTAGCAATATCGCCTCGGCTGTAATTTTCAACCCACCGCACTTATATCATAATGTACTATTATGTAAGCTTGAACTAAAAGCTAGTATTGAGCAATTTCACAGCTTAAAATTAGGATTAGGAACATATCTTTCTTATATATATATATATATATATATAAATTATATATTAGTAATATATATTATTATATATTACTAATATATATATAAAATTAAAATTAGGTATATATATATATAAATCAATTCCTGTTCGTTAGTCTTGCTAAAACTCGAAAATGGCTGGACCGATTTTTTTTTTTTTTTTGTAGGTTCGTTCTATAAAATAAAGACAGGGACATTGTTTTAATGGTGTTATATTTTGATTCAATAAATTACTCACATAACATACCTTTTTACATCTTACACAATGTGATATCAATTTACATATTCATTTATCACGTCTCATTCTCCTTTAGTTATAAATAAACTTAATTATTTTGTACCTAACAATATTGTTTCGACTACGAATGTACAAGTTATAACTGACTTATATACTAGTTCTCGAACAAATTAGGTCTGTAACAGTATGATTATGTTTATAGAGAGTTGAATTGTAGTATGTTATAAAAAGTAGGTATATTATACTATTACGAGTATTATAAGAATCTGACATGAATTAACACGAAAAGTGGATGTAGGAGCAGATTCATTTTGCATAATCAACATGAATTAAAGATCTATAAAAAAAATACATAGTGTTTTTGTTATTTCTACAAGTTGTAGCTAAAATCATCTTCATAAATAATTTAGGCGAAATACTATAGTAAGTAAACTCAACTTGTCTTCAAACTTTACAATATAGAAAAAAAGAAAACGGAGGTTTTTCAAATTATTTTTTATTCAAAAGAACCAGAGATCTTTTAACAATAAATAAATAGGTATGAAAACTTATTCCACTTTATGTCCACAGCGAAATCAATAGATTTTTTTATTAGTAGACCTATAATCACCACCAGACCAATCGACCAGACCAGCCGGCTTATTCACGGAGATTCGATACTCGATATTCGACTCGTAATCGGAAAATCTGTCGAAAGGTTTCGAGATGGGCTATACACAGATGTCATATTTGACATAAGGATTCGACAGATTTTCCGATATCGAGTATCGAATCTCCGTGAATACGCCCGCAGATCAATCGAACATTAGTAAATAATCTGTTACATCGATTTTTGAATTTGGAACAATGTGCTAAGAAAAAGTTTCTCTAAGATAATGATTTTCTTCCAACCTCTTTGGGCTGATTGTTCAATACTCAGTTAAAAGTTATCTGAAGAATAAACATCACCTTTCTATTGTGTCAGACAGTGACAGCATCAATACGAGTATATTCTCCAGATAAGGTTTATCTGACGATTGAACAATCAGTCCTAAGTCTCAATTAAATGCGTAAAGAGTTCGAGTGTTCTGCGGTCAACAATGCAAATTGTAATGCGATATGCATCCACTTTTCACTGAACGCGTTATCATTTCCATATGCACAAGTCACAGGCCATTATCAGAACAATATACCTACCTCGTCGTGTACAATCAAAGGAACGAGTTGTAAGTAAAACTCCATTACACCTAAAAGAAGGGTAATTATGTATAGACGATTTGAGACAATGCCTCCATGACCAATGGCGTCGCAGATGTTAAATTATTAGGTGCCCACCGAGCCCATTATAAAGGCAAAGTAAAAATGGCAATAAACCGTCGGCCATACTGTTCCACTAATTGGCTGGCCCTTATCGTCGGCTTCGCATTATACATTCATTAATTGTTGTTATTTTATGACGAGAGATTGTATTTCTTTGCCTATTGTAATTGTATTTACGCTGCCATTTTAATATCACGGTTTTCAATCTGGAGTTTAAGCTCGCAATTTCCGAGGCACTCGGTTGGTGTCAGGTTTAGGTTGGATTAGGTTAGGCTGGGTCCGAAGCGGCGAGGAGGAACACACCAGGGTTTTTAGTGGGTATGGCAGCACTAGGCTGCAGAGCCCCACATAACCCCCGGCCCCCCCGGGTCGGGTGCGTATGCAGTAATGCATTTTCCCTGGTCACCAAAAAAAAAAGGTTAGTTCGCTCAACAAAGAATTTAGATGCGTGTCTATCAAAGAGATTATATTTAAATCTCTTTGGTGTCTATCATTTCGGTACGGATGCAGGGCACTCAAATTTACAAATGTACAAATTTACCGGAGGCACTGTTATCATAACATCGCCATTTTTTTTTATGTAGTAATTCCATGAATCCGAAGCGGCCAGCAAGAGCTTACTCGGAAATTAAATCGCAAAATAATAGGTACAGATTTTTTACAATTTATCCCTATAGTAAGACTTACTGTACGTTGGATGAAACTGTTCTAAAATAATATAATTTGAGATCAATTTAACGATACTAAATAACGAATTAATAATATAAAAAATATTACTATTATGATGTTTAATAGTGAACTATAAGACAATAAAAAGTGACAAGTCGATTTATTTACGAAAATATGTATATACCATTATTTTCCTGTAGATAATAGGTAAATACGACTAACATTGTTCCTTTTTCACTCCTGAAAGTATTATGAGGAGAAGTAAATATAAATAAATATTTACGCGTTATGTATCCCAAAGAGTCATTATTTATACAAGACAGTATATTAATTGTAATTTCCCCTCTGTATGATAAACGATCTTGTATCGAGTTCCTACTATAGTAGCAACAAAATGTAGATTTACGGATTAACGCAGTAGCAACCGTGTTATCAAGTTGTGATGTTTTACACAGTAATTATCAGAGGGTGAAACACTAACACAGTAGCATTAGCATTATCAAGAAATTATAATTGTAATAGCTAAGTAATTACAGCAATTACCGACGGTTTTGCTAATGGGCAAAACCTACCGTATTTTGTTGTTAGGACTTAACATGCAATTATATCCCTCGTCGTGTTTAAATTGATACGAAGATTAATAAATCTCTACAACTTTGTATTCTGTCTATTCAGTAATGTATTAACTGATACAGTCTATCTATAGCATTTCAAGCGTAACAGTTCCACTTCGATTTCGACCCCTATGGTGCTGTGATAAGATACACAATAATACCTATAAATATACCTAGAAGAACGGTGTGGTCACTGTGGGTACTTTATCAATATAATTTGAAAAATGTCAACGAAAATATTGGTCATGTAAACATTACTCGAGAGAGCATCAAAGATTTGGTAAAACGCCAACAATAAAATCTTAAAATAATAAAGAAAATAAAATACTATAAGTTCAACAAACAAAAGATCAAAATTATTGCCCCAGATCACATAGAGAAAATATATTAAAACATCCACAAAGAAAATAAATACAGAGACAGTCTATATACACTACGATCTATATAATACAAATCACCTACGTCTAATATTCACACTGGATATGTTAACTGGTACCTATCAAGTCTTTACTGAAGCTGATTAGAACTAATGATAATAAATCTTTAACGATAAAGCAAAGGAACAATTTACGAAATGCCTGTATTGGGTCACTGGTTGATAATAACACACAGAAAATCCAAGAGCCTCTATAGTCAAATGTATCTAAAGTCACTTTCACGTGTTAAGCAGTGATTCTATGCTGAATGGATTATGTTTTCTTGTTCCCCCGTTTTTCGACATATCCTGTTCCGTGGCAGTGCCTCCGCCACTCAAATCTAAGGAGACGGCTCTCCCGGAGTCGAAGTCAAACTTCTCGAAGTTTCCGTTAGCTGCTCCAAACTGTTTGAAGAAGGATGCCTGAGGATCAGGGATCGGGCTGAAATTCCTGCCAGAATGCGCATCAGAGGTCGAGCTGTCGGAATTGTTGATGCCATCTCCTCCGGAAGGCGCTCGAAGTCTTCCAGATAAAGAGAAGTCTTCGGGTCCAGAATCGTGACAGGAATCTCCTCCTACGACGTCGATCATGTCTTCTCCGTCTCCGTCTCCATCAGAGTCTGAATATAGGCCGCTGTTCCTGTGCTGAGCGAGGTACTCCGTCTTGAGGGCCTCCAAGTCTACTGCGATGCCTTTAGCGCGCAGTTTCCTCGCTTGTCGATCCAGCGCTTTCGCCAGCTTCTTTCTTCTTCTCGCCCTGATGGAAAACCAATAGGGCACAATTAGTATAGAACCTTATAGCAAATTTACAGGATGCGATGGCAAATTTAAAAATATTGTAGTAACCACTAATACGGATTGAGGAAGAATATTAATTTTCATCATCATCACTAGCTCGAGGGAGAAGGGAAACATCGTAAGGAAACCCGTAGGTTTTATTCTGAGGCATGTGCAACAGGCTCACCACATCACGTTTATAGGGGTCGGATATTCTCATGAAAAGTGGGTATTTCCAGAAATCATAGGCAAAGATATTACATTCTTTGCCTACCACCTCGGATAAAAGGCGTAAGATTTTTTTTTTAGTAAATTTTAATTAAACAGATTTTTGTTCTTGATCGGGGGTTCGGGTTTCTCTTTCCGCACAGACTCTGTACATATAACTAAAGAAATCTTTACTGAAATTTTAAGACAGCCACATATAATATTATTAAACTCTTCTCTTTATTATAATAAACATAAATATAAATCTCGGAGACAGCTAACGATTTGGATCAAATTAATATCTAAATATGTTGTCGCCCAGTTACCTACTATTATTGATAGCAAACGAGTAGAAATTATCTGCCGAAAATTGGTCGAAACCCTATTCTGAGTCCATAATATCTTGACAAATGAGCACGAACATTTATCTCATCAGCGTTATGCGTTGTCAGTTGTCTTCTGATTCTACTGAGTCCCAACATTGCCCTAAGGATGTACTGACTGTGGTAAGTCCCTCACCTCTCCCTGGCGCGAAGCTCGTGCGGCGGGATGGGCTCCCCTGAGCACGACTGCGGGTGCGCATTGTGTGCTGGTCGACCTGGGCCCTTTTTCGTGTGCTCCTTCTTTCGCCACTTAGCTCGGCGATTCTGGAACCATACCTGGAGGAAAACAGCGAAGATTAGGTATTGGCCTGACGTTATAATTACTTAGGGCACATGATTGTGAAGTTTGTGAAATAAAGCACTGATTCTGGAACACTACTTTTATTGTTATGTTAACATACACCGGTAAGGCAATACATAGCCACGAGCCGCCATGCCAGAGTGCCTCGCTAGAGATGCGCATACGACGTAACCACTAGAGATGCGCAATGCCATGTTACAGATAGAGCAAATCAACGTTGATTTGCCCCGATAGGTAATGTGGATTAAGTAAGTAGCGGTCACTGTAGCCGAAATATAGTCCAGGCAATGAAGCGGATTTTTGTATGAAGACCCCAACATTAATTCCTCAGTCGATGAAACTTTGCAGGATTGTAGTATAGTATGAGACAATACTTGCATAAAAAAATCCAAAAAAAAAACCTAACCGAAGTAAGGTATTTTTAGTGAAATACTTATTTATTTGATATCTTTGTTGGGAAAAATGCTCAGTCTAAATTTTCTTCTCCAGCAATATTCATGTGTGTTAAGAAAGCTATATGCGAAATATCCAAAAAAATCTCCTGGTAGAAACAACAAAACTCAGACGTATGATGCACCTTGCACGGGAAAATTGCTCAGTACATTTTTTAACTGGAATGTCATTTAATAGTCGGTGTGAACTTACAATAGGAAAATCCAAGATAAAAACCGTCTCGCTACATAATTTTCAGAAAATATCAAATTATTAACCAAAAAAAAAATTTTTTTTAAGTATAAAATCCTAACTTCGGTAAGGTTTTTTTTTTTAATTTTTTTATGCAAGTATTATCTCATCCTATACTACAATCCTGCAAAGTTTCATCGACTGAGAAATTAATGTTGGGGTCCACTACCTTTATTGCCTAGACTAATAGGCAAGGAGGTTATTATTATTATAGTAACTAAGTATTTTATCGTTCAAGTGGATAGTGGAGTTTTTGAAAATTGTTAAATGTTGCATAGAATACACATGGTAAGGAAACTTACAGTATTGATTCTGTCTGAAGCATACGAGGAATAGAATATTTTTGCTTACATTTTTAGGAATAAGGTGTCAAAATCATACTAGGTTCTATAGTAGGAAAAGCATTCCAAAAATCTGCAAGTTAATTCGTTTTTTCCGAACTCCATTGAGTCTACGATTAAACACTTAAGGGCGTCAATAAAATTGCATAAAGACGCATCTCTTCCACCGCACAAAGGTATGTAAAGTGCTCTCGGGCCGCGCATGAATTGAGATGTTAAATTTCAATGCGCGCGCACATTTACATGCAAATGCGGTGGAGCGTGTGCGCGCATGCCGCTCCTTTACTTCACTATCTCCGGATCGAGTGTAACGAAATAATTTAAAACTTCAAAATATGCATCGGGGTTAGTATTATGAGGTTTTTCAACTTATTTGTTCCTGCTTCAGTGAAATTTGAATTCCAAATGAAAACTCACAGAAAACCAGCGTAAAGCAATGCATTGCGTTTCGTTGAGTGAGTGAGGAACCGGAGGCTCCAATCCCCCCCCCTCCCCTCCCCCCTTCCTCTATTCCCACCTCCTAAGGCCGGCAACGCAGTTGTGACTCTTGAGTTGCAGGTGTCCATGGGCGACGGACGTCACTTACCATCAGGTGACCCGTCTGCTGGTTTGCCCCCTTTTTTATCATAAAAAAAAGGACCAGTTTCAGGCGTTATTGATAAGTTCTGTGGCGCATAAATATGAAAGTGGAATATTTCTGACTGATTTTACCAGAATGAGATTCTGATATCATTTAATGAAATAAACTTAATTATTGATAAGATATGACGGCGCTAGTAGCGATGTTGTTGAGTTTGTAACGTAAAGGTTCAGTAAGTCAGTGTATGAATGATCGAGGGCATTATATCACTACCGCGTCCGTGTTTTGGCAGACATGTTTCGCCAATGGTTGTCGTTATATTTACGCACAGTGTAAGTCTTTAAGGCATGTCAAATATCCTTGGGTGACTTGCATAATGATGACAGTTAGGTTGCCAATAGTTTAATATCATCTCCTAATCCTCGGTCGGCTCAAGTGGAAGATTATTGCCACTGCCTTATGTGAGAAGCTATACATATCTCAGACGATTGACAAGAGAACCGCAAAGTGTTTGTAAGCATGGAAATATCTATCGAAACTCAATGGCAGGTATGCACGAGCAAATTACATGGAGGCTAATTTTACGAGAGACCCATCGCGTTTTATAGCAAAGGATGTATTTAACGATCGCTGCTCCCGGATTAATTTAGATTAATTTAATAAAATTAAACCGGACGCGTTTTACGCGAGCCGAGGGTTTGTGTGTAACGACCATTCTCGGACATGTGACAATGAATTAGCGATTTGCGATTCTGATTTCTTAATTAACTAAATTTTGATTATTTGGTTACTAAATGCTAGACTAGCTGATGTAGTAGTGCAGTACTTGTTAGGGGTTATTATACCCTATACATTTTCTAGTGCGCGAAAAGATAGAAAGTAGTTGAGAATCGAGCTGTAACAAATGTATGATTTAATAAATGAGGAAGATTTTAAGTACCTGTTTTAATCTTTTATAGCTTTAAGTTAAAGCAGGTTAGTTGAGAATTAGGTATTCTAAATAATTTATCTCTAGTCTAGCTGGTGTTTTTTTTTTCAAACATTTAAAAGCAATGTCATCGTCATCGTGATTGCCACTGCTGTAGACTTCCTCTTTCTTTTCTAGGACGACCGATGGAAAGCAGTCTGCATCGAGCAGCTTCCGGTAACTGTTACCAGGTCGTCTGTCCACTTTGGATGTGAACGTTCTATGCTGCACTACCGGTTGACTGCCGTTATTCGAGACACAATATATATTTGATTCTTGCTTTTTTTTCTTTTCTAAATGGGGCTTTTGTTCTATTTATTTTTGTAACATTCCAATCTAACATAGAATAAGAACATTGTTACTAACACCAATAGGGTCTAAGTTGCCTGAATAAAGTAATTATATTATTATTATTTCGTCCTATTGGACGTAAGTCCCGCCCGTTACACAAAACTGAATCTAAGTAATTACTTTATCCTATTATATTTCATTGTGTAGGGAATCAGTCATGAGATGTAGCCAATAGGTTATAATAAAAAAGTTAAAAAGTTAAGTAAAAAAATTGTCAGTCCTAAATGGTCATTCTAAATAAAAAATGGTAAAAGAGGCCTAAACATGATTTTCAAATACATATCCAATGATATCCCACTTAACATATTTCTTCGATTTTCTTATTTTCCTTTTTCACAAAAATATCTTACAAATGATTCCCGTTCACACTTTGAGCTTGAAGCGTTCATCTATGCCTTGACTTGCGACAGTCAACGTGTTAAAACTAATGTGTTAGTGATTTTTCCTCAGTTAGGGTGTTGCGTCAATTGTATTTGTACTCACTTTCTCAGGTAACATAGCAAACAGTCTACAAAAATTAACCCACTGGTATATCTAGGATATCAGTCCAGTTGCTATCTTAGCATGTCTTTATTAGTTAAAGCGAATTTCAAAATTGGTCTCTCACAAGCTCCGTTCTTATCGTAAGTAATTAAAAATGTTGTGCATGCAAAATTCAAATTCAAAAGTCCAATTAACTACTGTTTTGTGTTTGGGTATAACAAAACAATAGAATAACAAATTAACAATAACCCTATATAATTCAAAAACTATTTCGTAACAACAATGTATTATTTTCAAAATTTAAGATTATTACACTTAATTTACTAATGTAATTAGCTTGAAGGCTATCAGAAGCATTTCTATAGAAGCGTGAAAATCAGAAATGCTTTATAATGAGGTAGCATTTGCTTTAAAAAGGCACTTAATTATAGAAGTACTTATTTAAAATTTATGTACCTACTTATTAGATAAAGATTATTTATTGCTACAAATACTTAAAATCAAGGCAATCAAGTTAACACCACTTAAATGTAATAAAATTAAGCGCTGGCTTAGATAAGTGGAGTTCTAATATCGTGAAAGTTCTAGAATCACACATATCTATATAAAAAAAATTAGTGGCTGATGTCTGTATATGCGACATATTTAAGAGAATTTACTATAAATTATACCGGTCAGTAAGGGGATGAAATTGCGGCCAAAGGCTAGTATATGCTAAAGTATAGAATTGCCATGAGCCGCGTGGAAAACTTAGTGATTTTTATCAACTGTTGGATACCAATAAGTATAAGAAAACGACGAAGTAAAATTGACGTACTCCATTGTAGGTACAGTCCTTTGAAAGTAGTTTAATATTATTACAATCATAAGCGAATGGATATAGATAAAAAAGTTTTTCAGCTTACTGTATCTTAGAAAATTAAAAGCTATCACAACATTGGCATCTGTATAGCAATATGCACTTACTTATTAAAAGAAGGGTAAAAGAACTGATAAACGTACTTAAATAAGTACCTATTGAACAAAATTATATAAATTAGAATATTTATATAGAATTAGCTCAGGATAGCCCAGTGGTTAAAGAGTCCGCTTCTCATTCGTGAGACTCGGGTTCGAATCCTATCATATACCAATGAGTTTTCCAAAAAGCTTACGTACACATTTAAACCCTCATATCCCGGAAAATATTGTATTTATTTATTGTAATTATTAGGTATTGACATCTTTCTTCCTAAAATACATAATGCCGTGGGTGCCATAAAGACAATTAAATAATAGTATTTATAAGATTATTATATTCTTTTTGTTTTTTCATATTAACAAAAAAAAAAGTTATTCATGTATCCATAAAGACTAGGATATACTTCTTTGTTTAGTAGCACGTCCGTTGCAACTTAAGGTGCTAAACAGTAATAGAAACTTTGTTGGCTTACTGTTATATTTCTATTTAATGTAATATCTATAAGTTTTTATTTTATAAGCTGTTTGTTTCCGTAATAAAGAAAATAAAAATAAAATAAATAATTCTAAGACCCGGTAACAGACCCGATCCGGCGATGGGCTCACCAGCTATCACGATTAGGGGTCGTAGTCGTCGTCGATTGGTGAAACGTGGCTATTTCCAAAAAAGGAATACCTCTGAATACCCCCTCGGGGATTAAAGGCGTGAGGTTATTTATTCATTTATATCCACTTATTTTATGTTTCCAACTGCGTCGAAATACAAATATTGTAGTCACTATTTAGCTCATACAGAGTAGGCTGAGCCTGTAAAGATACCCGTTTTACATTGACGACCAAAAAGCAGATACGATTATATAGAAACCATATGTTCTCTTTAAATTTACGGCATCCCACAAGTAATAACAGTATTTTCTAACAAAAGCTCATCTACGAACTCCGCGTGTTCATCACATAAGCCATTAGCCGTTACAACTACAAGAACTGAAGGTAAACCAACGTTTTAAATAATCCCCCTCCTTGGATAATCGAAATACATTGATTACGGAATAGAATTGGAACGTGGCTAATGGACGCGGTGGGTTGTTCCCTCTCTAATGAGCCACGTAACCTCCTACCCCCCTCACTCCCCTTTCAGGAGTCAGGAGACATTACTCTCCTACCAGAGACGTGTTTATTCCTCCTTTATTGGTAGCAGGAGCGTTATTACCTGTGTGTGTGATAGTTTGGGAAGAATTAGTTTTGGTGTTTCGTTTTGGTATGTTTTGTTGAAGAATCTAATTCTGGAGATATGGCGAAATGGTTTCATTGGACGTTCGTCATTCGTATTGATGTTCGGTGTGATTTAGAACAACAACAATTTGATATGTTTTAAAATTATTCAAGTCTTTATCAACCTATAACAGTCCACTTTTTTGTATTAGGTATAGAAAGTCCTAAATAATACAGATTTATTGGAGCCATTGCCTTTCAATTGGATTAATTAATATTTACTTCAAAAGAAATAGATTTTGTAAAAACTGCAGTGTACATAAAAGTCTTGATTAAAAGACCGATACATAATAAGTCGAGCCAAAAGATTGCTTGATCCAACAAAATGCCTTTTCTTAGCCCGTAAGCCGAATTGATGTCACCCAAACATCATCAAACACGTTGTCAACAACAGAAAAATTCGCCACGCCATTCCCCAGTGAATAGCCTACTTACGAAGCGAAAACGTAACGAAATTCATACGGAAACGATTCGGGAAAATCGTATTGTGACCACAATCGGCTTTTCCCTAACTTAAGCGTAGTGTAAATAAGTCGCTTCCCTTCTAGAGACCAAGCGTTTGCATTTTTGGGGATATTCCTGGTTTTGGTGGGTTTATTTATGGGTAATATACGTATATGGTTACGTAGGTAATCTGCGTTAAGAGATCGGAAAATCACGCTAGTAAAAAAGTAGGTTTTTCAGAAATTGAATACTACTGCCAACCCATGGTATGTACACAACCTACTCAAAAATTGTCATTGAGTAACCAAAACATGATATAGGTATCTGACCATTCTGTGGAAGAACGTGGTCTCCTGGTACAAGACATGTAAAAATTTTAAAAGAAGGTCCTCTTTAGAGAGGACTATTAGGAATAAAAAAAAATTACCAGCATTTTTTTATATTATGTGATCTTGTCGTCAATATGTAATTACTTTTTAAAACATACATTTTTGTTTACTGGTTCACGTCTGTTCGAAAGCGATAGTAAATTAACATTCAATGAGGTGGGTAAATCCTTACAATAAGTTAAAAAAAGACGCTTACGCCTAATCCTCAAGGGGGTTGGCAGAGCTATTCGAACCCGAACCTCATACATTAGATCACTGCTGTCTTATAAATTCATATCACTATCACTACATAGTATAAAACAAAATCGCTTCTCGTCTGTCTGTCCCTATGTATGCTTAGATCTTTAAAACTACGCAACGGATTTTGATGCGTTTTTTTTAAATAGATAGAGTAATTTAAGGGGAGGGTTTTTTATACCATATTTTATAAACCGAGGCGAAGCGAGGACGGGTCGCTATTACTCATTAAAACGTTACAAAACTTTGCTTTACATTTAAAAATACAAAGCTGTGAATATCCTTAAAAAGCTTTATTTGTGGTAACCCTGCGGCGGGTGTAAATAAGTCCCCTCTAGGTGATGTAGCGATACATTGACTTCTATTTGGGACATCCCCCGCTAGGGGGGAAAACGATTTCCCTTTTCCTTGTCGAGTTTGCTCTTTGAGGCTTTGCAGGGCTGCAAAGTTGTGTGAAAACAAAGTGAGTAGGTACATTATGTAAATCTATGTAATATTGTAGATGATTTTTTAGAAGTTCTTCTGTAGTTTTATCTGAGTTAATTTAAGTATTTTTGAGAGGATTGTATACTACATATCGCAACTTGATGAGATACCCTTGACGAAGATTTATTTGTGCCGTAATGAGCCTAAACTTTTATCTGTGATCATTATTGACAAAACTAGA
The DNA here is from genome assembly GCA_963855545.1 of Ethmia dodecea. Taxonomy (NCBI): domain Eukaryota; kingdom Metazoa; phylum Arthropoda; class Insecta; order Lepidoptera; family Depressariidae; genus Ethmia; species Ethmia dodecea. Next base: position 12,012,133 of record OY979446.1, on the reverse strand, counting down.
CCGGCAAGATTTATTCCTACAGTATTTCTTTGTATCAGTTTAAAGAGGAAGACGTATTGTGTCACAAACTAACAACATCTATGTATGTCATCGCCAAATTGTGAATCCCATGAAAGAATACCGTGAATAGACAAAACATCATTTGTATACATTGAGAAGACTCGGCTTCAAAATTGGGGGAATTCATTTTTGGCCACCTGTCGATATTTACACATGATTAAATTTTGACCTTGTGCATCCATTGAACCTTAAAACATCGGTGCATAAATTCATAAATATGTTAAACGGATAACAAAGTACAATTTTAAACTTAACCTACCCTAACCTAACTTACAAGCCATTTATTGCGAAGTACTCTCTCAAAGCGCTGTATTTCAGAAGATCACGTTGTCTCTTTGTTACAAAGCTGAACAAATTGATATCGGAATGTTGGTGTGATAGAGACAGATATAAATTTCACACGCTCTACAGTATTTCTGAGTGCTAAGCTTGCATTATTTCCTTAGGGTTGCTGCATTATTACTTTTAGTTCTACGTAAAATTTTGTAAGTACATGTCTAAATTGCACAAATGCTCTTGTTAATTTAATATAAACAATTTGTTGTAACACAAATACTTATTTTGTGTTGGAATTTAAGAAATGGTAGTGTAAGTACGATTTATTTATTTATTTATTTCAAATTATTGCACAGTAGGTACATATAGGCTTACATGTTTACATAAAACATTATATGACGCTCCGTAGAGGCACAGCAAATTTGGAGGAATGCTGAAGAAATGTTAGTTCTTAAAATCATATTCATTTATTTTTAAAAGCAGAAAGTAAGAGACTAGAAAAATACGAAATTGTTACCAATATAAGACTGCTTGCCGCTTTTTATTAGCACTGTAATTGCATTAAATCATATTATAACTCATTCACTCTAAAATAAAACACATTTTACAGTGAGTGAATTATTCACGTGAGATAATTTGTCGCCTCGAGGGCAGCCCTACGAACAGGCTCATGTCTATCTTTTACCGCTAAGCCTAGGGCGGTAAAGTCGGCTCAAGTTCGATAGCAACGCACAGAGTGAGACAACATCAGGCCAACAACACACAGAGAGACAGGGATGGAGACGAATCCTTAAATTTTATATTCTATCCGCATTTTGTCGCCTAAGCGTTCCATTTAGTGTTCCATATTTAAACCTCGCGCCACTCTTTTTTCCTCTCAGCCGAGCGGGGAATGTAAGGCGATTTTCTTTTTTTCTTTTTTGGGGGTGTACCTACCCAGCCAGCGCCGGATGTGTGCAGAATACTGATGTGTGCGTGCGACCGCCGACGCCCTGTTAGGGAATGAAATTGGCATATAAATGTAAATTTTATGCCATGAATTTTAAAATGAAGTCGATACTGCCGCACTCAGAGTGGAGCGAGTGAGCCCTTTTCGTAAGTTTTACGCGAGGAAGGGATGAAATTAGATTAGAATACGCTACTTTTGGTAAAAAATTGGCTTTTAACGGCTTTCTTGGAACCGCCGTATAAAGGTGATTATTTACGATGTCTGGAAATGGAAACAGTTTATAAAGCTAGGACGGTGTAGGTAGGTATGATAACATTGTAGTACCTACCTACACTATGAATGTGTGCAAAATATAGTTCTTCGATACTAATTAAAGTTTGATAGCCATATTAAGTCCATAAAACATTTTACGGGCAATAAATTCCTCGACTTCATAGAATTCAGAAAAAGCTTTTCAGATTAGAAAATTATTTTATATTGATCCAACATCAATAGTAATAAAAATGAAGCTAATATTGCGAAACTCCGCTCCTAAACTAAAATCCAGAAAAGACCGAGCGCATGAAAAGGAATCAAAGAAGAGGAAAAAATCCACTTTACAGACGCAAACAAGTCACTTTAACTTTATTGAGCTGTAATCGAATTGTGACGTCCCTACGAGCCGCGGCGTACTTGAGGTCTGAGCGGTGGGATCTGTAGCCATCCTTATCTGACCCGCCCATTTAAATCTATGCTATTCAATCGTGCCGTCTCGCTCGCGTCCCAGGGGTGCCGCCGAGATTGCAATCTTTTGATTTATACCAACTATTAGGAGTGCTGCGGGATAGTCTGTCTCTCGGAACGAGATCCGCCGCGATAATGTTGGGAACTATCGACGTTAGTACTGATTATAGAATTGAATTTACTTGTAAATTAGCTCTAAAATGTTATTGGTATCTCATTAATTTGTAAGTACATTTTGATAAGCGAAACACCACTGGCTCCTCACGAAATATCTGAAACTATAACACCTGAGTAGGTAATTAAAATTTGGAAGATAGGTCTCTTGTAGGATGTGAATTAAAAAAATTAACTTACATACTTGGACCTAAGAATTTTGAGACAATTACTTAATAGGTAATAGGTAGGTAAGGAGGTAGGGAAACCTGCATACCAAAAACTCCACGGCCTACATGATACGAGTACTTCTCTTTATGTTTAACCCTTCTAATAAATTCAAAATCAAAACAAACCCTATTTATCTTCCGTGACCGCACAGGCCCCTGCAAAACGGATCCATTCAAAACTGTATTATCTCATGCTGAACATTATTTCGGATCCTAAAGGCTGTATAAAAAGCTGTGTGGCCGCCGGCCCCAGTCCCTGGCGGCCTCTTAGCTCCGGAAGGCCAGGGAAAAATAAGGGAAATCGTCCCTCATTTATGTTGAACGGAAATCTTCAGCTTTTTACGCTTATGTGCCCCTGGTACATTTGTGCAAATAGGTATTGCTTGTGCTTATACTAGTAATTCATTTTTTTTATAAATAGGTTGTGTGATAAAAAGCTTAAAACTTCAGTGGAAAATTGTGTTATTTTGGTTTTTCTTCTTCTTATTTTAAGGCATTGGCAATTTAGCCATCAGCACTAAACACGACACAAAATTCTAGATTTTTATCTCTACTTCAGAGTCTAAAATACATAAGTTTCTTCAGAACTTATCGAAATGTCACTTGGTTATCAACAGTAAAACGATAGTACACCTCTACTGAAGATTTTAAAGAGGCTTCATGAGGTAAATTTTTTATTCACTGCACACTATCACGGACATTTACCACATAACATACTACCTATCACTATTATGTGCCAAACCCCAAAAAAAATATACAGCAAAATGATTTTTTTATAAAAAACACGACGTCCCTCTTCGGATTTCCGCCAAAAAGCCCATTTGGTTTTATTATTCTTATTTGTCAGTCACTATTAATACATTTTAAGTTTAGCAGATGACAATTGTATTAAATTAATCAATATAAAATATGAATGCCATGTAAAACATTTATTAGTCTTCTATCCAATTTCAGCTGCATTGTCTTTACGGCCGCGGCGCGGTGCGTAAAAGTGTCAATCATAAATAACAATTGATACCTATATTATTATGTAAGTAGGTATTATAATGTATATGCCTTACATGTGGACAGGCAACGAATTATGCATTTTGCACACTTCCATAAAAAGTAAGAAATACTTGTATAAGTTTTTTTGGGCGATGCATTTTACTCTTCGTTTCGGCTTCCTGAGAAAACTGGCGTCCATATATTACTCGTATACCTACTTAGATATTTGGGTTTAGTCAGTGACGCCTAGCTCATTGGGCACAAGTTATAGTGTGAGTTAATAAAATACCTAGTAATAATAATCTCACGCCTTTTATCCCCGATTAGAGGGAGTAGGCGGAGGTATTCCATTTCTGGATATATCCACTTTTTACGAGATAGTCTTAGGTCGCCTAAACATGATAGATGGTGCGCCCATCACCGGACCGGGTCAGTTACACCCTCAGAATTGATTCTGAGACCTGCGGGCTTCCTCACGATGTTTTCCTAAGTGATGATAAGAGTTACGAAGTTTAGTAAAGGTGCCAAATAAATTAATTATAGTAAAGTTTTTAGCTACATAGATTAGATAGTCTGAACTTAATTGCAAGTAGATATAGGTATTTCCTAAAACCTGTTGTTTTAAGATTCAACAGGAAAGTTAATATTTTTATAATTTTACAAAAAAAATCAAAGGTTGCAAAAAAAATCTCTCAAAATTGCACCATCTCTGCATTTGTGAACATCAATAGAAATGCATTATAGTATGTCATAAAACTACGCCACGTAAAGGTCGTTTTACCACCCCATTAAAACGTATTTTAGTCTGCCACTCTCATTCATAACTTTCTGTGCCATAACGCGATTGGCGGCAAAGAAAATTAAGACGTTATCCGTAACCGAGCCCATCTTGCGTTTCGTCACGACCTAAATAAAGATCCGACAATATTTAATAACCGATGCACACACGGCACAAAGGGTTTAGTCGTTGTTTATTGCCGTACCTAACGTGTTAGTCGCCTGTACGTCGTTCTACGGAAGTCATACATCATTTATGTCTAGCTCTAGGCCTCTAGCCTTTGTGTAGCGTTTATTTAGTTTATTAATTGTAATTCTAAAGCAGGTTTCGACCTTTCTATTTACAAAATATACAATATTTAAAAAAAGAAGTTCGTGAGTCCGTCTCGCATTAGGCCACTTTCTTGTTAAAAAAAATATATTTTGCTGTTTATATATTATTATCTCTCTCTTTATTTTATAGGTTTTGGCCAAAGAGATTAAAATATAATAGGACATAGAGGGGACATTGGGAATATTTTCATACAAAACTTTGAAGCATGTTTGAAGCTCAAGCGTCATGTCAGTTAGTATGAATGCGAGCTGTCATTCGGTCGAAATTGTACTAGACTTATTCCACTTGGAATAACTTTTGGCTTCAAATTTTCCTCGCTTTGTCCCCTCTATGCCCTATTATATTTTAATCTCTTTGATTTTGGCTCATACTAGTGATACTGTATTATGAGGCAAGATTCCAAAATGTACAATGGACAAAAAATCTATAAAAAACGTGCCTAGTATTGAATGTTTTTATTTCCAAGAAGTTATTTCAGTCTTCAGTAAAAGTCATGGATATCATTTACCTACTGTCGATTTCCGATGCTGAGTATAAAAAAATGTTGAAGAAACTATTTTTGTCAACGGTCGAAATTAGAATACTTACCAGCAGCGACAGCTTTATCATAATATCACATAATTCTTGTTTTGTGTTAATTTAATTATTTTTATTACATTACAATTAGTAATTGTACCTACCTACCTGTAAATTGTATCAATAAACATATTAAATATAACAAGTTTGTGTCATGCAATATGAAAAGGAAATTTAAGTAAAAAACTTGTATCCCATGGTCACGATGTCACGAATTAGGATTATATAAAAAAATATTTAATTAGATACTTACAGCAACTCTGCTTTCTTTAAGATCGAGCCGCATCGCCAATGCCTCTCGCATGAACACATCAGGGTAGTGTGAAGCGAGGAATGCTCGCTCCAGCTCCTCCAACTGCCAGGAGTTGAAGTTGGTGCGCGAGCGTCGCCGCTTGCCGCTGTCACCGTCATCATCGCCCACTCCACCTGCGAGCAAAAGATTTGTTTCGTACAGCCAACTATCACAAAGATTTTTTAAATTCCATCATCATCAGTTTCTGGCCCTTTTTCCAATATTAAGGGTCGGCGCAATTGACTTACCTATTATAGGTAGATGATATTTTTATTAAACAAAAACATTTATAATATACAGGTTAAAAAAACAATATAAATACAGGGTGTCCAAGAAAATTCAACGGTCATATATATACAAAAATAAGACTCCCCAAAAAACCAGCCAAGTCCTAACCGGATTCGCACATGAAGGGTTCCGTAACTTCCGTAATCACCCTATAATGAAAAAAACAACCGAAAAGGGGATCTCCTTTAATTTATATGTTTATTTTAATTTTAGTAAGTAAGTATTTGTTTTAATCACGACTGTAGCAATACCCGTTCTGTAAAAAATTCTAATGTCAAAAGTGTACAATAGCCCACTGAAAGGCATGCAGACAGACAGCAGACGTTTAGTAATAGGGCCCCGTTGTCACCTTTTGGGTACGGAACCCTAAAAATTTTACAATAATACAGTAAACGAAAAAATTTATATTATATGTAAAATAATAAATTTTTACAAGGTGATGAAATATGGCTTTGGTAATCAAAAAATACTTTTAGCCAATATTTTATCGCTACATTAACTTCCATAGAGAACTGTTCATACAGGCGTGGAGCATAGACTAAGTAATATGAAGAAATATAGACCAAAAAAATTTTAATTTTAGTAACCCAAAACAAATTACTTTTGTAGAAAACTATCAACGAAAAGAACTCCAGCTTCGGAAGTTAAATTCCGTAATTAAAACATTCCCAATAACGCAGCCGCGGGAGTGAGATTGAAATGAATAAGACATAATCGTAAAAGACACCGGCAGCTAACAAAGTCAATTTGGACAATTCCTGAGCCGTTAAAACAAAGCCGCGACCGGGGGCTCATAAAAAAGAGATAATCTCCGACAAAGCGTCAGAACAAGTTTTTGAAAATAGAATATAATTTCTAATTTTCTCTCGGTGATTTTAATTAAAAATGGTCCCGGGAGAGCGAGACGGCTACCGAGTCGAGACGGGGTTGGAGAGGGACGACTATAAATTACGCGCTTTACCCTTAGAGGGGCTAAATAAATTAGAAGTGATTAAGAGGAACCGCGCTTCTGTTTTTCGAACATATCGGTGTTTTGTGAGCTTTTTAATTTGTTTGAAACACTTTTAATAATATAATCATTAGGAGATACGATCGGTAGTGGATGCGTGTTGGACTAAATTAAAATTATGCATAATTATTAATGAGGATATTATGAATATGGATTCGAAAATAGATTAGCATTGAGAACGTTTCAATTAGGAACTATTTTCGCAACCTCGTAACTAGTCTATGATTAATTTTCTTAATGCTATGTCGCCTTAAGAGGTGTTGTAAATTAGGTGAGTGCGAGCTAGATAGCAATACGCGTCTAATGAGGGGAGTGAAAGAGATAACTACGGTTATTGTATTAAAACAAACGACCGCCTTGGGCCCGCAGACAACAGTTTTGGCGCGCTTTAATTTAGTCTGTTTTAATGCCACAGGGGAGGGGGGGACTTACTAAGTATCTATTTGGGGCTGTACTACGCGGTTAATAAATTCGTACAGTTAATAATTCTACTTTGTTCTGGCTGTTTTATCATGTTTATGACAGTAGATGGAATTCATTGATTACGGAGTTACTGTAGTAATGGTTTGATAAGTTTAGAGTTATGGACTTAGCACTAAAACGCGGAGTTTGAAACTCTATGAGGCAACTAGGAGTTTCACACGCGGATTGCAGTATACCCCGTTCCTGTGGGAATTTTGGAACACATTTTCTAAGAAGATACCTAGGTAACCTTCCAAATTTCTTTTTTCGGCATCTCGTGACGAGTTAGTAAGTTAGTGGTATATATATCTATTTTTGTACGAATAGTACCTACCTAAGTACCTACTAGTATTTTGTTAGGTTGTCTATCACCAAAGAGATTAAAATATAATAAGGCATAGAGGGGACAAAGCGAGGAAAATTTGAAGTCAAAAGTTATTCCAAGTGGAATAACTCTAGTACAATTTCGACCGAATGACAGCTCGAGTTCATACTAACTGACATGACAAGGACATGACGCTTAGGCTTCAAAGTTTTGTATGAAAATATTCCCAATGCCCCCTCTATGCCCTATTATATTTAAATCTCTTTGTCTATCACTATCAACTTCGAAGTTTCAAGATCCGAATGAATAGGTTTCTTCAAGGAAAATGCTGTATTGCCGCCTGTATCCGCACTGTGGTCAAAAGAATTGAAGTAATCTTAGCTTTGTTTATGGAAAATCTACATAAAGAAAATTTTAATACAACGAAGAGAAATAATATTTTTATTTATTTAATTAAAAGTGTTTTCTGTCCAGTAAAGTATCGGAAAAAGGCGAAACAGAATAACAGCGCACGAAGCCGTCTTGCGGAATGGCAGTAAGTAAAAACACAGCAGAAAAGCAGTCGCAGTTATGTTCTCGTGACGTCATCACACAGGTTCGGATCTGGAATTTAATAAGGGTCCTGAAAAAATCTATTTTTAATTAAGGAGTTATCTGTTTTTCTAGACCGCAAGTAGGTAGTAATAATTTAATTGTAATAATAATAAATACTTATCATATTCTAAAAACTCTTGTGACTACTAGTACCTAAATCAGATGTTTGGAAAAAGAAAAAAAAATTTTTTTTAGTAAAACGCTCCGTTTTTAATTCATTAGTAGCTACCTACTGTTCGTTAAATTTTGGATGTGCACACAATTTAATTGAATTTCATTTCTGTGGAACACACACAAATAAAATTTTTAATCGTTAGCTTTCATAATATACTATATTGAGAATTAAACCTTCCAAATCATGTGAGATGTCTTGGTAAGGGGTACGTGAAATCTCGTGACTCACCCCTGAGTCCACCCCGTCGGTACCCAGATAATATTTTTATTTTATTCATAGAGAGACTATCGCAGCACGACATCGGACCAGAATTAAATGTTTCTATTCAATAAAAGCGACTTTATTTGCGACGCTTGTTATATTTCTATTAAGCAGGACGTAAAGGGGAGTTGCGCGGTGAACTTTTCCTTGTGAATTACTTGTGTTATAATTTATTGCGTATATTTGGCAAGATATTATCTTTATGTCTGATTGCTTTGCTCGACAGTGAGAAGGTATATTTATTTTATTGGAGCAATGTACTTTATTACTTAGGAGAAGTAGCGTCAATAAATAAAGCGACGTTGGAAAATAAATATCTAGTTTAATCTTTACTGGCATTGATAGTCTGATTTATTTTTGCAGTTCCTTTTACCGATATAATAATTTCGAGAAGCTATAAGTGTCTAATTTCAGTCTCACAAAAAAATCTAAACATATTAGTTTAACTGCCTATTGCCTATTAACTTATAATAGTATTGGAGAAACGGCATCGAAATAATGATAGGCCAGCGAGCTAATTTGTCGTTTTATCGATCGTAAATGATATTGAGTGAATCGCAAGAAGTCGTTGTGGATAACATGAAAATCGGCAATCAAAATATTGGTCGACGTATTGCTTTATAATTTCATTATTCCGAGAATCAATTGCTTCCCGCCAAAGGGGACGGACTTGGGTGTAAAATTCCATTAATTTCGTCGTAATAAGGTACCGTTGTAACGACCTAATAGCACACCGTAAAGAGACGGCAGATAATTTCAGTCCTACCTAAATGTTCACACCAGCCAATGGCGGTCTTGTCATTTTGGAGAATCGAATTAAAATCACGCCTTTTCGGTCCGGGAAAGTGTGAAATGTCTCCGGCACTAGTAATTGGTTAATTGGAAAGTAACCTCACTAACTATGTACTGGTTTTTCGGTAGTTGACATTTACATCTTGATAATTCTTGTAAAATCATTAATTGTAACGTAAAGCCTGTCTTTATATAATTTGGTGACTTGTTAAATTTAAATAAAATAAGAAGTCAAATGCTTATAACAAGGACGGTATACATATTCCGTTAGTCTGCATTGGAGCGGTCCGTGTCGGTCCCCGCCTGTAATTTAGTCGCGATCCCTGGAAATTAATTTCTGAAATCCCTGGCAATAATAAAGTTATAATTTTTAACCGAAATAGGTACCTTGCCTTGAGGACAGACACGCGTGCCAGGGACCCATTTAGGCTTCAACTCGTTGACTATAACAAAACAAAATTAAAGTATTTTAAAACAAGTATTTCGGGCTTCAAAAGTTGTTTAACACATACAGATATGTCTACGGGTATATGTTGCAGCATTGCTATTAAACTAGTAAATTGTTTTAGTACCTATATTACAGTTTATTCATTATATTCAAAAACTTACGTACATATTTATCACTAGCTAGACGGTGAAGGAAAACATCGTGAGAAAACCCGCAGGTCTCAGAATTAATTCTGAGACATGTGTAAATAGACCCGGTGCGGCGATGGGCTCACCACCTATCACGTTTAGGGGTCCAATATATCTCGTGAAATGTGGGTATATCCAGTAATGGAATACCTCTGCCTACCCCCTCGGGGATAAAAAAGGCGTGAGATTATAATTATATCATTATATTCTTTGGAGCCTTAAAGTAATGTGTGATGAGCTCATCCCCGGACCAGGGTGCTATTACATCTCGGAATTAATTCTGGACCAGCGGGTTTAAGGATGATTTCCTTTATCGTCGAGCAAGTGATAAATATGTACGTAAGCTTTTTTTAAAAAAATCTTGGTACATGCCAGGATTCAAATCCAAGCCTCATCCCAAAAGTTTCTTCAAAGTAAGTACCCTACTTACGTATAGGAAAACGTATTTTTTCACAATAACTTTATTGTACTTTTCTGCCAACTAAATACGGCCCTGTACCGTCCAATGAAGACATCTTGGCAAGAAAAGTGGCTCCATTAAGCCGGAGGAGAGGTTGGTTCTGCGAACCGACGCTGGCCACCGGGCTAATTGAATTTGTGCGCAGTGTCACATTATTCTTTATTATTTTATAAAAATAGTATTTTTAAGATGTCGGAGACAATATCATTTAGTTTTTTCGGTCGTGAATAATATGAGTCGTAGTGCAATAATTTGATATTAGATTCATTTCATTCATTCAATTTCAGCACTGTGAATTAAAGAGTTGCTCGATAAAAGAAGCCAAGCACAAAATTAGTCTTTGGTTGCAGGAAATAGATTATATAGCACAGAATCAATTATTTCCTAAGAGCCTTTCCTAACAGACTAATTTATTTATTTACCTTCATAGACATGTTATATACCGAAATCACTCAACACCACACTCATATATACCTACACATACAGAAATGTATCACAAAATTTAATTTTTTAATTTTTTCCTTCACAATACTTAAAGAATCAATTAATACTGAACAAAATAATTAAAATACAACTAGCCTCACACACACACATAGGTACTGAAAGTAAATGGTTCCCCAAGATACTGGAACCCCTAGTCATTTTGTTTTTTTTTATGTGTAATTGGTAAATTGCTTTGATTGTGTAAAAACCTGTACACAGTGATTCTTTAAGAAATAAAACTATTTTCATTTTTCATTTTTTTTTTAATTTTCATACCTAAAAGTCTTACAGATTTTTTAATTATAATTTAAACCAGATAATATGGCACGACCATATTATCTGGTTAAAATAATAATTAAAAAATCTATAAGACTTGTAGCTACTTTTACAATGTTAAAAACTATATAGTTTAACGCTATAAGTGGATGTGTTGTGTAATATTTTCCTATCTTCTCTTTAAATAATCACAAATCTTCTTTTTTATCATTAGAATATGCAAAATGAAAAGATGCAAAGTGCCTTTTAATGAAGAAGTTTCACAGGCTGAAATGGTCGCTGCAAAAAGCACATTATTCATAATGTGACAAAAGGACGTCCCCTTAACAGCCTCCAGCTGTGACTTGCTCGTCATGTGATCTTGCTCAATAATTACCAGCTACTAGCTGTGACAGGGCTGTCACCTTGGATGAATAAAAAAAATTTTTTTAATCTGTTTATTGTAAAAAAGAACTTATTCTAGTACATCCCTTTCTGGGTGCTTAATCTAGATATATAAAGATTATGTACGCCCAGTGTGCCGCTTGCAGTGCGGTAGTTAGGTAGTTATTATTATCTTGATTAGCAAGTTGATGCGGTAGTATTGATTGATAATAAATAGTCTGTTTTCCAAAAATCTGCAATTACAATGCCACGCAGTGCTTACCAAAACCAGTCAAGCTCCGCGGAGTGAGAGGTTACATTAAAGAGTATTTAATTTGGCATACTAAAAACAGAATACAGTAAAAAAGAACTTAGTTTGTGTCATCAAACTCTATAGTTGACTTTTTGCTACCCTATCTTGCTCAACTTAGGTATAGAAATGAAATTATTAAGCAAAATACAATGCACTTAGATACCTAAAAGTTTTTTTTATATCGTTCGGCAGCCTTAATAGCGATTTTGGGAAACAGTGAAAATGAAAATGTATTTATTTCTGTAGGTAATTAAAAATTATACTTACAAAAGTCAATAGTCTAATAAAAAGGCACTCTAAACACGTCCATGAAGATTGGCTAAATGTAAACAGCAGCTCATCTCCACCGACGAGTTGCTGGTTCCAAATGCAGTACCCCGAAAAGTGGTAGCCCTAAGCTGAACCGCTCAGTAGTAAGTGGAATTTCGAAATTATTAGCAATATACATATCATTTCGCTGTATTAGTGAAATTATTAGTAATATTCATACCGCTTTAGCGATAATTAAGCTGGGTACAAGCTTTTTGTCAACCATCCTAAGGCAGAGTTATGCCGCTATTAAAACTCGCTTAAAGGAGGTCACTTGACTTCAAATTGAAGATTAGCTATAAAATAAGGCTATAAAAGACAAAATGAAATTACTAACTTAAGTTTCAGAAGTAATCAAATGTTTTTAATTTTTTGCAAGGCTTGCAATTATGGCGGTCAATTAGATGAGTAGCAAGGTACAGTCAATGGGAAAAAGAGTATACTTGAAGTGTTTTTGATACTAATATAAGTATGTAATTTTATAACCGACACAGTATGTTACTAATAAAAATATATGTCGCTAAGTTGACGAAGCATACTGCAGATAATTCAATATGCTTCCCAATTTGATAGACGGTTGCGCACAAAATACTGGTTAAAATTTAATACATTTTTACATAGGTTTATCAAAATAATAAAAATATGTCATAAAGATGTTTGAAAAAGGAACACAAACTATAATCGCCTCTATCTGCACCTTAAAATTAGTGATGAGCTCTCTTTACCGTATACAAAATATGAATAGAAAATAGCAATTTTTCATATAAATCCTTGACGTGTAATATTTCGTGCGGCCATCTCTGTTTGGGATCGCATCGCCCGCGGCTCGCCTCGGTATTGGGAGATTGAAACATGATAAATCGTTCCTACTATACATTATACAGGCAGTTTTAACGGCAATTTTATGCCCGTGAAAATAAGGTGTAATAAAATTTTAATATTTTACGAAAACAATATTGATTGGTCTGCCCTTGGGACAGTTGAGGTAAACTGGTTAATGGAGGCTTACAAATTACAACAATATAAGTAAGTACCCTCTGCTTTAAAAAAACATCGTCCCAATTTGGTAGTATATTATAGTTTTATTAATAAGCCTTAAGTTAATAATAAGGGTGGTCGATCACAGAAAGTACCAGCTACTCTCCGAAGATTTAGATGATTATTAGATATTTCTAGATAAAAAAAAATCGGTGGTATTGTGTATCTGTTTCTCCTATAATAATCCAAATGAGTGAGCTCACTCAATTAATTTATTGTGGAAACATTTTGCTGCGGTTACACTATGGTATGGCCTAAGTTTCGCAGTAGACATCTAGTGCCTAAAATTATAATGATGAAGCTAGTGTAGAGCTTTTTTTTTAAATTAAGTATGAGTATTAATAAAATACGCATTTAATAGAAATATCACAATCTTTTATTTCAAACCTTTTTCCAGTAAATCTAGGTAATAAAACTCCGTTTTGCTGAGCCATAAATAGCTCGCGTCTAAATAAATAAACATGAACAATAATGTAGGCGACTGTACGAGCGAAGACGTTGCTGCCACAATAATCATAATTTACAATTTACAGTACTTACATGTGTCATTGAAAGCAATTTCCAATTTACAAGTCGATTGTGAACACTGTTATTATTAGCCTGTTCGCGAATCTATTTGCTAGGTTCCCTTAACACACTGAGATCTAAGATAAATACTTTGGTCTTTTAGAGGAGCGACTATACTAACTAAATAAACTTATATAAGATCTAAGTTGACAACACATAGTTGAAAAGGAGGGTAGCAAATTTACTAAAGCTGGGGAACTACTCTATTAGTACTTGTAAATTAAACCCCTTTTTGAATTAAACATGGCTTAAGGTCAGGAGTGTCAAAAGCTTCTGCTACTTCACTACTCACTACATGTATAAATCAAAGTTACTGCCCGTCTGTCTGTCCTTATGTATGCTTAGATCTTTAAAACTACGTAACGGATTTTGATGCAGTTTTTTTTAATAAGTAGAGTGATTCAAGAGGAAGGTTTTTACAAACCTATGCGAAGCGAAAGCGGGTCACTAAAGTATCATATAAATTATATTAGTCCAAATCACAATCTTTATTTGTGCATAAAACGCGGGTAACTCCAAAGGTTAAAGTAGCTGTAAGTGTCGTGAGAGAACGAATTGATTTAAAAAAAAGAAACAAAGGTTTTAATAAAATTTTGATAAAAAAGAAACAAAGGTTTTGAAAAAAAAGAAACAAAAGGCTTTGATAGTGTCAGTGAGATTCACTGAACTTGCCAAGTAACTCTGGTAAGTCCACTAATGTTACTCCAAGTTTGATGATAGAGAGAGAAGTATTTATTTACCTTTTATCGAGAACCCGCGTCTGCCATACGCACACATTATCTCCCTATCCCCTACTCCTGGAGTCCCTGAGGAGCAATAACTCACCAGTCTGTTGTTCGGGGGTGATTTGTGATTTGCTTTACATGTGCTCTAGAAGATAATGCGTTTGACGTATTGGTGTTCAGTGGTTTGGTTGGTTGCTATGGTAGGTATGTCAAGGTGATGTTTGACATGTATAAGTATACCCTTTCGGACCACCAAGTTGATTTCGCGTAAAGTTGCATTCCGTAAAAGTTGATTTCCATGTTGAATCCCATATAGTTGAATTCCCAAAATGTTGAATTATCATTTCCCAAAATGTTCAATTTGCTGAATGTTTAATCCGTTGAAGTTGAATTCCCAAAATATTGTATTTGCAGTATTATAGAAGGTAAGAACGTACTACGACTAGACTAGACTGTGCTGGAGCTTGACACATTGGACTTTGTAATGTTCTTATTACAATCGCCTTAAAGGTCAGACTCGCACTACAAGTGTAAAGCTTCATTTGCTCTGGACTCTACGTACCTACCTATATTACTAAGCAGAGCTCGTTTGATACCAATTGCAAACGAGGAGGTATTCTAATCCTACAATACCTACATACCTACTACTAACTACGTGAAAGTGTTTTTTCGGAAGCCTAAAAGGTGATGCCATAGCTGTACTAGGGTGCTGTTACACATGCCTCAGAATCAATTCTGTTCACCGTGAAAAAAGTGCATAATTTTATTTTATTTGTATATGTCCTATAAGACCTCACCAAAAACCGAACCTAGGCTGCATGCATTGATGCAACGGAGCTATAACTGTTAGTTTACCGTACGTCCAATCGTCCATCCCTCGTAAAATCCTTCATTTCAAAGAAAACGTAATTATGATTGTTACTAAACACATCTAAGCTAATATTTTAAATTGTGAGATAATTATTTTTCAACACACTTGCTCATAAAGTGGCTCTAATTTCACTGCAATTAGGCACATAATGACACCTATAATCAAACTGAGACTTTTTGTTTGCTATTATTCACTAGTGAGTTATAGATTTTTTTTTTCAATTTTGTTGCTAGAGTTGCTTTGTTCTTAAAAAAGTTTCGATACAAAAAAGATCGTATTCAATCGTACTAATAAATTAATACACAAATATGGCTTGCTCATTTCATGCAACTTCGTATTTAAATAGATCATTTCAACTTGTACGTGTTTAATAAACAAAACTTTCACTCAAATATAACTTTGGTTTTCTCTGTAAAAACTTTAAATACCCCATTTTGTACGTGGCTAAAACGCTATCCACGACAAACCAAAGAAAAAGAAACCTAATTTTTTTAGTCCATGGCCGATCGCCATTGTAAGATGCGAGCGCATAGGAAAACGAGGCTGTATGGGCCTAGATCCTTTTGCCTTTTCCAAATTATATAAATAAAAAATTGGAAAACCAATTAATTTTCCCCGCCATTGCGAATGATTATTTTAAAATGATTTTTTAGTATTATTTATTCACAAGTGTGTTGAAAAACGTCGTATGATACACGTGTGTATTGATGATTACCGTCCTCGGCTCTCTTATGACCCTCGCCTACGGCTCGGGTCTCAATGGCGCCTCAGCGGTAATCACCAACTTTACTCACTTGTACCATAATGTACTATTACGCCATTTTGAAAGTCGTAAAATATTTACTACTATTTATTTATGTCTATCGATCTCCTGTCAAGTTGAAATGTGATTGTAAGCATCGTGTTGAACGTACCGATTTGATGTTTTCTCTGATTAGTCAAGATAGGTTCCAAGAAATATATTTTTAACCGACTTCAAAAACAAGGAGGTTATCAATTCGTCTGTATTTTTTTTATGTTTGTTACCTCAGAACTTTCGACTGGGTGAACCAATTTGGATGATTCTTTTTTTATTTGAAGGCTGGTGCTTCCAGATTGGTCCCATTTTAATTTCGTCCAGTTCTGACAACGGCATCCATGAGAAAACCATATAAGTAGAATATTGAAGTCGTTTTTTTACTCTTTAGAGTGGTTATGTCTGAAAAAAATCGTAAATAGTTTGGAAATGGAAATGAAAGTAGTATTTCAATTTTCTTGTATATTTTTTTTATAAAAAAGGGGGCAAACGAGCAGACGATTCACCTTATGGTAAGTAACTACCATCGCCCCTGGACACCTGCAACTCAAGAGTCACAAGTGCGTTGCCGGCCTTTGAGGTAGGAGTACGCTCTCTTCTTGAAGGTTTGAAGGTCGTATCGGGCCGGAAATACCGCCAGCGACAATGTGTTCCACAGATCGGTTGTGCGAGGCAAAAGTGCGGGTATTGAAGATAAGCCAGACAAAGAGTACACGAAGCCGATCAACATGCATGATCTATTTGATAGGTAAGTGTGTATAAAGCAATGCCTGCGATGATATTATAACATTTGATGATAACTACGATCAATTTTCTATATTTTATTTATTTTTATTTATTTAAGTTACAATATAAGTTTACAGTCAACATCAAAACACATTCACAAATAGAACACAAATTACATAAACAAAAAGTACGAATGACAAAAAATTCAATTATGAACGAGTATAGACAGTATTATGTAACGGAATCATACGAAAATTACCTCGGTTGTCAAACTTCAACTTCTATAGAAAACTCAATCGATAAGGAAAAAAGTCTGCAAATAAGATAATTAACTCATTAAAAACAATTACCTACATAAGTGTTCGTAAAAAAACCGCCAAGTTCTGGAAGCGTTTGCATAATTAATGAGTAAGTAGCGGGTTCGGAGTTACGCATTATTGTTGTAACTTTTTGTGATAAAGTTAAAATGCTGCTAGATACTATACTTTTACGCTCGCGGCAAAAAATGCATAATTACAAAGTTGCTTCTCGGTAATTGAAACTCCTGCCTAAAATGGTCATACAAGGTACAGTTTCTATTTAAAGCATTATGTATTCTTGGAACGTATAATATATCTAGGTGGGTAAATAAGTTAAAAAGGTGTGGAATAAAATGTTTTTAAAAATAATATTTACTTTTAGCATCTATGAAGTAATTTGATGCGATTTTTAACTTAGTTGCCAAAGGTTAATTTAAATATAAAACAATAAATAAGATACTATGGAGCGTATTTATGAAAAGCTATCAACTTATATTTTGCGTGACGCACAAGGTGCAAAATTTAACAAGCTGGAGTATAATTATGCTTTTTAGGCCTCCACCTATATCACGTGTAAAACTTACATTTGCAGAAAATTTCTGGAAAAGAAACAAATAAACTTGCATAATGTGTTGTGTTATGTAAAATATCAAGTCGAATTTCTATAAATCTTTACAATCCTTTTAACCACTGTTCACTGCATTACAACGACCCGCACTTCTGTAACTAAATTAATAATGATAACTAATGATTAACTCTAGCAAATCCTTAACAAACTTAAATGCGCTGCAAGTAACCCGGAGACTGTGATCAAGTAGCCCTCGCATTGTCAGGACTCTGGGGAACAATAGATCAGGCCACTGCAGTCAGTTATATCGCCAACTGGTGGCTTAGCAGCATCACTTGGCGCACATTAATAATGTCGAGTTGAATTTTACTTGCCAATAAAATATGTAAAAAAAAAATGATGAAAAAGTTATGGGTAAATATTATGGGTTAGCGTCAGGACTTTTCTCACTTTGAATAGGTAATGAAGTTTAACTTCCAATTAAGATAATATTTTATTTTATTTCGAAAACTTAGATTAAGACTTGTCGTTGATGGGTTAAACGACTTCAATGACAAAAGAATAATATCTAGAATCTTTTACATATGAAATTCCTAATCCCAAAAGTCTCTTAAACAAAAATGACGTCTAATTATATTATTAGTAAGTACCTAACTAAACGTTTTAAATATATTTCGGTGAAAGAATTAAATTCCTATTCATTAAACTGCGCACGATACAAATCGGTGATAATGAAATGTCCAACTATACTAAAATAGTCATGCGCCCACAGAGCACACACATTGAAATTCATTCATTAAACATATTGACATGTAAGAAAGGTTAGCAGAATGCCCTTTCCGTAGTCTAATTATGTAACATAATTAAAACATTTGCAAACCAGCCGGTCGCCCTCGTAAATATGAAATTAATTGTTTATCAATATCGTCGCATAACCCTCAAACGCTGCTGCCGGCGTAGGACAAAAGAGCCACTATCAAAAGTGACACAACTCGCCGAAGATTTATAGCCACTGTTATCGGCTCTTCCTGGACTCATACAAGATGAAATAATGACAACGCTTAATTATGTTTGAGTTGGTTATGTAGATACACTGGCATTGAGAAATTCTGCAGGGATTTTTGAATTTATTGTTGATTATCTTAGAATGAGGGAATAAGATAACAACAAATATTCAGTCCTGATATGAGTTGAATAATAAGAATAACCTCCTTTCCAAAAAAGGTGCAAATTTAGGTATTGACTAACATATAGTAGCTACCTACTACTGCACATCATAAATTGTTTTTTTTTTAAACTTATCAAAAACTGACCAAAAATCCCAACGGTTCCTTGGGCCCCGCGTCGCACTTTAAACATCACACGCACCAGGCGTGACGCAGGGTTAATTTTATGCTACATCAATACGGCGAGGGTTGCCACTTTTTAATAGGGTTAGTTATGGTGCGGGGTCTCTCAGACCCCTGTGCTTTCTCAGGGTTAGCAATATGTTATGGGTCGGATTGGATAGGATTAGCTCTTGTTGTTTGCTTACTTAATGCCAGTATAAGTTGTCTGTTTGTATGTGGTATAGATAGTGTTATTAAGGGATATAAGAAAACAAAATGTTTAAGTGGTCTTGGTAGAAAGAGTCTATTAAAATGTTGTGGAAACAATATCCTATACGTGTAGGTAATTTTTAACAAACTGGTGATTTTCGACAAAATGGTGTTTAAAGTCTTTGGTTACTAATCGAAAATCGAAATTTGACAGAACTATGTATTAACATACATAATAACATACCAAAATCATAGTGACGAATTGAAACCGTTACCTTCCTAATGTTTTGAAGTCGGTTGAAAAAGAGGTTAGTTTTAGACAGTGTGTAACTTTAAATACCATTCAGAGGGCTGTACAATGCCAAGGCCAAAGACGTTTAAAGTAGGAAAGAGAATGATTTTCTTCCAACCTCTTTGGCCAAGGCCAAGTGACTGTAAAACCTAAACATTCGAATAGAATGACAAATGTATGGGATTGACGTTAGCGTTCGACTTGTTCGACTTCACAGTCAAATCAGATGAAACAATGTAACATTTGTTACGTGTAACAAAAGAAATTAGCACCACAAGTTTTTATTCGATTTTTTGTTTAATTCTGCTTGCGTAACGCACCGTAAAATTAGCTATTTGTTTTTTGACTCCAAAAAAACGTGGGTGACATTTTTTATGCTAGTCCCACGCAAAAACTGTTATAATTTATTCATGAAAGACTAATCAATTCGTCTCAAACTGATGGCAAACAATAGAAAAATTAGTTTCGTAACATTCTGTTGGAAATTAATTGATAATGCTGTGAATAATAGGAAATAATTATTTATTTCCAATCACATTCAATAACATCGTGCGTCAAATATTCTTGGAACTTTTTTCAAACCACTCACACATAAATTTTCTTATACGTAGAACTTGATACTGAGAGATACTTATATTATAATAGATATTAGTATGGTATAGTATATTGTACGAGTATAGTAATCGAAAAACAATAAGATTATCTATGGGTTAATTTAGGTAGACTGATTCTTGATAGGCTACTGTAACTGCAGACAACCGATACTACGATATAATTATTGTGTTTCCCTAGCTGCCTAGCGCCTATGTCACTTGGGAGTGGGTGGCGTAGCTTGCTTCAGCGAAGGAGTTTTCACCATCGGTTTAGCAGTTGCCTACAAATACTCACAAACAACTCTCTTACTTAACAAGTCTCTTTACAATATTTGTATAGACTGGTTTTATAGAAAACACCTATACCATATAAATATAAACAATTAGAAATTGGATGCAGGGCAGTTAAACTTCCATTAATTGTAGAGACTGATGGCATCCTATAAACCGCTAATCTAGGGCAAATACCGACTGAAAATGGTCCATTTAACCACAGAAAATGTGGTTCTGAAAATTATTGATAGGATAGATGATTCGTCCAGAGAGTACATATAGTCGGAGTCCGGAAACAGAACAGAAGTAGTCGGCTACAGTAAAGGTAAACTTCCATTTACCGTAGAGCCCACGCCTGATGGCATCCTATAAACCGCTAAACTTCGGCACATATTGGCGCGAAATCACACAACTCTCCCGTGACCAATTATATTATCAGAAGGGGTGACTGCGCCCAAACGGAACACTATCAAAAAGTAAATAGTAAAAAAGCGCGACGAATTTGAGCTATGATCTTGTATTTGTAGGCAGGGTTTCGTATGATTTATTTTTAATAATTGGAAGAGGAAAATACGCCTCGAAGAGACGCGTGTTTATAAATTACAAAAATTCATTTTCGAGTGTAAGTATCGTTGACATACATATGGTATTAATATGAACTAATTACACTAGCAGTGATATTGATTCAAAAATGTGTTTTAAAGTATGAAGCGAAACTAACTTGATACTCACATGAAAGGATGATAGGTGTATGTAATCATTTATTTTAAAACCTAAAATTAATTGTTTGATCCAAACAAAAATTTAACATAATTATACAATGTTCGTTTTATATTAGTATACTAGCAGCGCCCAGCGGTTTCACCAGCGTAGTTCCCGTTCCCGTGGGGAAACGGGGATAAAATATAGCCTATGTGTTATTCTGATGTATAAGCTATATTTTATTTATTTATTTATGGCTCACAAAACAAGTTACAATCAAATAGGTACAGAGTTTCACAAATTATATAGTAAAATTTAAAACTAGATTGCAACTCACAAGATGTGTGCACAGAATGAACAAAATGTATTTCATTTATGAAGGGTGAGAGTTAGTTGTGTTAAAACATAATTAAAAGTACCTTACGTAACTAGGTGTTAGTAATATGTTAGTAATAAATGTGCAGTTAGTTGGTTTGTGATAGGAAGCCTAACTGTAAAGTTTCATTTAAATCCGTTTAGTAGTTTTTGCGTGAAAGAGGAACAAACATCCATAGGTAAGTACATAAAAATTTTACGTTTTTAATATTAGTTGGATTTAAAAAAAATTGGGTGTGCCTAGGCTTCAACATTTTCATTCAAGTAACGGACCCCTAAAAGCGGATCGAATTTGACAAATGCGTGTTTTGGGGCACGCGACGCGCGATTAGACGCGCGTGCGCCGCAAGATGCGACGAGTGTAGCTTCGGGGGCAATCAAATTTAATATAGTTTGTCGCATTTATGGCTGTCATATTGAACAATTATAGTTAAAAAACTTTTGCTTATGATTGTATTTCTGGGCTAATGTGAATAATCTATACCTACTATTATAAAAAGAGATAAAACCTACAGCCGAAACTACTAAACATTGAGGCTGGCCAGATTTGGACAGTACCTACCTTTTTTTTATGACATAGGCGTCTGAAATTCCCACGGCAATGGGGAAAAACGGGATCGGGGGTTTTTAAAATTCATTTTATGCACTATAAAACGTATATTACTTAGGTATGACAATAGGTAAAACTACAATAATTATCTGTAAAATCGGTAAATAAGAAAACAAATAAAAAACTATAATAATAATCCTTTTTAACATAATTATAATATAAGTCACACTAATATGATGAAGGGGACTGATTTTATTTTTTGTAAGTATGTTTGTCTGTAGTGAATAGGGTCCAAAACAACATTAAAAAATCTTTTATCTATGGACTTATGAAGACGAGCTTAGTATTTTGGGAGAAAAGCTATAATTTTCCCACGAAAACAAAAATTGTATAAAAATCAAAAACTTGGTCTCTATTCTTTTTTGCTTTGTAAACGATTAACAAGACATCGCAGAAAAAATTAAACCATATGTATTTGGACAAAACTTAAAAGAATAATACGCCATCTCTTATTATAATGTGTATGGAACAAATACAGTCCACCCTATTAAGGCCCAGTTCAAACAACAGCTGTGCAAAAGTCCTTGAAACGTCTTTGGTTATATTTTAGGAACCTCCCCCAGTGCAAGGAAATGACCCCTGAAATTGGTTCGCAACCACACCTTGCTTCTTGACTAATGGCCCTTATTATGGATACTTGTCACTTGTTTTATGCAATGACCACGTTTTTTGTATATTTAAGAGAGACGCCTTTCACTTGTTGCGAAGATTTGGTTTATTGAGGTTATTTTGAAGTGTAAATAGGCTTTTTGTAGCGTTAGTTTTTTCCGTATATTTAAAGCGGTACTTAGCAATGGAAAAATATATCATTATGAAAATAACATCGTACCGCTATATAGTGAGTATTCTGATATGATGGTAATGACATGTAAGTTAAATAAATCATGAGCATAATTTGTTATATCCGTAACTGTAAATCTTACTTTCATTTAAATAAATATATACTTAGTATACTTTAAAATTAAATGTTTTTTTTTAATTTATTTTCAATGATTTTATAAAAATAAATAAATAATAGACGTATGTCATTTTTAGTGTTTGTGGCACGCGTTGAAGTCTTTTCTATAAAAATAAATTATTTATATTTATTTTGTTGCATTGCACTGATAGCAGATTTTCAAATTAGATTTTCAGTTTTAGATGCCCATTTTAAATAAGCAATCAAACATTTATTATAATTGCATAACTTTCTGCAGTTCTTTAAACTAATAAAATATGAATCTTTAACTGATAAAATAAAAATGCTTGTAACTTAGTTAATCCTTATTTATTAAGTAATTTTGCACTAATCTTGACACGTAATTTCAGTTGATACTAAAATCAGTTACTTTTGTCATCTGTCAAAACGCAAACTACACTGGAACCTCAACAGTTTTAGTATTTAATTGCTTCAGTTTTATATTATTAAATTTATAAAAAAATAGATCCCTCCCCCAATACATTTTATATAATTTTAAATAGGTATATTTCGATTAATTGAAAATACTACTTAGTGGTTAAATGACGCAATTCAATTTAAATACACTCTACTACCCTGTAGTATAGTGTCAGCTTTCTTAACGAAAGCAAAATGAATAATTCTGTATTTAAAAGGAACCCAACATTTTGACAAACCTCATTTCTAACGCAGGGTGCTTATTTGAATTTACGCGCTGCTCCTTTCTAGCCGGCTCCCCTCGCGATTGTCGCCCTTTATTGATGTACTTTTGACTAGTTGTGATTCCCGTTTATTAGCCATTTAGCTTTGTTATTATTGGAGGCGTTTGTTTTGCTCGCACAAACTGTTTGGTTTGCGTTTTTTTATTGCATTTTCGTGGGGTTCAAATCAAATCGGTTTGGTCTGTGCATCATTGACTAAAGACAAATATGATTTGTTTATATTTTCAATTAATTCACGTTTTATTCGAGTTTAAAATAATATGTCTGTAACATGACATTGTCAAAATATGACAGAATACTTGCAAGTTCATTTAGTTCTCAATATTTCCTGTTTCATATACATCTACGAGTACACTAATATTATGAAGAGGAACGATTTGTATTTCTGTATGTTTGTAACTACTGCACCGAGTTAATAAATTATTTCACCAATTCAAAGCAACATTATCACTAAGTAGCATAGGCTATATTTTATTCCCGTATTCCCACGTTAACGAGATCATAAGCGGGTCAAACCGCGCGGCACAGCTAGTTTAATACACATATACATTGAACACATTTTTTTAAATAAAGAAACTAGTGTAGTCGTAACTGTATATTTAGACTCATGTACGACAAAGAATAGATCCAATTCTACTTAGCAGTTTTTAAATAATATGTAATATACGTAAATAGACTTTTAACTTGACTGTCTCATCAATCAGTGACTTTTGTATTTTAAATGGATTTAATAATCGTTTAGCTAGATAAAATATTGTTGATTGTGTTTTTAGCAATCGTGAATTAAATTGTAAGATTTCATTATGGGAGATTACCCTATTGTATTGTTAAGATGCAAGAAAATTTATACAAATAACATTGGCACTCCCAGTTTTCTCGATATACGAACTACAGTCTAAGATACATTTTTATAACAGAAGAAGAACCATTTTACTTTTTTTATCGATTGGAAATCAAACTGTTTACCTTTTCTATTTGCTGCTCTGATTGGTCACTTAGGTATTTAAACAATGGATTTTCTTCGCAGCGAACAATAATCAAACAAAAAATTTAAGCAAGCCTCTTCACAAAATGGTCGATCACCCAACTTTCCAAAGACACAGACAATTAGTTATTTCATAGGCGTTTTTTTTTTTGATTGGGAAGCTGACAGCCTAATAATTCTGACAAATAACAGACATAGAGCATAAATAACAGTAAGTATCTATAGATGAAGTTTTCATAAATTAAAGTTGAAAAAATAACTATAAATAACTATTACAAATACGACACTTTGAGAGAATATGGATGTTTTTTCGGTCTTACGCAAAAACTGCTGAGCGGATTCTGATAAACCTTTTTATACATCAGAATAACACAGGCTACCTTAAATCACGGAACGCGGGCGAAGTCACGGGCAAAAGCTGTATATAGTCTTAAATAAAATGTGTTAGTAAATAATATCAGCAATATACATATACACATGCTCACGCCTTGTCCACAAGATGGTTGGCAGAATAATTCCATTTGTTAGCTGTTATTTTGCACATTTGTGAGTGTTTGGGTCAAGTGCATTCTTGGGATTACTAAACGTGACAGGTGGACTGGGTTCTGTTATGCATATCCACCTGCTTGTAACTCAAAGTACCTACATGGTTAATAAGGTTATACAGTCATACCTAAGCTTTACCGTCTTGTAGGTAAAAAAAAAATTGCGTTGGTTCTTAGGTATATATTATGCGCGGAATTATTCCTTTAAAGCCAACATCATCATCATCAACGCGTAACAACCCACTGCTGAGCTAAGGGTCTCCCACGCGAGCCCACCGCGGATTGGGAGATGGTGTTAAGCTGGTGGCCACTTAACAGTCAGAATTTTTCAAGCCACCCAAGGGTATCTGACATGGCTTAACGACTTCCATTGTGCGTAAACACAACGAAAGCCAACGCGATTGCATAAAGTTAAATAATTAACGTATTCAGATCAACTCAATAAAATACGTCAAATATAATTGCTTACAAGCAAACACCGCATTATTTATCATTACAAATATCATTAATGAATCCTGTAATTAATGATAAATCACTGGGTATTGTTTAATGGCAAATTGATAAAGGAATTACATGTAAACACAAGAATTAATCAATGAGCTGAATTATTATTAAGTTTGACTCTTGAAAATCAGAAAATTAATAAGGAATAAATAATTATGAAAATGTTAATTGCTTATTTATTATAATTACTTGTTTTTGCAAAAGAAAAAAACATGTTAAAAAATAAATTATGATTATTGATGCGCGAAAAAAGTCGTTAAGCGTCATTACTCAAGAGGAACCCACTTAAATGTATTATAAGAAACATGTTCATCTTCGTAATGAGAGAAAAGTAAAGATAATATGTCGCAGTCATCGAGCACTTAATAATACTTGATACTCGATAGTCACAAGGAACTATACCTAATACTTACTTTCGAGAAACTTATTTTCTGAGAGATTTCAGAAGCGGAGGTCGCTTATTTAGGTACAAAGTTTGTTTTTTTATAGGTACACACCTCCATTGTGTAATGTTCGAACTTAACTATAAAGAAAACAAGTGAAGATTAATTGACTATTCCAATCGCGATTGAGAATTGTCATAGAAAAATATGTAGCGTATGACTATTACCTATAGGTATACTGTGTACCTACAGTTCTTTTATTTATTGGTGCATTTTTAAAGAGTGCCGGCTCCTCACTAGTATGTATCTAGTACATAATATCTCAGTGACTCATTATTAGGTATCACAAAAAGTTTTCTTGGAACGTAAACAAAACCATTTCGAAAATTTCCATCTTAATAACAACTAGCTGTAAAAAAGCTATTGATATTTCTATTAGGTCACGATAAAAAAACTACAATGATACACAAAGCGGCGAGGCTATGCGTCATCCACAAAACATTTAACATCCTAATTTCGTGGGTAACACCTCAGCGCTAGTGCCGACAAAAGAGTCGATAAAAATCTGGGCATCGACATCGACGCGCGCGCAGCAGGCGGCCCATCCGCGCAACTAATAACTTACATTTGGATTACGCTCGTTAGCCTCTTCGCACCTTGCCCGACGTTTATTTTTTATTAATACAAAATTTATTCAAACGAGACCCGAGAATATTTCGGGCATAATGCCTTAATAATATTAAAGCAATAAGTTATGACTAAAGGGATAAGTGTATCGAACGCGACAACGAATGTAGACTCATTATTTATTTGATTATTTAGACATAACTTTTAATCTTCTTATGCGAGATACTTTCTAGCTTTGAAATCAACAGAGTGTTTAATCTAGGTGTTTTATTATTGGATTAGAGTCGGCGTTTTACCGTGATTGATGCGACCTTGCCTGTTAGTTAAGAATTTGTAATGAGATTTTCATAGATTGGTGTCAGTTTCATAAATCCCGTAACTGATTTTGACAGTGGTCACGCACAGATTGGCCAACCAGTGCAATGTTATTTAAAGCGGTCTTTTATTTTCTGTGACAGGCGTAAACATTTCGCATTACACAGTGACAAACATAATTGCGATCTCTAAGGCAATTAATTGTAACGGCACGATGATGATTGTATGCGAAAAATTTAAATTGCAGTTTCACCTTGATAAAAATCTAAATAATTATAAAAGTTGGACATAAAATATTGCAATTTTATGAAACATGAGGAGTGTTTTGTTTATTTTTGAAATATCGAGTAGGTAATCGTAGACAGGGCACTGCACTGCGCAAGAACTTTTAGCATAATTTTAAGTGAATGAACTGAAGATATGAACTTTTAACTGTAAGTACCTAAGTAACAACTCTTTATTGTACACCAATAAAAATATGCAACAAGTGACACAGTCTCAAAAAAAGGACAATGTGCGGTCTTATCTTAACTGATGTACCTAGTCATTTAGTTTATGTCATGACTAATTATTAATAATATACTTAAAAACAATATGTCCTAGAAAATTAAAAACTGGGCCAACCTATCTATTCTCAAAGCTTTTAGATTAATTTTAGAAGAAATTTGGTACATGGGTAAGTGAGAAAAGATTTGGGGAAATTCCCACAGAAACGGGAATAAACTGGATCCACTGGGCTGGCGTTGGCTGGTAGTCAATAAATAAAAAATAAAACAAAATTAGGGTGAAGTACAAAATATACAAGAAACGGTAACTTCTCTATGATTTGTTTTTGATTTAGCTCTATTGTAAATATATATTAAGCGTCAAATTCGGTGTAAGTAATTATTAATAAATTAAAAGAATAAATAGTTAATAAAAACCGGCTACTTATTGTAAGTTGGACTCGCGCATCCTAAGTCCGAACTGAAACACTTTTTTTAAACATTTATGATTGTTAGGAACAAAGGTCTTCAAAAAAGAACCAGAATCTAAGCAGAATTATTGTGAATAAAATTTTGACAGCGTAGAAAACATAGTCCAACTCTTTGATTATTTACACTAAATAAAATCAAAGGTCATTATCATTACCACAAGACGCTTTAGATACTTACCAAAAAAAAATTTTACCCTATCAATAGATGTCATGATAAGTTAGTTACTTTCAATTAATTATAATTTTCAAATAAATAATTTCACGCTTTTTATCCCCCAGAGGGTAAGGGTAAGCAGAGGTATTCCATTTCTCGTTCTCATACTAAATTTTAATATGTAAGTATATATATATTTATATTTATTTTTATTTATTTATTTAAAAGATCTAAATACTAACACAGTTTGAAACTTATACTAAGAGCTGTAAAAACCAGCGAAGGCTTGTGAACAGCTAGTGAGTCCGGAATTATAGTATTACTTATACAGTAGTAGGTACATGCACAATATCAATGCTTATTCCAGAATATAATCTAAGTTCTTATCGTTTATGTAATACTTTTTAATATTTTTGACTGCTTTAGAGCTGGCGAGGTATATTTCTTGTATGTCTTTTGGAAGGCAATTTATTATCCTAGGTAAAATATAGTTATATGTTCTTTTTCCATAGGTATTATTGTAAGTAGGTAAATTGAAAGTGTTCATGTCTTTGAGAATTCTTAAGTTTTTATTACGTTGTTTTTTATTTAAGGTTGTTATTTGATCGTATTCTTCTTTTAATATAGATAGTTTAATCATATTTTGTATAGGTAGAACTTGACAGTGTTGGAATAGGTCTGAGTAGTCTTTACGGTACTTTAGTCTTACATTGTTAGGTACGATGTTTTTCAATAGTCTTATCTGTAGTTTATATATCTGATCTAGGTTAGTTTTGTATGACCTACCATAACTACACAGACCGTAACTAATTATGGATTCAGCAAGTGCTAGGTACAGTAATCTTAAAGTGTTATAAGGAAGTTTATATTTGAGGATGATAAGTCTACTCAGGATGGATCTTAGTTTAATGCATATGTATGTTATGTGTGGTTCCCAATTAAATCTGGAGTCAATGACTAACCCTATGTAGGTGTGTTTTTGAACGAATTCTATTGTAATACAATTACATAAAGTGTGGAGTTTTGTATGCAGACAGTTATGATCATGTGCTATTATTACAGGTTGATGAACCGACTTGTTTTGAGAAGAATGAATATGCATGGCCTTAGTTTTATCAGCATTTATGACCAGACCAACATCATGTGACCACTTACATAATAAATCAAAGTTTTTTTGTAATTGAAGTTGGGCTTTATACAAGTCTCTGTCGGCCTCTAATATACAAGTGTCGTCAGCAAATTGATATACAGAACCCTCCACTATTGCTAGTATATATATATAGTAGTAGGAGCTGCAAAGAACTCTATTATTCACGCATTTTTCGAAACAAAGACCATTTTTTTTATGGGCCCCCGCCCCGTCGCAGTTCGAAAATCCATTATTTACAACAATTTCATCTCACCGTGACAAGTTTAGATTTTGGTGCTCTGCTAAGGAAAAGTTCCTTTTTAAATAAAATGTAATCAACAAAATTTATTAAAAAATAAAAGTCTAAAAAAATCAACAAAGAGATTGAAAAATATATGGTTTTAAGAATTATTTTTTGTTTCGGGCCAAGCGGAAAGTGTCGAAAAATGTATATAAAATATTATTTATTCATTGGAAAAGTAGGTACGTGCCTACCTAATTAATAATATACCTTCTTTATTATATTTTTTTATAACACTATCTTTTTTCATTACTAATCAATTAACAATAAAAGGGTCTTTTATTTACCTAGTGTATAATTTTCTTTCTTCGAAAAATATAGAAAGAAAAACTTCTTAAATCCGTACCTAAAACTAAAATACAATTTATACCCTATTAGGTATATACCTACTAATTTAAGTATGTATCAATATAATATATGAATATGAATAAAGTGACATTATATTAGTTTTACAAATCTTTGTTATAGGTAGGTACTACGTACCTACCTAATTAATAATATACCTTCTTTATTATATTTTTTTATAACACTATCTTCTTTCATTACTAATCAATTAACAATAAAAGGGTCTTTTATTTACCTAGTGTATAATTTTCTTTCTTCGAAAAATATAGAAAGAATAACTTCTTAAATCCGTACCTAAAACTAAAATACAATTTATACCCTATTAGGTATATACCTACTAATTTAAGTATGTATCAATATAATATATGAATATGAATAAAGTGACATTATATTAGTTTTACAAATCTTTGTTATAGGTAGGTACGTACCTACCTAATTAATAATATACCTTCTTTATTATATTTTTTTATAACACTATCTTCTTTCATTACTAATCAATTAACAATAAAAGGGTCTTTTATTTACCTAGTGTATAATTTTCTTTCTTCGAAAAATATAGAAAGAATAACTTCTTAAATCCGTACCTAAAACTAAAATACAATTTATACCCTATTAGGTATATACCTACTAATTTAAGTATGTATCAATATAATATATGAATATGAATAAAGTGACATTATATTAGTTTTACAAATCTTTGTTATAGGTAGGTACCTACTAAGTATCATTTATTTGCATAAGCTACAAAAATAGTGGCAAAAATATTGTTTTGTCATTAGTCAAAATTGTGAAGTTTTGCCTTAAATTATATTTTTATACTTAGTAATAGGTACTACCGACCCGTTCTCGTTTTGCTCTGTTCAATATGGTATACAAAAACCTTCCTCTTTTATCGTTCTTTTTATTAGTAAAAACCGTATCAAAATCAATTGCGTGTTTTAAAATATCTAAGCGTAGGTACGGCTCTACATACGGGCGGGACGCGACTTTGTTTTATTAGTACTATGTAGAGATTACTAAGAGCTAAAATGGTGCGTTTGTTGTTTGTGTTTGGTAGATATGTATATTAGTAGGGTAATTTCTAAAACGACTGACCAGATTTTTTAAAAACGTCACTAATAGAAAAGCTTTATTATTCCTTTCTAATGCTACATCCTATTTCGATTAAAAACCTACGAGAGCAACGCCGCTGAATTGTATAGGTACAAACGGAAAATTTATGGCCATAGGATGTCGTACTCAGGTATGTTGGCCTAGGGCTTTCTCTAGATTTCTTTCTAAATCTAGTCCTACCTTTACTACTGCCGCCATCCTCATTGGAATCCTCGCTGGGCGGGCCATGCGGCGCGCGCGCCGGCATCGGGTGCGGCAGCCGCGGGCGTGTCAGGAACGGCGGCGGGACCCCGAAGAAGGGCAGGAACGGTGGCCAGGCCGGCCTCGGGGCCAGCTGCGCCGCCGCCGCCGCGTACAGCTGCAGCGGCGCCGGCAACCCGCCCTCCAGCACCATGCCGCCGCCGCCGCCGCCTCGACCCCCGCTCGATATCTTGACTAACGTCTCCGCACAACACTACCAATTCCCAGGTTCATTATCAACTGTCATTTTTATTTTGTCACTCCTTTTAAATTTTTTTTGTCCGTTCCGAACACACGCACTGGAATCAAAACTGTTGCAGTATGTCCATGTCAACACCCCGTCGGTGTTCACTCACATCGCGGACGCTGCTGCGGGAGTGCACTCGCTCAGCTCGCCCGGCGCGGCACTGAGATGGCGCGCCGTCGGAGGGCGGAGCCCCACCCTCCCCACCCCCACCCACGCACCAAATTAATTCCCCGCCTCTTTCATATTATAGATTTATTCCTCGGCGGCACTATGGATTCGGCTGTTAAACGATATCATACCTTACACCGTGACTATATAGATCGGTTTTGAATGGCGGGTCATAAATTAAGGTTCTGTAGACATTGAATTAGCGGTGGCGTAGACGGCGAGTATGAGCGAGTGGAAATAAGCTTTACGGGGTGGTCGTAACGTTAGTTATCGCACGGCGTGTGTTGGTATTTGGGGTTTAAGCGGGTGCGCGGTGCGGGCGCGAGCTGTCATAATCTTTTTCAACCGCATGGCGCGCGGAGACGTGTAGGGAGAATCGGCAAGGAGTTATGGAATGTTACAACAAACGTTTGTGTTTTGTCAAATTGCCTGTATGTAATGAGGAGTTATGTATTTTTTGGTAGATAAGCTTATACCTAGAGGGACTTTACCTACCTAATTGTAAGTTGGTTTGGTAGAGACCCGATAGGAGATACAAATGGGAAATTATGAAATTGTTTTATATGAATGAAAAAATAGTTTTTTATGTAATCATGTTAAACAGTATTAAGATAAGTTTTACAATACATATATTTTTTGGATATCCTATATTATATACATACTCTGAAAGTCAGTTCTTTACATACCTAATACCTACCTACTGTGATAAAATTTGTTTGATTATTAAATAAATACTTTATATATTCTTTGCCTGTAATACCTACATAGAAATATATTTTTAATAATTGAGATAAAAATATAGGAACAATGAATGCGGAAATAATTATGAAAAAAATCATTGTAGAGAGTCCGAAAAGTAATAAGTGGATTTCACCCGTTCTGTTTAAAATTGACAGGTGACAGATAATCAACAGCTAATCTAGTGGATGGAGAATAGACATTATTGCGTCTACACAATAGTATTGCGTAAAACTAGATTACAGTGTGGATACCAATCACTATAATGACGTACGAACTATCAATCATACAAAATTAACACGTTACAGATTATGTTTTTGACAGTGATGAATCATAAGCGACTTAAAAGCAATCAATTTCACAAGCAATTCCTTATTCCATTAAACAAAAAAGTAATAACCTAATTGACATAAATAATAATAAAATATGTCAAGACAGCGTAACGACCGCTCGGACGCGACGTGACAGCTCTATCAGAAATCTCACACTGACTGTACTTTGTACTCCGCCCCTCGATTGTGTTCGCGCCGCTCTACACTCTGATTGGCCTGTAGCAGGGAGAGGGGGGACGGGGCGTGGCCTGGTACAGGGGTGCTCGGAAAGCTTAGTGTTGCATGAATTTAATTAGTGTGAGGAGCACCTCAGGCGCATTAGGAGTCGCGATGGGCGAAGCAATAAAAGATATAAAGGAATGAGTATAAATTAAAAGTTAAATAGAGAGTCCTGGTTGAGGGAGAGAGAGGACAGTGTTGACTGTTGCTGTCTCACTTGCAGGCTGCGGATGAGCCGCCCGTAATTGTTTGACGATCTTATTAGTATCAGTTAAATGTCGTGCTCTCTTTTTCTCTCGCGAATTTAATTACTTTTTAATTAGTGCTCGCTTAATGAGAGTTTGCTGGATTTTGCTTCAGGCACCGTCTGTTTTCAACGATGTCGTCTTTTTAGCAGTTTACTTGCGGATAGGGTTATTTTAGAGAGTTTTCGTGTATTTTTAATGACTCTACCAAGCTTCTGTCACTTTATTTTGATGAACTTCCACATTATTTCCTTTTTACTGTATCTATAGGTAATATATATTATAAGAACAATTGTAGGAAATATTTATTTAAACGATTATGGAAATAAATAGATACATTCCTGCGAACAAATTCAAAATAGCAACTCCAAAACTACCACATAGCCTTTTTCACCGCATTTATCTCTAGTTCTCGATGTTTAGATACCAACATCAAAGAGATGTGATCTCCCTTTCTGCTTCCCAGGTGCTATATAGCGCTGTCTCACGCGGGTATTAGCCGGGCCACGCACGCGCCGGTCGTTATTCCTCATTACGTCGAGGCTTACGTCTGGAGCGTTATGTATTGTCTGCCAAGAATAGGACGCCTTAGTTGTTTTATTGATGTATGGTTTTGCAGTTTCATAGTACTGCGTATTTCAGGATGTACATAAAATTACTGTCGTTTCTTGAAGTATTTCGGTCCTGGTTACTAGGTGGAGAGTTTAGGAAAGTTTTTCAATTGAAAAACTAACCTATCTGTCAAGAAAGATACATTACGTTTTGTATGTTTTAATTTTAAATTTGTCACACTAGTTATTCCCAACGGTTTCACGTGCGTAAGTCGTGGTCCCGTGGTAAAAATCATAGTCCATATTAGGTACCTTTTCCCAAAAGTGAGCTATAAATTAGTAAAGTTTTTTTTAAATCAATCAAATATTTATATAATCAAAAAAAAAATATCCTCTACTAATCTATATTAGCATTATATACAGGAAAGTTTAGATTTTTTGTTTGGTTGTTTGTATTGAATAGGCTCCGAAACTACTAAACCGATTTTAAAAATTCTTTCACCAACTGAAAGCTACATTATCAGTACCTAAGTAACATAGGCCATATTTTATCCCCATATTCTCACGGGAACGGAAATCCTGCTAGTAATAAATAAATACAATCTAGTATTTATAACATACATACATACATACATAGGTACTCTACCCAAGAAAGTCTTACAACATCTCTGAAGTCACTGCTCTACATTAGTAAATAAAAAATAAACTCACGCCTTCTATCCCCGAGGAGGTTGGCAAAGATATTCAATTTCTGGAAATAGCTACCCACTTTTCACGACACAAGTTAGGTACCGTATATTCCTGATAGGTGGGTGAGTCCATCACCGGACTGGGCGATGTAATGTAGGTATGTATTTTAAGATATTCGAAAACATATTAGGATACTTGCATCATCATTCGAAATAAGCTTAAAATATTTTTTTTACAACCCCTTTAAATTGTCTCGCGTTTAACCGTTTTATTGCGGTTACCAACCTGTTAATTACTTACATTCTAATGCTTACGCAAGCTGTCTAGTTATAGAGTGGATGTATTGTATAGCTTGTTGGCAGTCAGGAATCGAGGTAGCCAGGGGAGGGCCGATTGCCAGGGGGGGGGGGTGATTGATGACGCAAGGTCCGCTGCACAGCCGATATTGTTTTGTTTCAACATCAGCCCACCACAAAAACTGAAACATTAGTTCCGAGGGCTAGAATTAAATGTAGATTAGGCTGGTGAGAGGTGAGGTTCGATCGATGGGGTTATTGGTATTAAAGCACGGTCGGGTCAGAAGGGAAACGGAAAGGATATATAATATATTATGTGTAATATGTGTTCTTCTGATGTATAAGCTATATAACTGTAAAGTTTTTATAATATTTGTAGGATGTAACAGAATAAGCGCAATTCCTGAAATTAGTTTGTTCCGACTACTTAATCGTTATCGAGAAAAATATAGCTGATTTAGTGCTACCTATAGAAACCGTACCATTATTGCTCTCCATTTGAAAAATTTGAACGTTTAAAGTACGAAGGCATCATATTTTTTTTTATATTAATAAACTACCTAATTGGGGTGTATGAGGAATTGCGTTTATTCTGTTACGCGTTGTGTGTTACAAGGATTAAAAGTAGAAAAATGATTAAGCTACTTCTTTCGACTCCCAAACAAACTCATTTCCTACCCGTTAACCCGTCCAGTACTAATGTTTTATAAATATTGATAACGCAAGATGGATGGAGGGCACGCGCGACACCAATTGATTTAAAATTAAATAGAAAAGTGATTGATGTGACGCACATAATGATGTGACGTCATCACGTCACGCCCCAGCTTCCTGGGAACGGGTTGGGGTTAATCCCGACAATTATTTTTCGTCTTAAAGAGAATAAAAAAACTAACTAGTGTAAATAGTCCAGTCAATAAAGTGCTTTTTACTTATTTTTGAAATATGATTATAAAAATGTTAATGGCTGACTTCTGTCAATATCACATTCTAAGAAAACTTAATATGAGAGATTTTTGTAACAAAGCAATAGAAGTCAAAACAATTGCATTTCGATTTTTTATGTCTTCGTTTGTCTGTCTGTCTATCCGTATGGTTGGACGAGCATTATACAAATAATACTGCATGAAATTTGATGCGATTAACGTATAACTATAGCTCCGCTGAGGAACGTACTTATACATAAATAATCTCATGCCTTTTTCCCATTGGGGTAGGCAGAGACAATAGACTGCCACTTGCTACGAACCTGGCAGATCTCTCGTGCTTCATCCACATCCAACAACCGACATGCTCGTCCGAACCTATTTACCTAATTTAAAGTTTCCAGGTGTTGTAATTGTGAAGAGTTCGTGATGAATATTACTATAGATAGATTTACTGCTGAATGAATCTTTGAGGAGAAGGGGATTGCATGCCTATTTTCCTGCAAAGTACCTAACACCAAACTCTATCCCGCCGCACAGGTGGAATAACAGAGTTATTTAACTTCTTACACCCTTAATATGCAGATACAGCCACTTAACTTACACGCCGCTTTAGTGTACGCTCAAAAAGCGGCCGGATTCATAATCTTGTTAGCACTCAAATTTGCATTAATTAAGGCTGAGGCCTCACGGTTGTGTCTAAACTGTTGAGGGGGAAGAGTCCTCTGTGAGTAGGGTTGCTATTGCTACACAATTCAGCATGTAAAGTTTTTTATGTATTTTTATTATATAAAAGAGGATAGGATATTTTATGCAACTAAAAAAATCATGATAGCTTTTATATTTTTTAAGGAAAAAAATTTTTATTTCTGTATCAGAACATTTTTAACCGACTTAAAAAAACTTTTTAATGTAGAATTTGCAAAAGTTTAACGTATTTTTATACAACCACGCAGACCACGCAGAGGTATTACTTTTCACCGGTCTATTTTTCAGACCCCTAAACGTTAAACCTAAAACGAATACACTTCATCTTCAACATAGGGTTTTACAGGGACGAAAGATCCGATCTAGGTCTCTTCGATAGAAAAAAGAATTTTTCGTTTCGTTAATTAATCATTAAAGATGGAATTGCAATTATAAGGTCCCCAGCACAAGAAATGTCTAAGGTAGCAGCCCTAGCGACGTAAGGGTAGGCCAGGGTGTGGCGGGGGTGTCAGATAATATTCAAATGGTACATGTAACGACGCCCAGAAGCCGCGCCGCGCCGCCCGCAAGCAATATAGAGGGTACAGTCAGGGGCAAAAGTGTTTTGGACACTCAAACCTGGTAATTGGTTAATGGTGTCATTTTAATGTGCCACTCTGGTAGTAAATCTAAGCTTAGTAATGACATTTGTGGGATTATTAGTGGTGTCCATCTGAAATAAGTACTTTATCTATTTATGTCATACGACTGATTTTATCTGTTTCTCTAAAATCTTAAATCAACAGTCATACATCAAATTCACTTTTTATTTCTTTTCAGTACCTAGTTTTTTTCAAAAGTTTTCTCAAATTTTAGAAAAATGTCAGCATTCCCATCAACTGTACAAATACCTACGTCACTTTACGTATTCTAATATCTGTGACTTTACATAACGGTTAACGTAATTTTTTTTCACTCCTAAGCATTTGGATAAAATATGATTATTTTCACGCTCAGTTCATTGAAAGGT
Source organism: Ethmia dodecea (assembly GCA_963855545.1). NCBI lineage: Eukaryota > Metazoa > Arthropoda > Insecta > Lepidoptera > Depressariidae > Ethmia > Ethmia dodecea. Next base: position 11,974,652 of record OY979446.1, on the reverse strand, counting down.
ATTCGGGAAAAAGATATAGATTTGTACGCACTCACCGCCGAATATTCTAATTTCTAACGTCTTTATTAAAGTATATGTAGTTCCAAATTCTAAAAGTTCATACTTACGTGGATTTTTTTACTGAAATCTAACTTAAATTTGACGGACGTTCAGATTATTCAGCCCTTAATGAATCAACATATATATACAACATTCATAGGAGAATAAATAAAGATATAAAAAAACACTTACAAAAGATTCTACATAAAGCAACACTTTCGCGTTTTTCTGTACCTCTCTGAGAGCATCGAGGGTACGCTCGACAATTTCCTCCTCGGGTAATTCACTAGGATTTAATTTAAATTAGTTTTGGCTTGGCTTAATAGCTTCCCCCTACCTTGGGTGGGGGAGATGGGGGCGCTGTGGCTTCCCTCCAGAAGACGTATTCTGGAACCTCGTGTGATGCAATCCTAATGTGGTTTTGTGTTATAAATTTATGGTATGGGTTCTAGGTATTATTTTGTCAATTCAGGAAATGTTGGTGAAAGTGCAGCAATAATAGCGTTAGGTACGGTTAAAGAGCCCGCTTCTCATGATGATAACGTAGATACGATACGATAGTGAGGCATCAAATCCTGACATGTACCAATGAGTTTTTCAAAACTTACGTACATTTTCATCACTAGCTCGACGGTGAAGGAAAACATCGTGAAGAAACCAGCAGGTCTCAGAATTGTTCTAAGGCATGTGTAACAGACCCGGTCCGGCGATGGGATCACCACCTATCACGTTTAGGGGTCAAGTATTCTCGTGAAATGAGTGGGTATTTGCATAAATGGAATACCTCTGCCGGGATAAAAGGCGTGAGATTGTTTGTATTTTTTTTATTTAGTGAAAGTATCTCTGGCTTTCATTTTTCAAAAAAAGATCTAGTTACATCCAGGAATGGAATATAACATGTCAACAAGTGTAGGTATATATTTTTAGTGAAGTAAGATATCAGCTCAGCTGTGTGCAGGTACAGGTCGATGAGGATAGTAGGTAATATATTTTTGCATCCACCTTTCCTACAATACAGTGTTAGACAATCACGCTATTATTGGACAGATGTAAACAATTTTTATTTCGGGGTGCAATGGATTGAAAAGTGTTTAAATAGCGATGCAGTACCACTGGATTTTTTAATCCTATCTAATCCATTGTTACACTGGATTGATGTAAATCAGCCATTTTCCACTTCATGAATGTAAAGACTCATGATCGTCATTAAGTCTGGACATATTACCTATAGGATGAGTAATTAGTGAAAATTTCCCAGGTTATTTATTTTTAACCCCCGACGAAAAACAGTAGGGTGTTATAAGTTTGACGTGTGTTTCTGTGTATCTCTATGTCTGTCTGATCGCTCGTAGCTCCCAAACGGCTGAACCGATTTTTATTTAGTTCTTTTTATTTTAAGGGTGACTTGATGGAGAGTGTTCTTAGCTATGGTGCAAGAAAATTTGTCCAGCCGTTTTTTTCTATACGGATTTTTTTTTTCAGATTTGAAAGATGCCCATCCTCTCTGTATACTTTTAACTCGACCTTTTGCGTAACCGATATCTCTCTGTCTGCTAAAAATCATTCAACAAATTCCAATTCAAAAATGCAAAGCCCAAACCAGAATAATACCACCAGCCATCTTGTTTTAGTAAATAGACAGCCGCACTCAGACTGAGCCAGTAATTATTTGTGTCCCGTTTAAACATCGCCAATTACGTCGAGAGCGTAAGTTACTGCTCACTACCCCGCTGTTAAGCGTTATGAAGGTTTAGTTTGAACGTAAATCAGTGGAGAAAAGTGGTTAGTTATTAAAATGAATTTATTGTGTATAAATAAAGAAAAAAGATTCAGATTTGTTATAAATATAATTTCGTACCTAAGATAATATACCTACTAAACTATTAAAATTACTTTACTGACCCTATTAACATTCAGTAAGTATAGGCACTACTATTATCTATATACAACACATCACAGTATAAGCGCAATTCCTCATAAACCCCAAATAGTATATTAATATTTAAAAAATGATGCATTCCTACTTTATTTTTGTCTAACCAATTTTTTTAAATAAAAAGTAATACCTAATAGTACGGTTTCCATAGGTTACCCTAAATTCAATTATGCTAATTCATTTTTCGGATAAGTTTAACACATTTAAAAAAATAGCTGAAATCTAGTAACAAACTAATTTCAGGAATTGCGCTTATTCTGTTACATATTTGTATAAAGATAAGCATTGCGAGGAAGCCCAGAAGCCCCAGATTTGATTCTGAGGGATATGTTTTATGTCGCTGTGTTTCTCTATACAACTATAGCAGTTGTCCAGAGATTTAGCCCACAAGAAACCAGTTTTTTCTCGTTCTGTAATCTAAAATCCTTTTTTAATGGGTGCTAGGTTCTTTATAGCTGAAAAGCTTAGAATTTAGCTTAAAAGCTTAGAGTTTAGCTTAAAAGCTTAAGTAAGTACATTTCAACTGTCAGTTTCCCTTAGTTCGTGCGGCTTAAACTTACCTATATGCAGAAGTTGATTGCATTTTGTAACTGTTGTCCACAAAACCCAGATAAAACGTAACCACACTATCTTACAAAAAAATCTTCGACACGTTGATTCCAAGTCCATCAAACAATAAGTACGGGCCAGATGCGCTAGTTAAAGATTATGACTCGCGTGGGACGCCGGATCTCCCGAGGCGAGCTCTCATTGTCAGAAGCCAGTTAGTTTCGTGATTAAACGGGGACCGATTCAATCGACGAATTATAAGTTGCTTCTACAGCTGAATAGAATAGAATATATTTTATTTGTTCGCTGTGTACAATATTGTCTTAAAATTAGAAAAGTACCTACCTATTTAGAAAAATCTGTACTGTTCGGAAGTACAAATACAAGATTTAATAATATTAAAGATAAAAAAAAGAATGTCGCAAGTCATTTAAATTAAATTTAGAATTCATTTAGGTACAATTACAATTACTATTTTTACAATAGTTCATACATTAGAAATCAATGGCGAAAGTATTTTCGTTTTAAATAGAATTTTCGTATGTAGGTACACTTACTTTATTTGCCAACTGCAACCCGTGCACCCGAGTCAATAAAACAACGCTTATGTCACTCGGGGATATGTAGATTTATATCAGTGCAAGAAGTTTCCATAATTGGATTAGTGTTTAAAAAGACTAGCTCCTTAAAACAAACATTTTGTTTTGTTAACGCACGATTAAAATCAATAACCCATGTCGGGTATTCAATTCAAAATTCTGTCAGTCACTAGCTTAACATTCTCTGGAAGATTATGGCCCATTCCTCGTATGTGCCGAAAGTCTCATTGGGCTGTTCCGGTTTGATACTGATGACCCTTTAGCCTGACCCTGCCTAACATGCAGTCAAATGAGTTACTTTTTTCCATCTTTATAGTTATATATATTTGTCATAGAAAATTTCTTTGTAAAAATTTACTAAATATGTACTGAGTTGTGACGTCATGACTCATAGTACTTAACTGCATAATTTTTTGATAGTTTTATTTTTTTACAATTTGCTATAATTGCAAAATGATTATCGGAATGCATTTTGGAGGTATTTTGGGATAAGCTTTTTAATGAATGATTACTCGCAATTTAATTTCGATACTGTCCACTGCCCTATTATTCGGCCTGGCAACACATCGTGGCTCGTACAAGCGGAACTTAATTTAGGAAATGAACTCACAATCGCCCAATATAATTTTACGAGCCATCCATCAGCGTTTATCGTCACTCATCGCGTCGCTCCAGCGCTCTTAACCCTAAATTGCTCTTCGCTTTGAAGTAGAAATTATATTTTAAAAGTGTACGTTAGCAGCTATAGTGACAGCGGTTAACGTTACGTTACGACTCTTTCATTCTCGATTATGTCGTGAGTCACTATAAAACCTTTATATAATAGCAATATATGTAACGATTATGAACATAGACGAAGATTTGCATAAATTATATTCTGTTTTTCTAAAGTTGAATCCCAATATTTGTGACATCAAGAAGGAAGTGCATGGAAATATGAAGGCTGATAGAGATAGATGCTGGAAGGAGAGAAAATAGTACTGCTGTTATAGTCAAATTTATTTATTTGATCATTGAACCGACTGACATTTGTTTTATTTTTTTATTTTAGGTATATTATAGTGTTACATACATACTGTCGGCCCCACATAATGGGAGAATGGCATGAGAATTATGATATCTCTTGCAAGGACCCACAACCCATTCAAGGACTTAAGGATTATGGTTTTTTCTTAACCAAGTATTCAATTCAATTCAATATTTATTCATAATACAAATTACATGTCATATTTATAATACAAAAGTTAGACAAAATTTGAGAAATAATTTATACAAAATAACTCAAATATGAGATACTAGTAATGTCAAGTTTTTACACAAGTATTTAGATATACATACCATAGAAACAGTTATTTTATTATGCAGATGAAGTATCCTATAATAACTCCATAAAATACCCAAAATTATCCTCTGACAGGACAGTTGTCGATAAAAGCTTTTATAACACCGATAGATAACAAGATGCAAACTGCTAAAAGAGTCATAAACAATGTCCGCGTCAGTCAATCCGACACCGCGTCACATGTTTCAATTATTTTTATCACACACTTATCTTTATTTCGGTATTATTGTGATCTGTTGATTACAACCAGTACATTACTTGTTCTAATAACTTATAGTGAAGCTACGTTTAGTATTAAACCAGCAATGTAACAATGAAAACAGGCTAAAAGGGTCGTTCAGTAGTGTCAACTGAATAGTTTAAAAGATTATCGTGATGTATTCAACCGCAATCGACACCGAGTACAACAAATGTAATTGTCACATCTGCCAAAATCGGTCTCCCCGCTTCGATCGCGAGGGTCTCTTTGACACCGTTGCCAGTTAAGGGTTATGGAACTGGAAATATTTGTTATTGTCGTCTTGCAATTGAATGGGAGCCACTTTTTATTGCAAATAAAATAAATGAGGAGAAGAAAATCCAGAATACAATTTGTGCTACTTACCTGTACTTATTCAAAAATAAATATCAAATCTTCTAAAAAACGTTACAAACACAGCAGTTTTTTAAATCAAGCTAAAGTTAGTTATTTCAGCCTTAACAGCATTCACTACGTATTTCGTATTTGCCTTTTATTATTTAAATAACAATCAGGGCATTCAAAATTTGGATCTTGGATCGTATGAATTTCCAGCACCCGCAGCGCAGCAACAAAGCCTCGTCGTGTCATAAAAAAAATATTGGTGGGAAAGCGCGGGAAAATCATGAAATATGGCCGCGGTGGACGACGCGCGCCCTCGCGCAAGCCGACGTCATTAGTGACCGTAAATTTTGACACCACAAAATACGATTTTCCTTCAAACACCAAATTTATTTATTCTTCGAAAAAATCTTGCGTAGTTCAAGTGGTACGTCCCTATACATATTTTTTATACAAAATATAATTTATACAAGGTGCTTACCTATATTAAAATAGAATACTTATGCACGGTTAGTATAGAATTAGACATTATAGTTAAATTTGCTTTATTAGTAGAAAGGTAGGTAAGTAGGTATTTAAAGTAACATTTTCTTATCTTTTCATTATTGTTTTTTTATTAGATATTTTGTGTTAAAATTATGTTTCTAACATAATTTTTAAAGTAAGTAAGTTAAACAACGATAAAGAATACATCGTCATGAAATTTAAAACTATAGAATATTTTTGACATACCTACCTACTTACTTAAAAACAAACACAATTTTGTACAGAAAGAAGATCATAAGAAATCCTGTCATAACAACCACCCGGTTGTCAGTTTGTACTAAATCCCTCACTTTGCAGGAGGTGGCGAGGAGAGCGGGGCTAAGTGGCTTTTCATTTTTCCCGGCGCGCTCTTCCCCTGCCTCTCATTTTTATTTATTTTTCATCGCCGCGGGGCCCAGCCCGATATTATATCGGACATTTTGTTTATTTTTATTACCTTATACACCCAAATACACCTATTATTTTTTATAGAATATACAATGAAGATATTATGTTAGGATGCTTTTTCCTTGTTCAACGGAGCGTAGAATTTTACGTAACATTATAAACCGAATTAATTTTAATTTTTAAACACTGGTTTTGATAAGTTTTCGTGATACTTATTTCAAGTAGGTAGGTATATTTCTCTAATTATAGCTTCATACAGAACATTATTGAGTTCCTATTCGTATTTTTCTAAAATCCTATTTAGCAAAAGTGACACGCTTTTCTATAAGTACTGAGATCAACATGACTGTTATAGCATAATAATTATATAAATCTAAATTAGATAAGCGGTGAGCCCATCATTGGACCAGGGTGTTATTACACATGCTTCAGAACTAATTCGGGGGCATGCGGGTTTCTTCAAAATGTTTTCTTTTACCAACGAGCTAGTGATAAGATGGAAGATTTTGAAAAAGTCTTTGCATGCCCTCTGCCGTAGGTACTCGATCCCGGACCTATGCGGGCAATGCGGCTAACTTCCATTATCACTGATCAATATTTTATTTTTATTTAAACTCTTGCGGACTCTCACCTGTGTGAATTATGAGAAACAACAACTGTTATTGTTAGTTATTATTTATTCAATAATCACCAAGAAACATTATCCTCAACAAAGAATACTTATTAACGCTACACCACTATTCCAAAATGACTTCACACGTGGCAGTTTGTCATAGTCATAAAATAGAGTAGTAGAGTAGACCAATGATATTCTACTTAAACTGAGGTAGATGCGTTACAAGTTGTGATATGTGTCCCATAATTTATCATCATTATTATTTTATACCAATATTATAATGTCAGGTTATTGCCTGAGTTGATATCGCACACTATCCTGTCATAAGGTAGATAATTATTTTTTTTCCAAACATTTGGATTAGCTACGAATAGCTTAGCGGCTAAGCCTTGGCCTATATACAATCTTTAGTTAGGTATACTGACTCAAATGTAATTCATGCATGTATTGACAGGCCTGTTGGCACAGTTGGTAGTGACCCTGCCTTCTGAGTCGGAGGTCGTGGGTTCGATCCCCGCTCGGGGCCAACATTAGTGTACATGAACATGTCTCTTGGCTTCGTGTTTGGTAGTTAAAATTTTATTTTAATATGTTTATCAGTTGTTTAGTACCCATAGTATCTACAGGCTCTGCCTAGTTTGGGTCTAAATAACCGTGTGTGACTTGTGTCCCACAAGTATTATTTATTGTCTCTGACATCTAGCAACATGTGGTATATAGTACCCGTGTAAGATGTGTATGAAAACAAACATCCGAGTTGCGATGATTATTTATTTCCGTCTCTGTTATACAAACCTAATCACTTGTAATCCCATCTCATTCATTAGAGCTGTTTTTCATCAGTACGCATAATTTAGTAGCCTACTACATTAATTTTGTGCAATTTGCCGTGTTGTATCTTACGTGTTTTGGAAAATTAACCAAAGAATATAATTTACGTTTTTTTTAAATGTCAATTATGTTCTTACACCTGACGTTGTCGCCATTTATTTAGGTGCTGCAGTATGTAAGAATAACATATCGACCTATAAAATTTCATTGTAGTAGTCAAATTGTAAACCGAATAGTCGACAGAAACCCGACACATAAAACAAAATTGAATCGCTAATGCCTGACCGTGTGGTTTACGTGTTTACAGTTTTCCACGCAGGTGGACTTGTTTTGTGGTTTCTAGATGTTTGAAAGATATTGTATCGTAAGTAACAATGTACTATATGAAGGCCGGATTCATGGAGTAAGCTCTATACCAAAAATAAATATCAAAAACTATCTCATTTAGCGAATTAATCTCCATCGGTCTTATTAATAAAAATGGCCTATTCCTAGGATGATCAGAGGTTACGCTAGAAGTAGTTAATCCCTGAGTAACCAAGTATTACCTCAGTTTTTTTTATGTCATTAATAAACACGGAGTATCCTCGGACTAACTATACATTCCTTACACCTAGCTTACACTTCGATTACGTCTGAAATGTGGCAATACTGATGAATTTAAAAGTAAAAAGAGAGATAAGAACTTTTCCAAAATGGAAGAAATCCGGCCAAGTGCGAGTCGGTAATGGTACGAAGGGTTTCGTACCATTACCTATAAAAACGGCAAAAAAATAACGTTGGTTGTATGGGATCCCTCCTTAATTTATTATGTTTTTTAGTATTTGTTGTTATAACGGCAACAGAAATACATAATCTGTGAAAATGTCAACTGTCTAGCTATCGCGGTTCTTGAGATACAGACTGGTGACGGACAGACAGCGAAGTCTTAGTAATAGGGTCCCAATTTTACCCTTTGGGTACGGAACCCTAAAAAAATGTGTTTCACAAGTGACAGCTGACTATCTGACATCCGTATTTGTGGTTAGTGAGTAGCAAAGAGATTAAAATATAATAATATTTAAATCTCTTTGATCCCATCGCCTTACCGTCATCCTTCCGTCATCGATGAATGTCAAAGTAACTTTTAGGTTAGCATAAAACCTAAACCATGGCTAATCCCTGCTTAAACTAGGTGACACCAAGGCGTAACTTTTACTCCGGGAGTAGGCATGGATTAGGTTACTCCTTGCTTACTCTGTGTTTATTAATACTGAAATTGGTTAGTAATGAGTTAATACTTGGAGTAAAGTTAATCTTTCTCTAGTCGGAATTTATTAATAAGACCGCATAAGTTCAGTGTCATCATCCCCATTATCATCAACCCGTAACAGTTCACTGCTGAACTAATGGTCTTTCCTTACCAAAGAGATTTAAATTATTATATTTAAATCTCTCTGTTCCTTACACATGAGGAAGTATGGGCTATAATCTCCCACGCGAGCCCACCGCGGATTGGGAGATGGTGTTAAGCTAGTGGCCACCTAACAGTCAGAAATTTTCAAGCCACCCAAGGGTATCTGACATGGCTTATCGACTATAAGTCGAGTATAAACTTTTTTTTTCCGATCTATTATTTTAGTTCACTTTACTTTTTTTTATTAAACTCAGCCTTACTAGTGTAAGTATGTAGTGAGAAATAATGTATACGAATCACAATTAATCATAAATTAACTTTCTTATTAACAGTCTAAGTGATTCTGTATGAAATTGCACTTCTAAAAAGTTTTAGGACAGAGACCTATTTCACAGTTGTACCTACCCCTGACCGATCTTTATGAAATTTTTCAGGCAGATAGTTTGTATCTTGAAGAAAGACATAGGTTACTTTTATCCCATAACACGAACAACTCCCTCTAAAAAAAAAAAATAAAAAAAAATCTCACGCCTTTTATCCCCGAGGGGGTAGGCAGAGGTATTCCATTACTGGATATACCCACATTTTACGAGATATATGGACCCCTAAGCTCTCTCTACTCGCGGGTAAAATCTAGTTACATATAATAGAGAACTCGACCACCAAGCCGCACCCATTGTATCAGTGGCCTGGTAATCCTTTGTCTGATTTACGAGCGTCTGATACCAACAAACCTATCTTGCGGATCAATCAGTAATTAAAACCGAATAGCAACAAAGTCCCGGGACAGTCGCGGAGTAAAGTGCTAATCCCGGTAAGTCCCGGCGGACAAACAAAGTGACGCTCAGACACGCGCCGGTCGCGTGCCCACCCATTACATACACATTAAGAAGATATTTGGCTATTACGGGACGGTTATCGCGTTATCTTCGGTATCGACTCATCCGGGATTACGTGGAGTCTGGGAACACTTTGGAACTGTTTGGTGGGATCCTATTTCAGTTTTCTCGGTGAGAGTACTTGTCAAGTCTTATCACAATGAAGATGGTGTACATTTCAAATACTACCTAGATCTAATCATGTAGTTAAATAGGAGCACAAAGGCGAGCCCTAGGTTATATTTAGTGTTGTTAACATTTGATCATGTTTAAAGAGCGAGTGTCCACTCGTGTTGCCAGCCTGGATTCCGTTTCTCTTGTCCCCATAGGAATTCAAATTTTATTTAAGCCAAATAAAACTTTGTTGTTGGAATAAGTGTTTGAGTTAGTCAGTGGTATTTCATTTAGCTGTTCCTCATGATTTCACCCGCTTATATCTGTACCTATTCCGTGAAAATTAGAGCCTTTGTTACTCCCAAAAAAGGAACTTTCCATTGCTGAAAGAATTTTTAAAATCGGTGCAGTCATTTTTTAGTTTATTCGCTACAAACATACAAAATACATCATTTTCCTCTTCATAATATTAATATAGATTTGGATATACAGTAAATAATGTTGATAGCAAAACTTACATAGTGCAAGTAAGAGTTACTAGATACTACATTCATCTGTTGTAGTAATAAAACAACTTTTCTTTTGAACAGAGTTATTGGCTTTTTAACGGTAAAAAACAACACTTACGTCACTGTTTACGTAAGCAATAACCATGATAAGAAAGTTGGGATTATAGCAAAAACGTAACTCGTATACAATAAAAACGAAAGTCACAACACCACTTTAATAAGAAACATTGCTTCCGATCCCTGACACCATCAAATTACAACGGGCGAGGGGAGGACTCACTTAAATATGAATCATTTCATTATAATGCCGTATTCAATCCGAGTAAACCTCACTTCATGTTGTTATTGCAAGGGGAGCGTACACACATAAAAATGTATTATACGCGCAGTAAGCCCCGTGGAGACGATAACTGACACTTAATACCATAGAGCGTGACCACATTACTCTGTGATCTATGGTACGCGGGATCGCGCAATGTTATCTATGAATCGTTGTCCAAATTCCCCGGGATTTGCAACTAATTTTGTGCGGAACTGTACTTTTACTTGGAAAAAAAACTGGCTTTATCAAAACACCTCTGAGTGCCTAACTAAATAAGTGACTTTGTTAAACGGAAATATTAGTCGAATAGAATGACAAATGGATGGACATTAGCGCTCGACTTGTCATGCGGCATTATAGCGCGACCACGTAAAATTGACGCAACACTCTGAAGAAGTATAATCAATGACACGTATCTTCTAATACTTAGCTTACTTCTATTACCACAGACCGTAATAAACTGGTCTAAATTACGTGAACGCCTACTAAGCGAATTCAATTTTTGTTTGCCACTATGATACATAGACAAAAACAAAACGTTTTTCTATAAGATTTTAAATTTTCTATCAGTGAGCACTTATTAACATGTTTCAATTCTTCAATATAAGACATCGAGTTGCTATATTGTTGGACTAACAAAAAAAACTTGAATGAATTGTGAATTTCGCAGCTATCAGAGGGGAGACTGGGGTTTATGGGAACAGCAAATTCGGCGCGTGTCAACCGGCGGAATTAGCCCTAATACTTGCATTAATAAAGTGTGAAATTGCCACCGGCTTGTGTTTGCTATAATTCCCCAGATTTTTTAGCTTCCCCTCACTGTGGGTGAATTAGATTGTTCTTTTACGAATCATCGTTAGTGACTGCTCTTTGGTTTTGATGAGGAATTGCAATTTGCTTTTTGGCTTCTTGTAATGAGTATTGCTATTTGAGGGTTTATTTTCGAAATCCCTAGATATCATTATTTGGAAAAAAATAACATGACCACAGATATTTAATACTTCTTTCTGTATTTAATGAAATATATTTAATACTTGAACCCGTTTATATTATGTACTTAGGTAAACAATCTTCAATGAGAAAAATATTTATTAAAAACATTCCACGACGACGTTAGAATTAGTGGCTCACTAAGTAGATAAAGGTACGTTATAGGTAAGTACTTCTAAGGCATAAAGGGCACTTTTGTCTGCTCCGTGCAATAGACTTGATAACTTGATGAAGTAGACAGGAAAAAACTCTTGAAAATCGTGTAATAGAACATTATGATATAAGTGCGGTAGGTTGAAAATTACAGCCGAGGCGATATTGCTAGCCCGAGCCGTAGGCGAGGGCTAAAAGTAAGCAGAGGCTGTAATTATCAAAGCGCACGTATGTCATACGACGTCTTATAACACATTGGCGAGGAAATAAAATAAAACTCCGACTATGGTAAACGCATAAAAACAATACAGCGTTAAGAAAAAGCGCGCGGCGCGCATCATCATTCTTTTTTAAGAAAAGGCACAAAAAACAGCCAGTACTTATTACTAATAAAGTAAAATAATATTTTTGTGTTTTTGTTACAGATTAATTGGTTGTAATATACTGTCAAAATTAATTAAATTAAATAATTATGTAGTTACTTAAATATTTCTTTATTATATTTTATCTCCCAAAGTTAATTTTAATCATAAAATGTTGACAACTTTTTTGTCATAACAACTCTTTGCTGAGATTTTAAAAAGTACCGTTCGTTTTAAGACGGAGTATCTTAATAAACCGTGCGTTTTACTTTACACTTACCGCACTTGGGCGTAATGAGATAGGTAACGATATTAAAATTGGTGAAATAAGACACCTTTTACGAGCAAATGTGTTATAAAAAATATTTTTGTATGTGTGCACACAACAGAAAGCGAACGTGAACTGAACTTATTGTATAGTGGCAAAAACAATATAATTGAATAAAGTAAAAATCAGATTCAGATAATGTGCGATGTGATCGTACAAACAACATCCGTAGTAAAATTTAAAGAATATTTTGGTTTCGAGAGCTTATACGCTTTAGTTTTGATTCTTTCAATTTTAAAACTGAGCAATTGCAGCAGTTGCGCTCGTAGAGCTCCCAAAATAGCACCCATTGTTCAATAGCCCTATTACAATTTTAATTATACCACAGAACCTGTGGACCGTGAAACTTAGGTACTTACACGTCCAGCAATACAGCCCGTATTTAATTCCGGCGTGGTTTTACGGTCAAAGCATTTTATTGATTGCGCCGGCCAGTCAGCCGCGACGCCCCGCACTGGATAAACAAGGGCTAAAAAAATAATAAAAAATAAAATGGCGGACGAGGCACCGCCCCCTGCTGCGACTGCGGCTACCGTTTCCAAATGTCATTCTCCACTGTTTCGGTGGTAGAGCCGTGCGTCTATATCGATGTCTTTATCGATCGTTGTTGGTAATCAAATCTTTATTTAGTTTCTGGTATATACGGAAAATATGACTTTAGATTTTAATTTTTTTGAAATGTTCGTTATATCCGAACACCATATCTCATATATTATTTTATGTTGCCCGGAAAAATTTAAAATTCCATACATAATGAAAGTGTTTTTTTATTGTATTTGTTCAGGACAACATTTTCCCGGTCAGTTAGTACGATTACATCTAGAAAGAAGATATTATCATAATCTCAAACAGTATCTTTGAAATATGAGAATGCAATCACTTGTTCTTTAGTTTGGTCGCAGTTCTGTTTAGTTCAGTTTAAGTTTCGACAGCTCTAATTTCGAATACCCAATTAACTTGTTATATGTTAATAAATGTCACAGATTTTTGAAGGACTTTTTTTTCGCATTCGTCGATACAACAGCATCACTATATCACTGCACTATTTCCATAGGAATCCAAACCAACCGGAGCAGTAAATCGATCGATTTTTTCAGTCAATCGTCTTTCAATTCTATCATTGGTGATATCGTATCGACTTATTCAATTTCTGGAGCCGTTTCCATTCGTCGCGGTACTATCATTTCCGTTGGAATGATTTTTTATCGATCTCTATTTCTATCGATGTCGATCGATAGACACGGCCGCAGATTCGACACGCACATTCCTGACGTTTTTAAAAATAATCGGTTATAGAATTTCCTAACTGTTGGTTGGATCAGGTGCAAGGTGACAACGCGAAGGGACAATTTTGTATGGTGTTTGGTTTAGTTTTTTTATTGTAAGCTATTTTCAGTTCACTGCCATATTAATGCACATCTGATGCCTTGTCTACTAAGAATCTATCTGTTCAGTTACTTATAGTAGTTACAGCCATTAGTTCTTTTTGTCTTGCACTTGCCACTCGCACTGGTACCCACATCTAAACAAATATTATAGTATAAGCATTAGTGAATTTAGCAAATGAAAGTAACTAGGAGACAGAACTAACAGGGAAAAAAGGAAAGAACGAACTTAGTATCAAGCGACAGCGGGTAAGAACGATTCAAAGATGCACTTGGCGCTAGCAGAGTCTCGTTTCTCTCCTCTAGCAGAGTCAAACTGCCACGGCCGCGGCGTGAGAGAATCTTGAGACTATGCATCGCCCTTCAAGTCCTGCGACGAAAACCCTGCACTAAAAGTTATTACATACATACAAATATTATGAATTATATCTCAGTAACGCATAACTTCAATTTCCATTTTCTTATCTTGTTAATAATAATAATAATCTATTTGAGGTACTTATTACGAGCTTAGCAATTTGTTAGAAAAAATTGTTAGTATCACTACATAGTATGAAACAAAGTCGCTTTCTCTGTCCCTATGTCCCTATATCCCTATGCATGCTTAAATCTTTAAAACTACGCAACAGATTTTGATGCGGTTTTTTGCGATGCGCATCTTTTCCGCTAAGGCATTTTGCGACTAAGTCCTATAGCGGTGTAGGCGTAATCCTTCAAAGTCATTTCTTGGCGTAGGCATTGTGATCAAAAAGGAATGGGAAGGCTAATGTGACAGCATTTTATTGTGCGCGGGGCAGTGTCTCTAGAACTATGAGAGGTGACGCGAAATTGGATGTTGTTCATGGTAATCGCTGATATTAGGTACTATTTATTATCAAAGTACTTCTTATAAAGTCTTGCAGTTAGAGTAGGCCAAAACCGTCTAACAGCAGTTTAGCAGTACCAGCATACAATTAGTTTCAAATATTTTTTTTTACAGATTTATATAATGTACGTATTATTTAAACTACCACTGTAATTATTATTATATTTCCAATAAAGTGAAGAACGAATAGGAATCCGAACGAATAGAAAAACAATCAGTCTTCGCAAACTTTCACACGATTATTCCGACCACATCAAATTACCTCGAAAAATACAAAATACCAGAACTAGGAATTTAAATCTATCACTGTGGATCTTTAAATTAAAAACGTCAATCTCCACAAAATTGGATCAATCAGGGTCCAGATCATTATTGTAACAATTACCCCACTTAACCGACTCCCTGAGGGGTAAACCAATCCGTGGTGTTTAGTGTACCGTCATCGCAGGATTGTGTTGAAAACTATTAATTAGGTGCGCAAGAGTCGGCATCCTGCCGAGCCTGATCCAGGGCGCGGCAGGGGGCGCGTGTGGCTGTCCGATCCTTGATAGGATACCCACATTTTGCTCACATAACCAGCGTTGTCTTTTACCAAATGTCTTTTAAAACGTATACCATACCTCAGGGCATTGAGAAAGTCCATTTTTATATAGTCCGTTACTCTATTGTTTATCGCAATTAAGACTAAATTCTATAATTTTACCAAAACAATACATGATATATAGGTATTTACAAGTTTAAGAAATATATAGCATCGGTACCGTCATTTTTAGGTAACTTACTATATAGGGTGAGTATCGATGCTCGTAATTTAAAGAAACAAAACAGTCACGAATCCTTTCTTTTCCGTAAATCATGGTCTCCCTAATATCGCAATAAGACGATGTCCTCAGATTCCACAAATTGATTTTAAATCTGTTTCAGCGTGTCAAATCGCTGGCCTGTCTGTTGGGATGACTGTAGCATTCCATTTTGTCATTCCTGGCATGCAGCAAGTTTTATTGTCACTTTTAAATTGTAAATTACGCTTCGAATAAGATCCAATCATATGCTGGTACCTTAAGTATAATCCAGACTCTAAAAAGAATTTCTTAATTTTTAACTACAGTATTTTATCCTATGCAAACTGTGCGATGTGTTTAAAATACCACAGAATTCTTTGCAGAGATAGAAGAGAAACCGCCAGTGAGTGAGACTTATTTGATGAGTTTTCTATATTAAAAATACAACTTACACGAAATAAACAAAACATAAGGGGTTGTTTAAAATTTATAAGACTGCCACAATAATAACTCATTGATTTAAATAAGTTTATTTCATGAGAAGACTTGTCTGACTAACTGAGCTATTACTGCATAGGCTCAGTCTCTAGGCCTAGATAGCTGTAAGTACTACTGCACATAATATAATAAAATCGTTTTTTTTTGTAGTAGTAGTAGAGTAGATAGTTACCGATTTAGAAATCAACATTTTTTTTTTGAGTTTTTAGTCTTTCTGTGTGTGCACGCATCACACAAATGGACGGACCCTACTGGATGGATTTTGACGAAATTTGACGAGAATGAACTGGATAAGGGTAACGCCGCTGGGTACCCGCTAGTTTTGAATGTACCTAGATAGTTTTAAGGACTTGGGCACCTTGTTACATTTTCAACATCATCTATTTACCAACAGACTAATTTTTCCAATAATTATAAAACGTCACAGGTAACCGCTTTTTTCAAATCAGTGATAGTCTCATTCAATATTTGGTTTTATATTAGGTACTTGGTAGAACCAACAATGCCATTGCTCGCTCTCTATAACTCATTAAAATAAAAAAAACATAACAGCACCGCACTCTATGGAAAGGCAATCTTATTTGGTTCATTTGGTTGCTGTATTAGTAGGAGAAAGCTGAAGTGACAGTCAAATTACGCAGAGGTTTCAATATCATCACGTTGAGGAAATTACTGGCTGATGATTCAGAGTGTTCCGCGAATTGATTGATGGCGTTGTCAGCCGCACGCGCATGCATTATAGCGCGATTGTGCACAGTAAAAGCAAAGCATCAAGCTTTATTTTATTTTTATTTAGACCAGCCTCCGTATTCTCGTTCCTTCGATTTCATTTCATAGTCGAAAAAATTAAATGGCACTACCAGATATCATGTCGAAAGAATGTGAATTCAGATACAACATTTCTAAAAGTTTTTATTGCCAATAACGTGGTAACATCTAAGTACTGTAGAACAAATATTTTTTTAGTCTGCTGGGTGGGTTGTTTTAATGGCATATTTAAAACATACTCTAAGGAATGCACAAATACCCTAACTTCACCTAAATTTACGTAGGAATAACAAAATTGAAGAACTTTATGAAAAACAAAAAAAAAGGGTAAAACTTTTAGATTTTGATTAGTCGGATCTCAGGCTCGAATAAAATGGGATGTTACGGATGATCTCATGAATGATAAAAACATTGCCTAAAACTAATAGACTTTGATTTAAATATATTTTCTCTTGCATTATACTTGCGCCCTTTCATCGCGATAACTCAATTATCTCCGACTTTATTATATATTAATGACCTTGTCTGTACTCAATAAATATTGAGAAATTATCGTGTTATAAGCAGCTACCAGGTTAATCGAGAATATGAACAGTTAAACACGGCATAAGAAATAGAATTGCATTTAAAGTTGAACTTTATTTTATTTATTTGACTTGTCAATTGTAACATTTAATAAGGTTGGTATTATATTGCAAATTACAAATGTAAATTGCACAATACCTACTCTTTTGTGTAACACCTCTATTATTAAATTCTATTTATTTGTTACTACATAGTCACTACATCTATATAAATAAAAATGAATTGATGTTCGTTAGTCTGATTAAAACTCCAGAACGGCTGGACAGATTTTGATGAAACTTTTTGTGTGGGTTAGAGTGGGTCCAGGGATAGTTTATACGGTGGCAGAACGACGTCTGCCCGGGCCACTAGTATTTAATATAAATCGAGAGCTGCTAAACTTAACCGCAAAGAGAATTTAATGTCTACGTTCTGAACAGTTTTGACAAGCATCATGTGGATCTATTATATTACTAGCGGGTGCCCAGCGGCGTTGCCCGCGCGGATTCCGTTTATTCCCGTTCCCGTGGGAATTTCCGAAAATTCCTTCATCAATTCTAGATGTAGACCCGGGTACTCAGTTATCTCCATACCAAATTTCATCAAAATCCGTCCAGTAGTTTTTGAGTGATGCGTGCACAACCAGACAGACAGACAGACAAAAATTGAGGTTTCAGTGTCTAAATCGATAACTCTATGCACTACCGTTAAAATTATAAAATATATTTCATGTACAGATACGGCCCCGTTAGAGTTTTATTATATGTATAGATTTAACTTGAAAATTTATCTAACACATCTAAAAAATCTAAGATCTATTTGGAACTGCATATTATCATGATTCATAATCTGAAAAGGAGGAAAAAATACTACAATAACCTAAGACTATCGATTATTATAAATAATAATCAGTGTACCGTTTTCTAGAATTAGCACGGACCATAAATTAGCAATTAACTATCCAATTAATAACAAACACGCTTCGATTGAATAACATAAACACGTAATTGTTATCAGTTGTTTATCGAAAACGGTTCATCAATGAATTCAGTGAATGAATCGAAAGGGCAGTGAATCAAATGCGAGTCAATGGAACGGAAACTTGCAATGGTCATAGGCCACAGAACTTAAATAGGACGTTATTAGATAAAACACATTGTAGATTCTCTGATATTCGACTTTATTACAATACTAGCGGGTGCCCAGTGGCGTTGCCCGCTCGGATCCTGTTTTTTCCCGATCCCGCGGGAATTTAACAAAATCCCTTTACAGTGGTTGCCTACAAAATAATTTTAATACACCTACATACTATGCATATTTCAAGTTTCTAGGTGTTATCGTTTCGGAGTAGTACGTATTTCTCTTCATAACCAGTTTTTTAATTTTCCCCTGGGAATGAGACATTTTCCCGTTATAAAAAGTACCCTAGATGTTGACTCGGCTACTCAGCTATCACCACACTAAATTTCATCAAAATCCGTCTAGTAGTTTTTGCGTGATGCGTGCACAACTAGACAGACAGACATACAAAAATTTCAACAAATATTTCATGTACAGACACGGGCCCCGTTAGAGTTTTTTTTATATGTATAGATAGCAGAGAGACATTTGAGACAAATAAACCGTAAATATATGGGTCTTCAATGTTTTGTTCTACGCCGACAAAGGTCTGATAAGAAAATTTCGTCTTCATGAATTGTGTTCCTTAGTCACGTCTTTACAAACCGTGATAGATAAATAAACATTAAATTGTAAACTAGCTTTTGCCCGCAACTACGCGTTCCAAGATGTAAACCAGTCTAGAATTTCTAAAGATGTCTCGATACAAAAATTCAACGTATTTTTGTTTTAATTATTTAACTAGCTCCTATGCCTCTTTCTATAGAAAATAGCACTTTCAGTGTTTCCCAGATTTCAATTTTTTTCTTTGCCAGTGAACAGTGATAGCCCAGTGGTTAAAGAACCCGCTTTTCATGATGATGATCAGTGAGACTCTGGTTCGAATCCTGGTATGTAGCAATGAGTTCTTTAAAAAGTTTACGTACATATTTATCACTGGCTCCACAGCGAAGGAAAACACCGTGAGAAAACCCGCAGATCCCAGAATTAATTCTGAGATATGCGATGGGCTCACCACCTCTCACGTTTATTGTCTAAAGAATATACTGATGAGACGCTAGTATTTCCAGAAATGGACTACCTTTGCCTACCCCTCGGGGATAAACGGCGTAAGATATTTTATTTTTATTAATTTTATTTATCCTTCTCTGGATACCTTATTAGAACTATTACGAAAATTTATATCCTGTCAGCGATAAGGCGTGAGTATATTTTATTATTATCAAAATAATGTAAATAAGCAATACTTTGACCGACCACTGACTATAATATATTAATACTGATTATATAATTATTCTGAACCTTATATTCAACACAAAATAAAGATAGAGCTTAGATATAGTCTTGGATATAGGGCTGAAATTATCATAATATAATTTCAATTTACTTACTCATGTACTTTTTTTTTATTCCAATTCAGCATACTATTATCTTATTATCTTGAAGCCATATGCAGAAATATCTGCATTATGAGTTTTACGAAGAGAAACTGCAATATTTTAATTACATTTTAACTAGTTTTTAATAAGCTCGCAAGTTAACTAACTACCAATATTGAGTAGGTAACGATTGTATCACATAAGTAATGGACGGTAGCAGTAATCATCAATCAATCGTTAATTACGCGAGCACATTCGCACTCCTCTCAATTAAGAACAAGATCTATAAAGATAAAATGCAAATTTCAACCGCCACGGCCATCTTTCACAATCCCCTGGCTCTTTCTCGCATGCCATGATATATCGCTCTGTTTCTCTCTCACAGAAAATTTATATGTTTGACAGAGCCAACATAACCTCACATTTTATCACTGAGTAATATTGCGATATTTTAAAAACCGTTCTTCTCTTTCACACCATGCGAATTTGGTTTATGACGTCTCTTTTTAAATTTAAATTTAGAATAAATAACGAAAATAATTTCTTATGATATTTATTCGTTTGACAGAAGTCGTTATTTCTGGCGGGAATTAATCGCATTGATTACTTTTTCAAAGTTGTTTTATGGATGCATCGAGTTAGCGGTTGATAGAATGTAATTATTTCATTAATTCGCACTTCGCTTCGATGCTAATGGAAATGCAACGTGTTGCAATTGCTTCTTAACGCATTCAGTTGACAATTTTTGTTTTATTTAATAAAAGCAAGTCAATGTTTTACTTTTTAGAGGTTATTGTGGTATTACTAACATCTTTTCAGGGTAATTTTTATGGTTACACGGATGCAATAATGCAACAAATTATTCACTGTCATTATTTCACCTATCTTCATCCAAATAATTATTATGTAGGTAACCTAGTCATCACTTTAAAAGAATACTTGAAGAATACTTATACATGAAGGTACAAATTCGGCATGTGTACCTACATTCTCGTTTTAAATGCAGTTAAATAAATAAATAAACATATAAGTAAAAATACTTAAAGATCATCTTCTAAATTAGGTAAGTAAATTAACTAACTTAACTGAAATACGTACCTACAAACTGAATGAATGTCACAGATAACAAAATTTATAACTCTACCAAGTATAAAATAGATAACATAACATATAGTGTTTCTGATATTCAATGAGAGCGCATAATAAAATTAGCACCACAGCTATCGATTTGAGCACAAATCATATGCGAGCAGTATTTTACAAACCAATTAAATTTTAATGAAATGGTTTTATGCAATACAGTATAAATTAACTTGGACAATGGATTGGGTACTTAAATGCTTGATATCTGTGTTGAAGTTTATCTTTTACCTATATGTATAGGTACTTATGTATGATCATTGAAATCATAATTTCTAAGAATTCCTAAACATAAGAATTCTAACATTTTCAACAATATTTTGCGAAAGAAACCTATAAGAAATCCCTACTTATATTAATAAATGCGAAAGTAACTCTGTCTGTCTGTTACAGTTTCCACTGAGACCACTGAAACAACTTTGAAGAAATTTAGCAGGAATATAGGAAAAGAAGGGCCTAGGTTACTTTTAATTACTTACAAGGCTGACACAATGCGTGATAACATTTTTATAACATATTTGCTCGTAAAAGGTCTCTTATTTCACCAATTTCAATATCGTATTGTATCTCATTACGTACTTGTGCGTTATTGTAATGTAAAACGCACTGTTCCGTCTAAAAACGAACGGTACTTTTTTAAATCTCAGGAAGGCGTTTTTATGTCAGAAAAGTGGTCAATATTTTATAAATACAATTAACTTTGGGAGATAAAATATAATAAATAAACATTAAATTCTTTAATTTAATAAATTTTTACAATAAATTACAACCATTTATCTGTACAAAGACACAAAAATATTAATTTACCTTATGAATCAAACTGGCTGTTTTTGTGCCATTGCCTAAAAAAATGCTAATTTGTGAACAAGTAAAATTATTCGATTTTTCATTTCACTGTATTGTTTTTATTCGTTTATGAAAGTCCGAAATTTAATATGTTATACAACGTCGTATGACACGTGCGCTTTGATAATTACATCCTCTGCTTTCTTGTAGCCCTCGCCTACGGTTCGGGCCAGCAATATCGCCTCGGGTGTAATTTACAACAACAATAATGTACTATTATGGGGTCAGTCAGTGTTTTGCAGTTTTTTTGAAGCCTTCCGCCTGAATTCAATAATCAACTATTCACGGAATGATTTTTGGTGCCGTTGGTGGTTACTGGTTAGCCCGCTACCATTTGGGGACCGCAACGGTAGGTAGAGCCAGGGTAGAATGGTACTCTTAGGCCCGTGTTACAGAACTATCATCCGCATGATGACATTCAGAAAAAGATTCCGCTACAGCATTCCTATAAACGTCTCCGCTTACTCAGTTGCCTCTTACAATTACCCATAAGTAGAATAGGTTTGGTAGTGTTCACGACCGATACTATTCGGAATATTATCTTTCATATGACAGTGGCCAGTTTTAAATCATCCATCGCAAGAGCAAAGGAGTCATATTGGTGATGGTAATGGCCACTATCGCGCTCAATTTGTGCTCCTGGCAAAGGTTATCAGAGGCGCTCATCCACTGAGCGCATCCGTTCGGTGATAAGCTCTTATCAACACTCGGAGAGGCAAAATCCTTACAAAACTATAGTGCAATTAATGAAGTTTTGATAGTTTTAACGGTGCGAATTATAAAATAAAACTCTAACATACATATACATTTTGCTGAATTTGACAACAGGGATTTTTTCTTTCGACCTCTTTCATGTCAGCATTACAGACCATCCATCACAGACTATCGACACAAGATATCCACAGAAACCCAATAACTCCCGTATACTGCATTTACGGACTATTATTTTTCACTATATCCGCTATACGCTATCAGCCCGGCGTCGCCTGTAAATCGGGGGCTGTCCGGTTGGCCCTCCAGCGCTTTGATCGGCCGGCCCGCTTAAGTTATGTGTCCCTAGTGGCTGGGTAGGCTCTATTTGTTTGTTTGTATGTACGTGGGCGGAATATATGTAGTTTGTAGATTACTGGTGGCTCGCTATTTATGGCGAAATATTTTTTTGAAAGGCTTGAGTTCAAATTCTGCATCTACAAAACTCATCTAGAAGATACAAATTCAGAAGTCGGTATGTAGGTACCTAATCTTTCGCAAACCGTAATTTTATCGAACTTGGAAAATAGACAAATACCTTACGAAGCGTTATTTCAATGAGTAAAAATAATGACAGGACCTAAAAAATGGGTTCGATTCTGCTGTACACCGACTAAACTTATTTTAGTTTAGTCCTGTCTTTGTCTTACCTCAAAACAAGAAAAGGTATAAAAGATAACCTACCGAATTTAGTCCTGTCAGAGGCTCTATTTTAGTCGTGACTTATTTACTTATGCACTAAACACGTTATGAAATGCCTTAGTTGACAGGACTAATTTTAATTAGACAGGACTAATTTTAATTAGACAGGACTAGATATCTCTCGTCCCTTTTCTTTTCTAGGAGAAAGAAAATGACAGGAGTAAACTAAAATAAGTTTAGTCGCTGTAAAGCAGAATCGAACCCATTATCTGGCTTTGACAATTTTGTATGCGATGTTAAAGTACGTATCTTTTAGCCTGTTATATACCTACCACAGGTTGTTTTCTAAAATTGTAGGTCTTCCTCCGATAAAATTAGAAAGTGTTAACTTGCCCAAGGCAACCGCTCCATCATTTTAAGCCCTATTTTGTCCCAATAGGGCAATTCATGAAACTGCTGATTTAGAAAAAAAATAACAGAAAAGTTGAAGGTTGGTTAGTACAAGCGTTTAGGGTTCGGTATAAAAACGCATTTTAACAAATATGGACTTGTGTGATATTAACTTTACCTACAATGATATATAAAGAGGAAAGATTTGTATTTTTGAATGTTTGTAACGAATGAACTTTAAAACTACTGAACCGATGTTAAAAATTATTTCACCAATGGACAGCTACATTATCGGAGAGTAATACCTATAGGCTATATTTTATCCTTGGATTCCCACGGGAACGGGAACCGCGCCGCGAGGCGCTACTAGTTTTATATACTCTGTGCGACTGCGTCTACTTCGTCGAAAAGTAGTCAATGGCCTTCCTCAAGATGCAAATCAAAAATAACAGAAAGATAGACGGAGTTAGTTTCGAATTTAGAATATAAAATAAGGATACTTTTTTCAGTAAACTCTGCGAATATAAAAAAGGCATGACCTAATTCAAAAATATCTAAGAGATTCAGTCTTGACAATTATTACATTACAAACCTTTTTTGAATGTTTCTTAAAAGTAGTATGGAACCCCGAAAAGGCCCATTAATACTAGAAACAAGCAATAGAACCTACGTTAGAACTGGAGCGGCCATAATTCAGGAAATTGCCGAAATGCGCCGTCGGAATTGCCCATAAAGATGATTCATCGCGGAGTATACACCAATAGTTTTATTGCATTCCTGTTCGCCATTCTTACAGCTGATCGAAGACAGTTTACTCAAATAAAGACAAAAAGTTTAAATATTTAACTTGATATTATAACCGTCGTTGTATACAACGCGTAACAGAAAAAGCGCAATTCCTCATACACCCCAACTAGTATATTAATATAAAAAAAATATGATGCAATCGAACTTTAGTTGTATCTAACGATTTTTCTTAAGTATCGATTAATAATAGCACGATTTCCATAGAAAACACTAAATTCAGCTACGCTAATTCATTTTTGGGAAAAATTTAACACATTAAATATAGCTAAAATCGAATAAGTAGTCGATACTGAACAAACTAATTTCAGGAATTGCGCATTCTGTTACATGTTGTATAGGTAAGTTATGGTTAAGGTAAATTATGCACCGATGAAATATATAAATGGGTACATCTTACTAGCGACCCAGCCTGTCTTGCTTCGCTTTGATTTAAATGATATTTTTATATGCAAAACTTGCTTTAGTGCGGTAGTTATTAAATTTATTCAAACAAGCTAGAGAAAAGAATCAACCTCTTTCCAAAACACTTCAATCATCCCGTCATCTTGAGAAAAACAAACTAAACCTTAAAAACATGAAGATAAGAGGCTTTCTCATTAATTTGTACATTACTGTTATCACGACAAATTCAGGCTTCGGCCAGTGATTAAAAAAATGGGTTACTCCCGCTATGCCCAGTCCCACTATGCCACGGTTAATTAAATGACACTTCTCTAGCCCTTCAAACAATAACAGAAAGTACCTACTTAATTACATTTTTTTGTCACAAAGTCAAGCTCAGTAAAGCTGTTTGTTTCCATTTTAGTAGTTAATCAACAATAATAATAAAAACCTTAGATTAGAATTAACAGAAAGAAAATGCAGCTCTCTACATGTTAAAAATCGATTCGGATTTCTTTTCTTTTTTTTAAATCTAGCTGTAAAATACCTCAGCCTATTCAATTACTTACCATTATTATAATAATTCACTTTTCAATTTGACTGTCCAAGAAAAACAGTCACAGCTCTACATAAATTTACCAATATTATCGTGGCGTAGCGGGACTAACCCAAAAAAATTATGTCACCCACTTATCACACGTACCTACCGACAATTAATTCAATAACAAGCCTATTTACTTAAATAATAATTAGGCAACGCCCGCAGAAGCAAAACACAGATAAAATAACATCATGTTCCATTAATATAACGACTAAACAAGCGGGGATCAGAGGCCGGACGATAAAACCTTTGTATTAATTTGCTGCTCTTGATGGGGACGATGTGTCCGTATAACACATGTACTTGGGAACAGGCTCTACGATTTTTATTTATAATAATATATGATTCCTTAACTCCACCGCTGGAGGCCGAGACAAGCATTTTAAGGCGTCCTCTTGCCTTGTAGACGCAGCGTAGCTCTGTCTCTTTCCACACAATCGCAATTTTAACTTTAGCAAGTATTCAAATATTGAACTTTTACTAAAAATACTACGTCAAAACAAATTATGAATGGCGCTGCGATGTGCATCAGATATATTGCAGACCACATGTAGACTTAGGCCCACCTACCTACGTGTTCTGTAAAATTTTGTATGCTAGCTTTTTGTAGCTCACCAAATTTTATAATTGCTGAACATTTAATTATCTACTTCTCCTATATTTTATAGGAAATTTATAATATATAAAGCTGGACTACCACTCACTGACTCACTGACTCACTGACTGATTGACATAATTGTTCTCCCAGAAGGAGTCGTTTTGGAGAAAAGTCTTGTAGGGGAAAAGTGTTCAGTATGGCGGAGTGACCCAGGGAAAATTCCGACTTTTCAAAAAAACAAAATGGCGGCCAGGCTTGCTTATCCCATCTCTTTTGTTTTCCGGCCGATCCGGTTGAAATTTTCGGAATCGGTTAAACTTTTAAGATGATTTACAAATATTTTTTAAAAAGTTGAAAAAACAAAATGGCGGCCGCGTAGTAATGTTTCAAAGTTTAGGCTATTGTAGACCCCACTTGACCCGAATTAGTAGCATGGTTGCCGACTTCGTGCAGTTACAAATGGCACGTCGTCTTTTTAGACATGTCCCGTAGTTTACCAGAAAAATCCGAAAAACTCAAAATCAAAGATGGCCGCCCTGTGATTGGCTCTTAAAGAAAATGATGGATTTTACCAGATTTTAAATGTCGATTTTCGGCAAGATGGCGACACCTGAGCGAGTTGGCGTGTATGGCAGGGTTAGAGGTCTCATTACGTAGTGTTGCTATGTTTAAGAATTTTTCCAAAATTTTGCGTTTTTTTTTAAATTTAAATGCATAATGACAAAACTCTAAATTTGACCACTATGCAAAAACGAGTGACAATCAAAAGTTACTGTCAATGAAACATTTTACTACTCCCTATGACTTTTGGTAGGTATTTTAATTTTCGCATGGCAACACTGAAAGTTATGGCTAATTGAATTTTCAGAGTAGACCTCAAAAGACCCGAATTGATCTCCCAGATGCCAATGTTTACTAGAAAAATCCAAAAAACTGAAAAAACAAGATGGCCGCTCCGGTATTTTCTCTTAACTAAAAAATTAAGATTTTTATAATTTTTATCGGCATTTTTAGGCAAGTTGGCAACACTTTGGAAAGTTGGGTTGTATGGAGCGATTGTGGGTCTCAGTAAGCAGTGTTGCCATGAAAAGAAATATTTTACAAATTTTTTTTTTTTTTCGATTTATACTAAAAAAAGACAAAATTCTCATAGAAAATTATCTAAAATGGCTAAAACAAGATGGCTGCCCAAAATAACACTCTATTTTTCTGTCAAAATAAGACCCCACAGAGACACGCGTGGCCGCTTGCGGCCTCGCGCACCGCGCGACATCTAGTTACTGGTATAAAATTGGAAAAGTAGATATGTTACGTAGATGTGAATCGGCAATAAGACCTCTCCTCACGTCAAGCCGTAGCAAGTTTATAGCTTTCTGGAATTTAAAAAGTTCATAAAAATATCAACCTTATTTCATCGTCAATACATGATTTCAATGGAGAAGTAACGTTATACGGCGGTGTCACGAATTCAACGATATGAAGGTTATCGAAAACTAAGTAATAAATTAAAGAACATTTTTTTAAATAAAGAAACCGCCACTGATATCCGTTTATTGAATATTAAAATATATCTTTCGACGCAATTAAAAATGAGGTTGAACACTTTTATAGGTCGTTGCGAGGTCATTTATTTTAAATGCTACTATCGTAGTTTTGAACATGTTTGTCAGGAAAGTTACTTATTTTTGTATGAATAAATTATCTCTCTTTTATAATCTCTATTTTATACTTCTTCAAGTAATTCTTTGCATTTGGTATTTTTATCTGACTTCATCAGAAGGAGCGTAGTAATTTTCGGGTGTTTGTATGCCAAGAGGTTGAATATACATTTTAGAGTCTTTCTTCTAACGTCTTTGTAAGAAGTGCATCTTATGATCTTATTGAAGTGAAAACTTCTTTAGCGGTGTTGAGCACTTTTGTGGGATGGGTAAAAACTGTGAAACTCGCGTCAGGTCACGCGCGTATGCTGATCGAAAAACCGTAAGACGGTTGGAGAGTAGTGTTGTAACATCGAAATCGATATCAAGTTTTCACTTCTGCCGGCACTCCCGGAGTGCAACCCGTGTTTTTTTTTAAATTAAATGTAAGTCATATGAAACAGAAATTATTCCATGCCCAGCTCAGTAGGCCGATGATGATTGTAATCTCAAATTTTGTAAAAAGAGGAAAGAAAATAAAAATAATCTTACTGTACTGCCACAAAAGAAAATCAAGTTAAACCTCTTATTCAGTTGTAACACTGGCCACATTGTAAACACCTACTTGGCTATCTCATTCATATCATAACTACTTCCTAGACGCGGTTTCAAGACTTACGAGGCATGAAATCCTAAATAAGACGCCTCGCCTCGCCTCGTGTCGTGATTTGTGGCTATTGTCGTACTCCATTGTGTTGTTGCTATTGTGCTACTGACAACGCTACGTTGTAACACTTGTAACATTAATATTTGTTGGAAGTGTTGCTTTGATCTGTTTATTGTTGTCTTGAGTACACTAGCTATTAACAGCTTGACAATTTGTTTCTGATGATTGTGTGGAGATGCGTATTTTTTAGATTTATGTAGAATTTATGTCGACTAAGTTCTATTCGAGACAAATCACAAAAAAAATATTCGCTCAGAGTTCCCGCAATATATGTACTTATATCATAAAGTCGTTTTCGAGAACACTCTAACAAGTATTATAGGGTTTTCGCAGTTATTTAAGTTCTATTTCATTAGAAAATCTAAAAAAATACTCAGATATGATACTGGCCCAAAAAGTAAATAATTTGAATAAAAAATGCTACCGGCACTGCAGAGCTGGAATATATGCGATGCTCAGTGTTGCCAACCGAATAAAAATAAATCAAGTGTGATTTATTCCGGCAGCGAAGTCGCATGCTATGTTCCAGCCCGCTGCAGCGACGCGATGTATGAGACTTCTGCATGTGTGAACATACGAGGTTTTATTTAAAGGAAAGTTTAGCATATTTTCTATATATTTTTTTTGCGAAATGTGTTAAAATAATAATATTTTGTGAACTAAGGCCCTCTGCTCAGTTGGATTACATTATATTTTATTATCTTACATTAAAAAAACTGACTGACCTATAAACGTAGTTTCAACCACTGGACTTAAGAATCTGGTAAGTAATAGAAATAGTTTTTAGAAATTTCTATGGTAGCGAATAAAAACCAGCCGCAATAACGTGCCTGCTTAGTTTTTTTTTATTTACCTATGTATATCACGCACGAGTAATCGGTTAATCGTGAATTTGACAAACGCAAATTCACGATTGACCGATTACTCATGTGAAGGTTTTGCAACTTAAAATATCCTGCCCAATAGGTAATGCCGATAATCCCACACGAGCTACAATACTTATATTTAGATGTTAGAGTAAGCCTTTAGTTATAAATGGTTTCCATACAGGCCCAACGACATATCTCATCTTCTGAAGCATGGAGAGTATTGTAGTAAAATAGCTAATGCACAATTCTTAATCACTTACAACGCACCCCTGTAACAATGTCAAATATTAGATAATAAATGAAAGTCCTCTAAAACTAAACAAAAACAGTGTTAATAATTCTAAAAAAAAATTTACTATGATGAAAAGAAAGCGTCCAAAAATCAAAATTCATATCATGCTATAAGCATGCGCCCCGGAAATTGAAATGCGTCGCTCGCTTGACCCGCGCTGTCAAACTGACAGCTGTCAAAACCCCCGCCATTGCAGGTCACCCCTTTGCCCCTATGCTTGTGAAGATTTCTTGTACTTCCTATTTACTCTGGGAATTTGAAATTTAAATCTGTTTAAGGAAGTTGAAGTTAATACGATTACAAATAGCTACGAATAATAAATATAAACCTAAAGCATTTTCGAATTTAGGTTGTTAAACGTAACTGAAAGAGGCTGGAGCACCTTTAAATTATAATTATTTATATTGATAACTAGCAGCGCCCCGCGGTTTCACCCTCGTAGTTCCCGTTCTCGTGCGAATATCGGAATAAAAAGTGTGTATGTAAGTCTCCTGGTTCTAAGCTACCTCCCCACCAACTTTCAGCCAAATCGGTTCAGCCATTAACGCGTGATGCCATGACCAAGGGAAAAAGGGATTCATTTTTATATATATAGATTAGCGTCGCACGCCTTGCAAAACATAAATAAAGATTCTAATAGATGGTTACAAGATTGCCGAGACATTGCTTAAACTGAAACGTGTTTTAACAAAATGCCAAGAGTACCTACATTGTTAGCAGATTAAAAACAACACAACAGAAACAAAGTTTTTATCCTAAAAACCTAACCGAAGCACTAACCATTCTCCGAGAGTACCTAAAATAGAAACTTAAGAATCAATTCATGACCCGCAGGTCAATCTGGTCTGATCAATGGAGATAACGTTTAGCAGGCTATGGTTTCAGCCGCAATGCACCGTAAGTGCCCATCACACGGCTCCGATATTACCAATAAATTCTTTGCTATATTCCTAGTACCAATAGATAACGTCCTACGACGTGGTCGCGCGCATGCCGCTCTTCCTAGATACAGTTAATGTGGATAAGACTGGTATGGTACGAGAGTTCGAATAAGTCTATTTACGAATTAGGTACACCTCGCGTAAAGGTTTTTAAAGCTATAAAGATGTTTGGCACTAGATTTTTAAGCTATTTTGCATTGCATAGCTTCTATCGCGGGCCTTGAGCGCGGGGACCGAATCCAGAAATTCCGTAACGAAAAAAACCTCACGCTCCCCACTCCGACGGGCACGGAGGTCCGAGTCCGAGTCCGAGTCCGAGTCCGAGTCCAAGTCCGAGTCCGAGTCCGAGTCCGAGTCCGAGTCCGAGTCCGAGTCCGAGTCCGAGCCCGAGTCCGAGTCCGAGTCCGAGTCCGAGTCCGAGTCCGAGTCCGAGTCCGAGTCCGAGTCCGAGTCCGAGTCCGAGTCCGAGTCCGAGTCCGAGTCCGAGTCCGAGTCCGTGCCCGAGCCCGAGCCCGAGTCCGAGTCCGAGTCCTTGTAAGGAATGCGCCCATTGTGCGCATGACAAGTTTGCTAAGATTATTTTTGCTACTTTTATAGCTATTTCTGCTCACAGATTATATTTTTCTGCTTACAAAAATACGAATACTCTGCTAACCATTTAAATAACACCCGTGTGGCTTGAAGGCCGTGCATTGTCTAACGTCGTTTCTTTTCGGCAGTCTTGTTGATACAAAATGCTATGCAATAGCTTTACCGCGGCAGTCCCCGAGTGCCACACGTCTTTTTTTTTAGTATGTAAATATCTCGTCTGAATATTGGTCAGTCTTGATTATTGAATTATTTGAATAATGTTTGGCCAATGAGATTCAAAAATATGATAACATCTTCATCTTAATGAAAAATGCAGTAGGTAATAGCCTTACGGTTATGGAGCCTGCTTCACATGATGAAAATCAGTGAGGCTCGGGTTCGAATCCTGGCATGAACCAATGAGTTTTTCAAAACTTACGTACATATTTATCACTTGCTCGACGGTGAAGGAAAACATTGAGAGGAAACCCGCAGTTCTCAGAATTAATTCTGAGACATGTGTATTGTGTAAACAGACCCGGTCCGGCGATGGGCTCACCACCTATCACGTTTAGGGGTCCAAAGAATATCTGGTGAAAAGCGGGTATATCCAGAAATGGAAAACCTCTGCCTAACCCCTCGGGGATATAATTATTTATTATTATTTATTTATCTTCATGTTTCGTTTTACATAATATGTACTTACAGTTATACTTACCTGTAATTACTTAAATTATTTCTCTTTGTGTGGACTTGGACACGTAATTAACAACTCCTCGGTAGTTCCACTTTAAAAATAATAAAACCCCCAGTTTATGATTATGTTATGCCCCAAAACGTTTTCAAAAGTTTTTTTTATTCCAACCCCTTTGATTACTACATTGCCACAGACTTTACTAAAAAGTTAATATCTAGCACATAATATTATGACCTTACTTCTTACTAGCGCCTTCATAGACGCGTCTTGACAAGTCCTTAATTGGTTGATTCATATTTTTATCACAGAAGAGCGAGTAGCTTTTCGTACACATACATTGTAACGATCACCAGTCAGTGATTACTACGCTCTAACATCTCTGGAACATCTCCACGCTTCAAAAGGCACCTTAAACCGTTGGTCTTAGATTTCGTGGTCAAAGTTTACTAATTTACTAGCATTCCTCACTTTTGTCGGTCCTCACATCCATAGTAATCGAACAGCAGTTTTGTAATGAAGACATACTGTTCCGGACCACGCCTCCTCTAAGCGGATAATTGAGTCATTATAGGTGCGCGGGCGCACGGCCGCTCTCCCACTATCTGCGATCGAGCGATACAGCGATCCGATCGGGCCTCGGGTACTTTTGTAGACGGGCTCTATGAGAACTAGTTATGGATTTTTATGAGACTCAAATTAAAATATAATTCGTCTTCTACGTTCATTGTTTGCCTGCTTACGGAAATTGCTTTTTTTTATTATATTAAACTTTTTTTTGCAGGATCAAGTCCATCATTATCAATATGATTACAGGTTTGTACAAATTGTGGTTAGTTTAAAACAGTTAAAACATGATTGGCAGGCCAAAAAAACATACAAACATTTCTCACAAAACGGTCAGCGAAATAACCTATGCCCAAAATACAAAAAAAGGTAGGTAAGTATACGATCTATCTATACGATGTCATAAACTTTTTTTAAAGATAAAAATAATGAAGATATGACAGACGTTGATGATAGAAAAAATATGATCAAAAACATAGTTTTCCAAGCAACTAAAAGTCTAACAGTGGACATACAAATAGAATTACCAATTGGATTCTCTGTTTCGAGGGTCATGTTGCCTATTTATATAATCAGCGCTGTCTTCGGTATAATTTTTATTTTAGGGCCTCTACTAGTAAAGAATGGCGAGAACAAACCGTAAGAAAACTTATTTTCGTAACTAGAAAAGTTTATTGACATCCGGAGCAAATTGAGAGGTCGCAGAAGAACCTGTTTCTATAGGTGTTACCGTCGCGATTCTCTCACAAAAAGACAAAGAGATTTAAATATAATATATCCTATTAAATTTAAATATTTTTTTTATTATTGCTGATGAGCTTACTCTTGACCTCAGACTTGCCCGAAGGCAAAAACGGGGCCTACGATGAGACGAGCTTGCCCAGAAGATACCTGTTCACCCTTAAAGGCTGACGGGTTATATGAACTCGGAAATACAAAAGCTGAAAAAAGCATACTAGGGCACACAGTGACCAAAGCGTCTACTGTGATAAGTCCGAAGGATAGCTCGCGTTCGTCCTAGCTGCCAAGCCAACCCCTTCGGGGATAAAGCGTGATCGTATATAGGAATATTTGGATGAATACTGCATTCATCATCTGGAATCTTTAGTACGTAAGTCCCGTTCCCGTGGGAAAATTATATCCTATGTTACTCCCAGAAAAGTAAACTTTCCATTGGTGAAACAATTTTTGAAATCGGTCCAGTAGTTTTGAGTTTATTCATTACAAACATACAATAAATACAAATATTTATTATCCTACTATTAATGTAGAAGTGTAGAAGTGTACGTATTTGCATTAGATGAATTAAATTTTAGTGGAATTTTGATGTTACCTATATAATGTGCGTTCCTCGTAATACGTTCCCGAAGACAGCCCTTCAAACATGGGTTTTTCACAAATGCCATTGAACAAATGAACATGCGTTTTTCTACAAAAAGCCACTGCACATGGGTTTTACCACAAAATACCGCTGAACGTAGGTAGTTTTTCCACGAAATGCCACTCTTTTTTTTGCATGCGGGGAAAATGCCCTACGCATATTTTTGCAGTGATATTGTAGATTCTTATTGATTTCCCAGAATCACCCAATGCTGCATAATGATGACTGCTTTCTGTATGTGGATATTGTAAGTAAATTACTTCTGTTGTTCTGTAACATTTTAGTTTTAGTGTTGAAAATCAGCAAATGCAGGAAATCATTGTGAGGCAACTTGTACATCCTACCAATTTTACTAAAATGTAGTGATGTTGGTTTATCCTCCTTTCGGGCAACATCGGATCGAGTATGTTTTTGCATCCAAATACAGAGAACCAGGAACTGTTACCTACAGGCTACTTTTTGTCCGTGAACACATGCAAAGTAGCGTGTGAAATAATCACAAGTGTGTAATGGATGAGACAGTGGCAAACCAACTAAAATAAAATCAATTTACATACTTATAAAAGAATACAAATGTTTCAAACAAATCTGTTTATAAAACCTAGAAAATATATTAGAAAACTAAATAATTCCTTTTATCCCCGAGGGGGCAGGCAGAGGTATGTATTCCATTTCTGGATATACCCACTTTTCAGGAGATATTTTTTGGACCCCTAAACGATAGGTGAGCCCATCGCGGACCGGGTCTGTTACACACGCCTCAGAATTAATTCTCGGACCTGCGGGTTTATTCACGATGTTTTCCTTCACCGACGAACTAGTGATGAATATGTACGTAAGTACTAGTGCTAGAAATATTAAATGCTCATAGTTGGAAGAACGTTTTTAATTTCGTCGTTTTGGAAATAAAGTTTTCATATTATTTTTTTCAGTTGGGTGACGGTGTACATTTCACAGATGAATCCGCTGATTGGTCCACGCCTGCACAACTTTACCCTCGCTTGGATGGCTGTAACTTGGGTTTGTGAAATATATTCAAATGACTGTAATATAATAACCAAAGATATGTATGCATTTTACCGTGTCTGTCGGTTACAACTTTGGTAGAAAATATCTGAATCGATCGATATTGTTAGGGATAATTAAAACATATTTAGTGCTGTCGCTTCCAACGTCATCAGAAAAGCCCTTTTTAACCGACTTCAAAAAGGAGGAGGCTATGAATTCGTCTGCATGTTTTTTTTTATGATTGTTACCTCAGAACTTTCGACTGGGTGAACCGATTTGGATGATTATTTTTTTATTTGAAAGCTGGTGCGGTGCTTTCAGATTGGTCCCATTTTAATTTCGTCCAGTTCTGACAACGGCATCTAAAGAGTAAAAAAACCGACTTCAATCTTCAACTTATATGGTTTTCTCATAAACCATATAAGTTGAAGATTGAAGTCGGTTTTTTTACTCTTTAGAGTGGTTATTTAGTTATTGAACGTTCTGGGGAAACGATAAACTTAGGTAGGTAATAATGATCGGGTTACCTATTTAAAAAAAACATATTTTTAATCTTCCAGGGTGACAAAGTCAAGAACAAGCCGTTCCCCTAAAGAAAGAAGTGATATTGTCATAATAAATAAGACAAACCCTAGAAATATTGTATTTTTTCTTTGCTATATAAAGTATTCCGCTTTATTTTCGGATATGAATACCACCTTTTCTCATCATAACTCATGATGATGAGAGTAACTTAAAGAGGTGGAGTCTTGGAAAATAGCCTTCACTCCAGAGCTGCCGTACTTATCACCAAACATGTTGGAAAGTGTGATAATAACATCCCGGACCCGCCATACCTCTTTTGATACGAAAGATCTAAAATAATATATTTCTGTTTTAGACTGTCTATATCGATAATAACTACTATACATTCTTCATACCTACAGGTATTTATCTACGTGTATATAGCAGTGATAGCCCGGACGGTTAAAGAGCCGGCCGAAACTCAGTGAGGCTCGGGTTCGAATCCTGGCATGTACCAATGAGTTTTACAAAAAACTTACGTACATATTTATCACTAGCTCGACGGTGAAGGAAAACATCGGGAGGAAACCCGCAGGTCTCAGAATTAATTCTGAGACATGTGTAAAAAGACCCGGTCCGGCGATGGGCTCACCACCTATCACGTTTAGGGGTCCAATATATCTCGTGAAATGTGGGTATATCCAGTAATGGAATACCTCTGCCTACCCCCTCGGGGATAAAAGGCGTGAGATTATATTATTATTATTTATCTACGTCAGAATTATAGTGTTTTTTGATTTACATACTTTATTGACGATTAGCGTACTGCTGATAGCTAACACGGTCTTATGGTACGCGTTCATTATCCACGCAAGTCGTGGCACGTATTTAGCGAAATTTTCTATATAAAAACTCTGGTGACACTGACCGTCTGTATCTAAAGCTGTCTTTCAGGTTCCGCATCCAAAGGTTGTCAACGGACACCTATTACTAAAGCTCAGCTTTCTTTCCATACGTTTGTTACAGGGCTGTATTTTACGAACCGTAACAGGTGGATTTTGTATATATACCTATACATATACAGGGGGATACCAAGAAAAGTGTTTATTGTACAATAGTGCGGAACTTTGCCTGCAAGCTGACTTTTACTTGGACGGTTTTTGTTGGTTTAATCGCCACGACACTATAGAGTCACTCACTTCCAACAAATTCCACTACATACCCTACGAGTATAGCATTAAAGCAAAACCATTACGCCGACCCCGTCAAAATCGAGCAATAATAGGTACACAATGCAATCAAAAGGCGAACACCGAACGAATTGTAATCGCGCACGCCCCCAAAACAAATCCGACGGTATCGGCAAAGATCAAAATAACATTTGTACCGAAATCATTTATCAGCGCTGATTCTCTTTCCATTTGGCGTCCCCTTGCCCACACCACCGCGCGTCGCCCTGCGATCGTGCGGTGCGCGCATGGTGGCAGGAGGAGCGAAATACGGCTGGGCTTCATCCCTACTTGGTAGATATCCCATCTATACGAACGAAACGCTTTCAAGAAGTAAGCTTGCTAAATATTATTTTCGTCAATGTTAGATCTCAAAATTCGCAAATACATATTGCTTTAAAATTATTTATCAGCTTTGTCTTCAAACGTTTTTGATGAAAGTAAGTAAGTGGAGGAATAAAGCAGTAGGTATCGTTTCAAGAGGTGGCATGTATGAATCTGAGAAATGTTGTTCTAATCTTGAAAGAAAACGTTCCTGACATATAATATAGTTTTGTAAAGGATGAGGCTCCCGGTTTGATCAAGGCTTTTACGTTTTACACCACCTCTTAAAGAAATAAACCAATAAGTTCATTGACAACTTCGTAAAAATTGGGGAGCCAAGCCGACACGCACTTGGCTATTTTTGGGCATTTAAAATTTATGTAAATCACTACATAGTATAAAACAAAGTCGCTTACTCTGCCCCATATCCCTATGTCCCTTTGTATGCTTAAATCTATAAAACTACGCAACGGATTTTGATGCGGTTTTTTTTAATAGATAGAGTGATTCAAGAGGAAGGTTTTAGTATTAGCATTGCACCCGTGTGAAGCCGGGGCGGGTCGCTAGTAAATTAATATAATACTAATATTGAACTTCTTCATTTAAAACAGCTGCCTTCGTCCCTTATTCATTCGATTTTTGATGAAAATGTTCGGAACGTCCTACTTTATCTAGCGATTATATTTTTTTTGTGTCCTATAATATAGGACCTATATAATCCGCTCTCGCTCTCGCTTATTCTTCACACTATGCTCGCTCCCATAGCCCCCTTCACGCCGCAAAACTAATGTGTTTCAGGGGAATATCATCTTTGTGGGGAGATCGTCATTAATACTCGTTGGCGACGACATTTTGATTAAAATTTAATATTTGTATTAAATCTTTATGCTTGTTATGAATACACAAGTTGACAATAGTTAGCTCGTGTTGCTATTGCAAATAAATTATTTAAAGATGTTAAAAACTTTGCTTAAGAAAAAAATATGAATGTTTTTCGATATGTTCTACAAAACTTAAAATTAGTTTTTGTGCATGTTTTCGGAAAGTCCTATTTTGTTTCTTTAAATTAAGTAAGTATGTACATCATTATAAGTTTGATTGCATTGATCAATTTCTGAGCATATTTTCTGCTGTTGCTTTTGAAAATTACCTATCTTTGTGTGTGTCACTATTTTCTGTTGTTGTATACCTAATAATAAATCGTGCGATAATCGTCATGAAAATTTATTGATTCCTGGAATCGCAACTAAAAGAACTATATATTCTGTATTTCATGAAAGAACTCTATAAAACAATCGCAATCATGGACATCCCAAAAAACTCTATCTCCCACAGTGAGCTAAACAATTCCATCACAATAGCGGCTAGGTGTCCGATCTATTTTTTGCGACCATCGCAGAATTCGCGCCATATTGTAGGCCACCCCATCTAAATGATAATTCGGGGCCCTTCTTATAATAAAAATTATTGCGCCCAGTTTATTTTATTACAGTTTGTATTGTCCACAAATACCTACGCACTGACAACCCTGCATTTTCTGATTCCAATTTAGTAGCACCGCAAAAATGGACCTTATTTCGTAGATTGGTAGGGAAGAAACATGTACATTTCTTTTTTATTGGCGTTGAAGGAGCTATGTGCCAAACTTGTCACTAGCTAGGGTTGTCACCAGACAGGAATTTACAGGATTAATTGAAGTTTGAGGGTGCTTAGGGACTGCAAAGCCCATATTAATGGGATCACTGAGCGAGTACATCTTATTTGATATGTATATGAAAACACACACCTACCTACTAATGCTACTTGCATTAGATACAATTTTTGTAATGATTACACCGTTATTTTTCTATTTAGTTTCTTGACTCGAAGGTTACTAGCAATAGTAGATTGTTATACAAGGGTCGGAAGGAATCAATTCCCATACAAGGTGTTTAGACGCCCGAGCGTAGCGAGGGCGGATATAGTCCGAGTAGGAATTGATAACTTCCACCCGCGTTAAACACTCTACTTTTCATATCGAATACAAGGAAAGTAAACAAAAAAATGTCAACAATACAACATTACAAAAATTGAAAAATGCAAAAAATCAATAATACCTAGTTAAGCTCTTGGGAACGTATAAAGCTTTTTTAAAAACTAACTAAAACTACGTGTCGAGCCTGAAGAAGTTCATTCAGTACTGACTGGTCTAAGTAACTGATTTAATACGAAGACTATTGTTTATTTAGATTTGGTTCTGGGAACCGTTACATTCCTGCTGACCTATCTATCAACATCCTACTTTAAGTTGCTGAGGTATGCGCAACATAGTATGGTCGTGGGAATATAACTCCTCCCTCCTTAAATTCGAAGTTATCGGGTAAAGTCTTGAGTTTTCCCGAGAACTTCGGATAAACATAAATTTTATTAAAAGCTTATGAATAATCTTTATATAATTCAAAATTACTTAAGTTAATAATATAGAGGGCCTAGCCTCTTCCTGCAAAACAGGATTTTGAATAGTTCCTGGTTTAAAATATAATTTTATCTTATCCAGATACTTATGTATAAAAACAATGATTATAATTAAAGTCAAAATCAGGTAAAGAGTTATTGTG
Organism: Ethmia dodecea; assembly: GCA_963855545.1. Classification (NCBI taxonomy): domain Eukaryota; kingdom Metazoa; phylum Arthropoda; class Insecta; order Lepidoptera; family Depressariidae; genus Ethmia; species Ethmia dodecea. The sequence continues at coordinate 11,935,320 of OY979446.1, read as the reverse complement.
GCGGCACTAACACTTTTCACTTTCACAATGCTGTCGTCACTTTTCGCACTATTTTTCAGGGCGTAGTTAAGATGTTGCACATCGTCCAGGTCTATTCCTTTCAGGTCCAGGCTTTAGGCTTTCTTCTAGCGGAGTCCCTTTTTGTTGTAATTCCGGTAAGTTTATAATTGGAACTGGTTTATATTCCGTATTTACGGAATGATACTGATGTTCGTGTATTAACACATTCTCTATATAAGCGTCGCATTTAGGATCAATAGAGATTACATAAGTTCCTTTTATTTTCTGTCTTATGACGTCATCGTTGCAGGTATGTGACAACACCATGCTTTGTGTTGTATATAATATCCATGACGTCGGGGAAATTCTTTGGATTTTCATATTTTCCGTCGTTACCACTTGTGGGGAACAGCGAGATAAATTTGAACTGTATTTCATCAGTTGTTCCACACAGGTTTCTGTAATATATGGTATTATGTCTTCTTCAGAGCATAGGACTTCTTCAGCTGTAATTTCTTTGCAGGGTCGTGACAGTGGGCGGTATCTCTCATTCTCTACTATAAGGTAAGGAAATGTAGGGATGACAATCATGGTTTGGTTATAGGAGTTCAACATGGGAATTGGATATAATTTAAAATAATTATATGTTACGTTATCGGTAAGTGGTACTTTTATTATAAATGTAATTGTATCTTCCTTAAGGTAAGCTTTTACAGAGAGTGTTTCTTCTAAATTAATTAGGTTTTGTTCTTTAACCTCATACATTAAATGACTGAATTTATTTATTGATCTTAATATTTCCATAAGTTCCTTTGAATCTATAACAGATTTATGTAAAACAGATACTTTACTAAATGCTAGAGCTGTCTCTATTTCGCTGAGCTTTACATGTATTGTTCTGAAGTTACTTATGAATAAACTACATAAACCAAGTACATGGGCTGAGTAGATAGCGTTGTTTCCTTTTTGTGAAATGTTTTTCATTAATAATTCTATTTGATTTAAGCGTTCGGCAATTAATTTTGTATTTTCGTCTATTATTTTAGTAGAGTTCAGAAAATGGTCCAGCACTTCGGAAATTATTGTAATTCTCTTAGAGTTAGCTTCTTCCTTAGAATGTATTTCGCTAATTAATTGGTCATAACGAATTGCGTCCTTTTGATCTAGATTACCCGTTATTGCCTTTATAAGAGAACCTAAAGGGTCTATAAGGCCTCTTTTAATTCTTTTAGATGGTACTAATTGTTTGTATTTCTCCAAAGCTTCATTCCGCAAATAATCAATTTGTGTAATCAAACCTTCGAATTCTTTAAACTGAAGTTTATTGTTATGTAATATTTTATAGAGTTTAGAATATTTTCGAATATTAAATGATAAGTCTGTACCGATGCCGCTTAAGGTAAGTGTTTTTGCTATAAGCCATTTATCTTTCTGAACTGTTGCTTTTCCTAACTTTACCGGTAGAAGTCCTGGGTTTTGACTAATCTTGGTTACTTCAAGACCTGGGTCGTGAAGGGCCTGGTTCATTCGGATCCACATCAGCAGGAGGAAGCACCACCTGAGGAGGACGTTTTACGTTTTTAATAGGGACCTTGGTCTCTCTTTCTCTTGCCTTTATTGGCACTACGTTTCTTTCCGTTTGTCCTATTACTGTAGCCTTTTGATATCGAGGCTTATCTTTTGACTGTCTCTTATTTACAGCTTTTGCAAAAACTGTTTGTCCGTCCTTAAGTTCCGGGGAAGGTTCACCTCCTTGCTTATCGCGTATTTTTATTTTAGCCAATTCTAATTTTTCGTGTAAATGCTCGTAGAGTACCTGAGTTCGCTTTCTATGGTCTTTAATTAATTGTTGTTTATAGTTTTTCTCAAAATCTAAATCAAATGTTGAATTTAAGTCTGTATGGCCAAAAACTACTTCAAAAGGTGTTAAATCGGTTGAACTGTGTATAGTGTTATTATATGCCATAACTGCATAGCACATAACTGTCGCTGGATCGGAGTATTTTCTTTCATATTTTGCTAATCGGTATATCTCTATGATAGTAGAGTGAAAACGTTCAATTAGACCCATTGAGTTTGGGTTATTTGGTGTACCTATGTGAAGTTTAATTTTATACAATTCTGTTAGTTCTTTGAATAATTCGTTGTTAAATTCGGTTCCGGGATCGCAACTAATTTTTTTAGGAATTCCATACATTGAGAAATATTTTATCATAGCTCTAACTACTTCCGGTGTACATCTAGATGTAATTTCTATGGCCTGTCCCAGTTTACTGAATGCATCTATAATTGTTAAATAATATTTTGATTCTATGGAGAATAAATCAATGAATATTTCCTGAAAAGGGGCATTCTGTTGTGTGGGTTAATTGTAAGATTGGCTTTATTGGTTTCCTATCATATTTAGTGACTCTACATTTTTCGCATGAATTTATTACGGCTGAAACAGTTTCATGAATGTCCGGCCAATAATAGTTTCGTCTTATTCTTTTTACCGTTTCTGTGATACCACGATGGCACGTTTTCCCTTCATGTAATTTAATTATTATTGCCTTTTGTTCTTGCTCATCTTCAACATAGATTGATCTGTCTGTACATTCAAAGAATTTGACGGTGTCTTGCTTAAATAATGTTATTATAATTTTACTAAAATCTTTTCGATGTTGTTCTTCTTCAAAGTAAATGAAATATTTAATTTTGGGTCTTATGTATCGTTTCAGAAATTCTTTAATTATTTCTTGATTGTTTAGGGGTAAAAATACTTCTAAAATCTTTTGTTTATCGCGGGATAAATCATTTACTCGCATTTTATTTAGGGGCCAACTAAAAACAAGAATTTGGTTCGGTTTAGTGTCTATTGCTTCATTTAAAATGGGGATACCGTAAGATTCCATGTCCCTGGCTGAATGAACTGTTTCAGTTGAGGGTGATTCTGATCTAAGAGGGAAATTTATTTCGGTTTCATCGTCTGAGATTTCTATTACCGGTGAAGCCGTTGCTGTACGTTCGGTATCTGTCGTTTCACGTCTTTTTGTCAGTTTGGTTATTTGTTTAGATACGTCGTCTAAATAGTTTTGTAATCGTTTTTCCTTGTCATCGATATTAACTATCATAGACTCGTTGTCTTCCTCGTCTCCGCTTAATGCGTTTAATTTGATTCGGGACAACGCGTCTGCGTTAGTGTTCTGTTTGCCGTTTTTATGTATAATATTAAAATCGAATTCTTGTAGACGTAACCGCCATCTCGTCAACTTACTGTTTGGTTCTTTCAGTTGGTAAAGCCAAACGAGGGGTTTATGATCTGTATAAATATCGAATTTGCGTCCGTAAAGGTATGGTCTAAAATGTTTTGTAGCCCAAATAATGGCTAGTAATTCTCGTTCAATCGCGCTGTATCTTCGTTCTGTTTCAGTTAAAGTTCTACTTGCGTATGCTACTGGTCTATCACTGCCTATCGGTCCTTGAGAGAGCACTGCTCCAATAGCCACTTCAGATGCGTCCGTAGTTAGGATGAATTTTTTTGAATAATCCGGATATTGCAAAATAGGTGCATTTAATAATAGTTCTTTACATTTTTGAAAAGACTCCTTGTATTTTTCATCTAAAATTACTTTTCTTCCCTTTTTTAAACATGCTGTAAGAGGTTGAGTTATTTTTGAAAAGTCTTTAATAAAACGTCTGTAGTAACCAATGAATCCTAAAAATCTTTTTATTTCTGTCTGTGTCTGCGGTATGGGGTAGTCCATGACAACTTTTATTTTGTCGTTGTTGGGTTTAAGTCCGTCTTCTGTCAATGTATGTCCTAGGTACTGTACTTCTTTACGTAAAAATTCCGATTTATCGAGTTGAACCTTAAGATTCGTCTGTCTGAGTCTGTCAAATATCGTTCTTAGTTTCTTTAGGTGTTCCTGGAGACCATTAGAAAAGATCAGAATGTCATCAAGATATACAAGACAATGTATCCCTTGTAGACCTCTAAGTACATTGTCCATTGTTCTCTGGAACGTTGCGGGTGCGGTCTTTAGTCCAAAGGGCATTCTGAGAAATTCGTAATGCCCGTTCTGAGTAGAAAATGCGGTTTTGGCTCTATCTTTTTCGTCAACTTCAATCTGATGGTATCCTGATGCTAAGTCGAGTGTCGTAAAGTAGTTGCATTTACCTAGCTTGTCAAATAAGTCACATATGTTTGGCATGGGGTATTTGTCGTCAACTGTCATTTCATTTAATCGTCTGTAGTCAATTACCATTCTATACTTTACTTGGCCTGAGGCGTCTGCCTTTTTTGGTACTAAGTGGACTGGGGCACTCCACGGGGAATGCGACTCCTGTATTACGTTATCTTTTAAGAGTTTGTCCACTTGATTTTTTATTTCGTTCGCTTGAGTAGGGGCCTGTCTATATGGTTTAGTATAGGCTGGGTCTTCGTTTGTCGTTCTTATTTGATGTTTTACCTGGTTGGTGAAAGTTAATGGGAGATGTTCTGAATAAAATATGTCCTTGTATTCTAGGCAAAGTTCGTTAATAGCTTGTCTTTCAATGTCGTCCAAATGGTCTAATCTGAGTTTGTTTAAGTTTTCCGCTAATATATTGTCAACTTCTACGTCATTCCAGTCTGTGAGATTGTTTACGTTATTAGGGGTGTCTGTATAATGAGTTACTTTAAAAGGGGCTGTGATTGTCAACGTTATGTAAAAGTCGGTTGTGTTCTGTATTATGGTGGTTGCAAAGTTATTTTCGCATTTAACTATGGCTGCAGGCATTCTTACGCCTTCCATAAACTGTTTAAATTCTAATAAAGCATATCCATCTTTTAACACTGTCGGTAATTTAACGCGTTGTTCAGATCGCGGGTCTAATTCAATTTCATAATTGGGTTCGTAAACTATTGGTATTGTAGAGTAATTTGTGTGAAGAATTTTGTCTTTTAAATTGATGTTTGCTCTAAGGCGAGACATTAAATCGACGCCAATTAATCCGTCATAATTTTTATCAACTTCGTATACATAAAATTTGTGGAAATCTGAACATTTAAAAATTGAAAATAAGGGGATTTCTACCACTTCGTCGTGAAAACTTGAGGCATGTGTACTATTTACGGTAAATGGTTCAAATGATTTGTTATTTTGGTAGTGCTTGTTAGCCTTCCTAGGACTTATAAAGGATCTAGTGCTGCCTGTATCTAACATAAACTTTCCATCTATTTCTGGTACATATATATAGGGTAATTTTAAATTAGAGTCATAATTAAGTTGTATCACTTCCGATTGGTTCGTATAGCGCCTATCATAAAATTTTCAATCTCGTTTACGTCATTAGTTTCAGCTTTTTCAGGTGCGTCTACGTCACCGTCATTTGTCTGGTACGTGTCTAGTTCCTGTACATATGGGAATTCAGAGTTTTCGTAACAACTTGAATTTTCGTAGTACGCTTGCTCATATCCGATTTCTTCATAGCCTTGGTTTTCATCGTTGGTATAATAAATTTCGTTATTATGGAAACCTTGGGGTTTTGGTTGATGAGGAGCGGTCCTCATGGAAACGTCCGTATTAACTCTTTGTTGGTTCTGAAAGTTTTGCGGGGATCTATATCCAAATTGTCCTGACTGGGGTCTGAAACCAGTTGGCTGAAATTGCATAGGTTTATATCCTATCATTGGGGGTTTGTATCCTTGTTGAATCGGGGGTCTGAACGTTGGTTGATTTGAGGTTCTGTATCCGAATTGTCCGGGTTGAGGTCGGAATCCAAATTGCTGATTACCTAACTGTGGATTCTTAAAATTCTGATAAGGAATGCCAAATTTAAATTGACCTGGCATTGGCTGTGATTTGAATTGTAATTGAGGTTGTTGTGGAACGAAAATTGGTTTAAATGCTTGTTGTTGCGGTTGAAATAATGTAGGTTTCTGATTATTAAATGAATGTGAATTTTTATTCTGTAACATTTTTGTTCTAGTATTGTATTGCTCCTGGAAATTTACTTCTTCTAGGACTGTGCTTAATGCTTCTTCGAGGTCGTCTGGGTTCTTGAGCCTGACTATACGCACAAGATTTTCTGGCAGGTTGTATAGGAATACATTGAGGGATGTATTATTATAAATAATTTTCTTTGCTATCCTTAAATTAACGTCTCCTATTTTATTTACTTTTGACATAAGGAGAGCTCTAACGTCCTGAATTCTTGAACAGAAGTCTAGATAAGACTCGTTAGTTTTAATTTTAAGAGTTTCTAACTCTATCGCTACACATTCTTCGCTACGCGGATCTCCGAAATGTTGTAACAATAATTCTTTTAACTCATCATAAGAAGAGAAGTCGTCTCTTTCACTAATAAGTGCCGCCGCTTTTCCGCTTAATCGGCTCGTTATACATTGCATTAAAAACTCATTGCGCTCTACTGTGCCCTGGTACTTTCGAATAACAAATTCACATTTTCGGAGAAAGAAATTTAATAAATTTGTTTCACCCGAAAATGTCGGAATTAAACTTAAAAATTCCTTTGGAATGTCTGAAGGACCAGCGTTATTTTCATTAGCCATTGTGTCTTATTTAATAAAAGTATAAATCTTATAATATAATATTACTTAACTTATTCTATCAAAATTTCTTAAACTAATATTTAATATTTCACTTTTCTTTATTTTACTTCAATTTATTTCTTTTATTTCAATTTATTTCTTTTATTTCAATTTATTTATTTTATTTCAATTTACTTTATATTTCACTTTTAAATACCACTTTCCGTTACAATAATAAAAAAATATAAAAAGGATTTGGAAGGAACAGAGAGAATTTGACTTACTGTCCGACCGAAGCTTTTGCCCACATCTTAACAAATTTCTTTGGTTCGAGGATTGCTGATTATGAAGAATTGGATTCACTGCTGCCACCGTCGTCGCGTAACACTAACTCACCAGGCTTTCCGATTTTGAGGAAATACCTTCTGCAAATTACTATATGTTCGCGCACTATATTACGATAACTAACAGCCAGCAATCCTACCGGCTGCGCCAGTTAAGCTCTTGGGAACGTATAAAGCTTTTTTAAAAACTAACTAAAACTACGTGTCGAGCCTGAAGAAGTTCATTCAGTACTGACTGGTCTAAGTAACTGATTTAATACGAAGACTATTGTTTATTTAGATTTGGTTCTGGGAACCGTTACATTCCTGCTGACCTATCTATCAACATCCTACTTTAAGTTGCTGAGGTATGCGCAACATAGTATGGTCGTGGGAATATAACTACCTACAAAAAAACAAAAATGTCAACAATACAACCAAAGAGGTTCGAAGAAAGAAATTATTTTTCTTTTGAACGTCTTTGAATACAACATTACAAAAATAATATACAAACCCTTCCTCTTTATGTATTTATTAGTGTCGATGAAAAATAAGATTTAGAGTTTTGGAACAGCCTACTAAATTATTAGTCTTTTTTAAATTTTAAATATGGAACACGTCACCGCCGCGCGCAGGTTATTTTTAGTTGTTTATACCTACACTCCAAATGCCGCACGTTTTTTTTTTAATCGATGTAAAAAGTTTAGTATCAGACCACCTAACGAAATGTACTACTATTTTTTTTTAATTCATTCCCGCCCTAAGGCCGGAGGCAAATACTATGAGTCTTTCCCGACCGAGGGCGGGACTCATAGCCCTGAATCTCTCTGTGATGGGAATCATCGCTTCCGACCCGGTACTCAGATCAAACATACAGTACTTTCGGAGTATGAGATATGAAAAATAATATATTTTGACTATGTACTTATTTCTATACCACTCGATAGGCCTAACATAGAGATGGTCCCACTAAAAAAAATATATAACTACGATAAATAAATTGACTCATTAATATTTTTGAAGCAACTATTTCAAAAATATTTATAATGTTTTCCATGATGCCAATGCAGTGTCGCGATAGTCACGAGTCAGGCAACATTTTTTTAATCTTCCATCGGCGTAGCACCCCTGGCTCGGAGCCCTATCGTATTTGGCAAATAGTGATTTCGCGCCTCTTACCCTTTGACCAATTTCCTTTCGATTCATCCTATTTACATATTGCGAGAACTTGTTTGGTGCAAATCTTTTCCAGTTTATAGCTTTTGGGTTACGGCTTAACCGTAACGTGCTCTGTTTTATAGTAGTTTTCGAACAATCTCTTTTTTTTTCTAAGCAATCTTTCATTTGAATACGAGTCCATAAGACTTAGGTTCCTTTATTTACAGACGATTCTAGTGGTCACTTAATGATAATCACCTAAGTCTTTACATTCGCATTTTATCACAATTGCCTGACAGATGTTTTTATTTTTTCTATACAACGTTCTATTATAGTCATCAACCACAAGACAAAGGTAGCCACCCTCCCTTATCTCCCTTTCAGATCGCAATCAGTGCCGCCATGTTTGATGCCATTATGAATCAAATTCCCGCCTTTTTACTTTTTTCCATCCGCTAGGCACCGGCGTCAGATCTCACAGCCGATAAGTTCTTTATTATCCTGGATGATTTTTTAATCTGCTCACCAGTGGTACTCATGTTGCACATTAGCACATTTTCATTGTGGGTTTTAGATTGCATGGTGGTTAAATTGTGAATAGACAACGGGAGCTACTGTATCTCTAGAATAACGTGTTGAGAACAAATTCTTTTACGTTTTAACTATGTAACATAAGTGTCCAAATAAAAAAATATCAAACAACGATTAGCAGATTTTAGGCGATTTAAAAATTTGCCCTATAACGAAAGTTACTTACTGTCATACGTAATGATTTATAGGTACTTATGTGTTCTTTTTCGTTGCTTTTTCAGCGTTCTTATAGCCAAGTCAATATTATGTAGATTATCAATTATGATAATACATAATTACATAGTTTAAAAATATTGTATTGTTTCACCAATTTTGACATTTAATTGTTTGTATTTCTTTATAATTCGTTATAAATTATTTGTGCTATTAATACTATTGTTTCTTTGGTGTGTAAAATTTTTATTTAATTAATTAATGTTAATAAAATAATATATTTCCAACACAGATGAACGTTTAAGGAATAAAGAATATGAATATAAAATAAATGTATGTAGATTCTCCATTACATATTACTACAATTAGGAAGGTACTTAGTTAATCATAGATCAAAACAAAACAGACAAAACTGGCAACTCTGACAACTGGCAAAAACGCAGTCAACTCTGCTGGTCACCCACCAGCAGAGTTTCCTGCGTTGAATCCGTGTTTTACCGTTCCCGTGGGAATTTCCAAAAATCCTTTCTCAGTGCTCACTTAGGTATGTCATCTAAACCTAAGTACGTGCAAAATTTCTTGCTTCTGTCCCAGCGATTTTGGTGACAGCAGACAACCAGTTTTTTATTGAATACATAAGTATGTATAGATAACACACATGGTATACTAGGTACTTACATAAGATCTTAAAACCGGAGTGGCGAGAGGAGCAAATTGGAAAAACGACAGCGAAGCCAAGTTCAGAAACTTACTCTCTAAGTAGATTTTCCAATTTGAAACTCGTTACAGCTCGCGGGGTCCTTGCGGTCTTTTTCACTTGGTCTTCGGAATTTATTGGGGAAGTTGCAACTTGTTCCGAAGTCTCGACGGATGGAACATGTCGGCGGGAGTTATTTATAAGGTACCTCTGTTTATGTAACGCGTGAAAACACCTCGTGGTAACACAGGTGCGACAAAATTGTAGATTTGTTACTTTAGCGAAGACCTGCAAGCTCACCTATTTCGCCAGGATATTATGATGTAGGGGACTAAGAAAGGAACGCTAGTATATGTATGTAGAACATGTATTTTACGATGATCAAGAAATCAATCTGTCTCTCTCAAAAGGTCATCTAGGTGATAATTCTGATTTAAAAAATGTCACAATAGAGTGAAAAAATGTAACCAAAACAATGGTTAGTAAAATACGAAGTTATAGGCATAAATTAAGTAACTTCTATCATGCGATATTTGCAAAAAAATAAATTTACTTATCTATTAGGTACTTTCTTTTCTTGTGCTTAAATACTGAACTAACTTTTTCTTGGAAAAAAGCCTATTCATAATGCTGGCAATCCCTCTACCCATAGATTTAGTATACTAACGTTAAAGATTGGCAATAGACCCAGTACGGCGAGACCAAAAAAATTGACACTTCTGTGCGTGTAGCGTGGATGTGTGCAAGACAAATAGTGCTCTCCCTAAACTTGTAGCTCTCGATAAAAAATAGGCGTGTGGTTTATTGTGTAGTTAATACCTTTGCCAGTCACGTTGTTGAAATATGGTTAATCGATATTACGACAATCACTATAAAATTGAGGTTAGAAATACAAGAAATTCACGTATTTAATATTTCGCTTAAATCAATTCTTATACATTCAGAACATTTATATAATAAAAAGCAATGTTATTACCTATCTATTTGTGCACGATTTGTTTTTCAGTTTTCTATAACCATTGCATTTAGAGAATTAAATCTTTCAATCGCACTTACATGTAAAATGACAAATTCTGTGGATTTTCTTTCCTAGATGAATTACAACCGGTACTGCACACGTAACCATAGCTGTTTACGTCTATTAAACATCAAACTTACTCTTTTAATACGCGAGATTAATGAAAATAAGCGAAATTTGTTTTGTTCACAACTGTCGTCGGCCCGGTAGAACCCCGTAGAGTTGACAAAAATGGTCTCGTCTCCCTATCTCGCTCTAACACACGAGTACCTATGTTCTTTCTCTGTTGCAATGCCAATCTAAGTATACTAAATCTATGCCTCTACCAAACTGATGAAGATCGCTTTAGTTTCTTACACGTAGCTCTGTGAAACAAAAAAGTATGTAGCATTTGTAGTATTAGTGGGTATTATTATCACGAGGCTTTCTCAAATGGAAATCTTTCTCATTTATGAAAACTGACACTGTAAAATACGATACCGATGGAGTTTAGGTAATTATTTGAGCAGCACTAGCGGCGTAATGGCGGCGCTTCCGGCGCAGCAGCCATTAGTGCCCATTTCCTGTGACTTCCGGCGCCTACAGCGCCGCGGTGCGGTGTTATGTGACAACCGCCCGAGGTACTGCCGCCTCATTCAACCAAATTATATGTTAATAGCGAGATTATTTCGGTTTTCACAATATTTCTATCAAATACGGAGTCTCTACAGGGCGCTCATAGCCCTGCGATGCCAATGCTGTTGCAATAATTAGGTACACAGGTTAAGCAAAGTTGGGCGTGGTCAGTCTGTGAATTGAATCGATGACCGTATAGGTATAATGACATATGCCTACTACAGCGTACGTCGTCGGTAGGCTAGGATTCGTTGTGTGCACAATAGAAGTCGTTAAGCCATGCCATATAGGTACCTACCTATAATATAAAGGTGGGTTGACATGGGCAGGTACTTATATAAAAAAAACTAATGCCTTTTCCTTGAGGGTCTTAAATTAAACTAAAGTCGGCAGAGGAATTCCTTTTCTGGAGGTAGGTACCTACCTACCCACAAACATTCTCACAAGTCGTTTTTTTAAACCAAAACTAAACACAGATCCTTAATAACGTGACAGGTGGTGAGTCCATCACTGAACTGGGGTGCTGGTACACATGCATTAGGTTTCCATACTATAGTTTCCCTGTTACTAAGTCTTGGCTGTCCGTCCGTTCGTTTGTCTGTCAGTGGGGATATCTCTCGAACCGTACCTAATAGAGGTAGACAGTTTTTACAGAATGTGTTGCGGATACAACATTAAATAATAAAATTTAAATAAAGGGGACCCATACAATACACGTATTTTTATTGCACACGTACGACTCTAACGTAGCCAGTTTTCAGTCATACATACAGAAGATTTTGTTAAAAGACCGCGTTTGAATCCCAAACTCCTCTATATTCCCTCACTCCAAGTAAGCATCACAAAGGTTTGCAATAGGTACTCAGTGAGACAATCGAATTCGACACTCAGTCTCCACGTTAATGGGGTTAGCTGACGACAAACAGAACCTAAGTGGCGGAAGTCGCTGATTGAGGGCACGTGTCGATGAGCGATCGTCGCGGCGACTGGCAGTGGAAATGAAACTTCTGTTAGAGCTCCTGCACATTAGGTCGCAACTACTGCGAACCAGCAAAAGCAGGAGCAACAATGATATTTCCTCGTTAAAATCCATTGTAAGATAGAAGTGCGCCACCCTAATCTTAAGAAGTCAAGTTGCTGCCGCACTGTTTGCGACCTAATGTGAAGGAGCTCTTACTCCTGTGGAAATGGAACTCATGGGCCTTAATTGAGAGGTGACGCCCGAAAAATTCCCGATTTTATTTAGAACATTGCGATGGAAAAAATAATGCAACCAAATTAAATACACTCACTCCTTTAGTCCCGGGAGTAGGCAGAGATATTATTCCATTTCCAGTAATATCCACATTTCACTAGTAAGTATATTCTTTGAACCTCTAAACGGGATGGGTGCTGCTCTTAGATAAAAGCAATTTATCTAAGGTGCTGCTACACTTAATTAAGAGGTGACGCCCGACGAATTTTCCGATTTTATTTCCATCAACAGGGTAAAACTAATGGAAAAAAATAGAAAAATGTGCCACAAAAAAATCATAAAATGTAAATACATACATATGCTCACGAATTTATCTCCGAGAGTTTGGACAGAGGTATTCCATTCGTGGCAATAGGTAGGTACTTACTTTTCACCAGTGTATTATTCCTATCCCTACAACATTCGGGTTTCCTCACGACATTTTTTCATCAGCAAGCTAGTCTATATTATTATTTATCTTGGTTATATATGTTGGGGATAATTTCTGAAACGTCTGGACCGATTAAAAAATATATATTTTTCTCAAAGGAAGCTATATCATCCCTGACTTAAGCCAGGTTTATATTTACCCCGCCCCGCATGACGACGAGCTTCCTGACGAAGAGGCGGCGTGGGTTCGGGTGATTATACCTAATGTACGTGACGTGACGCATTGCAAGCTGACGGAAATATCAGTACAGTGCAGACCTGCGTAGAAAACGGCCAAGCGTCGACTAGCGCGTGCCCATGCGTGATTATACTAGTACCGAGTGAGCTGACGCGTCACAGCCCCCACCACCGACCCCACGCCGATGCAAATCGTGCAGTCCACGTTGCGTCAGATTGCTCCACACCACGCGGGTCTGGACTAATGTGATCAATCCAATACAAAATGTATGCAACCGATTGCGTCAGGTAGCACGTCGTCACACGGGGCGGGGTTAATATAACCCTGGCTTTAGGTATATGGAGTAAACTTGATTTTGATTAACACTAACAGTTGCAGATCTGATAATCTAATAAAAACCGAATCGAAGGGCGGGTCAATAGTGGCAAATATATACCTAAGTTTTTTTTAAAACTGTTTGGATTTCAACACTGGCCACATAGATGCTTACTTCCTAATGGTCTAGCACGTCGCTAAGGAAACATATTTCTACAAAATATACAAACGACATTCAAAAATATCCTAACCATATTTAGAAAGGTACCTATTTATTATAACTTCTCTGTTTTCCACCCAAACCACGGAACTCTAAAAAAACAAGATGTCTGCCGCGGGCGAGGCGCAATCACCCGATGGATCGCTTGCAGCGCACCGGAATTTTAAACGGAGCGCTGTATTTTTATTATATTAGTACTCTTGTTTGGGCGTGATTTGTGGGGAATCATTCATAAAACACTTTCCAGTTAATCCGTGCCACGTTTTGCGTTGCAAAGTATCGGGGATGTGGTTTTATCAGTATAAAAAGATATGTTAATTTGGTTTTTATAACTTGTACCTACACTTTTTATCAAAGTAAAGTTATTGAATTACTTCGAATGCGTTAAAGAACTCGTGTCCAAATATAAATACATACAGTGATTCTTTATTGATAACATAATATACCTATAAATGCAATAAGATATAAGTAACAAGATTCCTGATCATGATTTCAGTATAGTGTAACAGATATTCGTGAACCAAATAAATAAAATAAGTAAATAAATAAGATAAAATTTATCCCCAATAAATCTGTGCCTGAACGCAATATAATAGATAACATACAGGCACCAATATGAATATGCTTTTATCGTATTGTTTTTTATAGTAAAAGGGCATTTTCACCAACTTCACTGTTTTGGGAGAACGAGAAAAAAAGTTCAAAATTAAAAGTAAAAAGGGTCAAAGTGCATAAAGGATCATTTGAACATCAAAAATATGTTGGATTGCACCGAATCTGTATCTTAATTTACGAGATATTTAGCAATAAAGTTTTGGTAAGGACATTTTTGGACCGGTAATGACAACTTTTAAAAACTCTGAAGATGTTTTGAAGGGTTTGTATCCACGGATAACGACGAGTTGTATGAGTTGGGCTAGTCTGAATACAAACTACATATACATTTTAAGAACATTCGAAAATAAAATTAGTAAAATTTTGGTAGCCATCAACATTCCGCATACATTAAGGTGGTGTTTTTTTATACAAATGCTAAAGGTATCGGCTTTTTATTTACCCTCTTGAAGAATTCCCTTGATTTTCCAGTCACATTGTATAGTGTTATAGAATCAGTCTTTATACTAACGATTTATGTAAATAACTAAAAACATATAAACTCTCCACAATTTATATGATTAGGTTACAATCAAATTTAAAATAACAAAACTTTTTAAAAACATTTAAAAAAAAACAAATAACTTTTCGCCAAACTGTAAATCTGTCGTAACTTAGGTAAGCACTTTATTTTATACAACAGTCAAAAACAAATAATATAATTTGAACATTCTTATGAAATAAGAAATAATAATAGACTTTTACTTGAATGAACTAAAACGTATTTTCTCCAAAATGTAAAAAAAAGATACAAAACAAAAACACTCTTGCTTCAAATGCTAATAGTTTTTTATAGCATTTAATGCTTAAGTATATTTATGTTCTAAATAACAAACAATAATTCTTTAGTTTTTAGTTTTAAATGAAACCCTTAAAAATAAATAAAAAAATAATTTTCATTTAGTACTTTAATATTCATATTATAACTTGCTATCCTTTATAGCCCAGTCATATTAGGGGTGAAAATTGTTTTTAGGGTTCCGTACCTCAAAAGGAAAAAACGGAACCCTTATAGGATCACTTTGTTGTCCGTCTGTCCGTCCGTCCGTCCGTCTGTCAAGACCCTTTTTCTCAGGAACGCGTGGAGGTATGAAGCTGAAATTTATATCAATTACTCAGGTTTACTGTCCCTTGAAGCTGTGAAAAAATCAAACTTCTAAGCCAACGCAATCAAAAGATACAGCCGTTTATGCCGCAAATTTTCGACACTTGCAAGGGAATCAAAACCTACAGGGTGCTTCCCGTGAACTCAGAATCTTGAAATTTGGTACGAAGCAACGTCTTATAGCATAGATAAAGGAAAAATTACGAAAACCATAAATTTGCAAGGTTGTACGGAACCCTCGGTGCGCGAGTCCGACTCGCACTTGGCCGGTTTTTTCGAAAATATCTTTGTTCCTATTGCTTAAATGAGATTTACACTTATTATAAAAGTTGTAGAGTATACAATTTTTTACAACTTTTGTTTGAAATTTTATACTTTACAACTTTTATAATAGGTGCAAATCTCATTTAAGCAATAAGAACCGATATATTAACGAAAAACCGATTTTTATTACCTTTGACCTTCAATATCTTAAGACGCGAACACGATAGCATTTGTAACTTTTGAGACAATATTAAGGACGACAAAACAAAGTTTTATACCAATTTACAGCTTATTTTCTTTCATTCCGAGGTTGAGGTCCCTTTTTTTACCTAATATGACTGGGCTATTAGGATAATTCTTTATATAAAAAAATTAAATGTCATTACCATCCCAAAACTGTCCTTACCGCTCTACTTAACAGGACCCGGCGAGGACAGTCATGGTAAGGACATTCGACGGTTTTTGTGACTTCATTCTAAAACTTTCCAATATTACACCGGTTTTTTAGACGTATTACGCACAAAAAAGCTGTTTTTATAATATATCTAGGACTCAGACATATATAAATAGTACTTACCTTAAATCTGGATGTGGTGCCGGTGTGGACATATTTTCAAATTTTTAGAAGGAACGCTTGTACAGCAAAAACAAAGGCGCGCTATCTAACATTTCTACGCTCAACGGACGAATGACGAGCTTGCCTATGCACAGTGATGCGCTTGTATGTGTGCGGTGCATAGTTTACTTATGCTTTAACATTTTGTTACGAAAACCGGTAAGGACAAAAATTGCTACCAGAAGTTGTAACGTTGTAAATAACATGTTTATGAGGCACCTACAAATATATTTTATATTTTTACTTAATGCTAAAACTATATTCTAATGTATAAAATCATAAGTAAGTGTAAATTTGCTAGTAATTTTTTTGTATACCGAGTCAAAGTTTTAAAAGTAGAAATGCAGCACACGATACACCCCGATTTTTTTGTTTCAGTCCAGTATTACTTCCAATTTAAATGAGTTGTTTGAAAGACAATCTTATAAAAAGTAAGTTAATAAGGCATTAATTGGTATCGTAACAGAAATTTCACATTTAATAAAGTAATTTTTAAAAAATCAGGTTGCAACCAGTTTTTGGCCCTTTGGCGAAAAGTCCCAAAAGTGTTGATTCCATATAACTTCTGTTACCCTGTATTAACTTGTAATATAAAGTTGGACCAATACATATTATTAATATTGAAGATACTTAGATGAAAAGCATAAAAAGCTCTTTTTTAAACTTTTTTTCTGATGCTGTGTAGAGATTAGAAACGTTTATCGTCGAAAACCACTCTTTAGCACCCACTACGAAAAAAGTTAAACCAACAAAAAATAGTTTAAACCAAAAAACAGATAACGAAGTAATGACAACATACATTACCGAACGCCGTCAGTTTAAGTAAGCTCATTGACGGTAAATGAGCAAAACCACAAAATGCGAAAATGGCGCTGCTTGCTTCACCATTATATTGATTTCGACGCCATTAAAACGAACCGGAAATTAAAAAGAAATAAAAACATATTGCTTTCCCGCGCGGTCCGGACTCACCCAATTTGTTCACGTTCTGTTTTGGAACATCGCCTTTTTTCATCGGCGAAAAACAATCTATCTCACCTCAATCACTTCTCAAACTTCGACTGAACTTGCGTGTCGCAAAGTCTATTATGTATCAGCACAACTTTTTCATTTAAACCGTTGTAAAAGTTTGAGAACACGTGGAATATAGGGTAGGTAGATTTTATTTGGCATGCCATTATTGTCAGCGTGATATGATTATTATATTATCGGGCGATAAACGGGTATAAAAAAGATATATCGCGGCAGGCAATCATCTCGGTGGGATTATGACGTTATTACACTGTTTCGTGTGGATTTATCGGGCATATTCCGAGCTAATTAGATTTCTGGACAGACGGAGAGAGAATAAATCATGAGCTTTACGGGCTATCCAATGCAGATGGAGGATTTTTAATAATTCGCCCAAATAAAAAACTTAGAAATAACACGTCTACCATGCGTAAATAAATACCTAAGTTGGTAGGTACCTAAGTGCTCACAAACATCGATGGCTAGGCAATTAAATGTAATATTCCTGGGTTCTATTAATATCTATAGGTATTGCGAGAAAGCAAATGATAAGTAAAAAAAGTACTTACCTACTAATTTATTTGTTTAATGGTGAATATTAACTTCGATGTTAGATTATCGTCCAGCATTGAAAACTAGATAGAATTAGCTAAGCAATGGGTCGATTCTGCTTTACAGCGACTAAACTTATTTTAGTTTAGGTACTCCTGTAAAAAACATTGGGCGGTCAGGTAAATTGTAAAACTCGTAGATGTGTTGAAGACTTTAAGTAAGAACACCTAGTTGTACTCTAGAAAGTTGTAGACACTACTCATAGCGTGATATTGGTCGTTATTGGGTTCGATTCTGCTATACAGCGACTAAACTTATTTTAGTTTACTCCTGTCATTTTATTTCTCCTAGAAAAGAAAAGAGACGAGAGATATTTAGTCCTGTTAAATTAAAATTAGACCTGCCAACTAAGGCATTTCATAACGTGTTTAGTGCATACCCAGGTAAAAGAAATCACGACTAAAATACAGCCTCTGACAGGAGGTTAGTTAGGTTAGGTAGGTTATTTATTTATTTATTTTAAATTATTGCACAGTACATATAGGCTTACTTGTTAACATATAACACAAATTATCTTCTATCCATTTTCTTTTTTTGAGGTAAGACAAAGACAGGACTAAACTAAAATAAGTTTAGTTGCTGAAAAGCAGAATCGAACCCAATAAGATCTAATCAGCTGTGATATTAAGTAATGGATATTGGTTAGCAATAGATTGGCGGAAGTACTTGGTGTCAGATGGTGATAGGAGCCACTTATAAAAAACATATAAAACACATTATGTTATCGCAGCTAATGGACGGTCAATATTTATATTTAGGCACTTTATGATCGAGGGAATATTGATCAGATAACTAATATTTCATTTTCTAGTGAACTGGTGAAAACTCAGTATTTTCAGAAATGGAATAGTTCTACCATTTCTGTTGGATTGGAAGTGAGACCTTGACACGATATGATGTTGCCTCTTTACCGCAACACAAAGAGACTAAAATATAATTATATTTTAATCTCTTTGCCGCAACAGTAACTTCTATCGTCTGTAGGTAGAATGGGAAGTGGTTAGAAGAACTTTGTAAAATTGTACCACCACCGTAGTGTTACGATCACCGGATTTCGCGCCATAACAACATTCACACCTGGACGCATGGCAAGAAGCCGATGATGATTAATAAATAGAAAAAATTTTTTCGACCTTGTGCTTTGTCTTTTCTTGATATAAATGACTTGACATGATATAAATCCCTTTTAAATATTATTGTTAGCACTATTATTTTGTAACTTTAAATGTGTACCTAATATAAAAAAATGCGTTTTGATGTGCCCGCCCAAAAAGCTATTTCTCGAAGCAGGATTATCTGAAACCCTTATCTAAGTACCTACTCAATGGGTGGCTCTGCCTATCTCCTTGAAAAGCACTTTTTTTTAATTCTGTGTTCCTACAGCGATTAACTTTATGCTTTATATATTATATATATGTATACTAATTCGTAAAAAAGAAAACTTTTGTATGAAAATAAAAGCTAGATTTCAGTTTTCACTCGCGCCATCTGTTATCGAGTAGCCGAAATACATGTTTGGAAATAAAAGATATGGATAGCGCTGAATGTAATTTACTTCCGTTAACACTAGAGGTCGCTTAACGCCTACCCATACTCAATCATCATCAGCCGGAAGACGTCCACTGTTGAACAAAGGCCTCCCCCATAGAACGCCATAACGAACGGCAACTTGCCGCTTGCATCCACCGGTTACCCGCGACCTTGACGATGTCGTCGGTCCACCTGGTGGGAGGCCTACCAACGCTGCGTCTTCCGGTTCGTGGTCGCCACTCGAGAACCTTTCTTCCCCATCGGTTATCGGTTCTTCGAGCGATGTGGCCTGCCCATTGCCACTTAAGCTTGCAGATTCTGAGAGCTATGTCGGTGACCTTAGTTCTTCGGCGGATTTCCTCGTTCCGGATTCTATCGCGCAAAGAAACTCCGAGCATAGCTCTCTCCATGGCTCGTTGGGTGACTCTGAGCTTATCTAGGAGGCCAGCAGTTAGGGACCACGTTTCTGTGCCATAGGTCAAACCATACTCAAACCAAACTTAAAACGTGGTCCAAAGGCAATATTAGTGCGTAGTTCGTAAACATGTTGAAAGATGACGCTTTTAAGGCTTTTTAAGTTGAGGTCATTGGGCCTATCTATAGTAGAGTTGAGCTTGTTGAGTCATTTTTTTCGCAGACGCACACAACCTGTCGCAGGTGATCCACGTAGCGCGTCTCAGTCAAATACAGAAACCGTAAAAACAACTGCATTGTTATTATTACACGCGTGTCAGCTATCCATCGCGTTAACATGACATAAACCTGTGCGGGCATTAGATTTAATACTGTTAAAACCGAATTATAGAGAATATATTAAAGTTATAACAGCAGAAACTTTCTCGGCTTTAGGCTTATCAATTTCGCTGTGTCAAAGTGAACGAATCCGGCGAAAATGAGTTGAACAAACTGGGAACAAGTATTTGGACTCTTCAATTAAATTTTCCAATGCAAGTTTCAACATGACTACGGACAGGTTTCACAAGTAAGTACCTACCTACATACCTATTGGTTGATATATCTGTCCATTTCAGGTAAGTAGATAAGATTACATTACTATAATGACACCGACTAATCGACTCAGCTAAGTAGGTAGATAGGTAGGTACCTACCTATAGGTAGAAGGTACCTTGTTACACTGTTGCTTATTTGATTTTTGACTAATTATAGGTGCTGTTTCAAATACAATGGTCCAGTGCACCGGAGTTAAGCTTAGTTATCGTAAGATTGTAAAATAATTTTCTTGTGGTGCTAGTGGATGTGTATGTAATTATCTATACTTATCATAAAATCAAATTAAAAGTATTACATATTTTTTCCAAACTGTTGCTCATAGCATATAGCTCACTGTGAATAAAAAAACTTGCACTCTATGCTCAGATAATAGGTACAATGTTGATATCAACCAGAATTAAAACCAAATACCTAGATAGATAGGTACCCACCCATATTCCTTCCTATAATAAATAGAAATAGGTAGAAGATAAAAATAACCCAAATATTCCGAAACATCAACTTACAATGGTTAACTCAAGGTCCATCTCTCAAAATCTCAATTTCTCAAATTTCTATTTATCAAAACGTCAACTTCCTAAATGGTCAACTGAAAATGTCTAAACTTGCACAGTCCACTTCTTTCATGCCAAAGAGATTAAAATATAATAGGACATAGAGGGGGCATTGAGAATATTTTCATACAAAACTGAAGCCTGTTTGAAGCTCAAGCGTTATATCAGTTAGTATGAATGCGTGAATGATATGAATGCTGTCATTCGGTCGAAATTGTACTAGACTTTTTGCACTTGGAATAAATTTTGGCTTCAAATTTTCCTCGCTTTGTCCCGTCTATACCCTATTACATTTTAATCTCTTTTTGTTTCATGCAAAATTCAACATCCTTGATGGTCAACCAACTCGGCATGACAGTATCAAATTAAAAGGTTCACTTTTTGAAACGGGTAACATACTTAAACTTATCCGTTATGAGTAAGGGTCCAGACACTCGGACCGCAATTTGTAATTTGCTAGCTTGCAGTCCGTGTGCAGTCGGTGCAACTGCACGCCAACTGCAATCAAACTGCGCGTTGGTGTGCGGTTGGCTTGCAGTTTCATTGCAGTCGAGCCAACTGCATTCAAACTGCACCGAACTGCAGTTTTGCGGTCGAATTGCAGTTGAATTGCGGTCCGTGCGTCTGGACCCTTACACTTACTATCAAAATGACGTGAAGCCTATTTGATCCAAGTTATTGGTTAGTTTGATAAGAAGGATGATGGATTGGAAGATCCGTCACTAAACGGAAAGAAATCTGCTCGAATTCTTTGTTAATCTTATTTGATAGTAATTACCAGCCTGCACTTGGACAGCAGTTACATGTAACAGTCTGCACTGATCCCTGCAGCTATTAAAGATCCTGCCCTAGGCAAAACATTGCAAATCTAAACACCCAAACAAGATTGAGAGATAGTAGAGGTGAAAATCCGGAAAGACAACAATGACATTAATCAGATAAGATTTAGAGAAGGCATTCCTTTGCTTATAACGAGCGTCATGGAGTAGGTAACAGGCAATTAAATTCCACATCGCCCTTTGGTTTACAGTATTATCAGTCCCTCAGTATCATATAGGTAGTCTAACAACTGGTTGTCTGCAAATCACTTTACCTTTTCGCCGTTTTATTCGCTTATTCTGTTACTGTTGATCGATGCTGCTCCGAGATTCAGCCCATCTACATTACAAAAACTACATACAGTCCATTCTACATACAACATGCCGTAATACAGATTTTGCACTACATTGCCATCGGCATTATCTGCAGGCTTCATGAGCTAAGCGTAGGATATCTCATTATTACTGAGGTACCTACATATTACATTGTACAATGCATGCACGGTAACATTAAGTATGTAGCTACCTACAACGGTAGGAATGAAACAAGAACAATTTCAAATGACTACATAAGTAACCAATCTCAGGTGATTATGTTAGTTTAACTTACAGTTGTAACTCAACACCTTATTAGGTGCCAAAATGCCCATGACAGAAACTGATCGTCACCTACTAGCAAATGGCAGTTCACCATAAAAAGAGGACAATGAACCACCCATTTTGACACTACGCCAACCGTATCTCCTATATTTTGATACGGTTTCCGTAAAAGTGTGACTAAAATGGGTACTTATTAACTCCGATAAGCATGGAACACATTGACCCACATGATCTAAATTATTTGTGGTAGTGGCCATTGAATGCAAGAAGGTAACTACAAATTGTATGGTAGTCAAATATGATCTATAGTCAAATATGATGATAATGATTTGTCTCGGAATATAGATGTCTTCGTCGAAGGTTCTAGAGATAACCTAGATAGATAAAGAGGCCTAAACAATCTGTCCTACGCTATGGGTCTTTATTCACCTATCGATCGAGTATGCTACTTATAATCTTACACGCGAACCTACCGTGGATTGGGAGATGGTGATGGACCAGCTAACATAGGTACGATAACAATTATATAATTCTAACAATGATAGCTGTATATGGTACTATAAAAATAAGTATATTTTAGAACTCTGCGCTGTTTCTTAGAAAAGCTACATATGTTTTGCGATGGTTCCTTATCAAAATACCAATTCTTTACTGAAATTTTTATATTCATAGTAAAATCTGTACGTTTAAAATACCATCTATAACTGGGTATTAAACAATACGACTCTTTCTCTGTCTTAGGATATTATTATGCGAGGATCATAATTCATAGGTAATCATGTTGTATGGAATACGTATAACCAGCAGGGGTGCATCCCAGTATTACCCCATACCTGTAGTTCTATAGAACTGTTGAAGCCTCATACCTATTAGTGTGTAGTATGGTAGGTATCCCATCAGTAGGTACTAAAATATAGTACTAAAATTTGAAAGCATGGTTGAATATCCCAACAGTTCTATAGAACTACAGGTAAGTATGTAGTACTACTGGGATGCACCCACCTGCAGCAGCATAGTTTTCTTCATCCTTCATTGCCTCTTCCCAAAGAGATTTAAATATAATAGGGCATAGAGGGGGCATTGGGAATATTTTCATACAAAACTTTGAAGCCTAAGCGTCATGTCCTTGTCAGTAGTTAGTATGAACGCGAGCTGTCATTCGGTCGAAATTGTACTATTCCACTTGGAATAACTTTTGACTTCAAATTTTTCTCGCTTTGTCCCCTCTATGCCTTATTATATTTTAATCTCTTTGCCTCTTCCATTTTACTGTTACCACACGTGCTGCTTTCCTTGCGATGTTCTCTTTCACGCAATATTACAAAAGAATTGAATAATATCGTTAATTCATCAAATGGCAACCACCCGCCACCTTCACAGTTGCCTGCACACAACCGTCGAGGGTACGTTTACACCAACAACCGACCAGCCAACTCCAGACCTAATGCTTTGAGGTCTAAAGCAAATTTTACAGTGGTGGGTCCATTATCAGCTTATCGATTGCCAGCAATGTGCAGTCAGGTTGCCGTGGTGACCGACTATTGTTGTGCACACACTTCCTTTCTTTATGTGGGCCAGTGCAATGACATTCGCCCATTGCATAAGTTGAACATTGTTTGAATGGTTTGGTTTGGTACCTATTGCTAAGTATAATATTGTTAATTTAACAAGTAATGACTACACTCTTGTATCCTTGTATTGCATACTAGCGACCCGCCCCGGCTTCGCACGGGTGCAATGCTAACACTAAAACCTTCCTCTTGAATCACTCTATATCAAGATCCGTTGCGTAGTTTTAAAGATTTAAACATACAAAGGGACATAGGGATATAGGGACAGAGAGAGAGCGACTTTGTTTTACTATGTAGTGAAGTAAACATTCTATCTAGTGAATTATAATAATATTAAGTAATTTAGAAGAAACTCGGTTAAAAATACTTATTTTATTTAAATTTATTTTATGAAATATTATATAATTTTACTTTATGAAAAAAAAAAATAGTTTTTCGACATTATTTATGATCTAACTCACTATTGAACTCCATTGAATTAAAAGTTATCAAAGCAAGATAATTCTCACGTTGTCGCGTCGCTTAGGTAGGTACCTACCCAAAATTCTTTAGCGCATGAGAACAATCCAATAGGTAACAATGGTTTGGAACGATGCAAACCGGTACTCGTACGTGTGTAGGTTCTAATTAATTTATTGATACTTATTTGAAATGCGGTTGAGATATTTAATGGCATGTCTAAAAAAATTAGGAGTCTTGAACTCGTAAAAGTTTTTTCTTTATTAGGTAGGTAACTACGTACTTACTACTCAAAACCGAATAATCCACTTTTATCGATAAAGTTATCGATATTAATCGAATACTTATTACTTACTTTATTAGATCGACGCGTCATGGTTCCTTGGAGGAAATATTATTATAGTACCTACACTTTACCTACATTGCCTTTTCTGCCTGTTACCTATATCTACGATGTCCACATAATCTCCACTTGGACTTCAATAAAGTACCTACGAACTTCCATATTATAAAACTGACTTTTATTTTTTCTTCGTGCTTACCTAGGTACGTTAATCCGTTATATTGAATCGAGAAACTCCTAAGGAAATAGTTTCATTATGTAGAAGACGTCTCTCACAGAAATCAGAAGACACCAAATTTTAAATCCAAAAAAGCCCACAAAACGGTGTAAAACAGTGCAATTGGTGTTTCATGTTTAGTGGGCAGAGTCGCCTTATCCCAAAGACGATTAGCAAATGACCAAATTACACCATTGTATTTTTTGGATTCCAAATTCTGATAGGCTGAGTTCTAAAGTTTTCCTTCCCTAGAGCTAGTGATAAATATTTTTCATCGCTCCGGGCGGAAAGCGTCAATTTTTGGCCCGTTGCCAAAAAGAAGTTGCCGCTTTCCACCTCCGTTGGGCTGAAAAAAGTATACACACCTCGGGAAGTAAATAAGAAAGCTTCAGATCACATTACATGTCACATTACATCTGATCTGCGACATTTCTTATTCTTACAGGATTACCATTTAGTTTCTCTATAATTGTAAAGAACCATTTAGTTTGAGTCAGTTTGCTATCTCGAAATGATCCTCTCATTGCAAAATTGCTTGTTAATCTTTGCAGTATAAAAAGAACTGTCCTTGGCGCTAGACTAGACTGATGTCGTAAAAGACTGGTAGCATAGCGAAACACTCATTTTCGCTTGCATAGGTACCTAAATGAACGAAATCTTAATCTTTTCCGGCCCTATCATGGTATAATATAGCACTATAGCAATAAAATACTGTGATGTAATATTATCTACTACCTACTAATCTAAATTATTGCAAAAATTCGTTTCCTACCATTTATTTATTGATGTCGATAAGATATTCGGATACGATATCAAATATGCGATATATAACGTTTATCAACAATTAAAAATACTTTCAGTGATAACGTTAACACAGGTACCTAATCGGTGATGAAGAGTCAATTGTACCTATGACTACTTAGCTAGAATAATAGTAGATTATACAACAAGGGAATAAAGCACTGTTTTATGTCACGGGCCCGACATTGAATCCTGAACGTAACGAAGGACTCCCAGTTTTACTCCCGAGCGCAGCGAGGGATTCATGATTTAATTCCCGAGCGAAGCGAGGGAATTAAGACTGAGTCCTGAGTTTAGTGAGGGATTTAAGCGCCCAAGACAAAAACAGTTTTATTCCCGAGTTATATACTCTACTTTTCTCACCTTATGCGAGACAATAAAATGCAATTGCATGGTAGTAGATTATTGAATGATTATTGACAATGCCTATGGCATCTACTTTAATAGACTCTGGAGTCAAAGTACTTTCATCACTCGACATTTTCGATATTCTTTTTGAAATGTTAAAGTTATAAAATGGATACAGCAACTTGTTTCTGCCGGCGTGACCAACTTGATTTAACAAATGAAGATCGTGCGGTTCGGGCGACCTAGGGTTATAATGAAATTCCATACAACATTATAACCCGGCGCAAGCTAAGGGATATAATGTCTTACTTTCGGTGACGTTTATATGATATAATCCGGCTTTGTCGAGCATGTGGTGTGAAAAATTGATTATTGGTCTACTGGGTTGGTACCTTTTGATTCGGAGATCACGATACTAATGAGAACTAATGTAGCTAGCTAGCTACCTACTTAAAGTGTTTGTTTAATAATATGCTGTTTTTAAATTTCTAAACATTCACATCACATATATTGGAAAATAAAAGCAT
Organism: Ethmia dodecea; assembly: GCA_963855545.1. Lineage (NCBI taxonomy): Eukaryota > Metazoa > Arthropoda > Insecta > Lepidoptera > Depressariidae > Ethmia > Ethmia dodecea. The sequence goes on along the minus strand of OY979446.1, from coordinate 11,908,813 downwards.
TGATGTTATTTCGAAAACGAAATGAACCAGAACCAAAAGATAGATAGATAGATAAAAGATTTTTCACACCACATGCTCGACAAAGCCGGATTATAATATATCATATAAACCTCACCGAAAGCAAAACATTATATCCCTTGGCTTTAGCCGGGTTATAATGTTGTATGGAATTTCATTATAACCCTAGATTCGCACGATCTTCATTTGTTAAATCAAGTAGGTCACGCCGGCAGAAACAAGTTGCTGTATCCATTTCATAGCTTTAACATATTTTCAAAAAGAATATCGAAAATGTCGAGTGATGAAAGTACTTTGATTCCAGAGTCTATTAAACTAGATGCCATAGGCATTGTTTATAAACTACTACCGTGCAATTGCATTTTATTGTCTCGCATAAGGTGAGAAAAGTAGAGTATATAGCTCGGGAATAAAACTGTTTTTGTATTGGGCGCTTAAATCCCTCACTAAACTCAGGACTCATATCTCCGTCGCTGCGCTCGGGAGTAAAACTGGGAGTCCTTCGTTACGTTCAGGATTCAATGTCGCGCCCGTGACATAAAACAGTGCTTTATTCCCTTGTTGTATAATCTACTATAATTTATTTTTACAGCACATAATACAGGTTAAGTTCATAACAATTTTTTACCTAGGTACCTACTTTTTTTTTACAAATTATCCTCTGTACCTTCATGTGCTGCTAAGCAAAGGCAAAGAACCATAAAGACATCGTAAAGCGTCCATCTGTCGGGTACTTCTCATTACTTTGCAATTTGATTTGAACACATTAACTAGCTAACTACTTAATTATTTATTAAGTATGTACAGGTTTTCGCAATCGTGTTAAACTTTTTTTTCAGACAAGAAATTATAGACAAGTAGGTACCTACCTACCTACACACATAAAATAGGGAGGTATCAATGAGAAAGAATCAAGTAATGTTGGATAAACTGAGAATCCCAAACTTGATCCCGCGATTCTGATACTCACCATATACATACCTACTTAAATATTCTACAAAATATTATCTTTTAAGTTTACCGTTGGTTTAATACTCAAAGAGTTTATTTACCTCTTTAAGACCTCTTTGCGTCTTTGATTAAATACCTCAATCATAAATGCTCCAAGGAGTTTGTAATACTCTTAACGGACCTCTTTCCTGCTCGCAGGGCGGCCAAGGACGGTATGCTGGAGGTGCTACGAGAAGCCACGCGGAAAGAATGCAACAACAAGGACGAATCCGGAATGACTCCCACTTTGTGGGCTGCCTTTGAGGGACACATTGAAGCCTTAAGACTACTATGTGGACGAGGGTTAGTATTAGTCTGATTACTAATTACATACATATTACGTCGCCTTAGAGTGAAAACCTCGCATTTGAAATTTCATGGTTTTTTTTTTATTGCATATTTGGAAAGAAAACCTCGTAACGGACGTTCTAGTTTTACTTGAGTAAACATCATAGACATGGTGCACCATCTATGACCTATAATGAGAACCTCGTAAAAGCACTCGTATGTCAGTCTGCTGTGAAAACCTCGTAAGAAAGTGCATGCGTGGCTGCGAATTCAATAGTTCAAAGTCGTTTTTTCAGTATAGTTATACTATTTTCTGAAGGAAATAAGTGCTTTTGATGTTATAAATAATTTGGTAAATTGTATTAATTAATATTTCAGAAGTTATTGCAATTTTTGTTTCTCGTTTGATAGAAAAACTCGTATAATTATTTATCTCTTGTTTGAAAACCTCGCAAACTCACTTACGAGGATTTTTTTTTAGACAAAATAGCTAGAAAATAAACCACGTATGTGTGGTTACGAGGTATTAATGATTAAATATTTGTTGATAAAGACTCATAAAATTATCAAACTTGACTACCTACGAGGTTTTCTCGAAGTTATATTGTACCTAATTAGGAGATTTGGGATTAGAGTGGAGAAAAGGGCGCAAAAACACGAAAGAACGTCCAATTATTCTTAATAACTTTATGAAAGAGAATGAGATTCAGATATTTAGCGACGCAAGGTCATGTTATTTTTATTCATTACGGAAATGTCAAACTGTACCTACACAATTTAGAAGGTCCGCATCCAAAAGCCTTTAATTACTTACTTACTTTTTTTATAACCAGCATAAAATATTTAAAAAGGCATGCAGAGAGTACAAAATTTTCTTTTAAAATACAAATGATGGCAAAATTCGAAAGCGCTGCTGTATGTTAGAAAAAATCAAAAATATCAGAGACTGCTTTTGCTTTCTGAGTTGTGTCGAAGGATGGTAATAGTCAGCAGTCCAAACCAAAATTTATGTGAAGCCAGGCGCTCAACGAAAGGTCGAGATGGTTCAGCATCTTACGATTTATAGTTATTCGACTTTTTATAAATTTGTTGACTACTTTAAACTTTTTTTACTAAGAATTTTCCTAAAACAAGAAGAATTTGTAATCACAAATATAATTTTATTTAAAATTATATGTATTTTAATGTAAATAACTATTTTTATTTTACCCGGTTTCATTGATTAACTTGTAACTGCAGTCCAAATAGAGAGTTTTTTGTTAGAAAACCTCGTAAGTGACATTTAACATGTTTAGGCTAATAATGTGTAACATATCACTCTATTATTAAAAAAAGTAGTATAATTACATACTAAAACAGGTATAATCCAATAAGCTTAAGTAACAAAAAATTTCAGGGCGCGGTTTTTTCTTCCTCCTGTAAAGTTGATCTTTTTCTTATACGAGGTTTTCACTCTAAGGCGACATTATGTGAGTAATAAAGTTACGTGCATTTCAATAAACACGAATATGGGTAGTTGCATTCATTTCATGCAAGATTAAAATTTTGCGCGCACCGATAATTATTTTCTAGATAGAGAAATTTGTGAGTTTCCTTTTTATATGACTTACCTCCACGTTTTAATTTTGTATGCTTGGGCCTTATGGCCAAAGGCCCTAACAGATCGCAGGGTGTGGGTAAGCATAATGCTCCCCCCTGAATGTAGCAGGCCTGATAGCCGCACATTTTGAGTTAAGCCTATAAAATCAGTTATTAATATAGGTACTTGTGTGTGCGATCTTTAATAAATTAGGTAAAAGATGAGTATGCTTACTTCTTTACGGTGATAAGGGGGTCGGCAGAGCTACCTACTCCATTCCTGAAAATATCTACATCTCACCAGTATATTTTTTGGACCCCCAAACGTAATATTCGATGAGCCCATCGGTGGACCGAGGTGCACACATTCCTCAGAATCTTACAGACATGTACTAATCTAATACCTAGCAAATTACAGCTATTATGATTACGACACCCGGCACCTCGGTGTCTCGATGCGACCAACTCACTTTCATACATTGTTTTGCAAATGCGATACCAATCATTATCTAATGAGCCGTGAACGGCGGATGCAGAAATCAGCGGTTTTTGCTCTGAATTGTTCGCCTTCCTATTTCCCATACTTTATAGACTAGTTAGTAGTAGTAGACTAGTAGCAGTGATAGCCCGGACGGTTAAAGAGCCGGCCGAAAATCAGTGAGGCTCGGGTTCGAATCCTGGCATGTACCAATGAGTTTTTCAAAACTTACATACATATTTATCACTAGCTCGACGGTGAAGGAAAACATCGTGAGGAAACCCGCAGGTCTCAGAATCAATTCTGAGACATGTGTAAACAGACCCGGTCCGGCGATGGGCTCACCACCTATCACGTTTAGGGGTCCAATATATCTCGTGAAATGTGGGTATATCCAGTAATGGAATACCCCTGCCTACCCCCTCGGGGATAAAAAGGCGTGAGATCATATTATTATTATTATAATATAGACTAGTTTATATCCAGTTTCTTAAATCAATAGGGTACATACATTTTAATTTACTAATTAGTCAGAACGATTAAGTGCACTCCTTATTCCCTATATTAGTTTACCTAAAATAAATAAAGAGTATAATAATAATATAATCTCATGCCTTTTATCCCCGAGGTGGTTGGCAGAGGTATTCCATTACTGGATATACCCACATTTCACGAGAAACATTGGACCCCTAAACGTGATAGGTGGTAAGCCCATCGCCGGACCGGGTCTGTTTACACATGTCTCAGAATTAATTAATATCTATTAGTTTAATAAATTCAAAAGTATCTAATTATGTCTGTTTGTATCGTTTTCACGGTTATTACGCTGAACTGGTTTCGTTGAAATTAATCTGAGAGCATCCTGAGAGGTAGGTAGTTTGCAACTTAAGCATTGAAGCTCGGAACGGAATCAAAACTTAGTAATTAATTATATACCTAAGTTTTAATTTTTAGAGTCAATCACATCGCATTAGACTTAAAACAATAATTTGCATGGATATGATAAGCAAGTAGATAATTCATTATTCTGGTAAATTCAACAATTCACTTTAATCTTAAAATATCGCGTCCTGGGGACTCAGTAGTGCCCCCGCCAAGTTAACGCAATCATAAAAGTAGAATGGACATAATCGTTGTTTGACATTATTGGCGTGAGTTAATGTAGGGAACTTTCACATTTAATGCCTTATTGCGGGTGATTAAGTACATAATACTAATAATAAAGAGTGTAATAATTTCATAATGTTCGTTTTAGTGTCGGAATGAAAAAAAATACAATACAAACAAGATACAAGTTACATGGTTTTAGTGCTGAGGAAAATTTACACCAAATATTATTGTCATTCAAATACTCATCGAACTTTACAAACAAATAAATAGAATTATATATTCCAGTGGAGAACCCGACAAAGCTGACTATTTCGGCAACACAGCTCTACACCTGGCGGCTGCGCGAGGGCATAAAGAATGCGTGACTTTCTTGGTAAATTTCGGCGCCAACGTATACGCAATGGACGTCGATGGCCATTCTGCGCAGGAGTTGGCCGCCATCAACGGCAGGGACGACATACTGAGGTACCTGGACACTGCGACGGCGAAGTTGGAGAATAATGACAAGTAAGAAATTTATGAAACAAAAATACATTTGCAAGTAACAAAATTAAAAGTGAAAAGCAGATATAGAGACTGCCGATCCCACAGCCAAACTGTTGAAGCAGTTTTGTGAGGCAATGTATGTAGCATTATGAATATTAGTGTGCTTATCAAATAATTAAAAAATAGGTACCTACCTACAACACAATCAACCCTTCAGAAATGGCGACAAAAATCTGCACTCACTGGAGGATTTAAGTAGGTACCTACAGCTCGACGTGCTCTTGACTCTACACTGTTGTTTTATTAGAATTCGATTCCACTTGATTACGGATATCAATAGGCGTCATAGGCAGCGGCCTAGGAAGGGCAACAACTCTGATGAACTTTTAAATAAAATAAATAAGTAGAGGCTGTTAACGATGATTGCAATCTGATTTACCTAAAGAAAAAGAACTAGATACATAAACCTAAGCATTAACCAAAAAATGCGTTAAAATGTTTATTTAATTCCAAAATCGTACGTTCAAACTTTCCAGAAAAAAAACCAAATCCCTCAAAGATAAAGCGAAGAAAGACCACGAGAAGACCCAGAAGCAATACCAGAAACGTCAGAGCAAAGCTGAGGTGTTAGCCGAAAAGGAACTGAAGAAACTCACAAGGGAATGGGATCAGGGCTACGCTGATGACGTGAGCGCCATGCCTCACAGACCGAGTACCGTGCTGATGGCACTCAAGCAGAAGATGACTAGGTCTTCCAGTCAGGGTGAGTCATTAAAGGCCATATCCACATAGCGGGAAGTAAAAAAAATCATTTATATTCTGTAGGTACAAAAAGTACACATAGAAAGGTCAATATTCTAATAACAAGGCACTCTAAACTCGTCCATGAAGATTGGCTAATTGTAAACAGCAGCCCATCTCCACCGACGAGTTGCTGGTTCCAAATGCCCCGAGAAGAACCAGCAAGAAACTCAAGGGCAGCTCTTTTCAAGGAGTGGAGTTGGGAAGTTAAGTTAGTATGCAACCTGCGCCGTAAAAAGCGGTCAAGATTCATGTGGCGTCCCCTTTCTGTGGCAAAGGTTGTTTACAAATTCGAACACAAATTCGCTTTTGTTGTCTTTCCCGCTTCTTAGTTAGTGCAATGGAGTCAGGGTTATGCTGACAACATAAGCCAGTATTAGTCATGTATAATACTAGATTTACCATTTCCGTTACCGTACTGTACCGTTCTAGAACAGTCTTTGTTAAGTAGTAGAGTAGAAACCATCGTTTTGAAATTAGGTAATTGGTTAATTTAGGCCGTAAGTATCGTCTTAAACTTAAATAACTTGTTGTTAATAGTGTACAGCCAGAAGATGATTAGTCACCGCCAGTGTATAGTACCTACAAGTAAAATAATAAGTACATTGAAAATATTCTTACATTCTAATCAGTTGATGACAGGGCAAGAGGTAAATGACGAATAGATCAATCAAGATTTTTCGAAAACTTATATAAAAATTTGAAGACTAAACGATATGCACCATATAACTAACTAATGTCACACATCTGAAAGTTTATTTGTTTAGTTCTTTTGTTGTTAACCAGTATAAACTGGTTAACGACTTAGAGGTAATTATAAAGAAAGGTTTCACATGGAACTGAGTGGAAGGATACTAAATCGCAACGGAGATGATAAAGAGAGCTCTATTTTTTAGGAAATCTTCTAGCTGAAGAGCAGCCGCGGCCGACGTACAGCGCGCTGGTGGGGACCGTGAACTCCGGAGTGCGGGGCCGTGGTGCTGTCTACAAGAAGGCACTAGCCAGCAAGTTGCGCAACGGCACCGTTGGGAGAAACGGTCCTACTGATGACTTCAAGGTAGGTACTTAAGATGACAACATCCCGAACTTACGCGGCTGAAGTTCGGCACCAAAAACGCGACGTATCTTCGGTATAATGTGTCGCTAGTAATTTGAAAAAGCATTGCAGGCGGAATGATGGCGAACTTTGGCCAAGCAAATTCCGCACAGTGTGGTCCTAAATATGTAGGTACATGTCTGGTAGAGCTGATATAATAATATCCTGTTCGAAAAAAAACAAATTTTATTATGTTATAGTTATTAATTTACATTTTAACGACTTGACTGCTCTAAAGTTGTAGGTACCTACGAATAAGGAATAAGTCTTATTCGTAGGTACCTATTCAATTTGACAATTTACGTCAGCTTGCCTCTAGAAAATATCTGAGCTCTATAGGTTACTACAGAGGTGTACTATATTGGATGTAAGGGTCCCACTGACTAAAAGTCCGCTCACTACTAAATATTCAGGTGAACTGTTAACGTGTGGCCTATTACGATTAACTTACCAGCCGGTATAGTCAGTGGGGCTCTTTAAAACAATAGTTTTTTATTAGGTGGGCGAAGTAGAAACAACCGGTCGTCGGTCTGTGACGTCACTAAGCGGGTTACGTCGTGACTCGGAGGTGATGTACGTGGGCACGTTCGGCGCCGGACCTCAGCAGCGCGGCAACGTCGCCGATGTGTTCGCCGAAACCCCAGACACGAAAAAGGCGACGCTTACCAGGTATTTCACTGAAGCGAAGCAAAATAACCTTTATTGGCGTGACCATAACGTTCTTTATTCTCTGTTCCTTTAGTCTCCAATGAAGGAAGAATGGTGATGTAATTTTGTTAGCTTATTAGTGGCGTCATATATATGCAATAGGTACTTATATCTTGGAGACAAGTGTGAAACACTTCTAATTCCAGAGATTTCAAAAAACAGCCAGCCTTTATTAGGCTCCTCAAACACCAAGGACTTAGCTCTATAAAGAGAGAAAACATTTCGCTTCTTACCTTTTTAAAATCATGTTGTAGATCAGCCAGCCAGCCTGACTTCGCGGCGCCCTCGGGCGAAGATAGTGGCATTGGGCAGGAGGTACTCCTACAGGAGCCAGCCAGCATATTCGACAGGCCCGGTTTTGGGAGCGTTGCATTCAGGTTTGTCTATGCTACCTACTCTACATTTAAAAGAAATGTCCCTGAAACGGCGAATACTGGAACGTCTGTTAGGAAAGACTTAAATACTAAGTATCGTTCCAAATTAAAAAAAACAATAGAAATAAAGGTACATTACTATAGTCCAAAGAGATTTAAATATTATATTTTAATGAATTCGTAGAGTGTTTGTCTTTAAAAAGTACCTACATAGTTACTTACTAAGACTTTTTGCTTAACCATAAAAACTATGACAGAAACCTTTGTACTCAAGATATTTATTGCAGTTCATAACAAAGAGACTGGACGAATAGAAAACTAGAAGAAAACAAAGTATAAAAAGTCGGGTAAAATTTTTTGAGAGTTCTGTCTCAGAATGTGTACCTGCCAAAGAGGTTGGAAGACAATCATTCTCTTGATTTAAACGTCTTTGGTACCTACCTATGGTTCTGACTTCAATCTTTGAAAATGTGAATTTTACATCTTAAAAACAAAACTGGCCAAACTTTTTCAGCGTTTTTTTCCTTTTCCTTGACACTGTCAGTAAAGAGGGTTTCAATGGGGGGTTTCAATGAAAAAAAGAAAATTCACTAGACATTTTTAAACTGGTAAAACTTTTTTAGTGTTTATCTCCTTTGTTGACACTGGCATTCTAGACTATAAAAGTGTTCTGTGCTATAAACGACCCATTGCCACCAAGAAACAAAAACACCTATCAACGATTCGGGAGTGTTGTACTTATACCCACAGATCTGAATCTATATATCTGTGAGTATACCTATATAAAACAGTCCAATGATGAGGAGAATATCTGTATATTACAGGCGGTCGATAACAGCGACTCTGGGCGCGCTGCCGGCGGGTGGCGGGGCAGGAGAGGACTTGTCCATCGGGTCAGCCGGCTCCCTGGCGCGCCACGCCTTCCAGCCCGCGGAGTGGAACACGCCACATTCCGGTCAGTATTTTAAATAATAATAGAATAACGGGCCATTTACACGAGGGTAATCCACTAAGACAATCCACTAAGACTGCATACAAAAAAAACGTGAGGACAATGGAATGGATTGTCCTCAAGTTTTTTTTGTATGCAGTTTTAGTGGATTGTCTTAGTGGATTGCCGTCGTGTAAATGGCCCGTAATAGGGTATAGAGAGGCCATTGGGAATATTTTCATACAAAAACTTTGATCGTCAGTTCCGTTAGTAAGTATGAACGAGCTGTCATTCGGACGTCTCACACTAGACTTATGACCTTATGTAATAACTTTTGGATTACGATTTTGTTTGCTTCCCCTCTATGTTCTATTATATTTAAATCTCTGGTATTTTACCACTAGCGGAAGCTCGGGACATTATTCACCGTCAAATGATATGTTACACAATCTTTTTCTTTCTAATATTCTAGCTGTTCCGCGTGTAGTTCCCGTTCCTGTGGGAATAAAATATAGCCTATGTTACTCCCTGATAATTTGTATTTTTGGTAGGCATGAGGACAGGTCGTAAAGTATTTTTCACCCCCCTACCCCAACCCTCCATTTATATGGCAGAACAAAGTTTGGCGGGTCAGCTAGTATCTTTATAAATTATTTTATTACTTTGTAAAATTCAATCAATCGAAGAAAATCCATGTAATATTATGTAGATAATTAACTACTTCATCGTTATTATATGCTTTTATTAAATAGTAATTTATTGACTACCTAAACATTTACAGAGTTTTGTGCTATAACAGTAGGAACTGCATATTTTTTGTGTTTAGCTTCAATCTCGCTCTAAAAATTCCTATTCCTTATTTTTCCAGAGAGTTCTACAGTAACATCAGACGAGGAAGGCGAGGCCGAAGAATCTGCTTACGCATCGCTAGAGCGGTTCCTCATCGCCTGGGGCCTCTCTCAGTACGTCCAGAAGTTCAAAGACGAGCAAATAGACCTGGATGCCCTCATGCTGCTCACAGAGAGCGACTTGAAGTCCCTAGGGCTCCCTCTTGGGCCTTATAGGAAGTTGGTGACAGCAGTACAAGAAAGGAAGCAAGCCTTGTCCCAGCCCAGCGCTATGATCGACACTGCGATTTGAGATGGTTAAGTGTTTAGCTTAAAATAATGCTGTTTGGGACAAGATATAATGTACTTATTTTAGAATTTAATCTACCTAAGTTTTATCAGGGTCAGTGTATTTAATAGAGATCATTTTTATTATCTTTTAAGGTGAAATAACTCTTAAGATAATGGGTATAGAGTCACATAGGCATTCGAGTATGGAATTACAAAATGGGGTTTAAAGTTAAGCCTACAAGCATACGACACGATACAAGATACAACTTGTGTCCTGTATATTGACAACTTCAATCGATTTCTTTTTGATGTGCATTTTTTCTCACTAACCTTCCTCTGTCATTACCGTAAGTAAGCGTAATAAATGTCAAATAAAGACATTCCTATTTATTTTATAAATAGGGTAAGGAAAAATCTGTGGCCTTATAACGTTATGGTCAAGGAAGTAACCACATTTCTCTTTTAGACGCCGTTCAACTTTAAATCCCGTTTTGTAATAAGGCAGTTAAGGTTTATTGCAAATGCAGCTGGATTCTGCAATAGTTTTAGATAAGACCGAACAGTGTTATTTATAGCTTTTTGTGTGCAAATTAAATTAAGTTAAATTCTGCTTTCTGTAATTGAATTTACGGGAGTGGAATTAGCACGTGTCGTGCTCTAATATTGTCCATTGATATGTCAATAGTTTGGAAAAACAAATCGCCTCTATTTTATTATAGAATTCTATAAACATTTTATTGTGATACAAGAAACATTCGCTCCATCCAATGTACGTCCAATATCGCCATATTTAAATATTTTTGTACAAAGATTTACTAATATACGTTTGGTAAAAAAACTATGAGGTGTTTTTGTTTGATTAAAAAAAGTATTTTCTTAACTGCAAATAGGGTTGCCAGTGTAGGTATAAAATAACACCAAATTAGATTTTTCAATTTTTATTTATGAAATTTTAAATACATTTTAAAGTGGAAAATATTTCTAGAACTCTCTAATATCGTACCCGATTTAACCTAAAATTATTAATTTACAAAAGTTCGTCGAACCTATCTAATGGGTTCTGCTATTTCAATATTCTGACTACAAATATTATAAATATACAGAAGTTATTGGAAATAACGAGAGATTAGTTAAGTGTACTTGTGTAGGCATATCTCTTACAGGACGGATCTTGATCCTCAGTCATATTCATTATTCACCTACAATAATAGAATAGCTAAAATGGTACATACATGAAAGAAATTAAAATATATAATACAAAATATATCATATTTCTTCCAATCATTCAGACTCTCCTTGCATTACCTTACATAAGAATTAATTTAACGTAAATATTGAACTACATACTCTATAAGTTACATAATAGAAGATATGTTTTAACTAAAGTTATGTAGAAATGAGCATTAATTAACTTCAGAGGGCACAATAATCAAATTTTATATAATCATCACCTCACAAAATATACTTCATATCATCAAAAGATCTTATTAAATACTAAAATATTTGTTTGAATTGCGATACACTTATGGCGGAGTGACGTCTACTTACTCCTAAATTACACTTACTTGCGATAAGTACACCTTGTATATTAACTAATTCGGAGTTCGAAATACATCACGAAGTTCAAGAGACCAGTGGTGTCAGAGTTTCAAATAGCCGTGCGCAGAGGCGAGCCGGGAGCTAAAACCATAGACGCAAACGTCCGAATGGTAAGGACCCCGGGTTCAACCAAATAAATGTGCCTTTAGTATAGTTATATCACTTGATCAACCAGATTCGGGCCACCCATTGAATAAATCCAGTGTATGATTATTTTGAAAAACAGAAGAGACAACTCAAATCGAAAACTATGGGTTGTGGCGTCATACACTGTAACGGCATTCGTTCGAAACTCATAACCATTGTTTCATTGTTGGCTTAAAATCGCGCATTCACCCGCGCTAACTAATACATGAATGCTAAATACAAATTGTTTTTGGAGGATAATTTCCTTTTCTTGTTGTACTTCCACCTGAACTGACTCAGCCTGCAGCTGTCGTCATGGTAATACGTGTACTCCGGGTACGGAATATACGCCCCTGTGGCAGGGTCTATAGGGACCATAATCGGCAGGTCGCTCATCGAAACGGGCCGGTCGTGTCTGTCGTACGAGGAGCCGGAGTCGTAATTCTTCGGCTCCGCGTACTGAGGACTGCTGCTCTCCACCTGGTTCTCTATGTCCTGGCTCTGGTTACATACCGGCACGCTGCGACTGGTGTCTGCCGAGATGTTGGACCTCGATCTCAGCATCGGCCGCGTTGACGAGAAGTCGGCTGAATGCTGCAGACTCTTCGACCTTGGCCGGAGCGTTTGAGTCTCGTCGATGCGAGATAGGGTATGCCTCCGGACGGGCCGATAGACCTTTCTGTCCCCGAGCTTGGGTCGTCTGATTTTCCGGTGGGAGTTGAACGTTTCGATGGAGGATGTTGACGTTTGGCGGTAGGGGGGGGAGTTGTTACGCGCGGGTGCTTGCGGGGCCGGGGCGTTGGCGAAGTGCGCCGCCACGAGGTCCCTCATCTGGTCGCAAGCTCAGTAGTTGTAGGGCCCGTACTGCGAGCCGTGGTAGTAGGGGCCGGGGTACGCCTGCGGGGGAGGGTACCCGGCGTACGCGTACTGCTGCTTTTGCGGGTACACTGCGGGTAAGTCGGATTGGCGTGTTAATAAACTGCTCAAATAACGTGAAATTCTGTAGGGTGATCTGTTTTCGAAATGTATGCAATGCTAATGACAAATAAGTTAGTTATAAAACAATAAGGGTTTTAATAGGAAAAAATTACAAGTAAGGTAGCTGTGGAAAAATTCCATTGTCGTAAAGTATGTTTTTAGCCATTCAGTACTTTATTTTATTGCATTCCCTTCCCTAATGCAATTGGTTTGCAAATTTGCATAACTTATTTTATTACCCATTCTACCATCCCAAGCACACATAATCAGCTTTTTACACCGTTAAACCATTTTAATATATTTACAAAGAATGTTTCTTTTCAACAGAGGTAGTAAAACCAGATTCTGCGCAGACTCGATAAAAATAATATTTCTTTTTCTTAATTCATACATTCTGTGTTTGGCCATGAATTTAGCGTTGAACTTTAAATAAAATTAGTGTTTTGTATCCTAATTAATATAAAATTTATGAAATCGTAGCTCAAGTGTGGTGATGAACTTTAAATGATATAAATATTTATAAGCCCTCGCGTTGTTTAATGGTGATGATATGACGCCAAAGAGGTTATTACCGGGCATGAGATACTGCATGTTAAGCGCCTCCTCTCTCTCCCTCTCGCCACGCAAGCAAATGGCCGACGAGGAGAACAAGATGGCGGACAGCAGCGCCAGTCCGACGCCACACCACGCGACCATGTACGACCAGTCGTACCAAACGCGGGCGTTATCTCGCAATATCTGGTTTATACCGGTTTATTGCGGTTGAGTGTGTATGTGTGCGTTTATTTCATGTGTGTAAGAAGTTTCAATTTGGTAGTGGTTGGTACGTATTATCAATAAGTTTTAGTGGATTATGTTCAGTATTTACAACACCATAAAGTTACAATTCGGAAGCATGTTAGTATTGCGTTGGCATAAACCAGATATTAAGAAATAGCGCGTTTTACAATGCGTTAATCCCGTCGCGTTTCCGGCGTCCGTTTACGCAGTAGCCAAGTTTCATAGAAACATGAAAAGAAAGAAAAGCATTTTGTTAGTTCAGATACTTACATTGTTTTATCACCTAAAAGTTAACGTTGAAAAGAATGTACAGAGGATTGGTCACCTACACATCCATTACCGCCAAGCGTTACAAGATGGCCGACATAACAAAATGGCGGCAAGGCGGTCTAACCTGGCATTATGTACTGGACATTATTCTGTTGTTCGCGTCGCTTCTCCTTGCTGAGGCAAATGGCGGCAGAGAAGAAAAATATGGCGCTCCCAAATGATACGCCGACCGACAACCAAGCGAGGATGTACGACCAGTCGTACCATATCGACGAGTTGTCTTTTAGCACCTGCCGTGCGAGTCAAAATATCGTGGATTTGTAAATGGTATAATAATTAATTACACAAAACCTAGTTTTATCTTGTGGAGTTTGAATTGTAGGTATATTGTTGAACCATATGGGATGATCAATAATATTGAACTGTGAATTAAATAAAAGGAAAAAAATACCCCTGCTACATCGGGAAAAAAGTGTGTGCGTGAGTACCTATGAATTATATAAAATAATATTGAAAAAGAAAACGCTTATACCCTATCCCGAAGGGGTTTAGTTTGTATTTAATTCCTGGAAGAACTCTTCGCCGGTGTATTTTTGGAGCCCGAAACTTGACCAGCCCATCATCGGACGGACCGAATACCCAAAACAAATTCTGGGGCCTCTCACGATGGTATCATTTCCGTCGAGCCAGAGAGATGGCACATAACTCATATACCTTTTTGATTGATATTGTAGTTTACTCTTAAACCGGTTTTAGAGATGAACCTACAATAGATAACTATTGATCCAATGCTACACAAATGCACAACCGAAGTGGGTACGTACCTATTCCTTTTTTCCTGAAAAACTACCTCCTAATTTCTGACATTACTTATTTAGATGGTCTCCATGAATAAAACTTACATTAGGCCACTGCTGATAGTACTCCTCGCCGACCACCTTCTCCTTCTCATAGAATTCCACGCCGTGCCATAACGCCATAGCCCCTGCTGCTAATAGACCTGGAACACCATGACAGTACTATTTAAGAGGATTCTAAATGAACATACAAAACTAGCTACGGTTACACCAGCATATTAAAAGAATCGCAACAGGAGGTACTTCCAGAGATTACCTCGTACAAACATACTTACAAAACAACTTTTCCTCCGAGTGATTCCATTTTCGGAAGTACCTAGGTATCTACCTTCTTTTCACCAGTTAGGTATATTTATCGGATCCATAAAGTAAAGGTTACAGGTTATTGGACTTCCGTCGTACCGGAGTGCTATTGCATGCTTCAGAACCAACGTAACGTTTATCTTACGTTAAGAAAACGCAACTTTCTGATCCAATAAGCACCTAGCATATCTTGCCTTCTTCTATATCAAAACATTTAGAAAAATATACAAGTATTATCATAGGTTGTGCATAAAGGTAGCAGTGACTGATATTCTAATAAAACAACCGGCATTCTGGAGAATGCAATGAGCAGCAACTCGCCTCTAAGAACACTAACGATCAACTATCTAAGTAACATGATACTTACAAGTGACAAGCATGAGTATAGCAGTGGCAGTGATGTTGCCAGGACTGCGCTTCCAGCAGCCGACGACGCCGGTCCAGAACGCTATGAAAAGCGATAGGAACGACACTATGAACAGTGCCACTGTTGATCGAGCCATGTGTAGCCTGAAACATAAAGACAATGAGATGAGGTTGATTGATCACGTTTTTTGAAAGAACTGCATTATTAACTTTACCTACAATCTATAAATAAAAACGGCCAAATCAGAGTCAAGGGCCTTATTGCCTATCTGTAAGTGTACCCATTTGTTACGTGGGTAGTGCTTGCGCTACTTACGCTGGCGGTAACGACAGAGATGTAAGGAAACAGCAACGTACGTCAAAATTGAGACGATTCCGATTATGATTGCAAATAGACACAATAAGCCAGCAAATCCGGATGGCGTCGTATCTTTTTTTTTAATGATGTTGATACGTAATAAACTTGGGGTCCGCGAATACCTTGCTACAGACTAGCAAGCGCCCATGGGCGTTGACAGCGCGGACTACGTATTTTCCCGTTCCCATGGGAATTTCGCAGACCTTTATTAGGTGATACCTTCTCTGTATATCTAAGGGTCTGCCAAATTTCCAGTTTGTAGGAGAGATACTTTCTGATGTTTGGATTTTCGTAATTGATTAGTGAGTGAATGGTAGATTGTTTGTAAAATGATGCCTTCTTGACTTTTGACTTTATTATTAGCGAATGTAATATATTATATTATGTAATAATAAATTGTCTGACACGATTCCCACACGTTTATTTAGTCCCAAACTAGGCAGGGCCTGTACTATGGGTAGTAAACAACTGATAATAAATGTTAAACGACCAGAGACCAACAGACATGTTCATGCACACAAATGTTGGTTCCGAGCGGAGATCGAACTCCGACTCAGAAGGCAGGGTCACTACCAACTGAGCCAACAGGCCCGTCGAATCGAATGTAAGTTGCTTTTAATTTAATATCGCATCTTTGGCCGCACTCATTATAAAAGGGTTATCAAAATTATCACGAGAACGGAAAAACAGAATCCGCTACGACGCTGGGTTTCAGGGATTTCAGGATAGAAAATAAAAATTAACTTTGTAACCAAAATTGTCTCCGCAAAAACTTGTTGTGGTAGGTACTAAGACAACATTAACGTTAGATATAAAATGGCGAATTGAGACAATGAATCGATTTGCTGTTTCACTTTAGATCTGTGGTTATTGGCCATTGTGCCAGTTGTGTCAATCGGGTACAAGGTCTACTCGGTTGAACGTTTGACTAATGATTATAATAGGTAGAGGCTTGTGAAGCCGATTTTATTTTGCTCACAGCTGATGTTGAGTCCAGAATTTAATAATGCGAAGTTGGTGGAATCGATTGTTTTGCCGTTCCCGTGGGAATTTCTAAAAACCTTGCCTTAGCTTGCGTCGATAACGAACCAACTATCTAGTTGAGTATAACTGCGGATATTTCGTGATGAGTGGCTGTCAGTGGTATTTCGCGTTTTTTTTATACTTATCCTACTAATATTATAAACGTGAAAGTTTTTACGTATGGATGTTTGTTCCTCTTTCACGCAAAAACTACTCAACGGATTTTCATGAAACTTAACAGTTATAGCTTATACGTCAGAATAACACATAATATGCTATATTTTATCCCCCGTATTCCCACGGAATCTGTTATATATCCAACTTTAGACTTAGATTTCAAGATCTATAGATTTAAATCGTCTGATAGACCTGTCAAGTTTACTGTACAGTTTCTAATTTTCAAGTCCTCTGGTCCAATGTAAAATATCAAGAGGTTGCCTCATAATCATGTTAAAATTGGCACATAATCATTATTGAAATTTAGAGGAACGTCTTAACTAAGTGGTTATGATCTCAGTTGTGGACATTATTTTTATGTTGTGATTAAAGAGAGGTAAGCAAATGTGACCTAATATTGACAATGGTACAGTCGAATCCGAGACAAACTGCACAAACGGTCAGATTTCCTCATTCAATTTTAATCTTTATGGTAACAACGCAATATTCATATCACTTAGCAAATGGTACGTCGAATCCGAGATAAACTACTTGCACTCAAATTTTCACATTGAAGTTTGATCTTTATGTGAAGGACGTAACACCCATTTCAGATACTTTTTTATCAGTTGCATGTTCAGGTACCTGTTCATAGCGTCGTCGGAGAGCCCCTTGGTCTCGTTGTTCTCGTCCGGGATGAAGTAGTCCACATTGCTGCAGTGCGTCTCGACCGGTGACAGGTAGATCTCAACTGGAAAGACAGAGACAAAAATTAAGTATAGTCTACCATAATACTGTCGGTACTTAAGTACTTTTGCTTTACAAAAACCGGTTAAAAGTTGAGAGCGTCCCAATTTTTGTTAAAAAAAAATTGACGATATTCTCTTCTGTTAAACATTTTAAAGGAATTGAAATAAAACATGAACAGCTTATTTTACTATTCGAACTAATATTATAAATAAAATTTTGTATGTTTGTTACTCAATCGGGTCTGATAGGGCCTGTTGGCTCTGTTGGTAGTGACCCTGCATTCTGAGTCGGAGGTCGTGGGTTCGATCCCCGCTCGGGCCAACATTTGTGTGCATGAACATGTCTGTTGGCTTCGTGTCTGGTCGTTTAATATTTATTTAAGTATGTTTATCAGTTGTACCCATAGTACAAAACTACTGGACCGATTTTAAAAACTCTTTCACCAATGGAAAGCTAGAAGATCCCTGAGTAACATAGGCTATATTTTATTCACGTATTCCCACGGGAACGGAAACTACGCTGGTGAAACAGCGCAGAACCGGTAGTGTAATATATTCCAGTTCAAAACATGTGTTTTCGTAGAAATAGGTACCTACTTACGAGTATCAAGCAAAAACGTCACAAGGTCCTTCGACTTAAATAGCACTATTATCCTCAACTGTTATTTTAAGTTTCAAGATTCCGATTGGGTAATATCTTTGCGGATACTTGTTTTTATAATAAAATATGCAAAGATAAATACCGAATGTCTGACTCACAGTCAAAGTATACTTAGTCACTAAATTCGAGAACTCTGCATTCTTTATTTAGATGTTATTAATACACTTTTTGCCTAAGTCATGGATAATGAAAAATTACTAAACATGCTGTTAAAGGCAAGATTTGACCAACATAAAATAAGCCTTCACTCTAATATACATCGGAAAGTTTTTTCTATCTAATATCTGCGGTAAACCTTATTTATTCGCTGGTCCAAACTACAACGTGTCACAGAATAGGCCCAATTCATCATACACCCCAATTAGTATCTTAATACTTAAATCTTAGCGTGAGATTATATATATATATTTATTCTTTATTTATTTATTATTCTTTATTTAAGAAATTCGGTTACACAAAACTAAAGTGTGAATATTTTTTTATATTAATATATAATAATGTATATAATATAATATACATATATATATATATATATATATATACACAAAGCTAAAGTGTGAATGCATCATATATATATATTTATATGATGCATTCACACTTTAGTTTTGTCTACCGAATTTCTTAAATAAAGAGCAAATAATAGTACGATTTTCATAGGTAGCCCTTAATTCAGCTAAGCAATTCATTTTCCGGAAAAAAATACACATAAGTATTAAAAATAGCTATTTCAGGAATTATATATTCCTGAAACATCTGTTATATTCTGTTCTTTGCTGACGTCTGACTTCCCTCTGTTCACGCCATTTGTGACGGTCTACTGTCACTACAACCAAACCAAGCAACCGTTTTTCGAAGAAGTCCCGTGGTTTTTACAATATCTAAAATAAAATAAAAATAAAATAAAATATCCTTGAACCTTCGGACCGGTCGTCTACCCACCGACCGTCAACCAGCCCCTTTTCGTAATTACCTTGGCCATAGACCATCCCTCAGTCTAACCACGTGCCTCTCATAGTGTCTTTGTATCGTAAAAGTTAAAGCGCGAACAAGTAAAATTTGCGCAACTTCAAACCAACAATAGACGCTGGCATATTTTAATTTTAACAAACAATTATACAATCAAGTGTTAGGCCTAAATGCTAACCTTAAGTAGTAAAGTGTTACTGATTGTACAATCAGCATCGTGAACCACATATTAGTTTACAAATTATAAAGAATACCGATCATGTGCACTAGTTACTTAGGTACCTACATAAGCACAAAATATAAACATACAAAATTATACTGCGGTTAATTTCCATTGTGTAGCAAAATGACTAGAGGAAATTGACCAAAATGAACCTAGGAGATTTCTTATTACAATTAAGAATGCAGAAATGGAGGTTCGTTTCATAATTCTTCTGCAATAATAACCGACTTTCTTCGGTGTTTTGGTAGACAGACACCTATGCCTGGAGTACACCGAAGAGCTATTTATCTAGCTCTAGCTATGTGTGGAGTGAAATTTTGTGATAAAGTGAGGAAAGAAGAGTAACGAAAGAGATTTATGGTGCGAATGTTAAAGGATGCAAGGACAGAGGACGCCCCAGAAGGACGTTCACAGAACAAATGTGACGTCCTTCAAAAAGCTGGGGTCTGGAGTGCGAAGAATAAAATAGCGTGCATGAAAAGGCTTATGGATGTTCACATCATCATTCCTTCAGGAAGCGAAACAAGTATGCAGAGATCGAGCAAAGTGGCGAGCTTTATGTAAGTATGTACCTATGTAGCTAGGCGGTCACTCTTCTACGTTTTAATTATATTAAGAATGTCTTCGAAGAAAGATTTTCTCATCAAATATCTCCCGTCACGTTGAACCGGGAAGTCAGACTATCACAATACCCCGGAGGCAACCACGAGCCACGCTATTGTTTCTCAAACGCGTTTCAAAGAAATCTCTTTTTATTGTGGACAATTTGCTTTATTGTGCGTTTATTGTTAGATTGTTGTGGTTGGAGTGTGTATATATCTACACGACGTGTAATAAATAGGGTTCAGTCAAGAGCACATAGAGCTTGACACATTGGAATTTACAACGTTATTATTACAATGCGGTGTAAATACAGCGGTGGAGTTGAAATGACGTTCAATACGTGGACTTGTAAGTTCCTACTTTGAATAAAACATTTTGACTTTGACTTTGAAAATCGCTTTAGATGTCAGACTCGCACTACAAGTGTAAAGCTTCATGTGCTCTTGACTGTACTCTTGATGCTCTTGACTGTAAGTACTACATGACCGTACCGGGTAGTCTATTATTAATAACAGAAAGTCAGGAGTTAGAGATCATGAGATGGCTACAAAACACGCCTCCGCAACTCTGCAAAAAATGCAGTAGGTAGGTAGGTATCATTCCAAAAACCCACATTTTTTGTTACGACGATTAAAAGATAATGCAGCAGAAATTACGATACTATTGTAACCTGCTGGCGGTTCGCACAGGTAGTCCCACTTAACTCAAGTTTCAATTACCCGTGCCTCTCGTTCTAGCTTGTGATCGATTCTTGAGAAAGAAAGTGATGAATGGAGTTTTGGCAGTCGTACTTTGAAAGCGAACCGTGATTGCGTTTCAAAGGAAATATTGTAGATATTTTGTAGATAGACAACTATAGAACTAGAAGACAGTCTAACCTACGTATACCAGAAGGACCAATAATTTGCAAATTTACGGTTTTAGAAGACCTTCAACAACATCCATTAACAAATGACGATCCAGTTTCAAACTTTACAAATACGCATCAACATTAGGCCAATGACGTAGGACGTTGAAACGTAGAATGCTAGAGATGATAACACTATCACAGTGAGATAATAGTTTATGTATTGTTATCTTGCACCCGTGGGAACTCGCTGCGTGACCAGATAATAATCAACAACAAAGCTCAAAACGTACTTACGATTGCCCTATCATAAATCAAGAAATTTCTTGTTTCAAATCCTTAATAGACCATAGAAAAGATAATAATAATAATTGTGGGACACAAGTCACACACGATTATTTAGTACCAAACTAGATAGGGGCTGTACTAATGGGTACTAAACCACTGATAAACATACTCATATAAATATTAAACGACCAGTCACGAAGCCAAGATAGATGAAGGAAATAATTATAAGGAGGTGAAGGTGAATGCACATGACGACAGATAGGAATAAATAGAAGAAAAATATAAAACTGATGTGAAAAGACATAATGTTGACGAAGATACCTAGTACTTACCATATTCAGTATGATTAAAAATAAAGTATAAGTATAATCTCACGCCTTTTTTATCCCCGAGGGGGTAGGCAGAGGTATTCCATTACTGGAAATACCCACATATTTCACGAGATATATTGGACCCCTAAACGTGATAGGTTTTGAGCCTATCGACGGACCGGGTCTATTTACACATGTCTCAGAATTAATTCTGAGACCTGCGGGTTTCCTCACGATGTTTTCCTTCACCGTCAAGCTAGTGATAAATATGTTATAAATATTAAAAATAAGTATAATGTAAAAACCCTGAATCAAACCAGAAGATAAGGTTGCATCATGAATTCGGAAGCAGATCGAAAACACAACATTGATTATTGAAAGTCTTGTTCCTTAAAATAAAGTAACAAAATACGGAAATTAAAGTTGCTTGGTAATCGATTATGAAAGTGCGTGCAGTAACTAATATAAGTTTTGCTATAATTACGGAGTTTCGCAATTACAATTACAATCGCGTATTTTAATCCAAACATGTACTAAGTATCAAAAATATAGAAAGCCACATAGGTACTCGTTTGCATCACAGAAGTAGCTACTGATGTTTAAGGTATACTACTATTGGATATTTGCACCGCAATGAATATGCAATGAGCATCAATATTAATAAACGCAGAATTGTGTTGTGACGCCCACACAGCGCTGCATACCTAGCTAAAATATTCGCCGCAGAAATAGCACACTAAGAAATTATGAAATATCACAGCTGATTGAGAGACTGATTTACGGTAGAAGCCAAATGTTATGAATCCTAAATATTCTAATGATCCTTGTGGTATTGGCAACACACTATTTATACTATCGCATCCTGAGGTTTTTAAATATAATAAGAATTTACACAAAGCTTTTACTGGACCAACCTTTTTGAGGATTCTAAGAAAGTAAGTATAATTTAAAAAGAGTTGACAAAGTCTATGGTGAATTTACATATGTATATTTTTTTGACGTAGCTAGCCTGTAGTGGTTATTTTGCATGTAATAATGATCTGGGGGCACGCCAGTGCCCACGCCATTTATATTTCCAGAATAAATATGTATATACTATTTCCAGAATAGATATGTAAATATTTCATGAATATTTATATCAGCTAACCTATGCTTTTAGGGAATAGTAATAAATGTAGCACACTTCTCTCAACTAAGCTCAGAAGTAAAGCCAGCCGCTTATGTTCTATACTTGGGCTCCAACCATAACATGAGCTTAAATAGGTAACCCGGTCCGGCGACATTTCAGTAGGCCCGTAGGCGCAGGCGACTAGAGAAAGTCGCCAATTGTGCGTCCTTGTTGCGCACATCGACTTTGTAATTGAGTCAGGTGTAACGGGGCATTGGGTAACTCTCCGAAACAATAAAACTGCATCAGCTGTGAATGACGAATGGGTAAAACCTAGGGTACCTACCTACTTTTTTTTTAAATAAGTCTTTCACTGCTAATGAGAGAACCAGACCATTATGGATTGGAGAATCCCTGCAAAAGAGTTTTATCAGTATGATTAGTGATTGATTTAAAAAACCTTGCTAATTTACGTCAGAAGATTACGGGAATGTAAACAGACACGTTCCAGATGCTACACTATACAGTAAAAAAATAATTTAAGTGAGTAACAACTCTTTATTGTTTACTAATAATACATAATATGCAACATAATGACAAAAAGAGCTACCAAAGCTCAAATGGCATCACTGCTATTTATAGTCAGAAGATCAGAAATAGCGTCATGTACAAAAATATTACGAGATTATCATTCCAATTCCTTTAACCAATTAAAAAAATTACCGGACGTTGTTACGGTTATACTACTTTCTGGTGATTATTATGCAAAAAAATGCATTTGAGAGTCAAATATCGATAAAAGAAGAAAGTAGTTATGTCGCCAAAAAAATCGAATAACAAATTAACACACAAAAAACTAACCAGTCATACATTTAGCATTTCGGCTTAACCATTAAGTTTAAGACTTCCTCATTTTACGTCTTATGCAAGTATTACGTGAATTTCATAACAAGTTTTAAACAATAGGAAATCACACGTGGAAACTGAGTGTTAGCACATACGACGATAGGTAAATAAATACGCATATAATAAACCCTCCTTGTAAGGGCAATCAAAAAGACCGACTAAATACGAGTCAGCGAGTTCAAGATTCCACACACTAGAAGGGTCAAGAAAGATGTAGACCTTTACTTTGTACTGCTGCGCAGTCACGCTATTGCAAGACTAATTTAAAAACTACAAAACACTCTTCTGAGATGTAGGTAGAGAATACTATTATTTCATTATATCAATATACAGGAGCAAATAAATAGTTAAACATACGAAAAATTCACAAATCTCTATTTCTAAAGAAATTCTGTAAATACAGCCTATATTGGAAATCGTATAATTCCTCACGAGACCCTTCTAGTAACCCTGAAAAGGAGATGACATTGTATTTCTTTCCACATCTCAACTCCACTATAACCTTTTATAAAGCACAAGTAATAATAAACTGCATTAATGACTCAGAATTAGAAAAATAGATAAGTTTAACTATTTTATTTAATACTGCACTGCAATATTTAGTTACAATAATTACATGTTATGTAAAGTAACTTGACATTTCATTTTACTTTCATAAGAGTTAAATAACGAGTTGATATTGATAAAAAACGTGTTTAATTATAACAAGTGCAAGGTGCACTTTCGATATGCCTTTCCTGTGACGTTGAAACTTGTTGATTCGCTATTACTCGCCTTCCAACTTATGAACACCTGTTTTGTGAAAATAGACTCTATAATCATGGACTAAACACCATAATTACATTGGAAAACAGTGAAAGCAAACTGAGAAGTAATTGTCGGGAAAATCGAAATATAGCAAGAATTCCTTGCCTGAGCTCTAACTACTCGTATAGGTATACCTTTATTTAAGTTTCTCCATGAATGTGTACCATGTAAGTATGTGTTCACTAGAAGAGTATAACGAAAGAGTTTGTAAAGTAAATCCTAGACTAACCTCAATCCTAACGGTCTACTTAAAACAAATCACAACCTTCATTAGCACCGTGAAGCAGAAAACAACTGAATCGTGAGGTAGTAATTGGCCGACAGAGGCCATTGCAATGTGCAAACCACGTCAAAAAGCATCTTCACGCGTTCATTGATACGTAATCGGGTTAGCGTGATGCGTTTGCGCAGACGGACGCACAGACTAGAAGGATGCCAAGCGCTATGCCATGAGCGTCCGCGGGTGAATGAGCATTCATCATTAGTAATTATCATCATCATTAGCCTACATTTGTTCACTGCTGGACATAGGCCTTCCCTAATAAGCGCCACAGCGCCCTGTCTTCAGCTCGACGCATCCAGCATCTGCCTGCATCCTTTCGCGGATCGTTAATGAATGAGCGTATTTAAGCTCTAATAAAACAATGATGACATGGTTCCCACCGTTAGACTTAGACTTAGTGAACGTAAAAATTGTAAGGTATCATTCTATTCAACTCAGCATTTAGGACATAAAATACCTACTTACATCTTATTTAAATTTAATGTTAGATAACAAGATATCTGAGATGGGACTTTTCAGAAGTCGTCAATCATTTTAGGTAAAATACGAATCCAAAATACACGTTCAACAACGACAGTTCGACAACGAAACGTTCAGGCTGCAGGAGGTTCAAAGAAACAGGTTTAGGTCTTCTCATAACTAAATCCTTATTATCAATCCCATTACATTTTAGGCTGCGCCAAAAGAATAGACAGACATATTTCTATACGATACAAATATTGAAGATGTCTGACGAAGTTATCACCAATTTATTTGAGCATTTTTTCATGATTCGGACATACAACACATACCGTGAATCTAAGGTAGATAAGAGAATTTACATTTGACTGTGAATGTTTTCAGTGATTGTTCAAAGAGCAGGAAATAATAAACGTTTCCGTGCTTCGTGCGATGGAAGATGGAGGTTGTTTCCAAAACTTCTTAATTCTCCTTTTCGATACTCTAAACTGGTGCACTTGGGTAAAAAGAAAAGATATGAAAATGGTATTTATTGCATAAGTATTACCAAATGTCACGTTATCCCCGTTCGCTCATAACTTGCGCTGGCCATCGCACGCGCAATGCGCGGTCAAGCAACGGGATCAGGCTCGTACGTCCGCGCCGTCTGAATATGAAGTGTTCATATCTTACAATGTACTGAGTAATTGTACTGTACCGTATTACGTACAATTATGTTAAGTAGTAATTATTTGAGTGATAGCTCTGTTGGAAGTGGGTCCGCCTTTCATGCGTGAGACCCTACCTAAGGAGTATTTTGAAAATTTATACAGTACTTGCATAATTGTCACTAGCTGGACGGTGAAGGAAGACATTGTAAGGAAACCAGCTGGCTGAAGAATCGAGTTTAAGGTTTGTAAAATAGTAGGGTGGTCCGGTCCTGCTATTTGACTCAGCTCTAAAAATATCCTGGTGAAAAGAGTAGGTCCAAAATGGTACCTACCTCTGACAAACATTTGGGGATACTTTTTTTTTTTTGTGTTATGAGAAAATTGTACCTAAGCATATATTATTAATTCATCTTTCAGTAATATGATTCTGTATCACGCCAATAACGTTGATAGAAAAATCAAGTAAATATTAGTAGGTACACATCAATCTAGGAATGTCAATTTGTCGAGATCCAGTTTTGTCAAAATACACATCTGATACTTGATGATGATGATGATGATAAGAAGTATATGCATAGAAGTTACACATTATTCTATGGGAAAAACTGGAGCGCCAAAACTGCCATTAGTCCTAAGTTTCATCAAGTGGGTAATCTGTCACAATTCAAGACGTCTAGCTCACAATGGCTACTGCAATCTTACGACTCAACATTTACGAAACTAGTGTTTAATTTGTTTCTTTTTAAGTGCGTGCGTAAGATCCAAATGAATAGCCTCTGCGTCAAAATGGCTGGCACATATTCCTAAACGCGCATTGGTCAGCATTCCTTCACGGTACACCGCCGGTTACCACACTCTAGATATGGGCTTAGATTCGCGAAGCAGTTCGTTTACGAAATTCGAGTAGCATTACTAATAGCTTAGTTTTTTGAGGATTTCTTCTTCAGTGATCATGGCTACAGGTGATTTATGAGCTTAAGGTTTTTTAAATTTATGCAAATAAAGTATTTAATTTGATTTTTTTAAAGTCTGTTAAAAAGAGGCTAAATCCAGTCGATTGAAATGAAATCACCGCACCTGGTAAACCTGTATGATTATAATGTGGTAATTATAATTCAAAGTCGTACCTTAATAGGACGGAAATAACTGTGATTAAGTACGTGGACTTAAAAGTTAAACTAGTTATTGAAACTAGTTCTTAAATTCAACATACATATTTAACGACCCTTACTGGTTTTAAAAATAGAGTTTACGACGATATTGTTAATTAAATTACGTTTCATCGACACAAACTAGCATTCTGATGTTTTAAAACTGGTCCTACCCTACACTCGTCCCTGGGGCTAAGCTGATGGAAAGAATAAACCACTTTTCATTTTAAAAAGGGAAAACTGGCATGCGGATCTGTTTCGGCCACAGATAAGATGCAGGTCTGTGGTTTCGGCAAAGGAGGATTTAGTCCCTAAGTCTTAATTGTGGCATAGTCTGGCTGATTCTACAGGTTAAAACCCAAAGAGATATACCTAGATAGGACATAGAGGGGGCATTGGGAATATTTTCATACAAAACTTTTTAGCTCAAGCGTCATGTCAGTTAGAATGATGAGCTCTCATTCGGTCGAAATCGTACTAGATTTATTCCACTTGTATAACTTTTGGGATCGTATTCACTGACGGACTAGGGCGGGGCAGGGCGGAAGGGGCAGTCCGCTTCGGGCCTCTGCTCGTGGGAGGCCTCAAAATTTTGCGAAAAGTTCTCCTTATCAAATCCTAAACAAGGGTAAAAGGCAGATGGGTGTTAGTTGGAGGCATCATAGACACAAATACGATCAAAGCTACACTAAATTTGTAGGTCCCCCAGGACTAGAGGCCTGCCCCAGGCTTAAGGGGCTTCCAAATTTAGCGAAAAGTTCTCTTGATCAAATCCTAAACAAGGACAAGGTGTTGGTTGGAGGCTTCATAGATACGAATATGAAGATACGCTAAATTTGGAGGCCCCCCCGGGCCAGAGGGGGCTCCAAATCCAAAATATAATATAATTGTTAAAAGTTTGCCCTTACAAACATGGTTTCATTTATGACAGAGTACCTATAGTACCGACTGTTGTAACTTAACCCTTTAATCTTCTGGCATTAAAAGTAATTTATTGTCTGTTTGCCATGGACTAAGACATGATGCCATCAAGCAAACACGGTGTACCATGACATCATTCGGTCGTCTAATTGTATGATAATATGTACTATAATTAAAGGTGCATCATCATAATGTTCTCTGTAGCCGGAAATAAATAATAAATCTATATAACCTTTTGAAAATGATGGTGGGATTCCGTGTTGCGACAAAACAATGACAATACCTAAGTTATTATTTTCACACATTCATTTTAAACTATTATCTACCTACTTTTTTATTTGTTTATTCATGATGGGATTACTCTTGACCCCAGACTAGAACGAGAGCAAAGACGGGGCCTACGATGGGACGAGCTTGCCCAGAAGATGCCTGTTCACTCGATCCTTAAAAACTCGGAAATACAGAAAAAAACCTACTACTATTTTTCAAAATATTGTTTAGTAGTCACATAATATAGTTTTAAAGTTTAATAATTTGTGATACCTTTTAATATAAGTAAACGATGACGCTAACCATGAGACTCAAAAATATTGATGTTGAAGAGAAAATAATACAAACAACATAGAAAATTAAAATGGGGTAGTTACTCATTGGGCTAGTAAGGTCATATCACTTCACGGGGACACCTGTTTAGTTCTTGAAGGTGGCTACGATTAACTAACATAACAAAAATATTAATATAACCGTAGAAAATTACGTCTAATGACCTCACATTTAAGGTTACAGAAAATCACCGTTGCATGTCTACGGGACATTAGACCGTTACATTTTTTTTTTAATCCTGACTTATCTAATGAAGACCTTCAGCTTCTCGTAAGCGTCCTTCTTAGAAACCGCAATGAAATCGTTTGTGATTTTTATAACAGTGCGAATTAAGTGGCACCATTAGTATGTGACCCAAATTCAATGGTAATTTGAGGTACTGCATGTACTTTATTCACATGAAGTACCACACTGGGCAAATAATTGCGTTCATTGAACTGGTCATTTGCAAAGTTTGCGAAATTCTCTGCTTTAAAACTGTCCAAGGCTAAGGACGTTAACCTAAACAAGGAATAGCATAACCAATCTACTCAATAAAACATGAAAAATATATCAATCTCATATCATCAACTTAGCAGTATTAGTTGTATCTGATCGAACAAGTACCTACTTATTTTCCAACAGAACTCGTTTTCAGATGAGACAAAAAAGAATGCTCATGGCTTTGTTCCCCCTTTTTTTCTTTTTTTGAAGTAGACATTTTTCTTCCTCTGTTTTTCACTTTAATTTTTGGACCTTACTCAGACTATTTTTTTGCTTGATTTTGGACTTATATTTAGTGAGATATGAGACTACAAAATTTATATTACGAGTATTATTGTGAAAAATAATACGGATCGCGCGATTCGTTCATAACCTTTCATCCAGAGCCCTTTTAAAGACCAAGTAACCTTTTCACAAACAGAAGACAGACAGAAAACAGACGACAGTTTTCATAACAAAGATCAATTCATATTTGGATACGTGTCGTCACATAATGTTGGCGGTTTGCATTGAAATATTGAATACAATTTAAGTACGCATAATTACTGCTATTTTAGCTTGAGAACAAAGGACACATGCATATGTTTACGCTACTTCCCCCGTAGCGTAGGCAGACAATCTATCAGGGACCTAATCATTTTCTCAGAACTTTATTTAGCGTCTTTTACACTAAAGCTAGAATCCGTTGCACTGCATTATGCGTTTAGGATATCGTAAGGATAACAACAAAAACGTTTAGGATATCGTAAGGATAGCGAAGCGCTCGTAGCCCTGCGGTGCCAGTGTGTTTGTAACGATCACACTGGTTAAGCAAAGTTGGGTGCGGTCAGTCAGTGGATGGGTGACCGCCTAGTGGCATTTATATTACGAGCGCTTCCGTGTTTCGGAAGGCACGTTAAATTGTTGGTCCCGGTTTTCGTTGTGTTACGCACAATGGAAGTCGTTAAGCCATGTCAGATACCCTTGGGTGGCTTGAAAAATTCTGACTGTTAAGTGGCCACTAGCTTAACACCATCTCCCAATCCGCAGTGGGCTCGCGTGGGAGATTATAGCCCACACTTCCTCATGTGTGAGGAAAGACCCTTAGCTCAGCAGTGGGCTGTTACGGGTTGATGATGATGATGAAGGATAACAACAATAAGATTGATTTTTGCTTTTTGTTGACTTAAATTTTAAAATTTGTCGGTGGGAAAAGAAACAAGTACTCACTTAGTATTAGTTCCTGATATAAGTGAAGGAGCTGCTTAGAGTGAGCATTTTTTTTATTTCAATGTATACTTGGAAACGCACAAATGATTCCTAGCATTCCCAAATTACCGCCATACAATTAAAACGCTACTTGCCTTAATACAATTACTTGCCTGCTAGCTACTAGAATCTATTACAAGCTGAATACTTCAGCTGTTCTATAACTCCTTTTCGAGAAATAATAGAATGCTTGACCTTTTGAGTATATTTCTAAAAACGGCTCTAATGAGACAATTGCAGGTGTATCAGCTGACTCACAAATACTTCTAGGGACAAACGGCTAGGTATGGACTAGGCCCGAGGTCCACATTCCGAAGTTTCGCAAAGAATGTGCATTGTTTCTACACTGAGCTGTCATACATTCTTGTTTTACAGATAGTGATCGTTATCATAACGAGGTAGCTAAATGCCTTTATAATTATCATTAACGAGTATAGTTTTATTGTTTAATAAAATGAATAAATTGAGGACTCAAATAACCGGACCTATAGAGAAATAAAGGTGATACTATTGAAATATCTTCAATACAAGCGATAATTGACTCATGCTATATTGAAATACACAAAGACAAGCATTTTAGAAATTCATTTGAAGCAGCAATCATTAATCTAATCACATTGCAACAAAACACCTAAGAAGAAAATTCTCTTAACTGTTGAAGACGCTGAACCGGAAATGCTCGAGTACGAGTAAAAGACCATAAATTATACATTTATGAAGAAAAAATTTAACATGACCTTTCTATTTGCAGACATCTGCTAATTGATTGTAAACTTGACAGACACGAAACTGGTTTTAAAACAACCCACATACCAGACACCGTGCGTCTTGAAGTACCACAAAAGATAAGAGCAGACATCCTCTCGAATCTTAAGGTTTTTACTGCAAGCCTGTTTTAGTTCGATCTTCCTGGGTATCTTATAATCTCTTAAGGGAACACACATAAACCACTGGGTGCATGCATAAATTATGGATAAGACTTAAAGCAATCGCAATCATAACAATGTTTAAGGAAAAAAGAATTGTTTTGAATTTTTTTTAGTTGTTGTTTGATTGCCAAGTATACATTTGAAAAGCTATCGAAGATATCAATGATAGACATCAAATAAAGAACGAAGTTCATGGACGTCCCTTTAAATCAGACGAGTAAAATAAAATAAACAAGACGACCAAGCGTATATTATTCTTTACACTAGAGCGAGATGCAAATATTGTTGACGCGCCCAGGACCGGTCGGCTCTCGGTTTGTGGAACGTAAGATTTCACCTCCGATACTGCCATCGATTCAAGGCATTCAAGTGTAAGCGACACTGAATTCTTCGTTTTAGCGAGAAAGTAACGTGAGTCGACGAAGTAATCGAGAAATGAGAGTAGCCATGTGAATTGCGGATCAAGTCATTGATCAATTACCATGACTGTAGAGAGTTGTTATATTGTGCTAGTTTAGCAGCAATTTGCAATCTGAAACAGAAACTTGTTTTTGTCAAAGTGTGATTACCTACTGTTTACCGAAATATTAAAACTAGTTAAATCTTTAAAGCACAAACATTTTTGTGGTGTTACTAGTTTTTGTTGCTTACTTGTTCCTGATTGTTTGGTTGTTTCCAAGGTTTAGAACATAAATTATTTTAGACATATACCTGTTCTTCTATACTTAATAATTATGAACTATTAAAAAGTGTAGCTTCGTAAAAATATAAGTTATTAGAACAGATAAAGGTTCATATTTGAAATCGTGAGACCAACAAACGATTTAATCGCATGACCCACCACTGTTAATATAGTGTCGATTGCAAATACTTACATCAAATCGTTGCACCATTCCTGTCTGTCAAAGAACAATAATAAATAACTAATTAATTTAAATTCTGGTTTAGTAACACAGGCATTGGTAATGTTTGCAGTTAATGCCGTTTTTCTTCTTGAGTGAAGCATAAAATATCTAAAATTTACCATTATATTGGAGGATTCATTTGAATCATAGTTGATTCCATCATCATTAAGATATGTAACCACTCTGCCTAAATACATATACATTCTGCTTAAATGCATGGATCATTTAGCAAATGGTCGATGCAATTTAAGTTTAATAGACTAAGTCAAGATCATATTGCTCTGGAAAACAACCAGTTCCTACTAACGCAACCATACTTACGTCATGAGAAGATTGATAAAACAAGCAATCTTTAATAACTAACTTGGACTTCTTTAAAGCATTTGATGGAAATTCAGCGTGGGGGTCAAGGGCGGGACCTCGCCATCCGGGCAGTAGGCGAGAGCCGGATTCCGCACACATTGTTTATTTATTAGACACGCTGGTGGCATTGACAAATATTTGATTTGCCTGTTTTAATACCTGTACACAATCAGAAGGTATTTATAAATAGTTACTACTGTAGGCTGTGATGTGACATAAAACATTGTTTGGCATAACAGTACAAGCCTAGCCTGAAAGGGAATTTGTTGTTGAATATCATGACCGTAAAAGAAAGCATAATGTTTATTTGACAAACATAAACAATATGCACCCAATGTGCTCGTTATCTATAACTATGGAGTTATAAAACACTGAATGCAACAATGCCAAGCGTTTTTTCCTTGATGATATGATAAAATTGAAAAGTCCACACGGTCAAACTAATTACGCATAGATATCTCTTAGTTTCCTGAATATTTAGGAATAAGCAACTAATGACTAAAGCACGCAGCAAGACTTCGCAGGCTTTATAACGCTGCGATCAGTTAACCGAATCAATTGACACCAAGTTGTGACAAGAGACGTGATTTATCTACGAGTATCGTTAGCAGCCTTGGACATTGTTTGAGCCATACACTGAGCACGTAACACCCTTCACACGCATGTTAGAGGAAAGGAATTGATATTCTATTCCTTTTTACATATAGGTACAACCTTATAAAGCTACAGACGCGTCTGTTGAATTTTTCAACAGCAGTTACGAAATAAACAATACTAAAGTAAAGGTATTCAAAAGTTTTTAAAGGAACAGAGGAAGATAGTTTTTGCATGATACAGAGGTAGAGAACGTACCTACATATAGAAAATAAAACATCCAAGAGGCAGTTTGAGTTCTCTAACTGTTATAAATTCACAATAAGATGTGAAAGAAGACAAACAGAAAATTCTTAGAAGTAACATGAATGTCAAAGGAAAGTGTCCCAAAAACTCAGCCAGTAATACAAACCTGTCATAGATTTATTATTATTCTAACCAAATATAATAATAATTTTAATAATTATTATTGTGGGACACAAGTCACATACGTTTATTTAATCCAAAACTAGGCAGGGCCTGTACTATGGGTACTAAACAATTGATAAACATACTTAAATAAATATTAAACGACCAGACACGAAGCTAACAGACATGTTCATGCACACAAATGTTGGCCCCAAGCGGGGATCGAACCCGCGACCTCCGACTCAGAAGGCAGGATCACTACCAACTGACAAAACAGGCCCGTCAATATAGATAGATAGATATTGTAAAAGTATATGCAAATAATTAATTTGCAGTTTGCACGTCCGACCTAGACCTTCGTGAAATCATCGACACACATAGCTGCATAGCCTGACCCAAATATGTACTACCTTATGGCAGATTACATTTAAGGCTTGTCTTACTCGCTCTGAATTTATGATAAGTAATTACGCTTTCCAATGTGCGGAACCAGTATCTGTGACATTCGGTGACCTGGGAACGTTGAGAGAGAGGCTATTGAATGTGAGGGTTCAAGGAACCTTGTAAATGATTTTGCAAGAATATAAGATTCCAACGTTGATCAAATTTACGATAGGAACACCGCATCTAAACGGACAGATGTCCGACATAATAATTGAAAATACAAGACAAATTGACAAAGTCCACTATGAAATGTACAGCCAAACGTACCCGCGTAGTTTGAGTATATGTATATGTAGTACCTAAATACCGATATAAAATGGTGTCTTGGCTCAGCAACTCTATTCAATGCTTAATACCACAACTATACTTTAACTTGTGAATTTTAACTTTATTTTAACTGTCGATAAGTATTTTTATCATATTGATGATAATTTCTCTAATCTCAATGAAAGAAAGTTAGACTTCTCACAAAAAATACATTCCAGTTTCTTCGTATTTATTAATAAAATTTATAGCCTTCCTAACGCCTTGCGATTGTGAAATCAATCATAATTATTCATTTCTCTGTGGAGCCAAAAAACTGCCAATTTTTTGTGGGCTCTGATGTCGCT
The DNA here is from genome assembly GCA_963855545.1 of Ethmia dodecea. NCBI lineage: Eukaryota > Metazoa > Arthropoda > Insecta > Lepidoptera > Depressariidae > Ethmia > Ethmia dodecea. Next base: position 11,874,500 of record OY979446.1, on the reverse strand, counting down.
TCTGTTTAAACTGGTTTGCACAGAGAAATTGTTAACCTTTTCATTGAATAGTCATTCAACCTTTTTCTATTTATCGATATAGATAATTAATGAAAGGAGAAGACCAAAGAAAGATTGTATAAATTGAATTGGTGAAGGATGATATGGACCGGAAGAAAGTATGTAGATGAAAGGAGGAGACATACTGCGCTGACATCAACTGAAGGGAAAAGGATAAGCGAATAATGATGCTGATAGATCAGAAATTATATATTATATACTATTTGAATTAATAGGTTAGATTAGAAAGGTGTGTTATCTCATTTATGTGATATTGATGTAAATGGTTCGTTTTCTAGATTAATATCTAGTGTTTCGATCTAGTACTTAGGCTAGAATATAGTGACATCGTAGTCACTTGTGATAATACTGTATAAAAGAATAGTGAACTTTATTGAAAAGTGTTGGTGACAGTCCAATAAAGATCCAGTGCTTCTGAATCCTAACACTGAATTGATTTTAATAAGCCATTAATCTCATGACAGTCACCCATAACGCATTTGTACTCCTTTATGTTAACAAAATACTTGAGTATTGTTAAATTACATCCTCGCGTCCAAATTTACTTACTACATTACCATGATTGCGTAGCGTTTTAGTTGTAAACTCAGATGTTGTTTCGAATGTAACGAATTGTAAATGTCACGTTACAAGCAATGTCGTCTTAAACCGAAGACATGTTTGTTCTCCGCTACAGTTATCCACCTGTTTCCTATGTACCGTACACCTGGTCCACTGACCACAGTGTAGCCTCGACACAAATATAGCTCGTGCTCCCCTTTAATTAGACCCATTATCCCATAACAAGGTTTCAGAGCACTGCAACGCACCAATAGGTTTCAGAGTTATAATTACCATGTATGTATGATCAATTAAAGTTAGAATAAGAACCATGATTATTGTTTTGCACAGTTTCTTAGAAACATTGTGGGTTGTAATTAAGCGTGTTTTGACGAATGCGGTCGGTATTTAGCGCAATTTGAGCACAGATGATTATGCATGCCGTTATGTTTATGACTTTCTATGGGTGGATTTCTAGGAAAGTATTTCAAATTTCACTTGTGACGATATTATTTCGGGTCTGTTGAGATCATCCTGAGAAGCCGTGTTGACGGTGGTGACGCACCTTAGTCAAATTAGTTTTTTATGAGTACTTCCATTCCATTTCCAATGACCGAATCAAGCTGATAGGCTTTGAATAAATGTGTCGGGAGTGCCGTAAACACTTCCCTCCTCAGTCCTGTTAAGCCATTAGGGCAAACATAATTAAATCATCTACTTGTCATCTAGAACTCCTTTTTTTACGCCCGATTTAGCAATCTACCAGCAAATTAGTAGGGCGTTGCACGCTCGAGATCAGTTTTTTTCCACTTCTCTCAGGAATTGCCAAAAATCCTTTCTTAGCGGAGCCTACATCGAATATGGAACCAAATTTCAAGTTCACAGCTAGCTTAGTTTATAGCTTAGTTTTAGTTTATAGTTGGTAAAGTTTCGGAGATTTCCTGATAAGTAGGTGAGTCATTGGGTACTTTGCTTGTGAATGTTCTATGAAGATTACTCTTAGCCTTAGTTTTATCAGAAACAAGAGATCACGGTTCACCTATTTCCTACAATAGCTCAGTACACTTCTCATCTGTAAAAAGCATCCTATTGTCTTACCGTGCGATAACAATCGTTATGGATTTATCATCAAATTCAAAGCCCTGAAGGAACCAGAGTTTATTATAGGCTTGACTGTTTCCGCAAATAATAAGACAAGTCTTCACTTAAAAGTCTTACTACTTCAATTGTCTGTAAACTGACCTACACAAGGGGCCCAGCTTCTGAGATTTTACAAGACTTGACAGTTGAATTAATCATGCAGTCACTCTCATCTATAACCATATGATAACCATAAACTAACCAGCTGTCCGCTGTCTTTTTTATCGTAATTCGTATCCGTGTTACGTAGAAGTTTTCTTCAATAACATATTTTTCTTGACTAAACTTCCTTACACCATAGAAAGACTAATAGGTACTGTGAACTGATAACCATGACTAGTCTTTTGGCCTTCAAAATAACAACATCGATTTTTGTAGGGTAAAGATATCTCCAAATTGGCAAAGACCATGCACCGAACCCTAGAGTCGGTAAATAAACAGTGTGGCAAGTTGACATCGAAGAAAACGTACTCGTGGTCACACGGGTGTGACAAAACGTTACGACCACGATCGTGTCATTCGTGGTTTCTCTCATGCAGAGACACGACGTAAAACCCAGCATATATGTAGAGAAAGGTTGGATTGGACCAGTATACAAGTAGTTGGCGTATTCAGGCTAAAGCATAGCCCGTAATTTTTGGGTAAATCATGTTCCAAGTGCATGCACAGTGCACACACGACTATTCTAAATTGTATGTTTGTTTTTCTTTAACACAGGAACAAACAGTCTAATTCAGTTGTTAGGGCTTTTACTATCGAGCGCAATCCAAAGCATCAGCTTTTATATATTCCCTTTTCGTTCTGTTTTTGGGTTAGGCCGATGTTTATTCTTACCTGTGGGAGGTCGCTCCTTGGGGTAGCAGATCCGGAATAGACCCCTCGTCCTCGTGTAGAAGTAGTACTTGTTGTTCAAGCTGTCGAGGATCTGCTGGTTACCCGCCGAGTTCTCCGCTGCGTATGCCTAGAACAACAAATATAAATATGTATATGGCTGTTGCTAGGCGTCCTATAATCGGATGAGTAAATATAATTATTCGTCGGATTCGAGAATGAATAACATTATTTAGTCTACCGGTACAACGAATAAAGTTGTTGTTTAAAAAAAGAAGTGTAGCTAGCGATGGGTATGATTGTTTATCATTTCAAGAAATTCCTTTTTTTTTTCATATGATTTCACCTTTGATATTGACCACTTAACTATACATATATATTATATACACGTAGTATGAAACGAAAGTCCATAGTTAAGTGGTAAGTCCATATATATGTGATGTAGTGTAATTATACTTTATTTTTGAGGGTTTTACTTGTCCATTAAAATACAAAAAACAAAATTGCTCTAAAATTCTTAGGAAAATCATCAAATTAGGTTATTTTTCATACATACTATCGTTTACGTACTGTTTTTAGATATTTTGTAAAATTTTTAGAAGAAGCCTTACACGTGGTCAGTGGTCCTCCTAATATATCTTTTTGTTAAAAATCACGTCGATTACTCCATTATAAGATACTGTTTCAATTCCAATTTGTTCAAATTCCTCCAAAATGCCATAAGTAACACAATGATTAAAAAACAATGGGCGGTCTGTGCGCGGTCAGGTAAATTATTAAACTCGTAGGTATGAACACTTAGTTTTACTCTAGAATACTTAGAGCAGTTTATTTAATTGATATTGGTAGTTATTGGCTATTATACTATGGCATTTGTAATGCCAGTAACAAACAAATGTGGTGGTACGACAATTTCATAAATAACGCATCCAAACGATAAACGGGGTACCTAATATACCATGGGTACTCGATAGCACATTTCTTGTAAGACTATTTCAATTATAATTTTCATTAAGACACGAGAGAGATAATATTATTTAGTCATCAACTATCTACGCTAGTTTTTAGGGTTCCGTACCTCAAAAGGAAAAAACGGAACCCTTATAGGATCACTTTGTTGTCCGTCTGTCCGTCCGTCCGTCCGTCTGTCAAGACCCTTTTTCTCAGGAGCGCGTGGAGGTATGAAGCTGAAATTTATATCAATTACTCAGGTCTACTGTCCCTTGAAGCTGTGAAAAAATCAAACTTCTAAGCCAACGCAATCAAAAGATACAGCCGTTTATGCCGCAAATTTTCGACACTTGCAAGGGAATCAAAACCTACAGGGTGCTTCCCGTGAACTCAGAATCTTGAAATTTGGTACGAAGCAACGTCTTATAGCATAGATAAGGAAAAATTACGAAAACCATAAATTTGCAAGGTTGTACGGAACCCTCGGTGCGCGAGTCCGACTCGCACTTGGCCGGTTTTTTAGATAAATTCTTGTCATGCAACATTAGTAAATGAGTAGTTTTGTCTTATCGCGACTAAAATGATACGTGAGAATATTCGTCTGCTCTTATCTGTCTTCTACATTCTAATTACGTCCTCAAACTACAATGATTAACAATTGTACAGCAAGCCCTTATTATTACTAAAAATAGTAGAATCCTTAAATAATCCTCTATAAATGCGAAAGTTTGTTAGGATTGATGTTTGTTCCTAATGTTTCACCCAAAAATTACCATTTTTATTAAAATTTACTGTTTTATATGCTTAACATCAGAATAATATAATAGGCTATATTTTATAAATATATTTTGTAAAATACGAGTACAAGTCCACGGTAAACAATGTCTCGGGGGTCCGCCAGTCAGTAGTAAATAAAATTGCAGTCGCATTAGACACAGCTCATATCGTTGGTTAGTGGCAAGCATTGAGGCTGCGAGTGGCCCCATGCCAATATTCTGATGTTACGCCCCCAAGAGCAAGTTGTACATGCGCATAGAGAAACAGACCGAATACTAATGAAGCATCCATCCATGACACCCTCCTCACAGTGATAAGGAGTTTTTTTATCGACGTATGCTTTTAATATTCCGAATAGCCTGAATGTTACATGAGCATTCAAATATTTCAAAGTATATTTTTTTTCATTTTACCGATATTTTGATCATTTTTATGTTTATCATCCCAGCCGACGAGGCATCTTTGATGTTTAGTAGTAGTCTTATACACAAATTGTATGTAATTAAAAGCTCACTTCGTAGTGTCGTGTCCTCTTCAATAATCATGAGTAGACAATATAATGGGCCTAGGATTCTGTTCCCTAACTGTGGCTGGCGGCGGAAGCCCTCAAAGTCCGTAATTACTGGTCAGAACCGGCCCTTCCCGCATTCCTGGCGTGATTCTCAGGGACGCGGCGTGTTTGATTACCTTTCTATACGTAGATAATGCAGTAAAGAGATTTGTAATCAAAATCATTTTGGTTTGTTCTGAAGTCTGGACGCTATATAGGAAGAGATGCCAAGATGAGCAGATGCAAGTTTGCATGTTGCTTATTTTTAATGTAAAAAATTCTTTTACAGCATTTATGTGGGCAATATTCTTAGCATTTTCTTCGTCACATATAGGTACCTACTAATGTTATTTATAGACAGAGACAACAACGTGCAACGGTATTAAGATTGATTACAGATCCAACTAGTTTTTGGTTTGGGACCGGTTCACTGTTACATTCAGTGGACGCTGGTTTGTCCTGTTTCGGGTAAACCACCTATAGCTGCTCTACAAATCATTGTATTTATCAAATACTACTTTAATATTATTGCCAGTAAATACTAACCCAGTGGTTTCTACATTCGCTGTTCCACTCACTCAACAATGATGAATTATAGGTATATGCTGATTTCTTTGTAAGAACCCACTGCTAACTTAAGCACTCCATTTAAGATACCCGCCTTTTTTATTCCCTTTTTTTGATCACATGATTTTTGATCTTCCAATTATTTAGTAATCAGATACGCTTTCATTGCTACGTAAAATAAATCGTAAAACATCTTTTGATTGTTGCAGCTTCATTACCAGAACATAAATTCTTCAGCTATTATTAACATATCTTCTCATTAAATATCGGATTAAGGTTCAATCACAAAAGATATTTTAGCACATAAAAGAAAGTATCTCACATGGATGCATCGTCGTCTGCTTCTATGGCAACGGAAACCACACGATTTGCTGTGTCATCGAAATTCATTCTTGGAACGTAACAAAGCCCATTCATGGTGAGAAACTCGTAGCTTTCCATAGAGATGGGGTGAATGTAGTCACGGAATGATATCGTTTACAGGTTTCCTTGAGAAGATACTGTAACACTTTTTATACTAAAATATATTTCCTTTTTATTTTTGGCTAATAGAAGAGACCTTGCCCTTCGGTCTCGACTTGTGCCTCCTTGCCCCCCTGATAGAAATAGAAGATCTGTTGTTTTATTTACATTTATAGCCCAGTTGAAGGTAATCCACTTTTCATGCAAGAGACCAGGTTTATTTTCCGAAACACCAAAGGAGTTTCCAAAAACATACTCAAAATTACTTGCTCGGCGGCGAAGGAAAACATCCTGAGACATTTCCGCAGGCTCCAGAATTGGTTCTAAGGCATGTGTTGACCACCTGTTTAGGGGTCCGGTCCGATGCACTTTACAAAATTGGGTAGTTCTGGAAATGGAAGGCTGCCAACAACAATAAGAGTTTGTAATTTTGTATTTAATTGTTTTCATTGAGGAATTGCTGGAAGCAAAGACCGTATATTGCTGCACGTTTTATTAAATAAGTGAGTAATATTATAGTAAGTACAAAGTCAAACGTTATGTAGTCGACCGAAATCATTCTCCTCGATTTCTAAGATAACGGAAAAATCGTTTGGCATTGTCAACATTTGCTCATTCTCATGGCATTACCAAAGGATGAAATGGCAGCTGCAGTCTGTTTGCGGCATTCACAAACCGGTCAGTGCCTTACCACAGAGGGGAGGGGGAGACCACACTCTAGGCATTCGCCGTGTTAGAACATTAGATAGATTAGTCTGTGGACTGGACTTCCTAGTGTTTACTAATAGCTGTGTTGAATAGCTCAGACTTTCTCCTATAAGCGGTGATGTGGCTGTAGCTTATAATGTTAAGTATTTTGTGATCGTATTTTATTAAAGAGATAGTAGTAAGTATATGAAACTCGTTTTGCGTATACTGCGCTTACTTAGGGACCTCAGTACAACATTCTAATTACGTCTTTAAACTGTCAAAGGAATAAATTTTGAAAAGTTTAATCGTGTTAAATACGTATTGCTACTCCGGTTTATAAAATACAAGGTGACAAGAAAATCGAGAAACTAGAGAAGATAAAAAATACGTATGTCTACTAACTAACCGATTTGTATGGGGAGATGAATTTGACATTTCTTCTAGCAATTGTTCTTTCTGCTCAGCCCCCCTAGCCAAGATGCATAGCGCTAATGAAAGCTTATGATTTTATAAATTGACATCTATTGGATTGACATAAGCAGCGCTCGATGGCAAATGCTTATGTCAATCCTATACATGTCAATCTATAAAATCATTCGCTTCGTTAGCGCTATGTATCTTGGATAGGGAAGCTGTTCATTAGGACGCTCTGTATACGAATATCAATCAATTAAGTGCCTCGTGTGAGACAATCTGCACTGTATCTTAAATGCTCTAAGGAGACAACATACACTGTCACACAATACCGCTGGGACAGCAGTTTCGACATTGCGTCGCGGCTTTTTCTCCATGCGCAATAGGAATCCGATCGCATTCCCACGTCTTGACTTTACGCAAACAAGCCACTTCGGAATTACCTAATGTAATTATAAGCCGTACTGCCTAAGCATTAAGTGCTGTGAAAAAATGACGATGAATGATCAGAGGAGGGCTGTAATTCTAGTCAGGTATTTCCAGGGCTGCTTATTAAAAACTTTTATATCATTTTATAGTTACGTTACGAAGTTAGTTAGACCGAAGAACTGGCAGCTACTTCGGACAAAGAATTAGTCTAGCTATTCAAAGGGGGAACGCTGCCAGTATCTTCGGAACCTTGCCTAAAGGGACTCCTTTTAATAATATATTTTAGTTATTATCATTTCTTAAGGTATTTAGGTTAATTATAACGTTATTAAATTACTTATATACTTCCGAAAAACATAAACATATTGTTACGATATTGTTTGGTATACTTTGTAAATGTACGTGAAGTAAACGGCAGTACCAAGGACCGGCTGATTAATTGAGTTTCATTAAGTGGACTTATAAGCAGCACTAAAACTGAAAATTAACTAAAAAAATTGATCTGCTTTTCTTTACGAGAGTAAAGAAAAGCAGATCAAATCAATGTTTTTAATAGGAATATAAAAGGCAAAAATACTCAATATCCTGTGACATTTCAGCCAATCCAGCCCGTTTCAGATCACATGACAAAAGTTAGTAGAAATTTTTTTTATAAACCATCTGTACATCGACACCTACCACTACTCAGCTAATCAAACCCTCAATCTATTAGCATGACAACAATCAGTGGTTTTTCTTTACCACTTTAACCGGCAGAGTACAAATAGTTACCACAAAATATGGAACTCTATGCAATTAAAATATGATTAAAACCCAATGAAAAATTTTAAATGCCTATGTCCGTTAAAGGGTATCTCGAATAGCATTATGTTAAGAGAAGGGGCCGTAGATTGAGCAGCCCTGCTGATCACCCATCGAAGCGCGACGTGCATCCAACTCGAGTTCATCGCACGTCGTTTTTATCGGTATCGAGTGTCGATGTCGGAAGATATCAGATGGGAAAGTTCAATGAAAGTTGTCATTTAGCTAATATTTGAGGTAATACATACTGAATGGCTGGCCATAGTGGCCGAGTATTTGCGTAGCAATTCAATATTAAATATTGATTATTACCTAAGTCAATTTTTCATGTAGGTAATCTATTTAGAGGTAAGTAATTGCGATTGTGAAGATATGTTTGTAGGAAGTAATCTCTGGATATACCAATCATCATCATCAACCCGTAACAGCTCACCGCTGAGCTAAAGGTCTTTCCTCATACATAAGGAAATACGAACTCCACTCACTCATTACGAAATCTCCAAAACAGTAACATCTAGACTTTTGAAATTATATTATTATGTCACCTTTAAGTATTAGGGTAGGTAAGCAATAATATTCTTTCCCGATTTAACCCGTAAAGGGATCGGCTGCGATATTTCTTATATGCAAGTAACTAGCTGCTTTTCACCAGATTATTTCGGACCCCTTGGTCAGTACTGCCATCGATGAGTTTCAAGCGGTGCAGTAGGTACTGGCCGTGTCATCGCTCTCAATATTGAAATATCAAAACTGTCTTTTCTCAACTCTCAAGCTTTGCACTTAACACCCCATTGTGACAGGCACCTCCAGGCTTCCTCGGGAAGTTTTCCTTCACCGCCAAATTAGTGATCAAATATGTTATTAATACATACTACGTAAGATTTAGAAAAATTCGAGGCGAGGTCATTGCGAGGAGAGGTGTAAATCCGTAAGATTTTGATAAACTCATTGGTGCATGTCATTGCGAGGTGATCTCACTTCCAAAAATATAGCAATCAAAGTGAAAATGTGTGCATAAATTCTTTCACGGACCGTCCGGCTACATATTCGGTAGCTCAACATTCAGTATGCATACGGACAGGTGACACTTCCTTTCAGTTTCGGCCACTTTCGCCGCGTGCGCATCCCACGGCGTCCACTAATTACAAACCGCCATTGTCTGCGACTTTCGCTTAGTTAGAATTGGCTAGAACAAGAGTCTAAAGTCCGTACATAATGGCACAAGATGGCGACGCTGTTTGCGCGAAATATTGTCGTTTTTTGAAATGACTACAGAAAGCAGTCGCGTGGAAAATTCTTACGCTTGTTACGTGGCAGTGATGTTTGATAGTAACTTATTAAGACACTTTCGTAATAAATATAGGCTAGGGAACTGATGCATATTAACCTATGTTATTGTTAGTAATAGACTAGTAAGACGTTCTTGCTTCACCTTCGTAGGTAACCTAGAGAAAGCAAAAGTACAAAAAATAACGAAAATCATTGCACTTCAAGTACTAGACATAAACAATTAAGTATTGATTAAATCTCACAAGACTGTATAAAAATAGATCAATAGCCCAAAAGTGGCATTGTGTATCTGAAGTTTAACAAAAAAACTATGTTTTTAGTTTTTATAACGCGCGTTGATGTCTTTTATACCGAACAAGAAATATCTTGAAAACAAGTTCTAAGTCATTTCAAACCCATAGGTACTTATTTGCAATATTCACAGGATCACTATTGATTATGCAAACGATCTTCCTTGGTGCGCAGGCGCAGAGCTTAGGGACATTATGAGCAGTCACGTTTTGAATGTGTGATGGCTGTCTGTGCGAGTCGTAAATTCGTGGGTTAATGGCTTCACCAATGCTAAGCTACAACGTAAAGTTATAATAACAATAGATAATTTAGTATTACTTAATATTACTATTGATTAATGTACTAAATGCAATTAGTGAATGACCAGCTAAGCACATACACAATAAATATAAGTCGTTTTTAAGAAAATACATTCGTCTCTAGGATTATACTTCTTTATTTAGCCACAAAATTATTTAAAAACCTAATAAATACAATCGATTGTAATGGAGTCGTTATTCTAGTTATAGGTACTCTATGCTCTTATCCAGTTTAAAAAAAAAACGTTTAAAGGAACAATGGCGGCCGGCCCATCGTCCGGCGGTGCACTTGCGCACAAGTGCGACGGGACTCGACTCGCTCACCTTGCAATGCCGAGTCTCCGTACCAGGTATATTCACCCGCTGATGCATCCAGTATACGCATATCTATATAATATTGTATACAATGATGCGTTCTTATAGGTTGTTAGATATACTTGCAATAATAATTGATGAAGCAAGGGTATTATATTATAATTATTATATTATCAAGTCAGACGAGTTGTGAGTATTCCAGAAAATTCTTTAAATTTTGAAATGGGTTATGTTTTTTGTTTATTTATATTTTTTAAAAGACGTTTAGTTTATATACTAGCATTAAATCGGTGTACCTTCTGAATACCTACTAGATGGCTAGTTATATGGTATTTGACAGCCCAGTCAAATGAGTTAGGTACTTCTTATGATCTGTCTTTGCTATGGAAAATGTACTGAATACTGAGCTGAGACGTCATCATTTTTGGGTTCCGTAGAGGGTAAAACGGGACCTTATTACTAAGACTACTGTCCGTCTGTCACCAGGCTGCACCTCGAACCGTGATAGTTAGACAGTTGAAATTTTCACAGATGATGTATTTCTGTTGCCGCCATAACAGCAAATACTAAAAAAACTAAATAAAATAAATATTTAAGGGGGCTCCATACAACAAGCGTGATTTTTTGCCGTTGTTATAGATACTGGTACGGAACCCTTCGTCTTTGTAAACCAGAACCCGTATCGCTCAGGCATATCTGCAAATAACCACTGGTAGCTAGTTTCAATAAGCAGATGTTCTACTCGCTAAAAACTGGCCTACCTTGAATACTGAATGATGAGCGTTCACAAAAAGTGTTTTGCCATTGTATTTCGCACAAAGCTAGCAAACCGAAATGGGATGGGTTATGTTTCAATTTCCTGTTAGAATTACAGATTGATGATATTGATGATAACATGCACTTGTCCAAACGTTATTTCCTAAAATTATGGTCGTTATCTTCAAAAATAGTGAACAGATACAGTTGATTTTGATATCCATTTACAGTCCTAAGTTTATCCCCTGGAAAAATAGCAATTTCATTCATATTTTAGAATTAGTTTAATTCATAATTTTAGCATCAATAACCGCGAGAGCTCTCAGAATATGCAAGTTGAAGTGGCAATGGGCAGGCTACATTGCTCGATGAACCGATGACCGTTGGGGAAGAAAGGTTTTCGAGTGGCGACCACGAACCGGAAGGCCTCCCACCAGGTGGACAAACGACATCGTTAAAGTCGCGAGTAACCGGTGGATGCAAGCGGCAAGTTGCCATTCGTTGTGGCGTTATATGGAGGTCTTTGTTTAACAGTGAACGTCTTCTGACAACGATGACGACATTATTCTGACGCAAGTTTATAAGATGATTCGAATTTCTGGAGTCTGGGTGTCCTAAAAAAAACGAGGATGTTAACGGATTAAGCTAGACTAAACGCTTATTCAATCTGATTCAGTGAACAATATATATGAACACATATAGGTACATGTACCACGTTTATATTATTTTGAGGAAAACCTAAGGGTAATATTTTATCTATTAACCCTGCTAGTCTCAGCATTGCACTTAACTCAGGTACACTCAAGAGCACGTAAAGCTTAACACATTGGACTTTGTAACGTTCTTATTACAATCGCCTTACAGGTCAGACTCGCACTACAAGTGTAAAGCTTCATGTGCTCTTGACTATACTTATTATTAAACAGACTAGTCCCACGTCAAGTACAAAAATAAACACACAGGTTGTCCATGCCATATGTCGACGCATCATCTGCTGTTATTATATCCGACTATGTAATTTGATAGACGTCTCATGTGCACCTTGAAACAATGGCGTACAGTTTAATTGGAGAATTAAACTGACTCGGATGCCTTGGAAAATAATACACGATAACAGGAAACTGAAACTTAAAATTGTGACTTGTACAATGGAACCCTAGGCAAAATGCCTCCAATAATAAAATTGTTACATAGGCTGATAAATGGAGGGCGCTGAATTATGATGCTAACATCATAATTCAGCGCCTGTAGAAACGGGCATACCTACAGATCTTCGTTTGACTAGGGGTGAATATTAGGCGCTTACTTATGAAATTCACGTTTTGTATGGAGTTTTTAAAGCCGACATTATTTTTCATACTAACATCTCAATATTTATTTCAGGATCTAAATATCCAAATCCAACAAAACTACAGAAATTAGAATAAAAAATATTAGTCAGAATTTTTCGCCAATTTCATGGGTAAGGACCCAATAGGTATTCATAAATATATAAAAAACTAATTTCAGAACTCAGGGGCGTTCTTAGGAGTCTTCATCGTAAATTAGGTTAAAAAATGATGCCGATATTATATACTAGATACTGCTACTATAAAACAGACCAAGTCCAATTTTCTTATGCGCGCAGAGCCAGATTTCAAAAATTTTACCGTTGGAGGAAATTTTGAAAACGAATTAAACCTCAAAACTGGATGGAAAGTGACCTCAACTCGAGACAGGTTCTTTCGTCGTGAGGTCATCATGGAAATCCATTATTTACAAACATATAAACACTTACAATATACATAAATTGTCAAGACTTTTTGCAGAACGTCGAAAAGTACCTACCCATATAGGTACGGTGTTTTAGTTCACGTCCACGTATCTTCGAACAAAAATTATCAGAGATGTAATAGAGGGTTTACTCCGGTCGTTTTTTGAATGAAGGCAGTCTATAGATTAAAACCACTTTATTTATATAACATCACTCAGCATCCAGATTTTTCTTAGATTAAGTACCTATGCAGCGATCAAGTTACGTTATACCATAAAAGGTGTTACAAATCCACCGATTATATCAAAGTGTGATTATCAAAACTTCTTATCAGTTCTAGAAAGTTGTTCTAAAAACCTAAATCATTAATTTAATTCGAATCTCATCTTTGTTTAATATTGTTCTAATTACAAGTTTCACTAAGAGATCTATCTAAATTCATAGTCACGCGACGTTATCATCGTGATAGCAATTATTAAGGCAAATGTTTATTTTTTTATTTGAACTCCGACAAATCACAGATTTTAGTGGTAACGACTTTTACTCAAAATTGATAATTAATTACTTATCTCTGAGTAACATCACTACATAGTAGAAAACAAACTCGCCTCCCGTCTATCTGTCATATGTTTGTATCTTTGTTACGAATAAACTTAAAAACTACTGGTACCGATTTTAAAAAGTCTTCCACTAATGGATAGCATAGATATTATCACTGAGTAACATAGGCTATATTTCATTTCATACCCGTATTCCCACGGGAACGGGTACTCCGCAAATGAAACCGCGAGGAACAACTATAGTTATTCGGTAAAGACAACATGACCTCTCTAAGTCAACAAAATATAATACAATAATGGGAGAATAGTATATGAATGACAAATATCTGATTCAAGCTATATTTTTTAGACAAATCAAATACGTGGTTTTGCTTACTGATTAACTTTGTTTGAACTTTAATAATAATAAATTGTGGGACACAATTCGTACACGGTTATTTAGTCCCAAACTAGGCAGGGCCTGTACTATGGATACTAAAGAACTGATAAACATACTAAAATAAATATTAAACGACCAGACACGAAGCCAACAGAAATGTTCTTGTTCACACACAAATGTTGGCCCCGAGCTGCAGGGATCGAACCCGCGACCTCCGACTCAGAAGGCAGGTTCACTACCAACTTTATATACCTATATGTATCCGAACGATTCTAATCTATAAAAACGAACATGCCGCTTTTAATGACCAGTGAGAGCGAGAAATGCGATTGGGTCATTAAAAATAAAGATTTGATTTAGAGGATGCAGACCGCGAACCTAAGGTGAAATCGAATTCTATTCAGAAACATAGTTTTACCTACGTCATACATTTGGTCATTCAATTAACATCGTATATTGGAATCGGTCTTCTCTTTAAATATTTGTGTTTAAAAATATAATTATGGGTAAGTAATTGGATATCACTAAGTCGCTTTCTCTGTCCCTATATCCCTATGTCATTATGTATGCTTAAATCTTTAAAACTAGGCAACGGATTTTGATGCGGTTTTTTTTAATAGATAGAGTGATTCAAGAGGAAGGTTTTAGTGTTAGCATTGCACCTGTGCAAAGCCGGGGCGGGTCTCTACTCTACTATACTATAATACAATGAAAGTGAGCCCACCTCTCGTGCCTGAGGTCATGTATCTACGAATGAGTTGATGAATTACGGACGGTAAAGGAAGAAATACACAAACCAGTAGTCCCCAGAATTGGTTTTGAGGCGTGTGATAAGTACTAGCCCATAGTAGCGGCTGTCATATTTAAGAGTCTAAAGCATACCTTAACTGGCGAAATAAAGGGTACTTTTTCATTAAGTTTCTTGCTGGTTCTTCTCGGGGAACTGCATTTCGTCGGTGGAGATAGACTGCTGTTTACATTAGGCAATCTACATGGACGAGTTTACAGTGCCTTGTTATTAGACTATTGACATTTTAAAGTGTAATCTTTTGTACCTACATAAAATAAATGATTTTGAATTTTCTAGGAATGGAATTCCTCTACCAACCCCGGGAATAAGAGGTAACGTAATATACCGCTGTATTTATTTGTATAATTTTATAATTTCCCTTTTTTTATTTATGGTTGCCGTCCGGATAAAGCACGTATATTATATCATCATCAAGTCTCCAGTGAAAGGCCGGAAAAATATAAACAGTGGGCACTCTCCGTGGTTGTGAAAGCAAGCAATAGGTAATAACCATTGACGGCTATGGATTATCCACACTTTCAAACTTGTAAACTTTATTTGTTTAAAAGAGATCTTGTACCTCTTGTAATCGTTTTCGCTAACGTTGTGTCATTATTATGATAACCAGTAAAAGTAGTAAAAAATATATGGTATAATATCCCTATGTAATAGTCTTGTAAGTTTTTGATTGAAGGGTCCGCCTCTTCAGTAAATTGCCTATTTAAGTTTGCTAGAAATTTAATTATCGTGCGAAATGTTACGGGAATGTTGTTGTGACCGCAAACAGTTGTTCTTATTATAATAGGTATGTAAATGTAAGATTATTCTGCATTAACTAAAATCAATAAAAGCCTACCTCTTATGAGCATTTTAATTTTCGATACTTAAACAAAACAATGAGAAGGTAGGTACTAATTTTTATTGCTGTAAATTAGTTACTTTGCAGTGATATAGGTAGCACGTATAGAGCTTGAAACATTGACAACGTTCTTATTACAATCACCTTAGAGGTCAGACTCGCACTACAAGTTCAAAGCTTGATGTGCTCTTGACTGTACATCGAGTAATGTAAGTTAAACATATTATAGGCGTTTTATCTAAATAGCAACAAACTAAATCTTGCCCAAATATTTAGGTTGCGATAAGGTTCGTTGCACGCATGCAATCGCGGGCAGCCATTATTGCGACCGCGAACGATAAAAAAAATTGTGGGCTGGAATTGCTGGCAAGTTCTGTTGTAGGTTTTATTCCAGATTTACATTATTTTTAACCGACTTTAAAAAAAGAGGAGGTTTCTCAATTCGACCGATATATATTTTTATGTGTGTTCGTGGATAACTTAGTCGTTGGAAAGGAGATGTCCCAAGGGTGGTACCATTATAAGGAAACCCGGTCCTGATGATGGAATCCCAGAGAAATCGAGGGGAACCTTCGAAAATCGAAGTGGCAATGCTTTTTTATTAGGTAAGTAGGTACTCTTTTTAGTTTCCTGTTTGAAGTCAGTTTTTTTTTGTTTATTATTATACTGTATAAGGCAATATTATCACACATGTTGTATGTGTAGATTATCGGTTATTAATCTTATAATGATTGAAAATAGTACATACGGCCAATAACGAGTCGGTATTTTAACATTTTAGGCCGAGTTACGGCTAAAGAAAAGGACAATCAAATTCGGTTTCAATAAATAAGTTTAGCATTAGCACATCATTTTTGCTACAGTTTATAACTAAGTATCTTATACCAGCGACTCTTTTGTGACTCTCTCTGTTGTTTCAGATGTGTCTTCCAAATAACTATGAAAAAAAACAAACTTTCACGTTTATATGAAGATAACTAAATTAATCTCTTCATGGTTTGAGGTAATTCATGAACAGATCTTCATCTAGGTAACTGATATTATAATTACCCACTATACATAAGTATAGTGTCGCATACCCATTACCCATACTCAGGAACTCGCCCGCCTACTGTTGCATTCACACTGTCATTACCAACTGCAATGACGCTTGACCGTGCATCGTGCAATATCCGCGCTGCACTTGTGCAAGTTGCAAGTAGTACAAACTACACAACATAGTATTCATTCGATATTATACTGTACTTACGTGATACAAGTTCTAAAGGGGCAATAACGACGTTTTGAATAAAATGTATTTTCAAACTCTATCATTAATTTCTCAACAATAGCACTGCTTCACATCACATCACATGTAGTCTACAGAAGACAAAAAAATATAAAGAACTCTATACGTTGGAAGAAGGAAATGAGAACTTATTCTTCAAACGTCTTTGAAAAGCTGACTACAAAACTTATAATTTAATAAAAATACTGGACACAATCATGATAAACAAATGACTGGAATAAATGCCATAATATCTAAAAAAATCGAATCATAATTTGTTTTTCATTAAATTTTAATTGGGTATATAGTTTTTCGCATATTTAATTAAATTTATCGTGCCAGTAATCGACATGATATTTTCTCACTGAAGAGTCCTCAAATGAAATTTCCTGTTTTGTCATTGATCTTTTCTATTGAGCTAAGAAAGCGGAATAGTATGTAAGTACTGAGTCGGAAGTCGTGAGAAGTAGGTGCAATCGTGCTAAGAAAGCAGGTTGTCGGGTGTTTAATCACCCATTGTTGATGACGTGGTTGTGGCTTGCGGTGACAAGTTTTCTTCGACTGTTTTATCTATCAATTTTTACTGAGGTAGATACTTTAATTTAGTATACCTCAAGAGTCGATATCCGTAACGCTTGTGACGTCTTGTGAAGACAGTGAATCTTTAACGCAGGATTTATAATCAATTATTTATTAGTGTAACATGAACGAAATGTAGGTATTACGAGTATGTTCTTGAATATTATTGCAAGTACCTAATTATAACCTAGGTACTTAGTAACTGGCACCGCAAACCAAAATGTATCTAGGGTGCTTTTTCAACTAGCTGACCCGTGAACGTAGTTTCGCCATATGAATTTGGGGTGAAATAGTATGTTACGTACCAAGAGAAGTAAAATAAGAAATGTCTCAAATCACATGTAGGTACTTAATACATACATGTGATCTGAGGCTTTCTTATTTTACTTTTTTTTTATGATAAAAAAGGGGGCAAACGAGCAGACGTGTCACCTGATGGTAAGTGACGTCCGTCGCCCATGGACACCTGCAACTCAAGAGTCTCAGCTCGACGGAGGCGGAAAGCGGCAACGTTGTTTAGCGTAGCGTGCTGAAAGTTGAGGCTTTCCGCCCGGAGAGTTGATTTAATACTTTACAACTTATTACCTATACTACCTACTTACCATATATAAAAAAAAATTCAAACTCAAAATTCTTTTATTTCAGTATGTATTAAAAATACACTTTGAAATGTCAATATAAACAAGGCACACTAAACTCGTCCATGAGGATTGGCATTAAAATTGGTCGAGCCGTTTCGGAGGAGTACCTACAACCACAAATACCGTGACACACGAGATTTTTATATATTAGGTAGAAAAATATAAACGTATGTACGTATGTATTTCTTTTGTAAGCTTGTTTTTTATTGATCTAGCATTGGTACAAAATCACTGATTAAGTTCCGTCACATGTAATAGAATCTAACAATAGAAACGTGATATTTCACCAACTCCATCCAACACCAAATCTTTTTAAGGCCGAACTTTCGGTTTATTTTCGGGCTAAGTAAACGTTCCATCCGGTCCCTTGCCCAGGTAGAATAATAAACAAGTTGCTTTCATCTGTAAACTAATTTTTTGACTTCCTGTCTCAGTGGTCGTTCTTGGAGACGTTATTTTATAAAATCGAAAACTAAAACATTTTCTGAATAAGGTAAGTAGGTCACCTACCTAGAATTTAGTACCTACTTACCTATTATAGAATACTAGCGACCCGCCCCGGCTTCACACGGGTGCAATGCTAATACTAAAACCTTCCTCTTGAATCACTCTATCTATTAAAAAAAACCGCATAAAAATCCGTTGCTTAGTTTTAAAGATAGCATAGGTACAAAGGGATATAGGGACAGAGAAAGCGACTTTGTTTTATACTATGTAGTGATTATTTGAAAAGAGCTTTTGTCATGTATTTGATGAGGCTATTCTTTTGACATTGATTAAAACACTAATTTCGGTTTGCGCATGTGTAAACTTACGTTTACAGATTTTTTTTCGTATTTCGTACCTACATTATTTTTTTTACGTACCTACCTAGGTACTTCTTTCTTCTCGTTTCCTTCTTTCCTTCTTGTTTCCTCAAACATCGACAAGTAAACGGCGCTTGAACCAGTAAATTAATTCGCATAATCATGCAACTAAATTCAAAAGAACGTTTCTTACGTAAATAAGCGAACTGTAACTGGAAATTATAATTCTTGTAAAGGTTGTAAAGTGATTTTGCATGCAAGAACTTTCTTTGCATATTTTTATAGTGAGGTATAAAAGTAACCGTATTACGAGTATTAGAAGAATTTAGAATAACTTGGGACTGAAAGTATAGGTACTTATAGTATAATGCGGTTGAATACAAGAATTGTGTTACCTCTAAAGGCAATAAAATAAGCAATATTTTTTTAATTAATGACAGTAAGAGGGCGTAATGACTTCGCTAATTGAAGAGGTGGGTGTAAAGTATTCGTTTTTATGGAATGTGACACAAGAATACGATTTGATGTTTTCATGTAAGTATATATAAGGGAACTTTCTAATTAGTTGAATTTATTTTTTCAGAATCTAAATTGTTGGAGACGAAACATAGACTATGGCCAACCTTCATAGTGATGTGTTGACATATCAACCTTTTATATATCTGTGGTTGCCATAGCATTTAACTTGTTTGTTATTAATTGTCATAAAATAAATAATTGAGTTTACTGTCAGCCGTGTTTATATTCAGGTGAATTTCTCCTATAAGAAATATAAATAAAATAGTTTGTTCAGTAGATTTCCTTCCGTTGCGGCCACGATCCGCAACAACTCACGGAACTTTGGGACCTAGAAACCCTAGGTATAAATGATCCCGTCAAAACTGTATCACGCGCTGAAACGGCCGCACAAGTTATGGAGGATTTCAAGGCCACCGTGTCAGTAAATTATGAAGGCAGATATGAAGTGAGCCTTCCATGGAAGACTAAGGATGCAGAATTACAAAGCAACCGCAACCTAGCCATAGCTAGACTACACTCGACAACGAAAAAGTTAGTTCACATGAACGAGGTAGAAGCATATGACAGAGCGTTCAGAGAATGGCAGGAGTTAGATATTATTGAAGTTTCAGCTGATGAAAAAGACAAAGGACACTATTTAAGTCATCACGCTGTCATAAAAGAGACTAGTTTGACCACAAGGGTAAGACCAGTTTTCAACGCATCTGCCAAGGACAAGAATGGGGTTTCTCTCAATGAACTACTAGATAAAGGGTTAAATTATTTAGAGCTGATCCCAAAACTTCTTTTGAAATTCAGAGAGCATGCCGTTGGAATAATCTCTGATATAAAAAAGGCATTTCTCCAAATCTCAATTAAGCCAGAAGATAGAATTTATTTAAAGTTTCTTTGGTGGAAAGACAAGGAAATGAAAGAAGTAATGGTTTATAGACATCGACGAGTAGTATTCGGTCTCACGTCAAGTCCATTCTTACTGGGTGCTACTATAGTTCATCATCTTGAAAAATATAGCCACCCAGAACATCCACTCAGCAAAACCGCAAGAAGGTTACTAGAATCTTTCTATGTCGACAATTGTGTGACCAGTATCGAAACCGAAGCGGAGGCTAGAAAATTCATTGAAGAAGCTAAGATTCTGATGCTTGAAGGAAAATTTGAGTTGAGAGGATGGGTTACCGCACCGATTAAGAACCAAGAGATGACAGATAATGACAAAGAGTTATCCGTATTAGGCATGATGTGGAACACTGAAAACGATACTTTGCGATGTCGAATAGATTCCATAGAGTTCACAGAAAATCTCACTCAAAGACAGCTTATGTCAGTTGCCCAGAAAGTGTTCGATCCTATTGGCATAACCTGTCCCACAACGTTGATTCCAAAACTCCTGTTACAAAAGTCTCATAAGGCACATTGCAAAATAGATGCACCTCTGCCAGAAGAAATCGTTGATGTATATACAAAATGGTTGAAAGAGGTACATGAGTTGAAGGACTGCATAATCCCTAGACGCTTGACAAAGGCATCAGTCATGGAGAGCACAAACAGTATTCATGTATTCTGTGATGCGAGCGGTTCTGCTTACGCCACTTGCATTTTCCTGAGAAGTGAGTTCCATGGTCAAGTCACCGTCGAATTAATTACGGCGAAGTCTAGAGTAGCACCCATGGAGGAAATAACAATCCCTAGACTAGAGCTACTAGCAGCGTTGATTGCCTCTCGTCTCTACGCCCAAGTGGTAGAAAGTCTCGAGCAGAAATGTGAAGTATACTTTTGGACCGATTCAACGGTAGTTCTAACCTGGATTACCACCAACGGTAATTGGGGAGTCTGGGTAAAAAATCGGGTCAAAGAAATACGACAGCTTACAAGTGTAGAAAAGTGGTGTCACCTACCTGGCTCACTCAACCCGGCTGATTTACCGTCACGTAGCTGTTGTCCCAAAGCACTGAAAGAAAGCAAATGGTGGGAAGGCCCGAATTGGTTACGATCAGACAGAGAAGAATGGCCAAAGAGTGCATTGGTAATCACAAAGCCCATCGCAGTCGGAGAGAAAATGAAGACTGAAGAAGAGTTAGCAGTGATAACAAGCGACCTTGTAGAGGATAACGCTGTACTACAAGGCGTTATATATTTTTCGAAATATCCTATGATGATTCGAACGGTAGCATGGATTATACGATTTCTTCATAACTGTCGAAATCAGAATACACGTAATACCGGGAACATAAAGTTTGAAGAATATGAAAAGGCAGAGAGAATACTTTTAAAACTGGTCCAGCAACAATCAAGGAACAGAAAGTCCCCAGACCTACAAACATTCAAAGATGAAGAAGGTTTGATAAGGGTACGGACGGACGGACGGACGGAAGTTGTTGCTCACTGAGGAGACACAAACCTTCAAGACCCCGATCTTATTACATAACAATCATGTGGTGGTACAAAGACTAGTAGAGCACACACATCGATTGTTGAAACACGCAGGTCCAGGTACGATGATAACACAGCTTAGGGAATATTACTGGATAGTTACAGTGAGGAGACTGATCAAATCCGTGATTCGGAGATGTATAATATGCAAGAAAGACAAATCTAAATCGATTCATCTACCAGAGTCAATAAATTTACCAAGAGGGCGCACTAATCCGAAAGCAGTTTTCGAAGTGACGGGCATTGACTTGGCTGGACCACTATACTTAAGATCAGGAGAAAAGGTTTGGATAGTACTTTTTACATGTGCCGTGTACAGAGCTATACATTTAGAACTTACGTACGCACTTTCAACTGAAGCTTTCATAATGTCGTTACGCCGTTTTATAGCGCGAAGAGGCAGACCTCGAGTAATATATACAGATAACGGAACAAATTTTCACGGGACTGAAAATCAGTTGAAGGAACTCGATTGGCAGAACATCACGGCATTGTGCAACGTTCAGAAAATTAAGTGGATATTTAATGTTCCAGCTGCACCCTGGTGGGGTGGGTTTTTCGAAAGAATGATTCGTTCAACTAAAGATTTATTGAGGAGAAACTTGGGGAATTCAATCCTGGATTACGAAGAGTTATACACACTGATTTGTGACTGTGAGAGTCTAATAAACTCACGTCCTCTCACCTACGTGGCAGATGATGTATTACGTCCTCTTACACCGGATCTATTTCTCAAAAGTCTGGAAAATAGTGGAGTTGAAGACATAGATCACATCGACCATGAAACTTTGAACATTCGGTTAAAATATGTTCAACAGTTAAGGCAAGATCTACGTCAACGTTTTCGCTCCGAGTATTTGGCGCTTTTGGTTCTCCGGGAGCCCTCGACCACTGCAGATAAGGATATAAAAGTGGGTGAAGTTGTGTTAGTGGAGACCCCGGAAAAAAGAATTCACTGGCCCATAGGCGTGATCCAAGAGCTGAAGGAAGGTCGAGACGGAATTACACGAGTGGCGAAAGTGAAAACTAGAAATGGTATTCTCGAGAGACCCCTACAGCGGTTACATCGACTAGAAATTACACCAGACGCCGCAGATCATGGACGATTAACTGCAGATCAGCCCACAGCAAGAGCCACTAGGAGTGGTCGTCAAATACGACGCCCACTTCGTTTCCGGGAGTGATGTTGGAGACGAAACATAGACTATGGCCAACCTTCATAGTGATGTGTTGACATATCAACCTTTTATATATCTGTGGTTGCCATAGCATTTAACTTGTTTGTTATTAATTGTCATAAAATAAATAATTGAGTTTACTGTCAGCCGTGTTTATATTCAGGTGAATTTCTCCTATAAGAAATATAAATAAAATAGTTTGTTCAGTAGATTTCCTTCCGTTGCGGCCACGATCCGCAACACTAAATAGCAAATTACATACCTACCTAGCATATGATATTATTGGATTTATGTAGGTATATAATTTTCGTAAACCTATACTTTATTATAAAACTAGCGGTTCTGCGCGGTTTCACCCGCGTAGTTCCCGTAAGATGAAATAATTTCTCCCGTTTTTTACACATTTACCACTATTTCTTTGCTCCTATTGGTCGTAGCGTGATGTTATATAGCCTATAGCCTTCCTCGATAACTGGACTATCCAACACAAAAAGAATTATTCAATTCGAACCAGTAGTTTCGGAGATTAGCGCGTTCAAACAAACAAACAAACAAACAAACAAACAAACAAACAAACAAACAAACAAACAAACAAACAAACTCTTCAGCTTTATAATATTAGTATAGATGTTTTACAATAATTATTAGGCTAATGTTATCCTGTTCTTAAACAAAAGCCACAGACAACCATGGAAATATCATGCAGAGGAAGTGGAAACTTCGTAGGTATGCTGTTTGCATTACCAATTGTAATGTTACCGTACCTAGTGACTAACTTTTCCAAGATATGCAAGTTTAGAGATGCTCTCACAGATTTTGTCACTTTCACGATAGATTTCACCTATGCTTTTCACTGTGTCGCCTGAGCCAAAACGCAGATGCAATAGGCTGATTACATAAACATTTACATGCAGAAAATGTTTCACATTATCTCCGTGTTTTAAACATTTTGAAAGGCAAACTTAGGTAAGTTGTATGTGTCTATGTAAATTCCAGTAAATACGAGTAAATTAAATATTTATTAAAACACTCATTTGATATTTATATCTTATTTCGATATAAGAATCGATTAAATATCATGAGGTAGAATCGGCGGGAAAAATAGTTTCTAAAATTAGATGTCATTATTTTTATCGACATGAATAATAATGACGATAGTCTTTATAATTTTAAGATTGACCTTAAAATATCAATAGGTACATATTATGTAGGTACTTGCCTATTTTAACAGTTTTGAAACCGCTTCATTCGACGACATAAGTTAGGTTAGGATTACCAACCGTTCTGTTTTCCCAGGACATGTTCTAGATTTTATAGTGCCCTGGGATGAACTGAATAGTTTTTAAACAGCGTCCAGGGTTTATAAGCGACCTGATTGTGTATTTTAAAATTCGCTAGCCACTTTTACAATTCTTACGTTCTATTACAGACGGTTTCGGTTCGCAAGTATTCGCGTGCTGTTTTACAGCAAAGGCGTAACGTGCCACTCGGTGATATCTCTTTCTATTACTGTGTCCTGTTTTTAAACTGAATTGTGCTGGTTTTTTCAAATCCTAGTTTTTTTTTAAATTTGGGGTTGGCAACACTATGTTAGGTCATATTTATTTTACAATTTCCAGACAAAGCATAGCACTACGTCTTTGTACAGGGGGCCAATTCTACTAAATGACAGCGGTGATAGTTGTATGACTGTGGTCACTCAATGGTGATATTATGTCAAATTTTGACACTTTTCGTATTCTGTTAACTGTCAGTTTTCACAATCATTCAACTATCATTGTTGACCACTTTTGGTATTCTACTATTCCTACCATGGAATGGCGCTGTCCAGTGATTGCTTTTTTCCCCTTATTTTAAGGCATTGGCAATTTAGCCATCAGCCCTAAACACGACACGAAATTCAGATTTTAGCTCGGCTTCAGAGTCTATGCACAAAAATACACAAGTTTCTTCAAAACTTATCGAAATGTCACATGTACCATAAATAAAATCAATCATCTAAAGATTTTAGTGCCGAAAACCCGAAATAAAACTAATGACAAGCAAGGTAGTAATAGTTATATATGGTAGGCAACACCTAACGTAGTCCATAGTCATTCCATTGTTATGCCACTATGATTTTAGTGGAATACAAATTAGATGTCATAGTTGCCAGTTGCAGCATAATGGAATGATAGTTCGATGACAATGGCTGACATTTAGTGGAATTGGCCCCCAGTTAGTAAAATGTAAATGATTTCTAGTAAGCCCTTTAAGCATTCAAAGGCAACTCTTATTTCTGAAAAAGGACAGGTAAAAAAATTTACGAGATGGTGTGTCCGTCGTAACGCAACTCAATAGTCGGGTCGCAAAAAAATACCAACGAGCGTAGTATTTGACAAAAACTACGAAGCGCATAAATTGATTATACAAGGTTGAGCTTTCAGTTTTTTTTAATATTTTAAGACGAAGTAAGTGGATGTGGTGGGTTCAAAAATCCTTTATCTGGATGATTTTTCGGATATTACCTACCTTGGTCTATGGAAATTAAGCGCAACATAGAGGACGAAGTTTTTGTGATTTCGAGGAATTACAGGTAGGTACGGGCCTAAGAAAGTATTTATACAGGTGTTGCAAATTGACTATTAACGGGGTAAGTTTAGGTAACAAGGTATATACCTACCTCCACTAAATTTTAGTTGATTCTATAAAAATCTGGAATTAAGTAGGTAGAATGGTTTTTTTCAACCACTTCTCTTAAAGGTTCTCCGTACGGTACTATTGTCTATTATGTACGTACAGCATTTTGAGTGTATTTATTTATTGTGCACACACAGGCACACAGACAAAGTCCCCGACATTAATTATGTGTCATTACTCATTAGTAAATGACTCATTACTAAAGTTGAAAAGCATTAGGTAGGTAGGTACTTTCATAGATGACATAGGTAATCAGCAAGACATAGTGTTTTTCACAAATATCTTTATCTACACGAGTTAGTGCACAGGGGTCCCTCGACGTAGTACAGTTACGCTATTTGTTGGGTCATTTAATACGTGCATATTTATGCATATCGTGTCTGCTGTAACGGTGCCCCGGCAAGGACTCCAAAGGAACGTGCTACAACTTTGTTGGTAGATTTTATCGGCCCGATTCAATCGGCCTTTTTAGCACCTTTTTTGAAGAATGGAAGGAAATGGTGCAAGTAGGTATACGGAGATCGTCTCGCGTGCGTGCCCTGCATTTTTATTATTATTGTTACATATTGCCTATTTTAGTTCATTTAAATAATAAAACAGAATTTGCATTTTTTTGTAACAAAAATTTAACGTGCTGCTTTGTTTGTAAAATTATTTATATACCTAACTAATATTCATCCGTAGGTAAGTATCTATAGTTAATTGAAACTTTAAAAATATAAGAGGTAGGTACATAAGTTATGTACCTATTCTTGTAGATAAATTATAAAGTCAGATTGTTTACCCATTTGTAGACTTACCTGTTATGCATATCTATAGAAAAAAGTAGAGTTTTGTGGATTGATTCAAAAATTACGTGAAGGTAGACTGGGATTTAAATTATAGACAATTATGTAAGTAGTACGTACGTTAAAAAAATATCTTACCTGTATATTACTGCGCTTTACTTCAATATAAAGCCAGTTATCTGTAGAAAATGCTATTGCCATTAGCGCAGCAGCCACGATTGCTGTAATGGTCGCTATAGACAAAGTTACCGCTGAGCAAGGCATTTTTACAGCCTTTGAAAGACAGTGAAAGATAGAAGAGCTAGGTAATAATAATCACAATCACAACACTTCGATATTCCGATGGATCACCTATACAGCATTTTCGTAAGCACTTTGACGGAACGGAGAACACGACACACGACTCACTATATAATAAAAACTCATATGAATGCGGTCATCGCCTGCAGCATACCGAGTTCGCGCGCGAGACTTCTTTGCCTACTTCGTTTTGCCTTGCTTCGCCTTGCCGCTCTCTTGCGGATGTGAAACTTTCGAAAGCGAACCAACTCCTCCAAGTGGCGGGAATGTAAATTAAAAAACTGGTTTTGTTGTGTTGTCTGTAATAAAAATGATAATACATTTTGTAGAAAATTCATGAAACAAATTTTGATAAGCCTGGCAACACCGACTCTCAGTGTCACTTTTCTTTTTGGGCTTTTTGGCGGGAATCCGAAGAGGGACGTAATGTTTTTTGTATATTTTTTTTCATTTTGCTGTATATTTCGGGTTTTGACTCATAGTAGTGATAGGGTGAGGCCAAACGAGCGTAATTTCGGTTGCAGAAATTCTGCCCGACAGAAATTCTGTTGGGCTGCCAGACGGAGCGTTTTTTGTGAGTCGTGAGTAGCAGAATATATCTTATTTCTCACTCCCTCTTGAGTGATCCGTCACATTCCACTCTAGTATCTCTTTCACACATTGTCTATGTCTACCCCATCGCCCCGCGAACTGAAATTCGGTCCGCATAATGCATGTGAGTCGGCAGACAACTCATTTTGCGTGACCGTGTGAATCAAATAGGACTTTTGTATGAAACCGAATGCAGCAGAATTTCAGCGACCGAAATTCTGCAACCGAAATTACGCTCGTTTGGCCTCACCCTTATAGATATTATGTGGAAAGTGTCCGGGAAAGTGTGCAGTGAGTGGGAAATTCGATAAAATGCGAGACATGGACATTTTTGGATTGCCTCAAGAAGTCACAATAAAGTCTTCAGAAAAAGTGCTATCATTTTACTGTTGATAAGAGAGAGAAAGAAATAAATGTAGAAAGTATTAAAGACTCTGAATTTTTGTGCATGGACTCTGAATCAGAGCCATTTAACTAAGATTAAAGTGTAAAATAAAGACTTGGTTTAAAGGCCTAGTAGCCAAACCATACTCCTTTTTCTTTAGGTTTTTTTCTTGTATATAGAGCTTGGATATAGAGGGTCGAGGTAATTTTTTGTTGAAAAATTTTCATTTTGCTGTATATTTCAGGTTTGAGCTATGAGAAAAGTGTCTCTGAAAATGTGCAGTGATTGGAAAATTTGATAAAATGTAGAAGCTGGACATTGTTAAGAAGTCACTACTCACAATTGTAGAATAAAAAACATTTGATTTACAATATACTGTCAATGATCAAAAGGTGATGAATGAAGTGTCGAAAACACGGATTTTTTGTGCAACGACTCTGAAACTCCGATACTTACTATAAAATAAAAATTATTTCTAAAAAAATAAATAATTGTTAGATTATTAGTTTATAAGATTATTAGTGAATGAGGATCAGTAAAGTTATAGCAAATCCATTAGAAATAGTATCCACGTTATTCTTTATGATATAAGAGTGATATATCTTTTTGAATTATCCAAATCGGACCATTACTTACGGAGATATTAAATAATAAACATAACATGCCGCTCCTGTAGCAAAACTCAATGAGCGCGGGAGCATGGTGACGTCACTGTGACGGAACCGAGCTCGGCCGGCCGGCCGGCACTCACGATTTGAGGAAGTGGCGCGTAATATTTGTGTGGTTAGAGTGTAATTTTGTGATATTTAAGTATAAAACAAAAGTACTTACATAATATGAGTAAGTACTAATAAAGTAGAAGCAGGTTTTGTGCAAACTCAATTCTATAACCTTCCAAAAGTGGATTCTTCATTCTAAGTTGGTTGGTCGTTGGAAACTACAAAGGTAAGGGTCCTGCTTATTTATCTACGATTACGTACATACGTACTTATTAGTACTCTTAAATTTGGTAGTGGTTGGTAGGTGTAAGAAAGAATGAATATAAAGTGTAGGTACAGAGACATATTTAGAACTTATAAATTTTGTTTACAGTATCTTGATAAACGAAAGTTGTTTTTTGTTTATTCATACGTAGGTACATCATTACGCGGATGGCTTTTTAACCTATGTACTTGCACTTTATCTAGTGATCTACACTTGTTGATCAAGGTATGACAGAAACCTGAATATTTGTTGACAACAGCTGGTTTTTTTGCCATCTCGCTTTTTGTTACAAGTCAGTCGCTCTGTATGTACTTAGGAAGGATGACTTGGTATAAAGCAATTTTTTAGCATTTCTTACCTCAAAAATAAAAACGGAACCCTTATAGGATCGTTTTCTTGTCCGTCTGTCTGTTAAGAAAATCTACTTCCCATTGGTCTAGCTAGAGCTATGAAATTTGATAAGAAGCAGGGCCATATGACACAAGTAATGGAATAACATTAATGCACCCCTGTTGAGTAAAGGATGCTAGGTGCGGACTCACGCACGAAGAGTTCCGTACCATTTATCTATAAAAACGGTAAAAAAACATGTTTGTTTTGTGGAAGCAATTATTTAAGATCTGTGAAAAAGTACAAGGAATCGTATTTAAAAAAATATATGGGAGTACCCCCTTAAATTTTTGTTTTATTTTAAATGAATTATTTATTTAAAGTGTGTTATAACTAAATATTCTGTGAATATTTGAAGCAGGTAGATACCTGTTGCCGTTATCAATATCGAGCAAACATAAGCAAAAAATATTTGTTGTATGGGAGGAGCCCCCTTAAATATTTATTTTATTCTGTCTTTTAGTATTTTTTGTTATAGCGGCCAGAGAAATACATCATCTGTGAAAAATTTAAATGTGTAACTATCAGGGTACATGAGCTACAGCTTTGTAACAGTCGGACGGACAGCGGAGTCTTAATAATAGGGTCGAGGTTTTTTACACTTTGGGTACGGAACCCTATAAATTCACTTCGCTTCGATTCAGCTATTCACATAATATGCTTTTAGAACTTTTCTAGCTGCTCCGGTAGACACCGCACATACATACATACACATACACACGTAAATTTCGTTGGCAACAGTCCTTTCGTAGAATACGAATTTGCGCTAAAAATATTATTCACTCTTGATTTTTACCCGAGTACGTCCCTGTGTCATCGTATTATCCTTTGAATATTACACAGAAATGGGAACGAGCAAATAGATAGGTACCTACGTAGGTTTATCCACAATACTCAGGAAAAGTAAGGTATGTTTCTATAAATACAGCAGGATTAAAAGAAGAGAAGGTACACTACACGTACCACCTTATTTAAATGAATATCAACTAAATAATAGGTATATTATAGTTAGGTAGGTACGTACTTCGAAATGATCTTCAAAGTAATGTCTTTTAGCCTGGGCAGAGGGTGGAGTTTTAACATCTCTTTTTACAACGGAATACCATTTTTTACGAAGTTTTGGATCTTTCGGCACCTTAAAAATAGTTTTTCTGGCGTTTTTATAGAAGTGTTTGTACATTTCGGTACTATACAATATTTGCACATAGTTAAAAACTTGAATTAGATATAAATCAGACACTTAATTTCTTTTAAAAGTCCCAATTAAAGGAACAAAACACACAAAGGAACAAAGCCTACGGCTGACTCGCGGCTTCCGTCACAATGACGTCACCGCTACCGCGGCGGCTACTCGGTGAACTTCGCTAGGAATTCGGTCATAACTTTGTCAATTTTTGTCGTAGAACAAAAATTTTTGTACTGTATGTTAAGGATTTCTTAGCTCTATAAATCTGCATTCTCAACTAAAAACGTTACGGATTCTCATTAGTTAGTTAAATAAAGGCTTAGTAGCCAAACCTTGAACACAAAAAATCAAATAAATAGGAAAATGACAAAATTGACAATGACAAGGCTTTTTGGCGGGAATCCGAAGGTCCGTCATGTTTTTTGTTTAATTTTCATTTTGCTGTGTATTTCGGGTTTTGACTCATAATAGTGATAGTTTATTATGTGGCAAGTGTCCGTGAAGGTGTGCAGTGAATGGGAAATTCGATAAAATGCGTGGGATGCATATTTTTGGATTGCCCCAAAAAGTCACAATGAAGTCTTCAGTAAAAGTGCTATCATTTTATTGTTGATAAACAAGGGAGGGATGTAGAGAGTGTTGAAGACACTGAATTTTTGTCCATGGTCTCTGAAGCAGAGCCATTTATCTAAGATTAAATAATGCCTTTAGGCATTAAGTTCGCCATGTGTACATTTTCTTGGTACATGATGTTAAATAAATAAATAAGTTAAATTATATTTCTGCCTTCGTGTCCGAACCGAGTCCTAAATTTACTTATAGATATATGTGTCTCTAGTGATCGTCATTCACACGGATTTCAAAGCTTAGTATTATTTTAAAAAATAAAAGCATTTTTCAGTCTGGCAACATATCTGTCACCCGTTTCCGTTAAAGTCCGCCATATGTCATTACGTGTTTCCGTGTTCGTTGTTCACTACGGTAAATTTTATAAAATTGTTTTTTCAGGTTTTAAAAGACTTCAAGATGCTGAAATGGAAAAATGAAGACTTGCAGGAACTCCGTGAGGATATTGAAACGTTACTCAAGACATTAAAAGAGAGGACAGATGCTGATCAGCACGATTTCGTGCGATAGAAATAATTGATGGGCTTGCACCATCCTCGTCGTCTAAGCTGTCGAGAGTCAGTCAGAAGTTGTGTAGAAGATAACAAGAGATAGAAATGAGAGAATATCCAGACGAGGATAATTTTCTGAAAATAACACGAACTGCTCCACATAAATTCACATGTTACACAACTGTCTACAAGAGGTTGTCGAATTGCATTCTCACTTCTGCTAATTGGGTGCTACGCATTGCCTGCAGGGCTCCAGCTCTCACCCTTGACACCTCGATCACGCGTTACGCACTGCCTTAGGGGTTGTTGCTATCGCTGATCAGAGCACCATAGCTCTTCCTGCTGCGGAGTTAACCTCGTTAACACCACAGTTCAGGAGGTAGGGTTAGCCTACGGGGCCTCGTCCCTACGGCGACACTCTGACCGACATTTTGAATCATGGATCTGTATCACTATTACTGGAGCCACAGTTCAACAGGTAGTGTTAGCCCAAGGGGCATCGTCCCTAGGGCGACACTGACCGAAATCCTGCACCAGGGAGCTGTATCACCATCACTGGGGTCACAGCTGAAAAGATAAAGTTAGCCTAAGGGGCATCGTCCCTAAGGCGACACTTTGACGCAACTTCTGCGTCATGGAGCCGAATCATAATTACTGGAGCTGCATGAAGACGAAACTAAACTAAAAAGTTGCCTACAAGTTGAAACTGACTATGTATGTACCTATTTGTTTAATAAGTTTGAGTATGTGGCGGTTATAACTATAGCTATTTTACTCATAATGTATACTGTACTTCCATTAGGAGTATGGTGAGAGATTGTGTAAAGGCAGGATGTTATTTTGCTGATGCTGGAAACAACAATTATTATTGTGGAAAAATAATAACAATCTCACGCCTTTTATCCGCGATGGGGTAGGTAAAGGTATTCCATTTCTGGATATACTTACCCACTTTTCACGATATATTCTTTGGACCCTTATTTATTTCGAAAAGAAATAAAATATTAATAATATATACATAACTATATATATAGGTATGTAGATGTCTAGAAGTCGAAACAAAATACTTAGGTAATATTGCAAAATCCATAAGTGCATTATTTTTACAAGGATTAACAGCTGCTGTGAAATTATACAGGCCCGGTGCTGGCTAATGTTTTAAAGACAGCGAAAGAAACTATCCTCGAGGCAAAGGACAAAGACAAGAAAGTTCTTGTTCGGTGATACCTAATTTGTTTGAAAGTATAAAACCACAAATAAAATAAGCAAAAACAGCTAAAAATTGCGACATCAGACACCACAACAGATGATCTTCAAAGTAAGATTCATCAACAACAAACCCAAATCAGATACTTTAAACTGAAGGGGCCCGCCTCCACAGCTAAAGCAGATGAGACTACAAGTTGAGTGGCAGCTGGTGGGTAAAGACCTCAGCAGCAGCAGACAAATACACAAAAATCATCGCTAAAGGTCAATTTATCACTGTGGAGGACTTTAACTATTCATTATAACTGGAGGAAAACACTCAGGATAAGGTGAATCTGTCTTACATTTCGGGATACAGCATTCCTTTAGGAAAGCCTCCGAAACAATGACTAAATATAGGTATATAATCAATCAGGTAATTCATACAATAACCAGGTGCATACTATACCTACAGAGATCTTGAGACTCTTAGAATGTGAAGGAATCTCACGTTGTGGCCCACATTATAATCAATTTATTTCTAAGGTATTTCTAGTACATACCAAAACCAAATAACTTTTTCAAAGTCATAATTAACCTCAAAAAATTGAAAAAATAAATAATTACATACAAAATCATTTCAAGTTGAAGATGTAAGATCTATCATTAGGTTAAGTAAGTCCAGTGATATCCAGCATTTATTTAAAGGTTACATATTTCTTAATAGGTAACTACTTATTCATGAAGATGACATAAAATAAAATCTTAGATTTGTTTTTTGGGATGGTTTGTATTATATAAATTAATGTTCACCCATTGGGCCTGAACACAGTACTATGTCTGGTAATCAAGTTAATAAAACAAGTAAGATTTGCAAATTTTTAGGATTCTTAATTCTGATGGATTCTCTATAAGAATGTTTGACTCAAGAAAATTATTAGGTATATTAAAATATAAATTAATTTTGTTCAAACAACTATTACGACATTGTAAGACAAGAGTGATTGTTCAAATTTTTGCTACCCTTACAACAGCATACCCAGCCATTCAGTACGACTGTTATTTTATTGGTGACTGTAAAATAAAAACAATCGGAGCAGTGGGAAAAAATATTCCCACTCGTCCTACCAATCGGAGTTCCGAGCGGAGGACTGGGAACAACCTAGAAATATTGGGCGATCGAAATATCTTGCATTATTTAAATAATGGTGCTAATGATAACGGTAAGGTGAGAATATAATCGAATAAGATCAATACAGTCTCGTAATTAACAAAATGTTAAAGAAGAGTAGAATATAGAAGAAACTAACATAATTACCTGGAAGTAATGGTGATAGCGATTTTTGAGTTCCTTTTCAGAAGAGCAAAGACTATCATCATTCTGAAATTCTTTTTCGAATAAATAAGACAACTGCTGAATTAGACAAATAATATGGGTATTACTCAATTTGCTCACTTACGCTTACGTACGACCTGGATGTAGTAGGTATATTTGTATACATTCCTGCTTATGACGTACTTATAGTAGGAATATCTCTAGAGAAGAAATCTTGTTCCAGATTTCTCAGGTGCGAATAAAATTAAAAGATATGAATATGAATATATACATATATATACAAATAAAAACTACTATTTACATGCAATAGTTAGAATTTAAAAATGAGTATATTTTCAAATATGCTTGCATCATATATTACCTCTAAAGAAAATTACAAGGAATCTAGAAAGATTTATGTTAATGCAAAAAAGGATTTTAGCTGAGTACCTATAAATACTTTGGAACAATCAACAATTTATTTATTTGCAAGAACCTAGATTAAACCTGTTACAGGTATTTTTTATTGGTTTATTAATGGATTTGCAGTAGTTTTCGCACAGTTGTAAGACTCATTCTAAGAATAGGAAAAATATTGGGTATTGATAGTGTTAGATAAAATTGTTTTGATCTAAGTTGATAGTCTTAGATTTTTGGTGTACCAAAATTTCCTCGATTTCCAATGTTTAGGCCCCACTAAACTATTGGTTTACCCTTTCAGGAACCCACACTCTCTACCTATACAAGCAGCTTACTCTGGTGGCAGGGTGACGCCAGGCAGGCATGTATGTATCAAGGTATTGTAAAAGTGTTCTGTGTTTCAGAGTATTGACATTTATGAAAACAATATGATCCTGTAATGTATATACTGGTAATTTTTTTTTTTTTCAAAAATATATAAAAAAACATATATTATTTGTACCTACAGAATTGTAATATCTGTGCCTAGGTATACCTAAAACGTTAGTGGTTATATTCTCGTTGGGTATACCTATATGTTGAAACTTCTGTCTAGGATGAAATTTTTCGCCATTTCTAAATTCAGTTAACAATTTGTGCCACACCAAACTCAGGCAGATCGGCCCTTCGTTTTATAAATTTACAAGTTAAGTCACTATTACAAGAATGTGATAATTTTACAATTGATGACAATTATGACCTAATCTGTCTAAATGCCATACTATGGGGATCATTTTTTGTGTTCGGATCATCTGAAGAGAATGTTTCATAAAGAATAAGTAAGTATATTATTATAACCATAATAAATATACAGTTCTTTACCTTTAGTGTTAGCTACTGGACAATGGGTTCACTCCTACTCTGTCTTCTATATATGATAACATAAATAATATTGATATTAACACACAAAATATATTTAGCACTATAGTGTGCACGATAAAAAAGAGCACATATTTCATCAAATCTCTGATCTGAAGTTTGAAATAGTTTTTAAAGTAATGTTTGCACAACTTTAATAAAATCCAAAAACTGCTCCATAAAAAGTTTTCTGATTAATTGGGATTCTGCCTGTCTATTTCAAGTTCAATCCTGAAATATCTCCACTGTCCAGCCTGCACCTTGCTCGATTAGTTATTTAAAATTGACTAAAAATTTACGTTCCAGTAATTTTTCTTTGTTCCAAAGCTTCATAAAACTTTATTCAGATAATTTTCAACACAAACTTAGAGTAGTTAGATAGCTCAAAACAATAGTCGCTGATTGAGGGATTTATACGTATTTATGTAGGCTGCAACACTTGCTACCCAAAATGTAGGCCTATAAGAAAAAGGCTCTATAATAGACCCAATAGCTAAAAGAAAGATGATTTGCTTAATTCGTAAGGTTTCATTTGGCTGTAGATATATCTCTAGGTTGTTTACACCTTTTCATAGTTATCTTACACCTATTTACCCGACTGCGCAGGCTACTTTTAATGTGTTAATTTTATTATTATTGTAGTACATACAGTGTAAGAGTTACTGATTATTTATTATTCTTTAAGATACCTGTTATCTATCCAAAACCTAGCAAGTACCTTCCTACGATATGGAAATAAAAAATATATTTACTTAGACAGGGAAGTATAATTTAGTAATATTATACTTTTTATTGTTTTATAAATAAAACAGCTTTGAAAATCTATCTATAAGTAAATTTAGGACTCGGTTCGGACACGAAGGCAGAAATATAATTGATGGTCAAACGAACTTACCTTAAGTGAAGTTCGACCCATAATTATATGAGGCCTTCGTGTCCGAACCGAGTCCAGCCCTCCCAACCCTGGATCCAAAGTTTGGATCTACCCCTAAAATATTTAAACTTTGAACTTAAATGACATATGGCGGACTTTAACGGAAACGGGTGACATATATGTTGCCAGACTGAAAAATGCTTTTATTTTTTAAAATAATACTAAGCTTTGAAATCCGTGTGAATGACGATCACTAGAGACACATATATCTATAAGTAAATTTAGGACTCGGTTCGGACACGAAGGCCTCATATAATTATGGGTCGAACTTCACTTAAGGTAAGTTCGTTTGACCATCAAATTTACAACAGACTAGGCTGTATGGGCTAGATCCCTTTGCCTTTCCCTAAAGGGATAAATAAAAAAAATTACAATGACAATGACATGGCTTTTTGGCGGGAATCCGAAGAGGGACGTCATGTTTTTTGTATAATTTTCATTTTGCTGTGTATTTCGGGTTTTGACTCATAATAGTGATAGTTTATTATGTGACAAGTGTCCGTGAAGGTGTGCAGTGAATGGAAAATTCGATAAAATGCGAGTTATGGACATTTTTGGATTGCCTCAAGAAGTCTCAATAAAGTCTTCAGTAAAAGTGCTATCATTTTACTGTTGAGTGAAGTTAGGGATTTGGAAAGTGTTAAAGACACTGAATTTTTGAGCATGGTCTCTGAAGCAGAGCCATTTATCTGAGATTAAAATTTACAACAGACTAGGCTGTATGGGCTAGATCCCTTTGCCTTTCCCTAAAGGGACAAATTAAAAAAAAAATGACAATGACATTGACATACACCCACAGACCATAGCATACACCGAGCCGATTTGCTTTGCTTCAATCAATGGTTTTTCGTCTTTTGATATCAAAAATTTAGTATTTTGTAGCCATCATGGCCGAGTTTGGAAAATACGATGAAGTATTAACATCTATTTTGGTGAATGAAAAGTCTATAATTGGTTTTTTGTCCACAGTATTTAATTTTTTGGCTAGACGGTAAGGTTTTGTTTACTAACAAATTCTAGTGATCCTGACTCGCTTTCTTACAATAATATAATTTGATGCAATACCATAATTATTTCAGCACCGACTTTTACTATGTTCCCGCGGGGCCGTATGAAAACATGGGCTTCCCTCCAGGTGTAGCTGAAGAACTTACTATAAAAGTTCTAAAATCTTGTGATCCGAAGAACTGGAAAGGGCCGAATGGAGCCAAACAATCTATTGATGTGAATAACGAAATAATGTGCTCGACTGTGGCTCAAGAAGTTGAAGTTATAGCCGAGGAAGATCAAGAAAACACTTCGGACTCAGAAAATGCAGAGACTACTGATGTAGAGACCTCTCAAATACAGAATACCACACGGGATAATACTGAGAGTATACCAGAACAAAATACAGAGGCAACTTTCGACAGTTCTTTTGCAAAAGACCACAATTATGTACCACCAGTGATACCTACACAAAAAAACAGTGAATCTTATAATGGAGCTCAGAGAGAAAATTATTCTTGGTCACAAACTATTATGGAGATTGGTATGCTATCCTTCCTATAAATATTGTAAATGCTTAAGTATGTTTGTTTGTTATGCTTTTATGTTTAGGCATAAAAGCGTAACAAACAGATATATCAATTTAAAAAAAAAATCACAATGGAAAGCTACATTATCATTGAGTAACATAGGCTCTATTTATTCGACTGCGCCAGAAGGAGGGTTATTATCCCAGTACTCCCACGGAAACCATGGGTGCTGCTAGTTCTAACATAAAATGCTTTCTTTTTAATACTATTCTATATTCTATTCTCTTTGGCTAATTAATATTTATACGGACTTTTGACTTCTAAGTTTTTAATTAACAATATTTATATTACAGACATAACTGTGAACCTTCCTCCTGATATAAAGTCATCAAAGGACCTGAAAGTGACCCTCAATCCCGGAGATATCTGCATAGCAATTCGGAATGGCCCCGTTCTATTTAAAGACTCCTTGCCATATAAAATCAAGACACTAGACAGTTTCTGGAGCATTAGCGAGAGGAAGTTATTGATTCATTTAGGTAGATACCATTTAAACTATTAAAGATCTCTATTTAACAGAAGAAATAGATCTTTGCAAAAGTAGGTACAGCATAAAGCTTTAGGACATATCACCTAATGATAGCACACTATAGATGTTACCCTACTATATTATTCTCTAGTAACATTATATATTGTACCTAACCTTTGCTTGTAAATTGAGTTTTTTTTTGTATAATTAGACTCAATCCATGCATAACACATACTCAAGAATCAATGTAAGTATGACATATGCTCGCACAGGTTTTATGATTTATTTTATGATGCATTATACGTAGGGAAAATGGGTTAATTGTACCTACTTACCATGGGCGTAGCTAGGGGGGGGCCAGGGTGGGCCGGGCCCACCCTAGAAAGCTGTGGGCCCACCCTAGAAAAATACACTTCCTCATACATAAAATAAGTTTATCCTAAATTATAGCTAATAAATTTCATAATAATATACCATCGATTTGATTTACCTTGTACGGTAATTTAAGAGCGGAGCTCTTATCATTGTGAGCTATCAAAGAGGTCGGATGAAAATCATTGTATTTCCTAGGAGAGAGAAACTTTTTCTTTAAATATCTTTGCTATATAGCTGTACAAACTACATAGTTTTGGTCAGGACACAGATAAAAGGAAAACAATAGTATAATAGGATAGGATAACTGAAATCCAAACTTGATAACTACATAGTTAGTTGCGCATGCGCTGACAGTCATTGACCACCTTGCCTTGGCCTGCCGATCATGGCTGGGGCCATCCAAGAAAAATCCCTAGCTACGCCAATGCTACTTACTATTATAGAGTAAGTATAAATTAGTTAACATACTGCAATTAATCAATTACCAGGGATATAAAACACTTCCAATCCTGAAGACATGTAGAGTGTTTTAAATTACTGCAATGATACTGTTTGCTTTCAGAAAAAGTACAAGAGCGGTGGTGGAACAAACTTTTGAACAGTGAAGAACCCATTGATCTTTCTAAAATAGACTGTTCAAGGTCATTGTATGAACTACCTGAAGATCACATAGCAAAGGTAAATTTAAACACCCTAAAAATCTAAAAATATATTGTCTTAACTCATTGACTGCATTATAGATCCACAATCAAAACAATTGAAAGTCCATTGCGTCTAGAATAACTGCAGACAAACGGTCAAATGATTTTGAAATGTTGAAAAACTTTTTTGTTATAAACTTCTAATTATATTCCTGCTGTGTGTTCTATTAGAAACTTATTATACAAACACAATATCAAATCTGTAGTAATATTGAAAAGACGTAACGTAGGTACGTAAAGATGGTTTTTAGGGGTAATGTAGGTATAATCTAGAACTATTGATCAGATTCCGAAAATTCTTTCAGTAATAGAAAGCTATGATATTGCCGAATGATACAGATTAGGTTTTATGACGCTAGTGAAACAGAAGGGCGCAGCTAGTTTTTTATTGTTTCCAAAGGTCGTTTTGCAATGTTTTTAACTACCTATCTATTGCAAGTAATGAAAGAAATGACTTTTCGTTTTAAGGTCCATGAAATGCAGTGGAATCAAGAAAGAAAAATGAAAGGTTTACCAACAAGTGATCAAATTCGTAATGTTGAAATTTTGAAAAAAGCATGGGATGCTGACGGTTCTCCATTTAAAGGCCAGAAGTTTGATCCAAATATTTTAAATCAATAGAAAACCACATTGAATAAAATTCTTTATGTGTAAGTAATTAGTATTATTAATTCAATGATAATATTAATTCTGAGGCATGTGTAACAGACCCGGTCCGGCGATGGGCTCACCACCTATCACGCTTAGAGGTCGAATATACTCGTAAAAAGTGGGTATCTCCGGTAAAGGATAAAATAAATAATCAAAGAACAGAAAAGATATTACAGTCAAAGAGCACACAATAGACTTTGTACCGTCTTTGACTATACCGTCACTTCTCAAATCTTCTATGAATAATACTTCATTACCAAATGTAAACAGCGAAGTATTTTCTACCGTCTCTGCCACAACACCATCGACATCTCGAATATTAGGATAGGATCGGTCCTATCCTAATATTCGAGATGTCGTCGCCAAATAAATCCTATCGTTTGCTTTCGGCGCTCTTATCTTCGTATCGATAGGGTAAACAGCTGTTGCTTTTACTTCTACTAATAATCCATTTTTCTAAAATTTCGTTAATATAACTTTTTTTAAATTCAAAAGCTTTCATAATACCTAATTAGATGCCAGTAAGTATGCTATCTAGTAAAATCGCTTGCAAAAGCTACAATTACCTAGGTACTATTAAAAGCAGACTGATACATCAAAGATAATAAATTCTAGTCATAATTAATACTTACTCTACTCAACATTTTTTTTAAATTATTTTTTATGCAAAGAGATTTAAATAAGTACCTACTTACCTGCTATTTTATGAACCTTTCAGTTGATTAATTAGCAATCAAAAATAATACATAGTATAAATTTAGCAACTGAGCATGCTAAATAAAATCTGCAGTAGGCTTAAAGATTGATTTGCGGAATTTTGCTACGCTTTTGATGTTTTCTGGAAACAGATTCCATAATATGTTACATCTTGGTCTAATTTGAGATGTGGAGAATAGTTCTATATTAAGCCCTGTCTGTTAATCGTTAGTGGTTTTTTCTGGCGTAGGCATTTGTCTATTAATATAGGAGCAAAACATATCAAGTAATTCTATTAATTTAAATGTTTTTCGCCATCATTCTAATTAAATTGATAAATAATTATTATTAAAACTATTTTGTATAAATAGGAAAATGACAAGACAAAAGACAAGTAATTGTAACAACATCTTTAAATACAACACAAGTGCGTGTTTTATTATTTGATCAATTAGAACCCAGTCAATACCAGTTTTCCATACATGGACTTTTCTTCCATGAGCCTGTAAGGGTAAGACCCTTTCCTTCATAGGCCTAATATCTACTAGCCCACTGCTGTCAACAATCAAGCAAATTTGGCCTTGTGGCCTAATGGCCTTCATCAGTGTATCCCAATATGGGTATGGGTCATAGTTCACCAATATATAGTCTACCCCATTTGCGTAGCCATTGGCCTCTAACTGAGAGAACAGACATTTTTTATGGTTGAGAACTAGATCAACACCATTTTGAAGAGAAAATGTCTCTGTTTCAGCACGGGATGCAGTCCCAATAACAGTTAAACCTAAGTTCTTAGCCAGTTGAGATGCTACCGATCCCACACCTCCTGCACTATTGATTATCATTATAGTTTTACCCTTATCTTTTTCATTTAATAACAAACGATCATTTATGGCTTCATAGGCAGTCACAGAAGTCAAGGGCATAGCAGCAGCCTCTTCAAATGTAAGCTTCTTTGGTTTATGACCCACCATTATTTCGTTAAGTGCAACAAATTGTGCGTTTGATCCATTCCTTCTTATATCTCCGGTGAAAAATACTTCGTCGACAACATTAAAAATCTTTGCGTTTTCTCCCTTTGCCGCCACTATACCTGCGCCGTCCCATCCCAATATCCTAGGCGATGTCTCAACGTTTTGTTTTGGTGCACGTTGCTTAGTATCTATAGGGTTTACTGACGTAGCTTTCACTTCAACCAGAACATCAGAATTTAATAATTTTGGTAAACTTACTACAATATCGATGAGACTATTTACATCTGATATAGGCAAATACTTGTAAAGTCCAACAGCTTTCATAGATTGGGGCAACTTATTAGCCATCATTAAAATCTGCCTAGTGCAAACTTTGTTTTCCAAGAAATGCGGAGGCGGACTAGTACATATTCTTATCTATGAGGCGGACTACGGTCTCAAGCAACTATGAACGAATATATCTACTTATCACTACATAAGTATTGGGTAAGTACCTACCTACTCAATAGGTACGCTGAACAAAATCCCTATCATACCTACTTTGTACCTACGTCTACGGGGGATATTACATTATCATTTATCTCTGATCATTTAAATGATCATATATTTGATCCAATATAATTGACTAATTGAGTCATATCTCTGTATTACATTAACAAAGTTCTTTGATGCTATTTTACGTCATATGTTCGGCATAGTGATGGGACTCGAATCACATTTGATTCGAATGATGAAGGTGAAAAGTTGATTCGAATGAGATTCAAAGTTGATTCGAATTGCCGAGTTGATTCGAATCAT
This sequence comes from Ethmia dodecea, assembly GCA_963855545.1. Lineage (NCBI taxonomy): Eukaryota > Metazoa > Arthropoda > Insecta > Lepidoptera > Depressariidae > Ethmia > Ethmia dodecea. The sequence continues at coordinate 11,832,163 of OY979446.1, read as the reverse complement.
CTTTACAATTCGAATCACACGATGATTCGAATTAACATTAAATTTATGATTACAATCTTATATTGCGCGGTAAGCTTACTTTTTTGCATTTCTATCAAGATTTTAAGCTATTGCATAGCTTCTATCGCGGGCCTTGAGCGCGGGGACCGAATCCAGAAATTCCGTAACGAAAAAACCTCACGCTCTCCCCACTCCGACGGGCCGTGCATTGTATAAAATAAAATAAAGTGAAGTAAAGTAAAGTAAAGTAAGTCGAAGTCGAAGTCGAAAGTCGAAAGTCGAAAGTCGAAAGTCGAGTCGGAGTCCGAGTCGAGTCGAGTAGAGTCGAGTCGAATCGAATCGAATCGAATCGAATGAAATGAAATGAAATAGTCAGACCAACCAAGACAGTCAACTTTATGCTATGCAATAGCTTTACTGCGGCAGTCCCCGAGTGCCACACGTCTTTTTTTAGTTTAAATATATAGGTAATAATAATTCTTCAAAAGTACCTGTAGTGAAAACTAAAAAGTGATATTAGGTAAGTAAGTATATTATATTTTTTTCTAACTCCATCCTTACTTTTTTTTAGAAAGTGGTCAAAGTGGATAATAGAGGTTTGTTAATTAATTTTTCAGAAGTAATTTGAACACGTTGACTAGTATATTTTTATCTATTGAACGATTTTATTGATTCGAATCAACGTATAAATTCGTATTGATTCGAATGTATCAATCGATTCGAATCCAAGGTTTATTCGAATCATGATTCGAATTTTTCGCCAGGTTATTCGAATCGATTCGAATATTAATTTTCGATTCGAGTCCCATCACTACTTCGGCAGGTATTGACGTCAGGGTTACCAGATCTCAGGAAATTCGATTTGCCAAAAGGCATCGTCATTTTTAGTATGGCTTGTTTTTTGTTATTTCAGCAAGATTATGCAAGTATATAATTAGAAAAAGAACTACATTACAATATTTGAAACATATTGACGAACAAGAAATCAAAAACTGTATTTTTATATTTGCTTTTAAATACCTAGTGGAAAAAAATAAAAAATAACTGGCAACACCTGTTTCTATGACCGTATTGGATCCAATCTCTCAGCAAATGTCAAAAATCTATGATCAAGGAGAAAATGAATCATATGTCTATATTACATTATCCAATAACATTGACTCATAGATCTATGATCCAAGATAAATGATAGTGTAATATGCCCCTACGTACAATGACTCGTGTAATGTAATTTGTTTGTGCATAGGGATGTAAAAAAATAATCGATTATTTTTTTGAAATAATCGATTTTTAATAATTGATTTCTTAAATAAAGAAAAATCGATTTTTAATTAATCGATTATATAAATTACGCATTTTAATCGATTTTTTATAAACAGCGCGATCTTTGCGGTGGTTGAACCTTAACGTTGTCGTTAAGCTTTTTTACTTATCGTTTCATTTTATTTTAATACTACGAGTACCGTTATTTTTTATTATTTTTCGTCTTTTGACTGTTTAAACCTTTGAGTATTAAACCAACCGGAGACGCCACTGACAGGCGTTCCCCTCTGCCAAGAAAAAGTGTCGGTCAACGATCATACCTGTTATATACAACTAGTTTTTTGGAGTTCACGGAGTGCTCGGATTGGTGAATGTGTGTGCATCTAGTTTAAGCTAGCGTTTAATTGTTTTGTCAAAAAATGCGTTTGTTTTAACATTATTTGTGTGCGTTTCCTCGCCCCCCCCCGCAGAAATTGGCAGACTTTTTTGCAAAGAAACTAGTGCTCGTGACGTCTCCTGTTGGTTTAATATTCAAAGGTTTAAACTTAAAAAATAGAGAAAGATCTGTTTTTTATTTTAGTTATTGAGACCATAACGTAGTCGTCTAGTTTTTTGATACTCGTTTTAAGTATTTTATTTTAATACTAGTCAAATGTAAAAGAGGACTGGACATTTGTGACACTAATTATTTTATTGTTTAAATTTGAAGATTATCAAAATTTTATTTTGTTGTTTCTTTATTCATATTATTTTATTTCATTTTTAATCTGTGAAAATGGTAATATGAATTTCTTGGGATTTTATTATTAAAATATGAAGGCATGTATAGATTTTTATGTATGTATTAGAAAAAAATCGATTTTTTAGAATAATCGATTATTTTCAATATTAATCGATTTTTTAAAAATCGATTAATTATGAATAAAGAAAAATCGATTATTATTTAATCGATTATTTTCCTTTAATCTTACATCCGAGCCGTACCTAGTCAGTTTCTTAATCTTTTTATTTTACAAAATGAAAATAAGCTACATATCTACCTACTGTTTATAAATAGTAAAAAAAAAAACTTGGCGTTATTATATTATGTTAAGGACCAGTTGGCTGTTTAGCCTCACGACATTTGGATCCGAGGAAATTTTAAACAGACAAAGCTGTATAGGCCCAGATCCCGTTGCCTATCCCAAATGGGATAAATTAAAAAAAATCGAAATTACAATTTTCTAGCTGTCAGTGTCACTGTCAATAGTTTGTAGTGTACACAAGGGCTTTTTGGCGGGAATCCGAAGAAGGACGTCATGTTTTTTGTAAAATTTTCGTTTTGCCGTATATTTTGGGCTTTAGTTCATAATAGTGATAGTATATTATGTGGTAAATGTCTGTGATAGTGTGCAGTGAATTGGAAATTCGATAAAATGCGTGCGATGGACTTTTTCGAATTACCTCAAGAAGCCTCTTCAAAATCTTCAGTAAAAGTGCACTATCGCTTTACTGTTGATAACCAAGTGACATTTCGATAAGTTTTGAAGAAACTTATGTATTTTTGTGCATAGCTCTGAAGCAGAGCTGAAAATCTTGAATTTCGTATCGTGTTTAGTGCTGATGGCTCGAAATGCCAATGCCTTTAAATAAGAAAAAAAAAAAAAAAAAAAGTGTACACAAGACCAATTTATTTTCAAAATTGAAATTCAATAAAATCCAAGAAAACCTGAATAATTTCGCCGTATTTGTATATTCTACGACAGCATTATTTCATGAAATAATTGCGTTGAAGTGATTTAAAATTTTTACTCTACCGTATAGTTTTTTAGACTGATTATTTTAGTCAGAAATGGATAAGACCGAAGTATCTGATGCGAGGATAAACATTCAGTCCCTGAAAGACGATCCAGAGGCAATGCTTTCTTTAGTAAATAAATATGTCCAAGTTCAATTGATTATGAACAAGTCATTCTGTGGATTTATTCACTCTATTGACCCTATAACTTGCAGGTTAGTTTTGTGGTCTCTTTTTTTCTATTACCCCAACTGAGTTCTTTTACGTATTTTCTATGAAAAGCAGAGAGAACTCTTGGGCTTTTGACCATGATGTACAAACAAGCCCTAGGAAAGCCCTTAAAAAGGAACAAAGCTGTTCCTAAACAAAACTTGCTTGGCCCTCCCCCGTTGTAGGCCACAGTGTTTTTAATTTTATACATACATACTGCAATGGCTTCCATCAACTGCTTGATGATTGCTTACCCCAGAGTCAGAATAATGTGTATTATTTTCTGATTGATTGATTTAGTTCATCAGTGGAATGGCTATATCTTAAATTGAATTTTGAAATGTTAATTTTGAAATGTTAATTTATAATTGTAATTTCTATTTGTAATTTTAATTTGTAATTTTAATATTATTTTCTTATGGATAGTAACCTTTATTCATGTATGTATAATTTCATACTTATGTATAATGGCCAATATACGGCAACTTCATTATTTATCTTTATTTTTCCACTAAATATGTTTTTACATTTCAAATGATTCAGAATGTGTTAGTTGGTTAGTTGTATAGATATTTGCAATTAGGGTTATTAGGATTAAAGTTAAGGTGTTTGTGTCTTAGGTTGAAAACCCATGTTTACAAATAACTTGGTTGATATCATATAGTTTCCAAATTTTGTTACAGTATTATACTGTCTGTACCGAAAGAAGATCAGTTCCAGATAACAGTCCTACCTGGCCATGCAGTCATTGATATTCAGGAAAAAATTGGTGAATGCCAACCTCCAAATCGGTTAGAATCGACACAAAATTCAGATGAAGATGTAGCGTCAAGAAAAAAAACGTTAGTTGCTTGGTTCAAATCAAACTTATTGCCAGTGTCAGAGGAATCAAACAATGTAGTAGTAGGGAGTGCTAGTGTGTTACCACCTTATACTATAATGGACATATATGCTGAAACACCTGTTATAGCATTACAGATAAGGAATATGATAGAGCAAATGCCACAAGACTTTGTAGCAAAGTGAAATGTGATTATGAACTCTATGGTTATTTCGCTGGTGCAATTTGATGAGAATATTTCCTTAAATATTTTTAAGAATAAAATGTTTTCTTATCATATCTGTACAAACTTTACACATCATATTTTTTTTAAGAAAGCCTTATTGCATAATATGGTTGGCTCTGACGCAGAATGTACAATTCTCAAAAGGGGCACGTCTCATAATGTGCACTTCGCAAAATGAGCACTTCGCAAAATGTGCACTTCGCAAAATGAGCATTTCACAAAAAGTGCACTTCGCAAAATATTTACATTTACACTACAAAACTTTTACAAAATAATTACACTTTTACAAAGTAATTTTTACTAATTCCATTACGTTTAAAGTATCTATATACAAGTAATATATTATATAGAAATATGTATTTGACGATCAAAACTTGCTCTTGATTTAATTTTTTTTTAATAAATGATTACTTGTAAAAGTGTTTATTTTATTTTAAATACAAATCATATTGTTAATAATCATTGGCTCATACCCTAGAAAAGTGCGCATTTTGCGAAGTGCACATTTTGCGAAATGCTCATTTTGCGAAATGCAGATTTTGCGAAGTGCTCATTTTGCGAAGTGCACATTATGAGAAGTGCCCCTTTTGAGAAGTGCACCAACTGCGAAATGCACCTTTCTTGTCGAGTGCACATTCTGCATCAGAGCCATATGGTCATCTGTAAACTTTACTATTGCAGGGGGTCTTGTCTTTATACACCAAGTAAATAAAAATGCAAACATCTCATTTAACTTCTATTCACTTTTGTTCTTTGATTGCTACCAGTAGGTATATTATATAATATACTAGCGGTTCTGCGCGGTTTCACCCGCGTAGTTCCCGTTCCCTTGAATAAAATATAGCCTATGTTACTCAGGGATATTGTAGCTTTGCAATGGTGACATAATTTTTAAACTCGGTCCAGTAGTTTTCGAGTTCAAACATACAAGAATACAAATCTTTCCTCTTTATACGATATGCTCACGCGGGCTTATCCCCGAGAAGCCCGGTGGAGGAATTCCATTCCTGTAAAAACCCACTTTTCAGCATACTATTTTTTGTCAGACCCCTAAACATGGCAGGTGGTGAGCCTATCGCCTATCTAGGTATTGTTTCGTTATACATTCTTCATAGTAATTTCTGCCGGAACGGGAAGTCGTGTGAAAAAGCTATCCGGTCTGGTAACAATTCCGAGACATAATAGTTTATATAAATAAATGTTTCATTGGGATCTGGGTTACCCCGGTTCTCCGATTTACGAATGTAACGTTTTCGCAGAAACCGATTTTAGTGAAATTTGGCAGATAGATAGCTCGTATTTTGAGGAAGGGAAGGAGGTGGACGGACTACTTTTATCATAGAGCGAAACGCGAGCGTACGAAGTCTCGATCAAAATTATCTATCTAGCTGTTGTTTTCAATAAGTGACGCGCGCCATATTTAAATTTACACCGCGCAAGTGTCGTTAGATACGAAAATCGTAACTCTAAGAACTGCGTTGCAGTTTGCATCCAAAATAATTTTAATCACTAGTGCGCATCGATTTGCGCATTGCGCAGCATAAAATATATTGCATTTATTGATCAGACAGTTATATTTGGAAATTATTTGCCGCCGTCTCTTGTGTACCTACCTCGAATTCTTACTAACTAGTTACTAACACAGTGAATTACATTTTCTCCCATTTTAAATAAAACACTAAAATCTGATTAGTAACAATGGCTAAAAATGACCCCGATCTACTAATATCATCGAAGGAAAAGACAGAAAAATTACCGGATCCAGTGGCCAACTTACTGCATTCTTTTGTTGACAAATATGTAAAAGGCGAAACATCGATTGGGTTCTACGGAGTTATTCGTAGTGCGGACCCTCTAGGTTTCAGGTAAGTGTTTTTAAAAGATAGGTAGTAGACAGTAGGTACCAACCTACTGTTTTTGCACCCCTAAAGTTTGCGTCACCTACTTATTACCTATTCAATAATTATATTGCACCATAATTAATGAACTACCATACAGATATCCTTAAAGCTAAGGGGTAATTAGGACCCTGAAGGGCACAGCAAAAGTACCTACATAATTTTTTATGTTTGTTTATTTATACGTTTAACAATATTTTATTTTAACTAGCCGATGTCTGGACATGGCAGATATTTAAGGAAACTATGAGGTGTCTTTATAAATAACATCAATAAAAACTTAATTTATTTTATTTTTAGAATTTTGTTACTGACCATATGTTTGTACTTGTACACTCATCAATCAAAAAATTGCACGAAATTGGGATCGGTTTTTACAGTTCTTCTATTGCTGACGGTGTAACGTGCAATCTGGTACATACTTACTTACAAGGCGCGCTGTTTTTTTTGTTAGTTTTAGCTAGTATGTACATACCACCTATTTGTTTATTATACTGTTACAGTGCCGCCCTGTGTGTACCTTTGGTAGATGATAAGATTCGGATGACTATCAGCACTTTAGATGATACAAAAGTTGACAAGGTGACTCGTAATGACGGGAAACACCCAGACAAAGAATCAACACTGAATTCCGATCAAGATGAAACATCGCGAAAAGAAAAATCATTTGCATGGTTTAAATCGAAGTTGATACCAGTGCTGGAACAGGAGACAGAAGGTATACGGATAGTAGGAAACGCTGACATGATGAAACCTTATATTGCGCGTGGTGACTCTTCACCTACAGCTGTGACAATTAAGATTGCGGTTGAAGAAATGTCAGATAGTTTCGCAAATACATTAATGCTTCATGAATACACGAAGCAAAAGGTATGCCCACTAGTAGTACCACTGTTGCTCATAGCAAGTGCTGTGATTATGGTGGTAATTTTATACGTTTGTAAGGCCTGGTAAGGAGGAATTATAATTTATATAATTTTTCATAATCATGTCAAGGAAGCATCTTATAATCTGAAGACATCAATATGACGAACTATCATCATCATCATCAGTCGGAAGACGTCCACTGTTGAACAAAGGCCTACCCCATAAACAAAGCCCTCTCCATAACGACGAACGATGGCGTAACGATCGATCGTTACGCCATCGCCACCAACTTGTATTTACACCTTACATTTACACACTTTAATGTAACAATAAGTAAATAGGTGCTACTTATTTGAACACAGAACAGAGATACCTATCTACTTATGTTTAATACATTTCTTTAACCCTTATTATTTTTAGGATCAAAAATAAGATAAATACCTAAATAAAAGCACAATGGAAATAGTTATTGTCAGATACCATTGGGTGGCTAAATATTTTGACCGTTTTTTGTGGCCACTAGCCATCTCACTATCACCGGTGGATGGGAAAACCATAGTCCAGCCAGCAGTGGGCTGATATACAGGTGATGATGAAGCTTCCAAGCATCACTCCTTTCGTAAGACAAATATGTCGTTACAACGTCTTTCGAAACTAGTTTCTAGACCCACGACTAGTCCAGTGTTCACAGTCAAATATTGACCTGAGGGTTCTAGCCAAATGGCTTTGTAAAACGTAAACTTCAGTCAATAGAATACCTAGAAATGTTTTGAATAAAGAAAAATCATTTATTTGTAGTCGTAAAAGGTCGTACCTACTGGCGGTACCTAGGCCTTATTCTGGAAATTCCCTATTTGGAAAATACCTATCTACCCTATTTTATTTAAGGCTTAGGTATTCGTACGAAGATTAATTAAAAAAACCTCTACCTATACGCTAACTTATTATTAGTGATACCTTTATGTAATATTACTAGGCAAAGCCAAACGGATCCGATTAAAATATATACACATAAGTATATAAGTAAGTGTTTAGTGAAATAATTATTTTAGTTAAGTATTATTCGTGTGTTACAAATCATAAGTTGTATATGTACCTTATTTGAAAGTTTAACTTATATACGTAATTTAATAATACTCGTATATCTATATGACTATGCCAAAGCAAAAGGAGCTATTATTTATCAAATATTAGGTATAAGTATATACATGTGGGTATGCATATACTTATACCTAATATTTGATAAATAATAGCTCCTTTTGCTTTGGCATAGTCATATAGATATACGAGTATTATTAAATTACGTATATAAGTAAGTCAAAAGATATTATTGGTTTGATACCTACTAATGAAAATTTTATAGATAGAGAAGTATTACGTAGACAACTTATATCACTGTGGCAAAGCCAAAAGGAGCTACCTAATTAGTATTTAGCTAATATTGGGTCCTACCTACGAAATGAATGTAGGCACCTACTTTCTGAAATTGTTGTTTTCCAAATTCAGAATGTGTGTGAAAACCTACTTTTATGATAAAGAAAATAAGTAGTTATCAACATCATTCGTTTTTATGATTGTGTAAATAATCAAATTAGCTAATCTAAGCAACGAATCGGGCAACACATATCATGAACTCTTTTCTATAGCTTATTTAACAAGCGATAAATTCAAACAAAAATTACATTTTGGACATGAAGGTATAATTTTACTAATACTTACCTATAGTAAACATTTGAATTAAATATTAAACTAGGGGCTAATTGCAAAATTACAGGAATTTGAAACTAAAAATATAAGTCAGAATATTTCTACTTTTCATACATATGTAAGGTAAGGACCCAATAATATTCTAGGTTTATATGTGAAACTTATTACCTATTGGTGTTTAATATAATAAATTTTTCGAAAATATATTTTATGGATGTGCCAAATTCACTTTAAATAAAAGTTTGAACGATGTCGTTTATATTCCTTCTTCGCCCAACTTCCTGCTGCTCTATTGTCTATTAAATAGACTCTATTTACAATAACATTATCTATAGGTAAATAGACAGCAAGGCCCCTGAGTTTTCAATGTTTTTGTTATAAGTAATTTAGTAGATAAGTTAAGTTACGGCCTATTTACAATCCACATACAACAAAGTAAGACCTGAGATTGCGATACTTATCCTTAAAGACAGTATGTAAGTACTACCTATCGTACTAAGGCAACCCAACATACAAACAGAGAAGCATCAGGAGAATAGACAAGCTTCTCTTTAGCCTAATTTGAAAACAAATTGGTCATCCAATTCTAAATTTAAACAATGCAAGAAGTTTTAGGTAAATAGGTACGGTACCTACCCAAATTTTTCAAGCATCCTTTGCTCGCGCTCAGACTGAATTAGCCTGCTCTAATGACCAGCAACGTAACGTTTAACACTGGTCATCTAAATAACCTATCCGAGCTCTGAATCGTGAAGATCCCTTTACTCGCTCTCTCCTAGGTAGGATTTTCATATGGAGCAGAGCAGTGATAGCCTGCTTCACATGATGATAATCAGTGAGGATCGGGTTCAAATCCTAGCATGTATCTACTGTACCTAACAATGAGTTTTTTAAAAATTACTTAAATATTTATCACTAGCTTAACGGTGATGGAAAACATCGTGAGGAAACCCGCAGGACCCAGAATTAATTCTGAGGCGTGTGTAACAGACCCGGTCCGGCGATGGGCTCACCACCTATCACGTTTAGGGGCCCAAAGAATATCTCGTGAAAAGTGGGTATATCCAGAAATGGAATACCTACCTCTTCCTACCCCCTCAGGGATAAAAGGGAGTGAGATTATTTTATTTTTCAGGCATGCGCTGCATTCGCCAGCTTAATGTCATGGAAGCATTTGTTAGCCCATTCCAAGTGTCGATCTTTATTGCGGTTTAAGAGACTATGTCCGCTATATATAAGAACCGGTATAAATTGTGCCGGTGTCTAATATTTTCGGCTCACCTCAAACATTCATTCATACAATTATCAAACTCCAGTATTTTGAAACCAACCCTTAGCCCTCGACCTACAATTAATTTCTGGATCCGCCTCTAACTTCTTACGTTATCTTATCCGGTCTAACAGCTGTCTAGCAACAACACAAGTTGTTATCAAAGTCGCAGCAATTTAGGTATATAGTAGTAGGTAGGTAGATACCTAAGTATTAATGATGAGTCGAAATTGCTTTGAAAACCCGTTTTCTACACTAACACAAATCATATTATGTTAATTTAAAACTTTAACAGTTCGCCAGTAGATAGGTATATAATTATCTAAACATGTCATGCATGTGTTGCCGTACCTACATGCGTAACGCGACGAAGGCCAACCTACGCTCACGCCTTGTGATAACAGTGAACATAGGTGCAAGAGAACACAAATACATATCTTTTTGTTTCCTATAGATGATAAGAGCAAGCGTTTGCAGATGGATCAAAATGTTGGAGAATTTATTATACCTACCTTGTTATTTGAGTGCAATGTGAATCCGTGAATGGTGTCTGCGACTTGGTAACGGAATTGTGACGTCACTATGACTGAGCAATCGAGTAGGAAAGTGCAATATTTTGCTGGAATATGTGGTAAGTAGCTACCATAAACTTATTAGTATATATACTAGGTAACTATAACTACCAACCTACTCGTGTGTTCAAAATTTGGAACTTATCTTACCTAACTAACTAACTACAAACTTTAATGACTTAAATTAAATTTTAAATAAATTAATAATAATCTCACGCCTTATATCCCCGAGGGGGTAGGCAGAGGTATTCCATTTCTGGATACACCCACTTTTCACGAGATATTCCTTGGATCCCTAAACGTGATAGATATGGCGAGGTGAGCCCATCGCCGGACCGGGTCTGTTTTACACATGTCTCAGAATTCATTCTAGGACCTGCGGGTTTCCTCACGATGTTTTTCTCCACCGTCGAGCTAGTGATAAATATGTACGTAAGTTTTGAGAAACTCATTGGTAGGTACATGCCAGGATTCGAACCCGAGCCTCACTGATTTTTAATGACTTAACTAGGTGAGTAATAAAAATTATTGGAACTTCCAGCGTCCTTAGGGTTCGTATTTACCGGCGCGGCTTTATCCTGGGGATCTCCAGCGATTCCAAAGTTCAAAAACGGCGAAGCAAATTTACAAATTACTGACGTAAGCCGATCATTGTATTAAACCATTTCTTAGGCTTTGATAATTCGTAAAATATTACAAAAGCACAACTTCTTGTGGATTCAAGATAATTACTTGCTTAGAAGCCTTACGAAAGTTAATTAATAGGCGTATAATTATCACAACCCGCTTTAGACGTCACGTTTTCTCAGACGAACTGTGATCAACTGTAGGTATTATAACTTATAATACTTACTCTTAGTAAGTACCTACTTAAGTACAATATCAAGCAGAAAATAGGTACTCAGAAATGCTTCTCTTAACAACATCCATCAATTAGGATAGCACTCTTACTCTTCGTAACACATATTAAGTAGGTATTATAAGTCTGTTATTTTTAAAGCAAAGTACCTAAGTTATCAATCCTTTTATTTCGTTGATAGTCTGTACCACTCTGTACACATATTTACAATAAAATTGCCAAAAACTATCCATGTAAATACCTACATACAGACCACTTCACGTTACTACAGGCGCAGAGCTCATGGGTGGTGTCATTGCTCTCGGTGGGTTCGATCCCTGGGTGCTACTTCGGGCAGGTCCTCAGCGAGCGCGTCGGTCGTCGGCGGACCATTTTCTGTTCTTCAATACCCGGGCTTCTAGGTGCGGTACGTTGCATCATCAGCACAGTCATTACAATCCACGAAGGCGAACATTTACTTGTGCTAAACAAGTGTCTCTATATTATGTGTGAGAGCCATAGTTGGTATCGCTAAAAATAAAATAAATAATCTCATGCCTTTTATCCACGAGAGGGTAATTCAGGAAATACCCACATTTTACCAGTAAAATCTTTGGACCCCTTAACGTGATGTGGTGAGCCTATCGCCTGGCCGAATCTGTTACTCATGCCCCAGAATGAATTCTGGAACTTGCGACTTTCCGCACAATATTTTCCTTTCGCGTCAAGCTAGTGATGAATATGTACGTAAGTTTTGAAAAACTCATTTTTACATGCCGGGATTCGAACACGAGCCTTACTGATTTTCATCGCTCTTTAACCGTAAGGCTATCACTGCTTCTTATGGGTATATACTATAGATACTATTTAATATGTGGTATAGAAATAAAATAGGGCTCGCTAGCTACTGATAGTACTACATACATATACATGGTATGAACATAAATATTTCTTAGTAGAATTGCAAGGACTACTATCTATACCGTAAAGTCTTTACGGTATAGATAGTAGTCCTTGCAATTGCACAGCAATGGTCTTTACGGTAAAGACCATTGCTGTGCTATGGGTATTACCTCTATTCTCACATGTGAAGAAGTAGGTAGGTACGAGTATATAGTGACACAATACAAAAAGAGTACAATGGGCGGTTTTATCAATTTTACTTGGTCCCTCTATAATGCCAAGCATGTGCCAAGCGCATGACAAGTCGAACGCTAATGTCAAATCGAAAGAGGTTGGAAGAAAATCATTCTCTATGAGAGAGAAACTTTTTCTTTAAACGTCTTTGGTCAAATCCCATACATTATTTTATTCGACTGACTTTTAGGGTCTAAACACACCGCGCCGAACTTACGCCGCGGATCGGCCGCGGAACGTCATACATTACGGTTGACGCGGGTGGCAGATCCATGAATCTTTAAAGTGAAACGTCAATGTATGTAGTCACGCCGAACTTCGGTCGCGTATTTTCGGCATAGTGTGTTTAGACCATTAGGGTCGCGACACATCTGCGGAACGTACAGCGCCCAAGGTTCGGTGAACAACATACATTACGGTTGACGCGGGTGGCTGATCCATTTATGTTTAAAGTGAAACGTCAATGTATGTTGTTCACCGAACCTTCGGCGCTGTACGTTCCGCAGATGTGTCACGACCCTTATGTTTTACAAATTCATGAACCACTAACCAACCAACAATAAAACAAAATCAAGTTCAATCAATAAGTGGGTATAGTAGGTATATCATTGTTTTGCGGCTTCATTCTTTGCGATTTGCGTAAATCGCGTCGAATAAAGCTGCTCACATAATTGTCATCGAACTTCACACAAGTAAGTTAGGTAAGTAAGTTCGTTTGATTATCAATAATACAGAACCCGGATATAGGGTAATGCTAATCGCGTTAAATGCTTAAATAGTTCTTAGATACTACGCTTTCAGTAAATAAATAATACTATCTCGACTGTGTTAGGTGTTTTTATCTTGTGTAAACAGACAGTCCTGACCTTTCTTAAATGTTTGGGGTTTTGTTGGACTTTTTGCACAAACACTACATTACCTACGCACTACGTCAACAGTTACTGCTGCTCAGTGTTTAGCATATTTTTTTCTCTACACTATGGAATATTATTGTTAATCTTTAATTTTTACACTAGTATTATAAAGAAATAGAAAAGATTTGTCTTTATATTTGTTCGTCATGACTCATGAATAGGCTCCGAAACCACCGGACTGATTTTAGAAATTCTTTCACTAATACACACACCGGCACAATTAGCGGAACAGAAAAAAAGGGAGTATTTACGCATTTTTGCGTGTTACTGGCCGGCTAAACAAGCTTTTTTTAAATTTGGGTTTTAATTTAAAAATGGAATACTAAGCGACTGCCCTTTTTTTCATTCTTTTGTTTTAATTTTCATTGATTCATTTTTTCCACCGCTTGTCCGTTTTTAGAAGGTTCGTGAATTCCATTTGAAAAGCTTTGAATTGCAGTTTTTGAGGCTTTTGAGTTTTTTCGCATATTGATAATTTACGAGCATCTAATTATGCCTGATTTAACGCCATCAGAAATCATTAGGGCAGATCAAATGAGGAGAAATGGTCAAACCTACAGATCGATTGCCAGAAGCCTTCGTCGATCGTTATCAACGATTTATCGTAGCATCCAACGATACAGATTGACGAATGCTCTAGTGAGAAGGAGAGGACAAGGCCGGAAAAGGTGTACTTCAAGGAGGGATGACCGTTTTCTCCAACTTCAAGTCCGACGGAACACGAGACTAACGGCGGTGCAGGCTCGAAATTTACTGGAAGAGGTACGAGCAGTAAGGATGAGTGAGCGGACAGTTCGTAGAAGATTCGAAGAAGTGGGTATAGGCTCGTATGTGCCCGCCAAAGCCCCAAAACTTGAGAGACATCATCGCACAAACCGTCTACACTTTGGTCGTGAACATCGTGATTGGGACTTCGACGACTGGGGACAGGTTCTTTTTACTGATGAATGCAGAGTTATGTTAAATCAAATTGATGGAAGGCAGCGAGTATGGAGACGCAAAGGAGAACGGTATATCCAGTCTAATTTTGAAAATACAGTTGCATATGGCGGCGGTTCAATTATGGTCTGGGGAGGAATATGTTTAGGAGCTCGTACGGAGTTAGTAGTGGTCGATGGCGGGAATCTGAATGCTGATCGGTATATCAGGGAGATTTTAGAAGAACATGTTGTGCCATTTGCCCCCTTTATTGGTAACAACTTCATTCTAATGCAGGATAATGCTCGGGCTCACAGTGCTCGCACAGTACAGACATACCTAAACCATGTTGGTATAACGGTGATGGAGTGGCCAGCACGGTCCCCCGATATGAACCCTATAGAACACGTCTGGGACTTGCTAAAGAGGAGTGTAAAGTCAAGAATGCCCCCTCCCAATAATCTCAACGAGTTGCGAAACGCATTACTTGAAGAATGGCAGAGGTTGCCCCAAGAAACCATTGATAACATCATCCGCAGCATGCCCAGACGGATGGAAACCCTCATCAGAGCATGAGGAGGAAACACTCGATATTGAACAGTCATTGAAATTGTTGTTAAACTTTGGAAAATCTTGAATTTTCTGCTGTTTCTCTATAATTAAAAATCGAAGAAAAATGCATTTTGTTTAATTTTATTTTTATTTTTATAAAATTTTAAGTATGGTGTTACAAATGAATGTCAAAACATGTTAATTTAATTGTTGTTTCATTTTAAATAATATATTGTTTAAAAATTACATTCATTGTTCTAAATTCCCTCTTTTTTCTCCTTTTTTTTTCTGTTCCGCTAATTGTGCCGGTGTGTGTAGTTACTTTTCTGGGAGTAACATGGGCAGATTTTCCCCTGGGAAATTGGTGAAATCAATAATAACAATAAATATTATTCTGTTCTACCTCCGATTGTCATTGCTTCATGTTCCTTTAAATACGATTTCAGGTAATAATACTATTCACAAAATCGCCTGTGCTGATGTGTTTTGCGCGAATGCTGATGGGTGTGACAACTGGCATGACTGCAGTAGTAAGTAACAATGCTTGATAGCATCATACCAACAATTTTCAAATATACCTTATCTATACATATAATAAAACTCTAACGGGGCCGTGTCTGTACATTAAATATTTTTGTGTATGTGTGGATTGAGTGAGCACCCCTCAGAAAAAAAATGAAAAATGCTCTTCATTTAGTAAAAGTTCTAAAACAATTGTAAAAGTAATCCCTGAATTTGTAAAAAGATAAAAAAAAAAGATACAGGGTTTAACGTATGCTCACTCAGTTCTCACAAACTACCAACGAAATCAGCGAATGTATGAATGCAACATATAATATTTATATACTAGGATTTTGTAAAACCTAAGCTTACTTACCTTTATAATTTGTAGGTCACCTAGTTACGTATTTAAGGATTTACAAAAAAAATAAAATGCTCACTCAATCCTCACACTTTTGAAAACCCGATTTCTGATGAAGAAACTAAAGATTGAAACTGCTATGTATGTGTATAGTTTAGTAAAATTAATATGGGAATTTGTAAAATAAAAAGCAAACTACTAACGTGGCAGGTTTTTGAATAATATTTTTTTTTAAATGCTCACTCAGTCCACACATTTTACGTAAGTTAAAAATGTGAATATCTTAAGATTTATAGTATCAAAGAAACTGGAAAGTAGATCAACTTTTTGTAAAAATTTCTACAAAAGATCTACCATCTAATATTTAAATTCGTTGTCTGTTTTCAAAGATAATCAATTTTAATTTTCCTAATGTAAATATATCGTTTAGGGTGACCACACTGCTGCATAATATTATGGTCATATCCATTATTTTGACAACCTTCTTCGAGTTAAATTGAAATTGCTGTACTGGCCAAATACATGAGCAGCGGCTGGTAAAATATGTATGAAAATCCATATCTGTCGTCTTTTAGCGGCCAAATAAATTGCATAGTAAGTATACGTGTAATTTAAATAGTATATTTCATTACAAGTGCGGAAAGCCTGTCATCGCAACGAGTTCCGACAAATGTCTACCCGAGCCGAGGCGCAGCCGAATGTGAGGGTTGACAGTCGGAACAAGTTGCAATGACGGTTCCGCACGTGTACTGAACAACTATTTTTAATACAGTTGCGAAAAAATTTGGCAATTAAAAATAATAAAAACACAATAAACTCAACTATCATTTTTGGAAAATGGCGCCAACCATAAAAATAACCAGAGATTTTTTTTTTGCTTACTTCACCCATTCTGGGTAGGCAAAGGGAACTATGCCCAATGCCCATACAGCCAAGTCTTCGGTAGAATTTTCTTATTGATATGAAATGAAAATGAAATCCTAAGTCATTGAATCAAATCATTAAATTTGATAATGAAACAAATTAATAGCTTCTTTTTAGAAATATTTACACTTCCCTGCAATACGCCACTTTTTGAGTAACTGTATTAAAAAATCTTTTTCTTCAAAACATGGCAACCAAGGAGGCAACTTATCAAAGGTTTTATTTAAATTTCGAACTGGCTTGCAAATAGGAAGCTGTTAATTGAAAAAATAAAACAAGTGAACACTTCAAAGTGGGAAAAAATATTGTTGTTCTTCATTGCTTTTGTTAACATATGTACTAATACATTTTCAAAAACGATGTTTTGTCTCTGCCATACCTACCTATATAAATTTCAAAAAAGAAATTTTGATGAAATAGAATTAAATGTTGACTTGTCATCGTCGAGAGGTCGCCTTTGCTGATCGATCACAGCATCATCCTGCCTGATCTTTCAGTGGTTCGACGAGATGAAATTAATTTCGTTTTGTTAATGCTAGTGTCTAATAGCATAGCCAAGTTGTATTTTATCGCATACTAATAGTGCCCCACGGTTTCACCCCGCATCAGTTCCGTTCCCTTCGGAAAATTATAGCCCATGTTACTTTTTTTTTTTTTTTTTTTACTAAAAAATGGGCTTGCTCTTGACCCCAGACTAGCCCGAGAGCAAAAACGGGGCCTACGTTGGGACGAGCTTGCCCAGAAGATGCCTGTTCACTCGATCCTTAAAGGCTTGTGGGTTATATGAACTCGGAAATACAGACGCCGGCAGGTAGTTCCACTCCTTGGCGGTGCGCATAATAAAAGAACTTGAAAAGCGCTTTGTGCGTATAGATGGGATATCCACCAAGTAGGGATGAAATTACTCCCAGAAAAGTAAGCTTTCAATTGGTGAAATATTTTTCAAGTCTCGCGTGTAAAATTTTGTTACAAATAGCGGGTGCCCAGCGGCGTTGCCAGCCCGGATCCAGTTTATTCCCGTTCCCGTGGGAATTTCCTACAATTCCTTCATAGTGGTTTCTTTAACCATATAAGACCATAATAATGTAAATAGCGGGTGCCGTGGATCCAGTTTATTCCCGTTCCCGTGGGAATTTCCTATAATTCCTTCATAGTGGTTTCCTCAAGCATATAAGACCATAATATTTTAAATAGCGGGTGCCGTGGATCCAGTTTATTCCCGCTCCCGTGGGAATTTCCTATAATTCCTTAATAGTGGTTTCGTCAAGCATATAACACCATAAACGAATAAAAACAATACAACGAAAAGAAAAAGCGCGCGGAATAATTTTTACTTGTTCACAAATAAGCGATACGCGCTCATCAGCATTTTTTTTTAGGCAAGGGCACAAAAAACAGCCGGTATTACTAATAAAATCAATTAATATTTTTTGTGTGTTTGTTACATACAAATACATAAATGGTTTAAATTAAATGTTTATTTATTGTATTTTTTGTATTGTAGTTAATTTTATTCATAAAATGTTGACCACTTTTCTGACATAAAAACTCCTTGCTAAGATTTTTAAAAGTACCTTTCGTTTTTAGACGAAGAATCTTAATAAACCGTGCGTTCTACATTACATTACCGCACAAGTGCATAATAAGATACAATACGATATTTAAATTGGTGAAATAAGAGACCTTTTACGAGCAAATGTGTTAAAAATTATATTATAGAGTCGTAATCAGCAGAGGTCGTATGTCAAAAATTTACTTGGAAAACCAGAAAGAATATTCTTTTAAAATGTCCTGTATTTTTAATATGACCATAATATTATGAAGAAGTGTGGTTACCCTAAACGATATATTTACATTAGGAAAATTAAAATTGAATATCTTTGAAAACAGACAACGAATATAAAATATTAGATGGTAGATCTTTTGTAGAATTTTTTACAAAAAGTTGAACTACTTTCCAGTTTCTTTGATACTATAAATCTTAAGATATTCACATTTTTAACTTACGTAAAATGTGTGGACTGAGTGAGCATTTAAAAAAAAATATTATTCAAAAACCTGCCACGTTAGTAGTTTGCTTTTTATTTTACAAATTCCCATATTAATTTTACTAAACTATACACATACATAGCAGTTTCAATCTTTAGTTTCTTCATCAGAAATCGGGTTTTCAAAAGTGTGAGGATTGAGTGAGCATTTTATTTTTTTTGTAAATCCTTAAATACGTAACTAGGTGACCTACAAATTATAAAGGTAAGTAAGCTTAGGTTTTACAAAATCCTAGTATATAAATATTATATGTTGCATTCATACATTCGCTGATTTCGTTGGTAGTTTGTGAGAACTGAGTGAGCATACGTTAAACCCTGTATCTTTTTTTTTTATCTTTTTACAAATTCAGGGATTACTTTTACAATTGTTTTAGAACTTTTACTAAATGAAGAGCATTTTTCATTTTTTTTCTGAGGGGTGCTCACTCAATCCACACATACACAATATTTTTTGAAAATTTTAACGGTAGCGTATATAGTTATCGATATAGATACCAAAACACTAATTTTTGGAATTTTTGTCTGTCTGTCTGTCTGTCTGGTTGTGCACGCATCACGCAAAAACTACTGGACGGATTTTGATGAAATTTGGTGTGGTGATAGCTGAGTACCCGGGTCAACATCTAGGGTACTTTTTATTCCAGAAAAATATCTCATTCCCACGGGAAAATATAAAAACTGGGTAAAAAGAAAAATACGTACTACTCCGAAACGATAACACCTAGAATCTTGAAATATGGTGTGAAGGTGTCTTATAGCCAACCCATATGAAGGGATATTCGTAAATTCCCACGGGAACGGGAATAAACGGGATGCGCGCGGGCAACGTCGCTATGGGCACCCGCTGTTTGAAATATGGTATGTAATGTACAAAATATGTGATAGGCAACCACTATAAAGGGATTTTTGGAAATTCCCACGGGAACCGGAATAAACTGGATCCACGCGGGCAACGCCGCTGGGCACCCGCTATCTTTACTAATATTATAAAAAGGAAAGATTTGTATTTTTGTATGTTTGTTACGAATCAACTCAAAAACTACTGGACCGATTTTAAAAATTCTTCCACCAATGGAAAACGAACGGGAAGTGCGCGGGTAAAACAGCGCAGAACCGCTATAATCAATAAAGTCACCGAGCGGTCGCTACAGCATTTAAATACTTTCGAACCTTTTTTTTTTTGGTATATTGCGTAATAATTAAGGTCAACTATTATTTCTAGGTAACGATGATATACATAACAGAAATAGCTGACAAAGAGATTCGAGGTGCACTAGGCATGTTAGTACAAGTGATGAACAACCTTGGCAGCCTGATAATGTACGGAGTCGGGCCATTCGTGTCTTACACAGTACTTAATTCAATAGTCCTATCCATACCGATATTATATGTGTTGGCGTGTCTATGGTTACCGGAATCTCCGTACTACCACCTGAAAGATGGCAGATTAGCAGCGGCGAAGAAAGAATATATGATTATTAAGGGTAGTAAGAATGAAAAGGTAAATCTGAACCGAACGCTTTGATTTTCGTTAGATGCTTTAGGATTCCTAACCAAAAAATAAACGTTAATAGGTAAAATTAAACGTTAATAATAAACGTTTCAAAGAGGTTGGAAGAAAATCATTCTCTTTCCTAGAGAAACTTTTTCTTTAAACGTCTTTGCTTAGACTTGTTTGTTCTGTAAAACGATTCTCAAGTAAATTAAACTCCGCTTGATGATGTCAGAAAGAGATGCCGCTATATGAGTTGCGTCAAGCTGTTCCCTTCTAATTGGGTAGAAGCAGTTTCATGCTTGAGGAACGTACTGTACTACGGCCTTAGACCTTAAAGTTTTTTTAAGTTAAGTACCATCCAATGAAATATTAGAGTAATTATTTATTTAAACTAAAAGTATAATATTGCTAACACTGTCTCATATATTTATAAAGATTACAACTTTTTTTTAATAGCTAACTACGTTAATTATATCAGATTATATCTACATTTTATTTAGAGTATTCTAATACATTTTCTTTCTACTTTTTCATAGTGATTATTTCCCCTTTACAGTCGATAGATGACCAACTAAGAGTTATAGGAGCACATGTAAAAGAGAGCATGGAAAACAAAACGACGTTGAAAGAATTGCTATCAAATACGAGATACAGGAAGGCGGTTTACATAGTTGCAGGTAAGGCCCCGAAATGATGAATGAAAATAAAATATATTTATTTACATTAACCATACAGAGTGGTATTTCAGGGTTTAGGAGCCTCCTTTTAAATATAAGAATGTTTGTGCCAGGAGGCTCCGAATGATAAGATATGGATATACTTGATGCCATTCAATTTATGTAAATGAGAGCAGATTCTATCATTTAAGACAAAATATACACGTACTATACAATTATATTTATTAACACTTTTCTATTAGATAACACAGCTTTACCATTGTCGTAGGGTTATTGTAAAAGCCGTGCTAATATAATTTCGCTAGTGGTATTATAATTATATACTAGCGGATCTGCTTGGTTTCACCCGCGTAGTTCCCGTTCCCGTTTGAATACGGGAATAAAAATAGCCTATGTTATTCAGGCATCTTCTAGCTTTCCATTGGTAAAAGAATTTTTTAAATCGGTTAAGTAACAAAGATACACACACAAAAATAGAAATGTCTCCTCTTTATAATATTAGTATAGATATATTAATTTATATTCTTAAATAAAGAATCGTATCAAACTACGTAAACGTAGGTTAGAAAATGTTGAGGTATCTTGCCTTGCCAGACACAAATGAACCTTAAGTCCCTCTCAGGAGACCCTATAATTACCCCCTTCGGGAATATAGACTTGAGAATATTTATTGTCAATTTGTACATTATTTCCAGGTTTAAAGGCGCTACAATATATGACTGGTAACTCTGCTATCCAATCCTACTTGGAAATGATATTCAGGCAGGGTAGCTCAATATCTGGACCGCATGCCAGCATTGTTTATGGATTCGTGCAGTTAGGCGCTGGTAAGTTCTGTTAATAACCGTGAAGGTTTGTGATTTCACGAATAAACTACTAAACTATCTATACATATAGATTAAAAAGAGCTGCCCTTGAGTTTCCTGCTGGCTCTTCTCGGGGTACTGAATTTGGAACCAGCAACTCGTCGGTTGAGATGGGCTGCTGTTTACATTTAGCCTATCTTCATTGACGTGTTTAGAGTGTCTTGTTATTAGACTATTGACTTTTTTAAGTGTATTTTCTATACCTAGAGTAAATAAATGATTTTGACTATCGAACAAAGTCGCGAGCGTCTGTTAGTTTATTTATAATGTTAATATTACTGTAAATAATATTGTCGACTAGCAGCCTCCCGCGGTTTCACCCACGTAGTTCCCGATCCAGTGGATGTATAAGCTTTATAATTGTTATGTTTCATCAAAGTTCAGTAGTTTTTGCGTGAAAGAGGAACAAACATCCATACTACAAATTTTCGCGTTTATAATATTAGTGGGATTGTCTCTGCCTACCCCAATGCGAAATAGGCGTGATTTTATTATGTATGTATGTATAGTAAAAATATGAATAAGATAAAATTGAATTTAGGAACATAATTGTCATTATTTGGTTTTCTAAATTTTTTTATATTTGTTGCTTATTCTACAGGTATCGGAGCAACATTCCTCGCCGGCTGGTTCGGGAGACGAATACTGTTGTTCATATCCTCCCTAGGCGTAGCTATATCTCTCACTACTGTAGGCATTTACTTCTACTTGCAGGACGCTATAGGCGTTAGCCCTCACACACTCTCAATGATATCTCCTCTCCCTCTTATAGGAATACTGGGTTTCAACATATTATATTCATTAGGCATAGGTAATTTACCGTATGTAATGCAAGCAGAACTATTTCCTATCAACGTAAAAGTTGTAGCGTCTAGTTTAGCTACGATGTTAGCTTGCGTACTAAGTTTTGGGGTGGCGAAATGTTACCAGGGTATTAAGGATGTTTTTGGGCATTACACAGTGTTCTGGTCATTCGCGGCAGTGGCGTACACCGGTGTGTTCTTTGTGTATTTCTTCGTACCAGAAACTAAGGGTAAGACGCTGGAAGAGGTTCAAGATAATATGGAAGAGAAAACTCTTGAGGAACAAGCATTGAATATGGAAAAGGTTGTGAGTGATACAGTAGATCAGTAAGTGTTTTAGATTTTTTTATGTACCGATGTCAGTAAATGTTTTTTAAAATTTATGGCTTGGTATTAGACTCATAGTATTTTTTATTGGTACAACTCTACATCAGTGGAAGCACTTTTACCTTGAGACCTAATTCATTTGGAATAGAGTCACTTTTGCAGTGTAACTGTTACCATAGGTGTGGCTGATTGTGCTCAATCGTTATGTATTGTAAGCATATTGTAAGGTGATAATTTAGCTAAACAATTAAACAGGGTCCTATGTTTACACAAATGATTATGCAATTAACGTAATCGTAAAGACTGGTGCCGATAGTTATATTTTGATAAACTTTTACTCTTTGTATACTGAAACACAATATGTGACTATATAATTGTATTTTGTTGAATAAAAAATACATACGAAATACATTTTGATTACTTAACCTGTAAACTATTAAAATAAAAAGCACGGAAATAAAACGGGGTTCCAATACTGAACTATACAGATAAACGGATAAATACAATAAGGGGGGATGTTACCGTGGAACTGTCGAGTGTTATCGATAATAGTCTAAATCCTCTTGGGGTTCCCGTAGGAGTATAGAGGTGCGAATGGCGTGTCGGCTGGCTCGTCCCCGCTCTCCTCGGACGCGTCCGACTCGAAAGTGTTGTCCGGGATGTCGTACAGGCGAATCAGCGGCTTGTTGGGGTCCTTCATGATCAAGTATTTACCTGAAATAAAAGTTCTACAGTTGAGAAAACGGTATATATAACTTCTACAATAAGGGGAAAGATTTGTATTTTTGTAACGAATAAACTCAAATACTACTAGACCGATTTTAAAAATTCTTTTACATTAGTAATGTTAATTTACATTATCAGGGAGCAAAAATAAAATATAGGTAATATTTTATTCCCATATTCCCACGGGAACGGGAACAACGCAGGTGTGTATTGGAGATAATTAAGAAAATTCGATATAAAGGGTATTTATAATTGCGATAGAAGCCAAAACAATATTTTTTAGGAGTTAGATGCGGTTTTCGGTTGTAATTTTGCATGTCTAACTTTTAAATTCTGTAACATGTTTGATCTTGATACGTAGCTTGGAAGTCGAATTTAGATTATGAACAGGATTTTTAATTGGCTTATTACGAGGACAAAATATATATTTCTTTTAGCTATTAAGTTTTAGTGTAATTTAGTATTAGGGATGGTATGCATTAAACTGAAGAATGACAACTTTTACAAAAAAAAAACTAAAATATCGATATCACAAAAACCAGTACAACATAGAATCAGTTGATTTACTTTACTCACTTTTTTTTTTATTATAGCCTGAGAGCAAATACAAAAAAAAAATTATAAAAATCTTAATTTTCAAAAGCTGGTAGTACAAATTAATTTTTTTGATAAATTACCTTGTAAGCAAGAAAGTTACAACTCTTTATTGTATACCAATAAAAATATGCAGTAAGTGACACAGATATGTACCTACTGACTTAAATAACTATATACAACGCGTAACAGAAAAAGCGCAATTCCTCATACACCCCAATTAGTATATTAATATTAAAAAAATATGATGCAATCGAACTTTAGTTGTGTCTACATTCACTAAATTCAGCTACGATAATGCATTTTTTGAAAAATTTAACACATTTTAAAAATAGCTGAAATCGAATAAGTAGTCGATACTGAACAAACTAATTTCAGGAATTGCGCTTATTCTGTTACATGTTGTATAAATACTATATTTAAAAACTTAAATAATTATAACGATGGGCCGAGTTTGCCTAGAAGATGCCTGTTCACTCATTCCTCCATGGCTTGTGGGTTATATGAACTCGGAAATTCCAAAAAACAAAACGGTCATTGCACTCACCATCCTTCTGCTTCATGCAGATGTCGATGATGCACCGCAGTATGCCCCAGGCGTTGTCCATGGACAGGTTGATTTGAGCGGCGAACTCGTGCGGCTTGAACTGCTGCGTGCCGAGGATCACGTGACGAGAGTTGTCACGCACCTGCGCGCGCGACACATACCCGAACTTGATCTGGTCGGAGCCAGCGAGGAGGGCCTGCGAACGAGATGATATTAGTTGCTTACCTCTGAAATTGACGTTTTGAATGGAGTTTTTAAAGCAGACTCTGGACTCGATTCTGGCTGACCAGCTAATCCTATCCTTCTCCAAGAAATATAATACGAAAGAAAAAGGATAGAAACAAAGCATAGATTGAAAAGTTAATGTCAAACTTGTAAAAACCAACTAATTTGAACATTATGAACGTGCTTTTCTGTCACTTTTATCCACGACCTTGTTACATCATCGCTAAAATTGCTGAACACGCCTTAGTTGCCAGGAATAATTTTAATTTGACAGGACTAAATATCTCTCGTCTCTTTTCTTTTCTAGGAGAAAGAAAATGACAGGACTAAACTAAAATATGTATAGTCGCTGTAAAGCAGAATCGAACCCTTTATTTTTCATATTAACATTTTATTATTTATTTCTAGGTCCAGTTTTTACCCTTTGGGTACGGAATCCTAAATAAAAGCTTGTAAAATGGAACATTTGTCGAACCTGGACAGTCCATTTGGCCAGCTTGCACGAATTGTTCCTCAGCTCGTTAGCCAAGACAGCACCACGTTGGGTGTCCAGCTTTTGCCGCCATTCGACTCCGTTGGCGACCTTCGAGTCCCACTCGTTGAGCGCCTTGATCGTCAGGAATTGCGTCTCATTCTGCGGACTCTGCAAGACCGCGTCGTGTTCGCAACGGGCTACCAGTACCTGGAAATTAGAGCATTTTTAAGAAGACTTTATCGAAATTAAATTGCGAGTAAACATTCTTACAAACAAATTCTTATAATAAGATTACCCTAAAACACATCAAAAATGTGTATGATTAACATTTTACAATAGCAAATAAAAAATGATAAAACTAAAAGTTAAGTAATTGAGTACCAAAAATGATGACAGCACAGTTCAGTTCCCAGTAAATTTTCCTTTGTAAATTTTCGTTTTTACAGATCATAAAAAGTAAATCATTTGGATAGGCAGTCAAAAAACCTATTCTCAAAGTATTTTTTTAAATTTAAATAAGATAACAAGTTAGCCGACGAGTCGCCTAATGGTAAATGGTCATCTGCAATACCAATAGAATTGGCTGGGGAGGATAAGGTCCCGTATATATCTCTGGGACAGGATAAGAAGCAGCAGAGAACATAATACTCCGGGCCTTATGTGAGGATGTAACAAAACCTCATTTTTAAATATTGGCTTGGTGTGCATCGACGACGAATCGCAAATATTGGACTCGATTCTGCAAACCACCTAAAATTCCTAATTTTAAGTTAGCTCTATTCTTTTCCACCGCTTTGGAAAGGACAGGAACAGACATAAGGGCCATATTTATTTACAACGTCACAAATGTCAAAATAACAAAATTGATCCTTAAGGACGCATTCAAATACACGTTTTTAGCAACGATGTAGGAGGTCATGGCTAAAAGTGACAGATAAGACATCAAATTAGTCGGTTTTACCATATTTGACATTACTCTATAATCTATGGTTTGTTTCTGACCTTTTTCTTCCGTATTCTATAAAGAAGGATAGGCTAACTTAAAATTAGGAATTTTAGGTGGTTTGCAGAATCGAGTCCATTGTATGTTCTAATTTTGATTTTATTTGAATTGTATTTATTACATTGTTTATTTATTTATATGGGTTTTCTGCCTTAAAATAAAAGTTATTACTATTATAAGCTAATTATTTCCCCTTTGCCAGGGTATACCCACAAATTTTTCAGTGTTGTGGATATGAAAGGGCGGGACATTACAAAATACTTTTTATGCCCACAGTAAATTGAACTTTATTGGATGCTAATAACACCTGTAAAGTATTGGTAACCCTCCGTGTGCGAGTCTTAAGTAGCATTTGGCCGCATTTCTTTAATTAAATTCACTATTATTGTTTGTATACTCACCACACCGTTGTTCAAGTTCCACTTGCGGTAGCGGTAGCCGACAGAGGCGATCTCGCCTTCATCTTCCGACACGAACGGGTTCGGCTCCGGGAACTTGTACTTCGGCTCATTCGTTCCGTTCTTCAGCACCTGTGGGCACAAAATTCACTGATGAACTCGAAACAACTGACCTGTTGCCTGGTAAAAACAGCACAAGTACAATATTAATTTAATAATAATAAATCATTTGCGTCACATCACATGTCAGAAACTCATAATTTTGTTAATTATGATTATTATCTTAGTATAACGTAACACAATGATGTACAATCATCTGTCATGCCAGTGCCAGTAATATTACCAGCTAATAGTAAGCATTTAAGTTTGCTAATAGTTGGTCACTGTCATTAATCATTATACAATGTTTACATGTAACAATTTTTGTTGGTCTTATTTGCAAAGAATATTAAATTAAGTGCAGGTATTTGTAAATCTCTGTGTATGACACTTCTGTTCTGCTACCTAGTTACCTAGCGCATCATGTTGATAGTAAATTAATTATCACAAAATAGTGTTTTCGGATCTAACAATCACAAACCTGCTGGCTAAAGTTATGGTTGATGAAGGTTGCCTCCAGGGCGAGGTTGCGCGGCGAGTTGATGGAGTTGCCGTCGTCAGCGGGCGGCTCTACGGAAGTCTCGTTCACCGTCAGCAGATCGAACTCAGTGTTGTCACGCTTATCCAAGAACAGCTTGTCCCCTGAGGAGTTAGTACGGCTTTATATTTGACCTTTTGTAGTTATAATAATAATAAATTGTGGGACACAATAGGGTTGTGTCCTGCCTAGTCAAATCAGTTACTTTTTACGATCTGTCAAAACGAAATTTTAGTATGGAAAATGTACTGAAATAGCAAACTGTGACGTCATAGTTTGTAGTACTCAATTGCAGCACTTTTTTTGATTGTTTATTATTTTTAAATTTGCTATAATTGTAAATTGAAAATCGAAATACATATTTTGAGGTGTTTTGGGATAATCTTTTTAATGTATGACTACTCGCAATTTAATTTCGATGCTGTCAACTACCCAATTCACACACAGTTATTGAGGAAAATTAGGCAGGGCCTGTACTATGGGTACTAAACAACAGGACTGATAAACAAACTTAAATAAATATTAAACGACCTGACACGAAGCCAAAAGACATGTTCATGCACACAAATGTTGGCCCCGAGCGGGGATCGAACCCGCGACCTCCGACTCAGAAAGCAGGGTCACTACTAACTGAGCCAACAGGCCCATAGAAAAGTTATATTATTACATTAAGTAATTTGGACTTATAAAATTAGATAATTAAATCTACATCTACACTAATATTATAAAGAGGAAAGATTTGTATTTCTTTATGTTTGTATATATAAACTCAAAAACTACTGGACCAATTTCAAAAATTCTTTCACCATTAGAATGCTATAATATTCCTAAGTAACAGGCTATATTTCTTCCCCGTATTCATACATATTTTTGGAAATTCCCAAGGAAACAGGAATAAACAACACAGCTGGCCAAATTTTCTTTTACTCACCAATCTTCTCAATAACGATATCCCAGGAGTAGTTGGAGCGCGTGCAGCACATGATGGTGGCGAGGATGGCGTCCGTCGCATACACCGTGCCGGTCGTCTTGCTCAGCCGACGGATCACCGGGTCGTCCGTGGTAGTCACCTGTAATAATAATAATATAGCCTTCTATTCAGACCTTAGTATTCTGTTACATATATAATTTAAACTTAATCTAATAATTGCTTCTTGCCAATTTTCTGTAGATCTGTATGAAAACAAAATAATATCTAACCAATTTCTTAATTACATATTTGGAGACTTGCTATATGTGGAGACTTGTCGTCACCAACTTGACTAAGTAGTTTTTAAATTTATTGTCATAAAATTAAAGAGCAGTGACAGACTTACGGTTAAGGAGCCTGCTTCACATGATGATAATCAGTGAGGCTCGGGTTCGAATCCTGGCATGTACCAATAAGTTTTTCAAAACTTACATATATATTCATCACTAGCTCGACGGCAAAGGAAAACATCGTGAGGAAACCTGCAGGTTATTAATTATGAGACATGTGTAAAAGACGCGGTCCGGCCACGGGCTTACCACCTATCATGTTTAAGGGTCCAAAGAACATCTCGTGAAAAGTGGGTATATCCAGAAATGGAATACCTCTGCCTCCCCACTCGGGGATTAAAGCCGTGAGATTTTTTTTTAATCAATCTGTAAGGCTTCCTAAAAATAATAAAATAAAATATGACTGAAATGATAAACACGCAATTTTGGAAAGGCAAACAAACTCACATTTACTTCTTTTTCATAATACTGTTGCAGGTAATAATTTTCCTTATCTACTATATAAAAATAAGTCGGGTTTTCCTTCCTGACGATTTAACTCGAGAACGGCCGGACCGATTTTGATAAAACTTTTTGTGTGGGTTCGAGTGGGTCCAGGTATTATACAGTGGCAAAACAACGTTTGCCCGGGGCCACCAGTGTAATTTATTATATTACTAGCTGTTCCCCACGAATTGAACCATGTGATTCCCGTTCCCGTATGAAAATCAATCAATGTAAATCAATTTAAAACTAACTGGACAAATACATATCCTGTAATGACGAAGCTTGAGTGGAGAACATTTGGGTACAGGCGTTTATCAGATGTAAACTGCTTGCCCAATTAAGAATAATAATAAAATCTAGCCGATGTTATGCTCGGGGCAACATGTACATATTGGCTTGACTAAGCACCTGCTCTTCCAGTTGTTTCCTAGCATTATAGGTGGCTGCTGTGGATTAAAATCAACCTTATGGTCTACTAATGGGAAAATATGTTTTGACAGATCAGTCAGTTACATAGTTTTTTCTTGAATATGAATAGTTTTATCATGTTTTGATGATTGATTTTATTATAAGAGCTTCTCATCAAACCAGCATAGTTTTTTTAAGACAGTTTCAAACCTCATCTTTCAAGAAACACTTACCGTATGGAAGATACGGTCAATACGTTGCAGCGTCTTCTCATGCTTCACATTGACTCGGTCATAAGCCTTGTCATAGTACTCCAGAGTACCACAGCACACAATATCTTCACCTGGAATAAATTGTGCTTAGTTAATTTATATCTATCTCACGAATTCCATATAATATACAAAGCAGAGGGGGGGAGGATTAATTCTGAGGCATGTGTAAGCAGACCCGGTCCGGCGATGGGCTCACCACCTATCACGTTTAGAGGTCCAATATATCTCGTGAAATGTAGGTATATCCAGTAATGGAATACCTCTACCTACCCCCTCGGGCATAAAAAAGGCGTGAGATTATATTATTATTATATATCCGGAGGGGGGGAGGGGGGTCTAAAAGGCGCGTCGTCTTTCGATTTACGATTTGTAATAGAAATAACATGAATATTTCTTAAATTTTTTAGATGAACGAAGTGTGATATTTTTTTAATACTTCAAAACCTGATTAAAACTTTGCTTTGTTTCGATATTTTCTTAAGGTTGTTTTTGTAAGTTACAATGCTGTAAAACAAAGTTACCTTAAAAAGGCAGTAGAGAAACAAAAAGCACAAACCCTCTTTAATTCCAGGTAAAGACAGCTTAGCTAGCCGAGGGAAGTCCATGTCCTCAATGGTGACCCACGTAGGACGCACAGTCACAGATGCATCACGAATTTTCATTGGCGCACCGCGCTGGCCCCATCTCTTGCCGAGCTTGCGGTCACGTTGCTGAAAATTATAATTGTACAATTATTTATGTAGTTAATTTATACTCGGATTTATTTGGTTAAGTTAGGTTAGGTTTGGTACAGTCAAGATAAGGCCACTTGTTAAACTGGAAGGTTACAATCCTTTACATGCTCATTTTGTCGAAATGCTTACTGGAACAAGTTTACATCAACTCGTAACAGACATAACACGGAAAAGAAATGATGAGGAATCAACACTAGACCTAATACTTTGTAATGATGAAAACCTCTGCATAAAAATTAAACATTGTCCAAGCATTTGAAAAAGTGACCACCAAGTACTACTAGCTACTTTACAATTTCAAATAGAAACAACACAGATCCTAACCGAAAAAATCCAACGTAAGAACTTCTACAAAGCAGACTACCAACGTACACGCGGCACTCTAGAAACTGATCTTCATACTACATTCTAACCAACAGAGATACTACAAGCCTGGCAAAACCTCAAATATGCTATTGACAGAGCTATTAACCAACACGTTCCTGTACAGTACCCAAAACGACGCAATCATAATAAGCCATGGATTGATCGTGAGATACTTGACATGGCTGAGAAAAAAACTAAATTATGGCATATTTACATTACGGACAAATCTGATGATTCGTACAAAAAATACCGCACAGTGAACAACAAATTAGTCAGCTTAACTAGATGTCGACCGATGACATTTGAAAAGAATGTTGTTAACAATGGGTCAAAAGCATTCTTCAACTACGTCAAACCACAGATTACTTCTAAAATATCTATACAACCATAATTGAAAAACTATACCACGCAACAAATTACTAGTAACCAAAAAGAAATAGCAGAACTGGTTAGCAGGACCATTTGAAAAATCATATGTACATGAACCTGCAAATGTAACTATACCTACACCACAAGTACCACGAGTACAGAACTCAATCGAATACGTAGAATTCGTCTGAAATTGTTGCTTAAACGATACAAACATTTAAGGATGATACAGCAATGGGCCCCGATGAAATTCTTGCTATACTGCTAAAACAATGTGCTGACGTTCTTGCTCCCCATATGTCCAAAAATCATGGAGTTGTCATTTGAACAGCATAAATTACCAGACGAATGGGGATAGGCAATAGTAACACCTATCTATAAGAAAGGAGATAAACTAAATGCTGCAAATTATCGTCCCATAAGCTACCCATAAGTCCCTTACTTGTATACCATGCAAAGTAATGGAGAAAATAGTAGCTGTAGAAATAAGGGGCTTTCTAGATAAAGAAAACGTGCTCATCGAAGAACAGCATGGTTTTATACCAAAGAGATCTACATTGACGAACCTGCTATATTGTCTGGACAAGTGGACTGACAATTGGAACCAATGCATACCCACAGATGTCATCTACCTTGATTACGAGAAGGCGTTTGACTGTGTCCCAATAAACAGACTCCTGTCCAAACTAGACCTTTTTGGAATTCGCGGACACCTTCTCAAATGGATTGAAGGCTTCCTCAAACAGAGAACCTTTAAGGTTCGCGTGGGAAATTGCCTTCCAGAACCACAGAGCGTTCTAAGCGGAGTACCTCAAGGCTCAGTCTTAGGACCGATTCTCTTTGGAATATTTTTGACTAACCTGAAGAACGTGGTAAAATCTGATTTATCACCCTTTGCTGATAATACCAAAATCATGGGAAACCCTCTTGTTTCCCATTCCATAATTCAAGAAGAGCTGAATTGCATCACTGAGTGGACCAGAACTTGGCTGCTGACCTTGAACACTGTTAAGTGTACTGTCTTACACATCGGCAACAACAATCCTGAACACAGTTACACAATAGAATCCAACCAACTACAAAAAGTCATCAACCAGAAAGATCTAGGGATAACTATCACTCATAACTTGAAATGGGAAGAACACATAATTCAAATTATAAAAAGAGCTGACTCTCTGCTTTACATTGTATGCAAAACATTCCTGCGAATAGATGTAGGCTGTAGCCCTATTCATCAACATTTACAACACATATTTACGGCCATTGTTGGAATATGAGTTTCAAATATGGAATCCGTATTTCCAGAAAGATGTTGATCTCCTGGAGAGAGTTCAGCGCAGAGCCACCAAGATGGTGGCTGGCTTACGAAACAAAGACTACCAAGAAAGATTAAATATTCTCGGACTGACTAGGTTGGAACAAAGAAGACAGTGTGGTAACCTCATAGAGACATACAAAATACTTATGGGCTACTATAACATGTCGAACTTAAAAAACATCTACCAGATGAACCACAACATAAACCTTAGGGGACATCCACTTAAACTATCACCAACCTCGTGTCGTGTGCAAGCAACCCTAGGTTTCATTTTCTACTGAACCGTGTAGTCAAGTCTTGGAATAAATTACCAGAAAGTGTGATCAGTGCTCCATCAGTGAACTCATTTAAAAACAGACTTGATAAACACATAAAAACACAAGTGCAATAGTATACACATATCAGCACTAAGTGCTGCTAGGTAGGCTGCTAGTGTATTATTATTAATAATAATAATAATAACATGAAGCTTTACACTTGTAGAAGTCAGACCTCTAAGGCAAATGTAATACAAACATTACAAAGTCCAATGAGCTCTTTTAGTAAAATAAAAACTAACTAACATACAAATACAGATTGATAACGTACCTTATTCAACGTAGTCATGCCACCAGGCGTACGGGCACCTCGCTGACCCCGTCCACGCTGGCCTCGAGCCCTTCCACGCTGGTACGGCGGCTTCTGTACGCGAGTTGTGTCCACCAAATGGAACGTAGACTCATCTTCATCATGGTAGTATGCATATGATGAGCCAGCACCAAACTGAGATGCATACTTGTCTGAAAATAAATAAACAGTCATCTAGCATACATAGTTCTTTTCTCATAACCTAGGTCTGCCTACACTCCGGTTTGCTATTGTACTTAACAACTGATTTATAAATAGTTAAACATATAACACAAACATCTAGTCGTGAAACCAATAATTTTTTTGTACACTGAATTTGAACCTTGGATAGGAATCAAAGCTAAAATATAAAAAATTAATAAAAACACTACATACATATAAATATAATCCCCTCGTCAGTGCAGCACCTGTTGCTCCTCAGTAGCTAGCGGTAATGACAGACCCTCCAGGAGCAATGGGCTCACAGATTAAGGGTTATGAATATTTTTGCATACAGGATAGGTTCAATAGAGGTTTTGCTGATATATGTAGGTTAATAAATAATATATTCTCATGTTAGAGGCCAGTCTGTTGGCAGCTAGCTAAAGACCAAAATTCTAGTTTTTCGCAATGGATAATCAAGGTTGATACAGGCGCTTACTTTTCACGAGTTCGAAGTCCCATTTTTACATCGCTAGTCCGACATTATCTTACATGTATAAATCTTTCTCTGTACTCAACTATAACCTCAAAAGGACTCAAGACATGGTCAGACAAATTATCGGTACATATGTTATATGAAATGTTGTCTTCTTACTCTGGTATTTTTTGTCCTGTACGGCAGTCCAGTCGCTGATCTTGCCCAAACGATCCCCTTTGCTGAAGGGCTGGTAGGGCATGTCGCGGAATTGTTCCGGCATTTCGCAAGGACCCCAGCCTGTGGGATTATCTTGAATTAAAGGTGCGACGAACCGGACCGGCTCCTCGGCCGGTAACACGTGTTCTGACATCACAATACGATCCAATTATTTATCGAAATACTAGTTTTCTTTAAAAAATCAGCATGAATGCCACACGACACTTTCTAAAGAGAAGAGATACCACAGAGAGATACGATACCACAGACAAGACAAACTGACAGATTTGGTTATCACAGACACAGACTACAGTTATTGAGTTACTTACTCTGTCTACGACAGAAATGTTTTCAAGCAATCCTAAGTCATGACCATGGATACTAGACTTTCATTGACGTGTTTGGCAATGACGGGCGGAGTACTTTTTAAGTCTTTATTAGTTTATCTATAAGTACATTTTATAGCTAAGGTACTTACTTTTATTTAAAAAAATATAATTTTCATTGTGATGCTTTGTGAATGAGGCGTTTTTTAAAAAAGAAAAACTAGTTTATTCATTAAAAATAGATGGCGATGTCCACATACCAATAACCTGTCATCGAATGATGGCTTTTTTATTGTTCAAAAGAATGCAAGGGTCATGAAAATATACAGCTATTAATGCCGAGAGACGTGTTTTTTATATTAGTGATATCTAATTTGTGTTGTGGTTGGTGTGTTTTCTCTTGCCTTACACTAGGTTTAAAGTGGTTTCAGATTCCACCCGACTTTGCGTTAAACATCTATACTGGTAGCTCTAATCCACTGTTATCTTAAGGCCTCATGAGTTGGATGGATATGTATGAACGCCTCCATTTCTATATAACGATGGAACATGTTCGCATGTTGAAAATAACAACATAATGGACTCGATTCTGCATTACAGCGACTAAACTTATTGTAGTTTAGTCCTGTTATTTTCTTTCTTCTATAAAAGAAAAGAGACGAGATATATTTAGTCCTGTCAAATTAAAATTAGTCTTCTCATGTATGGCGTGTTTAGCAATTTTAGCGACGATGTAACAAGGTCATGGATAAAAGTAACAGATAAGCACGTTCATAGTTAAAATTAGTAGGTTTTTAGATGTTTGACATCAACTCTTCAATCTGTGGTTTGTTTCTGTCCTTTTTCTTTCGTATTCTATGGAGAAGGATAGAAGTCAGCGAGTCCCATATAATATAGGACTCATATTTACTTATAATGTCACAAATCTGAAAATAACAAAATTGAACCTTATGATTTCATTATGATTCACATCTTATTGAAATACACGTGTTTAGCAATGTA
The DNA here is from genome assembly GCA_963855545.1 of Ethmia dodecea. Lineage (NCBI taxonomy): Eukaryota > Metazoa > Arthropoda > Insecta > Lepidoptera > Depressariidae > Ethmia > Ethmia dodecea. Next base: position 11,796,560 of record OY979446.1, on the reverse strand, counting down.
ACAAGGTCATGGATAAAAGTGACAGATATGTGCACGTTCTTAGGGTTCAAATTAGGTTGGTTTTTACATGTTTGACATTATTGTATGATCTATGGTTTATTTCTGTCCTTTTTCTTCCGTATTCTATATATAAGGATAGGCTAACATAAAATTAGAAATTTTAGCTGGTCTGCAGAATCGAGTCTATAGATAGATTGAGTTTAACCTTTGTAGCAATAGAAAATTCTCAGTGTCCCTAAAAATGATTTACTATCAACATGTCAACTTCTCGTTTTTTAATGTGTGGCATGGCTGCTACTGTACTAGTTTATGACAGCTAATATAAAGTTCAGTTCAGCACCATCTATTGTCACCTTTGAATACTCAAGTGACAGCTGTCACCGAAAACGCCTCATTGAGGGTACTTCCAATTGTTTTTTGTTTGATTTTTTTAGAGTTCCTAGATTATTATTATTAGATAGATTTAAAACTGCTCAACAGTACCTACTCGTATGTACCTACTTACAAATCCTATTATAATCAAATTGTATTCGGTACATAGGTTAAAAAATTTAGTTTTTAGTATAAGTAAAAAATATCCATAGGACATATTAAATATCTCGGTTAAATGGACTTTCGATGAAACGGGTATCGATTGACATAATTATTAGCTTTCGCAATTAATACCTCGTTAACCAGTAATAAATAAATAAAATATAAAATGTAACACCTTCAGCATCATGTAACATGCAAATAAATAAATAATATAAGAATAGGTATAATAGCATAGATACATGGCTTGTAAAGTAGGTACAGTCAAGATCACATAAAGCTTTACACTTTTAGTGCGAGTCTGACCTCTAAGCCGATTGTAATAAGAACGTTACAAAGTTCAATGTGTCAAGCTCCACGTGCTCTTGACTGTACATAAACTTTAGATTTTTCAATAGGGCAATGACTTCGGTACTTTAAAGCTTAAAGCACTTCTAGCGCTAAATAGCTAAACCAATATTACTTTCCTCTATGAGCTGAACTATACAGAAGACGAAAGATGCTAATAAAGATGTCGTTTTCGATCAAATAATATTTTCTTACGTTTTAGCTGCTAAGTGTAGCGCTTTTTATTTATTTTGTGCTCTATACCATCGACTCTCCCACTTCTCCCAGTGTCCTCCCATTTTTGTATGTTTGTTACGAATAAACTCAAAAACTACTGGGCCAATTTAAATATTTTTTTTTCACCAATTTAAAGCTAGAGTATCCCTGAGTAACATAGGCTATATTTTATTCCCGTACCTATTCTCGCGGGAACGGGAACACGCCGGTGAAACCGCGCAGAATCGCTAGTTACAAATAATTAAGCTCAATTTTCTCTCTGCCTCAGTGTCCATAGCAATGATCACAATGGGCATGTCTTCGGCCTGGCCTATCCCCGTGATACCGAAATTCCATGACAATGAAACTCGGCTAGCTATATCAAAGGTAAGTTGTTGTCAAGCTTTTCTGCTGTCTCTATTGTAATAGTACATTATGATATAAGTGCGGTAAGTTGGAGTGCGAAGGCGTGGCTCAATACCGGGCGAAGCACCTTGGATCCCCGAGGTCGCTCCCCGAAGCCCTCAAGGACGTCAAGTCGCTGCTGGGCGTCCTGGAGGAGCTGGGATGGCAAGAGTAGCGCCATTCCCACCATCACGCAAAGTAGGCGCAAAAATGAATTCGAGTTGCGGAAACAAGCCCGCGTTACCATACCATACCATACCAAGTACATAAACTTTAGATTTTTCAATAGGGCAATGACTTCGGTACTTTAAAGCTTAAAGCACTTCTAGCGCTAAATAGCTAAACCAATATTACTTTCCTCTATGAGCTAAACTATACAGAAGACGAAAGATGCTAATAAAGATGTCGTTTTCGATCAAATAATATTTTCTTACGTTTTAGCTGCTAAGTATAGCGCTTTTTATTTATTTTGTGCTCTATACCATGCATCGACTCTCCCACTTCTCCCAGTGTCTCTACATACCTAGTAACTGTGTGGACTTTCATGACTCTACCACAAATAATGACGAACTAGCAACCAACCAACCAAAGACCTCTCTCACTCATTTGTTTTGTTTGACCGGCTAGGGCTCGGCTTAGGCGCTAAACCACAGAACACTTTACTCTAGACTCAGTTTTTAGGTTATGTTTACATTGAGAAAACTTGTGAATACCTAGGAGTGTCGTCCAAATCTTTTATTGGTAAGAATTCTTCGATTAGGTATCTCCAAATATTAGGTACTAAGTTGTACGTTTATACTCTACAATGAGTCCATGTTTATTTTTGCTGTAGACCGTACTTTCCTGTTTACTTACCTACTGAGATTTCTATAAAATATTAAATTTATATAGGTATATAGGTACCTATCTTTAATTCGATTTTGTTTTTCATACAAACATATCATAGGATATAAATAAATGCCTAGATTCCACTAAGAAAGACTATTCTGTTTTAGAGATTTCGAAATAGTAAAATACAAACTACTTACCTATATAGGTAGGTACCTATTTAAACTTTTTAGTTACTAAAAAGTTACCTAACTACTTAATTTTATTACTTATTAACTTTTATCGTGTAGTACCTACTTACAGCCTCCAAAAGAACTAATCTTAGATAGTAAGTAATAAAAATTAAGCTCCTAAGTCGTTTTATTGGGTAACTAATGGATTATTTAACTACTTATTATAGGTAGGTACCTACCAACTAACTGTTTGAAATCTGATTTCTATGAACTGTTTGTGTTAAGTGTAAGTACCTAGTACCTACCTACCTAAACTTGACAATTCTCTGAATGTGAACACAGTCGCAATTGTATGTAAACTTTGTCATTGTAACCAAATTGTAACCCTAATAATGGAACTACCTATATGTGTACAGTACGGCCGTTTTAACTTGGCTTCTCTGAACATAGGCTTCGCCTGCGCAAATCCCCCTCCTACCGCCATATGGTCGCTAAAAAATGTTACTGCGCAGCCATTTGCGCAACTTCAGAGATGTCAAGTTAAAACGGCCGTGCTGTACAACTGATAAGCGCCAGCCCCTGATCTGGAGGGGGGAGGGGCGTCCCGTGCTCCGGGCGGCAAATTCAAGCTTAGCAGCGAATACACCACTCAGCACTTGCGATTATCTACTAGTGGGCAAAATAAAAAAAAAACATGTAGGTAGTTAGTCTCTGCAGGGCATAGATAGGACAGGATAGGAGACCTACAATCGTGATCGCCGAGGCACTAGCACGGCTGCAATATAATAATTAAAATAATGTAAATAGGTACTTATACAGTATACTTAGGCTTAATATAAGAAAGAGTAGCGCTTGACCGATCGTTGTGGCGTTCTTTGGGGCCGGGCAGGCCTATGCAGTGTTGCCAACTTAGCTACTTTCTAGCTAGATCTAGCTATTTTTGGGTGTCACGCAGCTACAAATTACAAAATCTTGTAGCTAAATTTTTTAGCTACTTTTTCTAGCTACTTTTACGCTTTTACAAGATGTTAGTACTTTCGAGACTTTATAGTAGGGTATCAGCCCTTAAATTGTACCAAAACGTGGCTGGCTTATCTATTTTATTACTGATACCTGCATATTTGAAGGGGATAAACAGATTCCTTCGTTTAAAACTTATTCTGCGTTCTGCCTTGACTTATTTTATAAATTTAAAATTATTGCTCGCTGTTTTAATAAGCTGAAAATTGATTTATCTATGAAAAAATACACGTAATATACTTACTTTACTTATTTTAAAGTTTTAGCTACTTCTAGCTACTTTTTTGTGTCAACAAATCGGGCAATCTGGCTACTTTTCGCAAGAAGTCTAGCTACAAGGTAAGGGTAGCAGTTGGCAGCACTGGGCCTATGTCCATCAACATCATATTTCAAGCGCATACAGGACCATGACAAAATTGACAAACAACTCGACATTGTTTCACTGCCGATATCTGACCGTTCACTGCAGTGCGTTGTTTCTCATGTAGTTAACTAAGAATAATAAAAATTCTAGTTGGAAGTTATCTGGGAAAGAACCTAATCAACTTATGCCGCGCGAGGCGCCAAATGGGTAATCCCCGTTCTTCATATCCCAAAGTAATAATTCCACTGAGAAAATAATAACGGTAGTAATTATTCATTCGTCGTGTGCCCAACCACTCAGACGTATATTTGAATGTTTGTCTTGACGTAGGATTTGCGGGAAGCTTCGCCTATCAAAGTATCTAGAGACGCCATTTATATTTTCAACTTGCGTTTAATTCGTTATTACAGAAAATGGAGAAGGGTAACAGTAGGAGAGTGCAGTATTTAGTCACTTTATCGGGTGAGTATTTTTTAAATATTTTTTATAGCCTCTTAGACTATAGTAGCGGCATCTCTTAATTTGTCCAAGCCTAAAGCGCAGTATAACGAACGTAGAGGAATAATTCTAAATAACGCTTAAATCCACTTCACTACATAGTATAAAACAAAGTCGCTTTCTCTGTCCCTATGTCCCTATGTATGCTTAAATCTTTAAAACTACGCAACGGACTTTGATGCGGTTTTTTTAATGGATAGAGTGATTCAAGAGGAAGGTTTTAGTATAAGCATTGCACCCGTGCGAAGTCGGGGCGGGTCTCTAGTTTACACTAAATGGAAAAAAGAAGAAGATGTCATTATTTAGGGTTCCTTAAAAAGTTCAATTTCCCTACCCCGATCTAGTAAGGTCAAGCGAGGTACCTACTCTATCTATCTATGAAGGCTTATGAAAGGGGCTCATTTGCACAATAAAATATAGTTTGGTTTTCTTTTATGCTGCACAGTTTTTGACGTAGCACCGTTATCCACATATTAGTATAGTTAAAGAGGAATGATTAGTATTTTTGTATGTTTGTTACGAATAAACTCAAAAACTACTGGGCCAATTTAAATATATTTTTTTCACCAATTTAAAGCTAGAGTATCCCTGAGTAACATAGACTATATTTTATTCTCGTATTCTCGCGGGAACGGGAACTCGCGGGTAAAACCGCTAGTTACAAATAATTAAGCTCAATTTGTTTTCTCTCTTTTTTTCAGTGTCCATAGCGACGATCACAATGGGCATGTCTTCGGCCTGGCCTACCCCCGTGATACCGAAATTCCATGATAATGAAACTCGACTAGCTATATCAAAGGTAAGTTCTTATGAAGCTCTTCTGCTGTCTCTACTTTAAAAAAATGTTGTCAATAAATATGCCAATATCTCTGTCATCTCTGTCATCAAACCGACGAGCATGTATGAACCGATTGATGGATGTGGATGAGGCGTGAGAGGTGTGCCAGGATCTTAGCAGGTGGCGGTATATTTTCTCTGCCTTCATTAAAAGGTTGTGTATGACTGTATTACATGGTATAATAAACGTTCAGTCATTATCTCTAAAGGGTCGGGCGAGCTACTTCATTCGTGAAAATATCTTTTCACTTTTGTCTATTTTCTTTATAATATTTTATGTGGATAAGTATTATAACCAACCTAGTAGGTTGGTAGATACTTTTAACTGTGTTTGTTTCTTGCAACCGACCATTCCTTTTTACCTCTGAGTGTTGCTCCTTACACTTCTTACGCACCTTTTCGCTGTAACGTAACGTCATTTCACATGTTTGAACAGAACCATCGCAGGACGAACTGTAAACTGCTACACGAATTTATCAAACGCGTTACAATCACAAAGTATAATACTGCTATTTAGGGTATAGCTATTGGTAGTATATATTCCACCCCTCTATATGACTATGCGAGTGGCCCATCTTCACTCTCATATTCCGCCACTCTCGTCTCACAAGATGGCCCTATATAACATCCTAATACTTTAATCGAGCGATTCTTGAATGTACGCATTTATATTTCGAGTACTTATCTCGGAAACGGCTCTAACGATTTTGATGAAATTTTGTATACAGATACAGTGTTGAATTTTAAGTTCAACTGCATTATTGAGTTTCTTGTAAAAACGCAATTTTACATAGGGAAATATTTTTTGTGAATTATACGGCCACTCACCGACAGATGGTGACACTGGTGCTAAAAAAAAAATCGGTTTCCCAGGTTTCTTGTATGTATGTATGTATAAGCTCACGCCTTTCATCCCCGAGGGGGTAGGCAGAGGTATTCCATTACTGGATATACCCACATTTCACGAGATACATTGGACCCCTAAACGTGACAGGTGGTGAGCCCATCGCCGGACCAGGTCTCCTTCTTATAGATTGTATACTTAACTTTCAGGACGAGATTGCATGGATGCTGGCTTTCTCCTCTCCTGGTTTCATGGCAGGCAGCTTCGTCACAGGCTTCGCATTAGACGGGATCGGAAGACGAGCCACTTTGCTCTGGAGTGCTCTACCGTATGGTCTCGGCATAGTAGGTAACTGTGTTGACTTTAATTTTTATCTAAAACAGGTAGTAAGTGGGGGCGATTCTACTGTACACCGACTAAACTGATTTTGGTTTAGTCCTGTCAAAAGTCAAAGTCAAAGTCATTTATTTGCAAAATAATCGGTTACAAACCATGCAAATCATTATAAATAAAAATAAATCTATATATTAAAAAAAAAAAACTGTTAAAAATATTTTCAGTTATTCATAAAATTTATATAATACAATTTCATTGTTAATATATATCTGCAAAGAATTCATTTATGTGGTAGTACGGTCTCAATTGTAAAAAATCTTGTAATTTATGCTTAAAGCTACTGATGTTATCACAGGTCCTTATGTCACTTTTCAAGCTGTTAAAAATTTTCAGGCCCATATGCACAGAATTATTAAAATAATTTACATAATTTGATTTTGGCAGCAGTAAACAAGAATTATTTCTTAAATTATAATGTTGTACCTCTCCTAGCGTCTGAAAACGATGTTTATGTTTATATATATGTGTACTTATTAGGTAAATATACAATGATATCACAGTTAGAATTTTGTGTCTTTGTCTTACCTCAAAAAAAGGAAAGGGATAGAAGATAACTCACCGAATTTATTCCTGTCACAGGCTGTATTTGAGGTGACTTCTTTACTTATGCACTAAACACGTTATGAAATGCTTGGTTGACAGGATTAATTGTAATTTGACAGGACTAAATATCTCTCGTCTCTTTTCGAATCAGAATGAGCACCAGTAGCGTACAAAAAAGAAAAAAGAAAAACCTGACTGACTGACTGATCGATCATCGTATAGCAGAAACCGCTGGGTTTAGAGGCATGAAATTCTGCACTAAAGTTCGTTAAATGACGTAAGTAAGCATAAAGAAAGAGCTTTTGGAAAAGCCTACGGGAACGGGAATAAACAGAATCCACGCGGGCTACGTCGCTGGGTAGGTACATACTCGCTAGTTATACTTACATATTAACGTAGTGCTGTCCATGTTTGTTACTTTTTTATAGCTTTAACCAATAATGTAGGTAGGTATATTTATAAAGCTCAACGGTGAAAAAGGAAAAATAATCTATCGGGCATAAGGCGTGATCATACTACTTATTACTTTTAATTTCGAAGATATCGATACCTTATTATTTCTAATTAGCGCGTGAGCAGGGCCCTCGAATTAGTATTTATCCCGGTCATGTCCCGGTCCCTTGCAAATTAAAAAATATCTTATGAATACTCGTATGTCGTCATTTTAAGAACCTTAGTGCAAACTTTCATGCTGCTAGACCAAGCGGTTTCGACTGTGCGTTGATCAATCATTAAGTCAGCAAATCAGTTTCTAGATGTATTAATGTAATATTATAGTTTAAGTACCTATATAGATTAGTGTATTTTTGTTTTAGAAAAGTTGTCTTTCAGATAGTCGTGGCGTGTGCACTGGAACCATGGTTGCTTTATATAACTCAGTTCCTATGGAGTTGCGGTACAGGCATGCTGAGTAATGTGAGTAGATACATAATACTCTATCGTTAAATTTCGTAAAGAGGTGCGTTTACTGTGTCAACTCGGGTAACAACAAAGGGTAGGTATGTTGATTCATATAGCACATGAATTAAAGTGTACTAGATATACTAGTGGTTCGAGCAGAAGTGCGACAGACAATAGCGCCACCTATCGGGTCCAATTATGAATTTAAACTATACATATATGTATAGTCCCCTCAAACTCAAACAAAAAATATGAAAATAGGCTGGCCGTTTTTGAGTTTTGGCGAGACTAAAGATTTCAATGGTACAGTCAAGAGAGCTTGACTTGATCTTTACACATTGAACTTTGTAAGGTTCTTATTACAATCGACTTAGAGATCAGACTCTCACTACAAGTGTAAAGCCTTATGTGCTTTGACTACCTATAGCACGTCCAAAAAGAAAATTCGTCTTTCCACACGAAATGTCATATGGTTGTAGCGACAAGATATTGATCCTATACATAGAACAAACTTAAGCACCACACGGTAAGCAAGTGACCAAGTCGTAACAAAGTCTAAACCGCGCCATCGAAGTTTTCATAAGAGTTTGTATAAATACCTACAGTTGGGTAGTTGACAGCATCGAAATTAAATAGCGAGTAGTCATACATTAAAAAGATTATCCCAAAACACCTCAAAATATGTATTTCGATTTTCAATTTACAATTATAGCAAATTTAAAAATAATAAATCAATCAAAAAAAGTGCTGCAATTGAGTACTACAAACTATGACGTCACGGTTTGCTATTTCAGTACATTTTCCATAGTAAAATTTCGTTTTGACAGATCGTAAAAAGTAACTGATTTGACTAGGTAGGACACAACCCTGTTGTCTAACATAAATCGTTCTTCGGAAGATCTTGCCGCTAGAGGAGCAATCCACCTCTGCTCCTTCACAGGCTGTTTTGGCACGAATTAATATGTTTTTTATTAACAAAAATGTACTGTTCTCAGGTGATCACGCTATATTTCGCCGAGATATCAGACAAGGAGATTAGAGGCAGTTTGTTCCTTGTTACGAAGTTCACATTCCACTTGGGGAGTCTTCTCATGATGTGTATAGGGCCATTCGTTTCGTATGAGATCTTGAATTACATGCTACTGGTATTGCCAGTCTGCTATTTTCTGGCCTGCTGGTGGATTCCTGAGTCCCCATATTATTATCTGAAGGAAGGGAAGGTGGATGCAGCGAGAAAGACACTAGAGAAGCTAAAAGGATATAAAGATAGTAAGGTGCGTATTTTTAATAATTCAAATCAACATCGATTCTGCTTTACAGCGACTAAACTTAGTTTAGTCCTGTCTTTGTCTTACCTCAAAAAAGGAAAGGGATAGAAGATAACCTACCGAATTTAGTCCTCTCAGTGTCAGAGGCTGTATTTTAGTCGTGACTTCTTTACTTATGCACTAAACACGTTATGAAATACCTTGGTTGACAGGATTAATTGTTTGACAGGACTAAATATCTTTCGCCTCTTTCCTTTCCTATAAAAGAAAAGAGACTAGAGATATTTAGTCCTGTCAAATTAAAATTAGTCTTCTCATGTATGGCGTGTTTAGCAATTTTAGCGACTATGTAACAAGGTCATGGATAAAAGTGACAGATATCCAGTAATGGAATACCTCTGCCTACCCCCTCGGGGATAAAAAAGGCGTGAGATTATATTATATTATTATATATAAGTACGTTCATAGTTAAAATTAGTAGGTTTTTAGATGTTTGATATTAACTCTTCAATCTATGGTTTGTTTCTGTCCTTTTTCTTTCGTATTCTATGGAGAAGGATAAGCTAACTTAAAATTAGGAATTTTAGGTGGTCAGTCAGAATCGAGTCCATTGTCTACATTCAAGATTTAATTTAATAAGGCTAGGAACTTTAATTTTATTCACTCATTAGATAATCTAACAGAGAAGCGAAACTACATGTACATAATAAACATTTTTTGCATACAGAGACAAAATTCAATCGAAACTTTTTATAATATTACAATACGATGCTCCGATATTTGTCTCCTCATTTTATGAGAAGGATTGTAATCCTCTCAGGCGAGTCCACTGTGTATTTGCAAAGGGTATTATATCTAAGTACTCATAATGCTACGAATATTGCAGAGCTTAGAAGACGAGTTACTGCAAATGCAGTCAGATGTGAAGAAAGAGATGCGGCGCTCTGGGTCGGCTAAGGAGCTGTTTACTGGCAGGCAGTACCACAAAGCAATCATCATTGCTGCTGGTAAGATCATTATTATGGGCGTATCGTATATATCTATAACTTTTGCATCAGTACAGCTTGTAGCCATAGAGTTAAAATAAAACTAAGAGAAACTTTTCCTTCAAACGTCATTGGATAAAGCCATTAGATCGAAGAACTGTTAGCGTCAACAGAATCAATCACAGAACACTTTTACTCCTAGCGGGAATCAATTACCTAATTGAAAATTAAAATTATAACAACATATCATCAAGAACGGATGTAAAAGGTGGATATTTGTTTTAGCGCTAATGAAGTGGAGGTGGGGGGTCAACCGTTTAAACGTTATCGTAAATTTGGAGACACTTGGAGATCCTGTCAGGTTCTGATCCCAGCCACGGAGGGGTTTTAGGGTACCTATCGATGAGAATTTCCTTATCGTCTCCAATAATCCACTTAAATAAAAAAAAACGACTACAATCTTCAACTTATAATGGTTTTCTCATGGGTGCCGTTGTCAGAACTGGACGAAATTAAAGTGGGACCAATCTGGAAGCACCAGCTTTCAAATAAAAAAAGAATCATCCAAATCGGTTCACCCAATCGAAAGTTCTGAGGTAACAAAAATAAAAAAAATAAAAAAATACAGATGAATTGATAACCTCCTCCTTTTTGAAGTCGGTTTAAAATGTGGTAGCAACGAGAAAATTGAAATGCGGTGTTCTATAGGATTGCAAATGATCTTCCAAAAGGAATACGAAACGAGTCTTTAGAAGTAGTACAAGCCGTACCAACGATCATAAGGTCTATCTACGGGATTTATAGGGACTTTTCTAAATGAAATTTTTTTCATTTAATTACAGCTGAAGTATTAATTGTTTGTCAGTTACATTGAACCTAGAGATCTATCGTTGATCAGTGATATCTCTCTACAAATGTCTGACATATTTGTACTGTGCTTTGTTGGTTTTTACGGCCTCTTTGCAATACTTACTTATCATTTAATACCGGAATTAGTATTGTAAACATTGCAATGTTTATTATACTCGTAGTAGCGGAAAGAGAAAAGAAACACAGGACTATTCATTGTTTAATGCTTTTTGTAATACAAAGTATTCAAATATTTATCTGAGGCTTTAAATTCCATTGTGCCATTTTATGTATTATAGGTACGTTGACTCAAAGAGTTGCATGTAGTCATGATAGATCCCAATATTATTATGAATACGTCACTCATCTCATCACGTATGAAAGAATTGAATGAAAGAATTTTAAATAGTTAGTACAATTGCTTAGTTTGCACAAATGCTCAATTCGTTCTAATTTCCATAGTAAGATTTAGCGATTTGTACAATATATAAAAGTACTAGCGGTTTAACTTGTGTAGTTCCCGTTCCCGTGGGAATACGGGAATAAAATATAGCCTATGTTACTCAGGGATATTATTATTCTAGCTTTCCATTGGTGATAGAATTTTTAAAATCGGTACAGTAGTTTTTGAGTTTATTCTTAACAAAGATACAAACATACAAATCTTTCCTCTTTATAATAAATATTAGTATAGAAGTAAATAGATAAAGTTACTTGCTGAACGACTGACTCGATATATCAATAAAAGATGAAAGTGAAAAAAAGGCAAGTGCGAATTTCATACGGCGTATTTCGTACATTTTCTATGAATTTGAATATCTGTTATTATCACGCAATAAAGTTCACAGCAAGGGTCTTAGAGTTAGGGCAAAATCACACGGCGATATTCCTACTATGTAAACTAGCGACCCGCCCCGGAAATCCCGGCATCGCACGGATGCAATGCTAATACTAAAACCTTCCTCTTGAATCACTCTATCTTTTAAAAAAACCGCATCAAAATCCGTTGTGTAGTTTTAAAGGTTTATGCATACATAGGGACATAGGGATATAGGGACAGAGAAAGCGACTTTAAACTATGTAGTGATACGGATGCTATAAAGTTTTCAATGTATTTCAGGTTTGAAAGTAAGTCAGATTATGACTGGGGCGATGACAATCCAACAATACTTGGGGCTGATCATGAAGGAGAGCCAGGTCAACATGGAACTGTACACAGTCACCATTATCTTCGGCGCAAGCAGATTTTTAGTTAGTGAGTGAATTTTAAATACCTTCAAGATATGCAGAAACAATATCTCTACAATAGATAGTTGTATGGACATTCTACATAGGTATAATATATCAAGATTTTCTCTTTCACAAAAAATGTTTTAAATGCAAAATCTAATTGGTGTCAAAACTCGCAATTATATAATAATTAATAATAATAATATAATCTCACGCCTTTTATCCCCGAGGGGGTAGGTATTCCATTACTGGATATACCCACATTTCACGAGATATATTGGACCCCTAAACGTGATAGGTGGTGAGGTGAGCCAATCGCCGCAAATAATTAAAAATAAAAACTCGCAATTAAAGACATATTAATCTGTTTTTACAATACTTTTTCGATTTAAATTCAAAAGCAATATTTGGTAGTTCATCCCAAGATGGTTCCATTAGTTTTCTATGTCTAATGTAAGTCTCATAAGGCGTTTACCTATCGACTTCATTTTTACTACATTGTGTATCTGAAACTGACTACAATGTGTCAATTGTTTCAGGTATAATGCCTTCAGTACTAGCTGACGATGTGGGGCGGCGTCCTTTACTCATCTACTTCTTCCTAGGTACTGCCCTCTCTCTCGCCACCGTTGGTCTGTACTTCTTCTTCATGGAAGTCATTCGCACAGATCACAGTTCCTTAACCCCTTACGGCTTTATTACCTTTGTTGGAATCATTAGCGCCAACATAATTTCCACTATTGGCTTCCAGTCTGTTATAAACGTTATTCCAGGAGAGATTTTCCCTTTGAACGTCAAAGCTACCGCCATGACTTCTTTAAGCATTTTCGGAGGAATGCTCAGTTTTGTTGTGGCTCGAGGGTACCAGGCTCTCAAAGACGTTATAGGACTCTGTGGTGTCTTCTGGGTTTTTGCTTCTGTAGCATTATTTAGTGCTGTATTCACTTTTTTTTATGTTCCCGAAACGAAAGGGAAGAGTTTGAGAGAAATTCAAGAGCAACTTCAAGGAGATTTGTATAAAGCCGATGAAGCGAGTGAGAAGTTGAATGGAGTTGAACTGAACGGTGTAATGTCTACTGACTATGGTGTGAGTGAGGGTAGAGAGTTGGATGTTCTTAATAAGAAAAATGATTCCACGTAGGTTCTCTCGCACAACCTATATAGTTTAAATTTGTATGATAATCATAATCATTTATTATATGTTATATATATTATATATCATATATATCATTGATACTTTTAATACTATTGTACTTAGATCTGATAACGATGTAACTTAAATTGTGATAATTGTTGCCCGATGTTTGTGTGTATCATTTTTAATTATCTTAGCATCCTGCTATATTTAAATTTGGTGTACGTATGTAACTGTGTATCAGTGCTATTGTAACAGCCGTGAAATTATAATTTCACTTGTGTAATTTGATTGTTTATATCTATATCTGTATCTATACTAAGATACTTTCTAAGAGGTGGAGTCAGGAGTGCCATAGCACAGGTTATCCTAGTTTGGGCTCCTCTCCTTTTTTTTAGCCCTATTTTTGTTACTTTATTTTTTGGGAGAAAATTTAACAATTTTTTCATTTTATTTTTCCATTTTCATTTCATTCATTTTTAATTTTCATTTCATTTTCATACTAATATGTACCTAATAGAAAACCTGACTGACTGATTCATCAACGTACAGCTATCATAACTAGAGCCTTAAAATTTGGGCAGCAGATTCCTTTTATGACCTAGGCGTCCGATAAAAAAGGATTTCACGAAATTCCCATGGGAATGGGAAAGAATGGGATCCACGGGGGCAACATCGATGGGCGCCTAGTATTTAGATATTAAATAGTTTTGAGTACTATAACTGGTAGTATTAGCTTGTATTTAAATATCGGGGTCACCAATGTGGTTGTGTGTGAATCATAAGATATTTTTTATCGTGTAAATATGAAATGCTGACTACAAGGTGCGTCATGTCACCTGGATATATTGTTAGGTACTCTACACTAAAATGAAAACGTTACAGAATTCATACACTGTATTCCCATTGTTTACTTACTAAGTTCTTGCTATCGAGTGAATTACAATAGTGTGATTGATCAGCCCCTAATTTATTATCTGTGCCAAAGAATAACATAGTTTATATTTGTGTAGAGGCTTTAGTTACGATAATATTAATTTCTTTCTTTTTATTGATTATATTAATTATGTTTATGTACTTATAATTTTTAAAAACTCGAATAATTTAAAAGTCTGTTATAGCATACTCGTATGTATCATACTTCATCTACTTCCTGAACTAAACTTCTCTTGGAAGTAAGTTTTAAGTAAGTAGTATCTAAAAAATCTTTTTTTACACACTTACTAATAGTCTCGAACTAAATATCTACCAGCTGTTTGTAAAATATTTTCAAGCATTCTTTGCAGGTATCGTTGATTACATAATATCGCTCATAAAATAAACAGGTTCTAAAAGGATGCATGGACCATAATGTTATATGTTCATCAACTTATTATACTAGGTATAGTATATTACGTTTATGATTTTATTTGTACGCATCAAGAAAACAAAAGAAAGGCTTACTATCTAAAGCCGTATACAGAAAGAAAGCCGAAAGCTTGTCGGCGCCGATAGGCGCCGATCGGCGCCCATCGGCGCCGGTCCATTCTACAGAAAGCAAGCAGATTGAAGCAGAGCGAGCAAAATGTCGTACGATGATTGGCGGGCGGCACCAGCGCCGACCGGCGCGAGTCGGCGCCGATCGGCGCCTATCGGCGCCGATAGGCGCCGGTCGGCGCCCATCAGCGCTTGTTCATATAAATGCCTCCGCCGGTTACCTGCGTAGACCGGCGCCGATAGGCGCCGATGGGCGCCGGTCGGCGCCGATGGGTTTTCGGCTTTCTTTCTGTATACGGCGTAAGTCAATTTTTGAATATCTGACTGCGTCAAATGGCGTTTGGATACCATTGAACGTTTTTGAAGTTAGCGATTTGAATTGGGAGTTGGGACCCAAATTGGCGCTGTCCGCGCATAGATAGAGATCAAAAGTCATTGAACTCGATTCTGGCTGACCAGTAGGCTTAGCACGCTAATTATTTTCCCGCTCTCACCTGTCACCTTAGCTACAAAACAGTATTAAGATGACGTCACATAGATGTATCTCCTCTGTGTGACGTCATCTTAATACTGTTTTGTGGCTAAGGTGAAAGATGAGAGCGGGAAAATAATTAGCGTGTTAAGCCTACAGCTAAAATTCCTAATTTTAAGTTAGCCTATCCTTCTCCATAGAATACGGAAGAATAAGGACAGAAACAAACCGTAGATTGAACCTTATGAACTTGCCTATCACTTTTATCCATGACCTTGTTACATTGTCGCTAAAATTGCTAAGCACGTGTATTTAAATAAGATGTGAATGCGTTCATAAGGTTTAATTTTGTTATTTTGACTTTTGTGATATTATTAATAAATATGGGTCTTATCTCTTCTCTTCTTCCTTTCCAAAGCGGTGGAAAAGAATAGAGCTAACTTAAAATTAGGAATTTTAGCTGGTCAGCCAGAATCGATGCCATTATTGTATGATTTGATATCCCGTAATGACACTTAGGTGGTACGGGTGCTGAAAACAATAATGATTCAGTAACAATAGGCCCCCTATTGCCACAGAATATGTATATGCTTTATTCAGCTACATGTAATGTAATGTAAGGCTCTTCTTAATAATCATAGTTCAGGAAGGTTTGGTGTCAAGCTTAAAACATTAGGTACTTAGATACGTACTATGATGACCTCTTAAAACAATAGACAAGTTGGTACATACTGTTTTATTCCTGCAAAGCGAAGCAGAACAAAAACTATTGTCTCTTTATTGTCTATCCACTGCTCTTTGATTATTCTATGTAAATAATCCAAGCCACTGCTAAATTTTCATACAGCGTCGTCCATCTCATAAGTCCGAAATAAGAAGGTATAAAAAAAGCTAAATGTTGTTCACAAAACAATAATAAAACAAGTAATTGAATGAAGGAAGAAATACTAAAACAATACTGCTCTATGTTTGTTTTAAGAAATTGTGGTATGTCCAGGTCGGGCTAGTGTTATTATACCTACCTATCTTATATTATAACAGTATAAAACCATTTGTAGAGATTTTACATACCTACTTACTCAAAATATGTACCTATATACTGTATTTACATTAAAAAGTAATCGCTTACTCGAAAAGTGCTCAAGGTAGGTACAGTAGGTATTTTTGACGTTTTTAGAAGTAGGTAGAGGTGTTTTTTGTAAGACAAAAAAATATGTTATAAGTTTTTAAGATTTAGAACATTTTATCTGTACTTACTGAAAAATATTCTTTTTATACATAAAATAAAGAACATTATTTTGGTTCCAAATTTTTTATTTTACCTCCTTAAATTTCTAGAGGCGCAAAGGTGCGAGTATTATAAATTAACAGACTGATATAGCAATATTGTTCGCGGTCAGTCAGTGAATTAGTGACCGGCAAGTGACTTCACTAGCGTCTCGTGTTTGGGAAGCCACGTTAAATTATTGGTTGTGTGCATGCTAGGTTGTAAGTCGTGAGGCTCCAGACCAAAGAGATTAAAATATAATGAGGCATAGAGGGGACAAAGCGAGGAAAATTTGAAGTCAAAAGTTATTCCAAGTGGAATAAGTCTAGTACAATTTCGACCGAATGACAGCTCGCGTTCATACTAACTGACATGACAAGGACATGACGCTTAGGCTTCAAAGTTTGGTAGGTATGAAAATATTCCCAATGCCCCCTCTATGCCCTATTATATTTAAATCTCTTTGCTCCAGACACTCTTGGGTGACTAGAAAAGGCGATGTCTAGCCTAACACCATCATTGAATCCGCGATGTATTGATTTTATAAGGTTGTGGGACGCGTGTGGTTCAAATCAGAGCTTTTAATGAAGTAGGAACTATGGAATGCAGTCAAATACAGTAAAGTGTTCCTTGGGGGCTCTTATATAAAAACTAATATTTATATGGAAGAAAGAGATAGATTATTATGTTGAAATTAGACAGATTTGTTTTTTGTCTATTCCAACACGCATTACGGGATTCACGGGTTCATTAAGATGAAATGTTACAACTTCAAAAGACAATAGAAAGGATTTCGATACTTGCACGATCGTTAATTTTCGTTTTTCATTTCAATAATAAAATTATAGACTGTTTCTGTCACAACTGGCAATATGTGACTCTTAGTGTTTGTGGCCATTTAAAATAACGTGCTAAGAGCTTATGACTCCTAACAGTTGATAAAAGTCCCAAAGAGAACATACTTATCCAATTGTTTATTATCTTATCGTTTGTGTCGGCTCTTTTGTAAATGTAAATTCGTCTATTTCCATACCACGACAAAAGAAGAGGTTGGCACACCCGTAGTTTTAAACTCCATCGATATTAGAAAAAGTATCTCTCTAGATATGTATCCGGTACATACAACTTCCCAAAGGATTCTATGGGGCACGTGCATTTAATGCCCTGCTTAGTAACACAGCTTTGTTGGCTCGTTAGTAGCGAAGTCTTTATTCCGTCGGTTTAGTTGGCGATTGCCTGGCTTGCGGACGGTCGCGCCGCGCAGTCTTTCAGAATACTCCCCTTTGTTAGTTTATTGACATGTGCTAAGCACTAGACGGAAGCAAAATAAATCAATTTTATTGTTACTCGTGACAAAGCGTAAATGCTCGTTTTTTCTCAGTCTTTTACGCTTTGTGTAACAGGGGTTCTTCGTCGAGTTAAAACAATTCGTACGCCAATCACAGCGAAGTAATAGAGAGATGCGTGTCTGAAAAGTACTTTGTGATGATTTAATCATATGATTGTTTTATCTCATGTCATAGTGCAATACGTCAATAGTACTGGATACATATGCAAATTACTGAACAATAATTATTATGTAAGTTTTTTTATTTAATATTTTAAAAGCCTGTTTTGTCTGGCTATTCTACGTTCATTACACAATCACCACAATACAGGTTTCAGTACTTTTAGGGTTCCGTATTAAAGTGGTAAAAAATGATCTTTATATCTCTGTCTGTCCGTACGTTGCTGTCACAGCTGCTTATTTCAGCAACTACTAATGGTAATCAACTTGATACGTTCCGGGTCTAATATCCGCCCTTGACCTATCTAGTAAGGTAGCACAAAGTAGGTGAATATTGCTTGTCCACTCCACTGTGAGGTTTGGTATTCATATAGGTACCTACCCGTTTACATAAGCTGTTCATCTACTGACCTACTTAACTAAACAGTGTGTAAACCAGCAAGTCGACACTGCTTTATCCCTCTTACTATTATTTCAACGTGTGATACCTATAGAAATTTCATAATTAGACTATCTAATTTACCTAGATGTTTGATATTTTTAGTACGAATACAAATTCTTGAAAATGATTGATCGGTGTAACTTGAGCTAATGATTTACTGCACCGGTCAAGCAGCGGGTTCCCGCTGGCGCTTGATTACAATTATGAATGGATATGATTACTAATTTTCCACTTTTAAATCGATCAATCAATCAATCACAATCCACGACTGGAGTACTCACGAACGGGTGCCAGAAAAAGGGGGTCCTCAGGCAATAACCCATCTAATCCACTTCACCACGTGACAATTATGAGTCTTTTTATTCAATTATTGGATGTTCCTAGCGGTTTCACTCGCGTTGTTCCCGTTCCCGTGGGAATATGGGGATAAAATATAGCCTATGATACTTAGAGATATTGTAGTATTCCAACGGTCAAAGAATTTTTGAAATCGGTACAGTATTTTTTGAGTTTATTCGTTACAAACATACAAAACCAAATCTTTCGCCTTTATATTATTAGTGTAGATATAACTATAAGTATATGTATAAGTATAGATCTGCAACCTAAATAAACGCCTTAGAGGAAAATCATTATGAGATTTTATTCTTATTCTTCCATCAATGAACATGTTTGCGTGCAGGTATTGAACTTGAATATTCTATTCCGTTTATTATTCTGTTTGCGTGGTTACACCAGAGACGACGACGGAGGAACTCTATACAATTAAATACAAATCTCTTTCGCGAGCGCATGCATAATTTTTTTATCGTAGCCGAAATTATCCTTCCCAATAGCCAAAAAAATATCAACAATTGTTCATTTGATATCAATACAACATTTTTTGTGAGGTAGGTAGGTAACTGTTATCATTATTAGTATGATTGGTTTATCTGATTAGGGACTTGGCTCTGCTTTGCTCTCGGTACTGTTCAGTACAGTTCAAATTTTTGTATGATAATATATTGTTATTGTAATAATCTAATGTGATTGTAAACTTAATGGTAACCATTTTCGATAAAATACCTAATACTAAAAAATATTTTACAGTTATAGCAAGATGGCAAAAAATGCAGAGAGAGGCAACAGACCCGTGCAGTTTTTGATTGCATTTGCAGGTGAGTAAAACATTATTTTGAAAAAGTGTATAGCTTGCGAATCGATTTATTTATTTATTTTATATATAAATGTAACTTACAGAGTACATCTAAGGCATTACATTTATCCTACTTAAAAATATATGTTATAAAATATCAAGCACATTATACAAATTATAATCCGCAAACAGGCTTCGTCAAGAAAACTTTTAGCTAGCAATTGACGTGCATTCCGAGGACCTCAGAAATGTCCAATTTCTCACAGATATTTAGTACTTTCCTTTCGACAGTGGGCCAATTATCAAAAAACAGATCAAATTGATGATCACAAGTAAGGAAGACATCGATATAAGAGACTCTATAAAAGTAGAGTATTTGCTACAGAATGCAACGATAAATGTAATGTAGCTAATGAAATAAGAAAGTGTATAAAATGCTCACAAATCTTTTTTCCAACTATTTCCCTAACTTTCTTCAAACTATTTTAAACTGGGCCAGTGTCGCACCTAGCTATCAAAAGATAAACAAACTTTAATTAATCCATAAACACCCAAATACGAAAACAAATATGGCAGAAATGGAGCGGGGCCTTTTGATTTAGAAAACAGGGGGCCAATTCTACTAAATGACAGCGGTGATAGTTGTATGACTGTGGTTACTCAATGGTGATATTATGTCAAATTTTGACACTTTTCGTATTCTGTTAACTGTCAGTTTTCACAATCATTCAACTATCATTGTTGACCACTTTTGGTATTCTACTATTCCTACCATGGAATGGCGCTGTCCAGTGATTGCTTTTTTTCCCTTATTTTAAGGCATTGGCAATTTAGCCATCAGCCCTAAACACGACACGAAATTCAGATTTTAGCTCTGCTTCAGAGTCTATGCACAAAAATACACAAGTTTCTTCAAAACTTATCGAAATGTCACATGTACCATAAATAAAATCAATCATCTAAAGATTTTAGTGCCGAAAACCCGAAATAAAACTAATGACACGCATGGTAGTAATAGTTATATATGGTAGGCAACACCTAACGTAGTCCATAGTCATTCCATTGTTATGCCACTATGATTTTAGTGGAATACAAATTAGATGTCATAGTTGCCAGTTGCAGCATAATGGAATGATAGTTCGATGACAATGGCTGACATTTAGTGGAATTGGCCCCCAGGTTTGGCAACAAAGAGATTAAAATATAATAAGGCATAGAGGGGACAAAGCGAGGAAAATTTGAAGTCAAAAGTTATTCCAAGTGGATTAAGTCTAGTACAATTTCTACCGAATGACAGCTCGCGTTCATACTAACTGACATGACAAGGACATGACGCTTAGGCTTCAAAGTTTTGTATGAAAATATTCCCAATGCCCCCTCTATGCCCTATTAAATCTCTTTGTTTGGCAAGTAGGTACCTAAATCTGCAAGGTCTGTCTTTGTGATGCATAAAAGAATTTATGTAGACTCAACTTGTTTTCTTAATGATATCTGTTCCGATTTCACCCGCGTAAGTCCCATTCCCATGGGAAAATTATACCTAGCTCATGTTACTCCCAGAAAAGTAAGCTTTCCATTGGTTAAAGATTTTTTGTTTTCGAATTTTCGTTACAAACATATAAACCTACGTAAATCTACTCTGCAACTTAAAGGTGAATCGGAGTAGTGCACGGGTAATTTATAACGCTTTTTGATACTTGGGAGTAGATAGACCGAGATCGTTGTTGACAGTTCTTCGTGGCGTGATGCGTAGAAGATACGTAGCCCGAATAGACTCCGTTTGAATCGATTTGGATCCAGTCATGGCTATTGTATACCAGTCTTGAAATCGCGGAGATCGTGATGCCCGGGAAAATCACGATAATTACTTACCCGCCACGATGTGTCCAACCAGCTATCTCATCATTATCATTAATCTGTAACAGCCCACTGCTGAGTTAAGAGTATTTCCTCACACTTGAGGAAGTATGGGCTATAATATCCCACGCGAGCCCACCGTGGATTGGGAGATGGTGTTAAGCTAGAGGCCACCTATCACTCAGAATTTTTCAAGCCACCTATCTGACATGGCTTCACGGCTTCCATTGTGCGTAAACACAACGAAAATCTAGACCAACAATTTAACGTGCCTTCCGAAACACGGAAGCTCTCGTGATATAATGCCACTAGGCGGTCACCAATTCACTGACTGACCGCGCCTAACTTTGCTTTACCAGTGTAATCGTTACAAACACTGACCGCAGAGCTAAGCGCTTCCAGCTATCTATTTGTGTGTAAAAACGTCTGTCTCCACATCATGACAATTATGGCTGCAATTTTATTTCTATCTCTGCGCTGTCCACTTTGTTACATGTGCGCAAGATGGATGCGTCACAAAAGTATGAATATTGTGTGGAAAATAACTGTGACAATGAACTGATTGCAGAGTAAAGTGCATTAAGCACTTTAAATGTGCAATTTAAGCACGTTAAATGTTCAATTTAATGCCAAATCATGAAATGGGGGATATGTCTGTGCCGGATTTATATTTTTTTTATGTATTGGCCACTTCAGTTTGTGCAGCTCTCTAATATGTAGAAAACTGTCTATCTGCATGTGACTTGTTTGAACATTAGGTACATTACATTTATTTAACATTACATTACTTTGATAGTTTTAACTGATGGACCATGGAAACAGCAGATCGCTGTGTGGAATAGAATACCACATTGCCGACACATTGGCTCATCCCACATCGGTGCCTCCTCTGTGGACGCTCTGGCGAGTGCAAAATATGTCAACCTCAATAGGGTAACATGTTTGTGCCTTTTGGGGTCCGGAAGTATGACTTATCAAAGAGAGTCGGTGCGTTTGGTGACCAACGACTCTGATCATCTGAAGCCCCGAACAAACTGGCAGAGAGTTATCTCTGTCAAAGGATCAGTCTAGCTATCCAGAGAGGGATTCTTCTAGGGCTATCCACATGATTCATCTTTGGAGCCTCCAAAGAAGGTCCTCCAAATATTTACAGATACATAATCTGTAAATATTGTAAATAAATAACTATATTTTTGTTAATTTATTTCAGTGTCAACAGCTTCCGTGACGATGGGCTGCTTATCATCATGGCCGGCGCCCGTGATGCCAAAATTTCATGATAATGAAACAGATATTGTTATTTCTACGGTAAGTAACAATGATTATTATTTAGGACTGATTGGATTATTGAAATAAAACAAAACTGTGAAGTCAAAGACTTCTATTTATCTGAGGAAGCATTCGCACCAAATCTAGAAATGTTTAAACGGCGTTAATTCATACTGCTCTCATTTGTATGAAATGTCAAAGAAGTAGCGCCGCGCCCGCGCTTCGCCCGCGCCACACCTCCGCCCGACGCTTCTTGTATTTGTCCCGCGCCTTAATGTGCAGGGCATGCAGCTTTGCTGAATCTCGCCTGCGATGGACTTTTGTCCAGTGGACAGTGGTGGCCGCGTTTATTTCATATAATTTTTAGGTCCTGTGGGCTTATCACTACCTCGAAGGTAAAGGAAAACATCGTGAGGGAACTCCCACATTCTTTGGCATATTTTTATTGAAATATATTTTCAGCTTGTGCTTTATCCACCTTAATTTCGGTGTCTGTATTCTGACTATTTGAAAATCTGACCAAATGCCGACAAAGGGTAGCAGCACCCCGTGCCGGTCCGGGATAGGCTCATCATGACGATAGTCCAAAAATATACTTGTGAAAAGCGATGGGAATTTCCAGAAATTGAATAATAACTCTGCCTACCCCGGGGATTATAGACATGAGCATATTTATTTTTATAGAGTAGATTACTACAAAAAACTACAAACTAAAAACTGCTATTTATCATCATCAAACCTTAGCAGCCCTCTGCTGAGCTTAGGGTATTTCCTCACACATGAGCAGAATTGCTGAGCAGAATTCAACGCGCTAATCACTGTCCGCCATTCTGCTGTCTGCGCAGGTCTTTATGGCTCTACTGAGCGCCGTGTAGTGCGCATGACTATCATATGGGGGATATTACATTATCATATATCTCTGATCATTTAAATGATCATATATTTGATCCAATATAATTGTCTATTTGAGTCATATCTCTGTATTACACTATCAAAGTTCTTTGATGCTAATTTACGTCATATGTGGTTGCAAGTCGGTGGTGTGCGCGACTATTGCTTCGGCAGGTATGGACGTCAGGGTTACCAGATCTCAGAAAATTCGATTTGCCAAAAGGCATCGTCATTTTTAGTACTATGGCTTATTTTTTGTTATTTCAGCAAGATTATGCAAGTATATAATTAGAAAAAGAACTAAATTACATTATTTGAAACATATTGACGAAGAAGGAATCAAAAACTGTCTTTTTATATTTGCTTTTAAATACCTAGTGGAAAAAAATAAAAAATAACTGGCAACATCTGTTTCTATGACCGTATTGGATCCAATCTCTCAGCAAATGTCAAAAATCTATGATCAAGGAGAAAATGAATCATACCTATGTCTATATTACATTATCCAATAACATTGACTCATAGATCTATGATCCAAGATAAATGAAAGTGTAATATGCCCTTATGGAATAGTATACCTATTACATACCTAGGGAAGTAAAATAAGAAATGTCACACATCATATGTAAACAAGTGATCTGAGGCTTTCTTATTTACTTCCCGAGGTATTAATACTTTTTTTCTGCTCGACGGAGGCGGAAAGCGCCAACTTCGTTTAGCGCAGCGGGGCGAAAGTTGACGATTTCCGCCCGGAGTCATGAAAATACCGTATGTGTATACCAGGGTTATCAAAATATTACAGAATGAAATAGCATGGATGGTGTCGATGTCATCCCCTGGGTTCATGGTTGGCAGCTTGGCGACCAGGTTCCTCTCTGACAAGTTGGGGCGACGTGCCTCTTTGCTGTGTTCACTTGCTCCAATGACTATAGGAACGGTAAGAGATTTTATTGTTTTGAATTAGACAGACAGTTGGAGTGAATTACCACTTCGGCCATGAGGATTTGTTAGTCCTTGTAGCCAAATAAGTTAGGCGAAATAGTTAGGCCATGAGGAAAAAGCCCTCTTTTTCGTCCTTAACCTCTTCACATCATAGGTTCAAAAGTAATAACCAGAAAATAACAAATTTATTGGCTTAGGTAGGTATTGTCAAAAATAACATACTTCCGGCACATTTTAAAGGGAACACGTGAGGCCGATGGCCGATGCCAACAGCATAAAGTTCAAAGGACTTATAATAAGTAGGTACTAAGTAGGTACTTATAATAAGTAGGTACTACCTATACTCGTATGTGTGAGATGGATACCTATATATATCAGGGTCTGTCTCTCAGCACAGATGCATTCGAAAACAGTTCCAGATAAATGCTGGCCTATTCCAGGAATATTACCTATTATGATTACTCCGAATAGGATATTTTATTGCTGGGTACTCGTAACATGTTAATTTGTCGGATCCAGGCTTCGGAATCCAGAGAGCAAGTTAGAACCGTTTAGTCTAGTTTGGGATCAAATAACTTTGACTTGTGTTCAATCTCAATGTTATTTCTTGGGATTTTAATTAGATTTTTTTTATTATCGTTTCATTTCAGGATGATAAAGAAAATTTTGAAAAAAAAAAATTTCGTAAAAAAATATGGAATATTGTCAATAATCATCAGCATAAACACCTGTCTTCGTTATCGGAAGCCTTTCCCTAACACCCTGTATAACCTTAATATATCTACTAAAACTCTTGGAGTAGGTAGATTCCAATACCAATTCAGAACATTAACATTTAGGTAAATTTTAAAGCTATGTAATAGCTGGTCTCTGGTAATAGGTATGTAAATAGGATTACTTACTGCTTATTGCACGATTAATTGATTAAATCGATATTTTTATAGTCGTGTAGATAAAAAAGAGTAATTTAAGTATAGTCTATTGTTCAGGCCATTACCTAGTATACCTAATAATAATATGAATGGGTGAATTTATAATATTAAACCACCAACACATTTTCGCTTCAACTTATAATATTGCGAGCACTAGATAATATGTAAGTACTTATAGAAAGTGGGTCGACCTGAAGTAGGCTCGTATTACAGAAAGATTTTCAAACATGAAACTCTGATGTACGAGCAATTAGAGAGGGACAGCTGTAAGCGACTCATACAGCGGCATCACTTTCTGACATCCTCAAGCGGAGTTTCGTTTCTTGACGATCAATATGTAATACGGGCCTTAGATGATTCGTTACGATGACCTCATGACCCTTAGTGTGATTTGTATTCTCTTAAGCAAATTTTAGAAAACAGACTCTTCGATTTCGCAAAATAAATGAATGAGTGTTGCTTTGGACTTTCTTGCACTGCTTCTTCTCTTTATCTAGAACACTTTACGAAGCAGTAGCCTAACTAGACAATTGTTATACTATTGACATTTAGTAAGTAATTTCTAAATTGCATTGTTGAATAAAATTATTTGATGGATTTATTATAATATTCCAGATAATCGTAGCCACAGCTGTGCAGGCGTGGTGGCTATTCCTGACAAGATTCCTTTGGGGCATCGGGTCAGGTATGATTGGTACTGTAAGTACATTTGCTGACGTCAAATAACGCTTACCATGTAAAAATATAAATATCCACACACGTGCCCGCACGGTAGCGGTTGTGAATGCTAGAAAGAGGCGATTGAAAAAAAATGAAACTCCAGTCTTTCCTTAACATTTCATGGTATCACGGCAATGTTGATATATGAAACTTTCTAATATACTCGTAAGTAGGCATACCTACTGTAGACACAATTCTATGTAAAGTGTGTAAACATGTTGGTCTTATGTCGATTCATTGTTCAGGTTGTATCGTCAACGCATTGAAATAAAATGCTGCCTTGATGGGTCTTAAGTATGTACTTGCCTGTGAACTCAAGTGTAAAGTGGGAAAAACACTGCAATTAAATGACGCCATCGTCACACTTTGCTCCATATGAAGAAAATATAAGTGCCTCTTGAAAACGTACGGAGTAGGTACTATCAGTGAAAGTTAAAGTACATTTAATTAAAAAAACATTTAAACAAAATCATGTAGTATCTGCGTTGGCTAATTTGGAGCGGTTGTATAGCCTAGGTAGGTATATTTCAGTAGGTATGTGTTTCAGTTGTTTATTGTCCATAGTACCAGCTCTGCCAAGTTTGGGACTAAATAACTGTGTGTGAATTGTGTACTTCAAATTACTATTATAAATATACAGGGCGAATTTTTCAAGAGGGCGTGCATGGCTAAAACAGAAACTATAACTTATAGGCAGTCTCGGGCCGGATTTTGATGAAAACTAAAACTGCATCTTGTGATTTTTGAAAAATCTATATTCCTAGCCAGGAACAGGAACACGTTGATTTTGGAAAAAAAACATACTGTATTGTTACACGATTCGATAGTGTCGCTGATAAGGATCAAATTCTGGGAAGAAATGATATGACAAATGACATCCACTCCTACTTTAAAAATTCACCCTGTATAGCTTGAAATTACTTGTTTTCCTGCAGCAAGATGATTTAGGTTCGGTAGTAGGTAGATAGGTATTATCTAATTATTATAAACCTCTTTTTATTACTTACAACAAAAAAATAAGTTATTATATTGCAGGAAAACAACTAGAATTTTGCATGCAGGTTCCTTAGGGAGCGTAGGCGTCGGCTAAGAAAGAATTTGTCAACATTCCTACGGGAACAGGATAAACAAAGGTGTAATTTTATAATAAATGCAGTTGCAGTTTGAGTTGCTAATCGAACAAAGCCGTAGATATAATAAGAAGAATTAAGCCAGCGATACACTAGGAGACAAATGTCTCACGACATGTGTCGGCGACATGTCAAGCGATGGCCGATTTCGCCTGAAATATCTGGCGACATCGCGCTTATGTCCGTAGCAAAGTCAGCCGAAGTCAGGTATCGCGCGATAATGCCAGAAATGTCAAGCGAAGTCCGGCAACGTCGCGCCATTTCGCCCGACGTCGTTGGCGACACGTGCCGCAGGACATTTGTACCCTAGTGTATCCCTGTCTTTATTCGTCTGTCAGCTGGCCTGCCATCGGCTAGGAGTCGGGCACCGTCCATATGTATTCACATAATCATTTTGATCGGTCCAGAATAATACCGTCTCGTTAACAAGGAGCTTTCATTTGTAACACAGATTACACTAAACTTTGGAACAATATAACGTCTGTTCTTTTTCAGGTCAACAGCTTATATTTAGCAGAGATAGCGGACAAAGAAATAAGAGGCACATTATCCCTGATCGCCAGATTTATGTTTAACTTCGGAAATTTGCTCTTGATGTGTATAGGGCCTTTTGTTTCTTATAGAACATTGAATTACTTGCTGTTGGCACTGCCAGTGTTATACTTCCTGGCGCTCTTGTGGATACCGGAATCCCCGTACTTTTTATTGAAAGAGGGGAGAGTCAATGCAGCGAGGAAAGTTTTAAAGAGGATACGAGGGTGTAAGGATGAGAAGGTGAGAATATTAACTTCACATACAGTACGGCCGTTCTTACTTGTTTGCTCTGAACATAGGCTCCGTTTACGCAAACCGCTTCATACCGACAAATGGTTGCTGGAAAATGTTATCGCTTATTGACACTAGTTAAAAGTGAATGGATGACCATTGCGCAATGCACACTTTTTTTACCTGGAGAAGAAGGCTATTGTTTTTGGGTTGTATGTATAGTTATATAAGTATGTGATCTCGTTCGTAAGCACAGTCTGGAGCCTAAATGGTTTGCCAAAAGATTTAGATTCGTCTACATTGTAGCGTCGTTTAGCCAATCTTCATGGACGAGTTTAGAGTGCCTTGTTATTAGAATATTGACATTTGTAAGTGTAATTTTTAATTAACTACAGAAAAAGAAATACATTTTCATAGAATACATTTTTACCCAACTGCACCAGGGTATAGAAATGTTTTAAATTTTTTAAGGGCCTTTTACACACTCGGATTTTTGCTATATTAATTAATGCACTTATTGATTACATCATTTTCGTTTTACAGGTGCTTGAATATCAACTATCGAAGTTACAAACTGACGTCAAAAATGAAATGCGTCATGATAGCACTGCTAAGGAATTATTTACCGGCAAGAAGTATAGGAAAGCAGTCATCATTTGTACAGGTAAGTTTATAACTAAAACTTAAAAATTATAGTGCTGCCGTTCATCGATCAAATCCTTTCCTGCCTATACTATGTTTGTTAACCTTTGATCTATATTCAGATAAAGTAAAGTAGGTATAATTCACAATTTCCAAATTTGCAACAGCGAAACTCCTTTTTTTATAATCATGTATGATGAAAGACTATTAGCTCAGCAGTAAGCTGTTACGTATTGATGATGGATGATATATTATGATAATTTGCAGAATTATTTGAAGAAACGATTAATTATATTTTTCCAGGTCTAAAACTAACACAGATTATTACCGGCCAGTTGATTATCCAGCAGTACCTGGGTCTAATAATTAAGGAAAGTAAAAGTGAAATGAAACTTTCTACTGTGTTCATCATATTTGGAGCAGTAAGATTTTCTGTTGGTAAGCTACTAAAAATAAACGTATTACAACATAACCAATCTAAAGAGTAAAAAAACCGACTTCAATCTTCAACTTATATGGTTTTCTCATGGATGCCGTTGTCAGAACTGGACGAAATTAAAATGGGACCAATCTGGAAGCACCAGCTTTCAAATAAAAAAAGAATCATCCAAATCGGTTCACCCAGTTGAAAGTTCTGAGGTAAAAAACATAAAAAAAATACAGACGAATTGATAACTTCCTCCATTTTGAAGTCGGTTAAAAAACTGTTTATCATTATTACCACGTTTTTGGAATCAATATTTTTATGTTCATAAAAAAAACACTTTAGAAGTGCCTTGATTTTCTAAGGGCAGTGTATTTGTCTGAAATTTACTGTGGTCCGTTGAATGCAATGATATTATTCTATCCACCAATGTATTTGTACGTGGATTTTTATTACTAAACATTACTTTACAGGTGTAATGTCATCGGTAATGGCAGACAAAATTGGGCGTGTTCCCCTACTCATCTACTCTTACCTGGGAACCGGGATTTCTTTGACTATAGTTGGCATTTACTTTTGCCTGCTGGATTTCATTGACCACGATTCTCTGCAGCCTTACAGCTTCATACCATTCGCTGGTATCATTGTTTCCAACATAATATCAACTTTGGGTTTCCATTCCATCATAGTTGTGGTACCAGCCGAAATATTTCCTTTGAACGTAAAAGCTGTTGCTATGACTTCACTTAGTATATTCGGTGGAATGATGAATTTCTTCACAGCAAGAGGGTATCAACTCCTTAAAGACGTTATTGGGTTGAGCGGAGTTTTCTGGGTTTTTGCATTCGCAGCATATGCTGGTTCCCTGTTTACTTTGTTATACGTTCCTGAAACTAAAGGGAAGAGCTTAGCCGATATACAGATACAGTTGCAAGGTGCAATGTATGACACTAGTGAAGTTCTGCAAA
This sequence comes from Ethmia dodecea, assembly GCA_963855545.1. Lineage (NCBI taxonomy): Eukaryota > Metazoa > Arthropoda > Insecta > Lepidoptera > Depressariidae > Ethmia > Ethmia dodecea. The sequence goes on along the minus strand of OY979446.1, from coordinate 11,766,371 downwards.
CATTGAAGACAGAAAAAACGTGTGTTGACGATGAGGTCACTGAAGTTAAAGAGTTAAATGTAAAAGCAACCGTTTAGTAATGTCAAATCCAGAGCGTTAAAAGGTTCTATGGCAATTTCCTGCTGTTTACACTATTGCTATATAATGTTAAAGCATTTACAAGTGTAACGACGTAGGTATTGTTATTGAGAATTCAAGTAATAGTTAAGGAATGTTTTTCGGTGCCTTACTCTTTTATTAATCAACTTGGAGGAACTTTTTGCGAATGATTATTTACAACCTAGGTACTTAGCTCCGTCTTCAGCAATACTAAACGACTGTTAAAACATTGTTCAAAACTCCGAAACTGCCCATTTCTCATCATCATAACTTTGTTACTATTAGGTATACTATATTATGATTTTGGGCACCTGATTAATTGTTTAACTGTCATCCTCCGTTTTCCGAAAGGCAAATCTAACTAAAGCTAGCTGGCAAACTTAAATCTCATGTTAGCTGTTCTGGTTTGTTGAATAAAATTGTGAAGCTTTTCAACAAACAGTCGAGTTAACATGAGAATAAATATAATTCAGCAAATTTTAGTTTGATTCGCCTTTTAAAAGGGGGGTTAGTATGAGTGAACTTAACAGGTACCCCAGGTTTTAGAAAGGCAAATCAAACCAAAATTAGCTGACAGACTGTTAAATGCCGAGCAGTGATAGCCCTGACGGTTAAAGTGCCAACCAATCACAAAACTTAAAATTTTAATGCCAAGCAGTACGGTCTCAAATCCAACATCTCTCAAGATACGTTTAGCGTATTTAGGGTTATAAATTATTATAAATATATAGGTTGAGCTGGTCTCGACTGTACTTACTTAAAATATTTGCGAACTTTTTATGTTGTTTGTTTGGATAAAGTCTTGCTTACGTACTTACGAAGTTATAAATTGACTAAATGTACGTTACGTCTTAGAAGGATAATAAAAAACTTGACGAATATTCATATACTTAACTCAAATTACTCGGTTCTTAAGATAGAGGTAGGTACTTAATAAAATAAATTATTATCTTAGCTACTCAGTAAAATGTGCCAATACGCAATCATATTTAATTTATAACTTTGATAAAGAGTCTAGATAATTTATGAAAACTAGAACATACGAGTACCTCTGTGATGTGTCTTTAGTTCTTAATGTAGGTATTTAAATCTACTTAAATATACAGGATGACTTTTTTTACCGTCTGGAAAAAAATGTGGTGTGATAGGTAAGTGTAATAGATTCATTTGGCAATGTTACTTAAAAATTATTTTTTTTCTCAAAAAAATTTTTCTTGCTTAAACTAATATAAATTACTCAAGTGTAGTCAATAATACACACTGAAATATTTGAAATAGTATTTTAAAAAGAAACAGGCTCGTAGCTTCCATATATGCTCAATATACCTACAACCGCCAGCTGCGCGTAGTACTGTGCGTAGTTTTCTAGATTTTGTAAATTGCATTAAACATGACTATATTTAACAATTAATGTCGTGTATAACTTCGGCTCTAGATACCTTATACGTCATATTTTTTTCCAGACGGTAAAAAAAATCATCGAGTATACTGTTATAATAATAGCAAAATATACTTATATATAAGTTGACAATTAATAATCAGTGGCCCAATAGGAGGTCAGGGACAATAAATAGTAGTTATGATGTTTCAATTCCGTGGCTTGACGGATTTAGTTGTACGTCATTTTCGAGCACAGATAAATTTGTATTAAATTGATTTGAATTAGCGCAATTCTTGAAATTAGTTTGTTCAGTATCGACTACTTAATCAATCTACGCTATTTTTAATATGTGTAAAATTTTTCCGAAAAATTAATTAGCCTAAATTTAGTGCTAGAATGCTGTGCTAGTTAGTAGTTACCTATAATTAAATCCATACCAAAACCATATTTATTAATCTATAATATTTAAGAAAACTGGTTAGACACAACTAAAGTACGAATGCATCATATTTTTTAAAATTAATATACTAATTCACCCCGTATGAGGAATTGCGCTTACTCTGTTACGCGTTGTATAAAAAAATGTGATATAGTTGTATGTGGTTGCATGTAACGAATACAGGAAATAAAGAGCAATTATTTTGTTGAAACAGACGAAGTTTTTTTAAACCTTGTAATTTTTTTAAGCTATTGCATAGCTTCTATCGCGGGAATTAAGTAAACGACACCGGAGTTTAATAAAAAAATGATTTATTAAACGGACAGAGTAACAATCTGGTCTCTTAGCTAAAACAACAATCCTCTACCTCTAAGTTTTAACAGCTATTTATAATAACTTATTTACTAGTTCAGCGATTTCAGTCATTGACGCATGTCCTAGATTTTAGTGTTAATGTGTTTGACTGGAATTGCTGACGAAGTGGATATGTGGAGTTTCGGCACTCTTAACATCACCCTCCCTAAGAGAGAAATTATCCGAAGGAGACAAAGTAGACTTCGGAGAATTTCGTTTTAGAAATATAGAATATAATTTAAATTTAAATGTTACGATGAAAATTCCTATAACTACTAAACAATAAAGGCATAAGGTCCATACACTAATATTTTGAGTTAGGATGTAGTCTTCAGTTACTAATTCACTGCCACTATATTTAACACTATTTAAAACTTCTTTAAAGTCACTGAAGTCAACGTCTCGTAGATCCACTTCTTTGTTTGATTTCGCTATGTTACGCTGAAGATGTGGTATCTGAACTACCGGCAACTGTAGACTGGAGGTTGTTGCATTTAGTACAGGGTTTAAAAGTATGTCTTCAACTCGTGTTTCGCAATGCTGACTCGGTGTTAAAATGTATGTTCCCTGTACGTTGAATTTGTGAATTTCTTCATTACACTGCTCTGTAATTATCAGATTATTTTCGGTATATATCATCCAATGGTTATTCCAAATTCTTTGTATTTTTGTCTTCTCAATTTTGATAGCATCTTGATGACATCTGCTGTGCATTAAATGTATTATTCGGTACGTGTGCACTTGACTGCACTTGCTGATATGTGTTTCTTGGCTGATTATTATTAAAATTGTTGTTTCTATAATTTCTATTTGAATTAGAGTTACTAACACGCGAAGTATTTTTTGAATTGTATACAGTTTCAAAGTTCTGTTCCTCTAGAACAATTTTCAGCGCGTCTTCCAAGGTTAACACATTTCATAAACGCACCAAGCGAACCAGATAAGCAGGCAAATTGAAAAGAAAAACATTCAACGTTGTATTATTATAAATATTCCGTTTAGCCTCCCTAATTTCCGCATCATCGATAGTCTCGTTAATTTTGGAAAATAGTATACTTCTAATATGCTGTAGTCTATGGCAAAAATCTAAATAACTTTCGCCCTTATTGCTATTGCTATGTAATCCTCGGTCCTAGGATCCCCAAAATGTTGATTTAAGAGTGTTTTGAGGTCTGCCCAAGTATCTATTTGCTCCCGTTCACCAACTAAGTTAGCTGCTGCCCCTGACAACCTACTCGTTAAAACATGAAACAAATATTCATTTTGAATATTTCCTCCCTGATAAAGTTGCAAAATATATTCACATTTTTTTATAAATAATGGTAAGACCCTAGCTTCACCATCAAAAATAGGTATAATTTTCATCATTTCTACTGGTACTCGCACAAGGTTTTCCATATTGATGTTTAAATATGAAAAACAATGGACAATAAACAAAAATGTATAGAAATATGTAAAAAAAATATTCAAAAATACTTTCTAACTAAAATATTATTAAGGCGTTTTCTAATCCCTAATAATACGTATATTTTTACAAGGCGTATAAAGGAAAACTGAAAGGAGGTGAAAAGATTTACTCACAATCCCGCAGTTACTCCCATGCTCCCTTGGGTTGTTGCTGGATTCCTTCTGGTTCCTCTGCGTGGCACGGTGCAATTTCTTAATAAATTTATTTGTTCGGCGATCCCAATTAAACCGTTGATACGAACGACGGTCCTCGATGTGTGACGATGGAGATTTTATCCGACGATTTCCAACGGAACCCTCTACTGGGATCCTACCGGCTGCGCCAATTAAGTAAACGACACCGGAGTTTAATAAAAAAATGATTTATTAAACGGACAGAGTAACAATCTGGTCTCTTAGCTAAAACAACAATCCTCTACCTCTAAGTTTTAACAGCTATTTATAATAACTTATTTACTAGTTCAGCGATTTCAGTCATTGACGCATGTCCTAGATTTTAGTGTTAATGTGTTTGACTGGAATTGCTGACGAAGTGGATATGTGGAGTTTCGGCACTCTTAACACGGGCCTTGAGCGCGGGGACCGAATCCAGAAATTCCGTAACGAAAAAACCTCACGCTCTCCCCACTCCGACGGGCACGGAGGTGTGGCTTAAAGGCCGTGCATTGTATAAAATAAAATAAAGTGAAGTAAAGTAAAGTAAAGTAAAGTAAAGTAAAGTAAAGTAAGTCGAAGTCGAAGTCGAAGTCGAAAGTCGAAAGTCGAAAGTCGAAAGTCGAAAGTCGAAAGTCGAAAGTCGAAAGTCGAAAGTCGAAAGTCGAAAGTCGAAAGTCGAAAGTCGAAAGTCGAAAGTCGAAAGTCGAAAGTCGAAAGTCGAAAGTCGAAAGTCGAAAGTCGAAAGTCGAAAGTCGAAAGTCGAAAGTCGAAAGTCGAAAGTCGAAAGTCGAAAGTCGAAAGTCGAAAGTCGAAAGTCGAGTCGGAGTCGGAGTCGGAGTCGAGTCGAGTCGAGTCGAATCGAATCGAAGTTTCGAACACAGTTTCAGGTGTGCAAAGCCCCACAAAGGAATTATAAATTTTACAATCGTGACTGAGGTCGCTCTAATTTATTTTTATTCCTAAGATTACAATTTCCTATGCCTGTCACAGTTTGAGTACAAAGTAATATGTTTTTCCGCACATGTATAATGTTTTCTTAAATGTACTGACAAGGCATTGTTAAAATATTAATTTCTTTGAACAGTTCTCTTAGGGAATCACGACATCTTAACTTATAAATAGCCTTAGTATTATAATATTACATACCTTTAAAGAAATAAGTATTTTTATTTTATTGGTGACTGTACTTTTGGCGAAAAAAGGGGTTATTGAAACAACATAAAAACAATCGGAGCAGTGGGAAAAAATATTCCCACTCGTCCCTACCAATCGGAGTTCCGATCGGCGGACTGGGAACAACCCGTTTCTTTCGGCAGTCTTGTTGATACAAAATGCTATGCAATAGCTTTACCGCGGCAGTCCCCGAGTGCCACACGTCTTTTTTTTCCCACAGTAACGAATTTTATTTATTGGACCGACGATGAAGTTAACTATTTATAGATTTAGATAAATGGTTGTAGAACAGTATGATGTTAAATCCAAAGCGTATGCAATGAGTCACAGACCATTTTAATGGTCTGTGCAATGAGTATTATATTTAATTGCAATTAAAAAACACGGAGCGTAAAGAAATACTTGCGTACACCGATACCGCGCCCCGCGCACTCTCCGCGCACTTTTAATGGTAAGGGTACCTATAAGTCAGCAATTTTGTAGTATCCTGGGATATAAGAACGGATGGTAAGGTCTTGTTATAAATAAAATGTTCTTTTTTAATACTTACTCGTTCTAAATAATTTATTTTTAGACATTTAATTAAATTTTCTTTCCATCATAATCGGTTAAATTTTATTAAAAAGTCTAGACTTGAGTGTAATTAAATCTTAGATTTAAAATATTAAAAACTGGTTTCCGAAAGGCAAATCAAACTAAAATTACCTGACAGACTTTACATACGTACCTACTATTATTACCACACACTAGCATAACGGCTCTAGTAGGTAAACTAGGTAGTTTTTATCAAATGCTAGTGGCCCGGGCAAAGGTACAAACCAAAGACGTATAAAGAAAAAGTGAATGATTTTCTTCCAACCTCTTAGGTACAAACCTTGCCTGGACCCATTCGAATGCACACAAAAAAATCCATAAAAATCGGCCCAGCCATATTCGAGCTTTAGCGAGACTAACGAACAACAGAAGACTTTTATATATAAACAAGCTATAAATAAATAAAGAGAAGATCATAAACACAAAGAGTTTTAAATATACTAGCTTATACGATATGAAATAAAAAAAAAACACGTCTTTTAACTCCGAGGGGATAGGCAGAAGTATTTTATTCTGCAAATACGAGTACTTATACGAGATTTCAGGAAACAAATAAACTACATCACTAACAGCGCCCTCTCTGAAGATGTGAGGGTTCTAGACCAAATTCTAGACATTACAAGCATTAGGTATGTAAATAAAGTTGTACTCGACTGGATGTCGGTACGTCACGCATGCGAGAGATGGCATTTTCGCAACAGTTGTCCTGAAAATCTGAAAATATAAGTAGTTGATACTGAACAAACTAATTTCAGGAATTGCGATTATTCTGCTACATATTCTAAAAAAGAAAGTGCAATCACTGGCTACTATATTTTTTTTAATTATCAGAAGTACTCCTAAGTATAGCCTAAATTACATTTTATTTCGCAATTGTGACTCAAACTGAAATTAACGAGTATTGTCTCTCATACTTGGAAAAATTGGTCGCCATTTATTGAGTGCTGTATAAAATAAATGTGAGAGTATAAAGTGGAATGTAATATTTAACTATAAATAATAATTACAAATGGAAAAGACAAGTTTGAAGTCTGAACTAGGTTCAATGTTAAGCTAGCAAGTATAAGGAAATTCTAAAGCATTTCCTAATAGCAACTATTCAGTACTTTAGTTGAAAAACAGTAAAGAGAAACTACTAAGCAGTGAATTCGAGAATGGCTCCGCCGAGGGTACTTTCCCCGATGATAGTGACGATGCGACTTATTATGAGTTCTGTTTATGTTTCGCCGAGCTGACGAGGCGGGTTGGTCCGGTTTATACCGGTTTAGGGTTGCCTGAAGATTGTTTCAACAAAAAGATAAATATTTTGAGCGATACAGTGAATCTGAGCGTACGTACGTACTCGTAGAACCGTGTAACTCTTTAGAATAAGGGTTTAATAACTCGTTTATTTAATTTAAATACGTTTGAGAAAGCAAATAAAAGGACACGACAGGACGAAGTTAACCTATTTGCAGTGCAAAAAGGCGATGACGCAGACAGGACCTCCATGTTTTTTTGTTATGGTAAGTTTGTCAGATGGCTTATTTATATTATTAACTGACGACCCGCCCCGGCTTCGCGCGGGTGCAATGCTAACACTAAAACCTTACTCTTGAATCACTCTATCTATATAAAAAAAAACCGCATCAAAATCCGTTGCGTGGTTTTAAAGATATAAGCATACAAATATACATCCCTATGACCCTATGTCATAGGGATATAGGTACAGAGAATGCGACTTTGTTTTATACTATGTACCTAGTGATTTAACTTTGGCCTACGTAATTTCTTACCATGTTGTAGGTACAAAAAAAAATTACTAGGTACCTACTCTCAAATTGATGAAGATCATAAAGTAGGTATCTGGATTTGTAAAACAGTTAAATAAATTTGAATCTGGAATCTTGTATTCAAAAATATTCTTATGAAAGATAGTAAAAGTGACAACCCTGGCTGAAACCTTAACTGTCGTAACCTTTTACAACATTTACTTAGGTACATAGTTTGCTGCCAATGTTTCATACCACTTAATGGTGCTAATTACAACCATGGGGTCTTAATGAGTTGGAGTATGGAAGGTAGTTTGGTCGTGATAATTACCATCTCGCTTTGCCAATGTAAGAAGCAGAGCAGTGAAAGCACTTTTCTATAACATTTTAACGAGTATGTCATATCTGTGTTCTTGTATAGCTAATTAAATGTAGGTACCTATACCTATTATGTATGCAAATCGAAAATTAATAAATTGTAGTGTACCTACTTTTTATCCTCAGAAAATATTTTATTGTTCATGATTCTTCTAGACAGGTTACCTACAGACTTATTACTGTTTTAAGATAAATCTATACTTTAATAATAGTTTTATAAAGAGGAAATATGTGTACCTATAGTTATATTTGTAATGAACAGGCTCCGAAAGTAATTGTCTAATTTCAAAAATTCTTTCACCAATTGAAAGCTTTCATTTCTGGGAGTAAATAAATAAATTGTGAAACACAATTCACACACGGTTATGCAGTCCCAAACTCAGTAGAGCCTGTACTATGGGTACTAAACAACTGATAAACATACTTAAAGAAATATTATACGACCAGACAAGAAGCCAACATACATGTTCATGCACACAAATGTTGGCCCCGAGGGGGGTTTGAACCCGCGACTTCCAACTCAGAAGAAGGCAGGGTCACTTACAACTAGAGGATTCGATCCCGGTCGATTTTTCTAATCCCGGGATTTCGGGATTATCTAAAGTTAATCCCGGGATCCCGGGATAGTCTCGGGATTGTATTGGTAATGGAAAGTGGTAATAAAAAGACAGTAAAACATATCAAAATAAATTTTTCATATCTCCGGGCGGAAAGCGTCAACATTCGGCCTAAACGAAATTGCCGCTTTTCGCCTCTGTCAATAAGAAAGCCTTGTTGAAAGAATATTTAAGTTTTAAATCTTTAAAAAGGCGGTTAAACATAATTATACTTTTTTCTTATAAAATAAACAAACTGAGCCTAGTTTGTTCTGTAAATAATTTATGAAACTAAAAATAAACTTCAAAAAATCTACTGCTTTAGACTTATTTAGATAAACTTTAAAAAATATGCTAAAGAGATCAATGTTTATAGGTACTGTAATGTAAATGTATCAATCCCGAAAATCCCGGGATTCATTAAATTTGATCCCGAAATTTTCGGGACTAAAATATGACCGGGATCCCGGGATCCCGAGATCCGGGATCCCGGGATCGAATCCTCTACTTACAACTGAGCCTATACAGGTACGTCAAAGAATAGCAAGAGCAAGAGTAACATGAGCTATCGTTTTTTTCCAAATAGAACGGGACTTACGCAGGTAATTTATATGTTTATGGGGGAGCAGAGGTGGAATGCTCCTCCATTGTGACAAGGGAAGATCTTCCGCCAAGCAAGGTGATCGTGACTGGGGACGGCGGTCCAACGGTTGATGTTTTACAGTTGTATTTATACAAACTCATTAGAAAACTTCGATAGCGCGGTTAAGAACTCGGCCGTCTATTGGCGCGTTCTCTGTAGTGTCAGGTCTCTCGTATAAAAATACTTTGACATAGACGGAAACTTACAAAGCAAATTGATGACGTGGCAACGGAAGGGCGACAGCCCACTCGCTTGATCGACGCCCCTAATTACCATTTTGATTGTACAAACACCAACGCCGCTTTATACGTAGACGCAACATTGGCTGGTTAGTGTTTACTGTATAAACATTATTAACATAATTTGCTATAAGCGATTGGAAATTGCGATCAGAAATACCGAATCGTGAAAACTCTAGGATGTGTAAAATTTGGTATTAGTTTGCCCTAGTCTAGGGATGTTGAAGGGCTACTAATATTATCCCTAGTTTGTAATAGTATTGTTACGCACAGAGTAAGTACACGCTAGATTATCTCGAATACACCTAGGTACATTGTGTGAGAATAGTTCCGAATCATCTGGATAAAAAATAAACAAACAACTCACAAACAAAATTAAGTACCACATAACATTAGACGTTGATTAAGGTTGAATTTTGCTTGTAGCAAATAAACTATTATTATTGCGGACGTACGGTTGTTTACATCTTCGCCTATTGTTCTCGCGCGGTACGTGCTCCGGCTTTCTGGAATGTCTAGATAATTCCGTCGATACCTGCGCTCAGCTATATAAATCGCGGTGTTCGTCGAGCGGAGTCAGTTGTTTATTCAAAGCGACAGTGATCGGAATCTCTGAAGCGATTCGAGTGCAATTCTGCGGACTGTGACTGTAGTAGTTACTGTGAATTGTTTATTTTTGTATACTCTGTAAGTGCGCATAATAAAGTGTAACTAAACCTCACCACCGGCATTTTTATAACCCCTGCGTTCGTAACAGTATCAATGCGAAAGTAAGCAACTCTGTCCGTTTGTCTGTAACCTTAGGCTAAACTGGTGGCTGGTGGCAATCGAAATGATGAGGATAGTTTATATCTTTAAGAAATACCTCTATTGTGTATTGAAAAGTTCTGAAAGCTGGATGGCCACTAGCCTAACTCCTCATAATCTGAGGGCGACTTGGAAGCATAATTCCTCATAAATATTTTGCAAGGAAGTATGATACATGCCGTAGTTTACAGCCAAGATACCATCTTGATTAATAATTTGCTTCTACGTAGCGGGAGTCTTCATCTTTGTAGGGACTAAATGTCTTCTCTGGTTTAATCAATCTAGTTATTCTAGATTAGACCGAAGGCCCCGCTGGATGTAGAGAACCAAATTCATAATTCAATTCTTGGTTAACGCTGATTTACGTTGAACCAGTTGAGCTGGATCGGTTATTGAACCATTGTCAACAATTTTCGGTCCACTTCGGAGTCCTACGCTGAATCAGGACCAAGTACATACCTATTAATTTTTCGCTTCAGTACACCACCCGCGCTTAAATAAAATGCTGGATCAATGTAAATCAGCTGGATTTTCTTCTACGGCAGTCAAATAGTCCCTTGTATAGCCTCATCATCATCAGCCTATATTTGTCCAATGCTAGACATAAGACTCCCCCAATGAGCGCCATAGCGCCCTGTCTTCGGTTTGACGCAGCCTTTAGCAGATCGTCATCCCATCTGGTCGGAGAGCGTCCTACATGTTTGCCGAGTCGCGGTCTGCACTCCAGAATACGTACTCGTATATCCTGTCTTTTTCTATTTATACACACACCGGCACAATTAGCGGAACATAAAAAAAAGGGAGTATTTACGCATTTTTGCGTGTTACTGGCCGGCTAAACAAGCTTTTTTTAAATTTGGGTTTTAATTTAAAAATGGAATACTAAGCGACTGCCCTTTTTTTCATTCTTTTGTTTTAATTTTCATTGATTCATTTTTTCCACCGCTTGTCCGTTTTTAGAAGGTTCGTGAATTCCATTTGAAAAGCTTTGAATTGCAGTTTTTGAGGCTTTTGAGTTTTTTCGCATATTGATAATTTACGAGCATCTAATTATGCCTGATTTAACGCCATCAGAAATCATTAGGGCAGATCAAATGAGGAGAAATGGTCAAACCTACACATCGATTGCCAGAAGCCTTCGTCGATCGTTATCAACGATTTATCGTAGCATCCAACGATACAGATTGACGAATGCTCTAGTGAGAAGGAGAGGACAAGGCCGGAAAAGGTGTACTTCAAGGAGGGATGACCGTTTTCTCCAACTTCAAGTCCGACGGAACACGAGACTAACGGCGGTGCAGGCTCGAAATTTACTGGAAGAGGTACGAGCAGTAAGGATGAGTGAGCGGACAGTTCGTAGAAGATTCGAAGAAGTGGGTAGGCTCGTATGTGCCCGCCAAAGCCCCAAAACTTGAGAGACATCATCGCACAAACCGTCTACACTTTGGTCGTGAACATCGTGATTGGGACTTCGACGACTGGGGACAGGTTCTTTTTACTGATGAATGCAGAGTTATGTTAAATCAAATTGATGGAAGGCAGCGAGTATGGAGACGCAAAGGAGAACGGTATATCCAGTCTAATTTTGAAAATACAGTTGCATATGGCGGCGGTTCAATTATGGTCTGGGGAGGAATATGTTTAGGAGCTCGTACGGAGTTAGTAGTGGTCGATGGCGGGAATCTGAATGCTGATCGGTATATCAGGGAGATTTTAGAAGAACATGTTGTGCCATTTGCCCCCTTTATTGGTAACAACTTCATTCTAATGCAGGATAATGCTCGGGCTCACAGTGCTCGCACAGTACAGACATACCTAAACCATGTTGGTATAACGGTGATGGAGTGGCCAGCACGGTCCCCCGATATGAACCCTATAGAACACGTCTGGGACTTGCTAAAGAGGAGTGTAAAGTCAAGAATGCCCCCTCCCAATAATCTCAACGAGTTGCGAAACGCATTACTTGAAGAATGGCAGAGGTTGCCCCAAGAAACCATTGATAACATCATCCGCAGCATGCCCAGACGGATGGAAACCCTCATCAGAGCACGAGGAGGAAACACTCGATATTGAACAGTCATTGAAATTGTTGTTAAACTTTGGAAAATCTTGAATTTTCTGCTGTTTCTCTATAATTAAAAATCGAAGAAAAATGCATTTTGTTTAATTTAATTTTTATTTTTATAAAATTTTAAGTATGGTGTTACAAATGAATGTCAAAACATGTTAATTTAATTGTTGTTTCATTTTAAATAATATATTGTTTAAAAATTACATTCATTGTTCTAAATTCCCTCTTTTTTCTCCTTTTTTTTTCTGTTCCGCTAATTGTGCCGGTGTGTGTATATACTTACCTACTTATATTTACAAAAAGACTTGTAGCTACCTAAAATCTACTTTATAAATGTACCTACTTCTAAAAAAGAAAGGAATATTCGAAACCGAATTTGAGGTCTTTTTCATCAGTTCCACTTTGCCAAATGATATAAATATTATGAATGCAATTGCTTGAAATGTAGCTGAATATATCAAAATCACTAGATTTATGCCTATAAATTTGAGGAGTTCCCTCAATACCTTATGGATCAATACCTCAATATCATCAGAACTGGATTTTTATAAAACGGCCAATCTGAAAGTGGAGTCATTTAAAAACTACCCATTATCGTCTAACCTTTTTAGACGCGCAGTTGCTCTCCAATATCTATTTACAAGTTTATTTACGAAGCGATACTTCCCGCTATTTACACGAAATCAAGATTACATAAGACAAACAGAGACAAATAGATATCGTCGGTCACGTCGCCGTTGCACGTGCAAGCTGTTTTGCGGCAAGCTTGCAGTGTTCCGCAAATATTTATCGGCAGTTTAACCCAGGGAGTGCCCGAGCATTTCTGTCACGTTCGATGCACCACCACTGTGACGATCGTAAGGTTCGGACACACACAAATCAGCGGCAGTACCATGGTTGCTTTTCTAGCTATCCTATTTTGTTTTACTTATAACTTAAAAAAACTCAAAATTAATTTATTTCTGTATTTAAAAACCAGCAGCCTATGTCTACCGACGCCGACCAGTTGCAGGAATAATCTAAACCAGGACTGGAAAGCGCTGGATCCTGTAAGAGATCCAGTCCAGTGACTTTACTGGTGCGTGGTCTACTTTTTATTTTAGTGCACCCATTCGTTGCTAGACCGGCTAGTCCACTGTAGAGAACCTAGTCAAGTGTCTGTACAACGTCAATGTCCGTCGAATATAATAAGTAATTTATAGGATTGACATGAGCGAGCCGCATTATACCGCAACGTAATACTCTAAACAATTCTAAGTAAATCCAAAAAATAAAGTAATAAAAAACCGCTTAGAAAAATAAATAAAAAAGGATTCGGGGAAAACAGTTTCAAACCTTTTAACTTAAATATAATCTTATAAAATATATCAGCAGTTTAGTGAATAAATATATTTTTTGAATTTTCGACAGAAATACGTCTAAAACATGTGGCAGTCTCTACTCGCTATCGAATTGTATGTGACATTCATAGTAGAGGCTCTGACTAAACCTCCTCAGGAGACATAAACTGACAATTGCTTTGGTTAGTCGGTATAGTGTCTTACAGAATATTATTAAATTAGGTTTGTAATAAACCTGAGTGTCTACTTCTAGTGCGCTGTAACTTACGAATTTACAAAGTTATGCCTTTGTAGAGATAGTTTTGGGCTTACACGTACCTCGAATAATAATGTAATAGAGTCTGTTTGATATTCAGAGATTACTGTGTGTAAAGTAGTACTTATATCAAATTAAACAGGATCGGTGCGTTTTCAAACTCTGTTTGTTTCTTATTTTTTGATTTGAATACTTCGGAGATAGGTAAATAAATAAATAATCTTACGTCTTTAATCCCCGAGGGTAGGCAGTATTCATTTTTTGGAAATACCCACGTTACACCAGTATATTCTTTGGAACCTTTGATTTAACGATATAGGTAGTGAACCCACCTGGCCGGATCGGGTCTGTTACACATGCCTCAGAATTATTCTGGGGGTTTCCTCACGATGTTTTCCTTGTTATTTTGTTATTGTTATCCCTAATTATTTTAGACATATTTCATAATTAGTCGAAAAAATTGCAACAGCTATATATTTTGTAATATGCAAATTGAGTCCTTTCATAATGATATCCAACGTACTTTATTGGCCCCACTTTAAAATTGAACCCCACAATTTATTTTTACCCATTTGACACGAAAATAAAACGATTTCACAATTATTTCACTTTCAGCATTATTTAAAACATGTCTATTCTCTCCTACTGCTATAGAGCAGTAGGAGAGAATTGTGAGCAATTGGTACAATTTCTTGGTTTGTAAAAAGTTCTCAGTTTGGTACAACTTTGACAATAAGATTTAGCAATTTGTAAAATCTCTCATAGGTGAGACAAGCTGTTGAATAGCAGTTTTAGCTTAACACTTACCTCGAAAATATTTTTACGCCCAGCCTGATAATCTAATACATGCAATAAACATTAATAACAATTTGTACAATAGCAACACTCAAATACGACACTCGGTGGAAATTCTCCAATTTTACTTTTCAAGTGTTCGCAGACGATACATTGTTAGCAGCCGAGAGCAAAATAATAGTAGATTATACAACAAGGGAATAAAGCACTGTTTTATGTTACGGGCGCGACATTGAATCCTGAACGTAACGAAGGACTCCCAGTTTTACTCCCGAGCGCAGCGAGGGAGTTATGATTGAGTCCTGAGTTTAGTGAGGGATTTAAGCGCCCAAGACAAAAACAGTTTTATTCCCGAGTTATATACTCTACTTTTTTCACCTTATGCGAGACAATAAAATGCAATTGCATGGTAGTAGATTATTGACAATGCCTATGGCATCTAGTATAATAGACTCTGAAGTCAAAGTACTTTCATAACTCGACATTTTCGATATTCTTTTTGAAATGTTAAAGCTATAAAATGGATACAGCAACTTGTTTCTGCCGGCGTGACCTAGGTACTTGATTTAACAATTGAAGATCGTGCGAATCTAGTTGGTCGCGGCTTCGGTTTTCGAAAATCGAGTTGGCCACGACTGCACCACATTTTGCTTAACGAAATTAGACTTTATCCTCATAGCAATAAGGATTATGAAAAGTGAAAATTACATTATTGACCTAGGGCTATAATGAAATTCCATACAACATTATAACCCGGTTAAAGCCAAGGAATATAATGTCTTGCTTTCGGTGACGTTTATATGATATATAATCCGGCTTTGTCAAGCATGTGGTGTGAAAAATATTTAACATTTCCATACGGAAGTGTTCCAGGCTTTCTGGTCGGCCGCCAACGGGATAGGGAAGTTGTAAATTGCTGACTCTTACCATCTTTTCAGCTTTAAAAGGGTAAGTATTATTAACAATACTTTGGTACGAGTACAATGTTTGAAAACTTCAAGTAAACAAAACTTTGCAAAATCCCCCTTCGGGAAAAAGGCGTGAGCATATGTATGTGTGTATGTATGGATCATGATAATTTATTTACAGAAATAGCTGACCCGTTGGCGGCGTTGACTGCGCATATCCACTTTTCTCCCGCTCCTGCGTTTTTGTTCAACAAAATAAAATATGATTTTATTAGTCAGGAATAATGTATAGCCTAATAGTACTCGTAGTTTTGTGTTTTTTCGGCGTTTATAGGTATATTGTTTAATAGAGAGGTCCAACATTTTTTTTAAAATTTTTGGCAGCTCTTACGGGAACGGGAATAAACTGGATCCATGCTGGCAACGACGCACCCGCTACTTAATTAATAAAATGTAGTTTTGATTAAGTAACATGTGTTTTTAGACCACGTGACCTACATAGGGGAGAGTTGGCTATATTGTCCTTCCTAAGGAATTTTTCGATTTGTGCAAAAACTATAATGAATATATTCATGGTTGTTTTTTGTAAGATACTATGGTTAAAAGACTTTACTACATGAAACTGTTTTTGGAGATATTTAGCATGTATATGCTCAAAATATTTATTTTTTAAAAACGATCCATCGGTACGATTTAGAAAACTGGTATGTTTAATCGTACCTTAAGGTTTTTAAATCGTACTTAGAAATTCTCCATACACATTTCAAATAAAATATTACACATTTATTTTCCCCTTATTTTTTGAAATAAAATATATTGATTATTTTTACATCCCTGTTATGTTGATTCAATTGTATATGCAATGTTTTTATAAATAAATAAGCATATTTTGTTAAAAAAAATATTTCGTTAAGTATTAACCATCGGTACGATTAACAGAGCAGCTTGACTGTGGTTTTTAAATCGTACTTACTTTATATTTTCTTATTGATTAACAGGTTTTTTATTAAAACAACATTGATTCTTTTATTTTGACAGTCTTACATGAATTACAGTGGTGATTAAATAACTAAATTTAATTTTTAGAGTTAAAAATATTCAAATATGGTAATTTGTACCGGTACTATTTCGAAACTCTCAAACAGTACGATTTGCAAAACAAACCCCATTTTGAAAAAACGCCAAGTCAAATCATAACCTTAAATAACTGCGGCGTGATTGTCTCACATATTAAAAGTCAGATAACTTGTTATCAACATAACAAAATAGAGATTCACGTATGTCTTACCGTTTGTCTGCAGAGGTTTAGAATTTCAAGGTGAAAAAATACATTAACACCACCAAAAACAAATTTTTTTCTCGTAAACACAAATGGGTTCTTGCAGCGACGTGACAAACTGTCATGGCTTCCGAATTGTTATCCGCATTAGATTTGTGTTGCCAGATCAAAAAAATATGTGCATTTAGTAGGAAATACCTTGGTGGTACGATTAATCGATCGGTACAATATAGCCAACGTTCCCCTATCACGGGAAAAGAAAATGATAGAGGCTTAATTCGTGGTATGTTGGCCCAAGGCTGAGTATCTCTCTGGTCTGAACGGGACGTCTAACACTAGCCATAATTATTCCCAAGGGGCGCGATCCGTTGAGAATATAAGAATTTCGAATTTCCGAAAATCCCTTCCTATAGCGCTACGACATATAAGACACCTACCTATAATATTTCAAGTTTCTAGGTGTAATCGTTTCGAAAAAGTACGTATTCTCTTTGCGTGCACAGACGGACATACAAACATTTCAAAAATTGGTGTTTTGGTATCTACATCGATAACTATGTACACTACCGCTAAAATTTTAAAAAAATATTTCATGTACAGACACTGACTGCCCCATTAGAGTTTTATTATATGTATATATGTAGGTATAGATTATGTTCGAGTATTCGAATGAGTCAATTTTATTCCATTTCGACTAAAACAAAAAATCCGAAACAAAACGCTACCTCCCGCGAATTGTGTTATAAACGGGACGATAAAAACTGCGCCGTGTAAACGAGCTGACACAAAAAAGTTTAGGCGAATTTGTGTGTTTGACATTTTCTTTATGGCGTTAAAAAGATAAAGGCTTTTGTGTTTTACTGCGTTGGTGTTGAAGATAATCAGAAATAAGTACGTTCTATTCCAAAAGCATGATCTGTAAAATAGTTTCACACCAAACCCCACAAATCCGAATAAACACATCATCTGTTTTTTTCATTATAATATTAAAATAATTCGTATTTTGTGAAAAGTGTACCAAAGTAAGTTGTATTTATATGAAACTGATCATAGGGAGCAACTGTGCCGTAGAAAAGAATGATAATGAGATGATGGGCAATATACATGGTCCTTTTAATGAATTAATAATTTTTAATGAATTCCCAGAAAATGAAAATATGTGATATTGGTTTACTGTTGCAGGCAAAAATCATGAGGTACTTTAATTTTAATCTTTTATTTTAATTTTCAATGAGCAGTCAGTGCGTTTGGTCAATACTTCAGGTGATCAGAAGACTTACAACTATCTCTGTCAAAGGATCGGCCTAGCTATCTAGAGAGGGATTTTGGCCACCATTCTGGGGTCTCTCCTAAGATTTTGTATTTGTAAACATTGTAAATAAATGTTTTTTCCTTGTAAATAAATGTAATTTTACTTCTATAAGAGAAACATAAACAAAATTATTGGACTCACCAAATTTGTGTACCATCTGCGCTGTATCTTCCTTATTTTTTCTCGGCAAGGCGACGAATCTCGCATCGGACGGAAATGTTTTTCTTTCATATTATTTTCCCCAAATCCAATTATCGTGATCCAATATACTGGTTTATCACACCAGTAGTATTCGGTTCCGAAAATTGTAGACTGCTATGGAGTATGTTCCCATATTCCCTTCTAGTTAAATTATATCTCTTTAGATTTTTTTGCTATGATACCTTTGGGGAAGCACGGTAATTTACAAATTTTCTAAATTGTATATAGAACTAGTAGATGCGATGTATCTCGTTTTTTGCCTTTGCCATGGAATTTCCGAAAAACCCTTAATGAATAAAACATAAGTTCTTTTATTAACTCGCCTGATTTAAATTGTTTTTTACATAAAAAAAGGAGGCAAACGAGCAGATGGGTCACCCGATGGTAAGTGACTACCGTCACCCATGGACACCTGCAACTCTAGTTTCATAACTGCGTTGCCGGCCTTTGAGGTGGGAGTAGGGGCAGGGGGGAAGGGGAGGAGGGCGGGGTTTGGAAGTTTGAAATATTTGTGCTTTCTATTTTGTGAATAATCACGAATCAGTCGATCGTATTTCGCTTTTTTATAAGTATCTCTAGATTATTCTAGATCTACAAAATATATATTTCAGTAAATAAATACATAGTCAAAAGCATCACCACCAGCAGGATCGGTCTCTGTTAAAAAGGAATGATCTAAGAGTTTATCTTCTCAAGTTTGTTTGTTAACGAACGCCCAACTTGGTCCCCTCGGATTAAGGGGATAGGCGAGAATAGAAAAAATAAACCACTTTATCCCACAATTCGTAGATTTTTTATTTTATGGGATTACTCCTGAAGTTTGTAATAGTTAATAGATTTCCCATTTCTAAGGTTCATGGTATAATTATTTATGAAAATTATTTTTATTTTAATCTTTATAAGCTTTTTTAGTATATATATTCTTTGATACAATAATAATAGAGCTTTGATAGCCAAGTGGTTAAAGAGAACGTTTCTCATTCGTGCGGCTCGGGTTATGCCTTACAATTTAAATATGCGCCATATTTATTTAAATTTATTAACTACAAGCGGTACCGGCAGTCGGCTCACACAATGGGGAACTTGCATAAAATTTTGTTTTTAATTTATCTTAAATATTTAAGAATTACATAAAGATACCAAAAAGAGAAAAGTTAAAATATGCACAAATAATTTATTTATTGGAAAACAATCATTGACTTTTCAAAGTTCGCGCGTACGCCTACCGGCTTGACGTGACGTCACTCCTCATCTTAACTTTTCATGGCACGTGAATATATTATTTATTACAGAAATAATATATTTTCAGTTTTATTTAATACTAACGGATAATGTAGCATTCTATTTGTTGAAAGAATTTTTGAAATTGATTCCATAGTTTTTGAGTTTATTCGTTTCAAACATACAAGTATTTCCTTACCTCTTTTTCGCTTTGCGATGGAGTGACGTCACTCGTCGCTGATTGGTGTTTCAAATTACGTCTCATATTTCGCGAAAAAATTATAATTTTAGTTTTTTTTTCAGCAATGCATTTTTAGCGACTATCACTATTGAATTATTAAGATAATTTATCAATATAATTTTAGTGCAAGTTCCCCATTACATTCCTACATCACACCCGAAAAATATTGTCTTTTTACAGGAGCAGTTAGAAAGATCGATAAATTAGCCCTCCGCGGTCCTCCTGTTACACAGTTTCGTTTATCTGTCGGGGGCAGAAAGCGAACTCGGAGTCTTTATTACAGGATTACAACGTAATTACGTGGTGGCTCCGCTAGATACGAGACATTTCTTTTTATTCTGCTGGGAGCCCGGATGTCGGGGAAAGAGTCACCCTATCATAGGGGACAAAGGCGTATCATTTGAAAATGCTGCCTTGAGCCAACGATAAAATAGCGTCCCATACTAAATTATGGTAAAATAATATAAGCGGCGGCTTTATTATCAATTTATAACTGGAATCGGATTCGTCTTCATTTGACATTTATTAGGCGGCCAGTGCTTGCTCTACATACACGTACTCGTACGTAAGAAGCAATGTACGTCAAAATAAAACTGACTGCGGTTAAGTGGGTCGTTCTTCTTTTTAACCTACAATTTGATAAAACATTTACTCAATTTTGAAAAAAAATATACAAAGCTTCCTCGTCAGTATGTATATATATTCTGATAGTAGAATTTCTATTCTATCGGAAAAAGTTGTTGGCCGAGAACTTTACAGATTATTTTTATGACTTTCAAGACCTGAAAGATGGATTCGACAAAAAAATTTACACCTCCGTCACGAAATCTTTTATTTTATTTTATCGAATACTCTTCATCAAATAACTTGTACTTTTGTAATACAATAATTAACTAAAGGAACTTTTAGGAAATATATCAAAATAATGTATTTGTAGTTCTAAAATATGTTTTATTTATAATCTTATACCACTCTGTCACATTTTCTGCTAATATAAAGTATATTTTTGCTATAAATACATTTTTACTATCATTTACAAATAAATACGAATATCACAGACGGCAATATCATCAACTATAATAAAAATTAAATTTCCATTGTTGCACTAGTGATAACAAAATACATAAATCACCAAAACAATTTCTGTACCAGGAGACAACATCGTGACAGAGTAGTAACTTAAGTGACAGAGTTGTTATTTTAGGGGTTACTAGGCTGCGCTTTGGAGTAAAACAGGTTTATTTTCTAGAATAATTTATTTTGTTATAAAACTTTATCATTTTTCAACGTTTTCATATAAAATAACATGAGATCGAACTTACCGAACCGAAAACCGAATCAACAGAACAAATTAGTCTTAGAATCAGACTGCATTTGTGTCTTTCTGTCTTCTTGTATTGTGAATGAGGCATTCAAGAGGAAAAGTATGAAAGTAAATGCAAGCAAGACTTAAGGTTATGGTTGTGGAGAGAGATGTGGGCATTTCTGCTTGCGATATTATGATTGAAGGTGAGAAAGTAGAACATTTGATAGTTATATTGAAAGGAGGGTGAATGCAGGTAATATGGTAAACGGTGCCTTGCACACCTTTATGAAGAGCCAGAAAGTGGCTTAAAAAGCACGCCTGGCTGTTCATGATGGTGTGTTGGTTCCTACCTTAATGTATGGTAGTGAGAGTTGGGTATGGTGAAGCACGACACTCGAATAAATGCAGTAGAAATGGATTCGCTAAGAAGCGTTAGTGAAGTACGATTGATTGAAAGAATTAGAAATACTTTAATCTGAGAGTGTTGTGGTTTGAAAGAGGATGTAGTCACTAAGATTGAAAAAAGAATGCTCAGGTGGTTTGGACATATCGAGCGGATGGATGAGAGGCGTCCAACGAGACAAATATATTAGGGTATTGTGAATGACAGAGTCGGCAGAGGGTGACCTAGTCGTACTTACATCGATCAGATTGGCGATGTATTGAAGAAAGAGTACCCGAAACTGACGAGCATGTATGAACCATATCACTTACCAATTCAATCTCCATTCTGAACTCTTTTACGATTCGGGTTTGAAGTAAAGATGGGATGAAGCGTTTTTCGTGTCGACTTTTGACAGTTCGTTCTAAATTGGCATTAGAAAGAACGCTGTAGGTACTTCTTTGTCTTTTAACTACTGCATCATCTTTGTTGCTGGTGCTGTCTTTTTTTGATTTTCTGTACAATCTTTTCTTATATTTCCGAACTTTCTTCTCTAACTGGTCTATTTGTTATCTCTTTTCACTTTCTTTCTTCTTCTTGAACTACGAGTAGATACTTCAGAGGGAGTCGGTGTTGCAAATGGAGTCATTCGTTGGGTTTCTGGTATTAGTGATGGAGCCGGCGTGTTAAAAGTACCACTTGTAAGCATTTTTTTCCTTCTTCCGTTTTCTTTTATTTCTTTCTATATTTATATTGCATGGTATCTTTCTATATCCTTGCGCTTTCTTCTCAGGGTCATTGTACGATTCTCCCGACAACGCCGCTGTCTTTCGGTAGGTGTTAATGTTTTTTTGCGCACTGATGGTATCTGGACATAGGAAATAAGTAATATGTACTTAAACATACGAGAAGATAGAAAAATATTCGTAACACTATCTGTAGGAATCATTACCATAATAACTAGTGTATTTTTTTTAGTATTTCTGTGATCCAGCATAAATAGAACATAAATATCGTTTATTTTACCCCTCCGTCACGTACTTTACCACTCCGTCACAGTAAATATATGACGGAGTTGTCATGTGACAGAGGGGTAAATATTTGGTACAAAGTCGATAACATTTAGAAGTTAACACAGAATATATAATTTACACGTTGGCAATAAAATATTTCTTATTACGTAAGAGTAGGCAGCGAAAGGTAACAATAATAATTATATTTTGAAACAATTACTCACGTGACGAAGCGGTAGCCGAATAAACCCACACAGCTCCTATCACAACTTTCGGGCAACTGACGCGTTGTCTCTTGATCTCAGAGAGGAAATCGTACCATGGTAGGAATGGGGTCTAAACCTCCATTCGCAGGCCACAAAGACGAGTAGCACAAACGCGAATTTCGAAGGACAACCCACGTGACAGAATTTACAAAATAAAACATCAGGTAGTAGGAGACAAGTATTTGAGATTTTTTAAATATTTTATTAAAAGTGATAAAAAAATATGGTTGCACTTACATGATAGGTAATATATTTAGGAGTTATTAGATATTTTTACATTTTGTGTCATCATATAACTTTTTTGCAAAATTAGGAATCATACGCGAGCCGAGGTAGCGGGAGACACTGATGATTTGTATGAAATACACTTCTGTCACGCGGATTTACAACTATGTAACGTACTTTTTACAATGAAATTATTTAATACATATGTTATTTGATCGTGCACAGACATTATGTGTATAGTACAGTGCATGTTGATATACAATTAAGAAAAAATAATGGTAATTTCCTCGGGTTTTTTTTCACTAACTGGTGGAGACACCTTTTTGTAGGTTAAAAAGAAGAACGACCCAAGTTTGTAAATCGACTATGGGCCAACTCATACAGTTATACACGCGTAACAGAAAAAGCGCAATTCCTCATACACCCCAATTAGTATATTAATATAAAAAAAATATGATGCAATCGAACTTTAGTTGTGTCTAACCAATTTTCTTAAATATCGATCAATAAGAGCACGATTTCCATAGAAAGCACTAAATTCAGCTACACTAATTAATTTTTCGGAAAAATTTTACACATATTAAAAATAGCTGAAATCGATTCAGTAGTCGATACTGAACACACTAATTTCAGGAATTGCGCTTATTCTGTTACATATTGTATTTTCTACAATTATATTCAGAAAGGAAATATCGCTAAAAGTAAACTTTCATAATAGTCTATAGCGAACCGACCCGAATCCTTTCTTAGTGCTAATTTACGTGATATACAAGGTGACTTTTTTTACCGTCTGGAAAAAAATGTGGTGTGATAGGTAAGTGTAATAGATTCATTTGGCAAAGTTACTTAAAAAAAAAATTTTTTTATCAAAAATTTTTTTTCTTCATTAGACTAATATACATTACTCAATTGTAGTCAATAATACACACAGATAATTGAAATAGTATTTTAAAAAGAAACAGGCTCTTAGCTTCCATTTTATGCGCAATCTACCTACAACCGCCAGCTGCGCGTAGTACTGTGCGTAGTTTTCTAGATTTTGTAAATTGCACTAAACATGAGTATATTTAACAATTAATCTCGTCTATAACTTCGGCTCTAGATACCTTATACGTCATATTTTTTTCCAGACGGTAAAAAAAATCATCCAGTATATAGAACCTT
Organism: Ethmia dodecea; assembly: GCA_963855545.1. Lineage (NCBI taxonomy): Eukaryota > Metazoa > Arthropoda > Insecta > Lepidoptera > Depressariidae > Ethmia > Ethmia dodecea. The sequence goes on along the minus strand of OY979446.1, from coordinate 11,742,314 downwards.
CATGCAAAATTACATGCATCTAGATCCAGCGCTTTTGGCTGTGTGTGTGTTGATCAATAAGTCAGCCAGTTAATTCAGTTTTATAATTAGCTATTTCTGCGGAAGCCTACTTGCCCCGGCTTAGGTGGCTACTCGACCACAGAAAACTCGGCCAATGGTCGAGACGCCACCTTTGGAATGCTTAGGTGGCTACTCGTCCACAGAAATCTCGGCTGATGGTCGAGAAGCCACTTTTTGAATGCTTAGGTGACTACTCGACCACAGAACCCCACCCTAGGTATGCCACTGGTAAGGGCTAGGTTCATAGAGCTATTATTAATTGTCAGTCGATTCTAGAGAATCCACAGACCTAGAATCTGCTGGAATTTTAAAATCACCCAAATGGTCAAAATACTAGCTGGTTTTTAACCGAGAAAAACAGGAAGAGGTTCTCAAGTCGACGCGTAGATATATATTGCTTTATGGATGGCAAGTCATAACTTTTTGTTGCCCGATTTTGATGATTCTTTTTTTATTGAGGTTGTTCCAATTCAAATTTAAAAAGAATTAAAACCTATGTTTTTGAGATTCCATATTTTTTTTATTGAAAAAAATTTTTAAATTCCTTTTACGCCACGACAGGATACTAGATTTTCTTTGACCACACTTTGGTTGGCTGACCGCCAGCTTTACAGGGAAATGTTATCTGAAAAGAGGATTTTTAAAATCCACTATTTTAATACTTTTATTACACTTTTTGCCTCTGCCGACGTGAAGAGGGAAAGATAAATTTGCGCAAACCTATCAAAGTGTGAAAGTATGTTTTTCCACTTCCATTGTTTTCTCCTACACAATATATTTTGGGTTTGTTGTGAGAAATTGGTTAAGGATTTGTCTATTGTATCTATGTGTCTATGTATAATGTATATTTCCAGACCCGGATCCGGCGATGGGCTCACAACCTACCACGTTATGGGGTCCAGAGAATATACTGTTGAAACGTGGGTATTTCCAGAAATGGAAATTGAAATATATGAGGTTACCACTGGGATAGTACTGAATTTCTGCTATATCTATTAAAACACGACCGTCTGCTATAACACATTTATTAGAAGAGAACTGTCACTGGAAAAATACGTCTACCTTCCTATACATACATCACAGAAATCCTCTGCCTACCCCCTCGGGGATAAAAGGCGTGAGATTGAGATTATTTATTTGATGTTATTTTCTGTGCATATGTACAATAACTTATTAAATAAATAAAATCTTTTTTATTGTTAAGAAATAGTTTTGTCTACATAAAGGTAACTAAGTAGGTTCAATTCTTATCATTAGCATGTACCTACCAATGATTTTCACAAAACTTACATATACTTACCTACTTTGAAAGAAACTTGGTCTTGCGATGATAACACCTGACACATTTAGGGACCTGAAAAATAAATAAGTATAGGAAATCAATACCTCTGCCAACCTGTTCGGGGGTAAACGGCGTGATCATACTTGTTTTTGCTAAGCACCAGAAAACATGAATGCGTTGGTTGCGATTGAAATAAGTGAAACAAAAGTGGATTAAACAATTGAAACAAGCAAACTTTTCTAATTCTTTAAAATACGCAAAAACTTTATAAATCGAATTATCCCAGAAATATACTTCACAATTTCGTGACTGAACAATTTAAATTGAAGTAATTTTAAAGAAGTTTGCTCCAGAATTTCCGTAAATAATTCCCTTTGTGAGAATTTGCCGCACTGACGAAGCCCCCATGCTAGAATTAACAGTATAAAGATTTCTGTATACCTTATTTTATGTTTTACTTCGTTCATGAATTCAGAGTTGTTACTCGTCACCCTTTGAAGTTATAACTTGTACCGCCTTCTACAAATGTATGCTCTTACGAAGGTTTTTTAAATGAATGTGATGATTCAGTAGAGAGTTACTTACCTGTTGGTAGACTTGTGTCTGATAAGGTAAAGGGACTCGTATTACAAATCTTTGTAATTCATATCTTTTTAATTATTTTGACAAAAAAGATATCGGAAATGTGCACAGACTAGTAGGTAAAGCCGTGTTCACGCGTGAACCGGAACATCGCAGGGGCGCGGGCTGCGGCGGGGTGCCGGCCGCTCTAACCACTCGACCTACGACCAAAGTGCCTCGTCGACTAATCTCAAATATCTATAATATATTTTATACAGTCCATTTATCGTATTATTTGTTCAGCCACTGAGTAAGGAGAAAAGTTAGGAGCCAACAGCCGACTATCCGGCTACTAACGTAGACAGGTCCTTATAGTACTTTTTTGTATCACTGTGTCACTTGTTGCTTAATATTTTTATTGGTGTACAATAAAGAGTTGTTACTTACTTACTTACTTATAGTACTGGCTCTGCCTAGTTTGGGACTAAAGAACCGTGTGTGAATTGTGTTCTACAATTTATTATACTATTATTACTGCCCATTTTATCAACCCGAGATAGCCCACTAAGCTACGGATCTATCTTCATATGAGAAAGTACGGACTATAACCTCCCACGCAAGCCCACCGCGGGTTTGAGATTGTATTCATTGGAATCAAAGAGATTAAAATATAATAGGACATAGAGGGGGCATTGGGAATATTTTCATACAAAACTTTGAAGTATGTTTGAAGCTCAAGCGTCATGTCAGTTAGTATGAACGCGAGTTAGTATGATTCGATCGAAATTGTACTAGACTTATTCCACTTGGAATAACTTTTCTCTTCAAATTTTCCTTGCCTTGTCCCCTCTATGCCCTATTATATTTTAATATCTTTGATTGGAATAGTCAGTATAGCCAGTAGCCATGCCAGACATCTAAGGATATCTGACATGGCTTAAAGACTTTCATTGTGTGAGCACAGCGTAACCGTGCCAACGGTTTAACGTGCTATTGAAAACCTTGGAGTACCTACCGGCTTTTAAACTTCATATCACTATGAACCTAACAAGTTCCAACCTTACAAATGAGTCTAGGAGCCCCCACAAGATTGAATAGAACTTTTTACTACATCTTATCGGTTCTTTGTGTTTCATTTCGATCATACGAGCTTTTGTGTCCCGCCACCCTCTTTACTCTTCAAGGGACAAAGAAAAGCCTTATCTAATCTATTGCTCTGTAAAGATCATACTTTGCTGTGTTATTGGCTCGGAATTTTATTTACAGGGAAAAAATACCTGAAACGTTTTCCTTTAATGTTCTTGGAAAGGATTGAGTGTTTTTCTTTCTAGTAAGGGTTCTTACCCATTGGCTAAAATGTATTGGATGCGTGACGAGTGCGATACGCATGCTATGCACTACGAGTATTCAGTTAGACCATAAATATCGATTCGAGTGAACTCTATTTGAACTACGTCTCTACGCGTGACGTCACGAGGGACTGTCAACAATCCCGTGCATTATGGCCACAGAACACTTTTACGCCTCTGACGAGCAGGCTGCGGCGCGTATAGATAATTGATATAAATGTTTGTCAGAGTCACTGAAAGTCTGAAATTTAATACATACATACATACATGTAGCTCACGTCTTCTTTCCATAGGGGTAGGCAGAGAGAGTTTGCCCGATCTTCTCACACTTTCCTCGCTCCATTCACATTCATAAGCCTTTTCATGTACGCTCTTTTATTCGTCGCAGTGGACCCCAGGTTTTTGCTTTATATATTAATCCTCCTAATAATACCGTCCGTTGTTTTAGTCGCAAGAGAAAATAGCATTATCTATTCAATAAGCTATTGAAGTGTAATTTACATTACATAAATATAATAATTGCGAAACATTTCAAAATATTCAATAAATCAACAATCATTGAAACCACAGACCATTAATGGTCTGTTATTGAAACTTAGAAAAAGTATTTTAATTAAAATTGATTGGAAAGATTATCATAATTAAGTTGTTGAACAGGATCTGTTATTGTACTACGTCTATGAACTTACTAATATGTAAAAGGATTTCTGTCTCTCTATTTGTTATATTATGTGCTATTTTAAAATGAATTTATATAATAGGTTCTTGATACACACAAATATTATAAATGCAAAAGGAATTAAGTATGTCTTTCTAGTTTTTTTCCACATTAGTGCTCCATAAGTCTTAGCTATATAAAATTGTTTCCCAGTTAACCATTAACCAACGTTACCAAATAAGAGATTATGTATTTGCCTACAGAAAGGTATACATTGTAGCATTTAACAATAAGAAAATTTCCTCCTAAAATACCTCCTTTTCGTATTAGAATTGTGTTGATGTAAAATTTATTGTCAACCAATTGAATAGAGATGGTGTACAAAGGAGGTTTCCGAACGAGGCCTATTTCTCCCGATTCGGTGAATAAAAACAGTCGTAAGGGTAGTTCTACACTCTCCGTTACTAGTGTATTTTAATACACATATTTTATTAGGCCTCTAGTGATGCTTTTGGGAGCCTAAAATAATAACCTCATAGTTTTGTAACTGGTTTTATTATAAAATAACATTGTCTGTTTAGGTACCGTAAACCTTTGAACCTTTGGGGTTACTTTGAACCTCGGGATGACTTTGATTAAAACTTCCTGTGCACATAAAAATGCGAATTGCGTAAAACGGAACGGTTTTTGGCAGTTTTTTTCGGAAATGGCAACACTAAAGAACTGTCAAATTCTTTTCTGTGGGCTTGAGGTTGCTGCTTTAGATTACATTAAAAAAAAAACCGATTTGAATTTTTTTTATATTTTTTGTGGTTACTTTGAAATGAAAATATGATAGAAAATATGATATCAAAGTAACCCCAAAATCATTATCACTTCAATCACGCTATTTTTATTTTTTATCTCAAAATCTATAAATGTTTTATTTTTCCTTTTAAACTTAATCGAATGAACTACTAAAACCGATTATTATATATTTTTTAGTATTTTTAGAACAACTGGTTAAAAAGTTATGGACTATCAAACTTCAAAATTGATCAAAGTAACCCTGGTTTACCGGTACTTAAGTTATTGTAACGAGGCAGTGAACATAATTGTTTATGGCGGTCGAAAAATAAAGCAAACATTTTGAATTGTTGGTACTTACCATTTGCTTTTTTGTTTACGAGCAAGGGATCGAAATAAGTTAAGAAAATTTAATAGAAAATATGTGAGAGGCTCTATTCTTGCAACAAATCCGTTTCGTAAGCGTGACGATGATCATAATAATATACTATCTGATGTTCGTCAGCTCTTTTGCTACTTTTATTTAAACTTACTTAAGTTTCTTAAATATATTTCATGGTTAATCAGCCAACTAGATACCTACCTTTTGCGATATTTGAAGTAAAATTATGTTACGAATTTGAAAAAGGTAGCACTGTCTGCTTCGGTTTATATGATATACCTACAAAAACCTTCCTCGTTTAACGTTCTTTTTATCAGTAAAAATTGAACTAAAATATATTGCCTGATTTAGGACGTGTTAGCGGATATACAGACAGACAGACGCGGAAAGTTCAAGTTCCCGGGGTTCAAAAATACGGGGATAAAAATTAAATATAGCCTATGTTACTCCCTGAGAATGTTGCTTTTTATAGGTGAAATAATTTTTTTTTTAATTTGTTCCGGTTTAGAGTTAAACTTAAAAACAAACAGAAAATATAAATCTTTCCTCTTTAAAATATTAGTGTAGGTTTACACTTAGGTACCTACTATTGAGAAGACGAGACAAGAAATGGTGTCAACTGTCAACTCATGCGTTGATGAATCTTATAATACTTAGCGACTAGTGTTTGTTAGCACATGAGTTCCAACCCTAATGTTATGTTACGAACGAGGGTCGTGTGGCATGGGCTGCGCGTTGTTGGGAGATATTTACATGAACATACAGTAACAGAAACATTCTGAGAAGGCTCGCGTTGTTAGAAGGTAACTCAAACCCACGCGTCACGAATGAATGAGAAATTAATAAAATGCTGACAAATTCAGAATTTTTTAGGAAAATTCTCGTTTCGTTCATTTAGAAATGTGAATTTAAGCTTTTCAGGAGAATTATGAATGGATTATAACAGAATCTATTTTGTGTGTTAGTAATCCCAGCGATTACACCCACGTAAGTCCGTGTAAGCTCGGTTGCTCCCAGAAAAGTAAGATTTTTATTCGGTCCAGTAGTTTCGGAGCCTATTCAATAGAAACAAATAAGTATAAAAAAAATCTAATATTACTTATAATATTAGTGTAGATAGATGTAGACGTAGAAAAACAAAGATCAGACAAATGAGTAATTCTTTATTAATATCCGATCAAAAGTCGATGCCGAGAATCGAGACCGAAGCCATTCTCGTTCTTAACGTCACGTCGAATTAAATAAAATGGGGATGAAAAGGATGTATTGAGTCATTAATTTGGGTGATATTGGCTCATTGAGCCGACGTGGGACCGCTCGGCCGACCGTATTTATTACACCTATCACTGGACGCTGAATAAAAGCAAATACTGGATTAACTGAGGTTTTGAACACATTGAATTCCGATAAATTATATCGGACAGCCAATCCATTTGGGGCATAATACATGTGTAACTTTTATGTAATGTTTAATTTGATTATGATCTGTTGGTTGAACATATTTGGTTGTTATTCAAGAGACAATCTATTAATATTGCTCAAGAGGTTTTTAAATTTAACAGATATCACGATAAAGGATAATTTTCGCTGGCTAACGAACGTATAAAAATATAAAAAACAATCAGTACTCCTAAATTTTCCTGTTGGCTATCCATATTCCAAGCGGCTGTATGAGGCTGTTTCTTGAAAGGTCACTCAGACTAGACATTAATCTTCTTTTTATAAAAAATAAAATGAATAATCTGACGTCATCTAGTGATAAAAATGTACGTAGTTTTTTAAAAACTCATTGAGCGTGCCAGGATTCGAACCCTAACCTCAGCGATTTTCATCATGTGAATCAGGTTCTTAACTGTAAGGCTGTCACTGTACTTTTATTAAATAAGTACCAATTTTGAAACATCAGTAAAATTCACGTGAAACGTCTTTCTATAACAAGTGGCCAGAAAGCCGAACATCCAAAAACGTTAACGTCGAAATTTCACCGAAGAACGAATCGACCATATCTCGTGCCATCAAACACGAAAGTAATCGAACTAATGCTTCCCTCGGTCTCTATCTAGGCCGAGATACGAAACTTTAAAGGATATAAAAGTCTACTTTAAAACGGAACGAAGAGTGGCAACAAGCAACTTGCAGCAGATTTAAATATAAATCCGACGGTGCTGTCGCAGCAGACTTTATTTTAACCGTTTCATTTAAATAAGTAAATCAGCAAAAGTTTATCGGGGACTGCACTGCTTTCCGTTTAGAGTGAATTGATAGTTGGACGGGTTTAAAGTTTAATCTGAAAGATAGCTAGGAGACAGTTGACAAATGTTATTTAGGAACTACATCGTGCCTTATTTTTAACTTTATGGCACTGATAATCATTTTAGGTAGGTAGGTAATGTTTTAGACATCTCCTAAGGGGATATTTTTAATTTTGAAGTTATTACTGAATTATTTACTTACACTTAGTCTATTAATATTTTTATTCGATACAAACCATTTGTTTAATACATCTAAGTACACACACTGTATGTATTCACACACTGTCTGTATATATAAAATGATAAATTGACTGATTGGTGATATATCAACATACAGCCTAAACCGCTGGGTCTAGAGAGCCTAAACCGCTGGGTCTAGAGACTTGAAATTTTGCACATAAATAGCTTTCTACAGTGTAGGTATCCACTATCCAGCGAAGCCGAGGGTAAAAGCTAGTACTATATATTATAATACTAATGAACATAACAAAACATAATAAAAGCATAAGTACAAAATATGACCAAACGGTAAGTACTGTTACCACAGCCCAGTTTAAATAAAACTGCTCTGAGTTATTTCTTACATACTTAAGTTGTAACGAAGACAATTACGAGGAATTGAGTATATCGCAGGGTTTTAGTAAAAGTCGTGATATTATAATTTCAATGGTGGTATTATAATTGCACATAATTTTGTTTTGTGTTTTGTTTCAATTTCAAAGTAAAAGTCAAAAGTTTTTATTCAAAGTCATTGCGACTCCACCGCTTCGGTACATGCATCACGTTGTTATTGTTAAATTATTTATTTATGTTTTATTCTATCTTTACAAAGGGAAAAATTCATAAATTCTCGAGAGGAAGTATAACGTATCTAACGTTCTCTTCTTTCATTGCTTAGATGATCGATTGTTATATAACGGGTAATGTAACTAACCCAATCGCTCATTCTCCCCGGTACGTAGGTTCCTTAATGGGTCTCAAAATAAATACGAGTATTATTCACGTATTAATTGGAGAATTACGGAGCACTAATGGAGTCACTGAATAATAATAACTACTATTAATCCAATGCCTAAATAGTAGATGAATGAATCTGACTGAGATAACACATGAATGTGTATTTTATATTTATCTCAAAACCCTGAAACTTTTGATAAGGTCATATTTGTTTAATGTGGGAGGTTTGAAACCAAGCTATCTCTGGAGTCACTAAGACGTGCGGGTATCTCTGTATTTTTATAAAGTGTACAAAATCGCCAAGTAGAAAACAAAAGGATACAATTTATGAAGTTCTTGTCGGTTCGTATACCTTCTTAGAGTATTGGGACAATGTTACTTGGTCGCGCTACAATGCCGTGCCAAATTGAATGCTTTATATTTAATTTTGTCATTCTATTCGACTGTATTTTACGTTTTACAAAGTCACTCGGACACGAACGTGAAATAAAGGGTGCCTCCTTTTTATTCCCGTTCCCGTGGGAATTTCCACAATCCCGTCTTATTGATGACTTACGTCATATAAGGACGATTTGTGCAAAATTTCATGCTTCTATTAGATCTAGCGGTTTCAGCTGTGCGTTGACCGATCGGGCAGTCAGTCCGTCTAACTAAAGTTTACCTTCCATAGTTTAAAAGAAAGTCCATATTTGTATACATATTATTACGTACCCACATGTCAAAGGAGTTGTCGTATCGAGCCTGAAATATCGACATAGCTGGCACCATGAAGCTAGTAAGTATTTATACAAATACTACGTCCATGGCTGGCAACGACTTCAGGAAATACTATGATCAAAGAGGTTGGAAGTATAGTATACCTAGGTACTTATTACACACCTAGGGAAGTAAAATAAGAAATGTGTCAAATCATACTTATGTAATTGTCGACCGAGAGCCGAGGTCTACAAACATGTGATCTAAGGCTTTCTCATTTACTTCCCGATGTGTGTACTTTTTTTCATATCGACGGAGGCGGAAAGCGGCAACTTCGTTTAACGCAGCGGGCCCAAATTTGCCGCTTTCCGACCGGAGATATGAAAATAAACATTCCCTTTCAAACTTTTTCTATAAATGTCTTTGAATATGATAGTATGTACCTACTTAACTATGCAAATTCAAATTAAAGAATATCGGCAGCTTTGGTACCCACTGAAATAGACACCCACGGGGTATCACACTATGCTTGTTTTATTGACTCATAACAAGTCGAAATTTTCCATATTTTTAAATTAATCTAGCAGTTGAAAATATTGAGTCAAATAAAACAGAAATATCATAGAAACACGAATCGATCGATTGGGAAATCTATTTATACCAAAGAGATTAAAATATAATATAAGGTATGAAGGGGACAAAGCGAGGATTATTTGAAGCAAAAAAGTTATTCCAAGTGGAATAAGTCTAGTACAATTTCGACCGAATGACAGCTCGCGTTCATACTAACTGACATGACAAGGACATGACGCTTGAGCTTCAAAGTTTTATATGAAAATATTCCCAATGCCCCCTCTATGCTATTATATTTTAATGTCTTTGATTAATACAAAAACTTTTTTATTGTTGTGGTAAAATTGAACGTCGTGTCATCACGTCAACCATGTCATTCGATACGGATGGCCAAGTGAAAAAATAAATTGATATTTTATAAAATATCCAGGTAGGAAGCAGGAATAAGAAGTCGCCTCGTGGTTCAATTGCAATTTAATGAGTAGGTACTTCCAAATAAACTTAACACAAATTAATTACAATACTTGCACAGTCGACAGCGTAATGAAGAAGAATGAGCAAAAATGGTCATCGCCCCACCCAAGGTATTATCACTTTTTGCGGGAACTTGAGAGTTTAAGCGGGAAAATACTGTACCCCGATTGGCCAACACAAAAATGGCGCTAACCAATCAGAGCGAAGCAAATCCACAGATATAGAAAATGTTGCCATTTCAAAAATAATCTAAGGTTACCATTAAAAACATTCACAAAAACTACTAACCCTAACAATCGACCGTCCTGACATCGTGAGCGTCCCCGCACACGACCCCAGGTAGCACCCTAACAATCGGAGTAATGACCAATAGTTGCTTAGACTTTAAGAAAAAATTAATAATAATAATCGTCTCTAAGACAAGATACAATTTTGTAATAATTTACAAACTAAGACAAAAACGTATTATTGTAGTAATCTACAAACTGCCAGCCTAGCGTTATTAATAACACGTTTCATTTAACAACTAATCATCAAGGAGTTATTTAACACAATTATACTTGTGACAGTATTTACAGATAACATAAACAAATGTATATTATAGCATCAAAACATAAATTACGATTACTGAATTTAAATTCATTTAGTACACATGCTCGAAAGGAATTCATTAAATATAATATAGAAGTATACAATTTTGAGGATCGATTACTCAAAATACTCAAAACATTAACTCATCTGGTAATCGATTCCAGACGTAGGTAATAACTCAACTTTAAAATTGTGCCAACCCAGACTCGATTATGGGTAGGCATAAGTATCGATTAAATCAGTTACCCACGATCGATTAATGGGTAATCTGTAGCTACGTGCCTTCAAGAACTCGATTACTTGAGGCGGTCGAGGTATGAAGCGCATCAAACATGAACCGATCAATTCTCGTGCCTGATCTGAAACAAATGAAAGCCAATATGTAGTTAGATGCCTCTTAGAAGGGACCTCAATCAATTAACAATAGGTCAAGGTGATGTAAGTATTATCAATCCTATTTCTTAATTATCACTTAAATAATCGCTATTACATTCGTGGTCCGAATCGTTTTCGTTTAACTCTAATGCATTGATATGGATCCATGGCATTATGCGATCTGCTGCTACAGTGGTAGGACGTTTGTTTCGGGAATTGCTCATGCCTGGAATAGGAACTAACTTATACCTGTCTCTACCTAAAACTTGAGCAATACGGTAGGGCCCGATGTACGTAGGCATAAGTTTCTTGCTCTGTCCGTCATTGTTAAAACAGGTTTTAGTAATTTTGACCAAGTCTCCTACATTATATGAGCATGCCGGTTTTCTGCCTTTATCATACGCCTGTTTTTGTTTAATTTGTTCGCTATCAATTCGTTCTTTAACTTCCTGACGCGTTTCAGTGATGTTACAATCGTCCTGCGTTTCTACTGTTATCTCAGAAAGAATAGGATTCTTTTCGCCATTCATACAACAGCCAAACAACACCTCAGATGGTGTTTTGCCAATAGTTTTCTGCAAAGTATGATTTAAACCCCACTGGATGGTGCCGATGTGACTGTCCCAATCCTTTTCTCCATACTTAACAGCCATAGCTCGCATAGAGTCAAGTATTGTACGGTTGTACCTCTCAACTTGCCCGTTTGATCTCGGGCTAGCTACGGTGTTGAGGATGTGTTTGATACCTTTTTCGGAACAATAAGATTTGAAACTATGTGCTGTGAAGCAGCTTCCTTGATCGCTAATAAGACGGTTAGGACACCTAAAAGTGCAGAAAATATCGTCAAGAGCCCTTATGGAGTTCTGACTTTTCGTATTTCGGACGGGTTTGATGAGACAAAATTTGGTAAAACCATCTACGAGGACTAACAGGTAAGTGAAACCTCTTTTTGACTTGATAAATGGGCCAAGATGATCAACGTGTACCGTGTGGAACGGATGTTCGACCTTTGTAATGGGGTGGAGAAGACCTTCGCGGCCTTTATTAGAATTATTTTTGGCGAAAGCGCATTCAATGCAAGATTTCACGTATTTCTTTACAAATTTAGACATGTTAGCAAACCAATAATTTTTCTTTAATCTCTCGAGGGTCTTCTCCACGCCGAAATGGCCTATATCATCATGGTTAAGGCGACACAGTTGCCACCTAGCACCCTTCGGTACAACCCAGCGCAAATTATTTTTGTCACCGTCGATGTATCGATACAATTTATTATCTTTCAACAGGTAGTTATCCTTTATATATTTCAGTCCCTTGTCGTCGAGATCAGAGGTCAAAATAGAACAGATCCGGCGGAGTTCGCTATCACCAAGCTGAAGTGTGTGCAACCAATCATCACCGGTAATCGACATCACAGTTGGAAAATGATCAGTAATAGTTTGATCTACGTCAACGGCGTTGCGAGATAATGCATCGACGTGACCCATTTTCGTGCCTGCCCTATATTCAACAGAACAGTCGAATTCCTGAAGTGATAACCACCAGCGAGCAATTCGGGGTATCAGGTCCCTTTTAGAAAAGGTAGAGCGAAGTGCGCTACAGTCGGTCACGATTCTAAATTGTTTTCCTAAGAGGTAAACTCTAAACTTTCGCAGTGAACACACTACAGCTAGCGTCTCCAACTCGTAGGAGTGAAAGTTTTTCTCTTCTGGAGAGGTTTGCCGGCTGTAATATGCCACTGATCGAAAGTCATCTTCGGGTGAAGTACGCTGCAGCAGTATGCCACCAATGCCTAACCGACTAGCGTCGGTGTGAAGTTCGGTTTCAGCTTTAGGGTCATATATCGCTAGAATAGGCCTATGGATTAAGCGAGTTTTTAAAGTTTGAAAAGACTCTTCCTGCTTGCAACCCCACTCCCAGGCCACATCCTTTTTTAACAGCTTACTCAGTGGAGAAGCCGTGCTCGCAAAACCTTGGATGAACTTGCGAAAATAGCTGGCTAAACCAAGAAATTGACGCACGTTATGAACATTTTGAGGCTGTGGAAAATTCAGAACGCTCAGTATTTTCTTTTCACCCGGACGCACTCCTAAAGCGCTAATCTCGTAACCCAAGTAGTCAATTTTATCACGTAAAAATTCGCACTTGGCCAAGTTCAAGGTTAACCCAGCCTTTTCGATCACCTGCAGAACCTCCTCTAGCCGTTGCAAGCACTCGATAGCATCCTTACCAAATATAAGGATGTCATCAATATAGGCCGTAGCTTTACTGAATCGAGCATTTCCCAATATCGAATTTATCATTCGCTGGAAGACAGCGGGCGCATTTGCCAAGCCAAACGGCATACGGTTAAACTCGTATTGTCCGTCCGGCGTTACGAAGGATGTTAAATGTTTACTTTGCTCAGCTATTGGGACCTGATAGTAGCCCGAAGCGAGGTCGAGCGTTATAAAACAGGCTTGGCCGCTAAACCGTGCTATTTCATCTTCAATTATCGGCATAGGATATCGTTCCTTTATCGTAATTGAATTTAACATGCGATAGTCTACGCAGAGCCTTAGCGAACCATCCTTTTTCCGAACCAGAAGAATGGGGCTAGCGTATTGCGACACCGACTCCCTCACAATCCCTGCATCTAACATTTCCTGAATCATGGAACGCACCTTTTCCCGTTCATGATGAGAGAGTCTGTATGGACGATAGACAACTGGCCGGTCACTATTGAGCTCTATATTCATTTCTGCTGCATTCGTGCAGCCTAGTTCCTTAAGTGAATCAGCAAAACAATGTGCATATTTTTTTAACAACACCAACAAATTGTTCTTAATGTCAGCCGATACGCCATCGTCCACACGAACTTTGTCATCATCAATTTTCCTATTCGTGAGTTTATAGACGTTAGGAATTTCACTAGGTTCAGCCATTACTCTATTAACGACGTTAACCTTTTCTGCCCTACATAGCACCGCATTGCAAGGAATCACGCAAGAACTATGTGGAAAAACCGTAACGACTAATTGACCTCTCTCAACAAAGCACAATCCCCCACAAATTAGATACTTGGTCGTAGGATCTCCTGCAACTACACTCTTAAGAAGAACTGTACCGCTATAACTTGATTCGACCCTAGCTCTAACCGATGCGGGACCAAATAATACCAGTACGCCCGTTGTTTTAATGGTTAAAGGGGTCTCAACATCCGATTCAAGGTCTGGGGTAGGTAATTCCCTTCCAATATCAATGAACTGCAGTTTCGTGGCGTCTTTGTACACAATAATATGCGACTGTTCGGTGTAAGATTGCCCTATCAAGACAGGTTTTTCTAGAAGACTATCCGCTATTACTCTGCATAATACCGTCGCTTCTACCCCGTCAATACTCAGATTTAACAACAGCCCTCCAATTGTCTGAACGACGCTATTGCCAAAACCCTTCAAGTGAGATGGAACGTTATCGTGAGTTAATCCTAATGCACGAACCACGGACTCCTTTAAAAGTGTAACATCGCTACCGAAATCGACAAAAGCTTCAAAAGAATTGTTATTTATCACAACAGTCTTAACAAATTTGGAGCCTTGAGTAGTCTCCATTTGCTGGTCAACAATACCATCAATACACATAGTTCTTTGCATAGTATTAGGTTTTGGGACTTTATCTGTTTTGTTACAGTTTTCTGCCAAGTGGCCAAGCAAGTTACATTTCGTACATTTAATGAGTGGTTTTGGGCAATAAAGAAAACTATGACCCTTTTCTTTACAGTTGTAGCAGCTTGAATTTAGGCCTGGTTTGTTATTTGGCTTACTGCTAGTGGTACTGTTATTGTTGGCACTGTCCGATCTATTTTTAGGTTGGAGTCGTTCAGCGAAGTTGTGCGAGTCTTTACTACTCATAAGGTATTGCAGCAATTGATCAGGTTCACTACAACGTAATGCCAAGGCCCCCGATCGAAGAGTCCTATCGCTTATCCCATGTATCAAACACTCAACCGCTCGCTTACCAACTATGTCGCACTGATTGAGTAAAGTTAATTTTTCATAGAAATAGACTTCAATAGGTTCATTAAACCGACTTTTCCTTTTGAGCATGTCCTCCAATGCCTGGCCATAATTTTGTTCGAAAGGGAATGCATTTATAAGTTTATCTTGCCATTCGGACCAACTATACAACACAGAATTTAACCCTTCGTACCAAGTCCTGGCCAGGCCTTGGAGCTTTTGCATAGCGAAATGTGTTGTAGGTCGGTCATCCCATCCATATACCGAGGCGCACTCGTTAACCTTTTTCAACCACACATCAATACGTTGGTTCTTTTGTGAGGGATCAAAATTAGGTAAAATATTCATATGATCAATCTTAGTTATAGACCGTGCGTCCTTTGCAGATGGCTGGGATGTCAAACTATCCTTTAAGCAGTTAAAAATATCAAGAAAATCTTTTTTTGTTATGGAAGGGCTACGTGACCTTGTTATATATCCCGCGTCGCCACGATGCTCAGCCGATGCCTCCGCTAATCTGGAGTGATGCTCACGCCGGCAGGTATCCTCGGGGTGACACGACGTAGCAGGGCGCACGCTGCGATGACTGGTGCTCCTCGTTGGATCTTCACGTTCGCGTCGAACAGACGCGCTCCGTCGCTCCTCGGCATGTAGTAGTCGCTCGCGTTCCCTCAGCAGCTGGGCTTCTAGCATCTTGACACGTTCGCGATCCCGCTCCAGGTCTGGATCGCGTGACGTCAGGCTACGCGCCCGAAGTTGACTGCGGCTCCGACCTCGCGGCGAACTTCGTGAGTGTCTTCGACTATCGGATGAGGCTGCGTCGCGTCTTGAATTGCGACTTGGGGTTTCTAGTCTCCGATGATCCGTATCACGCCTTCGATGGTGATCCAGCGGAGGGTCCGCCATGTTCTGACAACTCACAACCAAAAAAGAAAATGTTAGCCTGCTGTTATATACTAATAATTACATTAAATACATGATAAAACGTTTTCTTGTAAGCTACATGTGCAACTAAAGTAAAAAAAAGTTATCGAATATCTAAAATGTCAATTATCTCGAAAACGGGAGGTCGTAGCTCAAAAATAACGAAATTTTGCCCCCTTTTAAGTACCCGTAAAGCCATAGCAGCCTACTAGTTGAGCTACACAAAAAACAAAAAAACAAAGCGAAATCACAGAAAAAACACCATCAGAAGAATTCATTTTCAATAAGAAATACTAATAGTTATAACATGTAGGTAGTTAGTTGGGCGTGTACTTACGCGTTAAAAACGTTGTTCTGCACACTTCTGAATATAAAATATCCAGGTAGGAAGCAGGAATAAGAAGTCGCCTCGTGGTTCAATTGCAATTTAATGAGTAGGTACTTCCAAATAAACTTAACACAAATTAATTACAATACTTGCACAGTCGACAGCGTAATGAAGAAGAATGAGCAAAAATGGTCATCGCCCCACCCAAGGTATTATCACTTTTTGCGGGAACTTGAGAGTTTAAGCGGGAAAATACTGTACCCCGATTGGCCAACACAAAAATGGCGCTAACCAATCAGAGCGAAGCAAATCCACAGATATAGAAAATGTTGCCATTTCAAAAATAATCTAAGGTTACCATTAAAAACATTCACAAAAACTACTAACCCTAACAATTTATCGTATCGACATTTCTAAATACTATAGATAAAAATCGACTGAAAAATATCGATATATCGTCAGTTTTACATTATTATTACTACATATACATATTCCCAAATTCGTAAAAAAGGACGATGAAAATAGTATATTTTTATAATTGCTTGAGTCGGCAAGTATCTAGTACCTAACATGAAATGAAACACGAAACCAGAATTGCGTTAAAAATATATTAAAATTGATACGAATTCGATACTGTAAAATAAATGTCGATATATCGCCATTAAAAATATCGACGATATATATAATATGCTAATTTATTATTTGGAAAAATATCGATATTTTAATATAGGTATCGATATTTTTTGCCCAAGCCATCATTCACGGGCATAGAGTAACTTATATGGCATGTGGTAGGCAGTGCTATTTTCTAACAAAGAGGTTGGAAGAAAATCATTTTCTTTCCTAGAGAAACTTTTTCTTTACATGTCTTTGGTACCTAAAATCTCATAATAACCTACAAAATTCACTAGGTAACGAATAACTTTTAAACCTCAACTTATAAAAATGTGGTATGATTACATATTATCTTAGTCTGTCCAAGAACTATCGATTTTACACGGTTTCGTCTTCCGTGGGCAGGTGTAAGTGGGGTACCCAGAACACATGGACTTTTGCCATTGTTCTTTGTTATCTTAGTATTTTTAATGCTGTTCCATAAAGTCGCTATTTGTTTTTTATATATAATATATACGTATATAGAAGTTAGACTACAGCAGCTTCAATAATTACCTAAACGTGAAAACCCCAAAACGGACGTTTTCTACAAGCAGGTCAAGAGCGACCGCCGATGTTCCGAGAGAACGAAAACGAGCACACACAAAAGAAAATGCGTTATTAGCGCAGGTTGCGGGGTTATTAATCTTGTTTAATAATGCAATGGTTTCGGATTGTTCCCTGTTCAAATTTATTTCTTCGTTTCTCCTAAATTTACCGCGGTAAAATCGTGAAAGACATTACCGTATTTCACGTTGACACGAAGTAAATGAGGTTTAACCTTCGCTGAGCCGCGGAAAGACTTCCAAATGAGGCTTTTATCCCGTTTATGAATTCTCACGATGACAACGTTTAAACACTTGCCTTTGTCTGCTATTGGCTGGCAGCTGACGTCATTATTAGCTAAAATCTGTAGACATATTTATGAAACTAATAATTTCACGAATGTAGTAAAACAACCTACCCCCTTTGGGATATAAGGCCTGAAATTATTATTTTTTTATAATTTTTTTTAGTAAAACAAACCGAGCAGGTCTAAAAGATAAATTAATTTTTTTTTTTTACTAATTTGGTCCAACTACTTAGTCCTAAAATCATTTGGATGAACGTTGTTCGATGAGCCGTCTGCCGCTTTCATCTTTTTAAAAGTTAAAAGCTTTTATTTAACTTGCAATGTATGTATGTAAGTATGTATGTAAGTAACTATGTATGTTCGGGTGGAATCTTGCAACTCAATTTTGAAGCACATATCTTCAACCGATTGAGCTAAAATTTGGTATACTTATGTAAGTGCGGTGACAATGCAATATTATGGTACCACCGAGCTGATCTGATGATGGAGCTGGAAGATGGCCATAGGAACTCGGTAATTAAACGACACAACCCCATTTAGTTTGAGCTCGTTTGATTTATCTTGACGAGTACTTTGGTACTAGATGGTAGCCAGGGTCTGATGAAGGAGCTGGAAGATGGCCATAGGAGGAACTCAGTAATTAAACGTCATATTCCCATCGAGTTTGGGCTCGTTTGAGTTGTCTTGACGAGTATTTTGGTACTAGATGGTAACCAGGGTCTGATGATGAAGCTGGAAGATGGCCACAGGAACTCGGTAACTAAACGACACAATCCCATCGAATTTGGGCTCGTATGATTCGTCTTGACGAGTTCTTTGGTACTAGATGGTAACCAGGGTCTGATGATGGAGATGGAAGATGGCCATAGGAACTCAGTAATTAAACGACATAACCCCATTGAGTTTGGGCTCGTTTGATTTATCTTAACGAGTACTTTAGTGGTAGATGGTAACCAGGGTCTGATGATGGAGCTGGAAGATGGCCATAGGAACTCAGTTATTAAACAAGATAACCCCATCGAGTTTGGGCTCGATTGATTCGTCTTGACGAGTACTTTGGTACTAGATGGTAACCAGGGTCTGATGATGGAGCTTAAAGATAACCAATTGAGCTGAAATTTTGTATACACGTTTAGTTTGGATAACAATGCAGGGTTAGCCATGTGACGCCCTTCTAAATCCAACTAAAAAGTATAAAATAAATTAAGTAAAAAATAATTTTTAAAACAAGCTTTTATTTTAATGCGCTAAAAAGAACAAAATAAACTTTTCCTTTAAAACTGTCTTAAAACGTCATTACACAATTTATTATGTAATAAAAGCTTGTCGCGGGATTAATTAGGTAACTACCCATATTAACTTAGTCTGAAAATTCTAAAAATTTAATTCAATCAGTTAGAGTTACTTAAATATTTACTTAAATATGAGTACCTACTCAGATCTCGCGACAAGCTTTTATTACATAATAAATTGTGTAATGACGTTTTAAGACAGTTTTAAAGGAAAAGTTTATTTTGTTCTTTTTAGCGCATTAAAATAAAAGCTTGTTTTGAAAATTATTTTTTACTTAATTTTGGTGATTACCTTGATATTTGTAGTAATTGGGGACAACGGGGCTTGTTGCATAGCTACTAATACGTAAATTAAAATTATAAAGTAAGCTCTTTATGTAACTTTTTGTAGTCCTAAAAAAATAATAAACTGTAGACACTTATCTTTCCCATCATACATATCTTGCCCCTTCCTAAGACTTTCCATGATGTCGGGTCGGGGAAGTATGAGGTCGGTAAACTTCTTGTGAAATGTCATATGTGCAGTAACTTCCTTCTTGCACATATTATTTTACATTTGAGTGCATGAACATGTCTGTTGGCTTCTTGTCGGGTGTTTAGTATTTATTTAAGTATGTTTATCAGGTGTTTCGTACCGGCTCTGCCTAGCTTGGGACTGAATAACTATGTGTGAATTGTGACCTAAAATTTATTATTATTATTATCCTTAACCCAGTCTAGCTGTCTTTGCTTTGGTCTTTAACTCTTCCTTTGACCACCCATATTCATATTTAACACTAGCAACGCCCCGCGGGTTCACCCGCGTAATTCCCGTGGGAATACAGGGATAAAATATAGCCTGTCATTCTGATGTATAAGCTATATAACTGTAAAGTTTCATCAAAATCCGTTCGGTAGTTTTTGCGTGAAAGAGGAACAAACATCCATCCAGACATCCAGACATCCATACCTAACATACAAACTTTCACGTTTATAATATTAGTAGGATTATACCTACTAGACGGCACCCAGCGGCTTTTTCCCCGTTCCCTTGGAATTACACAAAATCATTGTTTTAAGACGCCTATCTATACTAATATTATAGAGGAAAGATTTGTATTTTTGTATGTATTTATTTCCACGGGAAAGGGAACTACGCGGGTGAAACCACGCAGAACCGCTAGTAAGTCATAAAGCAGTGATAGCCCAGTGATTAAAGATCCCACTTTTCATTCGTGAGAATCGGGTTCGATAGTGGCATGTACCAATGAGTTTTAATAATCATCAATGAAATTGTTTATCAATAGCTCGACGGTGAAGGAAAATATCTGAGGAATACCCGCAAATTCTATCCCGGCGATGAGCTCACCACCTATCACGTTTAAGGGTCCAAAGAATGTACTGGTGACAAAGATATTATATATAGAAAGACGTAGATATGTTACTAGAGCGCGGAAAATGAGGCCGACAAATGTAGTTAATTAACCACATTTTATTTAGTCACATTGTATTTCAAGTCGTATTTCAAGCGCAACTCTTGACAGATAGCTGTCTTTTTTTTGGTTATTCGTTCCGTATCATATTTCCCCGTCATTTTTGTATGCTATAAATACGCTAAGAAGCAAGTATGTAAATGTTGTAGCCACTCGTAGCGGATCAGTATTCAAACGCGCGGAGTATGAATATAACTCATCCTTAGTTTAATATCTTTGACTGGTGAGATGTGGGTATTCCCATAAATTGAATACCTCTGCCTACCTCGAGAATACAGTGACTTTATTTTATTATATTAGGTCATAAAAGGAATAAACTTTCCAAAAGGTGATGTCCAGAAAATCTATAGAGGGTGGTATAATAATAAATGAAAAATACTATAGAGATCTGATTTAGTAGAGCGGTAAGAAGATATTATTTTAAACAAATATGTCCTACAAAACACCCCCCAGAATGCCCCCTGACTTGTAAAATTCTTCAAAGTACAAAAATCTGCTTGCAACATTATCAAAATACTGGTAACCCATCCAACATACATTTTTGTACATGAAATCAAAAAAAGCTTGAATCCAGAGTCGTAAAAAGAAATATTTAAAAGAAATAAATATTTTTTTGCACGAAAGTTGCGATTGATGTGCTATGTGAAAGAGATAGCGCTCTACTTTCTTTCTCACGCTTATCTGTCATTAGCATTTATGCGGAAGTGAAATAAAACACAGTTTTTTTTATTATGTTGTCGGTCTGCCATTCTGCCAATGTCAATATGACATTTCTTCACCTACATGGAGCACAGAACACTATTAGTCCTTGGACCTTGGACCATGAAACGAACATACCACTTTGACTAACAAAAAAATTATAATTTAATAATTCAGGGAATACAAAATAATCATACAAATTCGATTAGCCTAATTGACCACTTAACTAAATAATTATAGGCCCACAGGTTAAATCATTTTGGGTCCCTAGACCAAAAGGGTGACGTTCGTTTCTCAGTGACCTAAACCCTCATATATTACTGAATTTTTCAAACATAGGGTGGCATTTTAAAATATTTCATTATGTTATCAAATAGCCCAGTAAATTTGCTTTACAATGATATATATATGGTTCCGGTAATAAAATACGAGGAATAAAATACCACTATTATTCTTCTCTTTTATATCTCATAACGAGACCGTGTCTGTTCTTACTTTTTTTTTGAACGATGCTGTGAAAAACTTCGGACTGTGAGAAACTTGATCCGCGCGGGTAACGCCACTGACCACTAGCTACTTGTAATATGGTATGTAGGTGTCTTATACCTTTTAGGAAACCACTAAGAAGGGGTTTTCTGGAAATTCCCACAGGAATGAGAATAAACGGGATTAGCGCGATCAACGCCGCTATGAGTACCAGCTAGTTATAAATATTTGTAAAATAGAGATCCCACAAATACGACTGTAAATTCAAAGGTATCTACATCAAAATGCATCGGGAAATATACAAACTATGTGTTCTCCTGTCCTTTGGGTACATATATTCTAAGTATTGAGGGCAATATCGGCATGTACACTATCTAAGGTGCAAATATTTAACGTCCCCATGTGCCTATGTGCCTATATGCATAACCCAGCTTTTTACATTACCCGGGATCGTTAACGTATTCACAGAGTGGAATTCAGCTAGTGATTTCAGTTATTTGGTATTTGTACGTTATTTGCTTTTCCACAAAAAATGCATGGCATGCGCAAGCGTTACGCTTGCGGATGAATGAGCTCTAAATATTTACGAAACAATAAAAAGCATACGTTTTTTATAGAGCCACATTTTTTTGTTGGTAGCTAGTGCTGAAAAGCGCTTAAATAACATTGGCAAAAGTCCATGTGTTTTGGGTACCCTACTTACACCTGCCCACGGAAGACGAAACCGTGTTAAATCGATAGTTCTTGGACAGACTAAGATAATATGTAATCATATCACGTTTAGGGGTCCAATATATCTCGTGAAATGTGGGTATATCCAGTAATGGAATACCTCTGCCTACCCCCTCGGGGATAAAAAAAAAAAAGGCGTGAGATTATATTATATTATTATTATATTATATATATTATCATACCACATTTTTATAAGTTGGGGTTTAAAAGTTATTCGTTACCTAGTGTATTTTGTAGGTTATTATGAGATTTTAGGTACCAAAGACGTGTAAAGAAAAAGTTTCTCTAGAAAAGAAAATGATTTTCTTCCAACCTCTTTGTTAGAAAATAGCACTGCCTACGACATGCCATATAAGTTACTCTATGCTACATAGTGGCAGTTAATGATGGCTTGGGCAAAAAATATCGATACCTATATTAAAATATCGATATTTTTCCCAATACATAATTATCATAATATTATATATATCGTCGATATTTTTAATGGCGATATATCGACATTTATTTTACAGTATCGAATTCGTATCAATTTTAATATATTTTTAATGCAATTCTGTTTCATTTCATGTAAAGTACTAAATACTTGTTTAGACTCAAGCATTTATAAAAAAATACTATTTTCATCGTCCTTTTTTACGAATTTGGGAATATGTATAAATAATAATGTAAAAACTGACGATATATCGATATTTTTCACTCGATTTTTATATATAGTATTTAGAAATGTCGATACGATATTTATCAATTTATTTTTTCACTTGGCCATCACTAGTGAATGACACGTTTGACGTGATGACACGACGTTCAATTTTACCACAACAACAAAAAAGTTTTTGTATTAATCAAAGACATTAAAATATAATAGCATAGAGGGGGCATTGGGAATATTTTCATACAAAACTTTGAAGCTCAAGCGTCATGTCCTTGTCATGTCAGTTAGTATGAACGCGAGCTGTCATTCGGTCGAAATTGTACTAGACTTATTCCACTTAGAATAACTTTTGGCTTCAAATAATCCTCGCTTTGTCCCCTCTATGCCTTATATTATATTTTAATCTCTTTGGTATTAATAGATTTCCCAATCGATCGATTCGTGTTTCTATGATATTTTTGTTTTATTTGACTCAATATTTTCAACTGCTAGATTAATTTTAAAATATGGAAAATTTCGACTTGTTATGAGTCAATAAAACAAGCATAGTGTGATACCCCGTGGGTGTCTATTTCAGTGGGTACCAAAGCTGCCGTTGTTCTTTGTTCTCATTATCTTTGGTTTGGATATAGATACAGCATTTCTGGAGACCGTCAAGTTAGAAGCCTCACCATGGAATTGAGCCGTTCTGATAATGTCAAACAACTCTTCCTAAATAGTGCCAAATAGTGCCCAAAGCATATAAATAGTGCTATCATACTTTCGGAGATATTCAGGTCGTTCAGTGAGGCTGCTATCTTGACGTCAAGATAGCAGCCTCATCTCAGTACACAAAAACCACAGCACTGTTCTTGAAGAACTATATACCAAAAAACTCTTCTTAAATAGTGCCTTGGATTTGCAAAGTTTCAGAATTAGTGCTTCAAAGGAACCGAAGATATTAGGGTACATTGATGAGGCTTCCAACTTGACGTCAAGCTGGAAGTCACATCATCAACGAGGAAGAATTTCGAATCGAGACTAATGCCAAAAATCTCTTCCTAAATAGTGCCTCCGGAATCAAAACAAAGCGGAAAGATTTAACATGTATTTTAGTCAATAAATGATGATAAACTTCCACGTACATTTTGGATTCGGTACAGATAGGAATAAACCAACTAGATCAAAATGGAGGCTCAGCTTTATAAAGAGCAACATCTCAGAATGTTTTTTTTTGGTTTTTTTTTTGTAGCTAGGGGTACAAATTGTGATGATTTATCAAGTATCTTATTTTTTTTTTTTTTATGCAATGTCCAATGTCAAACTTCAAAAAAACGTTAAAAAAATTTTTTTTTCATTGATAAAAAAATATCTTAATGTTTTTTAAAACATCGCTTTTATTTAAGTTTTCTTTATATTGTATGTATTCTTGCTGAATATGTAGCAGATAACTTAAAAAACTAATAAGATGTACAAAATGTTCGATACAGGAACAAGGGAAGTAAAAAAAGCTCTATTTTTGGGGTTTGAGCAATTAATTATTAGAAATCTAAAGTATAAGATACATACAATGCACGAGCGCGGAACCGAGCGTGTCTAAGGCAATTGAAAAGACAAGATGGCTTCTTTAACCGGTCTTAGTGAAAGGGTTACCAATTAAAATATGGAACTATCGCCCTAATTACAACGTGCTACTAAGCTAAAATAGCATAAGAATTAAGTAATGCGCATAATGCGTACAAGTGGAGCTATGCGATTGGCCATTACGGTTTTATATAAATAAATATAAAAAGGTATAACACATTGATGCTCGTGCGTGCCACTAAATAATTAAATTATAAAAAAAACTACGACTATAAGGTCTGCGGCGTGAAGTAGCAGACACAAGATAAAAAAATTCAAAGATTTTATCCAAATCTTTCTCCCAAACACCAACTTTGGATAGAACCAAGCCATTGTTTGTGGACTGGTAGGAATTTAAAGGATCCGATGGAGAGACAGTCTGGGTATGCCTTTCCCTCTCGGAGACAGGCATGTATATATTTTATGTAAGTATAATACTTAGGTAAGTATATAAAATATTATGTTTTATATGGATTTTCATTTCCGTTGTTTGATTCTTTCAATCCTGTGGCACAGTTCTTTCATTGCCGTGAACGCTGTTTCATTGCCGTGCACGTATGTTTCATCGCCGTGGCACAAAATTTTATTCTATTAATAAAAGCGATGTTTTTAAAAAAACTTAAGGATAAAAAAAACCACGGAAATGAAGATTTTTATGGGCCTGTTGAAATACACCCTCATCTGCTAGATATTAAGCAAGAATACATTATAAAAAAACTCGATTTTGTTTGAAAAACTAAAGATAAAAAAACCACGGAAATGAAGATTTTAATGGACCTGTTGACATTCATCCTAAGATAAAACAATATTGTTTAAACATGTTTAGGACACGGCGATGAAAGAAAATTTAAATATTTTGATAAATGTATTCCGTAACAAAACATTAACTATTAAATAAAAATAGGTTTTAATATAAATAACCAATAGATTTTTATCAATTAACAAAAATTTTTTTAAACGTTTTTTTGAAGTTGGACATTGGACATTGCGTTTTCTTTGATATTTGATAAATGATTAAGTTATAATTCTTCAAAAAATTATATCTCAAAAACTGAACCAGTCCGCATCCTGATACTTGATAAATCATCACAATTTGTACCCCTAGCTACAAAAAAAAAACAAAAAAAAAACATTCTGAGATGTTGCTCTTTATAAAACTGAGCCTCCATTTTGATCTAGTTGGTTTATTCCTATCTGTACCGAATCCAAAATGTACGTGGAAGTTTATCATCATTTATTGACTAAATTACAAGTTAAATCGTTCCGCTTTGCTTTGATTCCGGAGGCACTATTTAGGAAGAGATTTTTGGCATTAGTCTCGATTCGAAATTCTTCCTCGTTGATGATGTGACTTCCAGCTTGACGTCAAGTTGGAAGCCTCATCAGTGTACCCTAATATCTTCGGTTCCTTTGAAGCACTAATTCTGAAACTTTGCAAATCCAAGGCACTATTTAAGAAGAGTTTTTTGGTATATAGTTCTTCAAGAACAGTGCTGTGGTTTTTGTGTACTGAGATGAGGCTGCTATCTTGACGTCAAGATAGCAGCCTCACTGAACGACCTGAATATCTCCGAAAGTATGATAGCACTATTTATATGCTTTGGGCACTATTTGGCACTATTTAGGAAGAGTTGTTTGACATTATCAGAACGGCTCAATTCCATGGTGAGGCTTCTAACTTGACGATCTCCATTTCTGTATCTCTTGATGACATTTCTAAAACTTGAAACAAATTATCCGACGAGATCTGGATAGTGAATTTATATTGAACTTTGCAAAATATCAAACGTAAGTAGCGGACGTAACAGGGTCCGATAAAAATCTGACAGTCTAGATTTTGTTGCGACTCTGCACACTTATCAGTCACTGTCAGCCGTAGCTTACGGACGTCCGATAGTCTGTACTGCCTTAAAATATAATCAAATATATTATTTTAAAACGATTATAGCTCATTCTATAATAATCAGACAACGCACAACGAGCAACCAAGAAAGCACCATTTGCTTTGGCACTATATACGAGAATAGAATTAATTCAGAATTAATTCTGGAGCCTGCTGGTTTTCTCACGATGTTTTTCTTCACCGTCGAGCTAGTGATAAATATGTACATAAGTTTTGTAAAACTCATTGGTACATGACAGGATTCGAACCCGATCCTCACTGATGATCATCATGTGAAGCAGGCTTTATAACCGTAAGGCTATTACTGCTCTTAAAAATTAAATAAATAAGGTAATGTTATGAAAGCGTTGTAGAAATAAATCAAGAGACGCATCTCTTTACATAGAGTTAAGCGCGTCACACACGGCTAAGATACGATAATATTAAAAAACCTGTTCATTTCCTTACGAGTCTGCGTTGGTGCCACACGTATTCCTTGTTAGAGTTCTATATACAGGGTGATTGACTATGAGTGATACTGCCTTACTTCTTGATTTGTTAGACAGCTCCTCAGACGATGATTCTGATATAGAATGTGAAATGCAGATTGCAGTAGCACATTCCAAAAGGATAAAAATTTGGTTAGAGCCTCACATAAAAAAGAGAAAAACCTGCGGCGAATTTAACCTATATGAAGATCTGTCAGTCTACAGCGTAGTAAACTAGCTTAGGTAGACAGAGAAGGCAACAGCTTTCGTGCGAAGTTACCCCCCCTCTCCTCTCCCTTCCCGGAGCACCCCGCGCTGCGACCGCACATAGCCCGACACAAAAACACCATGTATTTATATTAAGATATGTATATTTCGTATCTTAAGATAACATATTAAGATACGAAATATATATTTCCATATTTGCGTATTCGCTCGGTATCTTAAGATACTGAAGATAAAATATAAATTAACTTCGTCGTATGTGATGGTTCATAGGATTTCTATGGTGAGCGATATTCTAAAATATGCTCTAAGATAATATATATTTTATATTATCTTCACCGTGTGTGACGCGGTTTATTCATTTATGAATATGATTAAAACATAATCCTTTTAGTATTAAGTACCTACATTATGTCGTGAAAAATTCCATTTGTTCAATTAGTAATGTCAATTCGAAACTACGTAATGGATTTTAAATAAAATATTTTTAGTTAAAGTTAAAAATTTAAACCTATTTTATTTCGCAAAAGCCCCATCCTGTAGTTTTAATAATAAGGTAGTCCCACACAAGTAACAATTCAATGTTGCCCGAGGTCTAATCAGATACGTCACATCGATCACATTATCACAAACCTGAAACAACCTCCAAGCTCTGGAATTTTAACAAAAGCTTGACTGATTCACATACAGTATCTGTTCTGTGCGAAGGAACAAGACGACGTCTCAATTATTATTACATTTAGGTAGACACTCTAGAGTTGCGACTGCCGACGGCCATGTTGAGGAGGGAACTTTCTATTGGCAAAAGAATATTTAAAATCGGTCCAGTAGTTTTTGAGTTTATTCGTAACAAACATACAAAAATACAAATATTTCCTCTTTATAATTATAGTACCTATAGATATAGATGAAAAGAAACTTACCTATAAGGGAAGTTAGGGACGAGGTCAGTACAAACAAGGGCACTAGGCTACAAGTAAAAACATCTTTTGGACGAACCCGTGAAGCCATATATAACGGGTGATTTTTTAAGCGTTGTTTTTTTATAAAATCTAATAAAACACTAAATTTGCATCATATATTCGAATTTTTTATTGGAATTGATAAATTAGCCTTTGCCATTTACATTGTAAAGATAACTTCATATACTTATGAAAATTTCGAATATATGATGCAAATTGAGTGGTTTATTAGATTTTAAAAAACAACGCTTAAAAAATCACCCTTTATAATACAGACTAGCAATACATTTGAGATGAAATAGTACAAAATATATGTACGTCATTGTGAAAATTACGCGTGCCGATTCTACTTGCGGCACGGTGTGAGAATAGCTTAAAGGACAGGGACTTGAGTGCTGACAGCCCGCGGCTAGGCGACAATCCAATTTGATTCAAACTTTACCAGCAACAGACACTTTTAACATTAATTCAAAGGTTAAAGTGTAACAAGTTTTATTCAGTTTCATCCTTTGCCCTAAAATATCGCAGATGGCTTTTCGTTTGGATCACCTTTAAGTAAAGCAATAAATTATTGTAATCCTAATCTCTGTAAACTGATAGCACTTTATAAACTTTATAAAACAATTAATGAAATAATATTAGGTAAAATAAATTAAGAAAGACGAATTTAAGACTCGAAGGTTCAAGTTAGGCAACTTAAAATTTATATTTATGGACGTTAATCACGGTTTAAAGGCACAACGATAATCACTGTTTCTGAAGTTTCCGAGATTTGAGAGGTGAAATTTTGGTTACTGTTTACAGTTCTTTTCAGTACCTATTTTTGTTTTGTTTTATTTATTTGCTGTCACTTCACTGGGTTAATACAACGCTCCACAGAATAAGCGCAATTCCTCAGACACCCAAAGAATATGATGCATTCGTGCTTTAGTTTTGTAAAATCAAATTTCTTAATTAAAGAGCAATTTAATAGACATATTTCCATAGGTAGCCCTAAATTCAGTAATGTAAATTAAATTAAAAAAAAAAAAATTGTAGTATACAAATTAAAAATAGCTGAATCGTTTAAGTTGTCAACACCAAACTAGTTTACATATTGTATATCTTCTTCCTAAATCGTACAGTCTGTACTTGAACTTATAATTAATTCACAAATGCTTGGGTGTTAAATTTTAGGCCTCTTCTGAGAGCTCGCTAATGGATCAGCAAACCTGTAGACTATCATTCTCTTCTAATCTGTGCTGCATAAATCCATTTTGATTCAGGACGAAATAAATGACAGAGCGTAAGGTTATATTATGCAAGCTGTATCTCGAGATCAAAGGTTGAATATGCAAATTTATTTCTCTTCGTTTCTTCTTCGTTTGTCTCATGAAGTCGGATAAAAATGTCGTTGCGACAATAAGTCGTGAATGTTGGTTTTGTTTGTGCATTCTTGTGCATTCGTTTGTATTTCTACGTTTTTAATTCTTTGTAATATTTCTATAATTATAATAAAATACGCTCGTGCCTTATCCCTCAGAGGGATGGTAAACGTTTTTTTAAAATCGGTTTAGTAGTTTTTGAGTAACATACAAAAATAGGTGCAAATAATATTAGATAGATACCTAGTGTAGATGTAGAAGTTTAGACTAGCCCGGTGGTGAAGGAAAACATCGTGAGGAAACCTGCAAGTCCAAGAATTGATTCTAAAGCATGTTTATGGGGGCAGGCATGAAAAGCGCGAGCATATTTTAATTATTTTTTACATTCCTATACCTTCAAAGGATTAAAACCATGGCTTCAAGTATCAGAAGAGAGCACACTTAAAAGATGGCTATCACTGCTATAAAGTTTCTAATTATAAATAAGAAAAAAAATACGTATTTTATTAAGTGTCATCTCAGGTTCATTCCCACTTATGCTCATAAACACATATGCTTATTATTATTGTAATTGTATTACCAAAGGATTTTTTTAAAGAACATATTTGACGGCTCCAAAATCAAATCACGCATTTGAAGCACCACAGGAACAATAGTATGAGTTTGCGATTATCCGAAGAGCATTCTCTCTGATCCGTTCAATCAGGGCGTATGGTTCCCCGGCGAGCATTCAGCGGACCACCTGCGGCCCACTCTCATTTATTTTATGCGTTCCCCTAATAAAATACAACGCAGAGATCAACTGTAAAGCGGAATACTTTTAGCAATTTTCGAAGGAAAAGTAAAACGCTCGAAAAATTTGGCGTGAAAAGCGTAATTTCGCCGGAATTAGGTTGGCGGGGAATGAAAATGAATGGCTAGACCTAGAATTCCTTACAGACCCGAAGCCGGACAGTTATCCAATTTATGATCACGATGTTATTACTGATATAAAAAAATTAGACCTTCAACAAGGTAATTTCGTCGCGGAAACCTCGAGGGTAGGTATATAATTATACTTTTTAATCCTGGTCCCTTATTAGTGGTCACTTACGTCATTTAACGAATCTTTGTGGAAATTTCATGCTTCTGCACCTTTCTGGATCCAGTGGTTTCAACTGTGCGTTCATCGATCAGTCAGACAGCCAGTCAGTCAGCCTTTCTCGTTTTATATTTATAGATTGGCTGGACTTTTCAACAAAATTTATTTTATTGGAGATTCGGATTCGAGAAGTATTCGGGAAATATTTTTTCTGTAAGAAAAATTAACTTTACCTTAACAGTATTTTCTTTATTTTTAACAAAACGCTTTGAAAAGACCAGTAGACTTGAGAGCGACCTTTTTAACAGAAATTTCATAAATTTTTTATTTTTATGCGTTCACTGAGGTTTTTTACAGAGTTTCCTTTTTGTTTTTGTAAAGGTTAGGTTTCGTACCAATTAATCGAGAAAAGAACAAACTTGTGACATTTGAGACTGATTGGGGGTATTCAGATGTAATTAGAGGAATGTGTCTTTATTAACGTTTCTTGATATAGGTACGTTGTTTGATCAGGGATTTTGTTACTTTTGGAATCTGCAGTTAATATATGAAATAATAACATATTTCGTTTGTAATGCTACTGTTGTGTGTGCTATTGTTACTATTTATGTATCTATGTTATAAGTACCAAGTCAGTACTATCTGCTCTAATATTGTTATGGTTAGATTTTTCTCTTTATCCTTGTTCAAAATAAGGGTATAAAAATACATTTTTCTGATGAAATTTCTTATAATAACCAAGACAGTAAAAATATAAGTATACTAGCAAGCGCCTATCGGCCTTGCCCGGGATGGGGTTACTGTTTTTTCCCTTTTCTGAGGGAATTTTGCAGAATCCATTCTTTATTATTCTTTATTCCGTCCTAATTCGTCGTATACTTGAAAGTCCACCTGCCAAACAAGTTTTTAGAATTTATACTTTCTGAGATTTCGTCATAAATCAATGTTTGAGAGGTATTTCGGTTTTATATGGATATGACTAGAACAAAATATTCTCACAAATTCCAGCATAAGAAAATATATCATACAGCATATCGCGTTGGGTAAACTGCGGATCAGTCGATCGTAAAATATCGTTCCACTGTTTTATAGAAACGTAGCCTACATAAATAATAACGACACTGTAAAATGTTTACTGCGAGCCGAGCGTGATTTTCATCATTAAATCGCGGGAGAATTTTACGGAAAATTCAAAATGCTGCTTCTACTGCCATGAATGACTCTCTTCGCTTATGTTACGGACATAACTTGCGAATTGGTCAATGTCTAGAATAACTATTCAGGATACGATCCATTCTAGACACCGATTAAACGGATAGCTATTGCTATTCCAGACACATTGGATTTTGAATTACTTGGATCGCAGATCTGACCTCGCAACGGTCAACGCGTTAAACTTTAAACAAGTACGTATTAAGTCTTAAAACAAAAAAATATATAAGGAATTAAAAAGATTTAACCCTTAGCATGGACGAATAGTTACCACTTTAAATTGAATTCTATGTTGTTGAAATAAGGTTCAAAAGCAATTGAAAATTTAAAAAGCTATGCCTGATTAAGGGTTGAAACGGCATCTTTCTTCTTATGGTAAAAATGTAACGTAGACTCCTGATATAAAGAAGAATCTAACGACGCATAAGACTTAAAAATCCATCATACCGTTTAGGCTACAGGAGGTCACAAAGAAAAATGCTCATACATTCTCGTTTCAAAAGTTCTGTTGAAACCGCAGCAATGTTTGCCCCCACAATCATCAATGTTGCAATCATCCCCAATTTCTGCATTGAAATGAAAATGTATTTATTTCTGTATGTTATTAAAAATTACACTTAGAAAAGTCAATTATTTAATAATAAGGCATTCTAAACTCGTCATTGAAGATTGGCTAAATGTAAACAGCAGCCAATCTCGACCGACGAGTTGCTGGGTCCAAATGCAGTACCCTGAGAAGAACCAGCAAGAAACTCAAGGACAGCTCTTTTCATTCTCTTGTCTTAAATCAAAAATTTATTATCAAACAAGTGGCCCGGGCAGACGTCGTTCTGCCACCGTATAAACCATCCCTAGACCCACTCTAACCCACACAAAAAGTTTCATCAAAATCTGTTCAGCCGTTCTGGAGTTTTAATCAGACTAACAAACATCAATTCATTTTTATTTATATAGATAGATAGATAACCAGAGTTGGCATGTGGCATGACTGTGTTTTCTATATATGTCCTACGTACATATGTCACAAATATGTTCTGTTTCAGGAAATTGTTTTGCTGCCGGAAGTTTTCTTTGTCGGTTGTCTTTCTCATTATACGCGTATTCTTGACTTCTTGCTTCGTTCCCATGTCCATTGGTTTTCTTAAATTAATTTTCATTTCCTATTGTTTCTTTTGTTTCCTTGTTTACATGAGTTATTGTACTTATAACAGTTATAAATGTTATATTAGCCTTGCTAACTGAATGTAATGTTCCGTGTAATCCTTCCTCGGTACGACTAATAACTATATCCAGTAACTGGTTTCGCCTTTTCAAGCTCAGTAATAAATGAGAAACATACAAAGTTGTAGTCCGTTGCTTTCATAGTATGTGTGCAT
This sequence comes from Ethmia dodecea, assembly GCA_963855545.1. Lineage (NCBI taxonomy): Eukaryota > Metazoa > Arthropoda > Insecta > Lepidoptera > Depressariidae > Ethmia > Ethmia dodecea. The sequence continues at coordinate 11,709,039 of OY979446.1, read as the reverse complement.
AGATTTGACCTTTAGCAAACAGAAATTGGGTCCTTAATTACGAAACTGCCGATAAATTTTTAGAGTACACAACGTCATCCTGAACAGATTGAAGGATGTGAATGAGGCGCGAGAGGTATGCTAGGATCGTAGCAGGTGGCGGGCTATTGTCTGTGCCTACCCCTTCGGGAAAAAGGCGTGAGCATATGTATGTAAGTATGTATGATATCATCATCGGAGAAGTAAATCTTTTTTAATCTTCATAATTCAACGATACTCACAGAAAACCAGCGTAAAGCAATGCATTGCGTTTCGTTGAGTGAGTGAGGTAACCGGAGGCCCCAATCCCCTTCCCCTCCCCTCCCCTCCCCTCCCCCTACTCCCACCTCTAAGGTCGGCAACGCAGTTGTGACTCTTGAGTTGCAGGTGTCCATGAGCGACGGACGTCACTTACCATCAGGCGACCCGTCTGCTCGTTTGCCCCCTTTTTTAACATAAAAAAAAAACGATGCCGTCAGATCTCTTTTTTTCTCTTCTTAATTTATCTGATTGTCGCTTTGAATTGAAACTAAGTCTTCACAAGCAATACGAATTGTTCTATCTTATTTTAACTCAAATTGATCTGCTCATAAATTGATTCTTCTTGTGAGCTTTCGAATGAATTAGGCATATTATATTCATGAATGGCTCATACGTATAGCCCTATGAATATAAATGAGATTAAAAAAGTTTCTGCGTTATCTAGAACACGATATTCTTCCTGCCTTTGTGTTTTTATGTTGCTCTACTGATAATGTTCTGATGTTCGGAAAATCCGTTTTCACAAGAGACAATTAAAGTTTATTTTATTTTATTTGGCGCTACGAACTAGGCTACTATACCTATTATTTATTATTTTATAAAGTTAAGTTTCTGTAGGTAGTCAAGGTGAAGTTGCGCCTTTATATTTTTAAAATTTAGGTGTACTTTATGATGAGGCATTTGCTAAGAATGGATTTTCGTAAATTCCAACAGAAACGGAGAAGGAATTGTTAATTACTTTTTCTTTAATCCTTTTCTTCTAATTGTTTTAGTTAACAAAAGCTAGAAATAGGCATTAGAGGTTTATGCACTTAATATTACAGGAAAAATAAATATACGTCTCTAGTTATCATAGCTTTTTAAAAGTTGAATAAATCTTTTATAAACAAACTTAGGGAATAAAATAAAATAAACTTTAATATGTATTCTACCTATAGATATTCGTAGAAAAGGTATGGATCCCCACATGCTCAAATATGACTTGTCTTTTTTGTCATGATTTATAAGTTTACTAGCGACCCGCCCCGGCATCGCACGGGTGCAATGCTTATACTAAAACCTTTCCCTTGAATCACTCTATCTATTAAAAAAAACCGCATCAAAATCCGTTGCGTAGTTTTAAAGATTTAAGCATACATAGGGACATAATGACAGGGATATAGGGAGAGAGAAAGCGACTTTGTTTTATACTATGTAGTGATTAATTCTATGACTAAAATTGCCGTTTTCTATATCATTACAGAATAAAATATGGCCTTAAATGTTATATTTATATATATAAAATGATAAACTGACTGACTAGAGACTTGAAATTTTGCACATAGATAGTTTATACAGTGTAGGCATCCACTAAAAAAGGATTTTCCAAAATTCAACCCCTAAGGGGGTGAAATAAACGTGCGCGAGCAAAGCCGCGGGTAAAAGCTAGAGGAAGATAAAAAAAGAAAATGACTGGCTGATCGATCAACGAACACCTAAAACTGCTGGGTCTAGAAGTATGAAATTTGGCAAAAAGGTTCTTTAAATGACGAAAGTATAAGCACTAAAAGTGAACGAAAATGAACAAAATCCGCGCGGGCAATGGGCACCCGCTGTTTATATAAATACCACTATACATATTGACACACTTAGTTTGTTAACTACGAGGTTTTATGTAAAGCTTAAACTGTTTTATTGTCGACTAAGTATCTATTTATTCTAGAACAACGGAAGCGGAGTGAGTTTCAGTGCTTATTCAGATGCGGTTACCTTGAAGTAATTTCTCTAATGTGCTTGCAAAACTTTGAATAGCAAATACTACTTAGTCTCCCTTAACACAAAATAATCTTGGTACCTCAGAAATAATATTTTTTTAGCATCAATATTATTTAATTTAAAAAAACAGCCTTTATATAATATTATTTAACAGACTTATAAATAAAAAGCGGACATTTTGGGAGTGGTCTTCATGTACCTAAGGGCTACTTTAAATTTCAACTTTGTAAGGGCATGACGCGTATAGTTACGACTAATGACGTATAATTGTGACGTTTATTGTAAGAATAGAACCAAAGAGATTGAAAGAAACACATTCTCTTTTCTAAACTTTTTCTTTAAACGTTTTTGAATTTAATTAAAAAACAGCGCTGCGGTGTGTAGTTGAATAACGCAAGTAGGTACATTAATAAACAAATATAATCTCATCACATTTGATTTTAAAATCATGTTTTTTATTTATAATTATTTTATATTCTGAAAATTATTCATTATTTTAAATTTATACAAGATTGCGGTTTTGTAATTGAACAGACTGTCTGAGTTACTTTCATATCCAATATTCATAAGGGAGTGTGGTTATGAGTCTGCACAATATAAGAAAATAAAATCCACTTATTTCACTTTGCTATGGTTCGTTACATCACTAAGAAGTATCTTTTTTTACATAAATTGCCGTGTATCGGAAAACTGTGTAGTACATTTTCTCGCAAAGAGTTTGAGAGTACGTTTGTTCAACTTTGCGCACAATCTCGGCTCCAAAGCCACACCTGAACTTGGCTAAATATTTCTAATTTCCAACACTTTACAATTTGTGCACGGTTTGCTAAACTAAAGTAGCTGTTAATGTTTCCCAGTTCAAATAGAACACAGTTGTTAGTGTATACAGGGTGTCCGAGAAAACAAAATAGTCCTTTACTTTTAAGTCGACGGGTCTGTTGATTTTTGGCTCGGTTGCTAGTGCTTTCTCAAGAGGATGTGTAGTGGTATCCCATTTTCCATAATACTCACTTTTAACCACATTTTTAAACTTTACACTTGTCTGAATTAAATGTTGTAGGTGGTGAAGCCAAATGCTGTTTGTTATTTAAGCCTCGGAACCAATTCTGGGGCCTGTGGGTTTTCTTACTATTAAAAATATAGCTATATGCGTAGATTGAAAAAACTAACTCCGCAAAAAAATATAATAGTTTTGACAAAACTTTTTAAAATTTTAAGCTAAATTGTTCAAATTCTGTTATTCTATATTTTAAGACATGCTGTATTTTTGCATTATCTACAAACAACGGTTTATCTAGTGTTAAATAGTTATTTCTCGGGTGTGTTTACACGTCATTGCGTTTTATAACTACAAGTCTGTTCAGAAGGAAACTTCAGAAAGTCATTTGTTTTATTTTATTACTGGTTAGGAAGCAGCGTTGCCAGAATTGGGTTTTTCTTCTTCTGATGACATAGTTTAGACAGCTTCAAATAAAAGTAACTTTACCATCTATTTTAGGTTAACAATCTCTACCTTTTTATGATATTTATTTATCTGAAAAAGTGTTTTAATCACATATTATATAAATTGTTTTATTAGTTAGGAGTTAAATAGATTTGCTTTTTACACGCTTTATATTAGAGCAGTGATAGCCCGGACGGTTAAAGAGCCGGTCGAAAATCAGTGAGGCTCGGGTTCGAATCCTGGCATGTACCAATGGGTTTTTAAAAAAACTTACGTACATATTTATCACTAGCTCGACGGTGAAGGAAAACATCGTGAGGAAACCCGCAGGTCTCAGAATTAATTCTGAGACATGTGTAAATAGACCCGGTCCGGCGATGGGCTCACCACCTATCACGTTAAGGGGTCCAATGTATCTCGTGAAATGTGGGTGTATCCAGTAATGGAATACCTCTGCCTACCCCCTCGTAGATGAAAGGCGTGAGATTATACTATACTATATTATAGCAATTTTTTTTGTAAAAAAAACGTGGAAAATTGATTTAATCCACTTCTACATAAATACGTATACCTCTACCTCTACCCAATGGGTAGACAGAGACAACAGACTGCCACTTGCTACGAACCTGTAGGCGTATTCAGGGAGCTTCGATATTCGATATCGGAAAATCTGTCGAACACTTTCGAGATGGGCTGATGTTGGTATCGAAAACTTTCGAGATGGGCTGATGTTGGTATTGAAAACTAATGTCATATGTGACATAAGGATTCGTAAATTTTTCCGTGGCTGTCAGAAACGCCTAGAATAAAGTTTCCGAAGTCGATAGATTCGACATCGGAAAATTTTTCACTCGATCTGAATCGAACGGAAGCGGTGTCGAGTCTCCGTGAATACCTACGCTGGCAGATCTTTTTGGTTTTGCTGTAACACAATAAAGAAAAAAATGTTTTAACTTTGATTTAGTTAAGTGAAAAACATCTTGATACTCAGCCAAAATTTTCTATTATTGTACTTAAAATAATTATGAAGCTATTTAATAATTTTCTTAAGATTTTGGGTGCTAGCCAAGAAAAATACTCCCGAGTAAGGTAAACGTAGCATGGAATAATATTTTAATGTAATATCTGATGTAGTTGCTTTATTATTTCACTTTTCTTTTAAATATAGCTGAAGTACAATTTCGAAGTTAATGTTATGTAAAAAAAATGTTTATTTAAAATTATATGAGAACCTAGTCAGTGCTCAGTGGAGTTATTCACGCGAATCTAGTTTTTCCCCCTTACTATGGAACATTGTAAAAACTCTTTTGTTGCAAGTGCATATGTTCAAAAAGTTATATAAAGAATTATGTTAAGAATTTCTGCTTTCTATGTCCAGGCAGTTAAGGATATTTAGCTGTATAGTATAGATCACAACGTAGAACATTATTATTCACATCAGCGTGGCTCACAACTTTTTCTTTTCGCCGTGTATCCGTTTGCTCTCACCAAATTACTTTAGGTGTACCCGCCCATTCCGGGTTCAGTATTTTTTTGCCAATCCAAAAACTTTCAAGTCATTAGGATACTGGAAAACGATTTGAAATGAGAACCTCTTTTAGATTTTGAGATTTCACAGATCACTGAATGACTGACAACAACTTAATCAAGGTGGGCAGAATATTATTATCTGTCGATTTGGTATTATTAAAACATAACAGCAGCAGCAGCAGTGATAGCCTTTGCGGTCAAAGAGCCGGCCGAAATCAGTGAGGCTCGGGTTCGAGTCCTGGCACGTACTAATGAGTTTTTCAAAAACTTACGTACATATTTATCACTAGCTCGACGGTAAAGGAAAACATCGTGAGGACACCCACAGGTATCAGAATTAATTCTGAGACATGTGTAAATAGACCCGGTCCGGCGATGGGCTCACCACCTATCACGTTTAGGGGTCCAATGTATCTCGTGAAATGTGGGTATATCCAGTAATGGAATACCTCTGCCTACCCCCTCGGGGATGAAAGACGTGAGATTATTTATTTTATTTTTATTTATTTATTTTAAAACATAACCTGTATTCAGCATCAACCATAAACTAGCAAAAACTAGTAAATAAATATAAATAAAAATAAGTTATCCTCTTTATTTAATTTATACCCGATCCGTTAATGTTTTCTTTCTTCAACTTCCACCTTACTTCCAATCACTGTTTATATTCAGTTGGCGGATGTGGGGCGAACTTCGCGAAGAACAAATAAAACAGTCGTTACGACCTAGTTGTTATGACTTATAAGTTAGGAGTTGCCTACATAAATATAGTATGTGAAATATCTATTTGCCTGCTCGCTTAAGACTTGAGGAACGAAATCAAATTAAAAGAACTAGGTAAGTACAATATTACGAAGCCTAACAGGTATTTTTAGGGGATTCACATACCTACTATAGCGCATGTCGCGACGACTTTTGAAAACGAAGTAGGCACCAGGCGTCGCCGTTGCACCGTGTGATACTCGCATGACTTGCATACGGTTGCAAAGATGTTGTTTTCATAGTAGGTATACCGGATACTGATATCTATCGACTCTACATAGAGCAAACTAAGCGCCATAGACGGCAATCATGTGACGTCATGAAAAATGTCATATTATTTCACTGACTGGAAAACTATCTGTGAGAAAAAAATAACATGGATTCGAAACCTGGAGGAAAACAACCACTCTAAAAAGTTAAAAAAACCGACTTCAATCTTCAACTTAAATGGTTTTCTCATGGATGCCTTTGTCAGAACTGGACGAAATTAAAATGGGACCAATCTGGAAGCACCAGCTTTCAAATAAAAAAATAATCATCCAAATCGGTTCACGCAGTCGAAAGTTTTGAGGTAACAAACATAAAAAAAAAATACATACAGACGAATTGATAACCTCCTAATTTTTTAAGTCGGTTAAAAAACGAAACAGGAAATTAAAAAAGTACTAGTCGCCACTACGATTTTCGAAGGTTACTGTCGATTTCTCTGGGATGCCATCATGAGATCATGGTTTCCTTATCATGGTACCACCATCGGGATATCACCTTTCCAACAAAAAAAGAATCATCAAAATCCTACTAATATTACAATTTTTACAATTGTATGTATGGATGTTTGTTCCTCTTTCACGCAAAAACTATTTAAAGGATTTTGATGAAACTTTACAGTAATATAGTTTATATATACAACGCGTAACAGAAAAAGCGCATTTCCTCATACACCCCAATTAGTATATTAATATATAGATATGATGATATAGATATGATATATAGATATGATGCAATCAAACTTTACTTGTGTCTAACAAATTTTCTTAAATATCGATTAACAATAGCAAGATTTCCATAGAAAGCACTAAACTCAGCTGCGCTAATTCATGTTTTTGAAAAATTTAACACATATTAACAATAGCTAAAATCGAATAAGTAATCGATATCTACTGAACAAACTAATTTCAGGAATTGCGCTTATTCTGTTACATGTTGTATATATATATATACACATAGGCTATATTTTATCCCCGTATTCCCACGGGAACGGGGACTACGCTGGTGAAACCGCGGGGCGCTGCTACTCGGTTCGTAAAATATGACGAAGTTATCCGCGAACACACATAAAAAAAGGTAAACGGAATTGAGAAACCGAGGAGGTTTAGGATTTTTTGAAGTTGGTTTAGAAAGACAAACGAACAAACACACTTTGATTTATTATATAAGTAGGATTTAGTGTTCCCGCTTACAAGTTGAACTGGCCTTAACACCACTTACGTGCCCAGAATCTATGTTACAGAAATATTGGACCAGTGCGTGTCAGATCACGAAAGTAAGTTATAGTGTTCCAAACATTTGTTGGGTGATAATTTGTATTACATTTAACCGACTTCCAAAAAGGAGGTTCTCAATTCGTCTGTATGTGGTTTTCAACATTTTCTTTTTGGAATCTGCGCTTCTATCTTCATAGACCTTACCGAGAGAGATCTTCTATTATTGTCCTTTGGCATTAAATGACGTCAAAGAGATTATAATAATAATAATAATAATAATCTTTATTTCGCTTGAAATGTGGTACATAGAGATGGTCAGTAAAATGATATAATATTTCACACAATTTCACCAGAATCTGGCATGCAAAATTCATAGGTACATATTACAAGAATTATATGTATGAACAATAATTCCAAGAATAAAATTTTGATAACAAAACTAAAACAGTAAAATGTCATAATTAAAAAAAAACTCCTAGATAAGCTCAGAGTCACCCAACGAGCCATGGAGAGAGCTATGCTCGGAGTTTCTTTGCGCGATAGAATCCGGAACGAGGAAATCCGCCGAAGAACTAAGGTCACCGACATAGCTCTCAGAATCTGCAAGCTTAAGTGGCAATGGGCAGGCCACATCGCTCGAAGAACCGATAACCGATGGGGAAGAAAGGTTCTCGAGTGGCGACCACGAACCGGAGGACGCAGCGTTGGTAGGCCTCCCACCAGGTGGACCGACGACATCGTCAAGGTCGCGGGTAACCGGTGGATGCAAGCGGCAAGTTGCCGTTCGTTATGGCGTTCTATGGGGGAGGCCTTTGTTCAACAGTGGACGTCTTCCGGCTGATGATGAAAAAAAAACAATAGAAATGTCATAATTTAGTCAAATAATAGCAAGAATTAAAATAACAGTAATTAATTAAAACAAAACATATTATTATGGGTTACTACTTCCGAGGTGTCAGAAACTCAATATATTCATTCACAGAATAGAAACAATTTTGTACAAGCCAACTTTTTAATCTGACTTTGAACAGGTTCATAGGCAGTGTCTTTATATCGTCACCTAACCGATTATAAATATTTATTGCCATGTGATAAGTGTTTTTGCCGTATAAAGTCGTTGTTCTATTAGGTGGTAGCAATCTTTGAGGGTATCTCGTATTAAATTTACAAACTTCTTTCATTTTGCTGAATAGGCCTGTCTGGGTTCTTACAAATAAACATATTTCATATATATACATACAAGGGACGGTTAAAAGTTTTAATTCCTTGAATAGTGGTCTGCAAGATGTTAATGCATCAATGTTGCAGATTGCTCGAATGCATTGTTTTTGTGCTATCAATACTCTAATTGCGTGATGTGAGTTGCCCCACAGTAGGATGGCATATCTACATAAGGAAGATACATATCCATGGTAAGCTTGAATAGCAACCGTTTTACTGCTAATCTTAGTAAGACGCCATAGTGCATACACAAAAGAATTTATTTTATTGCATACTTTTTGGATATGATCTGCCCAGGAGCATCTATCATCTATTGGAACGAAGTTTGGTATGATTCTATGATAGTTTGGTCAGCAAAAGTGAGGTTCAGTGAGCGTTTTTTGGCGTTCTTATTAATAAATTGGATGTATGTAGTTTTGTTCAGATTAACATTTAGGTTATTGTTATTCATCCAATTAATTACTCTATGTATAGTTTCATTTATTTGATGATTATACGTATTAGCATCGTTGCACGGTATAACAACAGATACATCATCGGCAAATAACACGCAATTGTATTTTGTTATATCTGGTAAGTCGTTTATATAAATTAGAAATAATAAGGGACCCAATATGCTTCCCTGTGGTACACCTACTCTGTTTGTTTTAGTAAATGATTTATATTTTTTAAGCTCTATATCAGTGCCAATTTTTTGTATCTCTGTATACTGTGTCCTGGAACTTAAGTAACAGCGAAGCCACTCTTTTGCATTGCCTCTTATCCCGTACACATCACATTTGTCAAGGAGAATTTTATGAGACACGAAATCAAATGCTTTGCTCATGTCAAAGAAAACAGCTGTGACTGGTAAACGCTTATCCATATAAGATAACACTTTGTTCATAAGAAAAAAGGCTGCCAAAGATGTCGATTTTCCTTTTTGAAATCCGTATTGCTCATGTTTAATTATTTCAAATTTATCCATAAATCGAGTCAACCGTTCGTGCATGGCCTTTTCGAATATTTTAGATAGTACGGGTACAAGAGATATTGGCCTGTAATTGTCTATGTTTTGTTTACTACCTTTTTTGTAGAGCGGCTTAACTATTGACACCTTTAAAGGTTCAGGGAAAGTGCCGGTATTAAATGATAAATTTACAAGATAACATAGAACAGGTGCAATTTCGTTTTTGCATCTTTTCAGTATATTCGTTTGTATTTCGTCGTATCCAGTTGCACTAGTTGGTTTAAGTGAGTTTATTATCCTAATAATTTCAGACGTATCTGTTGGTATCAAGAATACACTGCCCTGGTTAGGTTTTATGTGCTTTGTATCAGATTTGTAATTTAGATCAATGTTACTATTGGTTATACTTATATAATAATCATTAAAAATATTTGCAATGTCATTCGGGTTATCTAATATTTCATTGTTTATTGTTATCTCGTCAATATATGAATTCAATGTATAGTCTTGCGACTTGTTTTTTATCACATCCCACGTAGCTTTACATATATTTCTAGACTGCATTAGGAATTTTGTGTTAGCCAATTTGTTAGCCAATGATTAAAATATAATACGGCCTAGAGGGGACAAAGTGAGGAAAATTTAAAGCCAAAAGTTATTACAAGATGGAAAAAGTGTGATTCGACCGGGATTCGACCGAATGACAGCTCGCGTTCATATTCTAGAAAAACGATTAAGAAAAGTTTATCTGAAATATATTTTTTTCTCCTTACCTTGATAGCTACTTTTTTATGAAAGCTATTTGAAAGCAAGCAAGGAGTTTTATCAAAGATTTTTTAAGAGCCATCTATATGAAATTCGCGCGAAAAAAACGCGTCATTAAAAAATAGAACATCCTCGTGAATCTACCCTTCAAATAAAAAAAACATCTAATAACAAAATAATTTTAAATTCGTGAGAGATTCTATCATGCCTATCTGCCTGTACATCCACACTACAATTGGCTGGCTTAATGATCTGTAGCTTGGTGTCATGGCTAATTGGAGAAATTAGAGTTGTGGTTATTTGTACAGATATTTATCGATAAACTTTCTGAAATTGCGAAAACATTATTATACGCTCGGGGCTCGTTTCAGAAAAACAATGACGAGTATATAGCAGACTGGAACTTACGATAGATAGTATATGTACTCACCACAATAAATATCAGACAGCACTTTACAAGTCTCCCTTGGATAAAAAAAAATATTTATAACAAAATTCTAGCCATCAATGGACTTAACTATTGCGCACTAAATCTAGAGGTATAATTAAATTATCTTAAACACCGTCCGTTACCTTAGGATTTTAAAATAACGGAAATACCCACGTTTCACTTTGTACCCCTAAACGTGATAGGTGGTGAGCCCACCGCTGAACTGGGATTTTGTTACACATTACACAAAATTAACTCTGGGACCGGGTTTCCTGAAATGGAATACGTCTGCCCACGCTGTCGGGAATGAAAAGCGTGAGTTTTTTTTAAATAACCTTTGCAACTGGTTGAAAAAAAAGTACCTTTAATTGTCAATCTATCATATACAGCAAATGTACTTTAATATATTATGTACTAAATGTTGGCTCAGTTGTTAGTGGCTTCTCGTGTTGGTGTATATATTTGTGTCTATTTATTGGTTGGTTAGCCCTGGCTTTGCCTAGCTTGGAACTAAATGAACACGCTCAAATTGTATCCCACAATTTATTATTACCGTCACTGATTAATTCAAAGTATCGATAGTGAATGGGAAAATCGTTAATTTATGAGCTCTATGACGATTTGAGGCTGTTAGCGCAGATTGGCTATGCTCAATGGCAGTGCAGCAAATGCTGGTCATTTGTCTCGTGTAAAATAATCTATAAACCCGGCTAATCACTCTTCACTATAAATGGTTGTTTATCTAATTTTATGAATATATTATTGGCCCGGGCTGACGTTTTTCAGTCAACCTTCCGTGGACCCACTCGAACCCACACAAACAAATTCATCAAAATCGGTCCAGCCATTTCTGAGTTTTAGCGAGACTAACGAACAGCAATTGATTTTTATATACTTACTAGCGGCCCGGTACGTGCTTCGCAACGTATAAATGAAGAACCACTCGACAGATTTTAATCAAACTTCACATAAACCATCTGCTAAATAGTCTGAATAAAGCCTAAAAATTTGGTTTGGTTAGGTGAGCCCGTTCTTGAGTTATGAAATAACAACGAAATGTGGCATTGATTTATACAGGATGTCCCAGAAGTCAACGATAAGCCGGAAACCAGCGATAGTCATGAGGGTAATCAGAAAAATATAAAAAAAAATCTATGTTCTTTTTTCAAAATGTTATGAAGGTTTAAAAAAAATCCTAAAAAACGGACACCCTGTAATGAACTTTCTTTTACCGTGACTGTAAATATTAACTTTTTGAATATTTTTTTTCTGTAATGCTATAATGAATAGCCGTGCTACAATTTACAATAAAAAAAATTACATAACTGCCTCACTTTTAAGTAAAAAGTTAAATTTGTTTCCAACATTGAATTCTAAATAATTTCATCAACCAACTTAAACCAGCTGTACTGTAAAAAAAATGTATGGCTACTATTTTGGCAAGTATACTTAAAAGTTGACGCATTTAGTCTAAATTCTAAAATGGTATAATACATGCTAGGTTTTGTTATAGTTGAGGCATGAAAATTTTGTTTCTCGATGAATCCGGATTCTATGCCAATCTAATTTAATGAGGTGAAATGTTGGTAACGCAACCTTCTTAGGTAAATCCAGGTTAAAATCTTTTTGAATGGAGACGGACTCATAATTTTGAATAAAGAACCTAACAGGGATTTTTTATTCGTACATCTTTTGTTTATGTCATTTGTTTGATGGCTTTGATTTTAAATCCATCTGTCCCAGAAGTAAAGATTCTGGAGTCGAGTTGCTTAGATTGTATTTGCGTGTAATTACGAGTTCGTAACGTGAAGTTATCATGAAAAATAGATATACCGTACAGGAGTACGCCAACATGCATCTTATTTACGGAGAATGCTTATGTAACGCCAATGCTGCAGCTAGGGTGTATCGCGAGAGATACCCAAACTTAGAGCGTCATCCTGATTACCGAGTTTTTATTAATCTGCATCGATCATTATCCGAAGGTCGATTCCCTGATCATATGGCTGGTGAAGGAAGGCCCCTCTTGCCCTACGAGGACGAAGTCATGCAAGCTGTGGAAGAAGATCCAAGTATATCCGTACGTGGAATTGAGGAAAGCCTTGGAGTACCTAAAAGCAGTGCACATCGTATTCTGAAAAAAAAACCGTCTGCATCCATTCCATGTACAGTCAACAAAGTTGTTAGTGTTACGTGGCCAAAAATTAAGATTCACTTTTCTCTTAAAGCCTTAAATGCATTTATAGTATTTTTTTGGTAAATTTTTTTTTGGTTTTTATAGGGATCAAAGATACCTTTCGAAATAAACATTAATCAATAATATTTATTTATAAGACTTCCCCAGAAAAATGAATTCTTAGTTACTGGCCATGTAACCCTAACAACTTTGTTGACTGTACAACGAGTACAATCTTTACTTCCCCTAGACTACCCAGAGAGAGTGCGATTTTGTCAAACGATTTTGCAAAAACACACTGAAGATCCCCAGTTTTTTGAAACGATTCTATGGTCCGACGAAGCAACGTTTAAAAAGGACGGTTACATGAACTTACACAATTTACACGAATGGCACGTGGAAAATCCTCACCTAATACGTGAAGATCATTCACAGTACCGTTTTAAAGTAAACATGTGGACAGGTATTTTAAACGGTACAGTTATTGGTCCGATTGAGCTGCCAGAGACCATAAATGGACATGTTTATTTAGATTTCCTACAAAATCAACTACCCGATTTATAAAAATATTACACAAACTTATTTTAAGTATCATTACTTTAAAGGAGGGTTAAGAAAGAGGATAAAAAGGCTTAGTTCAGGTCAGCTGCAGACTTAAGGTTACGTTACCAACATTTCACCTCATTAAATTAGATTGGCATAGAATCCGGATTCATCGAGAAAAAAAATTTTCATGCCTCAACTATAACAAAACCTAGCATGTGTTATACCATTTTAGAATTTAGACTAAATGCGACAACTTTTAAGTATACTTGCCAAAATAGTAGCCATACATTTTTTTACAGTACAGCTGGTTTAAGTTGGTTGATGAAATTATTTAGAATTCAATGTTGGAAACAAATTTAACTTTTTACTTAAAATGAGGCAGTTATGTAATTTTTTTTATTGTAAATTGTAGCACGGCTATTCGTTATAGCATTACAGAAAAAAAATATTCAAAAAGTTAATATTTACAGTCACGGTAAAAGAAAGTTCATTACAGGGTGTCCGTTTTTTAGGATGTTTTTTAAACCTTCATAACATTTTGAAAAAAGAACACAGATTTTTTTTTATATTTTTATGATTACCCTCATGACTAGGCTTATCGCTGGTTTTCGGCTTATCGTTGACTTCTGGGACATCCTGTATATATGTATATATAAAAATAAGAAGAAAGAATATATAAAAAATGCGGATTAGTCACACCGTTTACAACTCGAGGACAGCTGGACCGATTTTTATGATATTTGATTTGTTGGATTTGTCTTTGAGCCTAATTGTAAAATAACTATTAAAATATCGAAAAAATCGGTTGCAACGCCTCTAGGCACCTGCTTGTAGTAATACAAATATGCAGTATCCTATACATTCACTTAAGTTAAAAATAATAATCATACCTACGATCAAAGACGTTTAAAGAAAAAGCTGGAAAGAGAATGATTTTCTTCCAACCTCTGCATACGATATTAGAACCATAAATATTTCTGTTAATTATGCTTTTTCACAAACAAAACAAACAAAATGTTTTTTCAGTAAAACATGTCTAAACATATGTTCCCAAAAGACCCCATAAACATCAATTTAATTTTGGAACGCTCCGTTCCGAACGCCTATCTGCTGCTGTAATTTAAACGTACAACAATAAAACAGCCTCCGAAAAAGAAAAATTGGAGGTGAAATGGAATCATAAAAAACCTTCATGTATTTATTTCTTTTGATATTTCTCTTCGTAAAGAGATAGCAAAAAAGCGCACAGTAGTCTAAGATCAAGATCTTTTATTTCATAACCTGCAAAAATACTAATACCATATTATTAACTAGCGACCCGCCCCGACTTCGCACAGGTGCAATACTAACACTAAAACCTTCCTCTTGAATCACTCTATACCTATATTAAAACAAACCGCATCAAAATCCGTTGCGTAGTTTTAAAGATTTAAGCATACAGTATAGGGATATAGGGACAGAGAAAGCGACTTTGTTTTATACTATGTAGTTATAATGAAATTGTGCTAAATAATAAAACTGCCAGGCCTCTGGTCATTTAAAGCCTCCTCCACACGCAGTGACAGCTCTTTAATAATCTGCCCGTTGAAAATGGAAAACAAGGAAAAACGGCGAGGAAAATTCATTAGCCCAGCAGTGGGCTGTTACGGGCTGATAATGAAGATGTGCTAACTGATCAGCCAACAGCCACCCGCGACTTTACAAGCTGATAAGAGATGATGATGTAAATTTATGTGTGTATATTTACACTCTAAATTTCATCTTTACTCCTTCGGGATTTGATAACAACTTCAAAACCTTACATCGACATACTTTATGTTAAACAAAAATAAAGTAGGTATGATATACAAGAATACTATAGTATGGAAGAATTAAGAATATCTGTGTATGTTTTAAAAGATTGAAAAATTGCAAAACAAAGGTAGATGACTCGTTAAACGCTTCATAGACCTCCCATAGCCTAGAGATTCATCCGGCGAAATAAGCCACCTTTAAGCCTACTGTTAGCAAAAAAGTTGTTTAAAGTATTTATAATGTAGAATACACTTTCAAACTTGGCTCATTTTTACAGACAAGCTCTGTCGGATATTATTTATCGCGGGGTTTGCTTGGCGTTTGACCCTCGCGATGCTGGCTTCTGATAGGGGATGTACTAAATCACATTACACGGTCCTTTTATTGTTCCGCCGCCATACTTCACCGGGAGAGTGCCGCAATTGAATACAAAATCGCAACACGTAATGTTTACTTGTACATGTAATGTACTTGGATTGTTATTTATGCCCTGCACGAGATTTTTTGGGTTTCATTGTGACTTATCTGCGAGGGTTAGAGCTGATGTAGGCTGATTTAGTTTTATTGGTACGAAGGACTGAATATTTTTAGCAGCTTTACAATGGAAATGAAACTTATTTTTATCACAAGCTGAAAAATGGAGCTATTATAATATACCGAGTAACTTAGCCAATGACACTCCTGAGATAAAGACGAATCTAACGACTCCTTGCACTTCAAAATCTTTAACATTAATAACTTTTATTTATGTAATTTTAAAACTTTCAAAGCTATTCTCGGAGATCATTTCTATACTGTTTTAAGAATAACAAAAGTCTCCGACATAGATAGAGATTCAGGTCTGAGGTGTCCGTCATGCACGCGGCTGAAGAAAGTGAAATAATTCCTTTGGAAAGACATTTTTCATAGCCTCTTGATGTCCATGAAAAGGGCGAACCGGACGGTCAAACGAACTCATTCGAAGAGACGAGGAACTAACGAATGGAGGAAATGAACGCGATTGGCAGTGGGCTGGCAGATCAAAAGAATATGCTTAAATGGCGAAAAACAAAACTAAGCTTTCAAATTCGAACGAGTCTTGTGTGCTGAGCCTATCAGTCCTCACCATAAAATTCCTAGAACTGTTTTGCAATGTTTTGTAATAAAGCTCCGGCTCTAACATAAACGAAAAACCTTACATGGTAACATTTATTCTATTAAAGAAAGAATAAATCTAGATGAATCCGTATAAAACCTAACCCGAGTTGGACAGGTAAAACCTCTCAACAACATAGACGATAAATAAAAAATTTAACGGCTCCAACAGCCATTAACGTAATGGTTGTAATGACCAGCGCCAGGTTACAGAAACTACTAGGCGCTATTGGTAAGAAATATTGGTAAGAAATATTTACTGACGGTAACAAATACAATCAGATAATTTGCTTGAAGAATCGCTGTAAATACTGTAAGGCGGCATTATGAAACACTGTTTACATTACCAAACTATATTTTGATTGGGATTTTGTTCCGTTTGGGTTTTAATCCTGGGGATATATTCAATAGCTCGACGGTGAAAAAATATTTTGTGAATAAACCAACAGTTCCCAGAATTTTTTCTGAGACTTGTGTAATATGTAGTACCACAGTTTGGCGATGTACTTACCACCTGTAACGGTTATGGGTCCGAGGTATACACTAGTCAAAAGTGAGTATTTCAAGGACAGAAATACCTCAATTATTTATCTATTTGTATTTCGGACACCCACCAATCTGACCTGAATTCTTGTGCTTGGAATAGTCTAAATATCTTTGACTAGCGATCAGACTGAGTAATCAAATTTTACAGATCTTACTCATAAATACATACTGCTCAAGTCATTATCCCACAGAGGTAGGCAGAGACGATGGATCGCCACTTTGCTCTATCTCTGCTCACTTCTTTCGCTTCCTTAACATACATAAGCCATCATGCACGCTCTTTTATTCTTAGCACTCCGGACCCCAGCTTTTTGATCTTACTCATATAGATAGAATTACTAGTAACCGACGTAGGACCTGAAACCGACTGCTATTCGGGTAAGTTATTTCCTCGACTCGTACGCGCGGCTCTTTCTCACACTTAGCCCGAATTTAGGGGAGATAAGCTAGCTTATACGGGGTGAGTCAGAAATAGTGACAAAATGTGACATCAACTTAGCAACTTATCACAAGATACTGATCTGTGGAGTCTCCTTTCGCCGTTTCTTCTCGACAACTACCTATATAATACAACGCGTATACAAGCTTAACATACAACATTTTTAGTAACCATGAGTATTTGCCAAAGTATTCAAAATATCAATGCTATAATTACAGAAGAAATATAATATCTACTATAACTTCAAACTGATCTTTTGTTACATCTTGTAATGGTAAGCCTATACCTTACCTGTCTCTAGACGTAAACAGACAGCCATTAACGAGTAGAAAAAGTTTATGCGTATTTATATCTCTTTATATCACCCTTTTATCGCTAACTTTTTCTATACGGTGCTTCTGAAATAGTTGCCATTCGTTTAAGGGGTGGAAATACCCATAAAATGTAAAACTTTCATTATGAAAGTAACTATAATCGCTGTTGTTCGTTTAGGCATGTATGGGACACTAGCGGGCGCCTGTGACTATCTACGAAGTGCCTTACTTCGGTGTATAAAGTTGGTACCTCCGATGGAGATATTATAACCTTTCGATGTAAATTTGTCATTTGATTGACATTTTATGTTGCGACCAAAGAGATTAAAATATAATAGGACATAGAGGGGGCATTGGGAATATTTTTATACAAAACTTTGAAGCATGTTTGAAGTTCAAGCGTCATGTCAGTTAGTATGAACGCGACCTGTCATTCTGTCTAAATTGTACTATAATAGACTTATTCCACTTGGAATAACTTTTGGCTTCAAATTTTCCTCGCTTTGTCCCCTCTATGCTCTATTATATTTTAATTTCTTTGGTTGCGACATTTGTTTTCGTAAATTAGATTTTGAACAATAATTCATAGTATCTTATAGTACCTACTGATCTTAAATACAAAGATAACCAATAAGATGTGTTTTAGGAAAAGACTACAACATTCCTACAAACCGTAATATGAGTGCATTGTGTAGAAGGAAACACGTTTACGGACAAACCACCCTTCATAGCTCGTCTACGTTGCTTGTTACACAAGGTACGTCACCACTAGAGCGATAAAGTGAACACACAAATAAGGCTCGAATAAACAAAAGCTTTGTCTACATAAATAGGTTTTTTATACATTTAAATATGCTAGGAATATTTTCATAGGTAAAAAAAAACTTTGATCTAAAGCGTCAGTTCGCAATATACACTGCTAGTCTATCTACTAAGTACCTACCTACCCAGTAATCAGAAGTACACTGGAATCACAATCAGTTTTCGGATATAACATAATGTAAATCGTCAATAGTGATGTATTTTCTATGCTACATTTGCGTATGTTGTATAATGGGAATGGAGGGCATGATGGGGTAGCTAAGGAATATAACAAAAATACAGCATAATCACTATATTTATTACTCTTATTAATTTATGGCACGTTATGTCATTAATCTATCTATGATTTGGTCAAGTTTTTGGAAAATCAACTCTTCACATTTTTTAATAATAAATCGTTAAATAGGACCATTCCGAAAAACCATCTTGCCCCATACTATGGGGTATGATGGGGTTATGAAGTTGGGGCATGATGGGGAAGGCTAATTATTCTCACAAACACAAATGTGTATTTCCTCCAGATCGTCACTGTCCACGCCAGCACAAGCATTGTCAGCCCAACGTCCATGGAGCTGGCAGGCTACCCAAAGTTACCCTACACCCAATACCCCATATTGCCTCATAGGGTAACTTTGATCAAAAAAAAATTTTACTAATAAAATGTTAATAGCATTCATACAAACAACATACACTATCAAAATAAACAACACTAGTAAACAAAGATCAAAAAGACACAAATGTAGTGATCATAATTAGATTAAAACGAGAGAATGTAATTCTATGGACAAACTTCCACCTGTTGACTGCCAACAACGAAAATGATGTTAATGATGATAATAATTTTGATGGTGACATTTTTTGACATTTTTGTAATTTTTTGTCATTTTTGAAACTTTTGACATTTTAGACCTTTTTGACATTTTGACATTTTTGAACTTTTTGACATTTTAACATTTTTGACATTTTTGACATTTTTTGACCTTTTTGACATTTTGACATTTTTTGACATTTTTGACCTATTTGACATTTTTGACATTTTTGAACTTTTTGACATTTTGACATTTTTGACATTTTTGACATTTTTTGACCTTTTTGACATTTTTGACCTTTTTTGACATTTTGAAATTTTTTGACATTTTTGACCTTTTTGACATTTTTGAAATTTTTGAAATTTTGTCATTTTTGAACTTTTTGACATTTTGACATTTTTGACCTTTTTGACATTTTTGACATTTTTTGAACAATTTTGACATTTCGACATTTTTGACCTTTTTGACATTTTTGAGCTTTTTGACATTTTGACATTTTTTGACATTTTTGACATTTTTGACCTTTTTTGACATTTTGACATTTTTTGACATTTTTGACCTTTTTGACATTTTTGAATTTTTTGAAATTTTGTCATTTTTGAACTTTTTGACATTTTTGACCTTTTTGACATTTTTGATATTTTTTGACCTTTTTTGACAATGACATTTTTGACCTTTTTGACTATTTGACATTTTTGAACTTTTTGACATTTTTGACATTTTATGACCTTTTTGACATTTTTGACCATTTTTGACATTTTGACATTTTTGACCTTTTTGACATTTTTGAGCTTTTTGACATTTTGACATTTTTTGACATTTTTGAAATTTTGACATTTTTGAAATTTTTTGACCTTTTTGACATTTTTGACAGTTTTGGCATTTTTGAGATTTTTGAAATTTTTGAAATTTTTGACCCACGGGTCTGAAATGCCCAGTCCCTTTTGACCCACGGGTCTGAAATTCAAACTCGATCGAGGTATTGACCTAAGGTATCTACTGACCGAATTTGAAGTCAATCGGTCCAGTAGATCCGGAGATATCCTGTCGACAGACACACAGACACACAGACACACAGATACACAGACAGACATCTTACTCAAACCATTAACTTCCTCTTATAATGCTACGCAGGAGGAAGTTAATAATGACGTTGGACCTTACACAAAATTAGATCGACGAAACGTTAAAACAGTTTTCCGTTTGTAAACAAAAGACGCATGCACCCCCACTCACAG
Organism: Ethmia dodecea; assembly: GCA_963855545.1. NCBI lineage: Eukaryota > Metazoa > Arthropoda > Insecta > Lepidoptera > Depressariidae > Ethmia > Ethmia dodecea. Next base: position 11,688,602 of record OY979446.1, on the reverse strand, counting down.
TTTTGCTCTCACTAACCGTTGGTCGACTGAGGCTTCCTATTGGCTTATTGCTTTCTATTCACAAACTTCTAGTTTCTTGTATATGTGCCCATCCCATCTTACCTCGATACCCCATCATGCCCCCCCTTCCCCTACTCGTATAAGCTTGATATCACTATCTTAATTATAAATGCTACACAGAGGACCGCTTTATTAAATTTAAAAATAAATAAACGCGCGGTTCTATTGTAGACGCGCCTCCAACGAAGCACGGAAGTATGGTAGGCGAGGCTCATTTTTCACACCACCAATTTGTCGTCCCACTACTAAATTGTCAGCGTTCCTCGACACGAAACATTTAGAGCCGTTCCCATTTTACTCGCCGCAAATTTCCCGCTATGGAAAATGAGCAGTTTTATTAAAAAGCTTACCTTTTATATCTTTATTACGAAGCAGAAGTAGGAGTTCCAACCGTATTATCTATCGCTTTGAGTAACAATTCTTTTATATCCCGATAATGGGTAACACAAATTATGTTGTCTTGGTCTTGTCAGTATTTGTAGCGTAGGTAGGTACTTAGATTATCGAAAGTTTAATTGAAATTAGAAATAAATTTTAATAGTTAAATTGGTTTGTAACTTTTCAATCTTTTTAAAATACAGTATCCAATCCATTTTAAGTTTGACATAAATCGATTAGTCGTATGATAAAACATAGTATGATAAAAGATTCTGTTTGTTCACTGTATAGCCTGTTCATGCAGAAACTTGCATATTGCAATATCTCAGTTTCAATAAAGTCGACGAAAATATCGTTTAGGTACATAGGTACTAGCCGCTCGTGTTCCAGGCCTTCAATTTTCATTACACTTCACGTTTGGCAAACTACCTACTACCACAGAATAAGTAATAGTACTACGTACTACTACGTAGCTACTTACTTCGTAGCTAACCTCATAATATGTCTTTGTAGGTATGTATTATATTTTTTCAGATGTAACAGAATTAGGTAGGTGCGTATTATTACGTATATCAAAGATAAATTTTAGATACTGCCATTTCTGAAAAACACTACATTTTAAGCAATTTAAAAATTTACCTATTAATGTAGTGTATGTGAGTGAAAGAGAAGGAAGCTACTATGTCATCTCTAGCACTTGTGCGGTCGTAATACAGCCTAGACAGCTGTGCGGCGAGAGTGAGTGGGCACGCGTGTCTAAGAGCCGACAATATTGAAGGAAACATTACATGTATTTACAAAGAAAAAATATATTTATTTACAATATTTTTTTTATTTATTAAGTACCTATACAGACAAAAAATGCCTACCCACTTTTAAAATTTAGCACATTATTCTTAATTTTTGTAATTGAAATAGATTCAGTAAAAGATATCTACCAATATAAAATATAATATAATCTCACGCCTTTTATCCCCGAGGGGGTAGGCAGAGGTATTCCATTACCGGATATACCCACATTTCACGAGATATATTGGACCCCTAAACGTGATAGGTGGTGAGCCCATCGCCGGACCGGCTCTATTTACACATGTCTCAGAATTAATTCCGAGACCTGGGTTTCCTCACGATGTTTTCCTTCACTGTCGAGCTAGTTTTTAGTTTCTGTAGCTGTCCATTGGTGAAAGAAATGTTAAAATGTTACAAACAAACAAACTCACTTTCGTATTTTATTTATAATATTTAGAACTAGGACACATAGTTCTAGAACTACAAGTTTTTAGAGCATTAAAAGGAGAGAGGTATAAAATTTTCAGTGTAAGTTTTAGTTTAACGTAACCATAACATCTATGAAAAAGTTTAATGTCTTTTATTATTGGTCCTTGAAAGTCTCCTATTTATAATAATAATAGTTACCTACTATCCTTGGATTTCTGCTGACACGCAAATTCGATCCTGTGGGAATTACGTCTTTCATCGGGATCAAAAGCACCCGTATTTGCTTCTCTGGAAGCACTATTATCCCTATTCAAAGTTTCATGGTCAACAAACAACTCATTTGAGACGTGACTGAAACAAACATAATTTTCCCATTTAAAATATAATTGGATAATATCCGGAGAGGGAATGTTGTCAGCCTTCCGAGCACTGTTTCTCATAGTTTCTTTTTGAAGAATATTTTTAATATGCAGATACTATATTTTTCATATATACAGAGAGCAGTGATAGCCCGGACGGTTAAAGAGCCGGCCGAAAACCAGTGAGGCTCGGGTTCGAATCCTGGCATGTACCAATGAGTTTTTCAAAACTTACGTACATATTTATCACTAGCTCGACGGTGAAGGAAAACATCGTGAGGAAACCCGCAGGTCTCAGAATTAATTCTGAGACATGTGTAAATAGACCCGGTCCGGCGATGGGCTCACCACCTATCACGTTTAGGGGTCCAATGTATCTCGTGAAATGTGGGTATATCCAGTAATGGAATACCTCTGCCTACCCCCTCGGGGATGAAAGGCGTGAAATTATATTATTATATATTATACTATATTTTTCTGTTTTGATCATTATTAAGTTAATAAAATATGCCTTTGATGCAAGGTTTAATGCTGTGCAGGAATTCTCTCCCATTCTGAAACAATAATAATTGTATGTTAGTAAAATCTTTTACAAGTCTTAAAACTTATTGACATAGTAATTTATATAGAAGTTTATCTTAAAGAAAATTGAAAATAAATGAAACCCTCAATCCTCAAGTAGCCGTTTCAACCGAACTGTACTTGTATCTTCTTCTCGGAGTACTACATTCGGAACCAGTAGCTCGTCGGTGGAGATGGGCTCCACCGACCAGTTTAGAGTGCCTGTTATTAGACTATTGACGTTATTAAGCGTAGTTTTTGTACCTACAGCAAATAAATTATTTTTTACTTTGACTTTGTGATTTTTGATATTTTATACGGACTCTTATTGGCGAAGACTGTGTGTAGATGATTTTCTCAAAGCGCCTCGTACTGGCAGCCAAATAAGTTTTCTTGTGTAAGTTCCTAGCAGGAACAGAAGCAGGTCTTAATGGGTGAAGAGTTCCCTTATATGAGAAAGTCTTTGTAATTGTTACCAAGAGTCACAGATGATTAGTGTGTATCTCTTTCGACAAAGCTTTAAGATCACTGTAAAATATAAGGCACGTTCCGGATTTTGTTGTATTGAGGCACAATGGAAATCGTTAAGCTATGACAGATACCCTCGGGTGGCTTGTCAAATTCTAACATCCAGGACTCTAGCCTAACACCATCTCCCTTTCTGCGGCAGGCCCATACTTCTTCATGTGTGAGGAAAGACCCTTAACTCTGCAGTGGGCTGTTACGGGTGATGATGAAATATAAGTACATAAGTTGAAGGTATAGTTACACAAGTTAGATAGTCGTTCATAATTTTTTTACTAGAGGCTGACTAAATTAAAACTAACAGAAGTATTTAAAAGTTGCAAAAATCAAGGTTGAGTTCTTTTTATAATAAATAATAATAAATTGTGAGACACAACTCACACACGGTTATTTAGTCCCAAACTAGTTGAAACTAGGCAGGGCCTGTACTAAACAACTGATAAGCATATACTTAAATAAATATTAAACGACCAGACACGAAGTCAACAGACATAATATGTTCATGCACAATTGCACACAAGTGTTGGCCCCGAGCGGGGATCGAACAAGCGACCTGCGGCTAAAAATATTTTATAGGAAACTGTGCTGATACAGTTTTTCTCATTTCCCAGGACAATTTCCATTATTTTGCAATAGCCTTTCTGTACATGCTCTTATTAGCTTACCATAGTTGTATCATACTCTGATAAAAGGTATGGCAGCGCATAAAACCACTAAATATATTTTTCTAGCTAAGGAAAATAAGCCAAAACGAGTACCTACTTTAACAATTACCTACTTAATGCTCCAAACTTTAACACACATGATAACAGGAACTAAATCTTCGAAAGCAATCATAGAACGTGACTTGATCCGTGACATATTTATTTTACCTTATCGATAAAAGCTGTACAATGTCGACATATCAACCATAACTCAATTCCGAGTTCCATCCGACCTTATTCGGAACTCCTAAACTTTATAGCATCTTACAAGCGATTCAGCGAAAAATTATTACACTTTGAGGACTCATATTCGTGCACTAGTACAATAAAGAGGTTATTGGTAGTAAACCATCCATTTGTCAGATTGAGGAGTTATGTTATGGCACACGGTTGTTATTGCATTTATTATTTGTTACGAGAAGAATTGTCCGTCTCGAATGGCCCTCATCAAAAACAGACTTGAAAGGTAAATCGACACTGACCGTCGTTCGGTGTCAGCTCAGAGTCGAAGGTAGGTACTTAGTTTTTCATAATATTTCTGCTTTTATGTTACCTATGAAGAATATGAAATATTATTTACTAGATTTTGGCCCCGATTCACCCGCATTCCGGAATTGAAAGTGGCCTATGTGTTATACTGATGTATAAGCTGTAAAGAAAGTATATTCAAAATCCATTCTGTAGTTTTTAACCATTCATCCATACGTCCATCCTCACAAACTTTCCCGTTTATAATAGGAACCATCGCAAAATGTCAGATTCACAAAATGACGGATTCGCAAAATGTCGGAATTCTGACATCTTGCTTATCTGACCATTCGCTTTTCGCAGAAAGTCAGATTCGCAAAATGACGGATTCGCGATTTATTCTGAATAGTATGTTTATTTGTTCATAATCATTGCATTTAATAACGTATTTTATAACCTCAAAATACCAAAATTACAAATCGGTATTGATGTGGGGAAGCCGAGACTCAAGATAAGTTATTTGATCACAAGCTTCTAGTTAAGTGCCCTAAGTGGTAAACAGCCTAATCAGGTTTCAGAAGATGTTTTATGTGCTTAGCTCGTAAAATAGATATCCAATACTTGTATATGGCCTTGATAAAAAGATCTCGATGGAAATCTAAACAGAGGCTACCTAGCCTAGTGGCTTTTGTGTAAAACGTAAAGATTAACCGAATAGAAAGACAAAAAAGTATGCGCTTAACATTAGCGCTCAAATTGTTATAGCACGACGTATCTATAGAAGTAGGTATAGTCACTTACACGTACTTTTAGTTAGTAGGTATTACAACTAAGCGAACGCCAAATAAGCTATTGAAACTTTATTCATCACTTGGCTATATGGGGGCATTGTTGTAGATTGCTAGAAATGTTTATGCTATTGTTCAACGTGAAACATATCAATAGGTAGGTACTCAATTCACACAACCCCTTAACATATTTTAAGGTTTGTCGGACTCGCGCACTAAGGGTTCCGTACCGTGATCTATAAAAAGCGAATGAAAGGTAAATTGCGGTTTACGATTTACGACGTATTAAAAAAAGCTACTTATTTGATCTCGTTTTGGATGTGTCTCTCGCGCAAACTTTTCAGTTTAGAAAAAAATTGATATTAGAAACCTCCATATAATTTTTGAAGACCTATCCATAGATATCCCCCACAGTTTCAGTTCATTTTCAGTTCTAAGTATGGGGAACCCCCAAAATGTCTTATTTTTTTTTCTATTATTGCTTGAGTGAAAATCTTAATGCGGTTCACAGAATACATCTACTTACCAAGTTTTAACAGTATAGTTCTTATAGTTTCGGAAAAAGTGGCTGTGACATACGGACGGACAGACAGAAAGACATAACGAATCCATAAGGGTTCCGTTTTTTGCCATTTGGCTACGACACCCTAAAAAGGCCATATTATTCTATTGATACCTTGAAATAAAGAGTATGAAGTCATTATTGAACTCATTAACCGCGACTGTTTAAGTTTTTTATACCCTCAATAGTTTTGAGACGGGCGATCGTTAAGACCGTCTCGTCATTAAAACTTCCAGTGTCAGTGATTTTTATAATGCCTTTTATTGGCGTCTCGTGAACGGAATTTAATTTCGCAGTTTTTTTCCCCCAAGTCAATTCAAAGGCATTCCACGATCTATAAAAGAAAAAGATTAAGACTAAATGTTTAAAACTACACCATTTCCAGATTCTGTGAGTTTGTTTGCTCGTCAACAAAAATGGAAAGGTTTTGATGGTTGCCATCAAAAGCTTTAAGGAGAAATTTTAAGTGAATTTTCAGGAGAAATTGATGAAGACTGAGAAGTGATCAGACAGGCAGCTGATGGATGGTGTTGAAATACTAGCCTTGCTCCAATTTCTCAACTAACGACAGGAAAACAGATTACGAAATCTAATACGAATAAACGTTCACGAATTTGTTTTAGAACATAAGTACCACTTAATAATTTTAATAATACAAATTTTATTTATAATAATACTAATACAACTATAGATTAATTGTGGCACGTGACGGGGTTTTTAATTAAGCATCTATACAGGGTGACTTTTTTTACCGTCTGGAAAAAAATGTGGTGTGATAGGTAAGTGTAATAGATTCATTTGGCAATGTTACTTAAAAAAAATTTTGTTACTCAAAAGTTTTTTTTCTTTCTAGACTAATATACATTACTCAATTGTAGTCAATAATACACACTGAGATATTTAAAATAGTATTTTAAAAAGAAACAGGCTCGTAGCTTCCATTTATGCGCAATCTACCTACAACCGCCAGCTGCGCGTAGTACTGTGCGTAGTTTTCTAGATTTTGTAAATTGCACTAAACATGACTATATTTAACAATTAATCTCGTGTATAACTTCGGCTCTAGCTACCTTAAACGTCATATTTTTTTCCAGACGGTAAATAAAATCATCCAGTATATACGTGTAATAAAACTGTAACGAGACCGTGTCTGTACGTGAAATGTTTCTAGTTTTTTTTTAGTTTAGTGTAGTGAAAAAGTACCTACCCTAGATCGACCAGTAACTCAGTTATCTCCACACCACTTTTCGTTAAAATCTGTCCAGTAGTTTTTGGATGTGTGCACAGACAGACAGACGGACGGACAGACAAACAAAGATTTCAAAAATTGGGGTTTTATAATACCGCATAAAATTTTCGAAAAAGAAGTCATTAGAAATAACATAATATCAGACCCGGTTCAGACACAGTCTACAACTTTCTCAAAGGATTTGTGTGAGCTACCTTTCTTTCTCACATGGCTATAAGGCTTCAAATTAAACATAACTTACGCTTGTCCAAAGAAATCCCTGGAGCACCCTTACTGCGGATAAGGGCGTTGCCACAACAAGAACATGTACCTGAACATTAATCAGTGGAAGGCTTAGGAGACGTCACGCGCACTAGTTTCTTTGCAAAAAAGTCGGCCAATTTCTGCGCGGGGGACGAGGAAACGCACACAAATAATGTTAACTCTAACGCATTTTTGACAAAACAATTAAACACTATCTTGAACTAGATGCACACAAATACATTCACCAATTCGAGCACTCCGTGAACTCAAAAAAACTAGCAGTATGATCGTTGACCGACTCTTTTTTTTTTAAGAGGGGAAAGCCTATCAGTGGCGTCTCCGAAGGTGGAAGGTGTGGCAGCCCATCAAACATAAGGTTTGGTAGTGTAGCAGAGACTATAAAGATTTATAATGTTTTAAACCCTGTGTCACCTATTTGAGAATATTTAAAAATCAATTATTCCTATCAGAACAATCAAGAATCTATTTCACTCCATAAACTGATAACTTTGTATACCTAGTCTCTAAATTCCAATAAGTATGTGTTCATACATTATAATAACTAGAGGGTGAAAAACTAGAGACGTTGCCCGTGTTAAATCCATTTTTACCCCGTTCTTGTGGAAATTTCTATTCACTTAAACTGTTCCTTTAAGGAACCTTTGTGCAAAAATTTTATGCTTCTAGATCTAGCGGTTTCCGATTTTTATGTTATTGATCATTTAACTAGTCAGTCAGCCAATCAGCCATTCAGTTTCGTCTTTTATATTACCTATATCTAGAGATACTTCGAAGACAGACTGCAGTCTCGAAAAAGAGATTTTTAGTCTTTATCATCTGCTATGTAAATTCTGAGCCAACCATAAAATATTACTCCTCTGAGAAAAACAAATAAAAGCAAAAACTACTTCCAACGAAGACATTTCCATCCAGATGAGATCTTTGACTTTTAAAATAATTCGAAATCTCAATTAAAAACTTAAGAATAATGCAAACAATGCGAACTCCATACTCTTTTTAAAAACGGCCAGACAACATTAATTAAAGGCCTTTGAGTAGTTTAATTGGAAGTCGCTGCAGAAGCAAACTTGGGGATAGCTGCAAAATATTTATTAAAGAAAAAAGTGACGTCACCAAGTAAGACTTCAGGTCATCGGATTTATTTAAGGGAATGTTTCTTTTCAATTATTCATAACTATGATTGTGTAACCTTGAAACAATCAGGTGACTACTAGCCAAATCATTTTCGGAAGAGAGTTTATAACTTTATATCTTATAGCGGTTCTGCGCAGTTTCACCCGCGTAGTACCCGTTCCCGTGGGAATACGGTACTAAATATAGCCTACGTTACTCAGTTACTTTCCATGGGTGAAAGTATTTTGAAATTGGTCCAGTAGGTTTTTGAGTTTATTCGTAACAAACATACGTACCTACTTTATAATATTAGTATAGTATAGAGTATAGATATTTCCTCTTATGCGAGGAAAGACCTACGTATTATGTGCTTTTTTGTAGTTTGTTTAAATACTTAGGGCTATCCAAGCAAGGTAAAGAGGTCTCTCTCACCAGTACAAGACCGTTAATCTGCTAATCAGAAAATAAGTGACTTTGCCACCATTATCATTGCATTTCTGACGTGGCTCTCTATGTAAATTTTCTTATCCATTAAATGATTTGGGGAACACAGATATTTAGTCCCATAGGTACTAGGCATAGAGACTCTGTACTATTAATAAGCGGAAAACAAACTTAACTAAAATGAAACACATACCTAGGCAATGCATACAAATGTAGGCATCGAAGGGAAACTAATAAATAATAATCGAAATCGAAACATAATTATACATACATAATAAAGTCTCTGATTTTAAACCCAAAGTGACCCTGTCAGTACAATGCGGCGCCACCTGAAACACAGGTTGAATCCTACCTCAGATAGGCGTCTCAAAGTGTTGCCAGCTTCTTTCCTACTAATGTATGCCCATAATGTTTTGTAGCAGACTTATTGTTATCCTAATTTCAAGGAATAAATTATTATTATTAATATACATAACCAATAATAAGTTTTAAAATATAGTTCAAAATGTTCAAATTAAATGCCGAAAGGCAAAGAATGGCACAGACACCATTACACATACCTACCATCAATGGTAAGTGTTGAAATTATATGAGGTATACGAAAATATAGCTCCAATAGATAATATTTACGATGACAAGTAGAAGTAAAAGTCCAGCCCAAGCGAAAAGATCTTGATGTAGCAAAAGTGAAATACATTTTGTATATTCGACAACGTGTAAAGAACATGACAAGGGTCATGTTGGCAAACATCATCTACAATGGATAAGATACACATGGTTCGGTCAAAAACTGTTTACCGACATTCCAATATATTATTTTGCTGTTTACTTCGAGAGAGGTGACCTCAAAGCCTAGGTCTATATGGTTTCGTGTAGCTTAAATGTTAGTTTAATAAAATCATAAATGTTAAATGTTAAAAATCATAAATTTATTAGTAAGACATGAGAAAAAGAGTGCCCTTGAGTTTCTTGCTGGCTCGGGGTACTGCCTTTGGAACCAGCAACTCGCCGGTGGAGATGGGCTGCTGTTTACATTTAGAAAATCTTCATGAACGAGCGCCTTGTTATTAGAATATTGAAATTTTTAAGTTTAATTTTGAATTATCTACAGAAATAAAAACTTTTCATTTTTAATGTATGGATTTAACATAAGCCTTCGACTAACTACTTATATGGTAGGTACATGAAATATTTAAGCTAAAACTGTTGACCTTAAGTTAGCTAAAGTAGATCATGACGTCCTAAGTACCTATCGAACAACAGCAATCATGATTATGATTGCAAAGTTACTGCGATAATGTCCTAAGCATACTATACATACTAAACTCTATCAAACACCTTGAGAAAGAATTTACGTAATAGATATATAATTTTCGAATAAATCAAATTCTAATGTATTAATAGAGACCTACATTATTAACGAGAGACAAAGGTTATGTCTTAGAGATGTAAGAGAAATCGCTAGGTCCAGCGTTTCTCAATTCGACTGTTTATTTTTTTTATGTGTTACCCCAGAACTTTCAACTGGGTGATTTTGATGATTCTTTTTTTATTTGAAAGCTGGCGCTTTTTGTGTGGCCCAGTCCTGACAATGGCATCAATGAGAAAACCATATAAGTCTTTTTGCATTAAGTATGTGCGCGTCAAATGGACCAATAACTCAATATCACGCCAACCGATTTCGATTTTTTTAACAGACTTCAATAAAGGAGAAGGTTCTAAATTCGACTGTATTTTTTTTAGTATTTTTCGTTGAAGTCGATTTTTTACTTTTTAGAGTTCTATGTTATTAAACAAGTCCAAATATTTTAAGGTTAGGTACAAATATGTAAGAGTAACAGAATTGACATAAAGAAAATTAAATATACGTTAGCGATTTTCTTGTTCTTTTCTAACAAAAGAAATATTATTTTGTAAACATTATTTGCATAAACTCTCACTTTCACACTAAAAACTCCGCATTCACCTACACCAATCACAGCCCGCCCCTTAGCTGTTGATAGTAAATGCATACAACTTGAGACAGGTTTTTTGTATGTAAATGCATACAAAAAACCTGTCTCAAGTTGTATGCATTTACATACAAAAAACCTGTCTCAAGTTGTATGCATTTCCGGTACGTTTTTTGGCGGGCCGGGGGTGACATGTAAATATCCATTCTATAAATAAATAGTTAATAATCAGCATGCCCCAGTATTGTTAGCATCTGGTATTAGTAATTTATGTAGTATCCGGATATCCTCATTTATATCTGTCTGTCTATAAATACAAAATGGGAATACCTGTGCAATTCCCTTTGGGGTAAGGTAATTTATAAAATACAACATTGTATTTTAGGGCAACTGTACTAACAAAATTAACAGTATGCAAATAACAACCACAAATGAGGAAACGTACGCTAGACGTGTAGATAGTCGCAATTATAATTAACTCGCCGTGAGCAGAATCTAGGCACGTGACTGAACAGTGGGATTTTTGGGATAGGAATGTTTTACATTGCATTGGGCTGAATTTAAATAACAGTTTTTGCTATGTGCTTAGAACACTTAAGGTAAAATACCCAATTATTGACATTATATGTCACCATACTAATTAATTGACACCCCAACAGACTTATTAAAAATTACAGAATTATGTTTAGAATGATTATATAAAACCACCGTGTTTATTTCATTATTCTAAATATAATTGTGTATCGTAATTTAGTTAATTTTGAATAAAACTGACGGGGTGTCAATTAAGTGGTGGGGTGTCAACAATTGGGTGTTTACCCTACCATGCAAATAATGAAACCGTATCTGGTCAATCTCTGTCAATGAGAAAATATTAAAAAAACTTAATTTAGGGGTTTTTGTAACACCAATAGAAGCCAAAACATGTTCAGGATTTTTGTCTCTATCTATCCGTATGTTTGTACGTGCATCACGCTAAAACTACTGCACCAAATTGGATGCGGTTTTCACAGTTGTATTGTTCTACGTCTAACTTAAAATCTGGACATGCTTTATATTGATACGCCGCCTAGAAGCTGAGTTATATATACAAACATGGCGTTTATTTACCTGGGTCAGCATGGGGCCGAAGTTGCGGGCGTCCGCTAGTATCACTACATAGTATAAAACAAAGTCGCTTTCTCTGTCCCTATAATATCCCTGTGTCCCTATATCCCTATGTCCCTTTGTATGCTAAAATAAAAAACAACGCAACGGATTTTGATGCGGTTTTTTATAATGGATAGAGTGATTCAAGAGGAAGGTTTTAGTGTTAGCATTGCACCCGTGCGAAGCCGGGGCGGGTCACTAGTATACTATAAATGCTAGGGTAACTTTGACTGTTTGTCTGTGATATTGATCAAAATTGAAGAAGACGATATTTTACATCTTGAGAAAACAATTGTTAATTGTATTTGTCATTACATTTTTTTGGCCACTTAAAAAGAACAATGTTAGAAAGCACTTTCATTATGACGCGGTCATTATTCAACGACGGAATTCGTACAAATAAAGTCAACATCAATCCGTTATGTGAAATTGTCTTAGAATTTGTAAAGTTTGTAAACTATTAACACATGTCAGCAGGAGTGTGCCTTTATTTATTTAGGCTAAAATCCCTTTTGTGGCAGAATAAGGGTGTAATGTAAGTAGGGGTTACATGAAATATAATTATAGGAGTGTGTAGAGCATCTTATAGGATAGTATAGGATACGTCTGATAACAAAGTCACTTTCATATACAGTAACTAAAATAATAGAATGATAAACATCATTGATTTACATAAGCCGCCATTTTTATAGACTTGCAAGACTATAGTGCGTTCTAGTAAAATTTACACAGTACCTCTCCCAAAATAAGTATTATTACTGACACTGTTTTTAGTTCCCAAACGGTGTCAACGGGACCCTACTAATAAGCCTCAGTTTTCCGTCCGTCTGTCTGTCTCTTTGAGTATTAAACCAACCGGAGACGCCACTGACAGGCGTTCCCCTCTGCCAAAAAAACGTGTCGGTCTTTGAGCACACCGGTTAAATACAACTAGTTTGTTTGAGTTCACGGAGTGCTTGTATTGGTGAATGTATTTGTGAGCACCTAGTTCAAGCTAGTGTTTAATTGTTTTATCAAAAAATGCGTTTGTTTTAACATTATTTGTGATTGTTTCCTCGTCCCCCCCGCAGAAATTGGCAGACTTTTTTGTAAAGAAACTAGTGCGCGTGACGTCTCCTGTTGGTTTAATACTCAAAGGTCTGTCTATCCGTCGTAACGTAATAGGTGTAGTAGTTACTGATACTGTTTTTAGTTCCTAAACGGTGCCAACGGGACCCTACTAATAAGCCTTAGATTTCCGGCCGTCTGTCTGTCTATCCGTCGTAACGCAATAGGTATAGTACTGTAGTTACTGATACTGTTTTTAGTTCCCAAACGGTGCTAACGGGACCCTACTACTAAGCCTCAGTTTTCCGTCCGTCTGTCTGTATTCCGTCGTAACGTAATAGGTATAAATAGTTGAAATGTTCTCAGAATATTTATTTCCATTGTCGCTATAACAAAAAAATAAAAAGTAAAAAATAGCTTCATTCAAGAAATAAACATGTTTTTCTATAGTGCGGTTTACGGACTCGAAGAAATATACTATGAATACTTTCGTGTCCCGAATTAATATATTCGAGTCAAATTACTTTTAGTTTTTTTTACCCGACTGACAAGGAAGGTATAAGTTTTTTTGGTATCATTGTGGTAAACGAGCAAAGTTAGTACTTACCATTTATTTATTCATTAATGTATTTATCCATGACATGTTCTCTATTTCTTCATACCCCTACTAATATTATAAGTGCGCAAGTATTCGTAAAGTAGTATCTGGCTGTTTGTTACATTTTCTACGCTACGTACTGCTACGTACGCCGGTAAACCGATACTGCTAAAATTGGGAGGACGACACTTTTTAGGAACGATAAAATGTATATGCTTTGCGAAAAAATAAAACAAAGGGGACCCAATACTCTTTAGCTCATGCGGGCGGTGACGTAGGCGACAAAATTGTTTATACAAAAATATACGATTCGTAATCGTTATTTAAACAGTTCTAACGACATTCAATAAAGCGACAGCATATTTTTGGGTACAAAAAATTGATTTAACATGGTAAAATTTTTGCTAAAACTCGACTTGAGATTTAAAAGTAAAAAAATATGATTGATATACAAATAATTGAGGATGCCTGCTATCACACTTAATTACCTTACAACACTCTCGTAATATCGCGAACATATTGACAAAAAACTAACCTACTTCGATCGCAACTCTAATCTAATGCTAATTCTAATAATAAAGGAGGAATCAGAGAGGCCGATAAATGAGTGTGCAACGTGCTTAAGCACTCCAAAATAAGTTTACATTTGAGCATGCACTCATTGGGTGCGGTTCGCTTGGAGCTTCGCAGTGCGCTCAAACGTGGTAACACAGCCGAGTATCACGAGTTTACAAACAATATCTATGTTGTAGACCGAGTGATAAATTAGAGAATTATATATACTGTCCAGTCAGAATTAATAATATATTTTCATCTCTCCGGGCGCAAAGCGTCAACTTTCGGCCCGCTGCTCCAAGCGAAGTTGCCGCTTTCCGCCTCCGTCGAGCAGAAAAAAAAGTATACACATTGAGGGAAATAAATAAGAAAGCCTCAGATCACATGTTTGTAGATCATGTGATCTGAGACATTATTTTACTTCCCTTACGTTATATACTATTCTGGTGCCTGAATTGGTTTTGGTTTTGAGGCATGTGTAGCAGGTTCGATGATGGGGTACGAAAATACAATAGTGAAAAGTGGGTTAATTTCGGGAATAAAATACCACCGCCAACTACCTCGGGGATAAGGGGAAAGCATATACCTATTGAATTTCCTGCAACATCAACGTCATTTGTACCGGAGGAGACGTGATTGAAAATTACTTTATGTTAATTGATTTTATTAGACTTTGCCAGTGAAATTAGGGTCGGGGAAAGATATTTAAATATATTGGGAACTAGCGGATGCCCAGCTTCGTTGCCCGTGTGGATTCAGTTTATTCCCGTTCCCGTGAGAATTTTAAAAAAATCCCTTCATACCGGTTTTCTACGACATATAAGACACCTACATACCATTTTTCAAGTTTCTAGGTGTTATCGTTTCTCAGTAGGTAGTACGTATTTATCTTTTTCACCAGTTTTTATATTTTTCCGTGGGAATGAGATATTTTCCTGGAATAAAAAGTACCCTAGATGTTGACCCAGGTACTCAGTTATCTACATACAAAATTTTATCAAAATCCGTTTAGTAGTTTTTGAGTGATGCGTGCACAACCAGACAGACAGACAGACAAAAATTTCAAAAATTGGTGTTTCGGTATCTATATCGATAACTATATACACTACCGTTAAAATTTTCAAAAAATATTTAATGTACAGACACGGCCCCGTTAAAGTTTTATTATATGATGAATAGATAGATGTATAGAATACTGTTTTTCTATATCTTTGATCTCAATAGAACGCAAGATGAGTCGTTTGGACGTATCACACTGGACTTATTAAGTACCTTACGAAATCAATTTTGGGTTACGATTTTGTCTGTAGTATCTACCTACTATATTTGAATTTCCAGAAGACGCAGCGTTGGTAGGCCTCCCACCAGGTGGACCGACGACGTCGCGTCGTCAAGATCTCGGGTAACCGGTGGATGCAAGCCGCAAGTTGCCGTTCGTTGTGGCGTTCTTGTTCAACAGTGGACGTCTTTGATGATATTTAAATTTAATTGGTCGGGTAGATTTGTAAGTATAATAAATTTAAATTATGCCTGCCACATTTAGCTAGTTCAGCATGTGTTCGCGCAGTTTGAACAACAAAACCCACACCGAGTTTCAATTTCACAACTCACGTACGTGTCTAAACTTTGGAATTAGTTTGATTGTGTGACAAAAAACTTTGATAATTAGTTTTAGTTAAACATATTGCTATTAGTTCCATGAACACCTAGTTTTAGTAAGTCAGTTAATTAAACTGACTCGCTGATGTCTTGTAAATCATAATTATTACTAATGTAAGACATGACGTTAAAAAGCGCTGACCTTGAGTTTGTTGCTGGTTCTTCTCGGGGTACTGCATTTGGAACCAGCAACTCGTCAGTGGAGATGGGCTGCTGCTTACATTTCGCCAATCTTCCTGGACAAGTTTCGAGTCCCTTGTTATTGGAATATTGACGTTTCTTAGTGTAATATTTGTTTACCTACTGAAGTTATTTAAATTAAATTGAATTTACAAGTTTTTTAATTTCGGATAGGTATGCCATCTATTTTTGTCTGAAAAACAACAAATCTTTTTAGCTGTGTGACATGGACTTAAGCCGTATACAGAAAGAAAGCTGAAAACTTATCGGCGCTTATCGGCGCTTATCGGCGCTGATCCATTCTACATAAAGCAAGCAGATTGAAGCAGAACGAGCAAAATGTCGTACGATGATTGGCGGGCGGCACCAGCGCTGACCGGCGCCTGTCGAAGATTGTCGGCGCTTATCGGCGCTGGTTCATATCAATGGCTGCGCCGGTTACCTGCGTAGACCGGGGCGCCTAGAAGCGCTAATAAGTTTTCAGCTTTCTTTCTGTATACGGCTTTACCTTTTAAAGTAGAAGAAAATCATTCTGAGAGAGAAACTTTTTCTTTAAACGTCTTTGGTGATTTAAATTTTGTTTTCTTTCGAAATCATCTTGCGAATATATCATAGAGTAAATTTTGAATACTGACGTTTAACAATGAGATAACACTGAGATGCAACTCAAATGAATGTATGCAGATTTAAATTGAAAGACAACGGGGCGACACATTCATGAATATGCAAGAACTCAAATTGGAACTAAGTGAAACACACAAGACTTGTGTGTAACATATAATTTAATTAGTGAAACAGAATCGACAGCACTTTATTAAATTATTCGCATAAATTTAATGCCAGTTTGTTTACTTCCAAGTTTTCATCCCATTATTGTTGTCTTGTTTATCAGATACTAGCAGCGCCCTGCGGTTTCACCCGCGTAGTTCCCGTTCC
This sequence comes from Ethmia dodecea, assembly GCA_963855545.1. Classification (NCBI taxonomy): domain Eukaryota; kingdom Metazoa; phylum Arthropoda; class Insecta; order Lepidoptera; family Depressariidae; genus Ethmia; species Ethmia dodecea. The sequence goes on along the minus strand of OY979446.1, from coordinate 11,671,833 downwards.
TGCGGGAATACGGGGATTAAATATAGTCTATGTGTTATTCTGATGTATAAGCTATATAACTGTCAAGTTTCATTAAAATCCGTTCTGTAGTTTTTGCGTGAAAAAGGAACAAACATACATCCATACATCCAGACATCCATCCAAACAAACTTTCGCATTTATAATATTAGTAGGAAGTAGGATTCTCTGGTTTGTTCATACATACTATAGAAAGGTACTACTTAAAATAAGGTGGAATATTATCACGCCTTCGTCCCCGAGGGGATCAACAGAGGTATTCTATTTCTAGAAATACCCACTATTCATTAGTATATTTTTTAATTATCTGTGTACATAGTAGGTAGGTACTTATTAATTCCTTGAAATGATAATGTTTAAATAATATTTTTCTCATAACGCGACAATAAATTAGATTAACGCGGTGGTGAGGAACTGTCATCTTATTTTTTACCGTCAATTGTGCCTTCGTTACCGTGAATTTAATAATATCACTCCAAAGGTGCCCAGCTGGAATTGCGAGAATTAAAAAGTAATACAATGTTCCTATATTAGGAGGGGACGTCGACGATAGGTTTAAGTGAAACCAGGTAGAAGGTGGAAACGTGTGTATTGTTCCATCTCCAAATAAGTAATAAATATCATAAAATATAATTAAAATTAAAGTAAACTAAATTGCTAAGCAAGCAATACGCATCACATGTTGCAGCGCATAACGTTATGTTGCGGTGCAACTATAGATACAGACTATCCATACTACAAAGTACCTAGATGACGAAAAATGTGTCGGTTTTATTAAGCTATTGCATAGCTTCTATCGCGGGCCTTGAGCGCGGGGACCGAATCCAGAAATTCCGTAATGAAAAAACCTCACGCTCCCCACTCCGACGGGCACGGAGGCGTGGCTTGTTTATTGGGCATAATCCAAACCCAAGTTATGATAGTAGATGGATGGACGGACGGTCGGTCGGTCGGTCGGTCAGTCGGTCCGTCCGTCCGTCCGTCCGTCCGTCCGTCTGTCCGTCGGTCGGTCGGTCGGTCGGTCGGTCGGTCGGTCGGTCGGTCCGTCCGTCCGTCCGTCCGTCCGTCCGTCTGTCCGTCGGTCGGTCGGTCGGTCGGTCGGTCGGTCGGTCGGTCGGTCCGTCGGTCGGTCGGTCGGTCGGTCGGTCCGGCGGTCCGTCCGTCCGTCCGTCCGCCCGTCCGACCGTCCGATGGATGGATGGATATTGCATAGCTTCTATCGAGGGCGTGCATTGTCTAACGTCGTTTGTTTTCGGCAGTCTTGTTGATAAAAAATGCTATGCAATAGCTTGACCGCGGCAGTCCCCGAGTGCCACACGTCTTTTTATATTTATTTCTCATCTTTTATTTACAAGGACTTAATACGGAGAGTTATATAGAAAAACAGGTCTACTGTATACCTAAAACAGTTCCTAAGGCGGCTGCGTGGTCAGAGACGAGTGACAGATGACAGACATCACTGTTTACCACCTCCCGCACAGGTAGCAGACTCTCCATCGTTCCCTGCGTGAATCTCATTTTTAGGGTTCAGTACCCAAAGTAAGACTTTGCTGTCTGTCCGTTTGTCTGTCACCAGACTGTATCTCAAGAACCGCGACAGCGAGACATTTGAAATTTTCACAAATTACGTATGTATTTCTATTGCCGCTATAACAACAAACACTAAAAACAAAATAAAATAAATATTTAAGGGGGTCAACTAACGAGATCTTTTGCCGTTTTTGTAGATAATGGTACGCAACCCTTCGTGGCTGACTCCAACTCGCAATTGGCTGGTTTTTAAGTTTCTCTATCTAAATGGCAACATATAGGGAACCTTTCTTGTGTTGTATCTTTTCGTTTAGAAAAAATAAAACGCAGTACTTGTAAAAACTCGCAGAAAATAAAATTTAACAGGAAGTAGATCATTTCCCTCTATAAAAACGTATGCGTTGTAAATTTTATCGAAATCATTACTCAGTTTTATGTTGTTTATTTAATTCTATGGGAAAACTACTAGATGGGAATTATGGGAAAAATAATATAATAATTCTATAAATATCTTCATCTACACCAATATAATAAAGAATAATAGTATATTACATAGTAATGGAAGTGAAATAAGAAATGCCTTCGCCTCGGTCGACAAATTATGTGATCTGAGGCTTTCTTATTTACTTCCCCAGGTACATATACTTTTTATATGTAAGTATATTTTTTTCAGCTCGACGGAGGCGGAAAGCGGCAACTTCGTTTAGTGCAGCGGGCCGAAAATTGACGCTTTCCTTCCAGCGAAATGAAAAGTTTTTTGTATGTTTTTTGTAATGAATATAGCCCAAAACTCAGCACAAATTTCAAAAATTCTACACCAATAGAAATGTTACTTTTCTAACAATAACATGTTCTATAATTTTGAAACTAAAACGCAACTAATACCTCTTGATCCACAAATTTTATATATTGATTGAAGTTTTTAATGTAGCGAAAATTAAATAAAGTGCTGATAACATTACCTATTAAAATTTCCAATCAGTGGGCTTAATAGCGTATTAATAAACCTAAAACAGTATAGATTTTATCATTTTCAGATTCAAATTAATTACTATGTTCATCGGTAATTTGTAAAATACCGGATGCAATAGAAAATGGAACGCCAAAGATACTCGTTTATATATACTCGTATATTATTATGTGTATTTACAAACGATTTGAATTAAATAAATATAATAAATAAATAAATTATGTTACACGGTATCGTGGTATGCATAAAAAACCTCACGACTTTTATCCCCGAGACCCCCTCGGGAGAGGCAGAGGTAATACTAGAGAGGAAACTTAAAATTCTATATTCTTTAAATTATAAATAAGAGCTACTATTTAATATGATTTTTAATATGGTTTTGGTTGTGTTTACTCACAATTGAAGTATTTGAGTCACCGACATGGCTCATCATGAGCCTTGTCGTGCTATTATTAATCGATATTTAAGAAAATTGGTTAGACACAAATAAAGTTCGATTGCATCATATTTTTTTTATATTAATATACTAATTGGGGTGTATGAGGAATGAGGAATTTTCAATGACATTCTTAAAATTGAACTAGATGGCGCTGATCAACATTGGGAATTAGAAATTGGCAACACTGATGTGTCGCTTTACGTGACACATCCGTCCGTCATGTCATGTGCCGTTGTTGTGTTGTGTGTGAGTGAGTGTAACGCGTCAGCAGGCAACGCAATAAAACAGATCTTGTTTTAGGTACCTAAATTCCTAGTGCGTCGAGTCGAGCTTCGGTTCCTCCGTATTTTACACCCATACACTATACATGGTCCACGCATTTTCGCAGATGAAGGAGACTGAGTTTTTGTTTATCGTAGATTCGGATCTTCTGTTGTAACACAAACCACTCGTAAACAATGTACAAACAGAACAATAAATAAAATACAAGGCAATGAGTACGTAACCTTATTATGATAAAAAGTCAGATTGTTTTTTTTTTGTTTGACAAATTCTTGCGACCATAGATTAGGTAAAAAAAAAAAACCCAAGGCTTATCAGCACCATCTATTGACACCTTTGAATACTCAAGTGACAGCTGTCACCGAAAACACCCCATTGCGCTTTTACTGTGACGCGTTGTATATGTTACGGGCAACGTGATTAACTGGGCATTATTAATATGGACCGACCATTATTAATAATACCCAAGAGTGATGTGAAAAGTGATTAATTTATCACTTTGATCGGCCATTATTAATAATGCCCGGCGGCCCGTGGTCCATGTACCTAATAAGTCAGTGTTTTAGATAGCTTGAACGCACGCAGTTCCGAAAGGTGATATTACTCGTCGAGAATGTGCTCAAAGAGACTCTCATTTTGACGGACAAGGCTTCCATTATTAACTTCCTCCTGCGTAGCATTATAAGAGGAACTTAATGGTTTGAGTAGGATGTCTGTCTGTCTGTCTGTCGACAGGATATCTCCGGATCTACTGGACCGATTGACTTCAAATTCGGTCAGTAGATACCTTAGGTCAATACCTCGATCGAGTTTGAATTTCAGACCCGTGGGTCAAAAGGGACTGGGCATTTCAGACCCGTGGGTCAAAAATGACAAAAATTTCATAAAATCTCAAAAATCTCAAAAATCTCAAAAATGTCAAAACTATCAAAAAATGACAAAAAGGTCTAAAATGTCAAAAAATGTCAAAAAGGTCAAGAATTTCAAAATTCTCAAAAATGTCACAAATGTATTGTTGTTGGCAGTAAACAGGTGGAATTTTGTCCATAGAATTACATTCTCTCGTTGTAACTGTAGTGGTGACTGCCATTCAAAACGTTGTAAATGCAAGAAATCAAACATTCTTTGCAATTCCAAATGTCATAAAAGCTCATCTTGCAAGAATAAATAATTATTAACTTAATGACTTTCCTACACAGTCCTTCATTATTAGATATTTCTGTTGATTTTTCTCAGTTTACTAATTTATAAACTGTTGTTCATATTAAGTAATATCTTTAACAAAATAAAAGTAGGTAACTATTATGTTATTACATTTTTAACTGTTTATTTTATAAGTACAAAAATGACTTTTCATGAAAATTTTGTAAGTTTAATTTCATTTTATAAACAAAAACAGTACAGTTCACCTATTTTATTACTTTGCCCAAGATAGGGTGTTCATTATCCAAAATGGCCGGGAAAGGTGATTAATCATGCTGTTTTGTTCACATTGTCCAATTGAGTCGGGCATTTTGAATACAGACCGGCAATTATTAATAGTGCCCGGACTTATCAAATTGCCCATAACATATATACAGATAAAAGATCTATTTACTCTTACAGCACATAAACAGGTCATAAAAACATATTTATGTTATGTAAGTATGTATTTACCGTAGTCACACTTAAAACAGAAATAGAATAATCTAAATATGTTCCAAATGCAGAATTGTAACTTAAAATGGAACCGCGGCGAGGCTGAGTGCGAAAATATTTAAATATCATAATGGCCGTTCATTACCATTTGGCGCAGGTGCATCAGTATTCAAATCGAGCTGTTGTGCCGAGATAAAGCTAACGGCGCCCTTACCATAAGTTTCAAGTTTGATCCGAATATTTACATAATATTTAAGTTTTATTTGGTGAAAATATCAGATTGTTTTCACGTATTGTCAACGACACCACTGAACCACACCGCTATGCTGTTGTTTACATTTTTGAGGTAAAATTAATAAAGTTCTAATACAAAACTTATGTTTGAGTATGCTTTATCATATTTGAGAAATATTATAAAGTTTTCGATCTAAGGTCAGACTAGACTAGATTAAATCGCAAATACTATAGAGCTTTTGCGATATAGTCTATCCTACTATGTAAACTCGAAAGTTTTTGAGGATTATTATATGTTTGTTACATTTCACGCAACGGATTTTATTATGTGACGGCATCGCGGCATCACATCGCTACAATCTTATCGTGTGTAGAGCGAAATTCTATCTACTATATAAAAATAAGTCGGGTTTTCCTTCCTGGCGATTTAACTCGAGAACGGCTGGACCGATTTTGATGAAACTTTTTGTGTGGGTTTGAGTGGGTCCAGGGATGGTTTATAGCAAAGAAAATTCAGCATTGCACCCGTGCAAAGCCGGGACGGGTCGCTAGTTGTTTATAAATGTTTTGTTTAATACTACTCACCAATGTGTAATCTATACATATAATAAAACTTTAACGGGCCAGTGTCTGTATATGAAATATTTTTTGAATAACGGTAGCGTATATAGTAATCGATATTGATACCGAAACACCAATTTTTGAAATTTTTGTCTGTCTGTCTGGTTGTGCACGCATCACTCAAAAACTACTAGACGGATTTTTATGAAATTTTTATGGAGATTTAACTGAGTACCCGGGTCAACATCTAGGGTACTTTTTATTCCAGGAAAATATCTCATTCTCACGGGAAAATATAAAAACTGGTTAAAAAGAGAAATACGTAGGTCTACTCCGAAACGATCACATCTAGAAACTAGAAAAATGGTATGTAGGTGTCTTATATGTCGTAGAAAAGCGGTATGAAGAGATTTTTGGAAATTCCCACGGGAACGGGAATAAACTGGATCCACGTGGGAAAACGCCGCTGGGCACCCGCTATTTGAAATATTGTATGTAGGTGTCTTAAATATGTCGTAAGCAACCACTATAAAGAGATTTTTGGATATTCCCACGGGAACGGGAATAAACGGAATCCGCGCGGGCAACGCCGCTGGGCACCTGCTAGTATTAAATATTTAACTAAAAGTTCAATAAAAATATTTCAACTGAAAAATACGTAACTCTCATAATTTTCTTACTAAAAATCTCTGAAACTGTAAGGATAGACGATTAGCGATTGAATTGTTGCAGAAGCGCTGCAAAAAGTCGCAGTATGTAAACGGCCTAACACTTAAAATCTTTACATTGTACGGTGGAGACTCTAAGAAAGGATTTTTGGAAATTTCCAAACGACTGTGAGAAAACGAATTCCGTAAGAAGAAGTTATAGTTTTCTTTCAATGCCAAAAATATTGATGGCCTACGAGTACTTACGCTGACGTTCATTTACGTGGGTAATTGAAATATCAACAACTCGTCAACAAGTTAATTTTAACTTTGTTTTGACAACTTTATGGGTTCTGCAATGGAAAAGGGTTATCAATTAATATTCCTGAATCAATTTTACATTTAAAAGACGTTAGGAGAATAAACTGTCGTACTAACAGACAACACATAGCCTCAATTAGGTTCACTATGTAAAGCTTTTTAAAATATTTTTTATTATATCATTTTAAAGATCACGGTATTTGGAGTCACTAATTAAAATAATAATTTTTTTAAAGCAGTAATTATATACGTACTACTATTTAGAGGATGTATGTTATTACTTGACCTCTAAATGACGTCACGTTGCCTGGTGTAATTTAAAATCCTTTTATAAATGAAATTTTATTCATAAATTACCAAGTATCGCTGGTATAGTGATTCATTCAGAGGTTAAGAGGCAACGTATAATGGCATTGAACAATAAAAATGCTAGTTATAACTATTTCTCTAAATAACAAAGGTAGTGGCTAACTGAACGGAAAAGCAAAATTCACATTTCATCGTCCAGTGGAGCACCTTATGCATTCCAAAACGTTTTTTTCCTGTTTCACCCTACATTTTGAATGCTAGCTGAAACTCAGTGGCTAATGCACTACTTTGTAAAGCTCTATTTCAATAATATTTGCGTGTGGCCACAAACGTTATTTGGGTTTTGTAAATGAAATACGCAAATGTTACATTATTTTTGAAGTATTTAGTAAGTATAGATCTATATGCAAAGTGTATTTTGTATACCTACGAAATAAATGAATTTTGAATTTGAATAGAAATAGGTACCTATATACTAGTCTTGGGTAGTTCGCGAACGACCTAGTTCGAAAGAGCGCTCTTTTAGGTGAACTATGCGAACTAGTTCATCCACAGTCTCGCTCTTAGTTCTTTTATATTACTTTTTATTACGTATTTAACTGACGTTTACTCTATTATTGAGTGGCGCTGCATGGCTAACTGACAATTTTTTTTTTACTCTTGCCACTCTTAAGCCAGTTTCTTATTAAATCTATAGTTAAAGTTTTTAGCAATTATAATATTAAAAACATTTCCTTATTGAACTATCTCCATAGGTATTTAAAAATAAAAATAAAAAAACTAACTAAATGAACGAACTAGTTCGCGGTAGGACTGTGAACTAAATTGAGCGCTCCCTTTTGCGAACTATCCTATGCCATAGACTACTATATACCTATAGATTGGCGTCTGTTGCTGTCACCCCTGTTTTTCAGTCCCCTGCCCGTTCTTGCATTCGCGACACCAATATTTTTGGTTATAAAGTTTCTTTTGCAGAAATATTTTATTTTATATTGAATAGCAACTGGAAGACACATCGTAGTTTTCTATACTATATACTTATACTAAGTAATATTATAAAGAGGAAAGATTTGTATTTTTGTATCTTTGTTACGAATAAACTCAAAAACTACTGGAACGATTTTAGAAATTCTTTCACTAATGGAAAGCTAGAATATCCCTGAGTAATATATTATGCTATATTTTATTCTAGTATTCCCACGGGAACAGCTACTTTACTTAAACGCCGCGTCGTCCAGTTGCTACTCAATATAAATGTACCTACCTGTGGCGTGTTGGTACGTGTCTGTGTATTAGGTAACATTGTGTTATGTATGACTCGACCGAAGTCTAACTTCGCGGCTTTTATTTCAATTTTCTGTTTAGAGAATAAGTTATCGCGATATTGAATAATGATAACAATTGGTATATTCTAGAGCGTTACGCGTCACAGTAATTTTGAGCAATGGGATTAGCAAAAAGATTGGAAGAAAATCATTCTCTGGTGAGGGAAACTTTTTCTTTAAAAAAAAAAGTAAATGGCATCCAAGAATCGCAGGTAGAATATCTATATGACGCTTTACTATGTTCCACAAAGTTTGCATCGCGTAAGACATTTGGGAAACAAGCACCACTTCAAAAAATAAGGTATCCTTACAAACATTTATTTACAAATAAAAAAAAAAAATATTTCATAAAAAAAACTCACGCCTTTTATCTTCGAGTGGGTAGGCTACTATCCACCATCCAGACTAATATCCACTTTTCACGAGAATATTCAACCCCTAAAACGCGATAGGTGGTCGCCGGAACGGGTCTGTTACACATGCCTCAGAATAAATTCTGAGACCTGCGGGTTTCCAAACGATGTTTTTCCTTCACCTTAGAGCTAGTGATGAATATGTACGGAAGTTTTGAAAAACTAATTGGTACATTCCAGGATTAGAACCCGTGCTTGATTATTATCATCATGAGAAGCGGACACTTTAACCGTAAGACTATCACTGCTCTGCTTCTATTATTTACAGACATTAATGTTCTCCAAAGACGAACAATTTGGCACAGTATCTGTAAGACTGGCTCCATTCCCTCTCTGTATAGGCTGAGCTGTCAGTCCCCTGGTCACCAGAAGCCTTGATCAAACGTGTTGACAGCTCTTTCATAAGCTGCCGCGTAGGCCCTACGGTCTCATGGTCTCTGTGGCGGACACATATTCTACTTCCATTGTATATATATTGTCTTTTTGTACTCTTTATCTTACCTTTTCAACCTAGTTCAAATAACATAGAACTCTAAAGAGTAAAAAAACTGACTTCAACAAAATAATACAAACAAAATCGAATTGAGAAGATCTTCCTTTTTTGAAGTGGTGTGATATTATGTTATTCGTTCATTTGTCGCGCACATACTTACTGCAAATTTAAGACTTATACGGTTTTCTCATGGAAGTTTTCTACTGTCAGAACTGAACCAAACTAAAATGGGACCACACGGGAAGCACCAGCTTTCAAATAAAAAAGAATCATCAAAATCGGTTCACCCCGTCGAAAGCTCTGAGGTAACAAACATTAAAAAAAAACATACGATACGAATTGAGAACCTCTTTTTTTTAAAGTCGGTTAAAAAGAAGAAGGTCATCAATTCGACTCTCTCTCTATATGCGATTTTTTGCAGAAAACCAACAATATATATGTGTAAATCTCAAATATAACTGTTTATTCTATTCTAAATTGTCTGCAAACTGATGTAGGTAAATCACGAAGGTCAAAAAAATTCGAGATAAAGTTACTAAAAAATAAAATCCCCAGACAGCGCGAATAACAATATCTGTAGGCTATTACCATCGAATAACTTTCATGAACGTGGCTTTTTCGTATATTATACGGGTACTTTACTTTGTAGCTCACGTACGTGCCACTCTGAGTTTTCGAATTTCAAAATTTCGTGGCTGTTCACGTGTCAGCTACGAAAACAAATTCACAGTTCGCCGGCTTGCTCATCAGCAGTAGACATTCAAGTCATAAACGCGGGCGAGTATCAAATGTTGTAGTCTATTATATAGATATTACAATAACACTTTAATAACTATCGACCCGCCCTCGCTTCGCTTCGGTTTAAGATATTATCAATGTTTCTCTACTATGCATGTACTTATTATATAAATATAAACCTTCCTCTAGCATCACTCTATCTATTAAAAACCGCAAATATAAACCTTCCTTTATAATGACTCTACTTATTAAAAATTCCATCAAAACCGTTGCGTAGTTTTTAAGATCTAAGCATACGTAGGGACAGATAGAAAGCGACTTTATTTTATACTATGTAGTGATAGTAAAGGCACCTAAAATATATAGCGTATATAGCGTAAAATATATAGTATTTAGCGTTTTAAAAAGTTTAGCCAGAATGGTAGGTACATTAATTAATAAGTTGCATAGTCAAATAGCATCTGTAATCGGTCATAAAACACATCTCTGATCATCATCATGTCAGCCTATCGACGCCCACTGCTGTCCAGCAGGCCAAAGGCCTCCCCCAAGGTTCTCCACAACCTCCAGTCAGGCGCCGCCCGCATCCAGCGGCTTCCCCCGATCTTAACCAGATCGTCGGTCCACCTGGTGGGGGGCCTGCCCACTCCACGCTTCCCTAATCGTGGTCGCCACTCGAGAACTGTTCTACCCAACACATCTCTAGTCATCAATAATGAGCAGCAAACACTACATAAATAATGGAGAATTAAGTGCAATACGCTAACCCTTGGAACTTGGGTCAAACGCAGATGAAGCGACATAATCGCAGATACGAATTGAAACATGAAGGGGAATGTGTCAAGACGGCCATTTTTGGGCCTAGTCAAGTCTTAATAAATATTGTGCCTGGCAGCTATAAAACTTTTTGCTCTATTTTCTTCTTCCAGGAATAATGTAAATTTTTTTATTGTATCTTTTTAGGTCTTATTTTACTGAGGCCGTACCACTTAAGTTTACTTACGGGATATATAATTTGAAGCAGCTTTATTTAGCAACTAGTGGATCGGCGGTTTAGTAGTAGTTCTCGTTCTGGTGGGAATAAATTATAGCCTATATGTTACTGAGGGATATTCTAGCTTTCCATTGGTTAAAGAATTTTTTAAATCGGTCCAGTAGTTTTTGAGTTTATTCGTAACAAAGATAAAAACATATAAATCTTTCCTCTTTATAATATAAGTATAGATAACAGACAAAAATATCTGTTGATCTCTATGCTCTACACGCGGACGGCGCCATTTTGGGTCTCAATTCAAACGTCAAATTGTAACCAAATGCCATTTATCTATTGAATATTTAAAGATTGTCTTTAAGTTGACCTGTTGGTTAGTAAATTAACTTAAAGATGGTAAAATAAAATCGCACCCGAAACAGTACCAATAGCATTCTGAATATCTTAAGTGCAAAATGTGATACGCCAATGTTGAGACACTTGCCTGGTAGAGATGTCTTAAACTAATTTAGAGTCCCCGTTTTGATATTTTTAAGTACTAACATACATAGCTTGTACTAGTCAAAACATGAATTTATAGTTGCTTGAATAAATAAAGATTTATTGATAAATATGAATATTAATAAACTATTATTCCATTCCCAGAAATATCTATATTTAACTATTGTATTTTGGGATCCCTAAACGGATCTGTGGATTTCCTCATGATGTTTTCCTTTTGCTTCACGACTTCCATTGTCCATGAATACCGGGGAACACAAACGTGTGCATCTGGATTGAGGGCCCACTTTTTAAATTATTGCAAAACGAAATGATACTTACAGGGCATTTACTTAAAATTTTGTAAAACCTAAAGCAAAGATTCTTAAATTTCTTAAACGTGAATCAAAAGAGTTATGGTCAAATAGCTTGGGCCCTCAATCCTGACGCCTGCATAAAACGGCATAGTCGAATCTCAGAAAGTACTATCCCTGGGATAATAATTATTATTCGAGTATTTAGTTAGGAATTTCTTAAATACATTAAGAAATTGTCAAGTCTTAAGAATGCGACAATACAGATTTATGGCGGTTTAGCTTGGGCCCTCAATTCAGCAATTTTGATATTGTAGAATCAGCAAAAAATATGAGTTTATTAATACGACTATAATATATTTGAGTTCCATATCTCGGAAAATTTGTTAAAAAGAAATAACGACACAAAAGTTAATTGTTAAAAAGTTATTGAAATTCGTATTTTTTCAAAACGTCTGAACTGAGGGCCCAAGGTTTTTGTCAGTATTGACTAGGCTAAGCCTTCTACACTACCGCACTTTAGGCTAAGTATTTTAACAAATTTTTAACTAAAAGGCTACAAAGCGTCCATTCTTCTAAATGCCGTACTTTAGGAGAAAATTGATTTTCGATGTTTTATATGAGAAAATTCAGTAGGGTAACCATAATGTTTATCGTAAGTATAAACAAGTATTCGTCGTGATCATGTAAGTAGTATTTTGTAAAGCGCAGATACAATATATATAATTATACAACGCGTAACAGAAAAAGCGCAATTCCTCATACACCCCGGTTAGTAAATTAATATACTAAAAAAAAGATGCAATCGAACTTTAGTTGTGTCTAACCAATTTTCTTAAATATCGATCAATAATAGCACGATTTCCATAGATAGCACTAAATTCAGATATGCTAATTAATTTTTAGGAAAAATTTAACACATTAAAAATAGATGAAATCGAATAAGTAGGTAGTCGATACTGAACAAACTAATTTCAGGAATTGCGATTATTCTGTTACATATTGTATATAATATATAAAGCTCGATATAATTATATACGCCTAGCTGTGCTGTGCCCTCACCTACGTATGCGTGGAAAAATAAAATAAGAAAGTGCCAATAATCAATGAAATTATGTATTGGACGTATTAAAATTATAACCCTGTATATTAACAACTAGCAGTGCCTTGCGGTTTCATCGTAGTTCCCGTTCCCGTGAAAATACGGGAATAAAATATAGCCTTTGTTACTCCCTGGTAATGTATCTTTCCATTGGTAAAAGAACTTTTTAAATCGGTAACGTGGTTTAGGCCTGTTCTCGTGGGAAAATTATAGCACATGTTACTCCCAGAAAAGTACGCTTTCCACTAGCAAAACATTTTTTTTAAATCGGTAAAACCGGTAGTATTGGAGCCTTTTCAATACAAAAAATCAAAAAATTCCTCAATCCAATATATTCCAGTTCCCGTGGGAATATCAAAAAATCCCTTCATAGCGGTTGCCTACGACATATAAGACGCCTACATAACATATTAGAAATTGCGGGTGCCCATCGGCGTTTCCTGCGCGGATCCGGTTTATTCCCGTTCCCGTGGAAATTTCCAAAAATCTCTTCATAGCGGTTGGCTAAGATATACAAGACACCTATATTTCAAGTTTCTAGGTGTTATCGATTTCTTTTTTTACCTGTTTTTATATTTTCCCGTGGGAATGAGATATTTTTCTGGAATAAAGAGTACCCTAGATGTTGACCCGGGTACTCAGTTATATCCATACCAAATTTCATCAAAATCCGTCTAGCAGTTTTTGCGTGATTCGTGCACCACCAGACAGACAGACAGATATAGAGAGACGGACAGACAGACAGACACAAATTTAAAAAGATGTTGTTTTGGTATCTATATCGATAATTATATAGACTAGATAAAATAGACTCGTTAAAATTTTCAAAAACATTTCATATACAGCCACGGCCCCGTTAGAGTTTTGTTTTATGTATAGATAACATTTTTACATATTTAGCTTACAAATAAGGGTACTCACCTTAATTTGTTTTAAACAAGAAAATAAAATAATAAAAGCTTTTAAATATGAAACCCTGCCAAAATCTTTATTATTTTACATTATAATCTGCCAAAACATATGAAATTGTATGTATATAATTATATTATACTATCACTAATATGAGTCAAAACCCGAAATACACAGCAAAATGAAAATTAAACAAAAAACATGACGGGAACGCGCGTACGTCAGGCGTCAAAAATACGAATACTATGATAACCATTTAAATAACACCCTATAATAATTATTGGATCACACAAAACGTAATCGCTTCCGACAACAACTATTCGCTTATGAAATAAATATCTTATATGAGGATACATGCTGATTTGTCCCAAAAAAGTAACAAAATCATATACACCCTACTGAATTTTCTCATATAAAACATCGAAAATCAATTTTCTCCTAAAGTACGGTATTTAGAAGAATGGACGCTTTGTAGCCTTTTAGTTAAAAATTTGTTAAAATACTTAGCCTAAAGTGCGGTAGTGTAGAAGGCTTAGCCTAGTCAATACTGACAAAAACCTTGGGCCCTCAGTTCAGACGTTTTGAAAAAATACGAATTTCAATAACTTTTTAACAATTAACTTTTGTGTCGTTATTTCTTTTTAACAAATTTTCCGAGATATGGAACTCAAATATATTATAGTCGTATTAATATCTTTCCTTAGAAAAACTCATATTTTTTGCTGATTCTACAATATCAAAATTGCTGAATTGAGGGCCCAAGCTAAACCGCCATAAATCTGTATTGTCGCATTCTTAAGACTTGACAATTTCTTAATGTATTTAAGAAATTCCTAACTAAATACTCGAATAATAATTATTATCCCAGGGATAGTACTTTCTGAGATTCGACTATGCCGTTTTATGCAGGCGTCAGGATTGAGGGCCCAAGCTATTTGACCATAACTCTTTTGATTCACGTTTAAGAAATTTAAGAATCTTTGCTTTAGGTTTTACAAAATTTTAAGTAAATGCCCTGTAAGTATCATTTCGTTTCGCAATAATTTAAAAAGTGGGCCCTCAATCCAGATGCACACACACAAACACAAAACAAAACACTGCGGAGGTCACCTATATACTGACTGACCGCCCCTATCCAGGTGCGACTTAATGTGTTTTTTACGTACTTGCTGGATCTTAGAGGAGCGTGCGGCAGCATAAATAAAACGTCGAATATATACCTAAGTTTGGACGAGTGTATAGCATAGGAACCACAGAATAAGAGAATGACATTACCATAGCTAATCTACACACTATATTATGTTTGGAACTGCCAACAAACATTGCTTAAACACTGGTATTGCTGGGATGCGACTGCCTTCGTTGGTAGTAGTATATACACTTGTATGTCTACTACTACCAGGTGCCTGGTGGCATTGCCAGGGGCTAAATCTTTTTTTCCCGTCCTCATTGGAAATGACAAAAAATCCTTTTAGTGCTCACATACGTCATTTAAAGCAACATTTAATTTCACCCAGCGGTTTATGTGCGTTAATCGATCAGTCATCCAGTCAGCTTCTTTATTTTATAAACTAGCTTTTACCCGAGGCTGCGCTCGCGCACGTTTATTTCACCCCCTTAGGTGATGAATTTTGCAAAATCCTTTCTTAGTGGCTGCCTCAATGTACAAGCTATCTATGTGCAAAATTTCAAATCTCTAGACCCAGCGGTTTAGGCTGTGCGTTGATTTATCGTCAGTTTATCATTTTATATCATAGATTATAATTATATATTTACTTTAACTCATGAAGAGACACTATTGTGCATATTTCTGCCATACCTCTCGCGAATCTATTAACTTCACAGTCTCAGTCAATGTTTTAACATCACCCCGTATTTCCCCTGGCGACAAAACGTACGTGCCAGTCATATAGTTTTGTTTATTTAAAACGGAATCGACACGGATTCGGTGTCAACGGGGACAGCTCTAGTGATGGGAAGGAGTTATAAAAAGTATAATCGAATTAATCGATAATAATTGCAATACATTTTATACAATATTCGATAATGATATACAATTGGAGCGCTCAAGTGGATTTGTATTATGAAATTTTGTGAGACTGTTAAAGTGATGCAGAACCACTGATAAAGTAAGCGCTTGACTTTGATAGTTGTTATTAAAATTAACATTAGAATTTGTTGTAGTGCGACTTGATTAGGGAGCTCAAATATTTAAAAGTCGCCAGAAAAGCATGAAAAGTCGGCAAATCGATAAAATATGTATGACTTTACAAAAAAGTCGGCAAAATGGGAAAGTCGGCAAAAGGGCAGCACCATTGTAATCACTGTAACATTGTTTCATTTGCGTGTCAAATTAGTTTTAATACAAAGGCAATTCTGATTAATACTGACTGACTGACCGGCAACGCAGAGCCCAAGACGGTGGGTTTATATTGTAGAAGCATGAATTTCTGATCAGAAATTAATGTATAAAATTGTCGCCTGCTGTATTTCCGGACCAATACGACCTTTAAATCTTCAAGAAAAAGCTTACTCCCACCTGAAAGGCCGGCAACTCGAGTTGCAGGTGTCCATGGATGACGGTAGTCACTTACCATTAGCGGGCGTGTTCACGGAGATTCGATGCTCGTTATCGGAAAATCTGTCGAATCCTTATGTCAAATATAACATCTGTGTATCCATCCCATCTCGTAACCTTTCGACAGATTTTCCTATTCCGAGTCGAATATCGAGTATTGAATCTCCGTAAATACGCCCGCAGGTGACCCATCTGCTCATTTGACCCATATACTAATTAAAACTAAATTATGTAAGTAGTAAGTACCGAGACGGGATTTAGTAAAATTTCCCCCCCAGGGAGATAAATAAGGAATGAAAATTTGTCTGAAACTTCGTAATTTTTTAAAAAGAAATTAACAGAAACTTTGTGTCAGTTCGTCTTAATTAAAACAATACCGTTACTCGAATACAATTACCGAATAATTCAAAAATTTCTAGCACCCATCTTTATTCGAAAGTAATTAAATGAGGTCTCGTCTCGATATGAATAAAAGACAAACAGCTGTTGGACAAATCAACGGAGTTAATTTAAAACTTGTTTATTTAAGGAAAACTGTGTTTTCCTGAAAACGAACACCGGGGAAGCTTTTCGTGTGGCCAAAATAACAACGCAGATATGTCTGTTATATTCATACTTTACCATTCAAGATTTTTATTCAAGGAACCTACAAATTATCTAACTCGTACTAACGTCTAGAAATAAGTATTTAATAATAATAATAATAATAATCTCACGCTTTTTATCCCCGAGGGGGTATTCCATTTCACGAGATATTCTTTGGACCCCTAAACGTGATAGGTGGTGATCATCGCCGGACCGGGTATTTTACACATGTCTCAGAATTAATTCAGGCACCTACGGGTTTCCTCACGATACTAATATATGAGGCTTGGACTCAGTTACTGACCACACGGAAAAAAAAATATGGTTACCCTAACGATATTTCGGTTGTTCCTACCATTTTTTCTGGTACTATATGTGACAACTCTACAAATAGTTAACTCTACTATACACTTCTTGTAAAAAACATAATAGTACAGACAACTATGTGTGTAGTATTTACAACAATGTGTATAGTACGCATTATGATTCAAATTGTATCCCTTACCAAAAATATTGTTATCTCTACCATACTGTCTTGTAACGTCTACTATATAACTTTGTTCCATCTACATTGCTTTGTAGTATTTACTTTATTGGATTGTAATATTTACTATATTATTTTGTAGTGTCTACAATACTATTTATTGTTGCGTGTACTATAATTTTTTGTGATATTTACTCTTCATTTATTGTAAAATACTTTAAGTCAACTTTATTAATATAATTGTTTATGCTTTTCATATCAAAATATTAATTAGTAGATAATCTTCTACACGAAATAAAAATTATTTTAGCATATGCAATTATATAATATTATAAAGTCAACTTAAAATATTTTACAATAAATGAAGAGTAAAAATTACAAAACCAGAAAACTATCAGAAAACAGATTGCTCATCATTTTAGGAAACTTAGTTCTAATAAATAAAAACTTTGAAAATTATATCTAAAATATTATATTAATCAGTTTTACATGTAGCACTTAACAGTATACCGAATTATTATGAAGTACTAGTTTGAATAAAATACCACATACAAAAATAAAAGTTACTATGTCTAATTAACATAGGAGATTTTTGAACAAATCTTGGTATCTTGGTATTCGCTTGGTTATCAGCACATCGGGGTCATCTGACAATAGATCTTGCACGATAATATTGCAAATTTGCCTTCTGCAATAGTTAGACAACAGTCCTTCTTCTTTGTGCAACTTCAGCAAATTTTTGCCCTGTGCAGATTTGCTTAATATGTCCAGCAGTGGCTGAAACCAAATGAAATAGATTAAACATTAAGGTACACAACAATTACCGTACCCTGGAGCTCTACACGTGAGCTGGCGTTGCTCAATGAGTGACGACTTGTGGCAGGCTTACGTATGTCCGACACAACTAAACACAGACAGAATGGTATTATTTGGGAGCAAAATGGTTTTTACAGTTGTTGACACTTTCACGTAAAATTTTAAATTAGAGGTCAGCATTCAACTGGATTGTATTGCAACGCCTACAACTTTTATTGTATTTTTGTACAAAATTATCGCACAGTTATCATTTTTTTAGTTAAATTTACTTAATAAATCATTAACATTACAATACATTGCCAACTAGATGTATTGCAACGCCTACAAAATTTGTTGTAATGCTTTACAAAAGTATTGTAATGTACACATTATTTAGTAAAATTTACAAAAAAAATCATTAACGTTAGAATACTTTTGTACAGTATTGACATAAAATTAAAGAAAATATAAAAATTCAAATTAAAACAAGTGACAAGAACTAAATTCACACATCTTTTAAATAAAACCTTGTGTCTAATCATTGTCTAAAACATTTGAAGTCATTAAGCTTATTTTGATTTTGCTGCAAATGTATATTTTCTGTGATAAAAGTAGGTT
Organism: Ethmia dodecea; assembly: GCA_963855545.1. Taxonomy (NCBI): domain Eukaryota; kingdom Metazoa; phylum Arthropoda; class Insecta; order Lepidoptera; family Depressariidae; genus Ethmia; species Ethmia dodecea. The sequence goes on along the minus strand of OY979446.1, from coordinate 11,653,059 downwards.
TCTGCCTATTTATTTTCGGCGTCATTTGACAAGGTGCTGGGAATGATTAGTTACTGTCGTCCGGTAGGTAAGGGGCATTTGTTAATAGGTAAATTATATGATGCTCAGTCAGACTTCAGTTACTATTTGTAAAAAACATTTAATAAGCCGAGCAAACACAAACTTACCTTTAAAAATTTCAATGTATTCAGATAACTGCCACTCTGTCAGTATTTTGGCGAGTGTCCTCGTCCATTATATTTTCACAAAATCAAATTATTCACACGTAGAACGAATATACGAGCATATTATTTGTACAAAACAAAAAAATCAAGCACAAACTGCAAACTCATCGTATCAGCGCCATAATGCCGGTAGACGCGGACTCGACTAGCCGCAGGGACGCGCGGGGGGGCGGTATCCCTCCCTCCCGTGCCCCACGCCCAGCTGCCTACCACACACATTGTAGCCGCTATCATCTCATTCGTTGAGAGAACGATGCATATTGTAAACACAACGATATTATTGCAACTATTACTTGCCTAATTGTTAATAAAACATTTATATAGTAACCCTTACAATGTTGCAAGTTACTAGAAATGAATATTGCCCGTTACAAACAAATTGTCACTGTTACACAAAAGATACTTGGTGATACGAAAAAAATCGTAAGGCCAACAGAAAAATTGTTACGAGAACTAATTTCCATTTACTACACATTCTGGTAGTATTGTAAAAATATTTTTTTTCCGTGCACTACTATGTAACAAAGAGTTTTTCATAAACTAGTACTTATTTATCATCAGTCTGGTGGTGAAAGAAAACATCGTAAGGATGCTTTCTGAGGCTTGAGTCATGGGCTGACCATGGTCATGGGCTGACATGTCACCACGCACCGTTCCGTTAAGTAGTCCGAAACATTCACTAGTGAAAAGTAGTCGCCACTTATAATGGAACACCTCAACTGGAACCGTCTCATAATGCGTGGGCTTGACTGTATCTCTTTATTTTAATGATGTAAGATCACAAATGAAGAAAAAAAATAACACAATTATACGAGAAACACAATATAGGTATATTCAGCCTGTAATTTTTTAAAATTTGAGATGTTATAAGAGGGACGTATTTCCAGTCATATGATTTCGTATGAAATATTTCTTACTGTCAACACGTCGAGAGACTCTATGCTTCGATGAACATGACGTCCAACCCTGGTAGCGGAAGAACTCAACGAATATAAGTCTCTAGAATTTGATATTTTTAGATAAACAATTTTATAGATATTGCCTAGTAACGCTGGTAGCGTGCTTGAATAAAATACTTGATAATATAGAATTTCCCGGACGGTTTTTTGAGGGTTGCATTTTTCCTTTCGTGAAGCGGAATAGAATTTGAGGGATAAAATTCTCATCATGGATGCAGGATAACTTGATTACACATTACATCAATTATCTTGCACTTAGAGTCTACTCTTTGGGTTGAATATTTAAGGTTAGATTAAGGTTCATCATCATTATCGTTTCTGCTATAAGATGACAACTGCAGAAAATTGTCTGGTTAGCCATGTTGTCTTTCGGAGAGACTTGACTGAATGCGGCTTGCAACTAGCTGGTTACAATTACATGTTTAGTTCAAAAACATTTTACATTTTACGCCGGTTGTAACTACTTCCATTTGAAATAGCAAAATGAAGACCGTGAATCTGCATATCTCACCAATGAGTTGTTTATAGCAGTATAATTGTCTTAAAATCTTAGAGATTTACTTGTACCATCATCCTATCAAATTGCACTGTCAGACATAACCATCTGGTGAGTCGTAGCACAGGTTTGGGTCTTCAGAATTTCGTGTTAATTCTTCAACATCTTCAAATCATCGGGGTGGGATCTGCCGCTACGTAATTTATGGTATTGACTCGCTGGAGAAGTTATTGGTCAACATGATAAGTCAATCACAGATGATGGTGAGTCGTAGCACATGTTTGGATCTTCAGAATTTTGTGTTCATCCTTCAACAACTTCAAATCATCGAGGTGGAATCTGACGCATATATCTATGGTATTGACTCGCCGGAGAAGTTATTGGTCAACATGATCAGTCAATCACAGATGATACTCTTTGTAGATTTGATAATTCAAAGAAGATTTTGAGGTTCGCATAGCACGGTGAGCAAAAATTGTGCAGAATATTTTTTGAAGAATTATTATTCTATCAAAGATCTGTCGAAACTTAGGCAGACAAAACGGAGTCGCGTCTGTGAGGATTTGCTGTGTGCTCACGAATTCCCTATTTGCATTTCCTGATGTTGCCGCATGCATACAGAATGCATATAGAGGGAATACGGACAAGTTTGTAGCAGACGTGTTTCGTCCGGTCCAAATTAAGGAACCACGGCGAGGGGAATTTTCAAAAAATATTTTTTGTATTTTTCCTACAAGGCGCATTCTAAGCCTTGCTGAGGTCCTTGCTTCCAGGGCGTCCATAATCCAGTAGTTTTTTTGAGTATTTTCTAAGTCACAGGATAGGGTCTGGAGATAGCTGTAAAACCATTGTCTGTTTGCAAGAAAACTTAATTAAGTCATCGGCATAAAATGTTGAAATAACCTAAATAAGCTTGTATGGAAAATAAATGCTTCCATTAATAAAATTTATTGACAATCCTAAAACTAATAGGTACTTCAGTAAAGCTCGGGTATTCAGTTGGCAATAATCGTGAGTAGACCTTCTGAGTAATCCGGTTATGAATTCTGTAACGAACAACGAAAAATAATGTTTATGAAACAAGCTTATTGGATTGTGTATTGTTTGTATCAAAGATTTATTCTAGCTTAGAAGTTGCAAACGATTAGTCTTGAGAATTTTAGAGACTTTACTAAGTATTATATTATTTATAAGTAGCAGAGTAAGCTAGAGGTAATTAGTATATTATCCATAATACACACTATTATGTATCTCACATTGTCTCTTTTATTTATTCGTTTCGATATTAGTTTCATAAACTAGAGTTACTCGTACTGCAACCGTGAAAATAATTTTATACTTTACTTCACTCACATATAATTCTGAGGAGCATACTATACTTTTGCTGTCTTCTAATCACCCAAAACATTTGGATGATCAAAGGATCCATTTTTAGTGCCCGTGTTAACTGAGAGGGGCTATAGTAGTCTCCATTCAGAAGGAGATCTGTGAGAGATCACACATGTTGACCACTGTTGAAGCATGGATAAATCTATTAGCTGTTTTAACACCTAGCGGTGATAGCCCGGACGGTTAAAGAGCCTGCCTAAAATCAGTAAGGCTCGGGTTCGAATCCTGGCATGTACCAATGAGTTTTTCAAAAAAAACTTACGTACATATTTATCACTAGCTTGACGGTGAAGGAAAACATCGTGAGGAAACCCGCAGGTCTCAGAATTAATTCTGGGACATGTGTAAATAGACCCGGTCCGGCGATAGGCTCACCACCTATCACGTTTAGGGGTCCAATATATCTCGTGAAATGTGGGTATTTCCAGTAATGGAATACCTCTGCCTATCCCCTCGGGGATAAAAAAGGCGTGAGATTATACTTACCTATACTGTTTTAACAACAGTTTTACCGAGCTTCGAAATGCAAACGATGGTCTCAGTTTTCATTACGTTTCAGCATAATGTTCGGTCCGGTAAACTATGTTAGATGCGGCTTGAAATATACTGAAATCTGGATGGTTTTATTATCTCCCAATTGGCAGAGAGCCAGCATGAGCTGTTATACTCGAGTATACTACAATAATTGTATCCAGGTCATTCTTCGGGTTGTTATAGGTATGATAAATAAATACACATTGTTCTTCTATGTGTAAAACAGGTAGAACCTGTTTAGCTAAACATTAAATCCTACCAAAAATGATATAAATACTATTTTTCTGGAAATATATAAGAGTATATTTTAATTATAAATATATAGGACGAGAGCTAGACCAAAAAAACATGGATGGATTGTGTGAAGGATGATATGTGCAAGAAGCAAGTAACTGCGAAGATATGACGGTCGATAGATCTAAATTTAATCAGAAAATATACTGCGCCGACCATAAAAAAAAAACAGAAAAGGGCAAGAAAATGATGGTATTTTTCACGAGAAACGATCGTAGGCTGATAAATATTTTGTATTATTTCATATTTAGAACACAGTCATTTGAAAGAAAGAAAGAATCTGATTTGGATAATTTTCTAGGACATGGAACAGTGTCTAATATAAGCATTGTAAATCTATTATATCGTGGCGTCCAGAGGTGCGGTAGTTTGTCAAATACCTGTCAGCACATTTGGTTGATCAAAGGATCTGAAATAATCAGAAAAAAAAATGTTTGCACTTCTACTGTTCCACGCAGTTTCACCATGAAGGACATGTTTAAAATATTTGTTTGTTTGATTTTAGTGAGACTACCAATGAAATGTGGATCTGTTAAGACAAGGTATTTATGCTAATAAATGTAAATTAACCACAGATTAATTTATATCGCGGAGTACATAGCAATAATGGGTTATTCCGAATCAATCCCTTGTGCATTTCGTTCCAGAACATTCCAAATCTAATTCTGTACACGACGTGTTTACTGTTTAGCTAATGTGACGCAGTGAGATCCAATTCCAATTTCCAACTTAGTGTGTTACCTACAAGCATGCACTATTATTAAATGCAACGATACCAAACTTATTATGATAAAGAGTTATGTTAAGACAAGATTACCAAATCTTCAAATCTTTTCATTTTTGACAACAGGATCTGAAAGTAAATCTGTATCAAAAGTAAGAATGAAAATTATAAATGTTTTTTAAATATTCAGTTAATAAGCCCCCAGGTCTTATGTGTTTAAAATTTTAAAGAATTAATATTCATGACAACTGTATGAGCTACAAGAAATACAAAAATGTTATAGTTTTAAATTGGTGGAAGGTTCGCATGTTCGTGGAAGGTTTGAGTTGCCAAAATCATTTATTTAAAAATCATTACAATCTTTACACAAATCTGTCTTTAGAACACTAAATTATTATTTCTTTTTCAAAATTACCAATCGAATAAAGTTTAATTAATCATGCAAATTCCATTTCATTCACCTCACTGTGGGAATTAATTTTCCCTTTTAATGCATCCTTGAGATTCTATTCCCAATTTCTTTGAATTTCGGATTTTAAATATAATTCTTCTTCATGGTTTCCGGACAGTATTTTGAGTTTACTTCGAATTGGGTTGCATTTATCGCTGTTTTCAACGACAGTCCTACGCCTCTACATTGCAATGTTTCGTTGTAGTTGTAAATCTTTGTCACACAAGAATTTGAATGTGTTGTACTAGTGACATTGGTTCGAAATATCTATAGGTTTAAGCATTTGGGAGTGTTCGTTAACCTATTAACATGCAAAACAATAGCTGTTTTTTTTTACCTCGACCATAAAGCCCGTAAATTAAGTGTCCAGGATAGTGACTCTGGCTATCTACTTAATGACTTTTAACACCTTATGCGTATCTACATTCTACATGAAGTGAAGTGAAAAAGGCAAGGCGTGAAAATTTTTTTAGTACTGCCTATCCTTTGTAAATAAGCTATGTAAATGCAGCCCTAAAACTATGTAAACTAGTTCAGTTTTGAAATGCAAATACGTAATAAAAATATTTTTCTGAAAAATAATACCACATAATTCAACTTTCTCTGTTTCATTGTTTTATGTGAATAATTTATGACCATAAAGATACGCAATAAAATAAAAAAAAAGCACAAAAAAGGCAGACAAAAGTGTGGAACATCATTTAACGAGAGAGGGTTCCGTATCTAAAGTACTGTTAATTTATAACCGTGTCATTGTTATTTTTTGTTACCATTCATCTTCTGATAATTGGCATTCTTGTCAACGCTACTGTGTAGGCTTGGGTTAGTAACATTTACTTCTTTGCCGCAATTTAACAATGTCATGTTTGTACTATTTCGTACTTTCCATTAACTTAATTTGACAATAATAACAAGACATTTTTTTGTCCAGAAACAAGTTTTCTTTTTATTTCATAATGTATAGGTACCTATACCTATATAGATATCTTATTTTAGAGCTTTATAAGAGCAGTGATAGCCTTGATGGTTAAAGAGCCGGCCGAAAATCAGTGAGGCTCGGGTTCGAATCCTGGCATGTACCAATGAGTTCTTCAAAAACTTACGTACATATTTATCACTAGCTCGACGGTAAAGGAAAACATCGTGAGGAAACCCGCAGGTCTCAGAATTAATTTAGAGACATGTGTAAATAGACCCGGTCCGGCGATGGGCTCACCATCTATCACGTTTAGGGGTCCAATGTATCTCGTGAAATGTGGGTATATCCAGTAATGGAATACCTCTGCTTACCCCATCGGGGATGAAAAGGCGTGAGATTCTACTATTATACTTATATCTTATTTTATATTAGGACTAAACATTTTTTTTTTAAAAGGAAACTGACTACTAGCAGCGACTACTAGCTGATCAACGGAAACCGAAATTTTGCACAAAGGATCTTCAAATGATTCAGGACAAAGAAGGTATTTTTGTAAATCCTCACGGGAACGGAAAAAAAAATTTGGTGGTGTGCCATATTTACGCACTATCTATTCGACACATTTAAGCTGAATCGGCATGTATGTCTACTGTACTACTTATACTATGGCTATTTATGATAATAACAAAGTTGACTGTTGTGGCGTAAGTTCTAAGGTCTGAAGAAATATGAACTCAAAACATGTGATACCCCGTAGGCACTCTGTTTCTTTTATATAAAGGAACGCCGAAATGTTTCCATCTTATTACATTCGTTAGTTGCGAATTCTCGTGGTATAATGAAATGAATGGGGCTGCGTGGAATGTTCAGAATGTGACTCATTATACTTTATTTTTCGACTTGTAGCTGTTTATTTTATGTGAATAGTCGCAAGGGGAATGTGTGATGAATATATCGAGTGTCTACCTTTTTGAAATTGTACAAAGTAACAGCTATGTGATAGTTTCATTATGGGATTTGCGTTCAGAAATAATCGAATTCTTGTTTATTCTGTAAAATTATTCAGAATGCGTGTAAGTGCAGAATTCTATTTATTTATTTATAAATAAATAAAAATCATTTATTTCAGGCAACCTAATATATATATGTAGATATTATTGGAGAAGAATTTTAACGATCGGAAAACGTATAAATAGACCCAATCTTCTACTATATAAAAATAAGTCGGGTTTTCCTTCCTGACGCTATAACTCGAGAACGGCTGGACCGATTTCCACGGTTTTGCATTCGTTGGAAGGGTCTTGGGCTGTGTGAGGTTTATAGCAAACAAAATTCAGCATTGCACCCGTGCGAAGCCGGGGCGGGTCGCTAGTTATCTAATATTAATATTTTCATTTAAGTCATTTATTTACCTGCATATCTATACATGCATGGTCCCGCTTATGTATACTACTAATCACTACGTAGTATAAAACAAGGTCGCTTCTCTGTTCCTTTATCCCTATGTCCCTATGTATGCGTAAATCTTTAAAACTACGCAACGGATTTTGATGCGTTTTTTTAATAGATAGATTGATTCAAGAGGAAGGTTTAGTATTAGCTTGCACCCGTGCGAAGTCGGGGCGGGTCGCTAGTATAATTATAAACGCGAAAGTTTGTATGTATGGATGGATGGATGTTTGTTCCTCTTTCAAGCAAAAACTACTGCACGGATTTTAATGAAACTTTACAGTTATATAGCTTATACATCAGAATAACACATAGGCTATATTTCTATATTTTATCCCTATATTCCCACGGGAACGGGAACTACGCGGGTCAAACCGCGCAAAACCGCTAGTACTGATATCGTATACAAAAACCTCATTTATCATTTATCGCTCTCTTTATTCGCGAAAACCTTATCAAATCCGTTGCGTGGTTTAGGCGTATTTACAGATAGAAATCGAGTAAATTTTATAGTGGCTCGGGCAGACGTTCTTCTGTCACCCGATAAACCAACCAGGGACACTCATCTCGAAGCTGGCTACCAAATCTAGCTACGAAGTGGGACGAAGGGCTTTAAACCACACAAAAAATTATCAAAATCGGTCCAGCCAGACTGTGTAGGTACTCGTAGGTATGTAGATATTGAAGATTATTTGGAATCAATACAAAAGGAACTTCTCACAAAATCTTATTACTGTTTGATATTTCGATTTCTTTCGATACATTGTAGCGACCATGTATCATTTCATAAATGTATATTATTATCTAAACTAACCTAAAAGAACAAATTCTAAACAATGCCACACTTCCAAAGACCAGTAGTTCTAAAAGATTTATGCTGCATTTCCCAAGAGTTACTTTGCAAAACGCTGTGCAGGTGACGTCAACATTTCCGTAAAGTTAAATACCTATTTACATAATGCCACATTTCCCCGAGTCACAATACAATACACTGCTTTTACCCATCCCTGGCCTTTTCCCTGTACAACCATGATCCTTTCCTTTATTGACCTCGAGTACTTGCTAGAACCCCTTTCTTGTGTGTTATGATAGGAGTGGAGCCGTTTTAGTTTATACGATAAATTTAAGTGAGTAGGTACAAGTACCATAGAGGTAGAGCTTGCTTTTTGTTGGTTTTCCGCTTCTTTTATTTTATTTACTCAATGAAATTCGATGTCTATACTTGTAATATATATTGTGCGCACTATTTAATGGCGTCGTGTAACAAACCTATCGTAATATTGTGTTTTTATTATTTGAGATTGGAGCATTTGGGAAAATATAAGGTAGTGTATCAGTTAGGTAGGTACAATGTTGTTTAAAAATGTCTTACAAATCCAAATTATCAATTTATCTATGAAAACCGATTCTGCTCCCTCGAACCTGAATGTTAATATTAAGCTGCCATGGATTATAGGTATAATAGGATTTTGTACCTACACCTTAAATTGTAATACAGGTAAGATTTTTAATTTATTTTTTATTGTATAGGTGGCAAACGAGCAGACGGTTCACCTGCTTGTACCTAAGCGACTACCGTCGCCCATGGACACCTGCAACTCAAGAGTCACAAGTGCGTTGCCGACCTTTGAGGTGGGAGTACGCTTTCTACTTGAAGGTTTGACGGTAGAAGAAAGGATAGGTTAGAAGATAGGAAGAACGTATCGGTCCGGAAATACCACTAGTGACAATTTGTTAAACAGATCGGTTGTAGGCAAAAAGTTTCGTGAGAAATTTAGGGGAAAGTACTTCTAATTAATAACTTTTTCAAGGGGATCAACTCCTATCATATCCTAAATAAACAGTTTGTTTGGCCAAGTAGGCTAGGTAGCACTTTGCATACTTATCTTGCTTGTGTGTAGAATTCGGCTGGAAAAGCGAGTTTTTAAAAAACTTACGCATATTATTTTAATAAGTAGTTCGACGCTAAAGAAAACCATCTCTCTAAAATTGCCTCTGATTACAGATTTGCTCCAGTATTTTAAATATTTTATAAAAGTAGGTACCGCAGAACGAATTGAATTGCAGAAGCGATGGATTGTCCATCGTGGACCGGTTAACGGACTTTTAGTGACGGGCCTGTTGGCTCAGTTGGTAGCGACACTGCCTCGGAGGTCGCGGGTTCGATCCCCGCCCGGGGCAAACATTTTGAGTGCATGAATATGCTGTTGGATTCGTGTCTGGGTGTTTCATATTTATTTAAGTACGTTTATCAGTTGTTTAGTACCCATAGTACAGCCTCGGCCTAGTTTAACTGAATAACTGTGTGTGAATTGTTTCAAAAATTTATTTATTAGATATTATTATTAGTTGTTTTCGTGTTCATTGAAAGATGGTGTTAAGCTAGTGGCCACCTAACTGTCTGAATTTTTCAACATATACCCATGGCATAACAACTTCCATTGTACGTAAAAACAACAAAAACAAGGAAACGTTGTCACAAGTAAACTGCTATTAGGTGTACAGCGTAGGTATTCACGGAGACTCGATACCGTTTCCGTTCGATTCAGATCGAGTGAAAAATTTTCCGATGTCGAATCTATCGACTTCGGAAACTTTATTCTAGGCGTTTCTGACAGCCACGGAAAATTTTCCGAATCCTTATGTCACATATGATATTAGTTTTCAATACCAACATCAGCCCATCTCGAAAGTTTTCGATACCAACATCAGCCCATCTCGAAAGTGTTCGACAGATTTTCCGATATCGAATATCGAAGCTCCCTGAATACGCCTGCTGAAATCAAAGCGGCCATTACACTGTACCTACGTGTGCGGAGTTAGCAGAAATGGTATGCCTCTGCTAATCCCCACGGTCATAAAGCTTCTAATTTCAAACAGTATAAGTACACGTGTAAAGGTAAAGCGTACATATACCTATGATGTTGTATCATATTTTATAGGAACACCATAAAGCTCTTCCGGTCGGCAAGTTAATAGCAAATGATACTCATATTTCAGTTTGTACAAAAGCGATGACATCTAAGAACGACATTGATCCTAATGGTTGTCAAAAATAGCCTCTTTATGTTGGTGGTAATTAAGACGTAGGACGGAAGTATTGTTTTTATAAGAAAAAAAATCTTTTTGATTTCAGAATAAAAAATAAAAAACTTTTTTGATTCCAGAATATTATACATACATAAAGGGCTGTAAATGTGTAATCCATCAATATTTTTAGCTTTAAGTGATATCGGGAAAAACTAAATGTTTAAATTTTTGACCGACTGATTTAGAAAGAGGGTAATGTTTTTATATTACAATATCTGCTGTAATATAGCATTTCTTATCAATAATATGTTGTACCCTGCAATTCTGGCCGCGTAAGCAACGTTCCTAATAATATATGTTACTCCTAGAAAACTAAGCTTTTCATTGGTGTTTTTTTTTGTTCGAATCCAGCCCCCCTAGCCAAGTGGCATTGCACAATCTAATCGAATGTTCTTATAGTATGTCAAGTATGGGATTGACATAAGCACTTGCCAACGAACGCTAACGCTAATGTCAATCCCATACATGTCAATCTAAAAGAATTATTCGATTAGATTCTGCAATGCTACTTGGCTAGAAGGGCTGTTGTGTACCATAGAGATTTCAAAAAAGCGTATGTACCTACATATTTCACTAGCTCGACGGTAAAGGAAAACATCGTGAGAAAGCCCGGCAGGTTGCAAAATTTATTCTGAGGCATATGTAACAGACCTGGTCCTTCGATTGGGTCACCAGTGTCACCACCTATATCACGCTTAGGGGTCCAAAGAAGATATTGATTAAACTTGGGTCTTTCCTGAAATGGATTACCTTATCCAACCCCCTCGGGGATAAAATGCGTGAGATTATTCTATTATTTATCGGTGTAGCGAATTAGCAGTGAGAAAAAAACGAACGGAAAGACAATCAGGCGATTATCTATGCTTTAAACAACGCACCCACGTTTCCGTGTTGTCTCATTGGAGCTTCAAGCATTTATTTCTGCACATACGACCCATCTCATTGCAAATCTTTGCGAAAACTTTAATCAGATACGTCTGAAAAATAGCGGCTATTTGTAAACGTCGCCGCAAAATGCGTGAGCCCGCCTCAACTTTTTACGGAATACAGAATACACAAGCGGTTTGGCAAGAAATCCGCAACTGCTGAGTACGCGCTATCAAAGTGCACGAGGCTTTATCTTTTTGCTGTTTCAACTTGCGTAGTTGTTTCTTTTGCAGCACAGATTGTCCTGAAGATGTTACGTTCGCTTTTACAGCTACTGTACGACTTATGTTGTCTTTATTTAGTCTGCTGCAGTGGTACTACAGATTTTTTAAATTTGTATTTCTTTTGACTTCCAAATACAATTCGTGTGAAGATGTACTCAAACTTTGGTAGTGTATGTTGTTTACTTAGATGGGAGCCAAGAGGCATTGTACTAGCAATCAGAATGATCTTGTAGATTGACAATGTATTGGATTGACGCACTCGCCAACGAGCGCTAATGTTAACTTGGCCTTGTCACTGCCCATTGCGTAAGTATTTTTTTAAGGGTTTTTCGGACTAGGGAAACCCCCTGGCCCTAGAATTCGTTCTAAATTATGTGTGTGGGTTTTGTTTACAGGGTGACCAGTCACATGTAGGGGTATTAAAGATACATTGCTGAGAAGTCGATTTTTTCAGGAATTGAATATCTTCACCAAGTCCGTCAGGGATAAAGAGTGAGCATATATTTGTTTACTTAGGTACTTTTGTATAACAGTTTTGTTTATTTTATCAATAATTTTCTATAACACAACAGAAGGTAAAACAGCTTTGTAGAAGAAGCAAGTACAGTTTCAGGGTACTACTATACGTTTAAATATATCTGTAAAAAATGAGAGAGATAGGTAATATTGCTTAGATAGTTAGTTGAGTAATAATGTTGATTCATGCTGTTCACCAAAGTTTAGGTCTGTGTGTACAACAGCTCAAGATTGAGGCGCGCTATGCAGATACCAAGTGATTTATTGTCACTTTTTTCTTGTTATAATAAACAACAATGGCCGTGGAATTTACGTGATGAATTCAGGGATATTTCCAACGGATTTCTGTCGATTCATGGGAAATATTGAGAAACTTCTATTATTTCGGAGTTGAATAAAGATATCTGGGTATTGCGTGCAATGTAATTATTCTTCTTTACGTTGAAATATATGATTTGTATAAAAGGAAAATATGTTATATCAACACCACGCTAAAGTCGATATTAAAATTTTTCCGTCCGATATTTATTTCGGGTTTCTATTTTGGCCTCGTAAAGGGTGCCTCTGTCTTTTGTTTAACGCTCCAATTTCAATTGAAACAATCATTGGTGACAGCAGCAGATTTTCAATTTCGATTACACGAAAAAAAATACTTCTTTTATTTAAAAACTGCACTCTTATTGAGACATCTGTTAGACAGGGTGGAGTTTTTAACGCCATCTGGAGGAAAAGTACTGTACATGCTGGAGATAGACAATTTTACTCAAAGGAAACATTCCTTTATTTTTAAAAAGAAACAGAACTGCATTCACAGATTTTCAAAAATTCGCTTGCCTCACCCGTGAATCGAACCGGGTAAAATCCGAAAAAAATAACATCCTGTACTTTTACAGCATCGATCGATAGGGTCAATCATAAGGATCAAATCTCTCTAACAAACGTGGTAAACACAAGGAAAACCATGAAATCTAAACTTATAAATTCTATGGCATAAGATAAAGCACTTTTTCATACCATCTATTCGAAAAGTGACGTTTTGGTCCTCAATAACAGGGATCAAAGTATAATAAGTATTTTCCGATAGGATTTTAATAAGTGCGAATAAAAGTGTTTTGAATTTGGAATTAAAAATATCCCGCAACATTCTTAGCCAAAGAGATTAACAAAATAAGTTTGCATTTAAGGTTGGCGCCACTGTAGCTTAAGTACTATAACAAAACATTAGTTCCATTTTTCGCCGCATGACAACTCATAGAGTAACTTATATGCTGACAAGGCTGAATGGGGTTTGATGGCTGTGCCACACTCTCAGAAAAATTGCTGTGGCAATGCGCGCGCTTTCATACTTATTTTTCACATTTTACATTTTATTTTACGCCAAATTTTCTAATTCCGACATCGAATTGTTTGTGTATTTTATATTTGTAGCAGTGACTGCAGTGATAGTTAAACACCGAAAAATATTTAAAAAAGAAGCAAACAATGTCATCAACAATTTTTCTCATAGAGAGGTATGAAAAGCAGAGTGTATAATTCGGTCGCAAAATTATTTTTACCTTGGGCTACGTACTTTAAACCCCTCACTTCGTTCATGATTCTACATTAGAATCCCTCACTATGTTCGGGATTCTATATGAATAGAATCATTCACTATGCTCGTGATTTAAAAAAACGCCTTCGCCGTAAAAATATAGTTTTGCTCCCTTATGACACAATCTACTATTACTCAATGGTCCATCAGATTACTTATTTAGGAATTATTAATTAACGAAGAAATTTTAAGATATTGCATTTTGCAGTCTTTGTAATGCTGGCTGAACACAAAATTTAAATATGAAATATAAGATCTGCGGGTTTCTTGACGATGTTTTCCTACACCGTGTGATAGATATAGTGATAAATATTTACATAAGTTTTAAAAAACTCATGGGTACATACCAGGATTCGAACTTGAGCCTCACTGATTATCGTCATGTGAAAAAAGCTCTTTAACCCTAAGGCTATCACTGCTTTTTACGGTTTATATTACGGTTTTACTGTATTTTTTTACTGTTACAGATGATGCTTTGTAAGTTCTGAACCAGGCTTAACATTTTTAATAGTTTCAAATTACGCCTTGCTTTAGTTATATTGTTCGTGACTACGTTGCGTGTAACATACTTAGAATTTTGAATCTGTTCTACATAAATTCAGATCTCTACATTAATTATGCAGTACATATTTTGCAAGAATGAAAAAGTAAAGTTTAACGACGCAGACGAATAACAGAACGTCCATTAGCTTAGTTGGTAATGCAAATCTACCTACTTTCACAGTACTATTTAAGAATTTTCTTTCTACTTTAATAGCATTGCGATTATATTGTACAAATAGCTGTTTCGAGACTTCGTTCGCGTGGAATTTGGACTAGAACCTAGTATCTTTTTTCACGTTTTTATATTATCCCGTGAAAATAATAAATTTTCCAGTGTAAAAAACCCCTATATGTTGACCCAGTTACTCAGTGATCTCTACATTATATTTAATCAAAATCAGTTTGTAGTTTTCCTGTGATACGTGCTGGTTTGTTTGTTGCTTGTTTTGATATATATGATTCATTACCGCAAATATATATAATTAATTAATTATACAGACTCGTTACAGTTTTATTATCTGTATGGATTAGTATAGGTAGAGAATTTTTGACGTGACAACGTCTTATAAATTGATGGAGCCGGTGACGTATGTGTCGTTCCAGTGCAAGCGAGAGCGCGAAACGAGCGACAAAGAGGCACAATCCATTCCATCAGTATTTTCTTACGACGTCACGTTCAACTATCGTTAGTAAACCGACTTGACAGACAACCGATTTTTTTTAAAGGTAGATTTGTTGTAGAATACTCTATAAAGCAAGATGTATTTACGGACACAGCCAGTTTACTTTTCAAAGCAAAATAAAATTACCTAACAATACAATTTTAAGGAAGCCTGCTGTACTTAGGTACCTACTTACTAACTTATTAAATTATAAATCTAAGCAACAATACATCCAATATAGACAAACTCGGTTTTGTTTATAAATTTATCTTGATAACATATCTCGGAGTCTTGAAAAGACGATGATACATAAATTTGAGTAAATGCAATCTTGCTTTTATTATATCCATTTATGTACAGATTCGTGGCACAGGAGCCGTATGAAAGCAGCGTTTCCCTTGATATAAGACGGTTTTAAGTAAATTGTCCTCCTTCTCAATTTGTCAGCGAATTTTGCCGTTTGGGGCCGGAATCGGATTACTTTGGGAAGTTTTGGATGTAAAAATTGTTTCATCTCGTGTAAAGTTGCGGCCATTAGTCTGTATTATTACTTTTCCGTCTCTTCGTTCTTGAATATAATTGTTAGGTCTTTAAATTACGGCTTCCTTTGCGTGGTGAGATTAGCCTGTGAATTATTACAATTCTCAGAACTGATTTGCTGTAGGATTTGTACAGGGTTGTTGTGGGTTGTATCAGGGTCTGGTACTTCCATTATTTCCACAACTTATACTTATCTTCACGACGAGATACGTATTGAGTAAGGCTTTAGATATGTTTTTTTTTATATAAATTGTGAGACACAATTCACACACACGGTTATTCAGTCCCAAACTAAGCAGAGCCTGTACTATGGGTACTAAACAACTGATAAACATACTTAAATAAATATTAACACCCAGACACGAATCCAACAGACATTTTCATGCACACAAATATTGGCCCCGGGCGGGGATCGAACCCACGACCTCCGACTTAAAAGGCAGGGTCACTACCAACTGAACCACCAGGCACGCCCGATGATAAGTCTACATAGGCTGTATAGTTTAGATTTAATTATCAGTGGTTATCGTTCACATGGTACAAATAACAAATAGCTCGTACCTAAAAGCTAACAAGATAAACGAAAGCAAGTTTTTTTTAATAATCCCTACTTTTTGTCATTTAGAGATATACACTCAATTCAAAAGTTTAACAACTGCTACCAACAATATATTATACAAGTGCGCAACCACAATTTTATCTCGAATTATTAATATTTAAGATCCCTTTTTTCGTATGCGAACTCAGACAAGCGATTAACAATTTCTCTCACTAAGAAAACCACTTAGCTACTTGTATTTTTTCAATTCAAGCAAAAAATTACAATATTGAAAATCATTTTAACATTTCGGTCGAAACATTCGAAAGCACTCAGATAAATATTTCACTTCGAACGGCTAGAACAACCTTATCCAACCAAATCCCTGAAAACGCTTCATCTTGCATCTAAAATCCGCATTCATGCTTCTGTCGTCTCTTAGAAAGAGAGTGCTCTTTTACTCGCTTGCGATGCGCTAAAAGAGTAGTTACATCGTAGGAGTACAAAGGCGTTTGGCTCATTGCTGCAAAATGCAAAGCTTTGGGCATTAGCTTCTTTCGTCTAAGTAGGTATAGATAAAACTTGAGAAAGAAATAAGTACTGATTCTCCACTTCAATAGTACTTATACAATGTTATATTCGGATGGTAATAATATGTTAACAAAATATAATGAAATTGATCGGAATGCTCCAGGGTTGTGGTCCTCTGGTGAATATGGAAATAGTGGCCGAACAATCAAATACTTGGTATTGTAGAACAAACTAAGAAAAAACAATTTAGGGGACGATCGATATTTAAAAGGGATTCTAATAATGAAATAAAGACATAATAAAGATAATAAGACATGGAAATACATCACCCATAAGCATAATAAAATGTGACGTGATATTTAAGTACATTGTCTATTTCTTGTTATTATGATGGGTTTTCTCGTGAATTCAATCTAGCCCAGAAGACGTAGATGATAAACTTATTTAGTTAAACCTGTAAGTGAATCTACTGATATAACCTCGTAAGTAACATTTCGACAGCAATTCTTTATATCTACTTACTGTACATTTATTTAATGAATTGAAAAATATTTTCCTTCCTTATATATTATATACTTTTTTTGAAATTTTTAATCCAATAATAAGTACCTAAGTAACATAAGTACGAAGTTTCTTATTCCGTTTTTTTTTTCCGTAGAGGCGGAAACTTAATAACTTTCTTTAATTTAATTGCATTTTTTTCATAAAAATCTAATTACGAAGTCTCTAAATAGCTATAGATATATAATTATAAATGAATATATGAATGACATAAGCTGTGGAAAAGTCACGTGATGTTTTAAGACCAATAAAATGCAACTAAGTAAAATTGACGCAACACTTCGAAGGAATATCGTTAGTAGTAGTATATTTACCTGTAGTTTTTATTAAGTTTTCCAGCCAAAAGGCGAAAAATGTTGTCGGTCGTCGTTGTCGGTCAAATAGAATGACAGATGTACTTATGGGATTTTAATATGCGTTTGACTTGTCATGCGCGCAGTAGGTACCTATCTAGTATTTCAACGCGACCAAATAAAATGGACGAAATGCTAATAGTAGATAGTCAATGACACGTAATAGTTTCGTCGCTAGTAGGTACTATTTATCATACTGTGGTTTCGTAGTAGGAAGTGAATAAAAGTTTCGTTTGCCACGGGCAGTTATAATGTAAGTAATGTACTCGTAAGTATAACAAGAGTCCATTTATGGAAGACTTTATCTTATTTGGAAACTAGCGACATAGGGATAAGGACATAGGGATATAGGGACAGAGAAAGCGACTTTGTTTTATACTATGTAGTGATAGTGAAGTGATAAAGGAATTCAGTCTGTCCGGAGTTCAATAGGTAGGAAATCAATTATTTTATTTATGAGTTGGTTAATTATTTCCTTTTGTGATATGAAAAGTCATTTATGTTCGAGTTTCGAGTGGTATGATGAATATGGAACTTTTAATAGAAAAAATGAATGTATTCAACCCGAGCACAAAATGGAATTTCTAATAATCGAAAATGAGAAATGTTACTACTTATAACATTATCGAATTTTTGCAGTATACATAACTCGTAGAAAAGATACCGACGCAGCAGAAAGGTACTCGAGTGGCGACACCACACACTGGTAAGTGTAGCGTAGCACGTGCACTTATATGGATAGTGTAATCTATATTCCCGTTGTCCCCATTTGCTGTATCCCCGTGATGGGGACAACGGGAAGAACGGGGAGAAAAAAATTTCTTCTCGTTTTTCTAATAATGTCAAAACCTCCCCATTCTAGGGATACGGCAGTAGTAGGGACAACGGTAATACTAATGTTTCGGGAAGGCCTATGTTCAGAAGTAGATGTTCTGTGGAATGATGATAATAATAATAATAATATACATATTGTAAAAAAACCTAACATAAGACCTAGAATAAATAAAGAGTATAATAATAAAATTTATTTAAAAAAGCAAATGAAACTCTTAAATCAAAACATGATGAAGACTTGAAGCCATTGGTGAAACATTAAGAACTTTATTCGACATTTAACTACACATTTATTAAACTTTGAATAGGTACAAAACAAGGGTAAATTCAGTTGATTTGTAACATTTTATTGAATTTTCAACTCTCTAAACTTTTGTACATGAAACACGTTAACAACATTCCAGATACCATTTGGGATTACGAATATACGAACACTTTTAAATTAGGGTACGCATAAAACAATTTGCTGCACAAAAAAGCCAATTTAGACAAAATCACTTTGCTCACGCACTTAACAATTGCTAATAAAAAAAAGGTTCACTGCGCTTTTATGAAGCGTTTGGACGCTCAGCAGAGGCTGTGAAAATTACTTGCTCCATTTAATCTCGTGTTTGCTTTAAACCGTCCCTTTATGAACCTATTTGGGGGTTTAGCGATATTTTAAAATTTACAATGCAATTTAGATAAAATGCGAATGTTACGACTAAGAAAAATACGTCGTCTAATTTTCAATCTTCTTTATGGTCGGAGTATTAAGTTATTAATTTGTTTGTTTTTTCTTTTTAGCTCGCTATCTCTCTGGTTTTTAAAAACTTGCCAGCAACATTTTCCTTCGTTACGAATGTCGGTTGTTCTTTCGTTAGTTTGTTTTTTATTTGCTAGAACAAAGATAATGTTGGATACTTTTAAGCAGTTATATTTTCGTATCTATCCAAAATATAACCTACAAATCTATATACAATATGTAACATAATAAGGTTCAGTATCAACTACATAATCGATTTCAGCTATTTTTGATACGTGTTAATTTTTTCCGAAAAAAGGAATTAGCATAAATGAACCTTACTATTATTGCCCTCTATTACAAAACTTAGTTTTTTTTTATATTAAAATACTAATTGGGTTGTATGAGGAGTTGCGTCTATTCTGTGACGCGTTGTATAAAGAGAAATCTCCTCTTTGACTGAGCTATCAATGTACACGTACAGCCTTAAGCTGTGTTTGTGTTGTGCTATAGGAAGAAATTGAGGTATTTTATAGGCAGACTAATAAAAGGATTTTACAGTTTCCTGCTGGAACAGTAAAAACTTAAGCAGTAACACCACAGGTAACAACGCTGGGACTGCTGAAATAGGTACAAATATATATGCGAATAGAAAAAAATATAAAAAAATAAATGTGTAAACTGTAAAGTCCTTATTACATACCATTATATAAAATTTATCGCATGACATGACAAATAATAATAAATACTTTGCAGAAACTAATCGCTTAACCCTGAAATTTTTAATAAAATTTATTGAATTTTTTTATCTTCTAGGTGTTTTATTAATTCCTACCTTTATTACGATCGCTCTTGACGTATACGCTACAATAGAAGCGTGAAACTTTGTATGTTTGTAACTCTCTCACAAAAAAAGACTTGAATGGATTTGGATGTAATTTTGGCATACAGGTAGTTTATAACCACGACTAATACACATTTTACTTTTTATCCCGAAACGCAGACAGAGTCACAGGTAAAACTAGTCTGAAATGAAAAACCAAAACTTTTTTAAGATTAGTTTTTGTAACCAGCTTCATTGTTACAAGTACCTATAATATTATTGATATCAGAGCAAGAAAAGCATCAACAATTATTTAACGCAACCTGTATTTTCGTTTCGTCTTTAGATAACACCACTAAATAGTGTAGCATATTCAACGCCTTCCCTCGCAAACATTTGAATAAACATAGATAAACGAAATTTGCATGCGAATATGCGATACAAGGTATATTCTGTCAACAAAGTTATTTAGGGTCGTTAACATTAACGACTGCCTCCGTCAACTGCTGCGCTTGCGTTTGTTACGATATTTCGGTAATGGCTGACATAATAGCGAACATCATGTCAGCAGTGGCATTTTCGATTCTGTTTCGGGGGAATTTTCAAGCGACAAAAAATCGAAGTTCGCAGTTTAGATTTTGATTCTATAATAAGAAAATAATCAACCCTAATAATCTCACGCCTTTTGTCCCCGAGGAGGTAGGCAGAGGTATTTCATTTCTGGATATACCGACTTTTCATCAGATATTCTTAGGATCCCTGAACGTGATAGGTGGTGAGCTAATCGATTTGGGTTGGTTATGTCGTAATTAGATCATTACCCTCCCATCCAGAATATTAAAAAAATAAAAAATAAACCGAGTCAAATTATCAAGTAATTTAGCTGTTCAATAGAAAGATAAAATTAACTACCTAGTACGTTATGACTTCCGCTTGAAATATTTTGGACAAATTATTTAAATATAAATGACGATTAGATAGTACCAGGAACCTATATATGGTAAGGCAACGCATAGAACTTCAATGCGTCGTTTGTCTGAAGCACTAAACAACTATAATTGTTGATCAACTGGTTAGGTAAACTGACATGGCCTAACGATTAGACAGTTGACATGACAGTGACCATAGCTAATAACTCAGTCGATGGGGAAGAAAGTAAATGAGCGAAGAATGGAGACTACGTAGTAAAAAATACAGCGTAGGTCATCAACTCACAAAGTGTACAGATGAATCAGGTGAAGGTCACAAGAAACCGCTTTAATAATATTGTTTTCGATGGATGGCTCTGAAAGATAATGGAAGATATGTTTAACAATGGATGTTATGTGAGTGAAATGACGTGATGTTAAAAAAAATGAAATGTGTTTATAAGCCCTGCAACCCGAGCATCATACAATTTCAACTTCTTTTCATTTGGTTGTAGGTATAAATATTAACTTAG
Organism: Ethmia dodecea; assembly: GCA_963855545.1. Classification (NCBI taxonomy): domain Eukaryota; kingdom Metazoa; phylum Arthropoda; class Insecta; order Lepidoptera; family Depressariidae; genus Ethmia; species Ethmia dodecea. The sequence continues at coordinate 11,631,722 of OY979446.1, read as the reverse complement.
GCTATTTGAAAATAATTTTGAAATTATTATACTATCAGCGGTTTTGAGTTGTTTTACCCGCATAAGTCCCATTTTCGATGGAATATAGGGATAAAATAAAGTCCACCCAGAAAATTAAGGATACGAAAGAATTTTTTAAATTGGTTCTCTAGTTTTTTAGTTTATTCTTTACAAACATACAAATCTTTCCTCTTTACAATATTAGTATAATGTACGTACATAAGTATAAAGTATGTAGTATAGAGAAACATCCAAAAGCGGCTTCGTAAATAATGAAAAAAATGAATTGTAAAATCGTCGCTTAAATTGACAATTGAAACATCCGCGAATGAAAAACTACCCAACGTATTTAAAAAAATAAATAATTTACAGTAACGTTAATAATTCCTGTTCATCGCAATCAATTGGCGTGGCCCATGACACGTTCTCTTCAGCACTACAGTTCTTCGCAGCGGCACAGTGCCTCCTCAATGAAGATTGGCCTCCGGATGCTGATGTAAAAGGTACATGTTTATTTGTGTTTCAACTTTTTTAGTCCTACAAATAATCGATGGTGGACAAATATTGTGTGTAAGACATCACAACAATAATTACATAATTTAAATCGTATTACAGATGGAGAAAATTTTGACTTTATCATTGTTGGAGCTGGATCAGCTGGTTCTGTGGTGGCCAATAGACTAAGTGAAGAACAAAAATGGAAAATACTTCTTATAGAAGCAGGCGATGATCCACCATTAGAAAGTATAGTAAGTATTCGTATACTACTTATAGATTAAACATAGGTACATATATGTTAAAAAGAACATTAATTTCAGATACCAAATCTACGTAGAAGACTTTATGGTACACGATATGAATGGAACTACAAGACAGTTAACAATGGGCGAACCAATCAAGCTATCTTGCGTGGATCTGTGGCTTGGCCTAGAGGAAAAATGCTCGGAGGCTGTAGTAGTATCAATGGTATGATTTACTATAGAGGTAGCGATCATGACTTCCAAGAATGGTATGATGAGGGCAACAAAGAATGGCACCCTGATATAGTTCATGATTACTTTAAAAAAGCAGAAAGTCTTCAGAATATACGACTTTTACAAGATGAAAGTGTAAGGAACTTTTACGGACACGACGGGCCTTTAACTATAAACAGAATGAACTACACGAATGTTAAACAGAGAGAGAAAGTGATTGAGGCATGGAATGAAATAGGATTCAAAAATGTTCAAGATTTAAATTCGGCAAAACTTTTGGGATCTGGCTTCACATTGGTAACTGCAGAAAATGGCAAGAGAGTTAGTACTGCTTCAGCGTACTTAAATCCTATAAAACATAGAAGAAACTTAAAAGTTGTAAAAAATACATTAGTTACGAAGATTTTGATTGATGAACTAAAAAAAAAGCGTACGGCGTTGATGTTTATCGTAAAGGAAAGAAAATGACGTTTGTTTCCAAGAATGAAGTAATATTAAGTGCTGGAGTTATTAATACTCCACAGTTATTAATGCTATCAGGAATAGGTCCTCAAGAAGAATTATTGTCAAAGAACATTTCATGCAAAGTTCATTTACCAGGCGTTGGAAAAAATTTACAAGATCATACTCTTATTCCTGTGTCTATTTATGGGAATGATACAGAGACAATAGATGAAATAGAACAGAAATTCGAAGCAATACAATATCTTTATAATCGTACAGGATATTTGTCTACGAGTGGTAACTTGGATGTGAATGCATTCTATTCATTAGACTCAAATGCAACATTTCCGGATTTTCAGATTCATTTAATAATTTTTCCCAAGGAGTCACAATTGGGTAAAATGTTTGGGAAATCAGTTGCAAACTATAAATCTTCCGTAGTAGAGTCAATTGCGCAGCAAAACCGTAATCACTCGCTTTACTTGTTCCTTTTCACGCTATTGCATCCCCTTTCAAGGGGTAATATTACTTTAAAATCGTGTAATCCTAAAGATCCTCCATTAATTAATGCGAACTACTTCGATGAACCCAAAGACTTGGAAATGTGTGTCAAAGGGATTAAAATTCTTACTAAAATTTTAAATACTAATTATTTTAAGTCCATTGATGCCTATTTAGGCAGAATGAGATGGCCAGCTTGTGATGTATTTATGGTGGACAGTTATGAGTATTGGAGATGTATTTGCATCAATATGGCGTTATCGATATACCATCCAGTAGGTACAGCGAAAATGGGACCTGATTCAAGTACTTCAGTAGTTGATAGTCGATTAAGAGTACATGGCGTTAGAGGTCTTCGAGTGATCGACGCCAGTGTAATGCCGACTGTAACCAGTGCCAATATTAATGCTCCAACGATTATGATAGGAGAAAGAGGATCGGATTTGATAAAACATGATTATCTTTTGGAGTAAGCAAATAATTTTAGAACATTTGAAGGATTTAAAAATAAAAAATATGCACTCTTTTAATCTATGCAAGGTAGATGTCCTGTGATTATGGATATTTACCGTAAAAAAAAATTGTATCCAAAGCCAATAATAAGTAAAATACATACCTAATTTAGAAAATATATAGATATATAGATACGTAATTTTTATCATTAGATAGGTTTTATTTTAGTTATGCATTGCAAAAAAATAATAATATATGATTGAAATAACCGTAGTAGAAAATTATAGCCGAAATGCATCAATGTAATAATTAATAACATTATTTAGTATTCATGGTGTGACATGCTATATAGGTTATTATATTAGAGTTATTTATTATGACAAAGTTTCTTTTTAACGCTAGAGCCACAGTACAGGGGTGAATACAACGTCAACACTTCAACACTTAGTTTGTTTTGTAAGAGCGATTCACTTGGCTGTACTTGTTAAAACAAATACAAAAAATAGGGATGATTTTATGTATTTGTGTTATAATAAGTTAATAAATAAAAATTTGATGACGATTTTATTTAGAGATTTTTTTATTCTTCGATATTATTTTTTTATTATCGTTATTATTCGATAGTACTGAGGGAAAATCGTCATGCGACAGGAAAATAGCCACTTTTCACGTTGTATGTCAGACCGACTGTTTTCCCTTTGTCTAGATTTTGTAAAACGTATAGAGAGCGCCATTGATGCGTAGAAACTGACATGATTAATACGGGGTCGGATGCTCTACGTTTATTGCTGACTCTGAACAAAGATATTGTATTCCAGTGTGATTTACTGGGATACAGTTTTCAGTGCCAGTTCTGTCATTGAATGACGGCTTTGGCTTTTATATACTGTTTAGTATATGTACTGCAGACATAATAATGTCTGCAATTTACAGGGTTTGAAAGAAAATAAAGCTAGCAAATTGGGTATCTCTCTCTCTCTATGAAATTTTGATGACTTTTCATAGGTTGATATTATCTCATACATATTGCAGAATATAAATAACAAAGCGTATTACGCTTTGCCAGATGTCAAAGACAACAATTGCGTGATCGGTAATTTTAGATCACATTTTAATCTGTATTTGTAATAATATTCTAACTATTAAGAAAATTACATGCTTGTTACATGCTTGCTGTCAACAAAGTTATTTAGGGTCGTTAACATTAGCTACTGCCTGCGTCAACTGCTGCGCTTGCGTTTGTTGCGATATTTCGGTAAAGGTATGATTCCGATCTCGGCAGCAAGCAGCAGTGCTGCCGCAGCACTACTGTTCCCCATACATTCTATATTGGTTTATATGAGATAATATTTCGAGCTCGGCAGCAATGCAGCGGCAGCACTGCTGCGCGGAAGTGTCGCCCTGACGCCGCGGCAGACCCGTAGAGATGCGTCCGACGCCATAGCGATAACACCTACCTACGTAAATTTTGGCAAAAAACAATGAATTTATCTGTTTCTTCTTTTTCCTCTTCCAATAATGTTAATAAAAGTTGGTCATCAATCGACATCTTATCAACTCAAAGCAAACCAGCGCGGCACGCAGCAATGCTGCGCAGCACCACAGTGGCAGCACTGCTGCTTGCTGCCGAGATCGGAATTGGGTAGTTGACAGCATCGAAATTAAATTGCGAGTAGTCATTCATTGAAAAGATTATCCCAAAACACCTCAAAATATGTATTTCGATTTTAAATTTACAATTATAGCAAATTTAAAACTAATAAAACAATCAAAAAAAGTGCTGCAATTGAGTACTAGAAACTATGACGTCACGGTTTGCTATTTCAGTACATTTTCCATACTAAAATTTCGTTTTGACAGATCGTAAAAAGTAACTGATTTGACTAGGTAGGACACAACCCTATTATACCTTAATGGCTGACATAATAGCGAACATCATGTCAGCAGTGGCATTTTCGATTCTTTTTCGGGGAATTTTCAAGCGACAATAAATCGAAGCTCGCAGTTTAGTTTTTGATTCTATAATAATAAAATAACTAATAATCTCACCCCTTTTGTTCCCGAGGGGGTAGGCAGAGGTATTCCATTTCTGGGTATACCCACTTCACCAGATAATCTTAGGACCCCTAAACGTGAGCCCATCGCCGGACCGGGTCTGTAACACATGTTTCAGAATTAATTCTGGGACCTGCGGGTTTCCTCACGATGTTTTCCTTCACCGTCGAGCTAGTGATAAATATGTACGTAAGTTTTGAAAAACTCATTAGTACATGCCAGAATTCTAACCCGAGCCTCACTGATTTTCACCATGTAAAGCAAGCTCTTTAACCGTAAGGCTATCACTGCTCTTGATTTTGATTCTAGAATAAAGAAATGTGTAAAATTTACATTCAGGGTCTTTTTTATTTAAAAGAGTATCTGACCTCTCTGACCTTTGGTTACATTATACACTGATATTAGTTACATTGTATCTATTTTGACTAATATCTAAATAGTATAAGTATAAATAGTTTCTGCCTTTAGCTGTTTCTTCGCTTGCCTATTATTTTTAAAAGTAAAAGAACATGACTTTTGCCGTTCCTACATGGAAATTTGATCTACTATATATTTTTTCAGTTTATCTACATTATTTAGGATCTAATCGTATTCTCTCATAAATAAAAAGAGGTAAGAAAAACTGCAAAAAATTCACAAACTAATTTTGTTACCTCCTTTTCGGATTGTTATGTCGTAATTAGAGCATCGCCTTCCCATCCAGAATATATAAAAAAAGAAAGAAACCGAGTTAAATTATCAAGTCATTTAGCTGTTCAATAGAAAGATAAAAGTAACTACCTAGTACGTTATGACTTCCGCTTGATTTAAATATTTTGGACAAATTATTTAAATATAAATGACAATGAGATAGTATCAGGTACCTATATAAGGTAGTCAACCCATGGAACTTCAATGCGTCGTTTGCCCAAAGTGCTAAAGAAATAAGTTGTAGATAGTGATGTCTTGGTACGTAAGTATTTAAATATTTAGGTAAACCGACATTTCCCAACGATTACAAAGCTGACGTGACAGTAAGCATTGCAAATAACTCAGTCGATGGGGTAGAAGGTAAATGAGTGGAGAATGAAGACTACGTGGTGACAAACAGCGCAGCGGCGAGGAGGAACACACCATGGTTTTTAGTGGGTATGGCAGCACTAGGCTGCAGAGCCCCACATAACCCCCGGCCCCCCCCGGGTCGGGTGCGTATGCAGAAATGCGTATGCATTTTGATTTTCCCTGGTAAAAAAAAGGCATGATGCGTCAATATTAGGCATACGATAAGGTATAAATAATAACTTAGGCTATTCGAAAATATTTTTGTAATTATATTTCGTAATTATATACTAAGCGGTTCTGCGCTATTTCACCCGTCCCGTTCTCGATGGAATACAGGGATAAAGTAAAGCCCATGTTTTGGAGTTTATTCGTTACAAACATACAAAAATGCAAATCTTTCCTCTTTATAATATTATTAGTAGGTATAAGTAACTAGTATATAATTATAGTATAGAAGTATAATAATGTGTGGTTAAGAAAATATTAATATGCAGAAACATCCACAAAAGGCTTCTTGAATATTATCGGCGCTTACATTAACAATTGAAACATCCGTCTGATATGTTAAAATAGCGAACTATCCAACGTGTATTTAAAAAAATAATAATTTACAGTAACGTTAATAATTCTTGTTCATCGCAATCAATTGGCGTGGCCCATGATACCTTTTCCTCAGCACTACAGTTCTTCGCAGTGGCACAGTGTCTCCTCAATGAAGATTGGCCTCCGGATGCGAATGTTAAAGGTTTGTGATTCTACTTTGTTAGCCCTACAGATAATCGATGGCTGAAAAATACTGTCTGTTAGACATTACTTCAATAATTGCATAATTGAAATCTTATTACAGATGGAGATAATTTTGACTTTATCATTGTTGGAGCTGGATCAGCTGGTTCTGTGGTGGCCAATAGACTAAGTGAAGAACAAAAATGGAAAATACTTCTTATAGAAGCAGGCGATGATCCACCATTAGAAAGTATAGTAAGTATTCGTATACTACATATAGATTAAACATACATATCTGATAAAAAAAACATTAATTTGTAACTCAATATTCTCAGATACCAAATCTACATGGAAGACTTTATGGTACACGATATGACTGGCACTACAAGACAGTTAACAATAGGCGAACTAATCAAGCTATCTTGCGTGGATCTGTACCTTGGCCTAGAGGAAAAATGCTCGGTGGCTGTAGTAGTATCAATAATATGATTTATTATAGAGGTAGCAATCATGACTTCCAAGAATGGTATGATGAGGGCAACAAAGAATGGCACCCTGATATAGTTCATGATTACTTTAAAAAAGCAGAAAGTCTTCAGAATATACGACTTTTACAAGATGAAAGTATAAGCAACTTTTACGGACACAACGGACCTTTAACTGTAAACAGAATGAACTTCACGAATGATAAACAGAGAGAGAAAGTTATCGAGGCTTGGAATGAAATAGGATTCAAAAACGTTCAAGATTTAAATTCTGCAAAACTTTCGGGATCTGGCTTTGCATCGGTAACTGCAGCAAATGGCAAGAGAGTAAGTACTGCTTCAGCGTACTTAAATCCTATAAAACATAGAAGAAACTTAAAAGTTGTAAAAAAAACATTAGCTACGAAGATCTTGATTGATGAACTAACAAAAAAAGCGTACGGCGTTGATGTTTATCGTAAAGGAAAGAAAATGACGTTTGTTTCCAAGAATGAAGTAATATTAAGTGCTGGAGTTATTAATACTCCACAGTTATTAATGCTATCAGGAATAGGTCCTAAAGAAGAATTGCTATCAAAGAACATTTCATGCAAAATTCATTTACCAGGCGTTGGAAAAAATTTACAAGACCATATTCTTATTCCTGTGTCTATTTATGGGAATGATACAGAGACAATAGATAAAGTAGGACAGAAATTCGAAGCAATACAATATCTTTATAATCGTACAGGATATTTATCTACGAGTGGTAACTTGGATGTGAATGCATTCTATTCATTAGACTCAAATGCAACATTTCCGGATTTTCAGATTAATTTATTTATTTTTCCCAAGGAGTCACAATTGGGTAAAATGTGGGGGAAATCAGTTGCAAACTATAAATCTTCCGTAGTAGAGTCAATTGCGCAGCAAAACCGTAATCATTCACTTTACTGGTTCCTTTTTACGTTATTGCATCCCCGTTCAAGGGGTAATATTACTTTAAAATCGTGTAATCCTAAAGATCCTCCTTTAATTAATGCAAACTACTTCGATGACCCCAAAGACTTGGAAATGTGTGTCAAAGGGATTAAAATGCTTACTAAAATTCTAACTACTCGTTATTTTAAGTCCATTGATGCCTATTTGGGCAGAATGAGATGGCCAGCTTGTGATGAGTTTATGTTGGACAGTGATGAGTATTGGAGATGTATTTGCATCAATATGGCGATATCGATATACCATCCAGTAGGTACAGCGAAAATGGGACCTGATCCAAGTACTTCAGTAGTTGATAGTCGATTAAGAGTACATGGCGTTAAAGGTCTTCGAGTGATCGACGCTAGTGTAATGCCGACTGTAACCAGTGCCAATACTAATGGACCAACGATTATGATAGGAGAAAGAGGATCGGATTTGATAAAATATGATTATCTTTTGGAGTAAGCAAATAATTGTACAACATTTGATAAATAAAAAATAAAAATTATGCAATAAATGCAGTATTGTAATCTATGCTATGTAAATGCATCCTGTGATTGTAAGTAAAATATTTGTAAGTAAAATATTGTTTTTGTTTTATTTCTATTTTCCTATTATGTACGTAGGTAACGCCAATTCGACATCAAATAAGGAAGTTAATCGTACCTCAGTAAAAAATCATAGAAAAAAGGTAACATCACTAGCTCGACGGTGAAGGAAAACATCGTGAGGAAACCCGCAGATCTCAGAATTAATTCTGAGGCATGTGTAACATACCCGATCCGACGATCGGCTCACCACCTATCACCTTTAGGGGTCGAATATTCTCAGGAAAAAATTATTATAAAAACATTTAAAAAAAACACGTTTGTGGTATGGGAGCCCATCTTAAATATTTATTTTATTTTGTTTTTAGTATTTGTGGTTGGTGACAGACAGATGGACGGACACAGACAGCGAAGTCTTAGTAATAGGGTCCCGTTTTTACCGTTTTTGTACGGAACCCTAAAAAGATAACATGTAAGTGAACAAGAGTTTTAATTTAACAGGAAAAAACCAACAAAAGTGGAACACTTCCTACGTAATATTCACTTAACAGGCTTCGAGAGAGAAACTTTCAGGATATAAAACAAATAAAAGAATAATAAAGGGTTATTTATTATGACAAAGTTTCTTTTTAACGCTAGCCACAGTACACGGGGGTGAATACAACGTCAACACTTCAACTTAGTTTTTGTTGTAACAACGATTCACTTGGTTGTAGTTGTTAACTCAAATAAAATATCAAAATAGGGATATGATTTGATGGCGAGTTAATTTGGAAATATATTTTTTTAAAGTTTAATTAAATGTATTTATTATTAGATAGTACTACTGGATAATGCTAAAAAAGAAAAAGAAAATAGCCACTTTTCACGTTGTATATCAGAACGACCGTTATCCCTTTGTCTGTCTAGATTTTGTAAATCGTATAGAGAGCGCCATTGATGCGTAGAAACTGACATGATTAATACGGGGTCGGATGCTCTATAGTTTATTGCTGACTCTGAACAAAGATATTGTATTCCAGTGTGATTTACTGGGATACAGTTTTCAGTGCTAGTTCTCTGATTGAGTGACGGCTTTGGCTTTTACATTCTGTCTAGTATATGTATTTTATCTGCAATTTACAGAGTCTGTAATTCTCTCTCCATGAAACTCAATTACTTTTTATACGTTGACATTACATGATACGCTTTGCCAGATGTCAAAGACAATAATTGCACAATCGGTAATTTCAATCGGTATTTTGTAATAATATTCTAACTATCCGTACTATATAACTAAACGGTTGAAAAAAAAAATTGTGCCCGAATGACTTCGTGCCCGAATAAACATTAAACCAACTGAGATTTATATTGCAATTTTTTTAGCACTTGTAACGCATCTATCTAAGTATAATATCATATCATTGACAAAACTTTAGCATAATATATGTAGGTTTCTGGATTACAAAACACCGTTTATAGGAAGGTTTTAACTGCTCGGAAAAAAATCGTTTATTTCTTTGTACCATGTTCGTTCATTAAATAAAATGTTAAAACTATTTTACCTTTGGATTATTTCGTTAATACAGAAGCAACTAATGTACTTAGTCTTGTTTATTCGTTTCTTGGTACATTTTAAATATTCCAATCTAAATATTATAAATATCAGATAATTTATTTATAGAAAGGGCAAGAATCCTTTCATCCACCTACACTAAAATTATAAAGCTGTTTGTAAAAGCTAATTTCTAGAACTGAAAGACAGGCCTACTGGCTCGGTTGGTAGTAGCCCTGGCCTTTCAGTCGAAGGTGGTGGGTTCATGTCCCCCCTGGGCCAATATTTCTTTGCAAGGGCGCTTGTCTTGGTAGGTGTATGGCTATAAACCCATAAAAATAGACTAAAAAATTAATAAAATTTATTTAACCTAACAAGTCCCGAATATGTTTATCGGTTGTTTGCTACCCATAGTACATACTCTGCCTAGTTTTGTACTAAATAGCCGTTTGTAAAGACACAGTTCTGTCTTAGAATTTCTTATTATTTGATTAACTATACATGTAACAGAATAAGCGCAATTCCTGAAATTAGTTTGTTCAGTATCGACTACTTATTCGATTTCATCTATTTTTAATATGTGTTAATAAAATAAAAAAATAAATAAATAATCTCACGCCTTTCATCCCCGAGGGGGTAGGCAGAGGTATTCCATTACTGGATATACCCACATTTCACGAGATACATTGGACCCCATAGCGTGATAGGTGGTGAGCCCATCGCCGGACCGGGTCTATTTACACATGTCTCAGAATTAATTCTGAGACCTGCGGGTTTCCTCACGATGTTTTCCTTCACCGTCGAGCTAGTGATAAATATATACGTAAGTTTTTGAAAAACTCATTGGTACATGCCAGGATTCGAACCCGGGCCTCACTGATTTTCGACCGGCTCTTTAACCGTCCGGGCTATCACTGCTAATATTTGTTAATTTTTTCCCAAAAATGAATTAGCGTAGCTGAATTTAGTGCTTTCAATGGAAATCGTGATATTATTAATCGATGTTTAAGAAAATTGCTTAGACACAACTACAAGTTCGATTGCATCATATTTTTTTTATATCAATATACAAATTGGGGTGTATGAGGAATTGCGCTTTTTCTGTTACGCTTTGTATATACATGTAGGTATCGGGGGAAATATTTAGGTACCTACTTAGGAAGACTAAAAAACTCCGGTGAACGCTGTACTAGGTCATTGGAGCACTACCACTCTATAATACTACAGCAATGTAGTCACATCGAAAAAATAACTGCTCTAATAAAAAAACAGCTAATATTGTAATTGGCTCAATGAATAGGAAACCTATATATTTAAAAGAAGGGTTATTTGGTACTGCCATAAATCTTTCGCTTCGTCATCAGAAGATCGTTAACATAGATTTTAAAAATTATAGAGTCTTCTTATCTCGCGGTAATTAAGCATAATTTCCCAACGGGCTATGCTTTATAAAGTACGGCACAATTATAACTGACGGAGGCTTTTGGCAATTTTGTCTTCTTCTTCTTGTCTAAGAACGATGGAAACTTGTCGACTCAATAGAAGTTCTGCTGGTACTAAATTGTTAGTTAAATGTATTCTGCTTTTTAGTTTTTTTTGTCGATTCTACTCCTTTTTTTGTCTTTTATTTTATTACGACGTTAAAACAAAACATTTTAAGTTTTATTTATTTACTTATAGTGAGTGAGTGAGTGTTGGGTATGGCAGAAGAAGCATGAAAGTCGAATAAATGGAGTTTAAATGCGCTCCTTAAGAAATATTAGTGTACGATTGACAGATAGAGTGAAGAATAGTGTGATTCGAAAGACGATATAGTGACGAGGATTGAAAAAGGAATGCTGAGGTGGTTTGGTCATATTGAGAGGAACAATGAAAGGCGCTTAACGAGACAAATATACAAGGGTGTTGTGAATGAGCGAGTCGGTAGAGGATGACCTAGGCGTACTTACATCCACCAGATCGGCGATGTGTTGAAGAAAAACCAGATAAAGAGTACCCGAAATCGCCGAGCATGCATGAGTCGTTTGATGGATGTGGATGATGAAAGGACCGTAGCAAAGTGGCAGTCTATTATCTCTGCCTAGATTATGTATTTATTTACTTATACTTTACTTAAATATTCATTACTCAAATTAATAAGCATAATTAAATCCAGCAAACAATTCCGTTTACACTGAAAATATTGTTAACAACGTTGGGAACACCCAGAATAAATTAAGAGGCGTGACCTTTAGGATAAACCTATTCGTATAAACGGCAAAATTCTATTCCACAAAATATTTCCACGTGACAGAGCAAAACGCGGCTTTGTCATAGAAAGGTGTTTATTTTGTTTTATTGGTTATTTACTAGCAGTGTCCTTCTTTTTTATACGTGTAGTACCCGTTCCCGTGGAAATAAGGGGATTAAATATATCCTATGTTACTTTTTTTTTAAAGAAAAAGGGGGCAAACGAGCAAACGGGTCACCTGATGGTAAGTGACTACCGTCGCCCATGGACACCTGCAACTCAAGAGTCACAACTGCGTTGCCGGCCTTTGAGGTGGGGGTAGGGGGAGGGAAGGGGGGGGGGATTGGGGCCTCCGGTTACCTCACTTACTCAACGAAACGCAATGCAAGCATTTCTTTACGCTGGTTTTCTGTGAGGCCGTGGTATCACTCCGGTCGAGTCAAAACTTTACTTGCTGATAATGTAGCTTTCCATTGGTGAAACAATTTTTAAAATCGGTTTAGTGGTTCAACCGTAACAAACAAACAAACTCACTTACGTATTAGTTAGGATTTTCATTTAGGAGCACTTACAAAGGTAAGGAATAGCTAAGTAAGTAATCGTCATTCCAATAGAATGACAAATGTATGGGATAGAAAAAGCGTTCGACTTGTCATGCGCACGGCAATGTAGCGCGACCAAGTATAATTGAAACTCTAAAGAAGTATACAGTATAGTCACTTACTCGTAGTTCTTCATAGTTAGGGCTATAATTTAAGCGAACGCTAACCAATCGAATTAAACTTTCGTTTTACCACTTAATTACTAAAAGCCAATTAAAGCTTTCCGCCCATATGAAACTTTGTTATATGTTTAATACAAAATATAATATTGAAACTGTAAAAATTGTTAATTTAAGTTTCTATAATAGAGTCCAAATTATAGGACATTTCGTGGCCGTGTACCTACATTAATGCAATTATTACCTAACAGAAAGTCAATGTTCAGTCAATTTCTATTCATAAATAATTCATCACTTCATTACTACGCATATTAACTTTCCCTTTTCAATATGAATACGAAACTGTATTCAACGTAAATCTTAAAAATATTTAAATTTACTACACCGTCAAAAAAAATATTTTTCATATTGAATAGATATCAGCAATTAAAATATATTCCATTTTCTTAAAATATGCCTTAAACCCTTACTCAGTTCTAAATCCTTTAAAACGTTCACCTCTACATATTTAGCGAAGACCAAATATAGTAAAGACCAAATTAATCCTCACTTAAGCTTTACTAAGGGTTCCAAAGATCAATCCGTTTATTTGGAATAGGCTACGAGGAGGATTGGGTAAACAAGAGCTATGTGATGTACAAGGGGTGGTCTAAAGCCTATCAAGGCTCTAATGAATGGTGCTTGTCAATTTGGTCGGTTAGCTACTGTATCCAACGTTTGGGTCAATAGATTTGGACGGTTTGGTGCAATTTCATTACCTAAATCTACTCGATCTAAAAAATCTGTCGAGTGCGAGTCGCGCTCGCAAAACACAGAGTTCCGTTCAATAAAAAAATGTAGATTATTAGATTATATATTTAGTTTAGTGTTCTTTTTAACTTTCTGTCTTTATCTTAGTAAATATTTCAATTCTTTACTTACAAAAAAAAATCTTGTATGTACTTCCTTGTACCTACCTATCTATTAAGATTTAAAAGACACAGTCACAAACACACGGACGGACTGACAGCGGGGTCATAGTTACAGAGTAACGATGGCATTTTTAAGTCTTTTATTGGACAATTGAGTAAATTACGTTTAATTTTGTTGAATATCAGTTGGTCCAAGCTTCCCCTGGCAGTTTTCGAACTAACCCATATATGTAAACCTATCGACTAGAAAGCATTTTCACCATATAGCATGTGATTTAACAATGTACTAGACTAGAAGTGTCAACACTGTCAACTATTATCGTGAAAATACAATAAGTTGTAATAAATGTATAAAACGTATAAAAAGTATAAAATGTATGAAAACTAAAAAACAAGCTTTTGTATGTATAGCATTAGTCAAAACAAATGAAATGAGCTCAAACATGAGGGGTTACGAGTAGAGGATTCGATCCCGGTCGATTTTTCTAATCCCGGGATTTCGGGATTATCTAAAGTTAATCCCGGGATAGTCCCGGGATTGTATTGGTAATGGAAAGTGGTAATAAAAAGACAGTAAAACATATCAAAATAAATTTTTCATATCTCCGGGCGGAAAGCGTCAACATTCGGCCTAAACGAAATTGCCGCTTTTCGCCTCTGTCAATAAGAAAGCTTTGTGAGGACATAGAATATTTAAGTTTTAAATCTTTAAAAAGGCGGTAAACAAAATTATACTTTTTTCTTATAAAATAAACAAACTGAGCCTAGTTTGTTCTGTAAATAATTTATGAAACTAAAAATAAACTTCAAAAAATCTACTGCTTTAGACTTATTTAGATAAACTATAAAAAATATGCTAAAGAGATCAATGTTTATAGGTACTGTAATGTAAATGTATCAATCCCGAAAATCCCGGGATTCATTAAATTTGATCCCGAAATTTTCGGGACTAAAATATGACCGGGATCCCGGGATCCCGAGATCCAGGATCCCGGGATCGAATCCTCTAGTTACGAGTCACCACTAAGGAGTTCCATTGTCTACCCGGCATCATCATAAGATCCGGGGGACAATTCCACTAAATGTCAACGGTTATATTTGGATGACAATGACATGTCAATAGTCAGTCAATGCTGTTATTTTGGTACTTTTCGGAGCAAATAAACTATTGACTGACCATTGTCATCCAACTAGGTATATCCGTTGACATTTAGTGGAATTGGCTCCAAGCTTACGGAAGTATGCAAAATTTCAGCACAATCGGACGTCAAGTAAGTACATACTTGCACGGATAATAACAATAAAGTACCACTTGTCGCTGAAGTAACGGTAAGACAACTTGAACCAGCATACAAAAGTCCAATAAAATAAGGTAGCTGTTGAATTTTCGGAAATTTAATATCCATAGCTTATAAACAAGGAAGTGTTAGCAATTCCACCTGTTTGGGGGCACGAAATGCTGTTGCATACCACAGCATTTCGAGTAGAAGCTTGCGGTTGCTCTGGAAATATCTAGAATCTTTTCTCGCACAAAAAGACGGTTTCGTTTTGCTTAGTTTACGTAAAACATATCCACAGCATGCATTGTTCCTTTTGCGGATAAATAGGGTGACAAAATTATGTGAATAAAAATAATATTATATGAACATCATAAAACATACAACACACTGTTCTACATGATTCGTCTTTGCTTTGAAGGAATTTTTCAAATAGGTGCACTTTTTTTGTTTCTTATCAGTTATCATCTATAATATTAATTAGGTACCGAAAGTCTTCATTCCATAAATTCATCAGAAATATCATTAGAGAATAAAAGTATTCAGGCTTTTGGTCCAAAATTAAGGAACACTTATTTCTCCGAGGATGGAATCAAAGTTTGTATGGGAAAATTTTACATTTTTGTAAGTTTGCGACGTAAGGACTAAAAATTTAGTAAAATATTCAGAATCGGAAAAAAATAGCCATGCGAGCGACACTATTGCTCATAAACAACTTTACATATATATCAAATAGTGGTTTATAGGAAGTAAAGGTACGTAAGAAGCAAAAACTGTCAAAATCCATAACTCAGTTTACTTCTGCTGACTCAAAACTGACTCCAACAATAAAGATATCAATGTAACTCAAGTAAACTGCCTCCAACAAAGCAAACTTGCAACATACAGGTCCGACTCAAAACTTTGAGTTCGTTACGTCTCAACTCCATTCGCCAACAATGGAATTCTCGTTTCCGACGTTACCGGGCGTTAGTAATAAATTAAAGGTCTAATCCTACGTTTGTCGTGCGGCGTCTCACTCAATGAATCAGAGGTACTTTGTTAACATAGAATTTGCGTTTGGCTGCTGGAAAAGCTTTAATTATCTTTTACTGTGCAGGTACGTAACCTGCCTTAAATGAGACGTCTACAGTTTTACTATTCAGTGCTACAGCTTTAAAACTGCTCTGGTTTTAAATGGTTAGTCTTTATTCTTTACCTAACCATTTAGAATTAGCTTTTAAATTAGAAAAGCTGTTCTAAAGGATTTTTATGCTGAGATGGAAAATTGTATTGTAGCGACACTACATAGAACGCGCCAATAGACGGCCGAGTTCTAAACCGCGGTATCGGAGTTTTCTAATGAGTTTGTATAAATACAACAGGTCCAACATCAACCGTTGGACCGCGGTCCCGAGGCACGATCACCTCGGCTGGCGAAAGATCTTCCCTTTTCACGATGGAGGAGCATTCCACCTCCGCTCCTCCATAGTGTATCATACATAATACATTTACATACCTACATTAGCTGTATCTATTGTTGTGTGTTTCCGTTATTGTACAGAAAATATACTATGTATATTGAAAACGTCGCCATAACTAGAGTTCCAGAATGTACGTATATCGTGTAAAGGTGAATGCCTACATAATCTGAAGCGCTCTTTTATACACATCGCTTAAAAATATTTAACATTTTTACGGCTGTATGCGAAAAATTTAATAAAAAAACTTCGCGCGAAATTCCATATTGACTAACGTGAATTTATAAAGCTCCAATTTATATAACAAAAGTTCTTTGATGTGTTCTCGAATGACATAACTCAGTATTTTTTATTTAGTTTTTCTTTGAAATTATCTTATCCGAAGTCGATCTTGACATTTAAAATAACTTTTATTAAATTTGAAAGAAATAAGAATATATTATAAGTACATCTTGGGGTTCTGGTGATCCTAAACCACAGGCTAACGCCTATTTTAGGTGCCAGTCTCCGCGTGTACGAACCATAGTATAGATCCATACAATTGTACCTTTAAATTAAGTATATGTGGAGAAGAAAAATAAAGGTTATTATTATTATTATATACTAACAACTATTTATTCGTAATTTTGCTGTCAAATTATTGCGGTGGATCAGAAATACATTGTTAATCTTATTTTCCTCAACTGTGATATTTCTGAGCCATAGGCCTATTTTTATGGTGTCCTTTGTAGCACCTTGACATTGTATGTCTTAAGTTGTTATAGACGATAAGGTTTAAAATTCTTTGGGTTGGTTGAAAGCTGAATTAGTAATACATATAAGAAAAACTAGGCACACGTACCGGTTGCCGGATAGCCGGCGCCGGCTACCCGCGAAATGTTTGGCTGACTGCCCGGTTGCCTGCCGGTACGTATGAAAGCGAACGTACATGGCCATATACTTCGCCGCCCGCCGGCTACCCGGCAACCGGTACGTGTGAAAGGCTGTGGGTGTGAGGTACCTATACGAAAATAATATTATCTAATAAATTTCAATACATTTTAAGACCACGGAAATCCACTATCTCCCCTGCAATTTCATTCTCATTACATTTTTCACGTACACATACGTTTTTCATGTACACATACTATGTGTACATGAAAAATGTATTACTCAGGATCTGGTCTACCTAACTTTGCAAAGAAATTATTATTGGATAGCTGCCAGAGATGCCCATGAGGTGATAGCCATTGTATTCGAGGTGCTACAATGTTTTGGAAAACCAAACTTATAAGGCACTATATTTCAGGGTCGCCGGCTTTATAGACAACTCTTTTCCATATAAAAATGTAGGAAAGATACGACGATTTGACGAGCCTGTTGGCTTAGCTGGTAGTGACCCTGTCTTCAGAGTCGGTGGTCGCGGTTTCGACCCCCGGTCGGGGCCAATATTTGTGTGCATGAACATGTCTGTTGGCTTCGTGTCTGGGTGTTTAATATTTATTTAAGTATGTTTATCAGTTGTTTAGTACTCATAGTACATGCTCTGCCTAGTTTGGGACTGAATAACCGTGTGTAAATTGTGTCCCACAATTTGTTATTATTTTATTATTATTATAAGTTATGAAAAATGTTGGCTGGACATCGAATAGATTGATGCCTGCCTCAGTGACGACAAAAATATATTTTGAACATTTTAAGAACGTTTATCTCTGTTCTTTCCTTGTTAATCATAGGATGCAAGTTCAATCTGGGCATTCAGCGCGATACCTAAAGTAGTAACCACTTACACACAAAATATTCTGAGAAGTAGTAGACGTGTTCCTCGCGAGCAGGTGAACTTGGAGAGATAATGCTCAAAATCGATAACTTATAAATTTCGATGTCTGGTAGTCATGGGTGCTCTTCGACCACTATTTTCCTGTTATGGATGCTGGAGCACCCAACGAGTACGCCATATGGGTTCAGCAAAAATAATCAAAACCTAATTGTTCAAAAAGTGTAGCCACACTAGAAAGATATAGAGCATCATGATAAAGATACTCTTGTTTATGGAGTCTCACAGGGTACTTCCAGCGGATTTACTGTAAAGTGCACAACCAACTCGAATGAAACACGTACGGGAGCAGACTTAACGGTTGCAGTGCTTGTAAGAAAGTTGCCCGATTCCTGCAACATTATACGCGATGGAGGAATTATCTGGTGTACTTAGTTTAAGTGCAGATGACTTTGTCTAAGACGATTTTACATAAGTAGTAATAGGAAAAGTTGAGATTTAGATGTTTGATGCATGTCTAGTTCTAAGTTTATTTCTCCCAGAAATATAACACAAATAACACATTTAGGTAAGCTTGAGGTAAAAGAGAAATGTAGCTAACAGGAGCCTAAATTAGGTGAACTCTGTGTATCATCTAGTCTCTACTTCTCAGATAAACAATTACACAGCATTTCTAAATATAATACTAAAGTTTGAACTTTATCAAACTTCATGCTTCTAAACCCACCGGTGTAGGCTACAATATCTGCAAGTGGAGTATGACTAAGTAGAAGAAGTCAATGGAAAAAATAATTAAAGTTATTATGAGGATATTTATTAGGACCTTCATCAATTTCAAAGTAGATACCTCGAAATAACTAGATGATAGAAGTAATCAACACGAACAAAGAGGTGGGAAAATCTAGTAATTTTATTTCTCGAATAGTCCCTCATTGTTTGCGGGAAGGGTAGGGAAACTGTCTATGATTAATATCTGGCACTAAACAGATGGAGGGCCCCGGCTGTCGGTATAAATTCTTGTGCCCTCGCATTGTTGAGCGGCAATTGAGGGCAACAAACTATGATAACGTAGGTGGAGTACATGATTTTACTTGATAATACAAACTAGAATAAGGGGTAGGTTTAATTTGAAATACTTGTTTGGATTAAGTTCTATAGACAACATTTACTCGAAAATACTTTGGTATTTTGAAATACTTTGAAAATATATATGTATATATATATATATAGGTTGGTTAAACTGTGGATTTTTTAACACTTATGCCTATTTAAAAGAAACAATTCGCAAAACAAGATAGTAGAAGAAAAATAAATATCAAGCCTTTGTACTTTGTAGTTACCAATTCACTAGTCTTTTAGATAAAATTGTGATGAAATTGAAAAACAAAAGATAAATTCATCTTAACAAACCACAAGATCCCGACACAATACTTTCATTTGTCCTGGATCGCCCATGGGACACTATGCTTGAGTGGCTGCGAGAAATTATAAAATATCATGACATCATATTCGCAGTAATCTTGTTGCATTAACCAAAGAGAGCAGTGAATTTCCCTTGAGGTTGCATCTGTTTAAGTGCTCAACATAATTTACTCAGCTAATCTTATTATCCGCAAAATTGTCTCTGATTTCCAAAATTCCTTTTTGAAAGGAGAATTAACTTGATGATTCCCGCCCAGCAGGCGTATTCACGGAGACTCGATACCGTTTCCGTTCGATTCAGATTGATTGAAAAAAACTTTATTCTGGGCGTTTCTGACAGCCACGGAAAATTTTCCGAATCCTTATGTCACATATGACATTAGTTTTCGATACCAACATCAGCCCATCTCGAAAGCGTTCGACAGATTTTCCGATTCCGAATATCGAAGCTCCATGAATACGCCTACTGGACAAACGTTTGTGTGCATGAACTTGCTTTTGTTTCTGGAGCTTATTTTTTTCATTTAGAGTTGTAATGTAAGGTCGCGGAGCCAGATGTATACACACTCTGACGTTATGCGTGCCTGTTCTAACTTAGAAGCGATTAGCGATTATACTAATTTAAATAGAACATAGATGAAACATCTTAAGTGCAAAAAATATGTCTGCGAGAGTACTGTGTTCGCCTCTTATATGGTTATCATCCACGTAGTAAAAGTAATGACATAAAATAAAATAAAATATAATCTCACGCCTTTTATCCCCGAAGGGGAAGGTAGGGTTATTCCATTTCTGGAAATACCCACTTTTCACGAGAATATTCGACCCCTAAATGTGATAGGTGGTATTAAGCCAATCGCCAGACCGGGTCAGTTACATGCCTCAGAATCAATTCTGAGACCAGAGGGTTTCCTCACGTTATTTTCTTTCACCGTCGAGCTAGTCATGAATATGTACTTACGTAAGTTTTTCAAAAAGTCATTGGTACACGCCATGCCAAGATTTGAACCCGAGCCTCACTGATTATCATTATGAGAAGCGGGCTCTTTAAGGCTACCACTGCTCATAAGTGATGAAAATACTCATTTAACTACTATTTCTAAATATTGATACGTCTCTTCTCTACATACATACATATAATCACGCCTCTTTCCCGTAGGGGTAGGCAGAGACCACTTCTTTCCACTTGCTACGATCCTTACATACTTGTTTCGCTTCGTCCACTTTCATTATTCCTTTCATACATGCTCTTCGGTTTAGGGTACTCTTGACCTGGCCTTTTTTCAAGACGTCCCCAATTTGGTCTCGAAACGTCCGCCTAGGTCTACCCCTTCCCACACTTTCATTCACACTCGCCTTATACACTTTTTTCGTCAATCTCTTCTAGACATATACCAGAAATTTCTTAGTAACCTAAAAACAACGTTTACTAACGCCCTAACACCACATCCAATACAAATATTTGTGCTTACCCAACCGCACTTAAAACTCTTCACTTCAGTTGATTGCCACTGTTGATACATACTCATATATCATCACGACCCAATCTTCCAGGGTTACTAGGACACTAAAAACAAGTCTAAAAAGTAAAAAAAACCTTCTTCAACGAATACTAAAATTATAATCGAAGTATAAAATTTTAAGATTTTTGTTTTAATAACCGCTTGACAGTTATCTATTAAATTTAAATGGGACCACCTTTAAAATATGATGTATACCAAACAAAACCAAAATCAAAATCGGTTCATAATTGGCGGAGGGATTGCAGAAATAAAAAAGGTCTCCTTCTTTTTTGAAGTCGGTTGAAAAAAAAGTATTAACAACAAGATAAAATAAGGTTGAGAAATCCTGACAATTTGCGCTGTGTTCGCGTGGAAGATGCTTGTCATGTCCATGCTTCCTCATTTGTGATGAAACGTCCATTGTAGAAAAGTGGGATGTTTCTATAGTTTGATGATTTCGTTTAAATAAAATCATTATGTTCTGTGCTACTGAAAGAAACTCATTAATAAGTTTATCCAGCAACATTCGTTTTAAAAATATTAAATGTTACAACTAATTAGATCATAAATTGGTATTAATTGTCCAGTATAACCTCAAACAAAAATCACTTTTTTTGTTTATGTCTTATTAAAAAAAAATATAGTCAATTAGGTACCTATTGTAATTAATATGTATAGCTTTATACAGTGGGAGTCTCCATAAAGTGCACATATGAAAATGGGTGAAACTAGACACATTTTTATCGACGGATTTTTTTTTTTAAAAGTCTGAGAGTTTATTTTTTTATATTTTATAGATATTTTTTTTTCTGATTACTTTCTGTTGACTTTATCTTAAGAAAGCGTTATAACTTTTAAACTATGAAGTATATCGTGATAAAATAAAAACAGTAATGATGTCAAATAACAAAAAATACTAATAAAATAAAAATAAAACCCAAAAAACGGTACTAAGAAATAAAAAATGGGACAATCTAAAACGAAGCGTTGAATGGTGCACCCGGAATGACTTAGTTCAAACACTCATAGTAAACGTTGTGATATGGATAAGGATACGGGATTTTTATTTTTTGAAAGGTAATACGATGGATAATAACATAAAGTAATAAAAACTACATAAAATATGGGCAATATGAAGTATATCGTGACATTAAAATTGTATTTCATTATCTGACAATTAAGATTTTGTATAATTTGTTAGATATTGGTCTCGAATTATGTAACTTGTATAAAAAATATTGTATGCCTGACGGTAGACCACAGAGCTCCAAACTATTTTTAAGACCTGCATTGCATGTAATATCCTGTGAGTCACAATAAAGACATTTTATTTTATTTTATTTTAATAATTAGAGAAA
This sequence comes from Ethmia dodecea, assembly GCA_963855545.1. NCBI lineage: Eukaryota > Metazoa > Arthropoda > Insecta > Lepidoptera > Depressariidae > Ethmia > Ethmia dodecea. Next base: position 11,609,364 of record OY979446.1, on the reverse strand, counting down.
TTTGATAATTCATTAAAAAACACGAATAAAAATACAGATTTTCCTCAAAAAGTCCGTTTTTATTATTTTTTGTACCGTCTTTTGGGTATTTTTTATTTTATTAGTATCTTCTGTTATTTTACATAATAATTGTTTTTATTTTATCACAATATACTTCTTCGGTAAAAAGTTATAACGTTTTATTTAAGTACGTAAAGTCAACAGTACGTAATCAAAAGAAAAAATATTTATAAAAAATAAATAAAAAATTTCCTTTTTTTTATAATTTTTTCCGTCGATAAAAATGTGTCTAGTTTTACCCATTTTCATATGTGCACTTTATGGAGACTCACACTGTATAATTAATTATAGATTTCAGAAATTGCAAACAAAAGAATTTGTAGGAATTTTTCGTCTATTTCATAATACTAAAATTATACTATAAATGCACTAGCAGCGCCCTGCGGTTTCACCCACGTAGTTCCCGATACCGTGGGAATACGGGGATAACCTATGTGTTATTCTGATGTATCACTACATAGTATAAAACAAAGTAGCTGTCTCTGTCCCTATATCCCTATGTCTTTATGTCCCATTGTATGCTTAAATCTTTAAAACTACGCAACGGATTTTGATGCGTTTTTTTTAATAGATAGAGTGATTCAAGACGAAGGTTTTAGTATAAGCATTGCACCCGTGCGAAGTCGGGTGGGTCGCTAGTAAGCTGTATAACTGAAAGAGCGAAAGTGCGTGAAAGAGCAACAAACTCACAAACTTTCGCGTTTATAATATTAGTAGGATGGGATCCCCTTTCTCGACGTTGCAACAAAGCAAAGGGTCGACGTGAGTTTGCACAAAGACAATGAATAATATAGTTGGAGGCCGGGAAAATACATAAATTATACATAACATATCTCGATCACGCGGAAAAATTAATCAGGCGTCAACCAAGCTATATATATAAAAAAAAAACGAGAAAAATACAGGCCGAAAAACAAACAACACGAGGAGAAGAGTTTAAACCCGGATATAATACTCAAGAGGAACGGGTCATCATATATTTTTTACTTTTAAATTCATGAGGTGCAGCGCGCACCGATGCAGCACTCATAACTTAAACGTTTTCCTTGAACATATATTTAAATTTCGAAGCCATTATTCAAGACTTAAAACCGTACTATCCAGCAATAGTAGATGTGTCATAAGGGAGCAAAACTATATTTTTACGGTGAGGGCGTTTTTTTAAATCACGAATATAGTGAATGATTTTAGGATAAAATCCCGAACGTAGTGAGGGATTCTAATGTAGAATCATGAACGAAGTGAGGGGTTTAAAGTACGTAGCCCAAGGTAAAAATAATTTTGCGACCGAATGATACACTCTGCTTTTCATACCTCTCTATGAGAAAAATTGTTGATGACATTGTTTAATTCTTTTTTTAATATTTTTGCGGTGTTTAACTATCACTGCAGTCACTGCTACTTGAATTCATTTTTAAATATAAAATACACAAACAATTCGATGTTGGAATTCGAAAATTTGGTGTAAAATAAAATGTGAATTGTGAAAAATAAGTACGGAAGCGCGCGCATTGCCACAGCATTTTTTCTGACAGTGTGGCACAACCATCGAAATCCATTAAGCCGTGTGAGCCTAATGCAGTGAAAAATGGAACTAATGTTCTGTTATAGTACTTGAGCTACAGTGGCGCCAACCTTAGATGCAATTTTATTTTGTTAATCTCTTTGGCTAAGGATGTTGAGGGATATTTTTAATTCCAAATTCAAAACACTTTTATTCGCACTTATTAAAATCCTATCGGAAAAGACTTACTTTGCTCCCTGTTATTGAGGAGCAAAACGTCACTTTTCGAATAGATGGTATGAAAAAATATTTTATAAAGCTAACATACTTTCAGTTTTATCTTTAAGCCTTCAAAGGAGGTCTTTACAAAATCACAGCAATCTGCATACGAGCATGCACTTCACGCAAGGGAATTTATGTTAAGTAATTTTCCTTTGCATCTGCTACCGTCTGCCTTTCCGTCGGTATACTGAGATATATTTACATGCAATACTTACTCAATTAGATTTAGATGCCGCAGATACAAGTTTTGATTTAGTGGAAATACAATGTAGAATTCACGCGTTATTAACTATATATATAATTTTGTTCAATATGTTACCCAAAAAGTTTTTTTGTGATGTACAATAATAGTATAAAGTATTTTTTTTCGAATGACAAGATCTCAATTGGGTAGGAAATACTTAGTTAAGACATTAAACAATAGGCATACAAAATTATTAATTTATTTACGAAACATTAACACGTTATAATAACACGAGTTAGGCATCACGTGTATTGTATTAGGTACCAAACAAATATTAACCGATCTACATATGTACCAAAAGCTGAATCATGTTTTGTTAAAACTGTTTATTTTACTAAAACCTTACTTAAACATTAAAAGCAAATTAAAATCACTAAATGTATGATTTACTAGCAGCTCCCCGCGGCTTCACCCGCGTAGTTCCCGATCCCGTGGTAATACGAGGATAAAAAATAGCCTATGTGTTATTCTGATGTATAAGCTATATAACTGTAAAGTTTCATCAAAATTCGTTCGGTAGTTTTTGCGTGAAAGAGGAACAAACGTCCATCCAGACATCGATACATCCATACAAACTTTCGCGTTTATAATATTAGTAGGATTATAAACAATACCTACACCAATTAGGATAGCTACAGTAACAGTATGTTTTCCAGAGCCAACTGAGAATTCAAACGTCTGTATACACGACAAAAGTTAAGCGTTATCGCCAACTCAGCTGTTTCCTTTTGTACGTTTGCTGTCAAAGAAAATAGCCGGGAAACTAAACCAGTCACTTTTATAAATCGCCTTTTGCTAGCCTTCTCTTTGAGAACCTCTCACTTTATTTTTCAGTTTATTTTCATCAAGGCGAAAGGGAAGTTCAATCGATTTAGGCATTTAAGTTGTACTGGCAGTAACAGCTCTGTTAGCAAAAAATATATTGCACTAGGTATCCTCGGAGTGTATTTCCATGTAGCAAGTTTAGGAGTTTTTGACAGTTTTTTTAGGGTTATGTACGCAAAGAGCGCTAACTGGTCCCTATTACTAAGTCTCCGATATCCCTCCGTCCGTCTGTCAAATTAAAGCAGGCCTCACATTTTTGTATTATTATTGATGGGTTTATTCTTGACCCTTGACTAGTCCGAAGACAAAGACGGGGCCTACGATGGCACGAGCTTTCCAAGAAGATATCTGTTAACTCGAGCCTTAAAGGCGATTTCTTGCTCGATTTTAATAATGGCAATAGGTTGACACTTGAAATATTTACACAGTCCTATATAGTCGCTATAAACTTAGGGATGACTCGATACGCCTTTTTGCCGATACGATACCGATACTCTTATAAAAATATCGGCGATACTGATATCGATACCTAAACGCTTCAAAAAGGAAGATAGAATAAATAAAACATAATTAATTAATAGTTTTAGTAATCAAAATTAACATTTATAAATATAAAGCGCGGGGTTTCCCCAAGCATAGTTAGTTCGTGACTCGTTTGCAAAGAAATAGATGGGACAACACGCGCGTTCACATTACATTTTTAATGCGTGAAATTAAAAAAGTATCGTTGAAACTGCCATAAAAATATCGCCGATACCGATATATCGGCAGAACCCGAAGTATTGCCGCCGCCGTATATATCGGTATCGGTATCGGTATTCGGTGTTACTTTTTCTCGATTTTTTATTGTATGGTCGTATTGGTAGTACTTATGGAACCATCCGTGTGCGAATCCAACTCGATATTTCTCGGTTTTTTCTACGTTCATGAATGTTCACCGAGTGTTAGTGGAAACTTTAAATCGCAAATATCCATTAATTTAAAATATTGCTTGCTACAAAAATCGTGCCGTGCTCCGGAGGGAAATGAACTAAAGTGTTACTAGGGTAATAAGTTGTGATAGAGTTCTGCACTTTCGTAATAGGGTGATAAAGAACATATTACTTTGCCAGTGAAAAATAGCACAATTTAGTTCAAAAATGCGCAAATAATCTCGATTCACCTCGATTTGGCTGTGTAATTTCAAGTCCGTTGCATATAAAAAGCAATTTAGATAAGTCATGTGGACTTGCAATTTTTGGATGAAATAAAGGTGACATTAGTCGGGTAAAACTGAACAATTCGTGTTGTGACGGTAAAAAAAATATGTAACACGAAATTGCTTCTAGTGACCCACAAGCCGTCAGCTCGCTCATTTGTCATGGCGACATGATGCCGGGTATAAATAAGTTGTCGCTTTGAGTGAAATGTGCGAGCTTCATTGTTAATTTGATAGAAAAATTGGGGGCGTTAAATTATACACAAAGGCCAAGTTGTTCATTTGTTTTTCATTCAATTATGAAGACAGATTGTTGTTTTTCTGCTATCCTTTTTTATATTGAACGAGTTGTTGTTTGGATGAAAATATTTTACATATTTATGAAAACATTGTTTTGGATGAGGTACTAAAAACAATCCGAGTTATAAAGTTTTAAACTTTGCTTCTCTTTATGGCTGGAATAGAAACTGTTTAGTTAAGTTGTTAAGTAGATGGACATTACTTCTATAAATTGATATTTTGATAACAAACTTCATAGTGGGCAAGCAATGTACATCTTTAAAGCAACTTTTTCAACAGTGTATTAATTGATGAGTTTACTTTATTCTATTCATTTGACCATTTTGCGACATGGTTTACTTGTGCTGTTTCGTTAAAATAGTTCTAACATTTAAATCAGGTGATTCTGTTGTAAATGCTTGAAGCTGAAAGAAAATAAGCAACGAAAATATTTCGTTATATAAACACGTTTAATACGAAAATATTGTTACTTATTTATAGTAGATTCCTCCTTCGAATTTTAAGTGAACTTTTGCAACTGAGCGTAGATTCTTTCGTTTAGTTTTGAGTAGAAACGTTGCATTTCCGTTATTAAAACACTTCCAATTCCAGCAACATAAAGACCAAAGTTTTATTTTGCATATTTTACAAGCCTTACACACTTTGTGTAATGAGTTTTTGTATCTCTTTGAGATCTTGTTCAAAGCGAATAGTAAAACATTCTATCCCAACAAAAAAATAACTTGTCACGATATAATCAATTTTAATAAAAATATATGCACATGTCTTTATCCTGGAATGAAGCGCAGAGGTATTCCAGTGCAGAAAATGCACACTCACTCTCTTACTACCGTAACTCCCTTATTTTGTACAGCAGGTGTTAGTTCTCTAAGAGTGGGGATAGGCGCATTTAAATGGCTCAACCTAACGTTTTTAAACAGTTAATTCAGTAATAATATGTAGTGCATGAGCGGGGATATCTAAAATCCTTGGTGTACCTATACCAATCGTCCGAAAACTTTTGTTTAAGTGACGAACAATTTTCATTTTTACACAACAATTTTCTGTGTAAATGTTGGAGAAAGTAGATCAAAACTTCAGATTTCAACTCTCCTAATGTATTGAGTAGAACGGTGAACCTTCAAGATATCTTTATATATAAAAAGATAAACTGACTGACTGATTGGTGATGTATTAAACGGCTGGGTCTAGAGACTTGAAATTTTGCACATAGATAGCTTATACAGTGTAGGCATCCACTAAGAAAGGATTTTGCAAAATTCGACACCTAAGGGGGTGAAGTAAACGTGCGCGAGCGAAGCCGCGGGTAAAAGCTAGTCATTTTATAAAATCAATAAAAAAAAGTTAAAAAAAGGTACTTCAATACTATTCTTGTTTTATAATTGTTTTAAATAAGGAAGTTCCCGAGTCGCATCCGGAGAGGCGGGCTCACTCACTACCCAAAGGGATCACTGGTACAGTCAACAAAGTTGTTAGGGTTACACGGCACGGCCAGTAACTAAGAACTCATTTTTCTGCGGTAGTCATAAATAAATCTTATTGATTAATGTTTATTTCGAAAGGTATCTTTGATCCCTACAATTTCCAAAAAAAAAACTATAAATACATTTAGAGCTTTAAGAGAAAACTGAATCTTAGTTTTTGGTCATGTAACACTAACAACTTTGTTGACTGTACTATAATTGCAACTGCAAAGTTAACTTGTTTAATTCAATTTTAGTTTACAAAAACGATGAATCTGAACAAGTCTGTTTGTAAACTAAAATATTAAATTGAAAGTCAAACTCAATAACCACAAAATTTCCAACATGTGTTTTATAACTACTCATCGTAGTTAGCTTACATTGTTGCGAATTGGTTCCATTGTGAACTTTCAACCGTATTAGTCTAAATTTTGACCTAGCTCCACTTGGTTAGTGTTTCTACTATCCTAGTGATAGTTTAGCAACACTAGACAGCTGTACTAGTTTTCTTAGTTTAGAGGTAGTAGACAACGGGAACCGAGTAGGTAATTATGGTGTATGAAAACTAAATAATTAGCTTTTGTATGTATGGCACGCCTCATTACCAATCAAATAAGCCCAAACTCAAAGGTTTTATAAAGATATTAAGGAGTTCCCCTATCCACCTCATGTCTCCATCAGATTAGCTCATTGTCTGAAACTTACACAAGTATAGGTACTAAATCTCAGATCAATCGAATGTCAGTAGGTAGGGGGTCTAAAATTCAGGTGCATTTGACCTAAACGACATTCAAGCATTGCAAGTTAAAGAAAGATTGTAAAATAAAACTAATCATATAATACCGGGCCGCTAGTAGAAATATAAATGCAAAGCATTGGTAGGTAGGTATAAGCTAAAATCAATGCAATTAAGAGAAAAGTATGATTTACATTCAGTAACACAAAATACAATAAACTATGAATTTCAAAATTCATCAATTGAAAGCTAATTTGAAAATTTATTGAAAATAAATTCTTAAAAGAAAACGCAAACACATTTTCTAAGTAAGTACTTACCTATATTTTAAAAAAACACTTGAGACCTTTGTGCCTCAATATTGTTTAAGTTGCAAAGCTGTCCACTTTAAACTTGGTTTCTTTTTCGTCATTGTTTAAAAATAATGTTGGCGATGAAATTGCTCTACTGGACTCACATTCACATTTCATCTAACTAACTTTAACTAGATTCTCTTGGAGTTTCAAACTAAAACATTAATAAGCTTTATTTAAGTTCACAAATTAAATGTCAAATCAAATATCGCCAGACTTTGAATAGCATACCTAATTATTTCAGGTACCTGGAGACAAAACTATTTTCTAAGATATTTGAGGGGAAATTGCATAAAATTTTGTTTTTAATTTATCTTAAAGATTTAAGGATTACATAAAGATAACAAAAAGAAAAAAGTTAAAATATGCACAAATAATTTATTTGACGTCACTCCTCATCTTATGAAGTAAACTTTACACGGCGCGTGAATATATTATTTATTACAGAAATAATATTTTCAGTTTTTTTTAATACTAGCGGATAATATAGAATTCTATTAGTGAGAGAATTTTTGAAATCAATTCTGTAGTTTTTGAGTTTATTCGTATCAAACATACAAGTATGTCCTTACCTCTTTCGCTTTGCGATGGAGTGATGTCACTCGTCGCTGGTTGGTGTTTCAAATTGCGTCTCATATAGCGTAACTCAGAATTCAAATATTTCGCGGAAAAAAAGCGACTATCATTATTGAATTATTAAGATAATTTATGAATATAATTTTAGTGCAAGTTCCCCATTACAGAACGTAAATAATATTTAGGGTCAGCACAAACCATGCGGAAAATGCTAGAGCAGTACAAATAATAATGAAATATCGTTCATACCCAATGCAAATAGAGTTGTAAATAGTATGCAAGCGATAAATTTACATAAGCAGACAGCAGTGAGCTCACGGCTTGGGATTTACAACTCTTTTTGCATAGCATAAGGATGGTATTTCATTATTTTATAAATATAAAATACTCAGCATTTTTCCGCATGGTGTGGTCACAGAGGAAAAAATTCGAATATATTTTTAGCTTCTCTACGACGCTCGAAGCTGCAAGCTGCCAGTGATCTCACAATTTTTTTTATACGCTACCCCAAAGATATCGTTGCGTTACCCAATATTATTTGTACATAATCTAAATAGTGTTTACTTTATTATTTTGAAAGTTAGTCTTTTTACATTCTTTCAAATCTAATGAAAATGTGTGTGTATGTTAGAGAAAATCATAATTTTTTTTTTAAAGTTATTGGAAACTAGTTATAAAATAAAATAAGTATAATCTGAGCATCTAATTGGGTAACACGTATCATAAAAGTTTTTCGAGATTATTTATTAGTAATTAAACCTAAACAAAAATGACTATTTGTACCATGTATAAATTTAGAAATATAGTTTATTTTAATTAAAAAATATTCTTTGTATTATTCGCTAAATTAGAGAAATTTTATAGAAAAATATAAGTCAGCCATAATCGGCAATTTCATAGCTAATTGCTTTTCAATAAATACCTAAAACTTTCTAATATTATAACTATTTTAAGGGGTCAACCATAAATATGGTATCTGAAAGATTAGCTTCCGTTATAGGTAAGTATATCAGTTATGGAGAAGAGTTTATATCACTGATGAGAATTTTACGATGGTATTAAAAAAGTCAAATGTCGGGGGAGGGTTTGCCATCTTGATAGCTACTTTGAAGCATAAAACGAGTGAAGGATAAAAGTCAGAAAGTTACGGAAATATTTCGCAATTTTACTAAGACTATCTCACTACGTATTGAAATTTCATCTCTTCTGAATTACTAAGATACCATTTTACTCTAAAATTAGTCAAGTCAGTCCATTATAAAAAAATAGATAAAAAAAAATTGTCACGCTTTTATCTCTGAGAGAGTCGGCAGACGTATTTCAGTCCTGGAAATACCTAAGTTTCACCAGTATATTTCTTGAATCCCTATAGGAGAAAATGGTAAATGTAAAACAAAAAAAATACTGCAAGAAACATAATCTTCAATTTATCATCATCATCATCTGGGCTTCATCCCTACTTGGTGGATATCCCACCTATACGCACAAAGCGCTTTTCAAGTTCTTTTATTATGCGCACCGCCAAGGAGTGGAACTACCTGCCGGCGTCTGTATTTCCGAGTTCATATAACCCACAAGCCTTTAAGGATCGAGTGAACAAGCATCTTCTGGGCAAGCTCGTCCCAACGTAGGCCCCGTCTTTGCTCTCGGGCTAGTCTGGGGTCAAGAGCAAGCCCATTTTCTAGTAAAAAAAAAAAAAAAAAAATCATTAGGGATGTCAGTTTACGAAACTACATATTTTATAGAGTGCTAAAATGTAGGAAAAATTAAAATCATTTTTCAATTTTCTCTTTATCATTCCATTGCAACTGGGAGATTTTAATGATGCACGTCACTGAAGGAAATGCAACGCATTACGAAAATTGCTTCGGGCTGGCGCGCCCGAGAAATGTGCCAACGCCTTTTCCGAGGTTTTCTTTTCAAAAGTACCTAATTATTTCAAAACGAGACAATATTACTTTTTTCTTATTACGAGTAGATGCATTGCATTTTGAAAAGTAAAAGAGAACGTAACTAATAGCAGAATGAACTTTGGAACTGACCCGTCGACTCATCACAAGTAGTCTGCCAAAACACTTGACCAAAAATATTTGCTCATTTAGGGTTAAGTCCTGTGAAATTGGATTCTACTCTTTTAGGAATATATAGTATTTTTACCTGTCATCATAATAAAACTTTAATGTTTATAATAATATTAAAATATATATTGTTTTTCTGTTAAAAATAATTTAGTAGACATATTCATAGTTTTGTGCACCCTTGTGCTTGTGTTTAGGAACGCAATATTATATTTTCCCTCCAATATCTGCTGTCAAAATTCTTTATTTTCATCCTAAAAAAATTTCCATCTTTGTCGTGCACAGATTTATTGAAATAAATAAGTGTAGATTATTTCAATAGTTTTATTATAAGATTTTCAATATACAACGTACATACATACATACATAATGCTCACGCCATTGTCCCACAGGGGTAGGCAGAGACGATGGATCGCCACTTTGCTCGATCTCTGCATACTTCTTTCGCTTCTTTCACATCCATAAGCCTTTTCATGCAGGCTCTTTTATTCTTCGCACTCCGGACCCTAGCTTTTTGAAGGACGTCACTTATTTGATCCGTGAACGTCCTTCTGGGGCGTCCTCTTTCCTTGCATCCTTCAACATTCGTACCATATATTTCTTTCGTTACTCTTCTTTCATCCATACGCTCTAAATGACCAAACCAGCGTAACATGCCCTTTTCTATTCTTGTCACTACATCTTCTTTCAAACCACACCTTTCTCGTATATCAGCATTCCTCACTCTATCACACAATTTCACTCCACACATTTTCCTCAACGATCTCATCTCCACGGCGTTCACTTTGCTTTCATGCTTCTTCTGCCACACCCAACATTCACTCGCATACATCAGCGTTGGAACCAGAACCGCGTTATGCATAGCCATCCTTGCCTCGTTGGACACGACCTGGCTACTCACAAGGCTATTCAGGGCCCCATTTACTGCATTTCCTTTCATTACTCTTCTTTCAATATCTTTCTCAAACTTGCCGTCCCTTGTAAACACGCTACCCAAATACACGAATTCTTTCACTTGCTCAACTTTCTCACCATAGATCTTTATATCACACTCTGTCATATGCTCTTCTCTTTCAAAAATCATCACTTTCGTTTTTGCAACATTTACTTTCATGCCCTTCTTCTCAAATGCTGCATTCATTATATCCACCATCTTTTGCAGCTCGGATGCCGACGATGCAAAGATGACTTGGTCGTCGGCGTACAAGAGGCATTTGATGGTGGTCTCACTCATTTTCAATCCACAATCACTCTCACGCAAATCACCCAAACAGCTGTCCATGAATAGGTTGAAGAGCCACGGAGATGCTACACAGCCCTGTCTAACACCCCTTGAGATGTTAAACCAGTCTGTGTAGGCGCCATTTAGTCTGACAAATGCACTGGAATCCTCGTAGAGTGATTTCAGTGCATTTATCAACCGGCTCCCCATCCCAAACTTGGACAGCACATCCCACATTTCATTCCTCCTCACTCTGTCATAGGCCTTCTCCAGATCTATAAAGGCGCAAAACACCTTCTGATGTTTGGCGAGGTGTTTTTCTGTAAGGCACCTTAGGGAGAAGACTTGATCCATACACCCCATTCCCTTTCTGAATCCCGCTTGTACATCCCAAATTTTCTCATCTGTCTCTCTCATCACTCTTTCAATCAATACCTTTGCATACAATTTCCCGACAATGCTGAGAAGGCTGATACCGCGGTAATTTTTGGCTTCTTGCTGCGACCCCTTTCCTTTGAAAAGGGGCACTATTACGGCTTTTCGCCAGTCTTGCGGCACTTCACCGCTGGCCCAACATTTCTGAAAAATGAGGTACAACCAAGAAGCTACTAGCACTTTCCCAGCTCTCAGCATTTCGACACATATTCTGTCATACCCTGCAGCCTTACCTTTCTTCATATTCTTCATCGCTCTTTCAATCTCATGCATGCTAATCTCATTTTCATCTATCTCCTCCTCAAGCAGATCTACAGTAGCTGCAAGATCTGCTTGGGGAAGGGAATCATCACATTCAAATAGTCCCTCGAAATATTGCTTCCATCGGCTCAGCACTCTATCTTCTTCCATTATTAGCTCCCCATTCTCATCTCTAATCACATTCGTCTTTGTATTTTGCGACACTCCCCGGGATACCCGAACTTGCTTCCAGAACAATTTCTGGTTTTCCCGAGAGTTGTCGGTCAATTTTCTTTCATTCTTTTCATCCATGTTCTTCTTCATTTGCTCAATCTTATCTTTCACTTCCCATTTTATCCTTCTGTATTCATTCTCTACCATTTTCACTTCATCTTCAGTCACTCTGGCATCTGCTGGTTTTCTGGTCCTCATTGCCAATACATCCAACCATGCTTTCTTCTTTCGCTCAACAATCTCTCTAGCTTCTTTGTTCCACCAGTGGTTTGGGGAACCATTCTTCCTCTTACTCTCTCCGCATACTTCTATCGACGTATATATATATACAACGTGATGTTTGTTATTTTTTAATAACTATTGAATAGATTTCCAAGATTCCACTGAATAGTCTTATAGGCTCACCACGTGTCACGTTTTGGGGTCCATAAAAATATACCTACTGGTGAAAAGAGAGTATTTTCATTAAATGGAATACAAAAAAAATACAAAAATCCTTCTTTTAAAAAGCAGGTCGTTAAATTACAGTTTTTAGTACCTTTACTGGAATACCTCTGCTTAACCCTGTGGGGATAAAAGGCCACTGAATTCACCAACTAACTATAGCTGCACTCTTGAGCAAAAGTAAATGTATGATCCATATGTACGAGTACATAAAGCTAAAAACTTATAAAAATGGTGGTAAAACAAAACTAACATGTTGTGTAACGTAAATGTACTGTAATGTAAACATGTTAGTAATAAATTTTAAGGGGGACAACAATCTATATCTATATATATATATAAAAGGAGAAGCTAAATCCAAAAATCAAGGCCCAGCCCAAACCGCTGAACATAGAAACATGAAATTTTGTGTGTAGGTTACGTTTATAATGTAGATGCTCGCTAAGAAAGGATTTTACGAAATTCAACCCTTAAGGGGATGAAAGAGGGGGTTGAATTTTGTATGGGATAGTGTGATTTCTGCGTGTATCAACTTTAAACTTGGCACAAATACTCTTCAAAACACACTATGAAATATTAGTTCTAGGATTTTTTGAAAATCATCCTCCAAGGGGGTGAAAGTAGGGGATGAAGTTTGTATGGAAAACCTTCATTTTTGGGTGTATCAATTCGAAACTTTGTAAAAATACTCCTCAAAACAAACAACAAGACACGTATTTCCGGATTTTTCAAAAACCATCCCCTAAGGGGGTGAAACAGGGGAGTGGAGTTTTTATGGAGACGTGTTGTTTTTTACGTTTATCAACTTCAAACTTTACATAAATACTCTTAAAAATAAATTATGAGACACATATTTTTGGATTTTTCGAAAATCATCCCCTAAATGGATGAAAGTAGGGGTTGAAGTTGATACGAAGAAGTTTATTTTTTGCGTCCATCAACTTGAAACTTGGTGCAATTGCTTCTGAAAACAAACTATGAGATATTAGTTCTAGGATTTTTCAAAAATATTCCTCCAAGGGGGTGAAAGTGGGGGTTGAAGTTTGTATGGAAAACCTTCATTTTTGGGTGTATCGATTCGAAACTTTGTAAAAATACTCCTCAAAACAAATAACAAGATACGTAATTCTGGATTTTTCGAAAATAACCCCTTAAGGGGGTGAAACAGGGGGTTGGAGTTTGTATGGAGACGTGTTTGATTTTTACGTCTATCAACTTGAAACTTGGCACAAATACTCTTAAAAATAAATCATGAGACCCGTGTTTTAGGAATTTTCGAAAATCATCCCCTAAGGGAGTGAAAGTAGCGTTTGGAGTTTGTACGGAGACGTGTTGTTTTTTACGTCTTATCAACTTGAAACTGGGCACAAATACTTTTAGAAATAAATGATGAGACACGTGTTTTTGGATTTTTTGAAAATCATCTCTTAAAGGGGGGGATAAAGTTTGTATGGGATAGTGTGATTTCTGCGTGTATCAACTTTAAACTTTTTACAAATATTCTTGAAAATAAACTTGATATATTAGTTCTAGGATTTATCGAAAACCATCCTCCAAGGGGTTTCATTCCCTTGGGGGTTGAAGTTTGCATGAATACCTTCATTTTTGGATGTATCAATTCGAAATTTTGTAAAAATACTCCTCAAAACAAACAACAAGACAAGTAGGTATATCTCGATTTTTCAAAACTCACGGGTGAAACGGGGTTGGAGATTGTATGGAAACGTGTGTTTTTTTACGTCTATCAACTTGAAACTTATCACAAATACTCTTAAAAATAAATGATGAGAAACGTATTTTTGTATTATTTTAAAATCATTCCCTAAAAGGGTGAAATTAGGGGTTGAAGTTGGTAAAGAGAAGAGGGATTTTTTGCGTCTATCAACTTGAAACTTGGCACAAATATTCTTTTCAAGTCTCCATACAAAGTCTAATTTTTTTTGATAATTTACTATGGGTTGCTAGGATAAATTTGTTTGTGCATCCCAAAATGTTGAAAAAATAAATGTCCACCCGTGCGAAGCCGGGGCGGGCCGCTAGTCTATACATATAATAAAACTCTAACGGGGCCGTGTCTGTACATTAAATATTTTTTAAAAATTTTAACGGTAGTGTATATAGTTATCGATATAGATACCGAAACACCAATTTTTGGAATTTTTGTCTGTCTGTCTGTCTGTCTGTCTGTCTGTCTGGTTGTGCACGCATCACTCAAAAACTACTGGACGGATTTTGATGAAATTTGGTATGGAGATAACTGAGTACCCGGGTCAACATCTAGGGTAGTTTTTATTCCAGGAAAATATCTCATTCCCACGGGAAAATATAAAAACTGGTTAAAAAGAAAAATACGTACTACTCCGAAACGATAACACCTAGAAACTTGAAAAATGGTATGGAGGTGTCTGATATGTCATAGAAAATTGGTATGAAGGGATTTTCGGAAATTCCCACGGGAACGGGAATAAACTAAATCCAAGCGGGAAAACGCCGGTGGGCACCTGATATTTGAGATATGGTATGTAGGTGTTTTAAATATGTCGTAGGCAACCAATATGAAGGGATTTTCGGAAATTCCCACGGGAACGGGAATAAACGGAATCCGCGCGGGCAACGCCGCTGGTCATCCGCTAGTCTATACATATAATAAAACTCTAACGGGGCCGTGTCTGTACATTAAATATTTTTTGAAAATTTTAACGGTAGTGTATATAGTTATCGATATAGATACCGAAACACCAATTTTTGGAATTTTTGTCTGTCTGTCTGTCTGGTTGTGCACGCATCACTCAAAAACTACTGGACGGATTTTGATGAAATTTGGTATGGAGATAACTGAGTACCCGGGTCAACATCTAGGGTACTTTTTATTCCAGGAAAATATCTCATTCCCAAGGGAAAATAAAAAAAACTGGTTAAAAAGAGAAATACGTAGTACTCCGAAACGATAACACCTAGAAACTTGAAAAATGGTATGAAGGTGTCTGATATGTCATAGGAAATTGGTATGAAGGGATTTTTGGAAATTCCCACGGGAACGGGAATAAACTAAATCCAAGCGGGAAAACGCCGCTGGCCACCCGCTATTTTAAATATGGTATGTAGGTGTTTTAAATATGTCGTAGGCAACCACTATGAAGGGATTATCGGAAATTCCCACGGGAACGGGAATAAACGGAATCCGCGCGGGCAACGCCGCTGGGCATCCGCTATAATGAATAAAGTGTTACGCACCTCCACTTATGAAACAATTTTCTAGTTTCTTAGTAACTGAACGAGTATCATTATCTTAAAAGCAGATTTTACTAAAACAACCGTTCCAGTGCTGCGCATAGCAATGTTTTATGTGAATAAAGCGTGAATAATCTACCTATTTTATTACGAAGTGTCTTCATAAATACGAATAATATATATCTTATCTTATAATCAAGAGAATGAACTACACAACTTTTACCAACAAAGACTGTGAGTGAACTTTCTATGAAAAAATGTATAAGTTTTTGATATTGTTATGTAAGTAAGTACCTACCTAACAGCTCTTTATTGTACAATGATTTAAAAAAGTACAATGGACTGTATTATCGCTTTAAGCGATTTCTTCTGAGATAAACACATAAAGCTAGGTGGTGCACTAAAATTAAGGAATGTCGCTTGATTCAAATGTATCTTCAGAGAGTGATGCTACATTTACAAAAATCTTTTAGTGCATTTTACACATAGTCGGGTTCTTTGATATTTCTAATTGATGTACCTACTTGTTATGTATTATACTTGATACACGGATATGTACTATACATAATATATACCATCGTATAGACATGCTAAATATAAAAACTCCCGAATTTATTTCACTAAAATACAATTTATACAATATCTTACAAGAAAAAAAACTCTTAATATTTTTGTCTCACAATGTGAAGATCATTCTCATATACCACTCACATTGAAATCTTCCACTATTTCTGTGATACGAATATTTTGGCACAGTTCAACAACATCAATGGAATTCCAAAGCATTTCCACGTATTTTCCGACACACTGTTTCCAAATCACTGTGTGCATTGTTTGCAAAATGCGCAACGTGAATTTCTACTAAACGGTAATAGACATCGTCAGAGTTCCGTAGACCTGTATCCTGTTAAATAATACTGCGGTTTTAAACGGAATTTCGCTTCCGCCTCCGCAAATACGGCGGAACATCCGCTCGTACTCCTAGCCATCTCCGCCTTGGCCCATAGTATGGGGGACATTGTTGTCATAAATGTGTATGTAGCATAGCTTAGTAGGAGGTATTTTTACCCTACCGCTTCAAAAGGAGTGACACATGTATGAACCGATTGATGGAAGTAGATGAAGCGCCACAGATGTGTTAAAAAGCTCACTTTTTGGCTACTCACGTGACGGGGTGAGCTTGGAGGTGAAAGAGGCAACTGGAGCGGCGTTGCATTCCAGCGAAGTGCACAGATACTGTGACCGGGTTGTACAGTCGAGAGGACATGAAGCTTTACACTTGTAGTGCGAGTCTGACCTCTACGGCGATTGTAATAAGAACTTTATAAAGTCCAATGTGCAGAGCTTTACGTGCTCTTGATTAAACCTTTTATTACTAGCTCGGAGGTGAAGGAAACCATTGGAGAAAACCCATAGGCCCTAGAATTAGCCTTTCTGAGGCATGGGTTACAGTTGCCGGGTCCGGTGATGGTTTCACCTGTCACGTTTACGGTCCCAAATAAATATTACAACTAGCGGTTCTGTTCCCGTAGGAATACGGGGATAAAATATAGCCTATGTTACTCAGGGATACTGTAGCTTTCTATTGGTGACAGAATTTTTAAAATTAGTCTAGTAGTTTTTGAGTTTATTCGTTACAAACATACAAAAATACAAATCTTACCTCTTTATAATATTAGTGTAGATATAGATGATTAAATGTAGGTATTTTGCAGGAATAGAATACCCCTTTTGGGATATGGGCATATTGATATTATTAATTTAGTTAATTAGATAATTACATTATCTTTGTGCTGTTATAATCTGTTTTAAAATATGATACAAAATATGTTTTAACATAATATGTAACATATGATATAAACAATATTGTAAAGATACAAAATTCGCAAAATGTTTTACATTTTATTTATTTATAAGTATAAAATTGCGACTTTGCTTTATTTTTCTAGGAAACAGTAAAAATATTACTCAAAGTTTGACTACAAAGTATGAACTTACCGCATAATAATTTTCAACTTTAAGCTACCAGCAACGTGAATTTAAACTTGATGACGTAAAACGGTAAAGTAGCTCTTACTTATCCGGTAAGTTAGGTATAATAAGGCAACAAGGTAACCCCGCCGTAGTTTGGATTTATCTGAAAAAAGTAAATAATTGGTAGGATAATGCAGAATTATTCGCAATTATAAATTGTTTAAGTTAGGTATTCAAATAAATTAATACAAAGTTTAATTTTCTTATTTTAGTGAAAATAATTTACTATTTAACATTTGTGGTTTAATCTTGCATTTTTATTAAAATTTAGTTTTAAACTCGCAACAATACTATGTTTTTGGGGGTATACAATATCTTCCATTATTGGCACTACGAGTCTATATGCACTGTAAAGTGTTTCTTTGTGTGACTCACAGACAGGTGTCGGAATTAGCCCAGTAGAGGGAAAATTATAAGTCTACTTTAAAAAAAAACAAAATTTCAGTTATTGCAATCCACGAAGGCGAGCTTTACTAAAGACGTATGTGTCTGTATATGTATCAATGTGTGTATAGCAAAAGCGATAAAACAGCCTCCTTGATACGGATCACTCTGTCTGACACGCAAACTATCGCAAAGTATATGTACATGTTACACACACAAGTACACATCATGAAGAGCGAAGCATGTATTATTTTATGTCATGCCCGTAGCTCAGACTAGCGACGTTGTATGTGACTCTCCCTACAAACCAAAACAACCATTTCAACAATTTCCCTGTTTGACCACACGGGGTTACAAATTGTCCCGTGTTTCCCCTAGTGGTCCAGTCGGTTACGCTGCCTTCCACAATCACTTAGGCCCACATTATTACGCGTATCGCTTAAGGGATAGTCCGTTGTTATCTTAATGGCTGCTTAGGATTGCGGGTTCGCGACCGCACCGACGACTTGTGAGGCATATGGGACACACGGACCCTTAATTCGGCTAGCTAATGCCCATTTTCACCAACAAGCCCCTAAAGCAATTCTACAAAAGTGTTTTTAGATTAAACTTACTTAAACTATTACAGGACTTAGGACTTAAACGTTGGTGCAAATGAATTAGGTATCCCTTAAATTTAAGGGCTCAATGGTGAAAACAGGCATAAGTGTCCTACTACTCGGAAAGGCTTAGCTATATCAACGGTTTAATACAAAAAGGTTTCAAAGGAAGTCTCTATTTCAAGTCTGAAATTATGCAAATAGATAGCTTATACAGTGTAGGCATCCATAAAAAAGGATTTACCAAAATTCAATCCCTAAGGGTGTGAAGTAAACGTGCGCGTGTGTAAAATCTAGTGTAGATATAAGAAAGTTCTATAGTCAACATAGCCATGTAGTTCAAGTTGACATTGTAATGAAAGGTTTACCAGTATTCTATTACCTTGTAACAGTAAAGGGACAGGGAATGGATAATAGGCTTTTACTATTTCAGTTAACTTGTTCGGTGCAGAATATGGCTTGGTTGGTATGTAAATGTTTCTAACAAATTATCCTCTCTAGGGTTTTCTGAGAACTTCTTCACTTTTGACAATGTTTTAAGTTTGCCATGTGTACATTTTCTTGGTACATGAAGTTAAAAAAATAAATAAACTTATTATAATATGCATATCTCTTCACTATTAGAAGCATGGTTCTAATAGTGAAGAGAAGGAAGGAATGGGGTTATAAGAGAGCTGATTACAATAATATATTTTTGTTTGTCAGTATTTGATTGACACTAGTGGTCCATGAAATATATAAATCATAATGTTGGCTCAGTTGGTGACCCTGCCTTCTGAGTCGGAGTTCGCTTATTTATTGTTGGATTTCCGCAAAATTTATTTATGCATATTCATTTTAATTGATGCATTTTGATATCCGATCAGGAAACATTTTTTCAAGATAAGTTTATATAGGCTGCTTTACACGGTAAAATGTATTTTTTTAAATGGTGTTCAGTAAATTTACATTTTACTCTTAATTTTAATCAAAGGTGACCCCAAAAAGGCAAGGTAAAATCAAATCCATTAAATGTTATTTATAAAATTTACATTTTAATTTTAATTTCAATTAAAGGTGATCCCAAAATGGCATTCCGTTAAATCGGCTTCATCCATTTCATCGCATATTCGGTGCAGTAAAAAATACAGTATTGTTAATTCTGCTACATTTTTATAAAATCATATGACACAGCTCTTTCCAAGCTCCAACGTAATCTGGTTCCAGTATTTTGGCATATGTTTTCATGAATATGAAAAGCACAGAAGACCGAACTGATTGTTGAGCAATTTTTCATCAATATGAATTCAAATATTAAAACAAAGTCGCTTACCGCTGTGTGTCTGTCCCTATGTATGCTTAGATCTTTAAAAATACGCAACGGATTATGATGCGTTTTTTTACTAGATAGCGTGATTCAAGAGGAAGGTTTTACTATCAGCATTGCACCGATTCGAAGTCGGGTCGGGTCGCCAGTTGCATTATAAAATAACGTTTACTAACATAAATTAGTAATTGAAAACACGAGAAACACTCCAACCACCAATAATATAAGAATATCGAATGTTTACTTTCCTAAAAATTGCAACCTAACTAGATCTTACAATTATATTTAGGTACTTAATACAAAAATCTAGTAAATTACCTACTCTGGTTCAGTACTTCGGTACTGGTAAGTAGGTACGACTCTAAATTTAACATATATCAACTCTTGTATAATTTAATAGTACCTATTGTTAGTTATAATGCTGATTCTGACCCGTGTATTAGCAATATAACTGGAGTTTGATAACTTTATTACGAGTAGGCGTAGAACTTCGGTGAATAATTTCAAGGGAAACTTTGGCTCTGTTTGACATTCAATTGATTAGGGAAACGTATTTGAACTACGTAGCTTGCAGTGAGAACCAACTTCTCATAAGCAAAGGAAAAAGGTAAATACTTCTACTTTAATTAAACACCAGACCGACTTTGAATATAAGGCACCAAAAATATATCACTTCTGAGGGCCTATTAGTGGCTTTGTAAAGATTAGTCAAATAGCAGTGATAGCCTTACGGTTAAAGAGCCTGCTTCACAAGATGATAATCAGTGAAGCTCGGGTTCGAATCCTGACATGTACCAATAAGTTTTTCAAAAACTTTTGTACATATTTATCAGTAGATCGACGGTGACGGTGAAGATGTGAGGAAACCCGCAGGTCCCAGAATGTACATGTGTAAAAGACGCGGTCTGGCGATGGGCTCACCACCTATCAAGTTTAGGGGTCCAAAGAATTTTCCGTGAAAAGTGGCTACATCCAGAAATGGAATAGTAAAGTATTACAATTAAGCAAATGCCAACCAAGCCAATAAAACCTTCGTTTTGCCACTTGGCTAGGGGGACTGAGATACGCGGTTATTTAGTCCCAAATTAGGCAGGGTCTGTACTATTGGTACTAAACAGCTGATAAACATACTTAGATAAATACAAGATGCCAACAGACTTTTAATGACACCTCATGTTATTGAAATCTTAATCTACTTATGAATGACAGTAGCTAGCGCCCACCCGGGCGTCCGAGGCCTTTTTAACGCATACTGCCAGCAACGAAACTTACTAGTAATAAACTGGGAGGAGGATCATAATTTCTTTATCTAAAGTTTTTTTTTAGTATACATCGCCGACGTGATCGCTGTAGGTAAGCCTAGGTCGCACTCTACCGACTCAGGAGTAGGTCAGAGATAAACAAAAGGCGATCTGTATCACTTCCTGATCCCAGCGGTACAGTTAACCCATGGTTTAATCACGCTAGCGGCCGTAAACCGTTTTACTGGTGAGCCGCAAACAAATTAACGGTTTTTACTGCTAATAAATGGAGACAATAAACATTACATAACTGGGTTTTTGCCGTAGGGAGTAATGATGTAGCACGAGATTAACCGAGTTGTAACATTGTATCAACACTTTATTTTGATTTGTATTAGATTAGCGAGTGACCCAAGCCAGGCAGCGAAAGCCATGTAAGCGCCCGAGAATTTAATTTTTTCTTTTTGGCGACTTTATTACAAAAGATCATATTGTGTAACAGCAACCGTTTCAGGCGATGGGCTCACACCTGTTACGTTAAAAAATATACTGGTGAACCTTGGGTATTTCTAGAATTCGAATACCTATGCCTTCTACCTCGTTGATAAATGAGCATATTTATTTTTAATGTAGATAAAACATGCTATAAGTGTTCTCAATTAAATTATTTGTTTCAAGTAATGACTGACAGAAGCGACTGGCAATAAAATAAAGGATAACCCAATCAATTTTGTTTCATCAATCATGAAGCACGAAAATTCAGGCCACATTCGGGCTAGTAGTGCGTGATTTTCACATAGTTAAACCAATTGTGTGATTATATTGATTGGGCGAGCTCACCACCATTCATTCGCACTACCGCAAATATAATTGAAACATTTCTATTATGAATATAATGTAAGTAACATCATTACTGTGTTACATGTTTTTTTGAGATATTGATTGTAGGTACTAGAGTTTAGTTTAGTTTAGTAAGTAGAGTTTATGTACATAAAGTGAGAGTGCCCTGTTATAAGACAATTGAATTTTACTATTGTAATTGCCAATTACCTACCTACAGAAATAAATACATTTTGAATTTTGACTTTGACTTTATTATACACCTAAATCGACCCACAAGCAAAAGAGAATAGATTCCAAAGGATTTTCTATAGTAGCTACAAACCTACAGTAAAGCAGCATTGGGTATTTAGTGCAGTTTTGGTAGAACGGTTTTCAAGGACAAACAAAAGTATTGTCTTTATTGCAACAGACACCATTTTTGTGGCGACCTCGGCCGGCTTAGGTGGCTACTCGACCACAGAAAACTCGGCCAATGGTCGAGAAGCCACCCTTTGATGGCTAGGTGGCTACTCGACCACAGAAATCTCGACTGATGGTCGACAAGCCACCTTTTGAATGGTTAGGTGGCTACTCGACTACATAAGTCTCGACTGATCGGCGACCTCTGTGTATCCACATGTTTATAATAACACAATTGATTGAGTAATTGCTACACATAACATTTCGCTAAACCGTAAATCCCTATAACGACGTCATTCGTCTGCCAATTAGCAGATTGAAATCGATGACTAAATGATATGGATATGACAAAATAAAAACACACTTATCCAACTAGGCTAGATTGATAACAAAGTTATAAGGGGATCAACTCGCGATTAATATGTCGACTCAATGTTTTATTAGGTGATATTTCTTTGATTTATACGGTATAAAAGGTTTATTTTCTTTTTATCTACACTTTTTTTTATTTAGAGGGAAGATTATATTTAAAAAAAACTCACGCGTTTTTATCCCTAAGGGGGTTGGCAGAGGTAATCCATCTGGAAATACCCACGTAACAGCAGAATATTCTTTGTACTTCTAAGCGTGATGTGGTGAGTAGATTGCCGGTCTGTTACACTACACATGCTTTAAAATTAATTCTCATTTCATCACCATGTTATCCTTCACCGTCGGCGTGTAGTGATAAATATGTACGTAACCTTTGGGAAAAAAATCATTTGTAATTACATTCCAGGATTAGTAACGAGCCTCACGAAGTCACGAATGCTTTAACCACTGGGTTTTCATTGCTCTTATATTATACTCTTATGCCCTCACTGCGCACGGGAGTTTTCCGCAAAGATTGGCTACATTCGTCTTATTCGGGTGCACCAGCGTCGCCAAACCGACTAAAGTCTAGTTCACACTATGCCAGTAATCAAGATATTTAAATATAATAGGGCATAGAGGGGGCATTGAGGATATTTTCATACAAAACTTTGAAGCCTAAGCGTCATGTCCTTGTCATGTCAGTTAGTATGAACGCGAGCTGTCATTCGGTCGAAATTGTACTAGACTTATTCCACTTGGAATAACTTTTGACCTCAAATTTTCCTTGCTTTGTCCCCTCTATGCCTTATTATATTTTAATCTCTTTGCCAGTAATTTAGTCGAGTCCTTGTTCGTAGTACACACACACCTATACAACTCGACAATATTAGGGTCCTTTGCTACTACTCCTGTACTACATACTGAACAAGGACTCGACTAAATTACTGGGCTAGTGACTACTAGACATAAGTGTCGAAGTGGTCGCCATGGCCGAAAACGGTCGGAGCTCATCATCATCGTCATAATCATATTATATGTTTTTGTAATGAATAGACTCCAAAACTATTGGACCGATTTTTTAAAATCCTTTCGTTTACTTTCCTATAGGAGTAACATGGCCTATAATTTCCTCAACGGAACTGAAATAGCGGGGAACACCAAAAATACATACAAAGGTTTTTTTTACACAGCCTGTGTTGTTTTGCAACTATTACACGACATTTACAATGGTGAAAAATATAGCAGAGAATGAAATCACGTTTCTTCTTTTTTGTGATGCAAAATGGCCGGTGCTCGATTTTTGAAAACGTACACAAAGCTTTGCGAATGCGTGAACGTCACATTGTCTCGACTTTTAGATACTATTTCCACCTCAAAAATTACTGCGCTTTTTTTCGTAGACACTTTTTCTAATTCATGACGTTCGGGTTCGAATTCTGATGAGGTTTCCTGTCACGTTTTAAAGTACACTGGTAGAAGGTGAGAGCACATGAAGTTTAACACTTGTCGTGCGAGTCTGACCTCTAAGGCGATTGTAATAAGAATATTACAAAGTCCTATGTGTGTTTATTTTTATTATTTCACCGCGAGGTGTGTCTCACATAATTATGATTATTTGACTGTAGCTTATTGGCTCAGTTGGTAGTGACCCTGTGCTCTGAGTCGGAGGTCGCGGGTTGGATTCCCACTGTAAGCCAACATTTGTGTGCATTAACATATCTGTTGGTTTCGTGTCTGGGCGTTTAGTATTTATATAGTGTTTAAATGTTTGAATATAGTATAATGTTTGAATTAATATCTTTAGATTTGTGTTAATTGCAGTTTCATTGGGTACATTATAAAGGAGCTGCTCTAGTAAGATAATGTTTAAAAAAAATAGCACTAAACAAATGTAAGCTTAAACAATAGTAAGTAGGTACTCGGAAGTGAAGTGAGTTAATAGTTTTTATATTTTATCTACTATATAAAAATAAGTCGGGTTTTCCTTCCTGACGATTTAACTCGAGAACGGCCGGACCAATTTTGATGAAACTTTTTGTGTGGGTTCGAGTGGGTCCAGGGATGGTTTATAGCAAAGAAAATTCAGCATTGCACCCGTGCGAAGCCGGGGCGGGTCGCTAGTCTTTCTATGTCATCTTGGAAACGACCTGTAATTTTAGCATTAAGAAAATATGTATTTCTCTTTAAGTGAACTGTATATTGTTCTTTCAGAAATAAAAATCTTTGAACCGAAAAAAATAGCACTGATTGTAGTAATGATAGCTATTCCATTACATTCTATGTTTAGGGTTCGTAAAGACTGTGAAAGGATAATACTATTTATAATAGCAAATATTAGTGAAGGCGAAGCGTAAATATTTACCAAATCTCAGTTGGGATTGCCGTTTGCCCACGACATGACCGCTTAGTGTAATAGAAAAGTATTTTACTAGGATGCCTTGTGCATATTTGAAAAATGCTAGTCGTTACGGGTAGAGCAAACAATGCTAGCTTACTAGAACGCTTGTTTGCTGTCCTCCCCAGAGTCAACCAACAAAAATATTTTGCTCGAGACACGAACGAACACATCATGTCACACCGTTGCGTAACATTAAAGAAAAAGACCGTCGCATTTTATCTCCGAGGAGATTCCATTTATGAAAACATCCACTTTTCAACCAGTGTATTTTTCAGACTTACTTTGATACAAAAAAAATTGTGATGTGCAAAATTGAACTTTAAGAAGAAGGAAAAAAAGTTGGCGAGCCGGATCGGAAAGAACATTATAATATGGCTCCTATAAATTTTGTTATGTATTTCGCGTCTACTTATCTAGGTACCGGGTTGCGGGAGACATAATTATCTCATATCAATATTAAAGTCTGCTCATAAGAGAAAACAAAAAAAAAACAATAAATGCCGATTTGGAAACCGATTGCAATATAAATTATTTTTACTTAATTTATAAAAAACCCACCTCGGGTTCATTATAAATTAAGTCGCTTTTCTTATTAAACACAAGTAGTTACTAAAAAATACTATGAATGAAGTATTTGAAATTTATTCGCTGTTAGTAAGTATTTTATAAGTTTCTCAAGAGAGAGCATCTATTATAAAATAAGATAACATACTCCTAGCAAAGATCTTGACTTAATTGATATTGAGTCGAAATCTCAATAAATAACCTAAAAGAAGTGGTAGATAAATATTAGTATTGACTTTCAAGAATTGAATTTTACATTTCAATGTAGAATAAAATATTTCATTAACCAAGATTATTAATCAAGAATACTCAGTTAACCTCTAGAAAAGAGTTATTAATTTCTAAAATATATTTTCTGTTTTAACTGTCTAAGCTTTTTAACTAACACAACTAGAGATGAGTCATTTTATGAGTAGCATATTGTGTTACCTAGCCTACTGCCCTTGAAATCTATGAAATGACAAATCATGAGCACTTTATTTCACTTTTCAGTAGCAAGTATAGGTTTTCAAAAGTGAAAGACAGTCTCAAAATAGAAAAAAATCATTTATATATTTTAACTGTTGGTCACACTATAAATTTAAATATTAGATAAGAGAAAACACAGCAAGAGACTCTCATGTCAATCAACCAATAAAGCAGCGTTGAACAATCGAACTAATTAATGATGGCCTAATACCTTACAATTAATTATATGACTCTACTAATGAACTTCCAATTTAAACGTAATATGAAAACATAATTTACCATAAATAACCCAAACGTAATATATAAAAAAACACATTTATCATAGATAAGCTTACACAAGTATAATTTTTCATCGTAATTTAAATTCAATATCCGTGAAATAATGTGAAAAAAATACGAGCTCAGTAGGTACCCCGATCTAGCCATGTACTCACCGCCTGTACTATTCAGGAGTCTGAAATAGTAGGTTAAAATAAATACATAAAATAAACGTCTAAAAATATATATTTTTACAAGACGGTGTGATGGGCAGTCAAACATCACCACAAGAACACGTCCAGTCACGACCCCGATGCAAAGAATACACTGAGAAGAAAATTCCACAAAAATCTGTAAAGTCAATATTTGCAAGCCGACCGAAAACTTATACTCACGAGTCGGGATCTGCAAAAATCAGTTCTCAAACTGACATGTTTTTTCCATTGGAAATAGCTGAATTTTCTCGATAGCATTTTGTATTCGTACGAGAATATAAGGGAATACAAAATTTATACGAAGCAGTTGAGGAAGAGAAACTTAGCGTAGACTGAATAATTATTTACGGTAAGTTTGTTACAGAGAGTATAGTTTTAATTTATCTCAGAAAGTTTACCAGTCAAGCACCAGTGGCTGATGGACGATCGAACAAATGTATAGGTACTTAATATATAATACTAGCTCTGCCCTGAATCTTGTGGGAGTGGAATTTATTCTTGACTTGCAGCGCCCCGCGGTTTCGCCCGCGTAGTTCCCGTTCCCGTGGGAATGCGGGGATAAAATATATAACTGTAAAGTTTCATCAAAATCCGTTCAGTACATTTTGCATGAAAGAGGAACACACATTCATTTATACAAACTTTCGCATTTATAATATTAGTAGGATTAAGAAATCTCCTTATTAGTTGGTAAACAACATTTGAAGTAGTATGATTGGGGACATAAACAAAGAGCTTGTTCAAACAATCGACTTTAATTTAAGAGCTCAGCTGTCATGTAGAACAATACTTAGTTATCGACCTCTAGGAGGTCGGCCGGCACTTGAGGGGTGATATATATTTTCCGTAGAACATTTTGATTATTTATCTATTTATTCATCACATTGGTTAACAGTTTACGAATTTATGTACTTATCTAACTTTAATTGCTTGTGATCTAATACAATTTAATCAACAATATGCTTATCTAATAAGTATTTTCTTAGTTTGATGAAATTCTGTTTGTGGTCCCAAGCTACTCTCATGTAGTCAAAGAGTTCCCGTGTAGTTCGGGTTCCCGTTAGAATACGGGGATTAGATATAGGTATATATAAGCTCATAATGTAGCTTTTCATGGGTGAAAGATTTTAAAAAAATTGCATTACTGGTTTACGCGTGAAAGCTTAATAGCCTGCGCAGACGAAACACTTTTGTCCCCGTATTTTTTTGTCCTCCAAAATAGATCGATTACAACTGCATCGAGTAACACACACGAGGGATTAAAAGTATAGCGTACAAAAAGTCCCCCGAATAATCGCGGACACCGAGGGGCGGGGCAGGAAAAAAATCGCACTCTGTAAAGATAATAATAAAATTCACCATCTACTTATCAAAATAATTATAATCTTCGTAATCGAGTAATCTCTTAAAATCACGCTTGCCTCTCCACAAAAATAAAATATTTATAATACCGAACTGAGCCCACCTTTATCTGCACCCCCCCAAAGCTAAGTACGGCAGCTTTTCGCAGAACATAATCCAAAACGTGTAAAATATTTTATTCAAGGGCCACAAAAACACCTTTATTAACCACCCACACTACGAAAACAAAAGTTGAACGAGCCCAAAGTTACAAAAACTTCATCCTTTATGGAAATCGCGTAATGAAATGACGTGACGTATAATTTTATTTACTGTAATGAATAAAAAATGAGCTGGAGACGTAAGATCTACGTTTACTCGATAAATTACAACGTATTTTTTTCATTTCTCTCTGTGTTTTTGCGTTGGTTCCTTTTGATTGCGACATAATGGCCGTATAATGTTACTACTATTTCATGTATTTACTTTACTTTATACAATCTATTTTTATACAATCATATTTTCGTTAAATTTCCTGTGATAATTTCCCGAGTTGTAATCAAGCGGTGTAATAAGCTGCATAAATTTGTATGCACATTATCGGAGCTATTTTCATTTTAAATGATGTTCTCGGTCCGTTTGGCATGCCGCCGTTTCCTTCTCTTAATGACTTTTCCATTTTCAGTTAAACTTGTTTATCGTTAAAAGTTTTAACTGACAAACACGCCGCTGTTTTATCTTAACAAGTTTTCACTTGATGCTGCAGCGTTGGTCATTAGGGCTTCGGGCTGAAAAAATAAATTACAATATTGGTAAACTATACCTACAAATCACTGTTTTTCAATTCGGTGTGAATCATAGGAATATTGTCAAAAAATTGATTTCTTTCTATAATATTTACAACAGCATAAAATTTACAGGCTTCAAATAATTTTTGTAAATACTTTAGTGGGTATGTTTTTATAAATTTTGCGACATCATTATTCAACTTCCGCATTTTTTTTATAAATTAAATACTACTTCGCAGCTTTTCTCTGCATTATAACCCTTTGTAATTAATTTCGAAAATTCTTTCTCTAGATAATTCTAAATTTAAATTCTATAACTAAGTAACTACCCTATTAGATTTTATGTAGGTAAGTACTGGCGAGTAATAGCACTCTTGTAAGCGATACAATCTCCTTAATATATTAAAGAACAAAATCTCCTTGAAGGGACGTAGTATATGTATAAATAGCACCATGAATTGAAGTCTCCTTCCTGTCTAGCGCTGCTAGATTAAAACGGTTGTCTGGAAGCTATTGAACAAATCCAAGTGAACCGTAAAACCAATTCCCATCAGAACAGTGCTTGTCGCCGTCGTCGTTATCCTTAGCTCCACGCTAATTGATCTGAGCACGTCCTCGTCACCGCGAGATATCGTTAAAACTAATTGCATCCCATTTGTAGGACTCACTGCTTTGTTAAATTAAAAACGTTCTACGGAACTCATGGTGGAATATGAGTTTTATGTTTTACTTATGGGATGGGATTTTGCTAGACGACAAACTACCATTGTTTATTCGAGGACGATTTATCAAAATCTTGAATATTGCTAACAAAATTTCATACGAGTACCGAGTAGTAGGTACTCGTAGTACCTTATATCAAAAACGTTTAAAGCAAAAGATAAGAGAATGTTTTTGTTCCAAAACCTCTTTGCCTTATATATTTATTATGATTTGTTTTTTATCAGAAAAAATGAAATTAACTATTAAATTCAATGCTAAAATTGCGTTTCGTTGAGTGAGTGAGGTAACCGGAGGCCCCAATCCCCCCTTCCCCTCCCCTCCTCTCCCCTCTCCTCCCCCTACTCCCACCTCAAAGGTCGGCAACGCAGTTGTTACTCTTGAGTTGCAGGTGTCCATGGGTGACGGACGTCACTTACTATCAGGTGACCCGTCTGCCCGTTTGCCCCCTTTTTTTATCATTAAAAAAAAAATAAACATACACAAAGTTGAGCATTATTTCCCGCTTTCCAATTGTGGATATTAAGGCTAATGATCTGATTTAGGATGAATATTGTAAAAAAACATGTTTTCTTATTAAATAAATCTCACTTAGTACCATATTAAAAAAATATTTTAAGAAAACAACATAAAATGAAATTTAAATAAATGCAATCAAATAACAGCTTTTACCGCTTTATAAAGGTTCACAACTCATCAAAAGACCATGGCAAATTAAGTTAACTCTATTGAGTTATCTTGAACCTTGCTTTACATGGAATTTATTCTTGATTCTACCGATCAGATTTTTTTGCAAACCATAATTTTATTAAAAATAATTTTCTTTTCAAGTATGTTTTTCGCTTACAAAAATATGCTTTAATTGATATCCATAAGATTTTCTCTGTCCCTATATCCCTTTGTATGCTTAAATTTTTAAAACTACGCAACAGATTTTGATGCGGTTTTTTTAATAGATAGAGTGATTCAAGAGGAAGGTTTTAGTATAAGCATTGCACCCGTGCGAAGTCGGGGCGGGTCGCTAGTAACGTATAAAATAATACTCATCGAGTTACGCATATATCGATGACGTGGATAGGTATAGTAGTTATAGTAGGAATCCAATCATCACGAACAAGTCGGTTATGAGTGCGGTCGTACTGCCAGCGAAGAACAATTACTATTTTATCGCCAAAGTTATTGCTTGGCATCGCTTCCATATCATTTTGCTACATTACTAACGACTAGATAGGTTATGACCATGTTATGACTGAAGAATCATCGGTAGTGCACCCTCGTGCGGTTACATTTTTTATTTTATAGCGACGCATTGTGTATTGGTATTTTCTAACTGTGTTTCTTAAGCTGTCACTCATGTTTATCTAATTATAAGATCATCTTCTTGCTAGGATATTATTAAGATTACTATTTATAGTACAAAGTTATATTTTTTGCCAAGGGAAGTAAAATAAGAAATGTCTCAGATCACATCTAATTGTCGACCGAAGCGAAGCCGAGGTCTACAAACATGTGATCTGAGACATTTATTATTTAGGTACTTCCCTTACGGAGGCGGAAAGCGGCAACTTCGCTTAGCGCAGCGGGCCTAAAGTTGACGCTTCTCGCCCGCGGAGAGATGAAAAATAACTTTCGGATAACTCATCTCACCAATATACCACTTTAAAAAGTTGTGGTCTATGTTAAACCAAGTACCTTGATTCCAGTCCACAGTTTGCCTAGAATAGTGTCTATAAGGATAATAATAAGAGCTATTGGTACATAACTCTTGATATTTATCAAATTTTACTTCACTTTCAAAAGCAGCAGCTGTCCTTTACAAAAGTTTTGACCGCCTGTCCTCTCTGCTCCGCTAGACACGTGGATATAGTTGACGGTAACTTTATTGTTTTGCCTCTATTATTCGGGTACCTTATTATTACAAAAGTTACATTTAACAATACAATATATTACAATAGCTCTTTATTGTATTGCAAAAACAATATAGTATACACCTACTTAACAATGGTTTTTCAATAAAGAGTAGTTATTAAAGGAAAGGAGACGTGATAGCCTTACGGTTAGAAAGACCATATGTCTATGGAGAGACCGCTTCTC
This sequence comes from Ethmia dodecea, assembly GCA_963855545.1. Lineage (NCBI taxonomy): Eukaryota > Metazoa > Arthropoda > Insecta > Lepidoptera > Depressariidae > Ethmia > Ethmia dodecea. The sequence goes on along the minus strand of OY979446.1, from coordinate 11,577,933 downwards.
ATGATTATACTCAATGAGGCTCGGGTTCAAATCCTGCCACGTACCAATGAGTTTTTCAAAACTTACGTACCTACATATTTCATCACTAGCGCGACGGTGAAGGAAAACATCGTGAGGAATCCCGCAGGTCTCAGAATTTATTCTGAAGCATGTGTAACAGAGTCCGGCGATGGGCTCACCATCTATGTTACTCAGGGATATTGTATAGCTTTACATTGGTACAGACAACGTGTTGCGCATATTTGCTGTACATCACCATTTTGTTTCAATATCAGACTCTCTTACACTGGGACCATAACTTGACATCAAGGCTTGCATTATTGAATACATTCAGTAGGGATTGTCCAGTGAGTGGGTAGACATTAACAAGGTACGAGCCCCATTGGCAGCTTCTCTCTTGTGGTTTAGTGTTACAAGCAATTCATGAGAAACCTAATATCTCGCTTCTCGTGAATTGATAGAATCACCTTACCGGTTTAAGTGTCGTGGATGTGAAAGGAGATTTCACTCTTCAGAGTGAAATCTCATTTGAGACTTCAGTCTTAGTTGATACGATTTCAGACGGACAGCTTTGCAAAGACAGAGATATCTTTAATCCTGTGATTATAAAAATACTGTTTTCATTTTATTGTTTCATGATAGTAAACATTGACGAAGCGTTGCCCGATTGTTAACCGTCTTAAGAAAGTGAGTTTCTCAATATATTTTTTTAATTTTTGGGGGGAGGCCGGGGCTGAAAGTTCCGATTTTCCATCAACATGGAATTATATGATGAAAATGATAAGTATTATTTTTTATAATATCTATTAAAGAATCTTAATCGGTCTCTGTAATAGTATAGTAATTTCTGCCAGTATCTCAATAGTTTTTTTTAACAGGCATATTTTTGAAATGTAATGTGCCTATGTGAAATGTAAACCGTGTTATCTATATATTGAAAAACAAAATATTTTAAATACTATTTATTGAAAAATACGTGATAATACTGAACTCGGGATCGTTGGAAAGATCGCAGGCGCGCACGGTGTTGGCGGCCCAATGCACCGGGCCTCGGCAGGCTGCGGGGTGCGCGTTCGAGGGTTGCGCCGCTGGGGAGGACTGCGCGTACGGTCGGTCGTGTTGCAGGGCGTGCGTCAAATTTTAAAACCCCTAATGTTTCAATATACCCTTTTCAATATACAGGGTGAGTTTTTCAAGTGGCCTAAATCAGAAACTATGAGAAATAGCAAAAAGTACTCAAAGGAGTCTCGGGCCCGATTTTGATGAAAACTAAAACTGCATCTTTGGTGATCGAATTCTGGGAAGGCATGACATACGGCAAACTTAAGGAAAATGTTTGATTTTAATAAACTGATTCAGATTTTAAAGTACCTAATGCTTTAATTCATACCTGTAGAACTGTACCTACTTATGCCTATGGTAATTAGAAGTCTAGAGAAGAAGTCGTTTCGGAGAAAATACATGTATTAGAATAGTGAATGGTGATCAAAATCAGGGTAGGTTTGAATACTGAAGCCGTTATTCAAAAAGTTGTGACTAATGGAATAGATAATTTAATATAAAAAATATACAAGATTGTTTTAATACTGGTTAAGGTTGGGTAGAACAAAGTGATTAAAACTAAGCGAAGCGATTTAACTTAGACAAGGCGCTCGTTAGCGAAGAAATTGTATCGGAGAAATAAAAAAGTGTTTAGTTAGTGATTGCGTTTCTTTAGATTCAGACCAATGAAAGATTTATTGCGAGAAAACCAATGCAGTTTTAAGATTAACGACTACCTAAAAAATTTGCACGCTGAAGTAAAGTAATGTACTTTACAAGTGTATCACACAAGCGGTGTTAAAGTCTGGGCGATGATGCAACTGACCAAACGTGACATCACAATTGTACCGGCGCGGGCGCAACATCGCAACTGTAACGGTGTGACGTAGCAACTGCTTATAATGAAAAATGAAAATATAATTATTTCTGTAGGTAATTGAAAATTACACTTATAAAAGTCAACATTCTCTCTCTAAACTCCTCCACGAAGATAGGCTAAATGTAAACAGCAGTCCATTGACGAGTTGCTAACTCCAAATGCAGTACCCCGATAACAACCAGCAATAAACTCAAGGGGAGTTCTTTTTAATTTAATTTCTTACTAGTAAATATGGTTTACGGTCAGTTAATCCCATGCATGTTGGTCTACTAAGTAGTCTGTAATTGTACAGAGCCGTAAATAAAGAGCTAAATATAGGAAATGATGTAGAAGCCTCGGCGCCGACCACTTTCTCAGCACCTCGATTCCGGACCGTTATCGCCGCGACATTGTTGCGATCAAATGTCGTCATGCTATCGCGGCAACTCTTCGATCAATTCAATACCTACGTAGAAAAATGATTGTGTTACAGATGGCCCTTTGTCTATTTACGAACAGACCCCTAGCCAAGTGGCTTTGTACTAACCAATTGAATGATCTTATAGGTATATTGACAATGTGTGGGATTGACATGAGCACTGGCCAAAGAGCGCTAACGCTATTTATTTTTTCATTTTGTCGTACATTGCTTCTGACGTGCATTATGTCATTAGAGCCAGCTTATGTAAAGCAACCAATGGCTGCGTCAATGTGAAACTTGAATAATCAAAACTATTTTACGTAAACCACTATCCAGTTTAAGTAGGTACCTAATATAATCTGCACTATATTCATATTGTGCACTTTTTTATTATAACCAGATTGGAATTAAGACCGGGCTTTGTGCATGAAAGAAGAGTTCAGTTTTAATAGGATTATCACTGTTTAATTATAATTTTAAATATAAATAAATAAGTGACGTTATCTTTATTGATATTGTCTGTCGAAGCTATTCCGCTATGCGAATGATTTGAAGTTCCAACGCCCGTATGTTAACTATTGTTTGAACGAAGCCATTTAAATCCTGGTCCCTCGTAACAATACTCCAGAGACATTCCACTAAACCCCTTTTAATACGACTCTCGTTTCTGTCAACGATTTGGCCCTACACCAGGGCTAAAATTTATAATACAAAAAAATCTCACGCCTGTTATCCCCTTCCATTTCTGGATGTACCCACTTTTCACGAGATATCATTTGGACCCCTAAACGTGATAGGTGGTGAGTCCATCGCCGGACCCGGGTCTTTTACACATAATAATAATATAAATAATAATATAATCTCACGCCTTTTTATCCCTGAGGGGGTAGGCAGAGGTATTCCATTACTGGATATACCCACATTTCACGAGATATACTGGACCCCTAAACGTCTTTTACACATGTCTCAGAATTAATTCTGGGAACTGAGGGTTTCCTCACGATGTTTTCTGAAATTTATCGTTTAGTGATTAACACCTGTTACCTGTTCGTTTTTTAGTTCAGTTAGTTTGTTCAGTGATTTGTGTTATTTTAAATAACATTTATTTACTTACATATTTATTTATTCAGTGGCAGTATATTGTCTCTGCCTACCCCAATGGGTAAAAGGCGTAAGATTATGTATGTATGTATATTTATTTATATTTGTTAATCTACTATATTAGCAAAGAGGTTGGAAGAAAATCATTCTCTTTCCTAGAGAGAAACTTTTTCTTTAAACGTCTTTGTATATTAGTTTCAATCTGTGCAATTCTTACAAGCCCTTTGTCATTAAAGTAACTTTTAACTGAATATAAAAGAAAGCCTTTCACCTTTTCGTAGCTAAATCGAATAGGCTTTTTAAAGAAATTTGATAAGGTCCACCATTTCAAGGACTGAGCAATGTCACGGGCATAAGCTGGCTGATAGACAAAATATACAAGATCGTGGTTAAAAGAAGAGTCATAAACGGGTGTACGTAGAAATTATTCTGCTCCCGAATGGTAGGTCTATTGACCTCGCATCCTGCGGCTTACATAAACAATGAGATCCATTTATCATATCTGCTACCTACTGTTTCTATAGACGCAGCCTTTAGAAACGGTTTTTATCGAACATTTTCATAAATAATGCGCAATTCACTAAAAAGTTGTTTTTTGGAACTCGCAAAAGAAGCCAATGAAGTAATGGAATTGCTGTAAAGGGGCTATTGCAACTAGTGTAAGAAAGACAACTGGCCACTCGAGGTGATAACTGACTGCATCACCATCATCATCAACCTATCTTCTAAATAGAGACACTAAACCCGGCCCTCAGCTCTTCTCATCCAGTCTTTCTCAGCTTCATCACGCAGAGGACGTCCTACACTGTGGTTACTCAAACGTGATCTCCCTCTTCCACATATTTTCACAATCACATTGCAGCTTTAGACTGCTTAGCACCCGATGTGCGAAGTAGCTAAGAGGTGAGCGATGTCAAAGCTACGCTACGAAACCATATGACTCTTTCCACTAAACCTCAGCAGTGTAGGGAACTAGCAATGCTATGAAGATCAGCTGCACGAGGTAACTATGCAAGGAAGATGCTCGACTTGGACCGAGAGATGCATTGCTTGTAGTAGGATTAAATACGGCGTCGTGTCGCCGCGTCGTTTACTCTGCTCTGCACATGTCTGTATATATCTATGCACCCCAATGGTTTTGTACCTTTGGGTCGAATAAATATTTGTGTTTAAGATGGTGATTGTGGATAAGTTTTTCTTTTACTACAGAATCCATTGTAAAATGAAAATAACTCGCACTCGAAAGAAGTTGTAAATAAACATTTCTAGGTCTCTGCTCTGCCAAACCCCTCGGGGATGCCTTGAGCGTGTGTTTATTTATATAATTATTATTTATAGGCTCTGGGAGTTTCGTATCAAATTCCCCGAACACTTACATCTATTAAAAAAATATGCGTCTTCAATCTAAGTAACTTATAGAACGACATATCTTACAATAAACCTTTGCGTCGTTCGAATACAGAACACTTCTCGTAAATACGGTTCGCTATCCCTGTGACGTATATTGAGAGATATTGTCTCAAAGTCCGACCGTTCGGGGGATACTCGCTTTATTTAAAAAGTTTCAAGAGATTATACGGAACATGCACATACACATCGGTGTTCTTGGGTTACGTTTAGAAATTGACAAAGTTTCAACAACAGAGCACGGTGAATTATGTATTTATTCATGTTATAGAGAGTAAATTGGAGTTCATTTTAAGTTCCACGGAACTACTGGGTATAACCCCTTTTTGTTATAACAAAGCCTGCCTTGCGTACCTACTTGAGATTTGAGTTCCCATGTAAAGTCAATAGCACATGAAGCTTTAGACTTCCAGTGCGAGTTTGACCTCTAAGACGATTGTAATAAGAAAGTAACAAAGTTTAATGTGTCAAGCTCCACGTGACTATAAATAGCTATAGAATTATCTACCTTATGATGAATGCTAAAGAGTTTGATATGATATTGATACTCGTAGCTCTACGCTACACGACGCTCAACGAAGATGATAATAAATATCAATAGCAGTGGAAAACTACATCAAGTCTGAGAGTTCCGCTTAAGCGAATCACACACTTAAGGTATATTTACAAAGAACTGCAACAGAACTACGCGACGCAGTAAAGTTACTTCGACGAGAGACGTTATTACATACTATTCCTCTCCTATAGAATCGTGATTGCTAGAACTGTAACTCGTCTCGTCTTTTGCATTCCAATATTAGATTTTTTTGAAGCCATAGTTTATTGTAACCAACTAATGAGACAACACATCGCAACGAGACGCAACATAGGATGAAAATAAAAGAAAGTCACTGTACCTATACGTGGTCTACGATGTCGCGTAAATCAGTTTGACGCAGTGCGGACTTATGTTTTATGCGACGAAGTGGTGTTCAAATAAAATAATTCTTGATGGTTATTGGGTTTAAGGTCAAGTTCGTCTTCTAATAGAGGATATCCGTCGTATCTTAAAGTTTGTCGTAATAGCATTGCATCGTGTCGTGTAGAATTATCGCATCATGTCGGTCACGTAAGACATTGAGCTACGAGTAATTTACTTCGTCGTACTGATTTGCTGCAGTTCTTGAAACAACTTCTTGGAACGCTAGTATCGTCGTCCTGTGCATCATTCTAACAGCTTTATGCTATCCTACGACTTCATTGTTCGTGCGTTCATACCCGATAGAAGTGTACTTAGTCCAAACTCTACTCTCGCCATGTTTCCTTAATATTTTCTATTTTAAGAAAACATTTAATACCAAGTTTCAATTTTTCTTGTGAAATTGTGAAAATGTTTTCTGTATATTCTAAAAACCAGACTTTTTAAAATTATTTTATGTCTGATACCACATCATTAAACTGTTGCCTCTCTCAATAGAACAACATTTCGTCTACCCTTCGTTTCCTCCCTTTGTCGTTTATTTGCAGAAGGCATTTCGTTCATTCTAATCCCAATTATCACGTTATTTACATTTTCTCATCGTATCTTCCAGTACTTATCGGAGAACTCATTTATATTAATTATGTTCTGAAGTACCTAACAATGTAGGTACAAGTTCTTGCATAATTTAAAGCTTTGTTCTAGGTATCCTCTGAGAAAGTATAAACGGGTTGTTAACACCACTTCATTTTGAACTACGAGCTACGTTGTTACTTATCTACAAACTTTGTCGGACGGCCAATCCTTTATTAAGAAAAATGTTTAGTTAACAAGTACATAGCAAAAGATCCAAGTTACTTGCGCAGGGTGTTAAGTTTACTCATAAATTCGTGATTGCATTTTTTAAACCGTATTATAACTACCGTACTAAGGTTTAGTTTTCCAAATAAGTGTATATTTGGAAATCTAATATTACTAGATAACCAACATTTTCTCTCCGGCCGTTTTTGTAACTACGATTTTTCCATACATGAAATTTATTTATTTTCTACTTGTGTCCACAGACAACAGCGCCACCTAGTGTTAAGTGGTATTATGATAGCACGGATTTTGTCAATTTTGTCCATCGAAAACTAGTAAGAAACTAAACTCACTAATATACCTACTAGCTATGTTGCCGCAGATATGAGTAATCATGGATGCGACGCCGCGGGCGTTTCACTGTTAAGCAATCTGAGCTCACCCTAGAGTCGATTTATCTATGTTTATCCAACTGTGCATACAATAGAACTGGATTAATTAGCCACTTGCTAGTGCTACACCAGAGAATACAGAGATAGTTAAATATTATAATGAACTGTGGAAATAGTGCCACCGATATTTGTAGAAAATATTTATATTTGTATACCTAATGAATAATCTATCAACACCCAGCTTCAACCAATATAGAACTAGGAAGTAGCAATTTGTGCGTTTAGAATGAAATGGTTTTAGTTTAGATACGTCACACACTACAAGCTTTTCACATGTTTGTTTGTAATATCGACGATTTTAAGTCATTCTCAGTACAAGGACATGATGGTACCAAGATCTATTAGTCTTAAAGCTTTCAACTGAAAGTGATTTTCATTTAAAATAGAAAAAATGCTCCGGCTTTCATAATACGTATCCGACATTTAGCATATCCGACATTTTGCGTATCCGACATTTTGTGTATCCGACATTTTGCGTATCTGATTTTCGGCGATGGGTACTAGCCAAATAATAATATACCTACAATATGAGGTTGATGAAATTCGTGGCAGTTGAACGACATAAGTACCGACATGGTTTAAAAGATTAAAAGATGGACTCTTTTGAAGGTTTCAACGTAACATGACATTGACAGATGGTGATAGTTAAAAATCTGTTGCAATCAATTACGATTTTAATTGATATTGTTCGTGGCCCGATTCCGCTCGCTTTAGCCAGCAAACTGCACGGGAATCGACGTTCATTACTACAAGCGCGGTGAAACTTTAAATTGCTGTTTTTGTACTCGTTAGAGGAGCAATCGATTGTTCGCAGTTTATATCTGCAGTTTGCTTACTCCTAACTATATTCTTTATTTTAAGCGAATTGTTTGTATAACAACCTCGAAAATATATCAGACATTTCTTGAGCAACAGAGTTGTCAGATCATGGAATAAGCTACCAGAAGAAGTCGTCGCAGCACCCAATAGTAATCAATTTAAAAATAAACTGGTCAAATACATATCCTGTAATGAGAAAGCTTAAGTAGAGAACACCTCGACACAGGAGTTTATCAGTTGTAAACTGCTTGCCTGATAATTATTAACTAGCGGTTCTGTGCGGTTTCACCTGCGTAGTTTCCCGTCCGAATACGGGAATAAAATGAAGCCTATGCTACTCAGAGATCTTCTAGTTTTACATTGGTGAAAGAATTTTTTAAATAGGTCCAGTAGTTTTTGGGTTTATTCGTAACAAACATACAAAAATACAAATCTTTCCTCCTTATAATATTAATAGGTATAGATAATAATTATATAAGCTAAATTATAGTTTCGAAATTTATGTTACCCTATTCTTTCAAGAAAAAATACAGTTAGATATAATATAGGAAATATTTAAGAAAACTTCATACTAGAAGAATAAAACAGAAGTCAAAACAATTATAGCTAGAATTTTTGTTTGTCTATCTGTCCGTATGTTTGTATGCGCATCACGTAAACTACACGGGATTGAATGCGGTTTTCACAGTTGTATTGTTGCAGGTCTAACTTAAAAGTACTTACTTATACTAAATTAATTCAAATATTTCAGTGTGTAATATTGACTATAAGTGAGTAATGTACTACATTAGTATAATTATATTAGGTATATCTACGAACTTTGTAAAAATATTTTTTTTAATGAACAATGCCTGATGAATCTATTACACTTACCTATCACACCATATTTTTTTCCAGACGGTAAAAAAATCAGGCGGTATATTTTTTGGACCCCTAAGCTGTTGCTGTTACACATAACTCAAAATCAATTCTGAGATCTGCGGATTTCTTCACGATGATATCCTTCGGCGTCGAGTGTTTGAAAAATTCATTGGTACCCGCCCTTGCCAGTATTCGAAACAGAGCCTCATGCATGACTAGCGGGCTCTTTTACCACAAGGCGATTCTGCTTTACCCGACTAAACTTATTTTAGTGTAGTCCTGTCTTACCTCAAAAACAGAAAAGGGATAGAAGATAACCTACCAAGTCCTGTCCGAGGCTGTATTTTAGTCGCGACTTCTTTAAATAAGCAGTGAACACGTTATGAAATGCTTTAGTTGACAGGTCTAATTTTAATTTGAAAATACTATATATCTCTCGTCTCTTTTTTTTCCTAGGAGAAAGAAAATGACAGGAGTAAACTAAATTAAGTTTAGTCGCTGTAAAGCAGAATTGAACCCATTATTGTACTACATAGTTTAAAATTATTGTTCTTTTGCGCCTATTACCGACTCATAAATAGTTGACTTAATCGCATACCTGTGCAGTATATGATAATGAAATCGTCAAAATTGCTCGCACGTGGATAAATACCGTTCACTCGGAAACGTTCTATATTAATCACTTGTTTACAACGAGCGATCCATTTTGTAGCGTCAATTCCACGGGTCCCTTCACCAACCCTCAACCTTGGATACCTTAGCTACAAGGACGTAAACAAGAATTAATCTTTCTAATTAATACACTCGTTTAATGAAGTGACGTAAAACAATAATTCATTTATTTAGTTCGACCAACTCTTCATCATAATAGAGTTACAGTCTTAGTGGACCAGGTGGTTATTAAATACACATTTACAATAAAAATATAAATATATAATAGTATAATACCACTTTACTAGCGCACGAAATCAAAATAAATAATTACGCAATCAAAGCGTAAACGCTAAAAAATTGAAATTTTTTATACAGATTTCTCAGTATCCTCTAAGAAGGTAGGTATTTTTTGAAATTCTCACTCGAACGGGAAAAAATGGAATTACGGGCAACATCGCTGGGCGCTTCCTAGTTGGTATAGGTACGTAGATTTCATTTTTATGTATTTTAGTGTTGCCATGGATTTAAAGGGCATGGGCTCCACCATCCCAAACCACGACAATCTCAACGGCAGGGCTTGGAATCAGTTTCAAATTTACCGGTAAATATTCGGTTAATAACGTTATGAAGGTCATTTCGTTCAGAGAAAACCTTTTAAAAACCTTAAAAACCGGTTTATTCCGCTAGCTCGTGTGGACCGCCGATAGGTGTGCGGAGCCAGCAGCAACAGTCAACGGACTCAATGAGCCACGAATATTATCTCTGCCTACGTGTACCCTTACAAGCATTTAAGCATGCAAATTCCGGCTTTCTAGCAGAGCCAAAACCGCTTTTGCAATGCATATTCGCAACCACCATTTTGCGACACCTGTTGCCAGATTTTACGTATATACAAAACTAGAGTATGTTTCTTTGTTTAGATACCTATACATTTTGTGAAAAAATTCCAGGAACAAATTTTTATCTATACTAATATTATGTACAAGTTGTGTGGCTTTATTGCTCCTACAAATTGGTTTAGAAGAAATCTGTGTTTTGTTTACGAATCCGTTTTAGAAAGCTAAACAACCACTTCTTCGGCACTTTTTTATATCTTGCATAGTAAAACCAGAATCCACAATAACCTCATCACTTCATTCAACATAGTTTACCAGTTATATCTCTGTAATAGGTAAATCAAAGCCGCCTAAAGCCGTATACAGAAAGAAAGCCGAAAACTTCGCCTATCGGCGCCGACAAGCTTTCAGCTTTCTTTCTGTATACGGCTTAAACCTCGATCAAAGATTGGGCCAAGCGTTGTGCCAAATATTGGCGTATTGGTGCTGGCGACTGACAGCGGTCACGTACTATCTACGGGTATCAAGCGAGTCTATCCAGATTGCTCCTTTATTGCTCGTCTACTGCCAATACTAATCACGATAAAGCAATACAACTGCCTGCCTGTTGTGATATTGTCGAACTATTATCGAAGATTATGATACTCATGATAACCTTTTTTTCTTTCTTTATAAGTAACTAGCGACCCGCCCCGGCTTTGCACGGGTGCAATGCTAACACTAAAACCTTCCTCTTGAATCACTCTATCTATTAAAAAAAACTGCATCAAAATGCGTTGCGTAGTTTTAAAGATTTAAGCATACAAAGGGACATAGGGATATAGGGACAGAGAAAGCGACTTTGTTTTATACTATGTAGTGATGATGGAGATGAAAAAACACTGACATTTTTATTATTACAACTCTTCTGGACATCCTTTTATTCACATCAAAGAGCGGAGTATTAAAAATACTTCTTTGATTATCTTAGCTCAGGTGATATCTATCATCATCATCAATCCGTAACAGTCCACTAATGTGGTGTTAGGCTAGTGGCCACCTAACAGTCAGAATTTTTTAAGCCACCCAAGGGTATCTGACATGGCTTAACGACTTCCATTTTGCGTAAACACACCGAAAACCGGGACCAACAATTGTACGTGCCTTTCTAAACGGACATATTTATCGCTACAATGTAATTGTAGTAGACACTAAATACAAGTCGTGTCATCTAGTTGACCCTAAAACTAGCAGTAATTGTGTACTGCGAATTTATTTGCCAATACAGCATTTCAACACGTCTAGTCTTTTATGTGAGGCTTTCAAATTTTTTACCTTTACGCAAAACCTTTGTCTATTATCAATTATGTGTAAGTAAGGACAAGTTGTTTATTAAAATTCTCTCCTCAATTTTATTCAAAGAAAATACGAACTGAACGTAATTAAATCTTAGTATATTTTCTTGAACCAAAGATCAAATCTATATAAATAAAAATGAATTGATGTTCGTTAGTCTGATTAAAACTCCAGAACGGCTGGACAGATTTTGATGAAACTTTTTGTGTGGGTTAGAGTGGGTCCAGGGATGGTTTATACGGTGGCAGAACGACGTCTGCTCGGGCCACTAGTAATTAATAAATTTCTAAGACTTATCATTTATTCTAACACGTAAAAGGGAAAAAATGCAACACATCATCAATATATTAAAATCCTTTGTGAATTTGAGTGAAATGCCCCCAATCCTTTTCAGAACTCGACTCAATAAAATACCTAACATTCAGAAAAAAATATTTAATATTGAATTTCTAATTTTTATTCCAGAGTTCTCTTGCTATTTGAAGAACTCGGTATTAAAATCCGTTCGGTAGTCCTCAGGGCACGGATATTTTCCATATTTTACCGAATAACGTAGCAAATATGCAGAGTTATATGTAACACATTGATTTGAATATCGCAACTCATCAAGCGCGTACCCTTTTAAAAAAATGTTTGTTTTACAACGTACCTACCATGTTACCTATACAAGCAATCGCTTTTAGGTTCTGTTTTTGAAAGACTAATTTTAAGGTCCTTGGACGCAGTCATTGATTGATATTGTTAACACATAAAAAATGATATTCGTGGACTTGCGAACCTCCTCCGTTTTTTTCGTCTGTTGAAAAGAGCAGTGATAAGAGTAGCCTTACGGTTAAAGAGCCTGCTTCACATGATGATAATCAGTGAGGCTCGGGTTCGAATCCTGGCATGTACCAATGAGTTTTTCAAAACTTACGTAGGTACATTTTCATCACTAGTTCGACCGTGAAGGAAAACATCGAGGAAACCCGCAGGTCCCAGAATTAATTCTGAGGCGTGTGTAACAGACCCGGTCAGGCGATGGGCACCACCTATCACGTTTAGGGGTCCAAAGAATATCTCGGGGATAAAAGGCGTGAGATTATCTTTTTTGAAAAGAGTTGCCCTTGAGTTTCTTGCTAGTTCTTCTCGGGTTACTGTATTTTAGAACCAGAAACTAGAAGGATGGAGATACTAGGATTCTGTTTACATTAAGCCTTCTTCCATGGATGACCTCAGAGTTCCTTGTTATTAGACTATTGACGATTCCAAGTGTATAAAATATACATACACTGAAAAAGAAAAATAAGAAGTTTTTTTTTCTCATTGTACTTTTATATTTGCATGCTACATTTTTTTTAGCTAAACATGTATGCACATACATATTTTATAACATCTTTACACCATGTTTGAAGCAAATAAAGATTTCTTATTCTTAATAAATGAATTTTAAATTTGAACTTGAAATTTGATACTGATTTTCTTTTTCCAGTTTATCCCCACCGATCTTATAAATGAATCTAAGTAATTAACTATTTACTGAATTTGAATGCTAAAGTAACTCTATTTGTCTGTTACCTTTTCATGGCTAACCGGTCGGTAAAACTACATTAATAAAATGTGCAAAATAATAGTTTGTATCTTGATGAAAATATCTTTAACAGCAACTTTTCATAATGGAAAAAAATATAGTTTGCAGATAATAACATTAAGTTTGCGCAGACGTAGTCGCAGGCGACAACTATAGTATTTCAATAAATAAAAGCAAAATTCATTGAGCAAAAATGACAGTCATCCACCAACTTTTGACGTGGCGTTGAAAGGCTACAAAAAAATGCAGGCTTCCAGTTGCCGTTCCCTCCCGGATTATTAAAATTGTTCCGCAGTATTGTCAACTGCCATATTGGTAAAGTTGCCGCCGCTCGAAAGTTTTTGTCGTTAATTTAAATGTTGGCTTCCCATCAAACATTTTTAAACAATGTTTTTTCTTACATAAAGCCGAAGTTTTAGTGGAATTTGATAAACAAAAGATGAAAATTCTTACTCATAAATATAATGCGTTCAGCCTAGAGGTAATGAAATTCGTGTTCGTGCTTCATTACTATGCAAAGGATAAATAAATTTTATTCTTTTTGTTTTAACTTTTTTGGTGTAGTTACCTACAATTAAATTCGATGCATACATCTCCAGTTTGATAAATACCTACTTAAGTAATAGATAAATGCAACTTACACACCTATAAAACTTTCAAGTTATACAATTTGGTTATGTATAACCAAAGGAAGTGTTTTTAAGATCCCCATGGAGACGGGAACATCTGAGATAGCTCGGCATGTCTTTTTGTTCGTTAATTCTTCACGGCTAAACCACTGAACTGATCTTGATGATATTTTTCAGGGAGATGGCACCGAAGGACAAGATTATAATTAGCTTATTGTTTATCTCGCTACGCGAACGGAGGCCTGCAGACGTATTCACGGAGCTTCGATATTCGATATTCGACTCGGAATCGGAAAATCTGTTAAAGATGGGCTGTTCAGACATTTCGGTATCGAAAACGAATGTCATATTTGACATAAGGATTCGGAAAATTTTCCGTGGCTGTGAGAAACGCCTAGAATACAGTTTCCGAAGTCGATAGATGCGACTTCGGAAATTTTTTCACTCGATCTGAATCGAACGGAAACGGTGTCGAGCCTCCGTGAATACGCCTGCTGGAAAAGCGAGAGGTAATAAGTTTAAACGACTGGGACTGCCAAGCTTACTTACTTACTTACCGATTCAATTTAAATATTTATCATGCAGATCAGTTATATCTGAAGTGGATCAAAATAAGCATTCGTTAACAAATTGGGTTAGGCGCATTATGTCCAATTCGCAAAATGTCCAGTGTGCTCAAAATGTACAATCCTCTCAATGTTTGGAAAATTTGCGAATTTAACAAATTGCTAATTGGAAAATTTAAGATATATAAATTGTGAGAATTGGAAATTTTGAGCCCATGGACATTTTGCGAATTGGTCATAATGCGCCTAACTAACCTAACCTAATATTGCATTAGCATCGGGTCTATTTGACAAGTGAGTTTAAACACAAAGCTGCAATGCCTTTTAATAAGTAGGTACCTAGATCTTTTGATTTTGAACATAAGATTTGATTGGCAGTCAGACGGCTGTGAAACTAAACAAAATTTAATACAACGCTTAGGAGGATTTCGTAATGCATCTGTAACTGAATTTAATCAAGCAACCAAACCGGCTTCAATGAATAGCACCAAAAATATTATCAATGTATACAATTTATAGACTTTTTTAGATTTTTTAAAAACCTTTCGACTCATTTCGATAAAATTTAAATGGGACGACCTCTGAAGTTTGATCTACCAAACAAAAGAGAATCATAAAAATAGATTTTTAACATACAGACGAATTGAAACCTCCTTTTTTGCAGTCATTTGAAAATATACCGATGAACTGACTCTTATT
This sequence comes from Ethmia dodecea, assembly GCA_963855545.1. Classification (NCBI taxonomy): domain Eukaryota; kingdom Metazoa; phylum Arthropoda; class Insecta; order Lepidoptera; family Depressariidae; genus Ethmia; species Ethmia dodecea. Next base: position 11,562,924 of record OY979446.1, on the reverse strand, counting down.
ACTACACCATAATAACAAAACTATGGTAGTAAAGCCATCCCCGCACCCTCCCAATCCTAATCATCGGTCCAGGTTATCCAGCAAATAAAAAAATATTTACATATTCGTCGTATCGAGACGAGATCTCTTTTTCATGGGCCCATTTGGCAACCCCTCGTATGTGGGTCGTAAAAGTCCCAATGACTCTGCTTTATACAAACAAGCTTGTATCAAGGGAGGGGTTGCCGCACTATACTATAGTTACGTTTAGCACGAAGACGTAGATAAAGATGAAGTGGTCTGGTTTTTATTTGGATCTAAGATTCAAGGAAAATCAAGGAGCCAAATTTAAGAAAATACATTCTAAAATAAATTAAAAAAAAAAAAATTGCTTTTATTTGTTGAATGACTTCGAATAAAACCGGCCAGGTCTAGATGTTATGATTCCCTAAAGAACTGTTCAAAGAAAAAGAAAAAGTTGTTGTAGACGTGGGAGAGCCATGCTTCGGCACGCATGGGCCGGCTCGATCGGAGTGATACCACGGCCTCACAGAAAACCAGCGTAAAGCAATGCATTGCGTTTCGTTGAGTGAGTGTTACCGGAGTCCCCAATCGCCCCTCCCCCCTCCTCCCCTCCTTCCCCCTCCCCCTACTCCCACCTCAAAGGCCGGCAACGCTGTTGTGACTCTCGAGTTGCAGGTGTCCATGGGCGACGGTCGTCACTTACCATCAAGTGACCCGTCTGCTCGTTTGCCCCCTTTTTTATCATAAAAAAAAAGAAATAAATATTTTAACAATGCCTTGTCAGTACATTTATGAAAACATTATGTATGTTCAGAAAAACATCATAAAATCATTGTAATCTTAGGAATAAAAATAAATTACAGCAAACCTGAGTCACGATTAAGTTAAACGAATAATGCCTTTGTGGGTCTAACGTTTTTATATTAAAATAACAGAAAAATTTGAATTAATAAGCTATTTCAAATTTAAAAAGCTGTTCATAACTCATGATAAAAATGTACTATTGCAAAATGGCGTATTACAAACTAGACGAATATATAAATGATAATGATGCTTGGAACAGATTGCCTCCAATGCAGTGCAATACGACAACGAAAAATAACGAAATTATGTAACCCAATGTGTTGAGGAGTTTCTTGCCCGCTTTTTCTCCACAACCGTACATGCTGAAGCGGTAAAGTTGAAATGACGTTCAATAAGTGGACTTGTATGTCCCTACTTTGAATAAAACATTTTGGCTTTTTTGAGTTGCGAAATCCTAGAAAGGCCGAATGCGTAAGAAGGAAAAAAATCAACACAAAAAAAATCCATGGTATTTCCAGTAGTCTGAAGCTACGGCTAAGTCCCTAAGGTTCGGGAACAGAGTGGGGTCTCTGAAACAACAGTCATCATTACTGTGTCAGCATTTAATTACTTTGAAGATGCCCGAACTTTATCAATGCCTACGTAGCTCTTGGGATTAGCCATGAGTCAGGGCCATGTCACTGGTTGATGGGCTTTTGTTTTAAGGAAAGTATAATACCAGTATGTCAGAAGATGGAAAAATGATATGACTTGGTCGTTGAAAATGAATTAAGATGTAGTAACCCTTATACGTAATTGGGACATTGGTCAGCTAGAAAGGTTTTAATTGCTAAAATGGCTTCAAATGTAGAAGTTTAGATGTGAGGAAACAGCTATAGTAAAAAGTAGGAGAAGGAAAGTCAATTGTATTCTATACATATATTATAGGTACTATAGTTTCACAGGCGCAGTATCCGCCTATACGTGGGAATAGGGATAAAATATACCTAGCCAATGTTACTTCCTGATAATTAAATGTAGCTTTTCATGGGAGAAAGAATTTTTAAAATCGGTTAATAAGAAACAAACTAACTCACTTTCGCATGTACAACATTTAGAATAAATTGACATAGATGCTTTGCCAGTGCACATAATTTGAAAATTAGGTAAATACTTTAGTAATACACACACCTGTAATTGAATCATGTATTTTTTTAATCGTTTGGAGTTCTAAAAGCCTCAATTATAAGTTATTTCGTGAGGGATCGTGCAAGTATTGTATCTAATACCTGGAAATATGTGACACAGATATTTACGCCATTTACTGAGTCCAATACCTAGAGAGTAAAGAAAAGTTATATAATTTCAAATAGGAAAGTAGGCGGTGTTCATATTTCGCAGTCATGGCCGACCTTAAAAAAATAGCCGTCGAAATGGAAACTGAAGCAAAATCCCCGACGAATGTAATTTATCTCCAATCTGTCATCGGCGTAATACCGCGTTTTTGAACACTGGGGAAATTCAAAATGGGAACCAATATCCGGTTCTAATCACAGAGCTCGGGCTCAGAGGCACGTAAAAACAACAAAAAAATTACAGATAAGATGACATCAAAAAATCACAGTTCTTTTTGTAACTACAAACTCACAAATTCAGGTTGTGGTAGGTAGTCTTTTTGAAAATTTTATAGGTACTGCTTTTAGGAAAATGATTTTAAATGTAATTTTATATAAGCAAAGGTAATGCTATTATATAAAAAAGCTAGTAACATTTGTAGCCAGTGGTTTTTTTTTGTTTACTTCGAGACATATCTAGAGTAAATACCACATAATAATGTTTTAATGAAATAAGGTTTTTAAACAACCATGATGGATCTAAAGCCCTGTTGGTTCAGTTAGTGCCTTTTGCGGTAAAGGTCGTGGGTTCGATACAACTTCTTTAACGTTCTATTTGTGTACATGTTTATTATATTTGAGTACTTATTTCAAAGTGAAAAGTTTTTGTATTAATGCTATAACTTCGCACTGCATGTAAATTAAATAAAAATGTACTAAGTGTTTAAGTATTTTTATCGGTTATTCAGTGCCCATAGCATACCTATTTTTAAGTAGCCTAGTTAGTAGAATAAATCATCGTATCACCAAAGAAAAGTTATACCTAAACGATTTGGCTCTCGCCCTATACGAAACTTTGTTGGACGGATCGGTTCCTTTATTGCTAGGAGAAACCTATAAAAACCGTTTTACGTGTAAACTTTTTACAACATCTATTCTCACCATTTGAATTTTTCTTAAGACTCCGCAAAGTTTTGCTATCTTTTGACTTCTGAGATTATCCTTGGCTGATCGCCACAGATTATCGAGAATATCAATCAACTATTTCCACAGAGCACTTAACAGTGTAGACACATTAAAGATAAAACTTTATTAATGAGGAATCTTGTAGATAAATATCAGCGATGAGTTTAGTCTTTATTGAGACTCTCTAGTCTCAATAAAGACTAAACTCATCGCTCAAATAATAACATTTATTTAGTACCTCTGTACTAAATAAATGTTATTACTACCAACTGAAAACACTCGTTTTCTGATACACCTTAAATCAATAAGTATTTTTGATCTTGTTAGATGCGATGGATACATCTAATGAACGAGCGCAGTGTTCCGCGTATTTGCCACTTAGTCGCAATACAAATGTAGAGATAACATTTATATATCAATCAAAGGAGTACATGTTTTCATAGCTAATAGCGCGGCCAGACTTGGCCTTATACTTCTTAGAAAAGGGTTCAGATGTTTTAAATGACAAATCTTATTATTTCAAATTGATGACGTTTTGTAAAGACTCTTTTCGTGTATACTTTGTGTTATGGTTGTTTGTGTGTGTGCCCTTCCTCCCGTAAAAAAGTAACAGGCAAACAGTCAAACAGAGTTAATTTCGCAATAACAATATTAGTAGAGAGTAGGTATAAAGTGTTATTTATTTGTTTGAAGGCTTCCAAATAAAAATAATAAAACTGTAAAATCAAGACACGTTTAATAATACCGAGGTGAACGGCATACCTTACGTAATACCAAAAAGCAATAAGAAGTGAAATTCTGCACATTGTCAGAAGCAGCTGACGCCATTTCTAACCCCTCAAATCTCAGCGAAGACTTGAGTGCACCCCCGATGAAACAATTGTTCTTTTCTTTTTATGATTACAGTAATATTAGAAGGTCTTGCTACGAGACGGTCTTCCTTATTTTCTTTTGAAATGAAGCCTGTGATGCCTGCGCTTGTTATTGAAACTAGAATTAAAACTGAACGAGAAAATAATAAATTTTTATTGAAAATATTCATTCGATTTTTTTGTTACATTTACTTAGATATTTCTTTGTTACACAAATCTGACTTATAATAAATTACTAAAAAGTAATAATGTTTAAATCAAAATAACATTAGGCTATACACAAATCTTTAAGATTATAATCTAAATCTAATTCTTCGATTATAATCTTAAAGATTAGAGTAAAATATAGGTATGCACGGACGTCCGGAAGTATGTTGCAATATATTTTTTTGATTTTTGTAAAATAAGTATTTGTATTTTTAAGTAATATTTAAGTATTTCAATAGTGTATTTTATCCTTAAATATGTGTGTAAAATATTGTTTAATAATTTTTATTTAGAATAATTACAAAAAATCATATCTAGAGTTGTGATTGTTAAATATATGTAGGAACATTCAAATGTAGGTATAAATAACTACCTACTTATATCTTTTGGAAATTGTTACAGAAATTTCCGAGAAAACCGATATAGATTTTCCGTGAAAGGAGACGTTCCATCTTGGGCCTGCACATTGTACACCAGCGTCAACGATAGAAAAAAAATCAAGTGATTATCAGAAAATTATAAAAAAAAACATTTCCATCTACTTAACTTGCACAAAAGTAATTAAACTTAAATGGATCCGCATGGAATCACATTGAAATAATACTATTTCTAACTTCTTGAGCCCAATCTCCATGTTATTTTGAATTAATGAAAATTTAAGTTTATTGTACAACGAAACTAGACAAATATGAGCAAAATCATGAATAAAACTACAGTTATTATATTGAAATGTATCTAAAAAACTGGTGTACATGGTGCAGGCCCAGTCTCCATACATTCATGAAACGTCTCATTTCTTTATGTAGACAACTTAATTTCTAGAACAACAGAGGACCGCAGTGGAGTACCCCTAAACATTTACTTAATCGCCATTTACAGATTCGTCCCAAATGGGCATTGTTCGGTTAGATCACAATGGACTCGGAGGGACCATTGCCCAGACCTTGGGACATGAATGGGAATCAGTGGCAGAGTTCAACCCTTCTCTTGGCATTAATTGTTTCAGATCCTGTCTGTTAGCAGTTGATTAATAGGGGTATATTAGTTATAATTTTCGTTTGCTTGTACGAAAACTAAAGGGTATGATTAGATTCAGAGTGTTTTGCGTGGGTAAGGTCGTAAAAGATCGCACGGGCAGTGGTGTCGGATATAAAACGTTTATATCGAGCTGCTAATATCGTAATGTTACAATACAATACAATGACTCTTTATTGTACACCAAAAACAACACAATGTGGATACCAACATTAACTAAAGTACAATGTTGTGTTTGTTACTGCAACTAAAGCTTCGGTTTTACGGTGTTAAACAGATGATACAATTCAATTCAATTCAATTCGTTTATTCATAATAAAAGTGACATGTCATGTTTAATGCTTAATATCGAAAATGTCAGACTGTATAATGAGAAATACCTAATTTATACAATATAACTATTCATATAATATTATACATTAATATTAACAATATCATACAAACAGTTATTTTTCTACGCAGATGAGTCAGTGAGCGAGAAAGTTTTTATTGTGAGCGTTGTCTAGGAATACACCAACCGTATATAACAGGCCGCATTCGTAAGGAGGTTCTTTAATCTTTCTGTAAAGGTATGTAAGCTTTGAGTATCAAACCAACCGGAGACGCCACTGATAGGCGTTCCCCTCTGCCAAAAAAAAATGTCGGTCAACACGCATACCTGTTATATACTACTAGTTTTTTTGAGTTCACGGAGTGCTTGGATTGGTGAATGTATTTGTGTGCATCTAGTTCAAGCTAGTGTTTAATTGTTTTGTCAAAAATGCGTTTGTTTTAACATTATTTGTGTTTGTTTCCTCGTCCCCCGCGCAGAAATTGGCAGACTTTTTTGCAAAGAAACTAGTGCGCGTGACGTCTCCTGGTAGTTTAATACTCAAAGTATGTAAGGCGCATCTGTGACGCTGGGCGGCTGTTGTAGATGGCGGGTCCAGCAGCATGCAGGCAGCGGTCGGACTGTGCGAACCGTACGAGTGTACTCAGACTCCAATGAGTGGATCGGATTGTGTTGTATGGACTCGAACGAACGTATACTCCGTCCAAAGCGGCTTTAGAGTTAACTTGATTATAAAATAACATGTTTTTGCGCTTTTGTTGCACCACCATACTTCCACATGTGTGGGAAAAGACCTTTAGCTCAGCAGTGGGCTGTGACGGGTTGATGATGTTGTACCTATACATATATTTGTACCCAATTCTGCCCAGGAGCCCGCCGGCGGGCTGGCACAAAATGCCGCCATTCCGTCAAGCAGCGGCAGCCCGCCGGCGGGCTGGCCTACCCAGACGACTTTAAACCTTATTTGTATCACCATTAAATACATGATATTGAATATAATTTACTACCGTGATCTAGAATAAATTCGGAATCCGTTGATATCCAAAGCTACACATGTTTTTTGTTTTTATTTATAGAAAACCGCTTCCAAACACGCGCCATGTGACAAGTCATAAAAAAAATGGCCACTTCATAGTAAATTTTCGGTGTCGGATTTCAAGTGGTGTTCAATTATAAACATAAGTGGCCTCTAAAGGTTGAGTTGTTTATCTTAGACGATAATACGATCTTTCTAGTTGGTGTTTAGTAACATTGTTTATAAATTTGAGTACTGTGGTAATATTGGTAGCAATTATTCTGTGATTTTTCTCGAAACAGGTCCGAGTTTTTATTTACGAACAGAAATGAATGACTTGGACTCATAGTACCCCTTTGTTTTTTACATGTGGCAGCACATAATCTATCCATAGACAAAAATACATTGACAGTAGGATGATAGTCAAAGTAGTTTTTTTTTGGTGATAATTTTTTTGGGAAAGTTGAACAACGCGCGGAATTTTAATTGCACCCGCGCGCCCCCTAAAAAACGTCAAAATCAAATAACATTTTATTGTGGTTTTACGGGTTTACTCTGAGTGTAGGTACTTTAATATTTCTGTATTTATAGGTAGGTATTTAATTTTCTTAGTACAGATTATAAACGTACGTAAACTGTTCGAAATACCTCGTCCAGTTGCAATATAGCACGTAACTTCTATGCATTGTAGTAACTTTATTGCGTATTGTTATCTAACGATGCGCACACTGCGCTGAATTTACTATCCGTCGGCTCTTGTGCATGCCTGTATTTGGTGGTTTTAGTACTATTGTCGGAATAGACTACGGTGCAATATTTTTAGAAAATATCGGTATATATCACGATCTTTATCCCCGAGGGGATAGTCCATTCGTTTCATTCATTCATTGAACCGGATACCAAATTCCGTATCGATCAGATTTGTGGAAGTTGGTTACATACCTTCATCTAATACTAAAGCTGATGATCTTTAAATGGCTAAACAGATTTTCTTGAACCAATAGCTACGAACACTCTCGATCAATTCGCCTTTCATGAAAGTACTATTACTTATTCTGTAGGTAGTAGTACTTTCATACAAACAAAAACTAAATCAAAATCGGTTCGTTCATCTTTAATCGGTTTTGGGAGCCACAATTCCATAGACAGACATTACAGATACACACGTCAAAAATAAAAAAAAATACGATATCAAATAATCAAAGACAATGTACCTATATCTAAAAGTAATTTGAAAAATGTTTCCCGAAAAATTTCAGTTCCGTTTGTAGTTAAAAAAACACTGGTGACAAAAACAGTCTTTCTCAGATTTTTTGTACCTTTTAATAAGTTGTGAAAAGAGTTTCCTTAAAATGTTGCAGAAAGCATTTGGTGAAGACAAATTGAAAAATAACTAAAGAAGGGTCAATCCTTTCCCCGACTTCAGCCGAGATAGCCAATTACTTATTTTCGATATTTTGGAATTAAAAAGAAACTGAATGAAGAGCTAGAGTGTATCTGTGAGTGAGAGCAAGTGAGATCCGGGATCGATATCTGTAGAGTGTGTGGCAATGAGATTTTCTGAAACTGACGTACATATTATCATAAGCTTAACGTGAACTAAAACATCTTGGAGAAACCCGCAGACTCATAATTAGCACTGTGGCAGGTGTAAAAAGCACTTAAGTTCGGCGATAGGGTCGGCGAAAATTAGCCGATTACTGGCTTCTAGGCTTGAAATACCTCAGCCAATGAACTCAGGGATAATATTCATGTAACTTGATAAATAACGAACGATTTAACAACTTCACTAATGATGAGGTTAAATCCGCAAACTACGAGTGCAACTTGCTATCAAATTCCTTTCAGAATAGCAAACATTCAGCATTGGCATTTAAATTTTGACCATTAAGGAGAAGGCATGACTATTGGAGAAAAATTGTCCATTACAGAGCAGCAGTGGCCATGAATTTATGAATACGGAATGCCGATGCGCGACCCTAAACGCCGCCATCTTTGTCCCATTATCACTAAAAGCTGCGTAATTGCTAAATCGCGATCTTCAAAAAGTTTTGCAAATGAAAAATGGCTTTTAAAAAAAATACCTACAGAATCATTGATTTTGTTGGTTGGTATTTAGCTACAATTTTACTATTTACAAAGAGTTGTTGTTCGGAAAATAGAACAGTATTTGAAGTCGTAAATACCAAGTAAATGTAAATCACTTATAAATCACCAAGCAAACACGAATCCGTTAATACTCTTCAGACTGGCACCTCATGAATCTCCTTATTCAAAAGGCGTCGCTCCCTAAACTGTCATCGAGAAAACCAACTTTTATCTGTGCTCTGAAAGATCCGACAACCTTTCAGCTAGAATGACATTTAGATTTCTCCCAGCCAGCATTATTAAATTGTACAAATTATAGGGTCCTGTTTTTCGAAGTAAACAAAGTTCCATTCATCAAATCTCGGGAATAATTTGGCGTTTTGCTGATTGAGTTTTCTTCTGAAACAAAATCCGTTGTTCCAGCCTGTTTGAGGGGTCTCCCTCATTGAGTTACCCTTTCTTAAACAATTTAAACGTCGATCAATATGAGCGATCAAGCGTCTGTGTAGCGGGAACGAAACTTGAACATCGGCGATGCTAATGTTTTCGTTCACAGAGGACCGTGGTGCAAGAGTACCTACCTACGACTCTGTCCTATTTTTATTATTTAAGGCATTGGCATTTAGCCATCAGAATTAAACACGACACGAAGTTAAAGATATTTTAGATCTCCTTCAGAGTCTATGCACAAAAATACAGTAAGTTTCTTTAAAACTTAGCGAAATGTCACTTGGTTATATCAACAGTAGAACGATAGTACACTTTTACTGAAGATTTTAATGAAGCTTCTTGATGTAATTCGAAAACGTCCATGCAAGCATTTTATCGAATTATCCATTGACTGCCCAATATCACGGACATTTTCCACATAATATACTGTCACTATTATGAGTTAAACCCCGAAATATACAGCAAAATTAGAATTTTACAAAAAACATGACGTCCCTCTACGGATTCCCGCCAAAGAGCCAGACTCTGTCCTCATGAACTTTTAGGTTATAGCGTCTTATAGAAATTATGTATTTCTTCCGGGATGGAATGCAAAATTTTATCTGGTGAACAGAAAAAAAACAGTAACAGCCAAATAGACAGAGTTATTTTTGCAGTCATAATATTAGCGGGAAGTGATTATAATTTAAAAAAAACCGAATTCAAACAGGAAACTAAAAAAAAGGATAAAAACACTACTCATCACTATGATTAGATCCTAGTTTACTTACTTTCCGTGAAGTGAATTCAGTATATTTCAGGTTCTATTGTTGTCTTAGTAAATATAATATGGATCGGTAACTTGCCGTGGCGGTATGTGTCGTCACTTTTGTCACGTAGGTGTGTGCTATCCTTTATTGTCAAGTTCAGCAAATACATTAAGCTGTTAAGTACAGAACAAATGACGTGAAAATTGTTGTTTATATACTGGCTGTAAGACAAAAGTACCTTTGCTCACACATTTATCCCCGAGTGGGTCCGCAAAGTTATTCATGTCTGTTGACTTCGTGTGTGGTCGTTTAATATTTATTTAAGTATGTTTATCAGTGGTTTAGTACCCGTAGTACAGGCCCTGCCTAGTTTAGGACTAAATTACAGTGTGTGTGTGTGTGTGTTGTATCCCATAATTTATTATTATTATCCATTCCTGGATATAACCACCAGTATTTTTTTTGTTGGATTCCTAAACGCGACAGGTGATGACCCATCGCCGAACTGTGGTTATGTTAAACATTCCTCAGAATCCATTCTAGGAATTGCGTGTTTCATAATCATGACTTCCTTTACCTTCTAACTGGTGATGCGTATGTACAGTACGGCCGTTTTAACTTGGCTTTTCTGACCATAGGCTTCTCTCTGAAAACGGGCTTGCTAACCACAGGGCCAAACTATTCTCTAATCTGTGACAGGGCTATCACAGCTTGGCTTTAATAAATCTCCAAATAATTGATAAGAAAATACGTACTTTGGAATTCGGTACAAAATGTAGATATTTTAACCCCTGAAAAAACAGACATTTAACCGTTATGCTGGCAATATGTAGGTAGCAAAAGGGAAATTTAAAAAAGAAGCAAGAGGCTAGAGTTACATAAAATTGGATTGGGGGTCCGGAGAGTTGAAGTAGCGAAACCCTTATCGCTAAATTTTAAAATAATAATATAATAGTGGAGAAACTGAAAATATATAATTATAGAAAAGGAAAAAACACACAAATCTAAAATCTCTAAAAATAATATTATTGAAACGCAACGCCTAAAAAATACCTTACCTTCAAATTTCATTTTTAAATGATTTATTATATTTCATTCCAAAACTAAATTTTATGATCTAAAAGTAATTAATTATAAAAGCAAGTCACAAAATATATACAAAAGATACGGTGAAGGAAAACATCGTGAGGAAACCCGCAGGTCTCAGAATTAATTCTGAGACATGTGTAAATAGACCCGGTCCGGCGATAGGCTCACCACCTATCACGTCTAGGGGTCCAATATATCTCGTGAAATGTGGGTATATCCAGTAATGGAATACCTCTGCCTACCCCCTCGGGGATAAAAAAAGGCGTGAGATTATATCATATATCAAAAGATATGCCTACATGTATATCGTTATGACTTACATAAACACAAAAGAGTAGGTAAACACAAAAAAAGGAATTTTGTAAACGATATACATAAGTAAGTTAACTTTTTAATCAGGTCAGCTATTTCAATACCAATGGCAGCACTACGAGTATTTATCAAAGATATTATATATAGAAAGACGTAGATATGTTACTAGAGCACGGAAAATGAGGCCGACAAATGTAGTTAATTAACCACATTTTATAGTTAGTCGCATTGTATTTCAAGTCGTATTTTAAGCGCAACTCTTAACAGATAGCTCTCTTTTTCTTTATTATTCGTTCCGTATCATCTTTCCCCGTCATTGTTGTATCCTATAAATACGCTAAGAAGTAAGTATGTTACATGTTGTAGCACACTCGTAGGGGATCAATTTTCAAACGCAAGCGGTATGAATATAACTCATCTTTACTTTAATATCTTTGGTATTTATAGCATTAATTAAGGTGGAACATAGTGCAAAAGTATAGGGGAACTATTTAATCTATTTCGGATATTAATTAACTGATCAGCAGAATTAATGGATTCTTTGGCTGGGAAGCATTACTTATTTAAGATGGGGAGGTTGATTGCTGGCGTAGATTATTTACTTCAAGCCACGGCTTGAGGCGTTAAAGCCTTTGATTAATAAAGACATAATTATACGCTGCTTTACGTAAGTATCCTATTACTTTAAACGAGCAATTATTGTATTTATGTATATTTCGGGTATCGCGAAACGGCTCTAACGATTTTGATGAAATTTTGTATTTATAATTATACAGTTTTGCATTTTAAGTTCAACTGCATAGTTGTATTTCCCGTGAAAGGGAAAATTTAAATTAAAAAAAATATGTATTCCAATACTGTCAAATGGGGCGTGGTGTTAGAACGAGCGAAGCTGGGTTCAGGTACTTACTCACTTTATATTTATACCATTAATATAATAATGAAAGGAGACGTTTCAGAAATGTATGGAGACTTTGCCTGCACCATGTACACCAGTTTTTTAGATAAATTTAAATAAAATAAGTATAGCTTCATTCATGATTTTGATCATATTTGTCTAGTTTCGATGCACAATAAACTTTAATTTTCATTAAACTGGCAACGCGACGACCGAAAAAAAAATGGTGACCTGACCAATAACATTTAAAATATTTTTCTGATAATCACTAGATTTTGATCTATCTTTCACGCTTGTGTACCTGTACAATGTGCAGGCCTAACTGTGGTATGTCTTTTTAATTCTATTGTAGACATTTAAACTACTATTGGTACATCAATGAACCGGTTTCAGAATTTTTGACTGTCTGTTTTGTGAAGTGAAAGTTTGTGTCGAATAGGAAAAGAATTTCAATGAAAATTTAAGGGATTAAATCAGTAATTTTAACTTAAATCTTCGTGTATGTTCCGTTTCAATACCTTGCTGGGTTGAGCACACACATTGGTTTTTAAACCAAAAGCAAAGCGAGGGCGGTCGCTAGTAAAAATATTAGAGGTTGAATTAATTCTAAATCGAAAGTATGTTTATCGATTGTAGCATATTAAAATGTGACTTTATACGAGTATTTTTATAAATGGCTCTAGTTCTATTCTGATATCGTTTTTTTTTTCATTAAACGGAAAATATCCATATCAGAGTACCCTCAGTGGGTGAATCTGACATTGGCCGGCATTTGCTTATTTATCTTTTCCTACAATAGGTAAGGCGATATCAAATTACGCCGTTTTAAATGAATACACTTCAACACCGTCGTGCCAACTAGTATTGCGCTTAATTTTCTAACTAGGGATAGATTTTTAATAAAATTCGACCTTTGAATATTTCTTTTTTGAACCACTGAAACGAATACTTCCAATGTTATTATTTAATAAAATACCTACATCTTGGAATAATGGAGCATCAACCACGATGTTGTGTATTCCATTATAAAATGTAACCAATTTTATTCTTCTACTTTTTGCTTGTTGACGGTTCTATCAATTTTTTAGCCCATGTGTAGGAAATTTCCTATTCATGGCCCAAAGATAATCGAGCATGACTTTGAATAATAGAAAATTATTTTCATCGAAAAGCTACTTGAATGATAATAAAAATATGCGAACATTTTTCAACCTACCATAATAATTTCCAAGGCAAATTTTTTTTTGGTCCAGGTTCTTATTACTCTCTATCTATTCTGTTACCCTATATCACTTAACTACCTATCACGTTTAAGGTCCAAAGAATATTTCGTGAAAAGTGGGTATATCCAGAAATGGAATACCTCTGCCTACCGGCCTGGGGATAAAAGGCGTGAGATTATTAATTAATTTATTAAAAACCCTAAATAAATACACACTCCATCGCCTCAAATAAACGTGATCAGAAACAGCTTTCGCTGCGCATCACAGCACACGAAAACACGACGGAAAATTTATTAAGGTATTGACAAATCAGAGCGTTTTCACGAATAAAGCCTACGTCTCTTTATATCCAGAACACTGTAGCAATAAAGAGGGCTTTTGACTGATGAAAGCATATTAGGGTAATACGATCGAGGTCACGGCTTAGATACATCCTTTCTTATAGCCCGACCCCTGTTTTGATGTACAATGTACTGACACTATTCGATGTGAGTGAATAAATCTTCTGATAACATTGGAATTATGGTCGTTCAACCTTTGCGTCAGGAGGTAAATTGGTAAGAAAAGATTTCAGTTAACGCAAACGTGCGTAGCGTGGACCACTGAATAGTTAAATAAACATTGAAAGCAAATTGGCGTTACTCTTATTATGAGTAAATAGTGTATCCAATAAGATTTCAAAAAATTTGGAACGTGCATATAAAATTTCTTCCCTTAATTAATGCCTTTAGGGGATGAATTATCAAATTCATTAGATGTCACCTACGTTTTATAAAACTCGTGACTACGGTAAGCCCTCGACTTTGTCTCAGGCTTAGGTACATTCGTCTACTCGTTTGTAAAAACCAGCTTACCGCACTAGTATAATAAATAACTGTTCGTGCATGTAAATATAATTTTACCTACAGTATATAGTCAACTTTCTTCGAGTAAGTTCAAAATAACCAGAAATTAGAAACAAAAATATTAGTAAGGTAAGGAGAATTAAAGTGAAGATTGACTTGGTAACATTTCAGTTCATTGTTGTTATTTCATTCAAAAGTTCAGTTGAGTCAAATGCTCAAAGCAAGATTTCGCCACGTTTACGTGTATCGCTGAATGATGTACAGTCAAGAGCACGCTAAGCTTGACACTTTGGACTTTGACCCGGCTCTGTATTCTATGGCGCGCAGAACAAATCAGAGCTCAGCTTAAACTGGTAGTGTCAAGCTTGACTTGCTCTTGACTGTACCAAATTGCCTCGAAATATGCAATACACTGACACATTTCAAGTCAATCACCACCTTTAGAACATTAAGGTTGATTTAAATATCATCCCCTAATGTTATCCAGTGGCAGTGGATCGTGTATGACCAATTTAGTCCAGCCGGGGATGTTTACATTATGCGAATAACAATCTGGAGTGGATGAATCATAGCACTAGGAATTCCATAAAATTTATTTAAAATTGTAGGCATTTAAGAGTGAAAAACAAAAATAAATACCTAAATGAATATAATATATAATCTCACGGATTATATTCCCGAGGGGTAGGCAGGGGTATTCCACTTCTATGATGCCGTTTATCGTACGTTTCACCAGATATTCAACGTGATAAGTAGTGAGCCCATCTCTCGACTGGGTGCTTTTATAATGTCTCAGAATTAATTCTGGGCCCTGCGGGTTTCCTCACGATGTTTTCTTTCACCGTCAAGTGATAAATATGTACGTTAATCTTTGAAATGATCATTGGTACATACCAGGATTTGAACCCCAGCCTCACGAATGAGAAGAGGGCTCTTTAACAACTGCTATACCACTTCTTTTATAAAAACACTAGCTTTTACTAGAAAAAAAAAATAAAAAATAAAAAAAAATAAAAAATTACCCCCTTAGGTGTTGAATTTTGCAAAATCATTTTTTAGTGGATGCCTACAATGTATAAGCTATCTATGTGCAAAATATCTAGTCTCTAGACCCAGTGGTTTAGGCTGTGCGTTGATTAACACGAATCAATCAGTCAGTTTATCATTTTATATATATAGACAAATACGTATGTAATTTCAATTATTTTTTCCATAACGGATGCAAATGTTGATGAAGCGTCGTGTCGGTGCTAAATCATTCATGAGAATGAAAAATTTCATTTCCCATGGCATGTTTGGAAACCCTATTCATAAAGTAAACAAACCTCATTTAGATTCTGGCTGGTAAAGCCGTTTTGTTATTTACAAATTGTTAATATGCAAACGAAGTAGAACTGTAAATAAAAAATGAAGCGTTTCATATATATGCATCACTTTTTAACTAGGATTTTTGTTATATTTTGTGTTGAATCCAACAGCTCTATGGGCGCCGAAATTCACGTTTTTGATTACATTTATCAAACTAAGGAGTCTACATGCTGCTGCACATGCCTCTGAAACAATTCTGGGACCTGCGGGTTTCCTCACAATGTTTTCTTTCACCGTCACCACTGGGCTATAACTGCTGTATGTATAATATTTTCAGTAAAGACGATCCATACTTTGCAAGTTGAGTCGACTTGCGCCGCAAAGCGGCATTTATGCATCGCTCTAATTTCTATGATGCCGTGTACCAACGGTTTTTTTACTATAAACACTTCTTAAAAGAAGTGTATATAGAAGTAATAGAAGCATAATGTCGTAAAGTACATCTAATTGTGCCATAAGCAGCTGCGAGAGAATTGCAGTAGTCTATATCGTAAGTAACAACTCTTTATTGTACACCAATAAAAATATGCAACAAGTGACACAGTGATACAAAAAAGGAAAATGGGCAGTTTTATCGCTTTAAGCGATTTCTTCCAGACAACCATAGGAAGGATGTAACTGAGCTAAATAGATGAAGGTAGAAGATGCACTGAAGTTAACAATGGATTAAGGTATCTTACATACATAAACCGTTTCCTATAAATATATGTATAAAAAATAAAATACACAGTACGTATACATAATTATCGTTTACAATATTAAAATATCTTACAGGACTGAAATAAATTTTAGAATTTATCTAATTTGCGAATGCATACTCCAACAAATTTCGTTTTGGGTGCACGTAGTTTGCATTACTAGTAGCCAAGTTTCGCGTGACAGGGAGTGATGTATGTTCCTCTTAAGCTCACACTGTAGCGATTTATGGGCCTCTCAGCACACAAGAACAAGTTGGCACTTTGCAATGCAAGGATACGCTCAATATGTATACTTTGCTCACATGACACGGCGCAATGGAAGGCGGAAAAGAACTCAAGAAAAATACTGCTTAGTATCTTCAATACACTTTACATTGCTATTTTCGGATGCGGTATTTCCGGACTGATACAATCTTCAAACCCTTAAGAAGAGAGCGTACTCCCACCCCAAAGGCCGGCAACGCACTTGTGACTTTCGAGCTGCAGGCGTCCATTAGCGAAGGTAGTTACTTACCATCAGGTGATCCGTTTGCTCGTTTTGCCCCTTATACCATTAAAAAAATATTGTCTTTTTTGAAAATGTTTCATAACGTAACGCAACGTCTTTCGCAAAATTAATGTGCTCATGACTTTTATCCCTGAAGTGGTAGGCAGAGGTATTCAATTTCTGGAAATACACACTTTTTACCAGTATTTTTTGGAACCCTAAACGTGGTGGTGAGCCTATCGCTGGGCCGGGGCTGTTGCTACAGATGCCTCAGAATCAATTCTGGGACCTGCGGGTTTTGACGAGCTAGTAGTATTGTCGAGCTAGTGATAAATATAATACTTACTTATGTTTTGAAAAAACTTATAGTTACATGCCCTCGCCATAATTCTAATAACTAGCCTCACGCATGGGAAGCGGTCTTTTTCACAACGGGGCTATTCTATATATTATACATAAAATGATAAACTGACTGACTGATTGGTGATGTATCAACTCACAACCTAAACCGCTGGGTCTAGAGCCTTGAAGTTTTGCACATAGATAACTTATAATAATAATAAATCTTTATTTCAGGCAATATTGTGTTGTTGTGTTTTCTTATACAGTGTAGGCATCCACTAAGAAAGGATTTTGTAAAATCAACCCCTAAAGGTCAAATAAACATGCGCCAGCGAAGCCGCGGGTATAAGCTAGTTACTGTATAAATGTATAATCATCATTTCACTGAACATAGACCTCCTCTATTGTCTTCCAGAGCGATGAATCGAAATGGGTCTCCAGACAACGTCCAGTCGTCTGTAGACCTTGTATGTACTCGTCCCACGTTTCACTTGGCAGTAGTAGTTCCTATTCTAGAAACTTCCTGGATCATTGCGCGACAGTTCGATGAGCTTGAGCTAAACTTGATTCCATTGGTATAAAAAATATATGTTCACTTTCTTATCCCCTAGGGTAGGGAGGGGTATTACATTCCTGGAACTACCCACCTTTTACCACTTTTTTAACGTGACTAGGTGGTGATCTTATCGCCGAACTATAAGATTCGCAAACCGCTGAAATCTCTAAGAGCTTCATTGAGGAGATAATGGTTTATTCATATTCTTCGTAGATACGAGTATATTATTATTTTAATCAAATCAATAATTCACTATATAGCAAATATTGGTATTATAGTTTAGTAGCCTTAATATTCTGAATTAATTTCCTTTTTTGAATGTGTTTTTCTTTTTTAATCTTCATTGTCACCTCCTTCAACTTCTCATGTTTCACTGTCTCTGTATAAAGTCTGGAATAGTCTCTTGACCATTACCAAGTAAATATTAAAATTTATTGTCCACAAAATCTTCAGTTACTATAAGTCTACATTATAAATACAGACGATTTCGAGTCGATATTACAGATCGCATTCACGACTGTTACTACAATCCGAGGCTCTAGTATTCAAAGCTGACGCAAAGGTTCCTCGGGAAAGCGGGATTATCGTTAGCGCAGGAATTGTAAATCCAGCGGAGTTACTTTGATCCCATAACTCGGTTCGAATTCGAAGTAAATTGGTTAATGCCAGAATATATCCGAAACTAGCGAAATATTAAATGTGAATCTACATTTTTAAAGCTTTTCAGGCTAGGAGGGCTCTAGCCAAGTAGCAAAACGAATGTGTCATTCGCTTAGTGTTCGCTCAAATGTGTCTCTGTCTAGATCTGTCTTTCTGTCTGTCTGTACACGCATCACACAAAAACTATTAGACGGATTTTTATGAAATTCGGTGTAGTGGTAGCTGGGTCATCTGGGATCCTTGATACTTTTTACCGCAGGAAAATGTCTCATTTCCATGGGAAAATAAAAAAAAACTGCTTAAAAAGATATACTTACTACTTACTCCGAAACCATAACACCCAGAAGCTTGAAGTATAGTATGTAGAGGTGTCTTATATGTCGTAGGCAACCGCTACGAAGGGATTTTTAGAAATTTCCACGGGGACAGGGATAAACTGGTTCCTTTTGTTACGAAATATTTAATAAATACTATATTATTTTTGTAAATTTAGAACTACAATAGATTTAAAGTAACTCCACCTCCATTGTTAAGTAAATTGTTACCTGGGATCATAAAACAATAATTAAAATTAATGGATGGCGGAAGCAATATTCATTCGCGTTACCCACAGAGATTAAAATATAATAAATAATGCATAGAGGGGACAAAACGAGGAAAATTTGAAGCTGAAAAGTTATTCCAGGTGGAATAAGTCTAGTACAATTTCAACCGAATGACAGCTCGCGTTCATACTAACTGACATGACGCTTGAGCTTCAAAGTTTTGTATGAAAATATTCCCAATGCCCCCTCTATGTCCTATTATATTTTAATCTCTTTGGCTTTAGCTCAGTTGGCAACGCAAATGAATATTGCATCCTTTTCTTTGATCAGTATGGAAGAACAGGATTTACTTACCCTTCGATTAATATTAAAACTTATTTACCTACTTTTTTGAAATAATTATATTTATAACATTGTTACTTACCTTACTTACCAATACGTAAGTTTAACTAGAAACTGTAGTATTTTTACCTTTATTTGCATCATAAACATTATTAATTGCGAAGTTTCGATTACTGAGGATTAATCATACACTTTCAAATAAAAAGACAATATAAAAAAATCATTACGTGCCTTAAATGTAATAATAACGTCTGTAAATACATTAGTAACGATCATGTCCGGAACTTTTGTTTGGCAGAACGTGGGATTTGTGTGGCAACAAATTTAGATGACGGTTTAAATGGGATTTCCCAAAAGCTAGCACCGTTAATTATTATATTGGCACCAGTGTTTACGGGGCCTCCTGAGTTTCAGTTTTCTGTTAATTAATTGGTGTTTCTGTGGTTTTAATTACTTTAATAATTGACTTCGTTTTTCTGTTACGGTTAAAGCTATAATTGTTAAAACACCTCGATTACAACTACATTTGTTTTTCATATTTACTCTGTACACTAATTGCTTTTAAGCGTTCATTAGTTTGTGTGTAAATATTCTTAGAATTGGATACAGGGTGTCCATTAATAAATAAGGTGAACATTAGCTATAATTGTTTTGAAATGGTCTTTGGTTTTGTTTGAAATGGTACAAACCTCCTTAAATGATTACTGTATTTTTTTACGGCTAGGCATATCTTTTCTATGCACCGGATATAGGGAACAATGGCCTTACTATTTAACTAACTGTAATTTACGGTTTGACCTGGATTTTAAATACAGCCCTGAACTTGAGAATCATTTAGCTTTTTGTCCGTGAAAGAATGTTTAGAATCGAAACCCTGTGTCTCTCTCTCTAAATCACTAAATATTCCATCATTGATTACCGCGTTTCGAATAATAAACACAGTAGCTGCAAAAACTGACATATTCCTAATTGTTCACTGGGAGAATTCAAAAGAACGACGTTGAGGATTGTCTGTGCTCCGCCTGTATTATACAGTTTATAAGTAGGAAGCTAAAATTATTGTTAAATAGGGATAAATTATTCAGAATTTTTGTATAATTCGTTATTATTACAATTATTTTGTATTTTATTTAGAGTTATGAACAAAACTAATTTGGATACTATGTGATGTATTGAATGTTAAATATATAAAATAAAAATTCTACAGTACAAATATACAAACCTCTTTACTATACTATTTTTACAGCTACGTATATTATTTTCATAAAACGATATGATCGTTTTTATAATGTCCAACAAGTACCTACCAGCAAATAATCTTCGTGCCTTCACCATCGCATATGAAGTTCGATTTGCTAAAGTGTTCTACAATAGAAAATCTGAGGAAATGGAGTGTTCTACGGAATTGTTGAATATACGTGACGTCGCATAATGTAGCCATTTGACGTTCCCTGCTTTTACTCTAGTGGAAGATTTCCACATGTTAGAGTCCAATTTTTTAAGAATGCTTTCATCTCGCTCGTAATTGGCAACTGAATGCGAAAGAAACAATATTCCGCTCACTGATGTGTATTTGTACCTGTTGTAACGACTTCTCTATTAGACACCTACTGGATATAATGGTGCTGTAAAATAAGTATGCGCATTTCACATCCTTTGCTGATTTTATTATAATATCTTGTGGATATTAGGCACTAACACTACTCTACACATGTCATTATTAATTCAGTCAAAAGACCGTTGTCAGGTCATCGGTCCATTTTTGGGTGAAGGTCCCACGCTGCGCCCCTTTCTAACGAATTGGGTGTCAACTCTGTATATGTTCTCTGCCTATTGCCAATTCAACGTCTTAATTTTCTGGGCTATCATTCGTCTATGGATCTCTTGTATGGCACTTCTTATAAACGTAACGTCGTTTATTTTCTTCAGATCGATATCATTGCGGAGTTGGTTCCAAGCTACTGTTTTTCTTTTGTAACCCAAGCAACTAGACCTCAGGGAAGTGGTAGAAGTTAGTGGGAAACCGAATTATGTAAGTTTCGAGCCGCTTAATAAGTTTTAAACTTAGCTTTAAAGCCTTTGACTACTATAACTTCTAAGTGTACCTATGCATATGGATATTACGGTAAAGTTACATACATTCTAACAGGTTTTCATTGTAAAACAGTTTGTTTTAATTTGAATCGAGTAAGATAAGTCGCGAATAACCTATACGAGTATAATATAATAAAGGTAAGGTAAAATATAATATTATAAAATATAATTACTAAGAAAGTGAATATAATATGTTATTATATGAAAATTCGCTGCATTATTATATAATTACATCGTACTACGTACAGTTTGCATCTCGACCCAAAATTATTATAGGACGAATGTATTTATAATTAAGGCAATAAGTCTGAGCGAGAGAGTCTGACAGCATACGGGTAATATGTTCACGCAGTGGCTCTCAACTCAAGTTTAACACAATCTTTATTTATTTATTATTATTTATTTAATTAATTGCTGATTGTTCAACATATTGATGCTGTCACTGTCTGACACAATAGAAAAGAATAGTGACAGGTGATGTTTATTCTTCAGATAACCTGTAACTGACTATTGAATTAGCCCTAATAGGTACAGAAATATTCTTAATGCTACATACATTGCCACACAACACTGTTAAGCCAATTTTGAAATTTGTACTAAAGTTACGTAAGTTTTATCAATACAAGGTTTAAAATAGCATCAAAACGTCAACGTGATGATCAGGTTTGTTTATTTTTTGTCTATCTAATTTGTCTTTTCGTAATAACTAGCGACCCGCCCCGGCTTTGCACGGGTGCAATGCTAACACTAAAACCATCCTCTTGAATCACTCTATCCATTAAAAAAAAACCGCATCAAAATCCGTTGCGTAGTTTTAAAGATTTAAGCATACAAATGGACATAGGGATATAGGGACATAGGGATATAGGGACAGAGAAAGCGACTTTGTTTTATACTATGTAGTGATAATACATGCATACACCCATCGAATAGCCATTTAGCATTTGCCCATTTCTACGTTTATTTCTTTTTAATTAAATAAAGCTTTTTATATAAAAAAAACTATAATATAAATTTTGTAATAACCATATTATAAATCGCCATTAACGTCCAGAATTTTCCTCTAACTCCTTAAACATAAGTTTCCGAGGTCTATAATTTTTAAATACAATAAGAAAGCACCATCAAATTTCGTTTCTTTGTCCTTTGTTTGAAAATAGCTGTTTTATACCGCAACGGATAAAAACTAATACTTTTGAGAAAGAAAATGTCACAACACCGCATAGCATCTGAGTTTTCAGCAAAGTTTATGATAGGATTAAGGCTTAAGGCGGACAGCATTTTCTTATTTTATAGTGCGGCTTTTTATTTATCATAGTTTTTCTTACCAACCGGTGAAACTTCACTAAACAGCTTCAACATCTTTTAAAGAGCTAGAGGAGCTTTCTGAATTAAAGTTTGAGAACACTAGTAGAAGGAAACGCACGTGTTCGTCGTAGCTTGCTTCGCAAACACGAGCTGTAACTTTAGCGGAATAATTACGACAATATACAAGAGAAATTTTACATTTTCTATTTATTCTGTATTTTCTTCCGGACATCAGTATTTGTAAAAAAAAAAATAGCTTGGTAGTTAACTAGCTTTTATTAGCTTTACCTGTAACTAACTAACAAAATGGCTTACAAATTTTGTATGTAAATAAATCTTGTAAGTCTAATTTAACCCTTAACTTGTAGTATAGACTTAAAACTTTGCAAGGTTATGTAGTTGGGATGACTATACAATAATTTGGTATCATTGCGATGGTCTGATGATGAACCAGCAAGTTGCAAATGTAAATTCTCAATAGCTTTCGAGTTTGGGCTTATTTGGTAGGTGTGTTTCTATGAACGCAATACATACAAAGCGCGACTTTTTTGAAACTATTTTTCTTTTCTATGTCGCTAAGATTTAAGATGCTTATCAAGCAAGCACCATGCGGTTCCAATGCGCGACAGAACAATCAAAAATCAATTGTGTCTCATTTTCTTGGATTAAGGTGTTAAAATAATTGCTTTGGTGAATAATGTGTGGCCGTGCTTACTTTTATTATTGGACACAGTTGTACACCTCCCTGTAAAGATTTCTCTTGCTCTTACCACTCTTACTTAGTTTTGAACATCTACTGCAGATGAGAGGTTTGGCTATCTATGAATTTGTTTTCGTAACTGGTACGTGAACAGCCATTTGCAATTTATTAACACCGAGTGGGTTGTACATGGGCCACAAAGTAAAGTACCTACCCGTAAAATTTACTAAAGAGCAACGTTCGTAAAAGTTATTCAATGGTAATAGCCTACAGGGATTGTTATTCGCGTAGTCAAAGCTATTATATTTTTTAGAAAATTCAACTTGAATTCATTGCCCTTACATTTTTATAATGTTTGTATATTAATTAGTATCATAACAGATACTGCATTAAATTAACGAGACTGAACTTTACAGACAATAAATTATTCTTTTGACAAATTAATCTTGTTTAGTTTTATGCAGTTGGAATAATAAATGAACAAAACACTGGCTAAGTCCGAGACATGAAAATTTTATTTGATTTTACATAAACACACACATGCCCTATCCCCGACGAGGTTGGCAGATGTATTCCATTTTTGGATGTAGTTGCTTTTTACAAGTGTATTTTTCGGATTCCTAAACGATAAGTCATGCGCCCATTGCCAGGTCCGGGGTGGGATGTTGCATATGCCTCAGAACTAAATGGATTCTGAAGGTATCCTTCATCGTCGAGCAATAGATAGAATTGTATTCTGTAAGTTTTTCTCTCGGAATCTGACCCGTGCGTATATGAAAGCTCCTCCCAACTCGACTTAGGAATACAAGTATAGTTTACATTATAACCTCATAAGTAGGCATTATTGCCGCTTTAAATAGCCGCATCTTACATAACACGAAACTACTCCTTTTCCGTCTTATTTTTGTTTATGTCAATTTACTGTCTTTTGTTTTTTGTAATTATATGGCTGTATAGCTTTTACCCGCGGCTTCGCTCGCGCACGTTTATTTCATACCTTTAGGGGTTGAATTTTGCAAAATCCTTTCTTAGTGGATGCCTACACTGTATAAGCTATATTTGTGCAAAATTTCAAGTCTCTAGACCCAGCCGTTTAGGCTGTGCGTCGATACATCACCAACCAGTCAGTCAGTTTATCATTTTATATAATATACAGATTGTGTAAGTGAGTAAACGCTTGTTATATTCTGATACGTTTTCATAGACCTAGGGAAAAAAACTTCCGATAGATGGGCATACGAACATAGTCGCCACTATAGTAGGGGTTTGTCTGGACTTTTTAAAGGCACTACTACAATACTATTTTTTTGCAAAACAAAAGTTTTACCCCGTTTTCAATTTCTTAATTTTCGTTCCACTCAGCGACTGTCGGCAGAACAAAAACATAATTTGAGGGTGCAAGAGTCCAAATGGCCCGTTTTCCGTATCCGCTTCGTTTTGCACATTTTTATGCCGGGGCTTTCGGTTTCGAGTTGTAATTACTTAAAAACGTGGTCGTCTCTATGTTCCTACCATGAGAATTTGTAAAAACTATCCTGCTAATGCAAAATGCGCAATGTGGTGTGAAAATTTAGATTTTTGGATGCTTAGATGTTTGAGACTCAGTCACAGGCAAAGAGATTAAAATATAATAGAGCTTAGAGACAAAGCGTAGAAAATTTGAAGTCAAAAGTTATTCCAAGTGGAATAAG
The DNA here is from genome assembly GCA_963855545.1 of Ethmia dodecea. Taxonomy (NCBI): domain Eukaryota; kingdom Metazoa; phylum Arthropoda; class Insecta; order Lepidoptera; family Depressariidae; genus Ethmia; species Ethmia dodecea. Next base: position 11,537,933 of record OY979446.1, on the reverse strand, counting down.
TCTAGTACAATTTCGACCGAATGACAGCTCGCGTTCATACTAAATGACATGACGCTTGAGCTTCAAACATGCTTCAAAGTTTTGTATGAAAATATTCCCAATGCCCCCTCTATGTCCTATTATATTTTATCTCTTTGGTCACAGGTAACAGGTGCATGCATTTTTGATGCAATTTGGTGAATAATTTGTTGATCTTTCTTATATAATGTCTTTAAACTGGAATCATTGCAGAATGTCAGAAACGCAAAAACCTTAAGTTATATTGAACATCTATTAGTATATTCAGAATGTTTTTGAATTTAAATATGTTAAATAGTTAAAATTGCTGAAATATGTTCTACTATGTAAACTAAGATATATTTTGTCATCATTCAGCTGAAAAACTTCTGATTTTCAATTTCCAGAAACCTTAGGTACCTGAATATTAATTAACGTACAAAATTGATCTTCTGTGTCGTACTTTTCAAAATTAAATTTCTTTTTTCTTAGTTAATTTCCATAACTAAATATTTATCAGAAGTTCGGAATATTCTTTTATTAGGTATTTTATCGGGATTCAACCTGAAGTTGGTCGTTAATAGCCTAATTAACATTATATAGGTTGTTCTACTTCAGTACCTATCAGAAGATCTGGGGGCACGGCAGTGCCCCCGCCAAGTCAAGCTCAGCTCTTTTACCAATGTGTATTACTAGTGATAACAAAAATATAGTACCTACCTATTGAAACATGGTGTATATGGGTTTTATAAGAAGGTTACTCAAGGAGCTATGGAGCAGGGATTATTACATGAAAAAAGAGAAATGTAATGATCTGTAGACGGAGTGAGTTAAATTGGCAGATGTTGGAGCACATCTCGGGCAAAAAAGCAGATAAGTTCTGAACTGGTGAGAACGTACTGGCAGCTGTAAAACTGCCACTTACAAGGGTGATCAGCTGACCTTCTAAAGGTTTCAGAGAGTCGTTGAATGAGGGTTTTGGACTGGTCGTTATTGAAGACTATTGGGAAGGTGGGTCCAGCAGTGAATGTCCTATGGCCGAGATACGAGAACCATTCGACTTTAAACTGTACGTTGAGTATACTCTAATCAATAATTATATATCTAACTAATATTATAAAGAGGAAATATTTTTATTTTTGTATATTTATTACGAATAAACTTAAAAACTACTTGACCAATTTTAAAAATGGAAAGCTACAAGATCCCTGCATATTCCCGTATGCCTACTCACACGGGAACTACGCGGGTAAAACCGCGCAGAACCGCTAGTTAATTACAAAGTTGAAAATTAAGGTCCTACTCTGATTTTTGTGATCTTCTTTCTGTTATTGTCCATTAAAAGTAAGGTAATGTCAGGCCTGTAAACTGTGTCGCATCCAATTTTACTCGATCCCGAAAACAGCACGTAAAATTTTATACACCTAAAATTTGTCAATATTATACTTAGTTTTATCATTAAAATGAATAACGTTCACGATACTACAGAGCCACTTGCCTACCCGCAGTACCTAAAATGTAATCGCCATTTTTATTAATGGGCAAGTAAAAAACCATACGAACAACAATAGGGTTGTGTCCTGCCTAGTCAAATGAGTTACTTTTTACGATCTGTCAAAACGAAATTTTACTATGGAAAATGTACTGAAATAGCAAACCGTGACGTCATAGTTTCTAGTACTCAATTGCAGCACTTTTTTTGATTGTTTTATTATTTTTAAATTTGCTATAATTGTAAATTGAAAATCGAAATACATATTTTGAGGTGTTTTGGGATAATCTTTTTAATGAATGACTACTCGCAATTTAATTTCGATGCTGTCAACTACCCAATTCAGGGCCACTAAAGTGCCCAATTCACACCAAAACCGCCACTTTTAATTAGAGTCACGTACCAAAGTTTCGGTTAACTTTCGAGAGGAATAGTTTTAGAAAACGCGTGGTTGTGGCCGCGGCGTTGGTTTTCCCCTAATTACTTGTGTAGAAGGATCGGCCCAATGTAAATCACTAGCGAAGACGTGCCTTCGCTCCTCTAAATGGGTCATCGATATTTATGGCCCCAGGCTATTGTGATCTATGATGTTGTTCTGGTTATTTAGGTGACTTCACGCTGCAATTAATATTTGGTTTCAGGTAAATTTTAATTGATTAGAAAACAAATAATTAGAGAGATTGTATATATTTTTTTAATATAATCTGTAAAACAGTCAAATAAAAATAAAATAAAAACACTTTCGCCGTATTCGCGAAAGAGTGTGTGAGAGGTATTCCATTCCTTGAAATACACACTTTACACGGTGTATTTTTTCAGACCCCTAAGCGGGAATGGTGGTGAGGCCATCACTAAGCCAGAATACTGTTGCACACTATGTCTTGGCTTCCTCGTGATGTTTTCCTTCACCGTTGAGTAAGTGATCAATTTGTACGTAAGTTTTTCAAAAACCCATTGGTAGGTATATTGTTAGTTGCCCTCACTGGGATTCGAACTCGAATCTCTTGAGACGAGGGCTCACTTTCAACAGAGCATCACGGCCAAAAAATAGTGTGGGTATCTAAAAACAACAAAACGCAAATGAAACATAGTAAACATGAATCAAAATGTGGAAATAAACTATTTCACCTCACTGCAACATAAAAGAGTATTGGATACTTTATGACCGAACCGAGTCGAATTCTGCTGACTCCACCATGGGTGCGAACGCAGAAACAAAATATAATATAATCCACTCTTGTCAGTATTTTTTCTTACAGACTACCAACCCTGAAGATTATGATGCGTGAACTATTGACATGAGAGAGGAATGAGCAGCAATATTTGTATAGACGTCAGACTTCGGCGCTGTGCCAAATTTTAATGAATAGCATGAAGACGGGTCGCCGGAAATTATTTGCCCATACTCGACCTTGACTTTTGTTTATTATTATGAACATAACAATGTTATGGGTGGGGATAAAACGGGCGTTTGTGTCAGTGTTGCTAAGTTTTATACACTTATACTTCCTCGTAGTCCTACCAACACTATAAACGCGTAAGTTTGTGAGGATGATTGGATGTTTATTACTAGAGGATTCGATCCCGGTCGATTTTTCTAATCCCGGGATTTCGGGATTATCTAAAGCCAATCCCGGGATCCCGGGATAGTCGCCGAATTGTATTAGTAATAGAAAGTGGTTATAAAAAGAAAGTAAAACATATCAAAATATTTTTTTCATATCTCCGGGCGGAAAGCGTTAACATTCGGCCCGCTGCGCACTGACAAAATTGCCACTTTTTGCATCTGTCGAGCTGAAAAAAGTATACACACCTCGGGAAGTAAATAAGAAAGCCTTGTGAGGACATATAATATTTTAAGTTTTAAATTTTTAAAAAGGCTGTTAAACATTTTACGAAATTCAACCCTTAAGGGGGTGAAAGAGGGGGTTGAAGTTTGTATGGGATAGTGTGATTTCTGCGTGTATCAACTTTAAACTTGGCACAAATACTCTTCAAAACACACTATGAAATATTAGTTCTAGGATTTTTTGAAAATCATCCCTCCAAGGGGGTGAAAGTAGGGGATGAAGTTTGTATGGAAAACCTTCATTTTTGGGTGTATCAATTCGAAAATTTGTAAGAATACTCCTCAAAACAAACAACAAGACACGTATTTCCGGATTTTTCAAAAACCATCCCCTAAGGGGGTGAAACAGGGGAGTGGAGTTTGTATGGAGACGTGTTGTTTTTTACGTCTATCAACTTCAAACTTTACATAAATACTCTTAAAAATAAATTATGAGACACATATTTTTGGATTTTTCGAAAATCATCTCCTAAACGGATGAAAGTAGGGGTTGAAGTTGATACGAAGAAGTTTATTTTTTGCGTCCATCAACTTGAAACTTGGTACAAATGCTTCTGAAAACAAACTATGAGATATTAGTTCTAGGAGTTTTCAAAAATCTTCCTCCAAGGGGGTGAAAGTGGGGGTTGAAGTTTGTATGGAAAACCTTCATTTTTGGTAGTATCGATTCGAAACTTTGTAAAAATACTCCTTAAAACAAATAACAAGATACGTATTTCTGGATTTTTCGAAAATCACCCCTTAAGGGGGTGAAACAGGGGGTTGGAGTTTGTATGGAGACGTGTCTGATTTTTACGTCTATCAACTTCAGACTTGGCACAATTACTCTTAAAAATAAATCATGAGACCCGTGTTTTAGGAATTTTCGAAAATCATCCCCTAAGGGGGGGAAAGTAGCGTTTGGAGTTTGTATGGAGACGTGTTGTTTTTTACGTCTTATCAACTTGAAACTGGGCACAAATACTTTTAGAAATAAATTATGAGACACGTGTTTTTGGATTTTTTGAAAATCATCTCTTAAAGGGGTGAAAGAGGGGGATAAAGTTTGTATGGGTTAGTGTGATTTCTGCGTGTATCAACTTTAAACTTTTTACAAATATTCTTGAAAATAAACTATTATTAGTTCTAGGATTTATCGAAAACCATCCTCCAAGGGGTTTCATCCCCTTGGGGGTTGACGTTTGCATGAATACCTTAATTTTTGGATGTATCAATTCGAAATTTTGTAAAAATACTCCTCAAAACAAACAACAAGACAAGTAGGTAGTTATATCTCGATTTTTCAAAACTCACGGGTGAAACGGGGTTGGAGATTATATGGAAACGTGTGGTTTTTTTACGTCTATCAACTTGAAACTTATCACAAATACTCTTAAAAATAAATGATGAGAAACGTATTTTTGTATAATTTTAAAATCATTCCCTAAAAGGGTGAAATTAGGGGTTGAAGTTGGTATAGAGAAGAGGGGTTTTTTGCGTCTATCAACTTGAAACTTGGCACAAATATTCTTTAAAAGTCTCCATACAAAGTCTAATTTTTTTTGATAATTTACTATGGGTTGCTAGGAGAAATTTGTTTGTGCATCCCAAAATGTTGAAATAATAAATGTCCACCCGTGCGAAGCCGGGGCGGGCCGCTAGTTATTCATAAGTATGAAATACGGCTAAACAAGGTACAGAAAAGCCGATTAATGGGCATCCATCCTTCCATTTATTCAGCAAATGTTTACCGTTGGGAATCGGCACAGCTTGGTCACTGAACCAGGTCAATGAGAAAGAAGTATGTGTAAATATAATAAAATATTTTTTATAACACATTTCCTCGTAAAAGGTGTCTTATTTCACCAATTTCAATATCGTTTTGTATCTCATTACGCCCAAGTGCGGTAAGTGTAAAGTAAAACGCACGGTTTATCAAGATGCTCTGTCTTAAAACGAACGGTAGGTACTTTTTAAAATCTCAGCAAAGAGTTTTTATGTCAAAAAAGTTGTCAACATTTTATGATTAAAATTAACTTTGGGAGATAAAATATAATAAAGAAATATTTATGTACATAATTATTTAATTAATTTTGACAGTAAATTACAACCAATTAATCTGTAACAAAAACACAAAAATATTAATTTACTTTATTAGTAATACTGGCTGTTTTTGTGTCTGCCTAAAAAAAATGATGATGCGCGCCGAGCGCTTTTTCTTAACGCTGTATTGTTGTTATTCGTTTACCATAGTCGGAGTTTTATTTTATTACCTCGCAAATGTGTTATAAAACGTCGTATGACATACCTACGTGCGCTTTGATAATTACAGCCTCTGCTTACTTGTGGGCTGTAGCCCTCGCTTACGGCTCGGGCTAGCAATATCGCCTCGGCTGTAATTTTCAACCTACCGCATAATATCATAATGTACTATTTTAACACATTTGCTCTTAAAGTGGCTCTAATTTCACTGCAATTAGGCACATAATGACATATGTAATCAAACTATGACTTTTTCATTGCTATTATACACAACTGAGTTATAGTTTTTTTTTTCAATTTTATGGTTGAGGTGCATTGTTTTTAAAAAAGTTTCGATACAAAAAAGATCGTGTTCAATAATACAAATAAATTAATATACTTACCTATTGCTTGCTCATGTCGTGCAACTTCGTATTTAAAAAGATAATTTTAACTTGTACGTGATTAATAAACAAAACTTTCACTAAAATATAACTTTTGTTTTCTCTGTAAAAACTTGGAATTCCCCATTTTGTACGTGACAACCGGTATCCGCGATAAACAAAAAAAAAAGAAACCTCTTTCTTTTATGTATTATATGTATTAGTCCAGGCAATGCAGCGGATTTTTGTATGAAGACCCCAACATTAATTCCTTAGTCGATGAAACTTTGCAGGATTGTAGTATAGTATGAGACAATACTTGCATAAAAAATCCAAAAAAAAAAACCTAACCGAAGTTAGGTATTTTTAGTGAAATACTTATTTATTTGATATCTTTGTTGGGAAAAATGCTCAGTAAAAATTTTCTTCGCCAGCAATATTCATGTGTGTTAAGAAAGCTATATGCGAAATATCCAAAAAAATCTCCTGGTAGAAACAACAAAACTTAGACGTATATGTACCTTGCACGGGAAAATTGCTCAGTCCATTTTTTTAACTGGTATGTCATTTAATAGTAGCTGTGGACTTACAATAGGAAAATCCAAAATTAAAACCGTCTCGCTACATTATTTTCAGAAATTATCAAATTATCAACCAAAAAAAAATTTTTTTTTAAGTATAAAAACCTAACTTCAGTTAGGTATTTATACTTAATTTATACAGGTATTGTCTCATACTATACTACATTCCTGCAAAGTTTCATCGACTGAAGAATTAATGTTGGGGCCACTACCTTTATTGCCTAGATTAAATGGCCGATCGCCATTCCTAAATGCGTGCGCATAGGAAAACTAATTAGTTTCTCCCAGCATTGCGAAAAATGATTTTTTAATGATTTTTTTTGTATTATTTTCTTCACAAGTGGGTTGAAAAACGTCGTATGATACACGTGTGTATTGATGATTACCGTCCTCCCCTAAATGGCGCCTAAGCGGTAATCACCAACATTACACACTTGTACCATAATGTACTATAATTCTGCATAAAACCAACCAATATAATGGCAATTTGTATACTGAGAAACACAGTGTTGGTCAATTCAAAACTAAGGTATCAAAACAAATTTTCAGGGGACCTCGCACTAGGCTGGGCCGGTATCAAGGAAATCGCATACATACATACATACATATGCTCACGCCTTTTTCCCGAAGGGGTAGGCAGAGACAACAGCCCGCCACCTGCTACGATCCTGGCATACCTCAAGTGCCTCATCCACATCCATCAATCGGTTCATACAAGCTCGTCGGTTTCGGGTACTCTTTATCTGGCTTTTTTTCAATACATCGCCGATCTGATCGATGTAAGTATGCCTAGGTCGCCCTCTGCCGACTCGGCCACTCACAATCCCCTTATATATTTGTCTCGTTAGACGCCTTTCATCCATCCGCTCGACATGTCCAAACCACCTGAGCATTCCTTTCTCAATCTTAGTCACTACATCCTCTTTCAAGCCACAACGCTCTCGGATTACACTATTCCTCATTCTATCAATCAATCGTACTCCACTCATGCTTCTTAGCGAGCGCATTTCTACTGCATTTATTCGACTCTCGTGCTTCTTCTGCCATACCCAACTCTCGCTACCATACATTAAGGTAGGAACCAACACCCCATCATGAACAGCCAGGCGTGCTTTTTTAGTCACTTTCTGGCTTCTCATGAAGGCGTGCAATGCACCGTTTACCATATTACCTGCATTCACCCTCCTTTCAATATCACTATCACACTTACCGTCTCTACTAAACTTACTTCCTAAATACACAAATTCTGACACTTGTCCTACTTTCTCACCTTCAATCATAGGCGTAGGCTCCATTTATTCTAACACAGGCAAAGGAAATCGCATTAAATAAAATTAATTAAAATATTAAGGGGTTAGGCAGACTTATTCCATTTCTGGTAACACTTTTTATTATTTGGTCCCCTAAACGTGATAGGTGATGTGGTGAGCCCATCGCGGTATTGTAAGACATGTTTCACAATTAATTCTTGGACCTGCGGGTTTCCTCACGATGGTTTCACATTAACAACGGATCCTAGCTATCTATATCTATACTAATACTAGCAGCGCCCCGCGGTTTCACCCGCGTAGTTCCCGTTCCCGTGGGAATATCGGAATAAAAAGTGTCCTATGTCCGTCTCCTGGTTCTAAGCTATCTCCCCACCAACTTTCAGCCAAATCGGTTCAGCCATTAACGCGTGATGTCGTGACCAAGGGAAAAAGGGATTCATTTTTATATATATAATAGATTATGAAGAGAAAAGATTTGTATTTTTGTATGTTTGTTACAAATAAACTCAAAAACTACTAGACAGATTTCAAAAATTCTTTCACCAATAGAAACCTAGAATAACCCTGAGTAACATAGGATATATTTTATTCCCGTATTCCCACGGGAACGGGAACTACGCGTGTGAAACCGAGCAGAAACGCTAGTACTAAAAATATATATTTATAGATCTAGTAGTTAAAACAGTTTAAAGGTAAATGCTAAATATTTATTGCATTTATACTCCAGTTCTGCAAACTCTAAAAAAATACTTACGAGTATTTGGATAAGATTCGAGCAAGAAGTCATATAGCATTTTCTTCTACTCATTTCGGCACTCACTAAGATCATCGTAAAACCAACGTTTGTAGAAACCCGTAAAAGCTTCCACCATGACATCCTTTTCCACGTTCGTCTTACACGGATCGTAACTCACGGAGTTTCAGTGCACTAAAAGGAAAACGGCGAGTGATTCAATTTACACCCTTGAAATAGTGAGAGTGATCCGTTACTAGTGCTGCCAGGACAAATTCGTGAAATTCCAGGGAAATCTCACTGAAATGTTCCGCCTATTCGAAAAACTCCACATATTATAATATACATGTACTTTGAAGTGGCAGATCATGGTATTTCTTATAATAGTAATAACTTGTTTGCTAGTTGTATTAGGATCTTAGAAATTACAAAACATTTCAATAAAAACAATTTAAAAAGAAATAGAAGGCACTATAAAAGAAAACATATACAATCAGAAGTAAAAAGAAAGAAAATAAATAAAAATACATTAAAGTAAAAATGGCAAAACAGCAACGTACATCTAGGTACTAGGATGAAAGCTGAATTTAGTAAAACTGAGAACCTCTGGCTAAATAAAATTTCTCTAGACATAAAACACTAAAACAACAACTAAAAATATTAACACTTCAAAAGTAAGCATATGTAGGGGAAACAGGAACGCCATCTATTATGATAACTAGAACTAATGAGCCATGTCGCAGCAATGCCGTCTAGTATAAGAAGATGGATCTAATCATTGTCAGTGTTACTATGTTAATTAATTGGATTATAATGTCAAGTTCACACTTGACAGGAATCGATTAGAAGAAATGGCAACCCAGAAGTAGTTTTGAATTTGAACGGCTTTCAATCATCGGACAAATGAATGGAGATTATGATCGTTGCATGGTTACGGTATTGTCGATATTCCTAAATAATACTGAGTCTGCGTTGAGGAGTCTGAATAAAGGATTACGCAAGTGAACATGTGAGAGGAGTCACAAGGTAAACGTGACAGAGCTGGAACCTATGCACCAGCGGTGCCGTGGAAGGCGAGATGGGTCATTGCTGCATCAGGTAATGTTTGTACAATGAATAGACAATAGCGAGGTAAGGGGACAGTTGACTTGTAGGGAATCAAGACATGCGCGAAGTAAGCAGTAAAGAGGGATTACTGAGCGCAGCCCGCGTTTAGGTCAGTGCCATAGAACGGCGAGACCATGGGATGGTGGTGGGTCTGTCCCTAGGAGGGTGGGTGGGCCGCCTGGTCCCATCCCACAATCTAGCTTGAGTACCTACCCGCTCATGTATTTGGAATACCTTTAGCAGACTATTATTCTGTTGGTGTGATAATCGTATTGTCTCTTGATCTACTTGGTGACCTTACTTAATAAAGTGACTATGTACCTTGTTGTGTAACCAGTTTAATTATTACTTACTACCCTGCCCAGAGTAGATACGCCCACATAGATATCGTATCGGCTAATCCTGAATACTTCTGATGCGCGGGAGACCTCTGAGTATCAATAATATTGTAATGAGTGATGTAGTGTAGCGAGCAGGGGCCCCTCCCCTCACATATATACCTCCATATAGAGTAGATTTACTACTTATTTCATAGAAAGCTGCTAATTCGCTGACATCAAGTTCACTGTGAACAACAAACTTAATTGCCAGTTATTCTTCTCCATTATGTGACTGTATCCTAGTCTGAAAAGTGGAAATGTTGAGAATATAAATGGATGCACGGAAATTAGACTTCGGGTGTCCGCCACCCGGTCTCGGATGCCTGCCAATTAAATGACCTAAGTTTTTAGGGTTCCTATCCAAAGGGTGTCAACGGAACCCTATTTGTAAGTTTATGCTATCCATTCGTCCATCTGGCTGTATTTCATGAACCGTAATATTAAAAGTATTTAAAAATTTTAAGCGAGTAAAAGAAAAAAAATTACAAGATTTTTTTATTAGATGTTTGAAATATTCACAGAACATTATCTACTATAGTCGCCAGAAAAAATAAACTAAATTCAAGTACTTCGTTTTTTTACCCGATTTTTTTTAGGTATGCTGGTGTGGAACCCTTCGCGAACTCGCCTCGCACTTTTAAAATGCTTTTTTTTTTAAATGGTGGACTATTCCCACACAGGTGTATCGTGTTCTATTTGAATGAAAAAGTTTGGACAGCATTTCCAAGTCACAAAGGACTCACGTGGGGATTAGAGATCAAACGCTTTTAGGAAAAAGTCCGTGGCTTTTAATGGGAGGGAACTAACTAGGAGATATTTCCATAGAAATATGCATAGTCATTTGGTAGTCATAGCTTTTTTGTAAATTCGGTAGCTTGGAGCGATATTTTAATGACCGACTAGCTTTTAGCTGCGATTTTGTCTGGGATAAGAAGTAGCGTATGCCAGTTTTTGATTCTCCAACTATCTTGCAAAAAATCATGTTGATCTGATGCTGCTTGTGGATGAATAAACAAACAGACAAATTGTTGGATTTATAATATTAAAAGTAGGAACAACGCAAATTGTGGCAAACCAGATTCAAAAGATATTCCTAATAATAGTCAGGAATCACAATATAATCGGAATAATTAATTTTATTGAATATGAAGAAAACAGAACTCGATCTCGCCGTCCTCCTTGACATTCAAATTTCAAACGAGAGCTCGCATAGATAATATAAAGTCAGTCATAGACATCAATCTTTCTTCTTGTAAATTACGATCTGTTAAGGTTCTGTTTGATATTTTATTCCTACACTAGCAATACTAATAATCACCTCAGTTGCAAATACCTACACGACTTGTTATTGGAGTGCCCATAAACTTACATAGCTTCGTACGAAAATATCTCTGGCCTACGAGAAATGCTTGCAAGTGTTCCAACTTCATTTGGTCGTTTTTGACCAAAAATAGACGTACATTTAGATGTGTTTGATTTTCAATAATTTACGAATAAGTACGAATTTTCAAACCTAGTATTTAATTTGTTTTATAAAAGTTTTACAATCTATTAACAAATGTTACTGAATCCAAAGGTGAGGTTTTATAATTAAATCAGTTATACAACTGAGCTCAAAATGTGTAAATTTACTTTATTGTTATGCAAATATGAATGAATCCCAGAAAGTGCACGGGCTTAGAGTTGGAGGCATAATTTACGTAGGTATATTCTAAATTTTGTTAAACTCTGGGAATGTCTTAGAGTTTTTTTTTGCAATTAAATGGCATTTTACTATCGCATCGGTATAAAAAAACAACGAAACCCGGAACCGAGATTTTAATAAGTTTACACATCGACTTGTTCAATGCACGATATTTCGAAAGCAAACATGCATTAACCTATTAACATCGTTAAATCAATAAATAACTCTTAATAGCCTATACGAGTGGAATTAAAGTCAGCCAATCAAAACACTTTAATAGGTACCTACCACATTTGATGCCGCACAAATTCTTTTTATGGCATTTGAAACATTCGACAGCTATTCTTCTAAAAATAAAAGTGGTGGAATACCAAAAATAATCGTCGATATACGTGATAAGATTCAGAATCGCGTGAGATTGGTCAACGGAGAAGAAAGTTACTTTTTATGGGCGTCGATGCTTATTTTTACTGAACTGTTTCATTTATTTTTAGTGTTGTATTTTTTGCTGGCACGCTTTAGTCTCTTATAATATATAGGTAGTGTAGGATTCTGAAAAGTAGATTGAGGTGAACAAATAGAGCATTTTTATCATTGTGATTTATGAACAAGCTAAATATTATCAATATTCAAGCAATAATCAAGCAATATTTTACTTCGTAATCGAGGAGTTGTAACAAAGACATTTCAGTAAATTTTAAATAATACTACCACAACAAAAATTAAGGAATATATTTTATTTTAAAACACAAGCATTAAAGTCACTTAACACAATCATCTTCTAATTCAAAATTTATCTTTAATATGGAAAAATATATGTTATAGGTAGACATGTTGTCTTTGTAAACGACAATGCCAGGTTTCATATTTTTCTTGGACGTAGATACATTTTTGTTCAAATTAAAATCAGGAAGCTAAATAAAATTTAATTTTGTCTATTTGGCCCAAACAATCGGAAAAATAAATTTCCGGAAAACAGGTTCACGCGTATCTAGATAAATCATTACAATACAATACAAAGTTTCTTATATTTAAATTGCCATCCACAAACTTTCGCGTTTATAATATTAGTATAGGAAGTAAGATATCATTGAGGCACACAATAAATCATAATTGCTATTTAAAAAAGGGAACACAGTCTTTGGAACACAGGTGGTTCAGCGTCTGCTTTGGCGGGACAAATTATTTCAACGTTTCCCAAGAGTCCTTTAAGCCAAAATTAGAAATCCCGATTTGAGCCGGAGGAATTCGAGGTCAAATGAGAAAAGGGACGGCACTTGATTCGATTATTTTTACGATTGGGGAGATCAATGTAAAAGGTCTTATCTTTTAAAAGAAAACTTTGTAATCTATTCATTGGTTTCCTAGCAACAGCAGATAAGCATCACCTGACTTCATCATCATTTCAACTATAAAACATCCTCTGCTGAACATAGTCCTCCCCCATTCTCAAAGAGCCACTGATCGAAAGCCGCATCCAGCGGCTTCCGATGACCTTTACCAGTAGTATAGCTAACATAAGCGCCGAGACAAAGTTTTGTCGACACTTATCTCATGAGCGAGACAAAAGAGTTGCACATGTTAGACGAGGTCGTCTATCCTTGTCCTCTTGGACGTCATACGCTTGTGAGAGCAGTTTCCATTCAAGAAAAGTTCTACATCACCAGTTGTCAATTCTTCGAACTATATGCCCTGCTCACTACAATTTCAAGTTGCATGACTTGTCTAAATCTTATGCTATTCTCATACATTGACCATTCTATTTTATTAACGCTTTCGCTATACACTCCAAATGGCTAGGCCCTGAGCCCCTCAGGGTTAAGGATTGGTCTCAGTATCCTACATAACTTAAGATTCATTTAAAAATGAAAAACATAACTTTGTGTATAAACCTTGAAGATCTACGTATTTTACTGGAATTTAACATTTTCATATAACCTCGACATCCAGTGGTATGCTACAAATACATTATAAAAGTGTAAAAAACCCATTCGCTTATTTTTGCTTCTGACATTTTTCTCGCGAGATAATATGGGCTATTACGAGCTTATGCATCTATGTGGAAGGGAGTTTTAAAATGTTTTTCATGTCGAGACACACTAAAAAACGTTTACATTTACACAGTTTATCGTACTCGGAGCTGAGGTTTTGAACACAAATTGGTCATACACTGAGTTCGTATTACTGTGTCCGTGTCTTTACACCACAGCTAGTTGATGTGCACTAATGTGCAGGATACCTGAGATTGTTCTGGCGACAGCTTGAGACTATCTTTGGATTTTATTATTTCTATCCCTTCTCTACCTAACCATCTAAAATCTAAATGTAAAAATATTCAACAAAATTAAAACAAGGAAAAAGGTTAAGCCTCTGACATCGGTGTGTATCTGGATGTCTTTTTTCATCCAGAAAAATAGACTGCAAAGCAGAAGAGTAAATATAAAGTCACTTCCATAAATGCCTTTATTTTCTACTCAATATATCTTATTGAAATAATGAGTGTTTTGACTAGGGATAATAAAAACTGCAAAATGTAATATGCAAGTGTGGATGTATATATTTGATATACATAATACTCGTTTCGATAAACTTCAACAAGCTATTTGAACAGTTTAAGTAACCATCGTCATTTATATACCTACGTAATATTATATGAATTTATCAAAATCGAAATGTATTTGTTTTAACTTCTAAGTCATTTCAACTCCACCGCTTCAGCAGTATGGTTGAGGAGAACATTATTCTTTTAATCTATTCTTGCTTGTTCATAAATTGTTGTATTGTGCTGTATTAAATCTGTTCCAAGCATCATTATCATATTATTGTCATTTAGTTTGTGTGTACAGGTACCTACGCCATTTTTTTAAATACTTATTTGACACGAGTTTTGATCATGTTTTCAGGCAAATTAAAAATTTCTTAGGGTGTATTCCCACAAAGAAATGTACGTTAGTGTTTACTCATGTTTGCTCTTCAGTATGATTTTTAGATATTATTATACACTGTCTTCAAAAAGTTAATAGTTCTAACGTTAACCGATCCTACTGTTAACTTAAACACTGAGCTATAAAAGATTTGTGTTGTTATACTTTCATTTAGCGATGGGTCATTTTACGGAGATCATGTTTAAAATCATATGAAATGAAATTTCATACGTCACCCCCCACTCTCTTTCACATAGCTTCTTTTGAATTTTATTTCACTTTAGAAATTTCACATTTCATTTCCAGTAGCAAGTGTGATTTTTCATAGCAATTAAAAATCTTTTCCTGTGAAATGTTACAAGTGAAATCATGTGATATTAATAAGTAAGGTGTAGCAATCATACCCTTACTCTGAACCGACCGACCGTTAATATAAAATTTACATATTTTCACAAAACGCTGCTTGAATTTTTACCATGAAATAAATAGCATTCAATTGTTCACTGATGCCCATCCAGTGAAAACTATTTATTTTTCGAACCGTTAAATGTTGAATCGTAAATCTTCTCACTCCGAAACCATCGCAACCAAATGACAACTATTTACTCAGAAATTATTCACAATGCAATGGGAATTGTACACATTGTTTGACTCATAAATTTAGATTTTTTTTGTATACCTATCTATGGTTTGTCTATATACTGCGCATTTAGTGATGGGTTTTGGAAGTACGAAACCGGTACGTGTGAAAAGGGGCTGACTCTCATATACATGAGGTTCGGGTTTGACATGTGCACCACTTCAAAATTTTGTCTAATGTTCGTCCTACTCATTCTTGAGCGAATATGAGACATACGCACGAGATAACAGTCAAAAAATTTTGCCACATGACAGCACTCTTGTTAGATAGGGTTTCAAAACGTACGTGGTGAATCACAGCTACCCCCCTCGGGGATAGAGCGTGAACATATATCCTCCTTCCGGATCTATCGGATAAAAATATACGTATATAGGTATTTATAACGAGCTCGATGATTGGCCAAAAATTAAGTCATGAAATTTTTTGTGACTTTTAGGGATCCAAAAAAACACTGGCGAGAAAACTGGTCACCTACTTCCAGAACAGGAATACCTCTCCCGATCCTCTTAGGGATACGGTGTAAGTGTATATTTTTATGCTTTAATCATGTATCAGTGAATTTTAGGTAAGTATAAGTACCTACTTAAAATGTATGATTTATGCTCTGTACATATTTGCAAAACAATGTCGGTACAGTCACAGAGAGAATAACATTACCTCGCTCACAAACTACTAACGTATTGTTTTGACGTTCGCATTGTGAGCTGACGGTTGCACGCCACTGTGGCTTTCTGTATATGGTTGCATCTTATTATATGCATTGAAATGGTTAAGCAAATACAGGCAGGTAAATCCTATATTTTTTGTATGTGGAAAATAAAGATAAATAACTTCAAAAGATAGATAATAGATGAAACCTATCTTCGCAAGATACATTGACGGAGTTAGCTCAGTTGGTTACCTTACGGCTTGGTTCGATTGCTTATGGTCAACATTTGTGTAGGTACATGAAAATATAATTGTTGGTTTCGTGTAAGGGTGTTATTTGTATGTACTTATATTTCATTGTGTGCTTTATTTTATTATAATAATTAACAACAGATGACCGTTGGGATAGACATGTTCTATAGTGGAGACCGCGAATCGGCAAGCGTAAGGTAGGACGCTCTCAGGCTAGGTGGAGCGACGATCTTCGTAGGGTGACTGGTAGCAGCTGGATGAGAGCTGCCGAGAATGGCGTGCAATTGGGTATCCCTATGTCCAGCAGTGGACTGATATAGGATGATGATGATGATAATAATTAACTGCAGTAAGAACTTTCATATAAAGACAACATAACTAAGAGTTGATTAACACAGTAATTTTTCTGAAGTCTTGCCTAAACGTTTGATACGTTTAAAGCATTCGCCAGACTGGGATGTACATTGTACAACCATTGAAATCTAATACTTACTTTAGCATAGTCAAAAATGAGAGCTCCGTTTTGTGACGCAACCCCATAAAGACTAGTCCGGGATTGTACCGGACGCATTCCCCAGTGAGCTATCCCACTCCAACTTCACTTCAAACTCTAATACTCCGGGATAACCATTGTTATCCCAGCGCAAAGTATTCAGATAGTTACACTAACTCCACCTCTGATATGTATATTAGTCGCGAGACGAGCTCCCTCTGAATTTAAACTATTCAGAACAACAACACCAAGGTAATTTTATTAGCATGCCCCCGTCATTTCTACGAGAGAACGATGTAACTTGCGGCCGGCTATTGTTAGGAATTGTGACAAAACTTGACGTGGCTCACAACTTTACTGCTTTATGTAGGTACGTCCGTGCATATATGACCTTGTTTCCAGTGCTGGTATTTTGAAAATTAATAATGACAATACAATACAATAACTCTTTATTGTACACCAAAAACAACACAATATGGATACCAACAATAATTAAAGTACAATGGGCGGTCTTATCGCTTTTAGCGATCTCTTCCAGACAACCTTAGGATTGATGAAACTGAGAGATTAGAACTAGGGTAGACGGTGCACTATATATTATTGAACATACTATTACTTAAATAAATATATTGGTATAAATATATACCTACATAATATATATTAAATAAATGACAATGCTACAGGTTCGAGTATAGTACCGATGCATTCAACTGTAACTTAAAAAACTGAATACTTACACTGTAAATCTGCTGACTCGCGGAAAGAAGAATTTGCACTCTCATTACGTTATATATTATTCCTGTAATTCCACTTTACAACACATGAAATTACGTTACTACAAAAAATTATACCTGGCCGAAATAAGTGAGGGTTCCGCAGGGAAGTCTTTCTCAAAGAAGTTCCTGTGGATAATAAAACAAATTTTAGGTAATTATGTTTCAATTAAAATCAAACTAAGAATGCTGCTAGAATAATAGCAAAATTTAACAAAGAAGTGTCTAAAATATTGCGTCACCTAGAGGTAAGTAGATACCTACTTATACAATTTGTTGATGTTGTTTTTGCTTTCGTCTAACATCTAAAGAAATATGGCTTCTCTTTGATGTATAGTAGACGAATCAGTATATTACATAAACAACTTAGTAAGAGAACCTTTGACGTATAAAATAGTATTTTCTATCCATCTTAGCATACATTTGACGTGATAATGAACATCTTATAAATCGATTACTGCCGGCTGCATGTACGATAAAGTGTCACGTTCCGCCTGAGCCGAGAGCCGATAGAGAGGCACGATCGACCTAAGCGTTCGGCTTGTGACGCATCGAATGAAAAATTGCATACTGGAGTGCAAGAGAGATATCTCTTGCACTCCAGTATGCAATTTTTCATTAAAGTTTTCTTATGACGTTATCACGTAAAATCATCGTCCGTAAATCGACTTTACAGACAACAAAATTTTACGTAGGTTATCATAATTTCAAGAAGATTAGTATTTTATCTTCGTCGTGAATTTGGTCCTCGGCGCTCGTCGACCAAAATACATTTACCCAATTCTTTGGGTTCTAGATTCTAGCTTTGCCTTTGAAACTTCCTTCAAAACTTAAAGCTTTCTTGAAATGTTTCTATTGAAATGGTAATTAACCGTACTGCTACTTCGCTACAATAGGGTATTTTAGTGCCTTTTGCATATAATTTACAGTTTGTAATTCTCCTTTACTAAAACGTCCTCCAATTTTGATCATATTACCTATATAGATGACATAATGATCTACAATATATACTCGTAATTAAAAGAAGGCACTGACTGGCTGTCTGATCAATCAACGCACAGCTAAAACTAATGTTTGTGACAATGGTATTTTATAACAAAGTTTTTATATATAAAAAATACTGGAAAATGGATTAAATTAAATTACTTATCTCGAACTATTGTCACAAGAAAAAAGATTCCAAGAGTTTTAAAATTATAGATATTATGTTTTTAAATAAGCTGTATTTGCACTTTGCCTATTGTATGTAGAGCTTGACACATTGGACTTTGTAACGTTCTTATTACAATTGCCATAGAGGTCAGATTCACACTACAAGTCGAAAGCTTCATGCCCTTGAGTGTAGGTACTTTATAAATCACTGCGTTACTGATTTCATATTATTAATTGTGTACAATAAGAGTTGTTACTTACTATAACTTGCACTTAATTATGGTTTTAAATAAACCTTGGCCTAGCCGTCTTTTGCAGCTGAGTATTGAACATGTCGACCGCAGTATACCACCCAAAGAATATTATATTCAGCAGTAGGCACTTCGACCCGTAATGACGTCATTTGCCTCAATCATTTTCATCTGTATAGGAGATGAGTAGTCATGCCTGTCTCTTCCTATCCTAATGGCAGTATGCCAAATAAGGTTCAGTCCAAAGGGCAACGAAAGGGTAAGAGGAGTAACTTTTGCATTAGTTACTTATTTATTATTATTTTTAAAAATTAGGATAGGTAAAGTAAAACATCATGAGGAAGTCAAATCTGAGGCACGTGTGCTGACCCCTGTTACGTTTAGGAATCCATTGCAAGAACATGCTGGTGAAAATAGGGGCTTTTTCAATATGGATAACATCGTGTTTTATTTATTTAAAAATTACAATTTGTAAATTTAATTAACCATTGCTCTTTCAAAATCCAGTTATACTGTGCCTATTAAGCTTGTAAAGTAATTAAATTTAAAGAATATACAATATTTATCTAAGAGTATAGTCAGTTAGTTTCCACACCTAAATCAATTTAAATAGATCTGAAAACGCCGAAATATTCGATTTCATTTTAGAAACAGGCTTTTATAAAAAAAAAATAAAAAAAAAAATCTCACGCCTTTCATCCCCGAGGGGGTAGGCA
The DNA here is from genome assembly GCA_963855545.1 of Ethmia dodecea. Classification (NCBI taxonomy): domain Eukaryota; kingdom Metazoa; phylum Arthropoda; class Insecta; order Lepidoptera; family Depressariidae; genus Ethmia; species Ethmia dodecea. The sequence goes on along the minus strand of OY979446.1, from coordinate 11,518,387 downwards.
GAGGTATTCCATTACTGGATATACCCACATTTCACGAGATATACATTGGACCCCTAAACGTGATAGGTGGTGAGCCCATCGCCGGGACGGGTCTGTTTACACCTGTTTCAGAATTAATTCTGAGACCTGCGGGTTTCCTCACGATGTTTTCCTTCACCGTCGAGCTAGTGATAAATATGTACGTAAGTTTTGAAAAACTCATTGGTACATGCCAGGATTCGAACCCGAGCCTCACTGATTTTCGGCCGGCTCTTTAACCGACCGGGCTACCACTGCTCTATTATCTCTAGGCTCTAGGCTTTTATGTCGCTGTAAAAAAAACAATGTGTGCGTTCAGATAACTTGGATTTTCAGTTAGACCTGCAACAATGCAGCTATGAAAACCGCAGCCAATTATGAGCTGTTTTGAAAGAAAGATAAAAAATCTTAGAATAATTGTTTTATTTCTGTTACGAAAATACCCTAACTATATTATAAGGTGTCCTATGTACAGACGTCAGTCAGTTACAGTTCTATCATATTAGGTATGTCATTTCTACGAGCAAAAGTTATACAATATTACATCAGAAGAGTAATATTTCCAGTGCAAGTTTAAAACTTTGAAGATTACCTAGAAAAATGCAAAAAGTAATGCTGCATTCTCTTGTCCGTTAGATATTCCCATCTCCCAAGATTCACTGTCGGAGAGTCGTTATAAGTTGCGCAAAGGCGATAATTGCCCGACTGCAGGGGTGGAGTAATGGTTCCCTAAGTTTATGTGTCTGTTATATAAAATCTATGTGCAACGATTCTCTTAAAAGTTTATCGGCATCTACAATCATCTCTTTCTATTCCGTTTTATGATAAGTATTATGAGTTTTTCAAAAAACTTACGTACATATTTATCACTAGCTCGACGGTGAAGGAAAACATCGTGAGGAAACCCGCAGGTCTCAGAATTAATTCTGAGACATGTGTAATAGACCCGGTCCGGCGATAGGCTCACCACCTATCACGTTTAGGGGTCCAATATATCTCGTGAAATGTGGGTATTTCCAGTAATGGAATACCTCTGCCTACCCCCTCGGGGATAAAAAAGGCGTGAGATTATACATTATGATTTTCGGATGAGATTTTCGTCGATTCCATATCTATTGTAAAACTGAATAGTTATAGTCACCAATAACAGTAGTATAGTAGGTACTTGTTTACCATCCTTGCTCCCATTATTTAAGGTACGCGGAGTATTTTACTACCGGCTGCCTATCTGACACCAAAAACTGTCGAAGAAAACCAAATTCTAAGCAGTCTCAAAAAAACTTGAAATTTATCGTTTCGTTTTATATCTACCTGGCAGTGGCCAATGGGGCCAAGAAGAAAAAAACTGAAATAGAATTGAGGTGTTTTGGTTGATATCTTGGTGTCGGTTAACCCGCCACCGTTTGACCAGGGCGCAAGTGAGCGTCAAGGTCAAACATAAAACTTATCCTGAGATTGGTGTGCGTGACAGGGCTTTTATAAATTCTGTACATTTTGATTGCTTTTTTAATTAACAAACTTAAAATTTGTTTTTTTCTGATCAAGAATATAAAAAGGCTAAACATTCTTCAAATTGATCTCAGCATCGGATATTCTTGAAAAGTTGTTGATTAAAAATACCTTATAAAGTAATTAGAGTTGGCTAACAATTCACAAACAACAAGTTCTACAGTTCGACATTCTAGTAAAAAAAAAGACTTCCCCCAGCAGCCTAGGCACACTGCCAAATGCTCCCAATGCGCAGGTGTCTCGTTATAATGGACGGCTCCATTAATGGGACCCCACGGACCAAAGAGCGGTTGGGAGGACTCTAAATTAAAAATTGTAAGTTGACACCTGAGCGGGGTTAAAAAAGGCTAGTGCTTCGTTTTATCTCGGGGCTTTGAAACGTTGTTTGAATTTAATTTTTTAGACCAAACTAATGGCTTTGTTTCACCTGCGTACTAAAATATTCCTCATTTTTAGGGTTACGTAACAAAATGGTTAAAAGATACCCTTGTTGTGCCACTCTGTCTGTCACAGCTGCTTACTTAGAGGCTTACCATGGAAATTTGTAGAAACTCTATTCCTACGCTCTAAAATCTACCTACATTCAAAATTTCAGATTCATAGGTCCAGTGGTTCAGCCCCCCTAGCCAAGTGGCATTGTACAATCTAATCGAATGTTCTTTTTGATTGACATGTATGGGATTGACTTATGCACTTGCCAACGAGCGCTATCGCTACTGTCAATCCCATACATGTCAATCTAAAAGAACATTCGATTAGATTGTGCAACGCCACTTGGATAGGGAGGCTGGTTGTGCGTTGATAGTAAGTCAAGACATTTCTCTTTAAAAATATTCTGAATACAGAAGATAGATTACCAAGTTAAAGTGAAGTCCTATATAGTTTGATGTACATAAGCCCCATTTTTTAATGATTGTATAGACACTAAACAAATCCCAAACCTAAGGACAGTCCCGTTATAAACAGCCTAATAGTATAGTCTGTGGTTTCTAATACCTACACAAATCTAGTAGCGCAAATTAATAGACTAATTCTATATATAATTCTAAAGTTTATCGTAAATATTCATCACCAGTTTAGTTACTGACCTTGTCTAAGCTTAGAGTAACTTCAATACAGCCTCAAAGGTTTTATGGTGATGAAATTGTATAATTTAGTTCCTAAATCCAGAATACTGGTTTGTGACAGGCAGACAGTGGGAGGATTATTTAGTCTTGCTTTGCGACCTGTTTATCTAGTGTAAGTCTGAATTAAGCATGCTATACAAAATTCTATGCTGATTTTAGTCCGACTTCAAGCAGAATTTACATAATTGTGTTTTGTAGTCCATAATAGAGTGGACCAATCTTGACGTACAATACAATACAATACGATAACTCTTTATTGTACCTACACCAAAAACAACACAATATAGATACTAACATTAACTAAAGTACAATGGGCGGTCTTATCGCTTTTAGCGATATCTTCCAGACAACCTTAGGATGGATGAAACTGAGAGATTAGAACTAGGGTGAACAGTGCACTATATATTATTGAACGTACTCTTACATACTATTACATAAATAAATATATAGGTATAAAATATATATAGGTACATAATATTATATTTTTAATAAATACGTAATGGTTAGATTTACGAGTAGGTACGGGTAGGTAGGATATGTATTCCCATTGTTTTGAATAAAGAATAAGGGCCATTGCCTTTTCCAGATATTGAGTCTTAGTCGGTATAGTCGGTATTGTCATTCATAAAAAAGACATTCGCTATATTGCGTACCTAACTGTTTCATCATAATTTTATTACTCTTCTTCATTTGTTTACTTAATTATCCCTATCAACCGTTATACTTGTATTTATTCGCTTCACACAATTATCAAAATTTTCTTTCATTGTCTCTTTCTATAACCATCCACTCCTATTGCTACCAACGGTTACCTCTAAACTTCTTCATCACTGGTGCTATTTTTAAACGTCCTTTGTGTATTTATCCTTAATTCTAACATAATTAAAACTATAAGTACACATTTTTATTCTCAATAAATGTAACTGCAAATGTAATGCTTCAAAGTAACAATTTTTGCGTTATGGCTGTTTGCAACTAAAGAAATTACGTTCAGTTTAGATGCTTAAAAAGTTAGGCGGTGGAGTCAACTCGCAGAAAACTTCAATTTTTCTTCTTAAATTTCGCTAAGTGCTCCGAGTTGTTTAGTTTTACGAGCCAAATTAAGCATTTCCGGTCTCATAAAGTTCTGGTAAGCTCCTTTTAAAAGAAACTTCCTCATCAACCTTTTATTGGTGTGGCAATGAGGTTTTTAATCAAAATTTTTACGGCGCCTATTGTTCTAAACTAAGCCCTGTCGTAAACCAACAAAATTAAGGCATACGAACGCTGTAAGTAGTAAACATTCAAATTATACTTTGGGTCCCCGGCGTTTATTGCAAAATCTTGCCGCAAAGGTCAGTTGGAATCATGCCTCTCATGAATACATACCCTATTGGCTTTCTAGGCACGTACCTCTCTAAAGGGTTTGCCAAGAATTAAAAAAATCTCGGAATTACGCCGCGTAGGAAGTTTTCTCTGTAGTACAAGTTTCGAGATAATTTGTCTCTTTCAAAATGTATGGGCGCTATTTTATCAAATACTCTATCAAAAATGCCGTAATTATAAGTACAAATTTTAAAAATTGGCTGATGATGAAACAGTCAGAAACATTTTTCTGTCGATCCCTGAGTAAGGTTTTCTCCAAAATTTATATGGGCACTTTCAAATAAAACCAATCGAAATCTGTAAAAAAATATGGAAGTAACCGCGAACAAAAACATGCGGTAAACAATTCAAACTTCCTTCTATTTTGAAAGGATCATTGAATATTTCTGGAGTATCCATCCACGAGTATATATGTTTCCAGATAGAACAATAATACTAATAAAAATACTAAGTGTATTTTTTACCTTTAAATCTCGTTTAAAAAATGGAATCGTAGTAGTTCCACGTTTTGTCCTCTGGCATATTGCGGTCACACACCTGGCCGGTCAAGCGCGGCCCGCAATTTAATGATTTTTATTGGCACTCCTTTCCCGTAAGAAGGGACAGGAAAATTTACCTGTCCATGAGCACCCTGACCACGTACAATCACGCTATTGAACGTTTATTGGGTACCACATTGAAAGTTACGGGCATTGGACACCCTAGACGTCGCCGTAATTCTTGGCTATTCAATTTTATTTTTTTATTTATATATAGATGGCGTGAGGCAATTTTATTTCCTAGAAAATTTACTCTCACTTTTTTCTTTTCTTGGACAAGCAGGCACTTCGTGACTTCGTCCCCGTACCTACTGACCTAGTTAAAAAAACATTGTGTATTACGAGTATATATTGATATATACTAGTATGCTAGCTACTATCGTATCAAGATGCAACATACTACACCAGATTTTAAGTTAGACGTGCAACAATAGGTATGACTGTGGAAAGTGCATCCAATTTCGTGTACCTAGTTAGTTTTTGAGCGATGCGCGTACAAACATACGGACAGAGAGAAAAAAATCTAACTAAAATACATATTTTGACTTCTATGTTTTTGTCCTGTATAAAGCTCCCCTCCCTCTTACTATATTTCTTATTTTTCTCCTATGCACAAAAATCTGCCAGTTACAATATTTATTATGGGTTACCTACATGATTTCGAAAAACTCTTCGTCGAGTGTTTTTTAGTCGATGACGATTAGTCGATCGTTCAATAGGGATGTTAACACTAATCACAAATGTTTAGTGTTAATTTTATGATAATTTGTATTTTTAGAATATCGAAAATCTTATTTTTATAATTTAATATTACTTAAATTATTGGTTAAAGAGCCGGCCGAAAATCACTGAGGCTCGGGTTCGAATCCTGGCATGTACCAATAAGTTTTTCAAAACTTACGTACATATTTATCACTAGCTCGACGGTGAAGGAAAACATCGTGAGGAAACCCGCAGGTCTCAGAATTAATAATTCTGAGACATGTGTAAACAGACCCGGTCCGGCGATGGGCTCACCACCTATTACGTTTAGGGGTCCAATATATCTCGTGAAATGTGGGTATATCCAGTAATGGAATACCTCTGCCTACCCCCTCGGGGATGAAAGGCGTGAGATTATATTATATAATATTACTTAATAAATTTATTATAAATGATTTTAAATGCTATATCTATAATCTGTTGTCACCTGACTGCAAACACCAATAAGAGCTTATAACGTCACTAACCGCCACAGATTTAAGAAACTAAAGGCTAACCGCAAAACAAGGTGTCAAAGACTGCTTACTTCTCTGCATTTTCTTTCTTTCTGTCTGCAATCGCGACCAATGTTTTGCGGTTAGTGACGTCATGTCAGTCACTTAACAGTTGTTAGTGTTTTAGTGGAAAAATGCAAAATTACTTTATTTTTGTACATTTTCTCATCGAAAATACTAACATTTTTTAATAAAATATTTTTTTTATGGTAAACAAGAGTCAATCTTCAAAATAAAAGCAATTCCGAAAAATTTTTAACATCCCTATTGCGCGAAGCTTCATCTGAGATAAATTTTTTTTAACGATGGTTCGTTTCATTGAAAATCTGTTTAGCGACAGATCATCAAATCAATGAATCTTTTAACCTAAATTTCTATTAATCGAATGCATAGATAAGAAATTTTGAGATTATTCACAACTATGGAGATTCTACGTAAAGTAGTACGATGTACATGTTATCTCTTTAGAGCAAGACGTATACCGCGTCTACAATTAACTTTGCGCCGGGTTTCCATTTTTGTGCTGGTTGAACCGTAATAAACTTGAGATATTGCATGTTTTATCGTGAGTTCAGTGAGCGGCCTTCGTGCGAAAATTAATCTTAAACGGTTTTCCACTTGGTCTGTTTCCACCCTCATGTTTCCGTAACGATGATTCGAAATTTTCATGAGTTACAAAATCTTATCCAGGGATTCTCGGTAATGGCTACGCGAAAGATTCTACAAGTATTACGTTACCTTAAAATAATACATAAACTAACAATATTTAATTTTGTTTCATTTTAATACTTACTTCATAAATAGCTATAAGAATTATATTATTAAGAGCTCTTTTTTAATTTTAAAAATCAATGTTGCTGTATAAACCTAAGCGTTATCGTCTCTACTATATTTACAAAATTTTGGATGTTTCAATCTCGAGAAAATCCTATTCCTTATTCGTAGAGAAAATCAATCAAATAATGTCTATTTTGTTAAGAGCAGTGATAGCCCGGACGGTTAAAGAGCCGGCCGAAAATCAGTGAGGCTCGGGTTCAAATCCTGGCATGTACCAATGAGTTTTTCAAAAACTTACGTACATATTTATCACTAGCTCGACGGTGAAGGAAAACATCGTGAGGAAACCCGCAGGTCTCAGAATTAATTCTGAGACATGTGTAAACAGACCCGGTCCGGCGATGGGCTCACCACCTATCACGTTTAGGGGTCCAATATATCTCGTGAAATGTGGGTATATCCAGTAATGGAATACCTCTGCCTACCCCCTCGGGGAAAAAAGGCGTGAGATTATATTTATTATATTATATTATTATATACTATTTTGTTAAAATTTCAAGTTTTCAAGTGTTATTTTTAAACTGGTTCATAGTCCAATCATATCTAATCGATCCGATATTACCTATGTTGTCAATTTACAACTAAAACAAAGTCAAGCTTACCAAAAATCAATACGAGTACTCACGTTCAGTTCATTATTTACACATTACACATATTTTTATAACATCTCGTCAAGAGTCGTTATGCAGTAGCATAAAAAAGAGCAATGCTAAAATGCCGCTCAGAACTTCTTTAAGCTGTTATTGTCTAGTTGGAAAACTTTTGGTTGTGACGTCGACTTTATGAAACACTAGCTGTCTCTGACAACTTCGAATTACCCGTATTCACGAGTTATCGTTATAACTTCGCAGGTTGTAAGCTTAAAGAGAAATTTGAAATAGACGTTTTGGGACAGCAAAACAAATACCGATATAAAAATAGTGGTATTTCTTCAATAATATTGTTATGCATTTGAGACATACTTAAATACACACTATATTTTTATTTTATTTTATTTATTTAGGACAACAAATAATTACATAAAGAGCTTACTTTATAATCTTAATCTACGTATTATTATCTATGTAACCAGCCCCGTTGTCCCCAAATTAACACAAAATCAGAGTAATCACCAAAAAGATGAATGCGGCAGACGGCTCATTGAACAACGTTCATCGATATGTTTTTAAGATCGGGTATCAGAAAAAAGTATAATGTCCGATATATATAAAAAAAAAAAAAAAAAAAAATAATAATAATAATCTCACGCCTTTCATCCCCGAGGGGGTAGGCAGAGGTATTCCATTACTGGATATACCCACATTTCACGAGATATATTGGACCCCTAAACGTGATAGGTGGTGAGCCCATCGCCGGACCGGGTCTATTTACACATGTCTCAGAATTAATTCTAAGACCTGCGGGTTTCCTCACGATGTTTTCCTTCACCGTCGAGCTAGTGATAAATATGTACGTAAGTTTTTTGAAAAACTCATTGGTACATGCCAGGATTCGAACCCGAGCCTCACTGATTTTCGGCCGGCTCTTTAACCGTCCGGGCTATCACTGCTCTTATATATATATATATATATATATATATATATATATATATATATATATATATATATATATATAGATATAGATGTATAGTGTACCTAATTGGAGACACCTTGTGTGAGAATAAGTCCGAATCATTTGGATGAAAGCAAACAACAACAGCTCACAAATAAAACGAATGTATTATATACAACATTTAAGTATCCGTAAGTCGTTAACGGCTAATTTTGCTTGTAGCAAGTATATAATTGTTATTGTCACTTTTTTACAACATATACATTATTTACATTTTAGCAAGACCTTGGTGTATTCTATTCAATTAATTAAGTGAGCATAATAAGGTGCAGTTAAACCTCACTAACAATCCTATCCTACTTATATTATAAACGCGAAAGTTTGTTAGTATGGCCGAATGGATGTTTGTTGCTCTTTCACGCAAAAACTACTGAACGAATTTTGATGAAACTTTACAGTTATATAGCTTATACATCAGATTAACACAGGATATATTTTATCCCTGTATTACCACGGGATCGAGAACTACGCGGCTCAAGCCGCAGGCGCTGTTAGTATTTAATATCCCTGTCAATATTAGCAGCGCCCCGCGGTTTTACCCGCGTAGTTCCCGTTCCCGTGGGAATACGGGGATAAAATATAGCTTATGTGTTCTGATGTATAAGCTATATACCTATTTGTAAAGTTTCATCTCAATCCGTTCAGTAGTTTTTGCGCGAAAGAGGAACAAACATCCATACATCCATCCATACAAACTTTCGAGTTTATAATATTAGTAGGGCAGTAGGATGTTTTGGGCGTGGTCACGTTTGAAACGAAATCAATGGTTGACCCTTAGGTAGGTAATCATGGCGAGAGCCTCGGTGTTTCAAAAGGTACGGCGACATGAACAATTTTGACGGTAAGATGGCCACAACCTATCCGTGTGGCCCAGATTCATACTTACTCATATACATTTGGGGGAATGGAACGTTTTAAAATTGCATGAAAGGTGTAGTTAATTACGAGAGAGAGATGAATAAGACATACATTAGGTACTTGATTGGTGTACTTAAAAAGGCAAAAAACGTGTGTTGTAAAAGCTAACGGATGTGTGAAACAGTTCCATTTTAGTTTTTGAAATATAAAATAGCAGTGATAGCCCGAACGGTTAAAGAGCCGCCCGAAAATCAGTTAGGCTCGGGTTCGAATCCTGGCATGTACCAATGAGTTTTTTAAAAACTTACGTACATATTTATCACTAGCTCGACGGTGAAGGAAAATATCGTGAGGAAACCCGCAGGTCTCAGAATTAAATCTGAGATATGTGTAAACAGATCCGGTCCGGCGATGGGCTCACCACCTATCACGTTTAGGGGTCCAATATATCTCGTCAAATGTGGGTATATCCAGTAATGGAATACCTCTGCCTACCCCCTCGGGGATAAAAAAAGGCGTGAGATTATATTATTATTATTATATTATTTACATGATTGAATTTATGTGATAACGTGAGTTTTTTTATTTAATATAAACGGGAATATAATTAAAAATACAATATAAAATTTTAAACTGCCGCAGTTTAAAATTTTATTTTTATTTTATTATTTTATACCCACATTTCACGAGATATACATTGGACCCCTAAACGTGATAGGTGGTGAGCCCATCGCCGGACCGGATCTGTTTACACATATCTCAGATTTAATTCTGAGACCTGCGGGTTTCCTCACGATATTTTCCTTCACCGTCGAGCTAGTGATAAATATGTACGTAAGTTTTTAAAAAACTCATTGGTACATGCCAGGATTCGAACCCGAGCCTAACTGATTTTCGGGCGGCTCTTTAACCGTTCGGGCTATCACTGCTATTTTATATTTCAAAAACTAAAATGGAACTGTTTCACACATCCGTTAGCTTTTACAACACACGTTTTTTGCCTTTTTAAGTACACCAATCAAGTACCTAATGTATGTCTTTAAACTTTAAGCAATACAAATTTTTAAATCTGCACAACATTTACAGAAGCCGGAGAACTAATTATCTGTATCCCTCAAATGCCGATATTCGACAAATTTCCGCTGGAGTAACGCACTCGCCTCGGTCCTCCAAAGCATCACATCACAATGATTGAATATATTGCGATCTGTAATATTATTTTGTGGTATGTTTAGGTAGATATACGTAGGCATTGTTATTATAACTGTATTTGTGACGGAATTGTTTTATAAGTAAAATGTATTGTAAAAAAACCAAAGCCCAATTTAATTACGACACAATATTAGACCCCGTACCTCACCAAAACGGACGATGAATAAATTATGTGTGACACGAAACAAAAAGTGATGAATTTTTCCACTTCATTACCAACACTTTTTCGCCACATCTACATATTTAAATTAAAACTCCCTCCTGCCATGTTATTCAAAACAGTGTCGGTGCGGGACTTTAGTTAAATGAAATACAAACAAAAGGTTAAGCGGCTACGCTGGGGAAGTGTAAGCCGCGTTTAACCACATTTTACTACGTCTCAAGCCACCGTGTTTCGACGATTCGCTTGCTGATTGATTGGCTCATTAATCATGTATGCTTCTTTTCACGAGAAACACACACATAGTAACGCGAATTGTATTGTAGCCTTCGCTTTGAATCTATATAATGTATTCCTACTATCGATATTTACCTACTAATATAATATGATAAAGAAACTGGCCTAGTTAAGTTAAATGGCATAATCTAATCGAATGTTCTTTTAGTTTGACATGTATGGGATTGACATTTATAAGCACTTGCCAACGAGCGCTAACGCTAAAGTCAATCCCATACATGTCAAACTAAAAGAACATTCGATTAGATTGTGCAATGCCACTTGGCTAGGGGGACTGTTTGTGTCCAATCTACATCTACACTAATATTATAAAGAGGAAATATTTATATTGTTGTAGTTTGTAACAAATAAACTCAAAAACTCCTGGACCAATTTTAAAAATTCTTTCACCATTGGATATCTACAGTATCCCTGAGTAACATAGGCTATATTTTACTACCGTATTCTCACGGGAATGGGAACTAAGTGGGTGAAACAGCGCACAACCGCTAGTAAGAGAGTAAAACAAACATCTCACGCCTTTAATCTCCGAGCGGGTTGGAAAAGGTAGGTATACCATTCATGGAAATACCCACACCAGAATACTTTTGGATCCCAAAACATAGGTGAGCCGGTCTCCAGACCAGGGTATGCTACTCATTCTAAGACATAGCTAAGTCTGGGGTCAGTAGGTACTCAGTGGGTTTCAACAAGATGTTTTCCCTCACCGTCGATTGTTCATAAATATGTATGTACTAGCAGCGCCCCGCGGTTTCTCGGCGGCGGGAAATACGGGGATAATATACAGCCTATGTATTATTCTGATATGTAAGCTACATAACTGGAAAATTTCTTCAAAATACGTTCAGTAGTTTTTGCGTGAAAGAGGAACAAACATCGATCCATATAATATACAAATATTCGCGTATATAATACTAGCAGCGCCCCGCGGTTTCGACCGCGTAGTTCCCGTTCCCGTGGGAATACGGGGATAAAATATAGCCTATGTGTTATTCTGATGTATAAGCTACATAACTGTAAAGTTTCATCAAAATCCGTTTAGTAATTTTTGCGTGAAAGAGGAACAAACATCCATCCATACATCCAGACATCCATCCATACAAACTTTCGCATTTATAATATTAGTAGGATTAGTAGGATAGGATATACAGGGTGACTTTTTTATCGTCTGGAAAAAAATGTGGTGTGATAGGTAAGTGTAATAGAACCGTTTTTCCCCCGAAGGGATAAAAACGGATATTTAGGGTTCTGCCGTAGCTTGAACCACAAGTGAGAGAACACCCTTGTAACTCAGCCTAAATATCACCCATCTCTTTCTGACACGGTGTTGAGCAGCGCCATCTGTAGTTCTCTTGTCTCGTGGAACGCCTGGCACCGACGCGGCTGCTTCTTTTATTTCAGTACTCTCTTCGAAAGCCGGCAAGGTCTTCGATGTGGTTCAAGCTACGGCAGAACCCTAAATATCCGTTTTTATCCCTTCGGGGGGAAAAACGGTTCTATTTAGGGGATCGTGCCTTCGCTTGAACCACAAGTGTGAGTCGTGTTTGATTTCTGCCGGCGTGGTGGCAGGCGTACTGTGAAGAGTTATGTTAATAAAACAGCTAAGAATAATCAATAACAATAACTTTTATTAAATAACCAAAATAAATCGTATTCAAAATGAAACAAGAGGTAAAAAAGAGAGTCTTTCTTATCTTATAATTATTATAATTGTACTCTTAATCAACTGGAGTAACGCAAGAATTAAGGTCTGTGACTGTGACGGTTTGCCTTGAAATTGCTGGTTGTACTTCCTTAAAGTAATGATTAAAAAATGTATTTTTAGATTTCCAATTTCCTCTGCGTAGAACCTCGTCTATATCTAGATTTCTGCAAGCCCAGTTACTGGTGGCCACACCACTTCTTATGCTTCCAGGAGAAGACTTAATATTGGCTTCTTTAAAAAGAGTTCTAATCCAACCTGCAATTACAGAACGTGACGCCTCTTTAACAGCTCCGCGAGTAGTAATGAATAAGTTTCTTATATTTCGAGCTTCACGACGACTTTGAGATACTGAGAGTAATTGTCTAATCCAAAACACGACATTCATTCGGATGTTATTAGGGTTACTTTTGAGATGCCATCCTGACTGGCGGTATGTATGGCTGTCTGTTTTTGAACCGAACTTTGGCCAAAACACAAGTTCTTATAACTCTATGGTTAGCAGGGTCAAGTCATGTATCCTCCTTCCCGAAGCCAGCAGGAGGAAGGTGGCGGTGTGACGAGAGATTGCAAATGAACTACTGCTATTAATGTTGTAGGTTTCCAGAAACTGTATTAGGTCATCCATTGCCCAAGTTAAAGGTTTTTTAACAAAAGGCTTTTTGGTGAGGATACCTTTGAGTACATGAGTCACAATTGGATGGGAGCTCAGCGTGGAACTCTTGTGAGGGTTTGAAAAAGTAGCAACCACAGACTTGTGTAGTAATATTGTTTTTGGCGCAAGTCTCTTGACTTCAAATAGATAGCATAGGTATTGTGCTAAATCTTTCGGATTATTATCATCTATTTTAATATTTTTCTCAGCAGCCCATTCACACCACTTGCGCCACGCCGGCCTGTAAGTTTTAAACGTAGATTTTCTCCAAGAATATTGTAGCAGCTCTATTTCATTGTTGTCCCAGCCGGAAACCTCCTTGGACCAGCCCGTATTGTCCATACCTGCAAATTGAGGTCGTTTACTCTTGGAGGAGGCAGGTTTGTCTGAAGGTCTACAAGATGTTGGTGTAGGTTGGGAATCTCCCATAGTAATCTCAGTGCCCGCGACTTGATCTCTGGCATCCAAAAGGCTTTGTGCCAGTGTGGGGCTACAAGGAGATAGACTCCTGATGAAGTCTCCAGATGGTGTAAAATTCTTGGTATTAGAGCCGGCGGGGGGAACAGCCAGCCCAGATTGTATCGCCAAGGTCTGCTGAACGCATCCGTGTAACAACTCTTCAGGTCCCCTGCATCTTCGCTGACATGATTCAGCACTACTGCAGACCTGTAAGAGGCGAAAAGATCTATATCCGGGGAGCCCAGGAGCTGGAATATCACGTTCGTTATCGACGGTTTCAGATGCCACTCTGGAAGCCGCTTCGTTCTGGATAAACTGTCCGCCCATCCGTTGTACGAACCGGGTATGTAGCGTGCTACCAGATGACAGTTCAGATCTTCGCAAAAATGTAGAATGTTCTCTGCCGTTTCCAACAGGATTTTGGATCTTGTTCCTCCTTGTTTGGTTATATAGGCTGCCGCTGTACGGTTGTCCGTCTGCCATATGACTGTTATGTTTCGAAGTGCGGTGTTCAGAGATTTCAGGGTTTCGTAGACAGCCCAAAGCTCTTTCTGGTTGCAGTGCCAATGCCGTTGCTGTTGTGTCCAGCTTCCCCATAACTTCTGGTTGTTTGCTATTGCCCCCCAGCCCGCATCTGCGGCATCCGTGGTGATAAAAGTTGTTGGTGAGGGATGATGCAACACCGTGCACTTTTTGATATTTTCGGTCCACCATTGTAGCTCTGCGAGGGAATCGTCCGGAATCGGGCATTGTCTGTGTCGGTCGGACATTTTGAGCTTCTTGGAGTCTATCTGCAGGCGCCTGCAATGAAGTCTGCCTAGAGGTACTACAAATGCTGCGAAATTCAGTTTTCCTAATAAAACTTTCGCGTCCTGACAGCTCCAAGACTTCTTCACCAGAAGATGTTTGATTGACGACTCGATTTGTTTGACCTTGAGCTCTGACAGTTTTTTGTGATTTCGTAGGGTGTCCCAAATGACCCCTAAGTATTCGAGATTTTGGGATGGTTTCGATAACGACTTCTTTGTGTTGATCGTCCACCCTAACTCTTCCAGTTTTTGTATGACAAACTGTGACTGTTCTTCCAGGATTGTTGGGTCTCTGTGGACGATTAAAAAGTCGTCTAAATAAACCACAATTTTTATCCCAGTTGTCTGTCTGAACCAGTGTGCTAGCCAGTTTGTTACTTTCGCAAACGCGAAGGGAGCGCTTGCTAGGCCGAACGGTAGACATGTCAGCTCGTACGATCTCCCTTCGAAGGCTAGGGACAGGAATCTGCAATGCGTTGGTAGTATGGGAACGTGGTAGTACGCTTGTGAGATATCGATCTTGGTCATGTAATCGTCCGGGTTGAGCACTGACGGTATCCGATGATGGTTTAAAAGTCTGAACGGGGGTGCATGAACATAGATATTTAATCTTTTCAGGTTGAATATGGGCCTGTGAGTTCCATCTGATTTTTTCCTGAGAAACATCCTCGAAAGAAATCCCCTCTCGTGTTTGCTTTGACGAAGCGCACCGCAGCGTCGCATTTTCAGGATTTCGGATTTCATTTCGACTGAGAAAGGAGTCTCGAACGATTTTGCTCGCGAAGACAGCTTTATTAATGGTGGCTTCTTTTGAAATGGTATTCGGTAGCCTGACAAGATTTTTAAAATGTTTTGAGGTGTTCCTATTTCTATCCATTTTTCTAGATGGAACGCTAACTGTCCCGCCCTGAAGTCATGCTCTTTTTGGTCTTTTCCACGTGTTCTGTTTCTTGTCTTTATCATTCGAGGTATTTCCTTGGCCTTTTCTATTTGTATAGTTGTACTACGGGTTGGCTGGTCTTCCACCATAATTAGTTGAAGCTCTTTTGAAGTTTCCTCGCCTATCTTTGAAGTCCGTTCTTGGCGGCGCTTTTGAAACACGGACCGCAGGTTTTCTGAAGGGAAAAAATTTGTAAATACCACCTTGATCTTTTATGGCCTGTCAGAACTCCGGCTCTTTGAACATATATGTGTCTGAAGGTGGTATGCTGTGAATGATCTCATGTAAAGCTTTATTTTTTATTCTATAGATATCTCTTCTTTGTTTGATGATCTCTGCTCTGCGTCCGCAAACATATTGTAGCAAATCATCAGTATTCTTGCGAAACTTGGAATTGTTAGCGATAAAGTCTTGTCCTACTTTATGTTTTAGCATATCTGGGAGTTTGTCCCAGAGCTCTTCAAAAATTTTCCTTTGCTGGAGTAACCCATTGATAATGGCGCTCAAAGTGAGATCACATTTTTCCAAGGTTGCAACTGATGACCAATTCGGAGTAACACTAGCTAAAAGATTATTAACTTTCAGAGGTGTAAACACCGGTTTTGCCTGAAAATTCTTCTGAACCTCTGAATATCTTATATTTTTCCAATCATCAGTTCCTAAACGCTGGCACTCTATGGCTTGTTTTGCAAGAATAGGGTCCGCTTTGGAAAACTTGGATTCTGCTTCAAGTGTGTGAGGCTTGAAATCAAAAGAAGTGGATGGTAGCTGCGCATGTGTGGCTCTTGACATCCGTAGCTCTTTTAGCTTTCGTTGTGCGATAGCTATTTCGCTTACTAGAGCTCGCTCCGCATTTGTAACGTCATTTAATTCAGGAGCTTCAGGACAGTTTTGCTCGTGGTAATCATGGCTGCTGTAACTATCTTCCTCAATAAGCGGGGAACGCTCCGGGTAGCGACTGTCATCTATGTCGTCCTCTACAGTACTGTCCGGCACGGATTCGTAAGAAGAGTTTAAGTCGACTGCGGGTCCTGTCGACTTGTTAGAAGACGCCTTCTTTAACTCTTCTATTCTCTTTTCTTGGTCTGACTGTCTTTCTACAAGCTGGTTTAGCATGGCGTTTTGTTGTTGGATTACAGTACAGTGTTCAGCATCTTCTCAAATTTATCAAAATCTGCAGAATTACGCGTATCAGGCGGAGGTGAGTGATTGCTCAAACGAGAGCGTTTGGGACTCGCATGCTCTGGCGAGGTTATTTGTGCGCCTCCTCCCCTTTTCTTGCCTCTGGAAATTGACGAACGAGGTGTATAATTTGCTCGAGAAGACCGATTTTCTTCGTTTCCTGAAGTGCGTTCTCTATTTGTGAGTTTTCCTTGAGCCTTAAGTTCGCGAATATTATCCATGAAAACTATAGGAAGGAGCATGAATTTTTCCACAATGCTGTGAGGCGAGTAATGGCCACGCAAGAACCATTCTGCGTGTATGTCTGTAAAGTCTCTCTGAAAGATCCGTAGCATTCGGATGGAAAGCTCGCACTATATACGTTGTCGGTAAACCAAACCTAAGCTTGCTGTCTGTAGTTGGCGAAATTTCTTCTCCAAATAAATTCTCGAATGAGTAATCTACAACCTTCCATTGCTCCCAGCCTACTGGGTAATTTGCTTGTAAAGATAACACAATTGCTAAAAATGCGCTTTTCTCTTCTTCCTCAGAAGGAACTAGCTGGGCTAGATCACCCATAGTGGATTTCGGTGTGCTTGCCATAATCTGCAACAATAAGTAGATGAGGTTAAGACCGACTTATATTTGTTTGGCTATATGACGGCTCACAAGAAGAGCGGGTCGTCCTGAGTGGCGTATAAGACGCCGAAGTGACGTTTGTCGCCTCATCAATATTTGTCGTCTGAAATTGTTCCACAAGGCGACATGGCGCTTTACGAAGCTACGTGACTTTCTGTGAGACGACGTGTCCTTCAGAGGGACAGCTTGTCTTCTAAAAGGGTGGCTTGTCGGCTTGCTGCTCGACTTGGTAAGGTAGGTAGCCATCTCGCAGTCGTCTAACCAGGCGACATGTCGAAACGTGTTCATGTGCGAGATTACTGACGGTGCCTAAAGGAGGCAACTGCGTCTCGTCGCTGGGCAAAGGGCTCCAATCGGAATTTTTTAATAATTAGAATTTCCAAACTTACTGTGAGTGTTTCACGATTAGCTTAGGCGTGTATCTCGGGTGAGTTACAAAGACGTACTGAAATAAAAGAAGCAGCCGCGTCGGTGCCAGGCGTTCCACGGGACAAGAGAACTACAGATGGCGCTGCTCAACACCGTGTCAGAAAGAGATGGGTGATATTTAGGCTGAGTTACAAGGGTGTTCTCTCACTTGTGGTTCAAGCGAAGGCACGATCCCCTAAATAGATTCATTTGGCAATGTTACTTATTATTTTTTTTTTTTTCTTGCATCTGTAAAGAACCGCGGGTTCCAATTGGAACCGAGACACAATTAAAAATCTATTGTGTCTCGGATGTTTGGTCTTAGAGGTTAAACTAATAATACACACTGAAATATTTGAAATAGAATTTTTATGCGCAATTTACCTACAACCGCCAGCTGCGCGTAGTACTGTGCGTAGTTTTCTAGATTTTGTAAATTGCATTAAACATGACTATATTTAACAATTAATCTCGTGTATAACTTCGGCTCTAGATACCTTATACGTCATATTTTTTTCCAGACGGTAAAAAAAATCATCCAGTATTTGTCTGTTTTCTTGACATGGCCAAGCCGCTGAAGCGATCTTGAAGGTTTAAGATTTTACAGGAACGACTTAGACTTTTTTATTACGGAAGGTTGACGAAGGCGCGGGCAAGCATGTCAACACGAAATCTCCACAACTAGAAACTTGGGTTTCTTATAAAATGCTAAGCTGTTCCGAACGTTCCAGTGAGAATACGGGGATATAATATACCTAGCCTATGTTACTCCCTGATAATGTAGCTTTCCAACAATACAAATCTTTAGTTCTTATAATATTACCGTAAATAGTAGTTAAATCAAATATAAAAGTTTTCTTATATTTGATTTCGAATGAACCCTTAAGAATCTGAAACTTGAAAATGCTGATGCTTTTAGGTCAAACCATCAAGAAATACTTTTCCGCGGGCAACGCCGCCGGGCTATCAATGGTTTTTATTTTGCATGTAGATAACAAATAATGAATGTAACTTGTAAAGTCGAAAATAATATAAAAAATTCCGTACCAACTTGAATAAGCTAGTGAAAAACTCGATCATTCGTGGCGTCATTTAAAACCCGCTGACTGAATGGTATTTTTCATTATTCGTTTTGTTTGAACAGAAATATCTTTTAGCAGCTACAATATTGAAAGAGTTGAATGTTTTATTATAGTGTTTCGAATTTTATAGTACTTTGAAGCCAATAAGTATTAATGTTTACAATCTATGAATATTTTATAGGCATGAGGTTGTAATATTAAAAGTTTCTTTTGGTAATATTAGATGCCTATTTAATGACATAATTGTCTTGATCTTTTATTATTGGGGGTCAGTGCAGTATATCAAGTCATATCTTGATTCATTTAATTCTGGAAGATATCATCTTTCACACGATCGGTTGTGGTAGCAACAAACAGTTACATAACACCAATTAGTTAAAGTATTTCTCATCATCATCTCAGCCTATCGACGTCCACTGCTGGACAAGGTAAATGAATGGGTAGGTAATAAAATGTAAAAGAGAAAAATAAATCTTTTAATCCTCTATAGAAAACGGCGCTTTCATAGGTATACAAGGAAGGACCCAATAGAAAACTTAAGTGATATTAAAGGTATAATATTTTCATAGAAGAATAACAAAACAAAAGGAAAACCTATCGTATTTCGTTAAGCTTATGACAAACCCGGAAATACAAATCTTTCGTCTCCCTTTACATAGGTACTTCATTGTATAGTCTCAGTAACATGAGTCATTTCCTCTCAATAACAGTTGCGTCTCGTAAGAACCATGTCATTTTATTGCTTTTCGCATAAAATCTGTCGTCCTGCATCGCGCTTCGAGTTTCAAGTGTTCGAATATACTTTACGAGCGTTTTAAAAAGATGTCTGTTTTCTGCATATCTTTGAATGTTAATAGTTATGGAGATACTTTTTGATCTCAATATACGTTTTTGTAAATGGCCATCAATATGACGTAAGGTCTAGAAACACGTTTCTTCGTATTCTATATAGGTACCCTTATATACCATTTCAAGTAATTTTTTAAAGTATAATTATATTTAACTAGCAGCGCCCCGCGGTTTCACCCGCGTAGTTCCCATTCCCGCAAAGTTCCAGTTCCCGTTCTCGTGGGAATATCGGAATAAAAAGTATCCTATGTCCGTCTCCTGGTTCTAAGCTACCTCCCCACCAACTTTCAGCCAAATCGGTTCAGCCATTAACGCGTGATGCCGTGACCAAGGAAAAAAGGGATTCATTTTTATATACTGGATGATTTTTTTTACCGTCTGGAAAAAAAAACCGGACAAGTGCGAGTCGGACTCGCGCACCGAGGGTTCCGTACAACCTTGCAAATTTATGGTTTTCGTAATTTTTCCTTTATCTATGCTATAAGACGTTGCTTCGTACCAAATTTCAAGATTCTGAGTTCACGGGAAGCACCCTGTAGGTTTTGATTCCCTTGCAAGTGTCGAAAATTTGCGGCATAAACGGCTGTATCTTTTGATTGCGTTGGCTTAGAAGTTTGATTTTTTCACAGATTCAAGGGACAGTAGACCTGAGTAATTGATATAAATTTCAGCTTCATACCTCCACGCGTTCCTGAGAAAAAGGGTCTTGACAGACGGACGGACGGACGGACAACAAAGTGATCCTATAAGGGTTCCGTTTTTTCCTTTTGAGGTACGGAACCCTAAAAATGGCGTATAAGGTATCTAGAGCCGAAGCTATACACGAGATTAATTGTTAAATATAGTCATGTTTAGTGCAATTTACAAAATCTAGAAAACTACGCACAGTACTACGGCCAGCTGGGCGGTTGTAGGTAGATTGCTCATAAATGGAAGCTACGAGCCTGTTTCTTTTTAAAATACTATTTCAAATATCTCAGTGTGTATTATTGACTACAATTGAGTAATGTATATTAGTTTAATTAAGAAAAAAAACTTTTAACAAAAAAATTTTTTTTTTTTAGTAACACTGCCAAATGAATCTATTACACTTACCTATCACACCACATTTTTTTCCAGACGGTAAAAAAAGTCACCCTGTATATAGATTATACCTATGTGTATGTGCCATTTTGTTTCTATAACTTGTAACCATCTGGGGATTTATGATCTCAAAAATGTGACAAGTAAGTAGGTAGTTTTAACAGTCATTTCTTAATGTTAAACTAACCGCCCCTCACCCCCCCAAAACAGGTGACTATCTAAGGGTGCAAGGTCAAAACTATATGTTGGAGGCTGTTGGAGGCATTAACACTTCTCAACCAAGCTCTCAATATTTACTGAGTGGTCAAAGATGTGTGTGGACTGGCGTTAAAATTATGAAAAAAAACAAACTTCTTTCACATCATGTCAACATTTTTCCCTTATTTTGTAATAAAACTTCAGAATGTATCGGATTTCTTTGTTAGATTTACTCGTGTAAAATCAAAGAGATTTTTGTTAAATTTTATACATACAACTTATGAAAAAAAAGTCCCGACCTATTATTATTACAGTAAAGAATATATATTATCCTCAAGTGCTAGCCTTTCATTTTCACAAGGGTCCCTTTAATTTTGCCTACCTTTTAAGGTAAGGAGATGAAATAAAAATCAGGTTAAGTATGTTCAGAGGTCATTGCTGAAACATAATTTTGTTTTGTTAAGACACCAGAATAAAAGGTAAATATTTTCCGAAACATGGAATATAGGTACGTCTTATTGTATGTAATTTTAGGATAATATTGTAAGAAAATAAACTTCTCACAGATTATTCGACCAATAAACATGATAGGTGGTGAGATCGCCCGACCGGCAGGCGTATTCACGGAGGCTCGACACCGTTTCCGTTCGATTCAAATCGAGTGAAAATTTTTCCCAAATCGATAGATTTGACTTCGGAAAATTTTTCACTCGATCTGTCACTGTATTGTAGGCGTTTCTGACAGCCACGGAAAATTTTCCGAATCCTTATGTCAAATTTGACATTCGTTTTCGATACCGACATCTCTGAATAACCCATCTTCGACAGATTTTCCGATTCCGAGTCGAATATCGAATATCGAAGCTCCGTGAATACGCCTGCTGGTCTATTACACATGCCTCAGAGTTAAATCTGAAACCTGCGGGTTTCCTCACGATGTTTTCCTTCACGGTCGCGCTTGAATATGTTTTACGATAAATTCTATGAAAATGGCTCAATTGTGATTTTTGTAAAGAAAAGATCCTAGTCCGTAAAATACAACATTAAACGATCGAAGTTTCGATGTCATACGAACCGTTTTAAGAGAAAATGTCAATACACTTGCTATAAAAGGACTTATTTAGCTAAATAATACAACTTCTGTGTTGTGCATTTACTTTAATGTTAAAATCGATGTACCACATAAAAATTTTACTGTACATAATTATAATTATATTTTATATTCACTATGAACATTAACTAACTATGATTTGGATAGTACAGTCAGTCGTTTCGAAAATATTTACATTACTCGACAAAATTTTCATTTCCACAAAAGGTTTGACTTACTTTTTTGACAATAAAATTAACATATCCAAATTCAATGTAAATTGTTACATAGAGTTATATAAAAAAAATAATACATAATTGTTGACATAAATTAAAACTTATTAAGTAACTTTTTTTTACAAATCGTAATCATTAAGTAATCTTCAAAAAACTCATATCACGGACGTCGTGTATGATGTTGATATAATATACAAAATCGACAGAATTATAACATTAATTACATAATAAACTAAATACAGTCGAGTAACGATGAATACTTTTCATAAACTCAAGTTAAATCTAACACTAATATTCAACCAATCTATAAATTATTTTCACAACATTTCAATTTCTCAACATCCTAGGACATTTTTCGAACTTGTATATTTTTATTACAGAACATTATAATGTTGGATAAGTTTTAATACATACGCTCCAATTTACTTTCACATAATCATACGTGATTTTCGTTGTGTTTATGCACAATGGAAGTCGTTAAGCCATGTCAGAAACCTTAGGTAGCTGGAATTAAATTTAGCCAATAGCCTGTAACGCCATCTCCCAATCCACGTTGGGCTCAGGTATAAGGTAGTTGGATAAGATCCTTAGCTCATCAGTGGACTGTAGCGAGTTTATGATGGTGCGATGATACCAAATTAAACAAGGTTCCAAAAAAATTTACGGCTCCAAAATCAAATGTTATGAATGTACAGCAAACTGAAAGGCATTCCCAGACCTCCAGTTAGCATAATATTACGGCATTCTAATGACCCAATAGGTACGCGCTGTCAGCAGTTAGCACTATTTGCAAAGCATGACGTTCATAATCGCTCTAACTATTGCAATTACGTATGTTTACAAAGTTACTTCACCTATTCAAACTAATATCAAGGAAGCAGTAGGAAATGACTGCTTGAAATTGGAATTGCAAACGGACTCTGGTTTTGATATTAATATGAAAGAACAAATTAGAACCTAGCTTGTGGTCTAGCGAAAAATCATTTAAATAAAATAATACAGATATTCAGACTTAGTTCGTAATAGCTCTAACTTTGAATAACAACATTTCTTTTTTTCATATAAACAGGCGCTGTCAGCGTAGTGAAAAGGATTCTATTCGCTGTCAAAAGCGTTGCAGAAAGACCAAGAACAAAGTTTTCAAAGTAATATTCTACAACACAAAACCTACGCGTTTACAAGTTCGAAAACCTATTCCAGTATAATAGGAAAGTTTCAATTAATATCACAGTTTCCGTATTTAAAAGTAGGACATTACATGCTTATCCGTTTCAAGTCCTATTTACACTTCACTACGTTCAACTAGAAACAATAAGTCCTCGACACGTCAGGACACTGACCGCTCTCTTGCTGTCACCCAAAATAGTACTGGGCGTTGGAATATCTATATAGACTCCTCGTGTTTGGATCCGAATCGGGCACCTGAACTCTTGGTAAGGTTTTAACCGCAACACCGCGCCCTAGCGTACCATGTGGCATAGTTCGAAGAGGCATTTCTATAGGGAATTCTGCGACCTGCCCGTACATGTTTGTGCTGACGTGTGGATAGGTATTTGGAACGGGTCTGCCGACGTATCGATTTATTTTGGGACTGAGCGCGACGTTTGTGAACTGCATTTCAGGCTTGAGGCCAGAATCGACGGTATCGACGGGTCCGGAGAGGCTGGTGATATTGATATCGTTGTCGACTTCTGATATGCTGTCGTTGAAACCGTTTGGGATTTCAGTGGTCGCGGAGACATCTGGGCCTTTGGGCTGTGCTGAGCTCTGCTTGTGCATCAGACAGCGGATAATACCCACAAGGATGCAAAGCAAGAACGCCACCGCAACAGCAGCTATGATGTACACGTACATGATGTCAAACTCATCTGTTAAAAAATAAAGGTGTTTAAAAAAACATTACAGAAAAATCTAATGCTACAACCACAAAATCCGATACTGAGATCCTGATAACTCAGTCATGAAAATTCTTTAGTGACTTGGAGTAGCAGTTTCTGCTACTAATATTTAACATAAGGTAATAACTATAATATATATATGTAATAATAATAACTATAAATTTTGTCCAAATATGAATAGAAGCTAAATATTCTAAATGTCTACATACAACCTCTATTTGTATACAAATGTTTGTTTCCGCTTTCGATAAGGCCCTTGCGAAAGCTAATGTATTTTCAACTGCTATAAATTATATGTTCTCTTTACGTACATATTTCAGTGAAGGTTGGGAATTTAATGCACAAGTCGAGAATTTGAGAGAAATACTGAGATTCTAAACACATATTTTAAGTAAAGATGAGGTACGTTCACATTGCGCAGCTTGTACCTACATATTGTTCCGCTCATAAGACAGTTTTGTTTATATCTCTTTCCCACAAAATCACACAAATAGTATTATAAACATTGTAATCATATTCTGTAAAATGTAATGCAATATATACCAATTTTGCAACGTAATTCAAAAACTTAATGGATAGTATACCTATACTTTTACACAACGAATGGCCTGTCACATTTTCATTATATACAATTTAGTAGCACCCCAAGGTAAGCCTTGCCGATACATTAATCATATTAACATTCCAACAGATACCAGTCGAAACTTGATATTCCTCAGAATGGAAATGTAATTGTAATAATAAACGGATTACTTAGCTATGCGGCTTACCTAAAGATTAGAGTAAAATAGATTGGATAATTTAATCGGTGACTTGAGATCAAGCAGTGTTGATTAAACCATGAAGATTTATATCACGGGTGATATTAATTAAATATTTGCTGTTAATATTAGAATACATAAAATCTAAGATGTAAAACTATAGGTAAAAACATTGATTGTGTCATGGGAAGAAGAAGACCGAGCAGTCTTTTTGTGTACAGTCAATCGACTTAGAGGTCAGAGTCGCACTACAAGTGTAACGTTTCATGTGCTCTTGTACCTATTTCAAATCATTTATAAGCCTTTTGACGAATTGTATTATTTTTCTATTGTCCTTCATTTATTTTATTATTTATTTTACGTATTGTATTTTATATTATAACAGTTTGTTCTATGTTTTGAAAATTTATATTCATAAGTATACAACTACCAGCAGCGTTTCATGCGCGGATCCCGTCCGTTTTTTCCGTTCCATGGGAATTTTCAAATATCCCTATTTAGTGATCTGATGTGTATGCACCCTCCCCCCCCGCGCGAGCGGGCAGTGTGAAGATCTTTGTATCGAGAGGTAGTCATTAAATAACTGTCAACCCACACGGCGTTTCATTATATAACTCCCAAACATATCAGTGGCAAACGAGGATTAAAATCGTGTATTTACAATGTCTGGTTATCTCGGCAATTTGCAAGTGTTTAATCATAAAGAACACGAGTGGAATATATTTTATAATCGCCTTAATAATTTTTTCAAAGTGAACAATATAACCGCCAATAAGAATAGTATTTTATTGACGTATTTGTCCGATGAAACGTATCGTTTAGTGAGAAATTTAGTCCATCCATTAGATGTCGAATGTATAACGTTCGAGGAGATAGTGAAAGTTCTTAACGGACACTTCAAACCGAGGACCTCGACATTTTGCGGATTTGGCAAAATTCTACAGCGCTTCAATGCGGGTTGACGAAACCTTACAAGAGTTGCTAGCACGGCTGCGAGGGTTGGCTGTCAATTGTGAATTTGGTGCTTCCTTGGATACGGTTCTCCGGCACCGATTTGTACTCGGCTTACCCGACGGGCCCGTAAAGAATAAGATGTTCAAGCAGGAACCCCAAAAAATCACAATAGATCGGGCTATGGAGCTGGCGTGTCAGGTGGACTGTGCGCGTCTAGCTAGGTCGGCTGCGAGTAACAGCGACGACACCCCAGCGATCAAGGAGGAGCCGATGTTCCGGATGAGCGGCGCACGCGGCGGCGGCAGCGGCCCTGCGAGGGCACGCCGCGAATCCCGCGGTGGAGCCGATGTAGATGCGCGTTCATGTGCGGTGTGTGGCCTCAAGAGCCACTCGGAAAAATCTTGCCGATTTAAAAATTATAAGTGCAAGTCTTGCGGTGAAAAAGGTCACTTAAAGAAAGTGTGTAAAAAAAATAGTCGTCTAAACAACCGTGATATTGTTTAGACGACTATTTTTTTTACACACTTTCTTTAAGTGACCTTTTTCACCGCAAGACTTGCACTTATAATTTTTAAATCGGCAAGATTTTAGAAGAAGACTGCAGATAGTGAATCGAGCAACGATTGTGAGGAATGTAAATTTTTTCACTTAAGGTATGTAAAAACAGCTGTCCCATTTACTGTTAGAGTTCTGATCAATAATTGCACTCTAGATATGGAATTAGATTCAGGTTCTGGCATGTCTGTTATCTCTGAAAAGCTATGGTCTCAACATTTTTCAGATTGTAAATTAGAGAAATGTAATGTTAAGTTGTGCTTTTATGATGGTCATAAAACCGAACCACTAGGTTTTTTTCAACCCTCTGTTACTTTCAATGATCAAACAAAGATATTAAAAATGTTCGTAGTAAGAAACGGAGGACCTTCCCTTATTAGGGCGGGATT
The DNA here is from genome assembly GCA_963855545.1 of Ethmia dodecea. Classification (NCBI taxonomy): domain Eukaryota; kingdom Metazoa; phylum Arthropoda; class Insecta; order Lepidoptera; family Depressariidae; genus Ethmia; species Ethmia dodecea. The sequence goes on along the minus strand of OY979446.1, from coordinate 11,491,730 downwards.
TTATGACTACCTTCAATATTGAGTTTACATCTGTGAACCATATAAGTGCTGTAGATTATGATGTGAGCGAATTACTGCAACGTTACGCCGCCCTTTGGAAGGACGAATTAGGTCGTTTCAATAAATTTAAAGTCAGTCTGCATTTAAAACCTAACGCTAATCCAAGATTTTTTAAACCCCGTCCTTTACCTTTTGCTATTATGGATAAGGATGAGGCGGAACTATTAAAATTAGTAGACTTGGGGATTTTAGTGCCAGTGTCATATTCGAAATATGGAACTCCGATAGTTCCGGTACTGAAGCCCGACGGAAACATTCGCATATGCGGCGATTACGCTTTGACGGTGAACAAAGATATTGAAGTGGACAAGTATCCTTTACCGCGAATAGAGGAAGTGTTCGCCAAATTACAAGGGGGGCAACAATATACTAAAATTGACCTTAAAATGGCGTATAATCAACTAGAACTAAATTCAAATGATGGCTCGCAGGATATAACTACCATAAGCACAACTAAAGGGCTATTCAAATATACTAGGTTAGTATTCGGTTTGTCTAACGCACCTGCCATTTTCCAACGCGCTATGGAAACTCTTTTGATGGGAATAGAGGGTGTCGTCTGTTTTTTAGACGATATTTGCATCACGGGTCCTTCAAAAGCCGTCCATTTGAAACGCTTGGAGGAAGTTCTAAATCGTTTACAAAGTGCAGGGCTTCGATTACGGAACGTCGTCGCAGTCCCTGATAACAAAATTAAAATATTTGTTTTCTAGATTTGGGTTACCTAAATGTATTGTATCCGATAATGATGTTAAAATAAGGACCGCTGAATTCGATCGGTTCTGCAGTGTGAACGGTATAAAACACCTTACTTCACTTGTTTATCATCCTGCGAGCAACGGCCAGGCTGAAAATTCTGTTCGAACGTGTAAAAAGATGTTAAGGTGTCTTCTGAGTCATCGCGCAAACACTTGTAACTTAGATGAGGAACTCCTAGAATACTTGTTTCAGTATAGGAATACGCCACATTGTTCGACAGGATCATCACCGGCGAAATTAATGCTCGGTCGTGAATTCCACTGCAGACTTGATCTTGTACTTCCGACCAAACGGGCTAGCCCTTCTCGTATAAAAGAAGGAAGTAAAAATGAAAGTCGTCATTTTAAAATGGGAGACAAAGTATGGGCACGGGATTTTATTGCTAGAAAACCCGTTTGGACGGCCGGTACTGTCACTAAGGTCCTAGGCCAAAGGCTATATTTAGTTTGTATAGATAGAACTAAGCAATCGGTTAAAAGACATATTAATCAGTTGTTGAAGTATACTGCAGTCAGCAAAGAGGAGCGTGGTAGCGGTGATGTTCTGTCTGTGTCGCCTACCGCGCTGCTCCGCGATACTGCGCGCGCGCCACCACCTACTCCATCCCCTCCCCGAGCCTCATCTGAGTCTCAACTAGAAACAGATAATTTTGTTGATGCCTTAAGTGGTGAGGAGGAGGAAATGGGTGAGGTAAACGCGGAGGTTGAGCAACCGTCAACGTCAACCGAAATCGTAACGACCCAAGATTGTGATCGTGATGAGACGGTCGCTGAATCTGGCGCGGCTGCGTCCGTTCCACCGCACTCTTATAACCTTAGAAGTAGATTAAAGAAAGTATGTTATAAAGAATAAAATTAAGTATGTACTGTTACCAGGTTTCCGAATTAACGCGAGAGGAGTGATGTGTATGCACCCTCTCCCCCGCGCGAGCGGGCAGTGTGAAGATCTTTGTATCGAGAGGTAGTCATTAAATAACTGTCAACCCACACGGCGTTTCATTATATAACTCCCAAACATATCAGATCACTTAAGTTATTTAAGGAACGTTCGTGCAATATTTCATGCTTCTCAGCTTCGATCGATCAGTCAGCCAATCAGGCAGTCTGTCTTTTCTTTTTTATTTACAAAAATACATAAAGCTTTTAATTCTCCAAGGAGTTTTTCCACATTTTTACTAACGTTATCAGTAGTATAAAAATAAAAAGACGTAGAGTCCCAAATTGGTTTCGTATTTAACTTGATCTCTGAATTAAAGGGCAGTGTACTTAAACAATAAATCCCTGGAGAAATAAGAAAGAAGAATCTCATTTGTAGTGGATTCTCTTTAACGAATACTTTGTAGCATGAGACAACGAATGAGAAAACCTCACTCCCACAGTTTCTGATTTACTTTCTTTGATTGAATTTATGTTTTAATCTGACAATGTTAATTTCCTTTGGTTCGATGCATTTTAAATTATACAAAGTAGGAGTTTTTAAAGAAATTTATACCTATCATTGCCTAACAAGTTCTTGTCTGTGATTTCACAATAAATACAAACATTTTGGTATAAACCGCTATTAATAGATGCCTAATAAAAATTGTTATTAGATACGTTAGTAAAAAGAGGGATTACAACAGGAATTTTAACAGGAAGCGATGCAGGGATGGTTGGTAGTCTCAATAATAAAAATGAAATGCTGTTGGTTTTTAAACTTGAGACACTTGAGAACAGTATATATTTTTTTCAGTGTTCGTTGTATTCCGAAAAAGGTTTTTATATATATAAAATTCAAAAATTGCTATGTTTTCTACACGATTTGGACATGGACAGTCTGTTTGTCGGGTCAGTTTGTATTAAATAAAATAGCTTTTCAAAATCACTTACTATTATTAGGGGCCTGCTGTCTTGGCGGAGATGCTGACGGTCCATCTTTCTTGGTGCTTGTGGCGTTCAGGCTGGTAGACATAGAAGGTCTTTGAGGGGGTACAGCAGCCACTGCTGGTGCTGGCGGTACAGCCGACTCACCCCACCATCGATCGCTGGATTCATCTGCAATGATAACTTTGGTTTGATAACCGCCGTGTTTCGGAATTCATGTTAATCCGAATTAATTAAATTTTATTCTCTTAATCATACAGTATAATAGTTTTGAGAATTTTTCTCATATTATTTTAGTTGTCTTCTTGAAATGATATAAAATATTTTGATGCATAAAAATCATTAAGCTACAAGTCACAAACAACATGTTTATTTAAACACTGTGCCGTGTAAGCACATAGTTTGGTTCACTATTTATTTCTGCAAGTCATGTAGAAAATAATAACTTAAACAAATTTGTTTTCTCCTTTTTTGTAGCCAGGTACTTTTGAATAAATATTGAGGCTCACATAAGACGTTGTCGTAGTAATATTTCCCCTCTAGTTAACTTATAATGTTAAACGTTGTAAGTTGAATTAACCTTAGTACCTATATGTCTCTAGTTAACATTGTTGTCGAAAAGGGCCAACATCTGTTCAAAACAGTATCTAATTTTAAACATCATTTTGTATTACGGCCGTTTATATTCAAGTCTTCAGCTTAAGAATGAAAATAAATCGCTTTTAAATAAACGTGTTCAAAATCTCACCTATCTAATAAGTAGTACAGTTCACAACATTAGCAAAATTTACTTAATCCACACTTAATTCCGGGTTGCGCAATCTACGCGGATTTGTCTGACTCATTCAGTAGACGATACTTCTTTGCTTTGTCAGTGTAAAAACAGATTATGCGATAAAAGACTCCCTCGGGTCGAGATACAGCCATGACTGTTCATATTCTAACTCCATTAGTGATTTCATTATTATCGTGCTCTATGTTTACTTACGAGAAAATCTGCTCAAGATATACAAAGTAACTTTATTTACAAAGAAAATATACATTCATTTAAAATATTTACAGATAAAAAATGTCCTCCAAAGAGGAACCATGTGGGTCAGTGCCCAGAAGACTGGCTGCATTCCCTCTCTGGATAGCTAGGCTGATCCTTTGACAGAGATAGCTGCCCTCTGGTCATCTGAAGCCTCGACCAAACGCACTGACAGTAAATTAATTCAGATCTCTTCTTCATGACTGGAAAAGGCTCAAAAATACACTGACCTTTTCAAAATATTGTTCATTGGGAATCTGTTACAATAACGTTTATTTTTATACTAACAAGATAAGCTTTCAGCTTGATGTACGTAGCTGATTTAGTACTTTGGGTGATAAAACATAAGTCTAGATTAAAATGTAGAGTGTGCGATTCTTTTCATGTTCCAAGGTAAAAAAGTAGCATATTTCCAAAGACGTAAGCTACCTCTAACAGAGGGATTGGTTAGGTGGAGTTAGCATCGGTCTGGATTAAAATCATGTAGGTAACTGTATCGGTTCATTTCATTCGCATCGAAGGATTAGTTTTAAATTACTCCTACATTAGAATATATCACCAACAAGAACAAAACATATAATCCGTTGACATCAGCAGTTTGAACTTGGAAAACAGTTTTGTGACCAAAAAATGAGGAAGTCCATAAAAACACTACACAGATTGTGCCCTCACATTTTATCGTGGCTGGAACACCTTTATAGCAGCGCTATAAAGCCACCGCACTCCGAGTTGTGTGTAACAATTCACGAGATTGCTCTTCTTGTAACATCATTGACTTTATAGTTTACTCTTACAAGAGCACGTTACAAGTTCCCTTTTCTTTCCTTTGCTGTTTTCATTTGGTAACATAATTTCCACAATTTCAGACTGACTTTTGTTTATTTTAGATATATATTTTTGAGTTAGCTCCACATTCTGCAATACATGACACCCAGGGTGTTCTACTTGAAACTATTTGTGAGTGAGTTTGTCACCCTGAAAACTGATTAAATCAGCTTTTGTTGAATTGGTTGTAAAATTTTATTGAAGTCTGATAAATCGAGTAGGTAGACAAAATTCTTACACAATTTCTTGATTTATTAAATTAAAATGTTGTTACAATTTAAATAAAACAAATTTAAAAACAAACAATTTTAACATCGATGCAAATAATCAATTTGTTTTTATGAAAAATAATATTCTAGGTATCTGTTTCAATTACTAAATTTCAGAAATTGCATCCAAATTTTGCAACATTCACTGAAAGCTTAATTGAATTAATTTATTCGACATGAGACCAAACGTGGCCAAAATTACAAGTTTTATCGTTGAGAATTCAATTCCACATTATTACCTGCAAATGAATTTAGTACAGGAACTAACAACTGATTTATTGCGTAAAGTATTGTTTAAACTAAATGCAGCATGATATCCTGTATTTGATAACTCTGCTATCTGTACAGACAGACAAAAAAAAAAGTGAATGTGTCGAATTTATAAATTTTAGGTCACGATCTGCTTTCAAGCTTATTCATCAAGCTCATATCATATCATAAATTCATATTTAAAAAAAATTGTAAGTACAGACCTTGATCTAGCTTGTGATGTATTTTGCAATCATCGTCATCATCAACCCGTAACAGCCCACTCAGGTATTTCCTTACACATGAGGAAGTATTATTTGAAATCTATCGCAACGAGTTTTATAACATCGTAGTACATACCCTATGCGGAATAATGTAAATTTTTTATGAATCTAGAACAATACTATATGCTAAAACAAATACAGAGTCTACGTTGCATAAGTTTCCTCTTGCACATCCTACCTGCTCAGCTCCATAATATATTTATGTTCCAAAAGTTTACATTGCAGCTGAATTTATGGGTTCTCTTCTCGAAGCACCTGAACTTAGTGTATAGTGAGATTTATTCGGATCTCCAAGTTACGGTGCTAAGTAATAAGCAAACATGCCGCCTTGACTTACGATTTTTCAGCTCAAGACCTAACTCAAAAAATCTGTCAAAATACATCTCTGTATCAATAAGCTGGATGATCTTCAGGTGTTGGTTGTGTGTCAAAAATTGTTCATGTTTGATCATGTTTCAATTTATTTTTTTTGGGAATTAAATTTTCTTATTTTATAATCGATTTCATAATCTTTATTGTATGTATACTATACTGCAACTTAGTACTTATATCTAGCATTCTTAAATTATAGTATTTATTTATATTAATATTGATGAGATTTTTAAGTTGATAAAGTTCATGCTTCTCATCCTTTGAGTATTAAACCAACAGGAGACGTCACGCGCACTAGTTTCTTTATAAAAAATTCTGCCAATTTCTGCGGGGGGGACGAGGAAACAATCACAAATAATGTTAAAACAAACGCATTTTTTGACAAAACAATTAAACACTAGCTTGAACTAGGTGCACACAAATACATTCACCAATACAAGCACTCCGTGAACTCAAACAAACTAGTTGTATTTAACCGGTATGCTCAAAGACCGACACGTTTTTTTGGCAGAGGGGAACGCCTGTCAGTGGCGTCTCCGGTTGGTTTAATACTCAAAGTTCTCATCCCTTATTTAACCCTGATGCGTGATAAATTAAAAAACATGCTAATCTACTTACGTTATTTATTAGGCCCGTCACATACACTCATTTTCGAAATTTGAATCCCGAATTATTTTATAAAATAGGATCTTGCGAACAAAACAAATGTGTGTGACTTTGGATGAATAAAAAATACATACGCGACATATTGAAAACCTTGTCCTTTCTTGAAGTCGGTTATAAAACGAGAGAATCGTTTTCCTAACGAGGTATTAACTAACTCCTGTGCAATATCTGACTTAAGTTGTTTATTCGTTATAGTAGAGTAAACCAAAAAGCAAATCAAACTATAAATTAGCTGACACTGTTAAATGTCATGTTAACTGTTTTGATTGGTTGTTGAAAACCGTTATGATTTTATTCAGCCAATCGGCTTTAACATGAGATAATTTTTGTTTAGTTTGCATTTTGGAAACCGGGGATTATAGAGTTTTATTATGTAAACACTGTAAAACAATTTCACAGAGAACTTTCAAAACTTCTTAAGACTAGTACCTACTTAGGATTCTTTAAGACTTTGTAGTTGGCACCAACGAATAATTACTTTACAGTATTAGAGCACCATTGATGCAATAAAAACTTCTTTTTGCATAGAACTCTCAAACTTGTGTTGCAGGCGTCCATGGGCGACGGTAGTCACCCGTCTGCTCATTTGCCGACAATAAAAAAAAAACGATACTCACCAACTTCATCGTGTTCAAGATCGGCCACGTCGTGAGCAACTTCATCCTCTTCAGGAGCACTTTCATACCGCTCCTTGAGAACTGTCCGTGGCACTGCAACAAAAAATGCACCCTAATTAACAGCCAACAAGACTTATTTTAGTTGGAAACTTTTTTTAAGTGGTTCTTGGTGTCTGTGGCTCATTACGGGCAACTTAAGAGGGATGTATTTTTAGATTTCTAACTCTAAGGAAGGTATTTTCGGTTTCAAGAGCTAAGGTTATTTTTGGTTTAGAGATAATATACGTGACTGCTTTCTTTTGGCGTGTCTGTTAGTTTATTATTCTTTTACTTTTCTACGTTGTTGGTTTTGGTTTTTGTAAAAGTTTATATAGATTTAAATTATTAGATATACGCTCACGCCTTATTCCTTAGGGGTAGTAGGAGTATTCCATTCCAGGTACATACTTTTTACCAGTAATACAGTTTTTTGGATCCTATAAAAATTAAATATCAAAATAAAAGGTTGGAGACGTGAAAGCTGAAATGTTTGCGCTGAAAGCAATATTTTATGGCTACCGTTTTTAGGGTTCCATGCCCAAAAAGTGCCAACTGGACCCTATTACTAACCCTCCGCTGTCGGTCGGACGTTCATCCGTTCGTCTATCTGTCTATCTGATCCTCATGAACCGTAATAGATAGACCAGTTAACATTTTCGAGTAATGTGTATTTCTAAAAATACACATACACTTTAAGTGATGTAGCAATAAATAATAATCACGAAATAAAGCACAAAAGAAACGGTCCTTTTTGTGATTTTTGCTCGATTTTTTTATTGTACCTATCTATAGTGGTACGGAACCCTCCCTGTGCGTATTTGACTTCCACTTGGACGGTTTTTGTAAGTGGTGTTCTAGTTTACGAATACAATAACCCGGAAAAACCTTTAACACTATATTCTACAAATAATTTTACGTGTCAGGTAATATTTGCATCCTTCTATAACATGGCCTACAATCTACATAATCAAACTCTATTGTGGGAATTCTGTCAAACATCCAACTTGGAGCCATTCAGTTCTGGTTTTAGAAGGCATTTAAGGTTAGTAACGCTCCAAGGAGCAAACTGAATTAAGTAATACGGAATATTGGCGACGCTCAATGCAAATTATTTCGGTTTCATGCCAGTGATGGAAATTTTGGGAGTTTCAAAGGAACATTTGGCAATCTACCACCTCGGCGTTTATGAATTACGCTGTCAAACCGAGCATTCATATTATGCTTCGACAATTTGCTGTCATAAGCACCTTGCTATTCGCTCCTACGACTTCCCGACTTCAAAGACAAAAACTTGAAAGATAAGGAAAATTATGATAGGAGTTTAAAGATAGAAAAAATGAGGTCCAAATTAATCAATAATAATTATTAATTAAAGTGTAAGTAACGAGATCATGACTGTACATTAAATATTTTTTGGAAATTTCAGAGGTAGTGTAGATTATAGTTTTAGATTTAGATACCAAATCACCAATATTTTTAATGTTTGTCTGTATGTCTATCTGTCTGCTTGTGCACGCATCACGCAAAAACTAGACTAAGGATTTTGATGAAATTTAGTATGGTGATAACAAAGTCAAAATCTAGGGTACTTTTCAGAAAAAATATCTCATTCCCAGGGCAAAATAATAAAAACTGGTTAAAATGACAAATAAATACTCCGAAACGATTACACAAGAGAGATTCAGGTCTGTGGATAAATAACACCTAGAAACTGGACATATGGTATGTCTCTACGAATGGATTTTTAGAACGAAAATGAAGAAAGAGTTTCCACTGGAAAGGGAATAAACTGATACGCGCGGGCAACACCGCACCCGCTAGGCTAAACTGAATAAGTATGCTTACACCTTTATCCCCGAAGTAGTCGGCAAAGGTATTTTCTGGACCCCTACACATGACAGATGGTGAACTCATCACTGGACCGCGGTGCTATCACATGCCTCAGAATCAATTATGGGTTTCATCACGATGTTTTCCTTTACCCTAAAGGTAGTGATAAATATGTCAGTATTTAAAAAAAAACATTGATGGTATACTATACATACACCTGGATTCGAATCCAGGCCTCACTCATGAGAGTCGGGCCGACTAACCACAGGGTTAACAGCAATTATGTAACAGAAAGAAAAAAACAGTCAAATTGAGAACCATAACCTTTTTTGAAGTCGGTTAAAAAAAAGAATCATCTAAATCGATTGGCGGGGTATTGAATTATTCGTCCATTTGTTGCGCACTTACTTAATGCAAATCTAAGACGTAGGCATAGACCTATTAACACACATGTCTATGGACGTAGGTATATGGTATTCTCATGGATGTCATTGTCAGAACTGGATCAAATAAAAAAAAATCATCCAAATCGGTCCACCCAGTCGAAAGTTATGAGGTAATCACCATATGCTACGAATTGATAACCTACCTCCTTTTTTGAAGTTAGTTTAAAATTTCTCTGTACCAATATAATCACGTTAAGTATAAGAAAATTAAATAAAGTATTTCGGCAGTGAAATCTCAGAGTTCGGACGACACCCTCTTCTAAATAATATAATACGAATGAAAGCCAGTCCGTCCGTAGTTCGTCTCGCATTTTTATATCTCCAATTTATTGCAGTCGCCAGCCAGACTGCGAAAGGTGTGGTGACACTGACAGCGGAAAAGGAGTTGGTGAAGTTCTTTTTATTACTATTGTGCGAGTAAAATATTCAATTCCTCCACTAAAAGATTGTTAGTATTCATGAGGACGTTGAACTCTGTTATATTGTGATACCAAGTCAACTGTTTCAATGCTGATGTAATGTACCTAATTCTGCCCTACTAATATGTATTATAAACGCAAACTTTTGTGAGGATGGACGAATGTTTTATTCTTTTACGAAAATACTACTGAACTGAATTTGATGTAACTTTACAGTTATGCAGTTGAAACATCAAAATAACACAAGGGCTACTTTTTGGAAAAACGTGTGTTTATAAGTTAGTTGTTCTTTCACGCAACAGGCGGACCAGCGGATCAACGTCATTCTCTGTATAGAGATAATTGGAGAATCAGGAACTACTTATAAGCTACCTCGGAACGGATAAAGTTACCAAGAACGCTAGTTCACGATAATTATTGTAATACGAGTACCTTCTTGTAGCAGACCGGTAAATTTAAGGTAAAATTATACCTAATCTGTCAGTTGTCACACCGAGAAGCGAATGCGACCCACCGACAATTTATCATCGCCAGCCTGGAAACTTCTATGGAATTTGACGTTGCGGCTGCCGCGGAGTGACAGACTGCGAGTAAACTATTACAAATGTATGAAACTCCCCAAGCCGACACTCCGTTCACATCCCATTTGGCACCTACTATCCAATTTAAAATCCCCTATTTACCCAACTGAGTCAGGAAGAGTGCAATGTTTTTCAAATGTCTATTCCCGCGCAGCCAATAAGGTTGACGAATTTGGTATTGCGCGAAGTTGCTTGATTTGTCTTTATTTTCGTAGTGAAGGTGCATAGTAAAGAGGTATCTACTGTTTTTTAAATCCTGTCAGAGCTCAAGCTGTCGGGTTTTTATTTTTAATTTTATATAGGTCCTGACACTCTGTATGTATATATAACTCGGCTTTGCGGCATGCTAAGATAAAAAATGTACCAGATTTTAATTTACACCAATAACACTACTGTGAAAACTGCATTTTAGCATTATAGTCTGCGTATAATGTGCGTACAAAAATACGGATAAACAACAACCAAAATTCTACATTTTTTTGACGTGACAACGTCTTATAAAATGATGGAGCCGGCGGCATTCCCGAAAAAGTGTGACGTATGCGTCGTTCCAGTGCAAGCGAGAGCAAACAACGAGCGACAAAGAGGCACAATCCATTCCATCAGTATTTTCTTATGACTTTGTCACGTTTAACTATCGTCAGTACAACTATCAACTTTACAGACAACCGATTTTTTTTATCTGCATTGTGGTTGTAAGGACCCCTCATATTAAAATATATCTTATATGGACAGACGTCAGTCAGTTACATTAAATTTATAAATGTTACATTTTGTATATTATGTATATAGATTGTAAGTATTTGTTTTCAAAGGATGTTATGCAAATACACTTCTCTCTCTCGATTCCGGATCTAATAAGAAACAAACATTTGAAATAATGTGTCGGCCTAGAAAAGAAATATAAAAACAGGAAAAGCACCGTCCAAAGTTTTTTGACAGATAGCCCGATAATACCGGTTAGAGAAAATGGGGCGAAACAAGTGGAATTATATGAGTATTGACAGTTGTTTGCGCGATCAAATTGGCTCCAAATGAAATTCAGCAGCCGCGGCCGATTAACTTACAAATCATTTGGTAATTTACAAAAGCAATATCGCTCTACCAAATTGAGATTGGTAATGAAATCGTAGCACTCGTAAACAAACAGACCCCCTGGTATCAGTAGTACCATCGATTTGTACATACCATTATAGGCAATTTAACATAGCATGAGTTCGATGACAGTACACATGTTTCCGTTTTACACTTACTACTTTCGACTAATGGAAATATTAGGAATAAAAATAATTATAACTAATAAGAACTGGCAGCTCCCACGGACAAAGAATTAGTCTAGCTATTCAAAGGGGGAACGCCGCCAGTATGCTCGGAAACCTGCCTAAACGGACTCCTTTTAATAATATATTTTAGTTATTTTATTATATTTATTAAGGTATTTAGTTTTAGGTTTATTTATTATTATAACATTAACACACACTTTTTCGAAAATGCCTTATATTAATAGATAACAATAATACGATAAGATTACATTCTCTTCTTTTCTCTACATTATAATTTTATTATTTTTTCATTGCAAAAATACAACATTTTTTTATAAGTTGAAAGAAGCAAGTGTAAAACGGAAAAATGTGAACTGTCACCAAACCCATGCTATGTGAAATAGACTATAGTGACACCGATTTATGTCGCTAGTACCATCAATGGTACTATACTAAGACGTACCTAAATATTGTGAACGTTTCGTTCCGGTCAGTTTCTCTTACTCTAGTACAGTTTAAACAATTTATCAAAGCAGATTATAGCTCTTTTGGTATTGAGTTCATTTTAAAAGAAACATTTTTTTTTTATGAATTATAAAACATATTCGCTACACTATGCCTGGGAAATTTGATCGTAAACCTACAGATGCGACCCCAATAGTTATAAGAGAGACTTAAACAATTTTCATGTTCAGTTTTGATGTAAACAATCCCATCAGCATACCAGATGGCGGAGTATTTACCATCATAAAATTTTATAATCTCATACATTTGAAGTTAAATATAATATAAATTCTTTAAACTTTTTAAGTAGTCATATTATCACGTCTTGATATGTTTTCTTTGTCTCCGAATAAATTATTTTTAGTATGCAACATTGGAATGTAAAATTCACTTGTCTTATTAAAGGTCAATACCGGTCTGGTAACAATTCCGAGACATAATAGGTTTATATTGCCATAGTCCGCCCATGGGACCCTGGTACTTAACCGGCTACCTTCCACAGCTACAGAAAGTGTTCTAAGTGCATTTATAAGCACGTGTAGGTGTTTTTCCACTTCTACTTTCCTACTCTTATATAGGTTTCCCCAAAGATTAGGCATGATGTATTACTACTGAGAAAGAGAAACATTTTATCGCTTGTCTGATTTATTGTAGGCGTAGATATAAGTCATAGTTCTGGAACTATGATAACTTGTAGTAAAGAAATCTATGAATCTGCTGCTATTTATACGATTAACTTGGGAAACAATAGATATCACTCAGCTTCAGAATTTCAAAACTATATTTTCCTAAAAACATTATTTTTGCAGTTTATTCTTAGTGGCCTGTAGTAAGTTATAGGTATACCTAGTACATCTATATTTCATATTTTATGATACTGTATTTATGTCTGCCATTACCAAATAAATAAAATCGAAGATCTTTTTCCAAGATTTTATAAATTTTCTTTATATATATGGTGATTTGCCTCCCTACTTAAATCGAATAAAAGATTGGACAGTAAAATTTTATATTGTGATGACATCCATAAAACAAGTATTTATGCAACAAACTTAGATGAATTATCAAAACGTGTGGAAAATACACTGTGGAAAAATGGGCCCTGACTGCCTTAAATTCTTTAGTTAGTTCAGAAACAAAACTGCATTCAAAGATTTTCTAAAATTCGCTTGCTCACCCGGGATTAGAACCAGAAACAGTTATGTGTTTCCGGATAAAAAGTCTAAATGCTGCCAAATTTCATAAAGATCCACCAGCTGAGCCATGAAAAGGTAACAGATAAACAATAGTAGGCATATTACATACCAAGGGAAGTAAAATAAGAAATGTCTTAGATCACATGATCACACATGTGTTGGGTCTACAAACATGTGATCTGAGGCTTTCTTATTTACTTCCCGTGGGGTGTATACTTTTTTTCAGCTCGACGGAGGCGGAAAGCGACAACTTCGTTTAGCGCAGCAAGCGGAAAGTAGACGATTTCCGCCCGGGGAGAGATGAAAAGTTACTTTCGCATTTATACAATAGTCAGACCACAAGCGCTGCAACGCGCTTTGGGTAACTGGATGGTGTGACGGAAGAGCAGATCACCCTTTGCACGCTTACAGTACGGCCGTTGTAACTTGGCTTCTCTGAACATAGGCTCCGTCTGCGCAAACCGCCTTACACTTCCAAAAAATGTTATTGCAGCTACGAGCGTAACTTCAGAGCTGCCAAGTTAAAACGGCTTTACTCTACCTCACCTCTCTCTCTTCTATCTCTATTGCCCTTCGTGCGCACGTCTGTCGTCATTAGGCGTACAGCGGTCAAGCTGTAGTTTTTAGTTTTAGTCTAGTTATAGCGTTGTGTGGATGAATAAACGTCTTATTTATTTATTTATTTAGTAGGGATGATTTACTTACCACAAGTGTAGACAACTTTGAGGTAGGTCCTGCTCCCAGTCCGACAGGGTTTCCCAAACATGTTGATATCTGCCGCCAGCACGCATCGTCGCTTGCCGTGGCACTCCCTCATAGCTGTCTCCGTTGCGTATGGTTCCAAGCATGCTTTAGAGAAAAAAAAAACATGGGTAGGTACTTTTTTATGTATTTTAAGAAAATCGCAAACGAGCAGACGAGCCATTTAAATTTAAATGATGATCGTCGCCCATGGACATCTGCGACATCAAAGGAGTCAGTGATCTAGACGTCTTGTGACATATCAAAACCGTATACAAACATTTAGAACGTTTTGCTAATTTATGTAAGGATGGTTTTTTGATGAATGACATCGTAGCTCTATGATTTCTGATGTAAAATATTCTAGAATTCTTTAGTACGCAAACGCAATTTTTAAAGAAATGACTTTTTGAAAACAGTCGAAAAACATATCAAGGAAACCCGCAAACCACAAAGTTAGTTCTGATACTCGTGTAACAGCACCCTAGTCCAGCTATGGGCTCACCATGCCACTTTCCTCAAGGATCCGAAAAATAGTCTTAAAAAAATCTATCAAAAAACACCTCTGCCAACCCCTGAAACTGGGACTGACGTAACCTATTTTAGGTTTTAATGCAAGGAGAGGCGGTTAAAATCTTACATTAGTAAGATTACCCGCCTTTCCTCTCACATAATACAATCCTCTCCTGCGGTATCTACCCAATTAATCTAAGTACGTTACACGCGACTTAGCCCACTTTATTAGTACTAAGATATTTCAAGAATTTAGTGCAAAGTATTCTCATACACGATGTAAGAGCGTTTTTAACGCGAGCGGGGACGTGCAAAATTGCTTAGTTATAATAACTATTACCGATAAACGGTCTTTCAGCATTTAAGCAGACACCCCCAGTACGATATTAAATTCCTTGAAAATGTTCCCACGCTTTCTCCAAGCAGATGAATGTGAAGATAATATGAAGATTAAGGTATAATTACAACGCGACTGAAGGTCATAGAGAGATTCAGGTCTAATTCCACACTCGCAGATATAAGAGAAATTCAGGTCAGTGGCCATAATATCTAATATCTCTCTATGCTTTGGAAGCTTACACAATATTCTAAAATGTGAAGTTATGAGTTCGTGAGTTATATTATAAAACCTACTTATTTGTTAATTTTCTATTAAGATGATCAACAGCTCATTTCTTATATCTATTTAACAGTTAGTGGAATACTAGACTATATACCCCGTCTTAATCAGGGAGCAAATTATACATAAATTTAAAGTTTGACAAAGAAAATATAGTCGACAGGGCATCAACGTACCCTATCTAGTTTTTTGTAGATCAATGCGTGCAGTTTGTGAATAACATAGAACTTTAAAGGGTAAAAAATCGACTTCAACTAATTATACTAAAAAAACAATTGAATTGAGAATATCTTCCTTTTTTGAAGTCGGTTAAAAAAGAATCATCGACATCGGTTGGCGTGATATTGAGTTATTCGTCCACTGGTCGCGCACATTACTTAGTGACAGACTTAGGTATATAGTTGGAACTGGACCAAATTAAAATGGGACCACACGGGAAGAACTAGCTTTCAGATTAAAAAAGAATCATTTAAATCGGTTCACACAGTCGAAAGTTCTGAGGTAACAAACATAAAAAGGTCGACATGTATGTTACATGTCGACCTACCTACCTACTTCTTTTTTGAAGTCGGTTGAAAAGTCAGCTGTCAGTTCTCTGAAGGAAAGGATACAAAACGAGATTATCATTGATACAGAGGACTACCTACTTCCTCTTCTTCTATGCAGTGGGTTGCTATTATTAGATTGCTATATTTCTTAAAATTGACAATGAAAGAAGTTCTGAGTGAAACTGAATTTTACTTTCCTACTTCAACAATTAAATTTTAAAAAAGCTGTGATCTGTAGTGATATATTGTATACTAATATAAATTCTCTTTTTTTTTTATTCGCGTATATTGACAACTAGCGACCCGCCCCGGCTTCGCACGGGTGCAATGCTAATACTAAAACCTTCCTCTTGAATCACTTTACCTATTAAAAAACGCAACAAAATCCGTTGCGTAGTTTTAAAGATTTAAGCATACATAGGGATTAGGGATATAGGGACAGAGAAAGCGACTTTGTTTTATACTATGTAGTGATTGTATGGGCGGAGTGGAATAAAGTTTCTAATTTGATTTGCTGAAAACACGGCAATTGAGCTGGTGTTTGTTTCCAGTTAGTCAGAACCAAATTTTCTGTTCAACATCTATTTCCGTAAAGCATTTTCATTAAAACCAAAAGCCAACCTTGCAAACACATTTTAGTTTTGCCGATTGAGCATACCAAACGTTATTTTCACGATAAATAGTATTGGCAGACTTACGGCTAAGTGCAACATGTTGAAGATTAAGTAAGCCTCCAGTCTCGCTAAGAGGTTGAAAATCCGATTCTCACCAACGCCATCTACTGACCACGTTAAGACACTCGGAGAGAAAATATAAAGTTAAGGAGATTGAATTCTTATCGAAGTGTAAATTTTCTTCATTGGATTGTTTCTTTAAAAAGAAATTGAGATACAGACCCAAAGTAAAATAGCAAGGCTTGAAAATGGCTGGAAATTTCATTAGTTGCTTTCATTGAGATAAGCCAGCCTAGGGCATATTTAAAGAAGTAGACCTCTGGCGCCTGAGCGAGTGATTTCAATGTGATTTCAAGCTAATCTAATAAGATTATCAATGGACAGAAAAATGTACTTTACTTAAACCTTTCACAGATCATTTGTTTAATGTTCTATTTTAGAAAATGGCCCAGTTTTTTTTTAAGTTTCATAGGGTTTGTATGTTTTTTTCGGCCTACGATGATGGGGAAATGGAGTGAGATTTTGTATGGAAATAGAAAATTATAAATAATAATAATCTCACGCCTTTTATTCGAGAGAGGGAGGCAGAGGTACTTTTCACGAGAATTTTCGACCCCTAAACGTCATAGGTGGTGAGTCCATCGCGGGTCTGTTTACATCTGTCACAGGATTAATTCTAGGACCTGCGGGTTTCCTCACGATGTTTTCCTTCACCGTCGAGCTAGTGATAACTATGTACGTAAGTTTTTGAAAAACTCATTGATACAAGCCAGGAAAATAGATCTCACGTTATAATACAATTTCAAGGTTTATTGTTATCTTTTAAAACGAGCAGTATAAAACTATGTCTCTAAATCCAAGCTATATTATACATAGTATAGCATTTAACTATATAACCGTGTGTGAATAAAATTGTGTCCCACAAATTATTTTTGCCTTTTGATAACAACACAACCGAAATACACATTTTGTAACAATCATAACTAAGGCAACTTTAGTCAAGATCAATTAAATATAATAATACTTACTTTCCTCTTTCATCCCTCTCGGCTGTGGACATTGAATGGAGTCATACTCGGTCCTCCCATACTGCGCCGAGTATATTGCTACTCTCGAGTGAGGATTGCAGCTCAAGTGGAGTACGTCGTTCTCACAGCCCACTTTACTTCTGAACTCGTCTGTTGAAGATATCAAATATTAAATACGTAGGTCCGTCGGGCCCGTCTTGAGCGTACACATGAAGGTATGATAGTTTTATTTGATTGGTTGAAATGAAAGTCTTCTGATTTAGAAAAGATTTAGACCGCGTTTGAAATAGGAAGTGAGAATGAAGTGATCGGTACTTTTTGGATTTTGGGTTAGCTTGGTTTGATTAAAATTTAATAATAAATATAAATTAATGAACAATGTGGAAAAAATGTGATATAACAATATTTAGATGCATCATTTTGTGATTAACAAAAAACAACCAACCAACAAACGTTTCATATCAGAGACGTATATCTGACTATGTGTATACAATACTAGCACTTCTAATCGCCTTCACCCGCATAGTTCCCGTTCCCGTAGGAATATAGGAATAAAATATAGCGTATATTACTCGGGAATATTTTAGCTATTCATTGGTGAAAAAAAAATTATATCGGTCCAGTAGTTTTTAAGTTTATTCGTAACAAAGACACATACATACAAATCTTTCCTCTTTATAATATTAGTATCGATTAGTGTAGATGAATCTAACTAGGAAATTAAGGGAAAAACAATTCTGTTTGAAAAGGCATTACATGGGACAACTGGTTTATATTATTTCGATGCACCTAGTACTCATAAGAAATCTGTTTTATGTGTAATATCAGTACGATTTTGATGGAATCTAACTTCTTAAATAAAAGGAAATTAAGAGAAAAACAATTCTGGTCAGAATATACATTTTGGTCGAAAAGGTTTTGCATGGGAAGCACCGGGGTTTATATTATTTCGATGTAGTACTCATAAAAAATACTGTTTTATGTATAAAATCACTACAATTCAGTTGGAAAACGACAAAAATTTAAGTTTTTAGGGATATAGAAAACTTACAAGGTCGACACTTATACGCCACTTCGACGAATCTCCTGGACCCTGGGCAGGGGTCCACTCCGAACGCCTTGGGACTGGTGTGGAATTTGCATTGCCTTTTCTTCTGGCATGCTTCCACGACGGTCTGCAACAAGGAATACTACGAAAATTAATTAGCATGCTAGTTCAAATTTCACAAAAAAAAACAGCTAAGTAGGAGTCGGAATTGCTCAAGTAAGGTTCCGTATTACTGTATTTTACAAAAACACGTCGCTTGTATTAGTTTTAAGTTTTTTTTATTGGTTGTTATAGCGGTAATAGAAATGCACACACTATGAGAATTAACTGTCCATCTATTACGGTTCAAGTCCACTAAGACAGAGAGACAGACGGATTGACAGCGGATGCTTACGAGTAGTAGTACGTTAATGGAATCGTAAATTAAACACAGTACTTTTACTTTATTGGAAGAGCTGCTTCTCCTGTATGAGGTCTGGGTTCGATTCTTGTAGGAAATGTACCAATGATTTCTTGACGGTGAATAAAAACATGGTGAGGTAACGCACACGCTACGGAATTGGTTCTAAGGTAAGTGTTGGCGATGGACTCACCACCTGTCACATTTAGGGATTCCATAAATTTACTGATGAAAAACGGATAGGTAGGTACTTCTAAGAATTGAGGACTAGATGTAAGTTTATACTTATATTATTATGGCGTATTCATCAACAATAATAAAACTTTATCGGGTTAATTATCTAACTTCAGTAAAACATAGTGACATTGATACGGAGTACGTATCATATTACGATTTCCCAGAAACAGAACATTGTTAGCAGGGCTCCTTAAAATAAGCATTTAATAAAATAAGCAATAAGCGTTAATTAATATTCTATTAATATAAATAAAGCTATTTATATTAATAGAATATTAATTAACGTAAAGAAAGGAATATTAAATTACCATAACGAAGAAAGAAAATGTAAAGTCATTTAGGAAAGAAAACTAATTAAAAGGAACTTTGTATGAGAGTTCGATTCAGAAGAGAACTACGAAATGTCATTAATATTTCATTAGGCGTCTAAGCCTTTGGTAGTTCAGTCAATTCAAAATGGTCTTTATTTTTAATTGTTGTATAAACGTTTTCTTACCCTCAACAAACTTTTAAAATGACATTTAGATTTTTATGTATATCTAATATTCATTTAGGTAGGTTTGTTGACCATGTACTTAACAGTGATAAAAAGGTAGTAGGTAGTAATAAAATATAATAATTACTTTGATTTACTTTTATAACAACATCACAATATGCACCAAAGTGTGAACGAATGCAATAAATACAGTTATGTTATCAAATACAAGAGGTATTTCCAAATATTTGCTCAGACCACATAAGAGGGATGGCCGAAATCCCACCTGAAAACGTCAGATTCTCGATGTGTGACGTCATATTATAAGGGTACACATCACATCGGCAGCTGCCCATAAAACTGCCTTATTGCCAAAACATATCAGAAAATGAGTCATAAAAGTCGACCCGGAGAGAAACGGCTATGGTGCGTATAACAGCTTGGCAAACAGGCGATCTCGGTGGAAAATCTACGTTTTCGATTCAACTACGAGTATCTCGTACTACTATTTTATTGGTTTATTTTATCTTGGCATGTGTTCGCAACATGCCGATTTGAACTTATATTTATTTCTCTCTCGCGATAGTGATCTGGGGCATACGAAAGAAGGTAATTTTTCTGTATACAATCCGGTTTTAGTTTATCAATATTTTTTTACATGCAAATCAGAAAATAATTGTCTGGTTATCTACGAGTAAACTCATTACGTGTGTTTCATAACCGAGGAAGTACTCAAAACTGCACTAAAGTTATATTCTAGACTGTAAATGTAGATTGTCCTAGTGACAATCTACATCATACCTATGTAATTTTATTATTTTCACACACGAAAGGGCTCGTAGATACATACTACTATGGATGTATTTAGTCCAAGTGCACATAAATTGCAGTCTTTAAAAAAGCCTATAAATTTTCAATTTTACGGTCTCCAGATTCCCTTCACGACCGGACTAGCGATAAATCTGTACAAAAAAATGCTTAAAAATCTCAGTAAATCAGACTCAACGTTCGAATGCATTTATAAACGCTCGCTCACTCCTATCTAAGCCGACACTTATTTGCTGAGCTCATTATTTATTTCTGCTTCACGGATCTTTTTTAATGATTTCACAGTGAATTTAACTTTAAACCCATTTATTTGATAGCGGTCATTTATAAAACAAGCTTCAATTAAGTGCCCGCCTCTATAATCTATTATCAGTATTATCAGATCAGTCATAATAATAACGAACTGGGCTGGATCATCATCACCATCAACCCATAACAGCCCACTGCTGAGCTAAGGATCTTTCGTAATGAGGAAGTATGGGCTATTATCTCCCACGCGAGCCCACCGCGGATTGGGAGATGGTGGTTAGTGGCCACATAACAGTCAGATTTTTTCAAGCCACCCAAGGCTGGATATTTTTGGTCAATTCTCCTCTCTCCCTTATAATTGAAGTCTAAGACCACCAGCAGCGTGTTCGTTGCATACAAAAACTATAGAATATAAATACTTCCTCATATTTTTTTCTAGCTGGCTGATGCTGAGTTAACATTTCATGAAAAAAAAAAGACCACTGACCACTACCAGAAATGGGACATCTAAGTACTCCTCTCGGAGATAAAATGTACCTACATACGAGTGCAGTGTATAAATTATTTCACCTAGATGTTTTATAAATTATTACATTAATTTCTTATAACGCTACAAATTCTAATTCTGTGTTATTTACAGGTATGTGTGAACAAACACTTGTTTTGGGTGGATGCTTGGAATAATAAACAACCTATTGAATAATCATATTTTTTTGTCAAAACATGAGTGGGTTTATAAATGCTATATTTATTCTAAAATTATATTATTATGTAGTATCAACAAATATTAATATTCGATCCTTTTTGATACACCTAGTAAATTCTATTGTAAGTGAAATTACCAAGACCTTGAATTGCCATCCATCCTTTGTCTGGGACTAATAAAGCTTTATTTATTCTAAAAACATCATATTAAGTAGTATAAACAAATATTAATATTCAATCCTTTTTGATACACCCAGTAAATTATATTGCAAATGAAATTACCAAGACCTTGAATTGACATCCATCTATTGTCTGGGACTAATACTGAACTATTAATTAAGCACCCGTATTGTAAACCTCAGTCTGAATGGCACATTTAGTTTGGGAATTCTCAAACTAGTTTGAGCAGATAATTACCGGATTTGCTGGAGATAGGCAACTTGGCTCTGCTTTACGTACCAATGTCAATACAGGTGGTATAATAATGAACGCAAACACTTGAGAAATAAGGTTAGAGGTTGTCTGTCTAAATGAGGGTAATGCTAGTGCTACGTACGTTTGTGAGTCGTTTTCTTTTGTGCGGCCTGTAGCCTAAACAAGTTTACTTATAGCTTTTTAAGAATTAGGTGTTACTCACAGAGTTGTGGAAGTGCTATCTACTGGATTGGTTACAACACAAAAACCAATTTGTCCGACGCTAGCTACCGTATGGATGAATGAGGACGTTAGATTCTCAAAGTTTCCTGGGCTACATTTTTACCCGACTATGCACCAGAAAGAGAATAATATTTTTAAATCTTATACTGAAATTACACAATCATGGTCTGGTTTTTTGGGATTTAATGTACCTGTGTAAGAAAATGGAATAATCTATAGAAATATTTGAGGTAACATACACGCGAGTGGTCTTGTAACCCTAAAACAGATGCGTCTCACCTGTAATGCACTAGGCCAAGTGCAAGACGTGTCACCGACAACCTCCACAGCAACTGGCTGGTACTCCGCCAGCTCAGAAGCACAGGAACCTTGGGTGACTGAGGCTCCATACTGCGCCACTTGGATGCTGATAGTGGTCCCACGAGGGCAGATAAGAGTCACTGTTTCCTCGTCGCAGGCTGCCTTTTGATGGGTGCGCAAAGTGCCCAGAAGCAACTCTGTGGACAAGGAAAATATTCATTACTAACTGTAACTCTAGCGACATCTATCCGTGCAAGAACAAGCGCCGCAGATGGAAATCACGATAGGGCACTATAACAGAACAGAGTTCTTAACCGTACTATCAAAGTCCTTATAACAGTATTTGTAAATAGAACTTTCCAAAATTAACTCGTCTGATAGAAGAACTTCCAATGGATAGCCAAGTGAATTTGTAATACATGAACGGCACGGCCAGTTGAATAGAATGGTCATTGTAAAGACGTTTAAAGAAAAAATTTAGGAGAGAGAATGATTTTCTTCCAACCTCTTTGGGTCATTGAATGTGTTTGACATAAGCGATCGATTTGTCCTGCGCACTGCATTATAGCGACCTAGTAAAATTGATTCAACACTCTAAAGAAGTATATTTACTAAAACGTCATTCTTAATAGTATTATACTCGTAATACTAACGCCAACTAAGCGAGTTAAACTTGGCTAGGGAGGGGGGGGGACCTGTATGTTTCACGTCAAAACTTATTGAAAGTAAAATCTTATTTCAACTGAATAGAAGCAAAATACATTATCGCAGTAATATATCATGTTATCACTAAAATCCCATTACAACTTTTTCCATCTTGGAAAGTATTCGCAAAAAGCGGCCACTAGCGGATGCCCAGCGGCGTTGCCCGCGCGGATTCCGTTTATTCCCGTTCCTGTGGGAATTTCCAAAAATCCCTTCATATTGGTTGCCTACGACATATTTAAAACACCTACATACCATATTTCAAATATCGGGTGCCCACCGGCGTTTTCCCGCTTGGATTTAGTTTATTCCCGTTCCCGTGGGAATTTCCAAAAATCCCTTCATACCAATTTTCTATGACATATCAGACACCTCCATACCATTTTTCAAGTTTCTAGGTGTTATCGTTTCGGAGTAGTACGTATTTCTCTTTTTAACCAGTTTTTATATTTTCCCGTGGGAATGAGATATTTTCCTGGAATAAAAAGTACCCTAGATGTTGACCCGGGTACTCAGTTATCTCCATACCAAATTTCATCAAAATCCGTCCAGTAGTTTTTGAGTGATGCGTGCACAACCAGACAGACAGACAGACAGACAGACATACAAAAATTCCAAAAATTGGTGTTTCGGTATCTATATCGCTAACTATATACACTACCGTTAAATTTTTCAAAAAATATTTAATGTACAGACACGGCCCCGTTAGAGTTTTATTATATGTATAGATAATGTCACTGAGCATTTAGTAAATTAATTAATCAACTCAAACTTAGTTCTTTAATTACTGAAGCATTACAAACGCCAACCTAATAAATGAATACAAAATACATTAAGTACTTTCATATAAATTCGTCTCCAGCCTTTAGTCTTCTCAACTCATTTAAACATGAGTTGGTTTGAATTGTTGTTTCACAGAATTCGACTGAAAATTAATTTTATTTACGATTGAAATGAAATAACAGAATGACGTGGGTATAAGCTGTTTAGAATATTTCTCATTATTCCCGTTCCCATGGGAATTTTTAAAAATCCCTTCATAGCTGTAGCCTACGACATATAAGACACCTCCATACCAGATTTCAAGTTTTTATGTGTTATCGTTTCGGAGTACTAACGTATATTTCAGTTTTTAAACAGTTTTTATATTTTCGAAATGAATCATTTTCCTGTAGTAAAAATAACACAAAATGTTGACCCAGTGACGTAGTTATCTGATCACTAAAATTTTATCAAAATCTGTCCAGTAGATTTTGCGTGATGTGACAGACAGACAGACCAAAATTAAAAAAAATTGTTTTGTGATATCTATATCTATACATATAATAAAACTCTAACGGGGCCGTGTCTGTACATGAAATATTTTTTGAAAATTTTAACGGTAGTGTATATAGTTATCGATATAGATACCGAAACACCAATTTTTGGAATTTTTGTCTGTCTGTCTGGTTGTGCACGCATCACTCAAAAACTACTGAACGGATTTTGATGAAATTTGGTGTGGAGATAACTGATTACCCGGGTCAACATCTAGGGTACTTTTTATTCCAGGAAAATATCTCATTCCCACGGGAAAATATAAAAACTGGTTAAAAAGAGAAATACGTACTACTCCGAAACGATAACACTTACAAACTTGAAATATGGTAAGTAGGTGTCTTATAGACGTATACAGGCAACTACTATAAAATGATTTTTGGAAATTCCCCCGGGACCGGGAATAACGGGATCATTGGGAACCTAATAAATTGGGTCTGCTAATTGTTATATCCATACTCTTTTCTGCTTTACTGCTATTTTATTTTTCTTTGACACTGTCTTAGTGACGTTTTTGATATTTGTTCAATGCAAATGTGAATTGAGTTTTGTATTTATTTGTTACAAAATGAAGAAGCTGAGAAAAAATATTACCAGAAGATCATGTTGAAACTGAAATTACAAAGAAAACCTAATAAATACCAATACAGAACAATACAAATGTCATGCAAACAGAAGGAATGCACGTACCAAGGTCAGTCATCCTTTACACATTCTGTTACTCCAATTAAAAACTGGTTAAAAAGAGAAATACCTACTAGGTACTCCGAAACGAACACATCGACTTGAAAAATGGTATGTAGGTGTCATATGTCGTAGGCAATCGCTATGAAGGGGTTTTTGAAATTCCCACGGAAACGGGAATACACTAGATCCACGTCTGCGACGCCGCTGGGCACTCGCTATCTTAAATAAAGAGCAACAATACTACGGTTTCCATAGGTATCCCTAAATTCAGTTACGCTAATTCATTTTTCGGAAAAAAATCACACATATTAAAAACTAGCGGTTCTGCGCGGTTTCAGTCGCGTAGTTCCCGTTCTCGACGGAATACATGGACTATATACCCTATGTTACTCAGGGATATTGCAGCTTTCCATTGGTGAAATAATGTTTTAAATCGGTCCAGTAGCCTTTGAGTTTATTCGTTACAAACATACAAAAATACAAGAATAAACCTTTCCTCTTTTTAATATTGGAAGATTTAGATTAGTGTAGATGTAGATAGCTAAAACCGATTAAGTAGTCGAAACTGAACAAACTAATTTCAGGAATTGCACTTATCCTATCCTATCCTACTAATATTATAAACGCGAAAGTTTGTTTGGATGGATGTCTGGATGTATGGATGTCTGGATGGATGTTTGTTCCTCTTTCACGCAAAAAATACTGAACGGATTTTGATGAAACTTTAGAGTTATATAGCTTATACATCAGAATAACACATAGGCTATTTTTTATCCCCGTATTCCCACGGGAACGGGAACTACGCGGGTAAAACCGCGGGGCGCTGCTAGTCTGAATCTATAACTATCTACACTATACGGTCTCGTTAAAGTTTACACGTGTGTATAGATTTTGAAGATATAGAGAAATGGTATAGATAATAATATACAACCGAGACAAAATAACAAGTGAATCTTAGACTCAGTTATAAAAGCATTTATGATGTTTTTACTCGTGAAATACACAAAGCTATTTCTATAACAATTTTATGAATGATGTATCGTTGTTCTGGGAATTCCCCGTCCCGTTGCTGATCAATCAATAAATACATTTTTACAAAAAGTATCTTAAAGGATATTCTTAAAACAAAGAAACGACATGTCCCCGGGCAAAGTTTTACTAGTATGACTACTAGACTATTATTCCGATAAAATAAGTAGCTATTGTAACAGCATCAATAACATTATTCGCAAACATTAGGTAGGTATATTAGGCACAATATTTATCGTTTTAGGGTAGGGTGATCTCCGTAAACATCATTTTTATAACACTATACAATGTGTAACAGAATAAGCGCAATTCCTGAAATTAGTTTGTTCAGTATCGACTATAGTTACTTAATCGATTTTAGCTATTTTTAATATGTGTCAAATTTTGCCGAAAAATGAATTAGAGTACCTAGCTGAACTGATTGCTTTCTATGATCGTGCTATTATGGATCGATATTTAAGAAAATTGGTTAGACAAAACTCAAGTTCGATCGCATCATATATTTTTATATATATATACTAGTTGGGGTGTATAAGGAATTGCGCATTTGCTGTTACGGTTGCATATGTATAATAAATATATCAAAAGAATAATACTAAAATCCACGTCGGTAAGATCATGCATGAGTTCCAAATCTTGCTTACGTATGCTGCAAACATATATTCGGTAGACAAAATGACACTTGAAATTCCATGCAGCTCTGCAATGCATGCCAAATCGCATGCAACCTGTAGAATCTAGCTTTATACTAACAAATAACCAAAATAAACATTGAAAATAAAAAAGTTTTTTTTCTCCTTTATCCTCGAGGGTTCAGTAGAAGTATTTCATTTGAAATACTCACTTTTCAAAAGAACTGTTTCTGGGAACCCTAAACATGACAGGTGAATCTATCTCCGGGCAGAAAATAGAAATAATATCCCAAACAAGTATGTTTATACGAACTTAATGTGTTATACATTCTACACTAATACCGCTTTGTAAATCTCAATCTCAGTGTTTACATACCAACGATATCCATCACGAGTATCGGCCCACACACTCCCATATGGTATAATAAAATCTTTAGGATAAAAATGTTTACAAGAGGCAACTGTTCGAAACAACGAGGCAACGAGATAAGCCGCAGTCACTTAAACAACGGCTCATTAAGGGGTGTCATCTATTTATAGGGTATGCTCGTATTTCAAACTTGAGGAGAGGCGCAATAGGACGCACGTGCGCGTGATGTGTTCCGATCTATAAGAGATAGCGGGTTTTATTGGCAAACATTTGTTGATTATTTAGTGCTCCATAAATAAGGATAGTCTTACAAAATTTATAAGATCACTTGTAAGGCCCATATCGTATATTAAGTTTTATTCGTTAGCAGTATTAAGATATTAGATAACATGGATCGTATGCATAAAACAACATGACTATTAGATAATGATCCAATATTTATAGAGTATATTCACAGAAAGTGGGGGCTATTGTCGCGCTATCGACTTCGATCTTGGAATAGAGTTTGTTGAAGGTACCTATCTCTAATACAAAATATGGAAGAAATAGGTACTTACTTTTTTTTGGAATATTTTATTTTAAGCCACTTGAATTGTTTCGATCGGTAATACTGAGAATACAATATTTCAAACAATTACTTCAATCTCAGAGATTTTGTAGTAGAGATAGAGCAAACTCGATTTAGAAATCAAAGTCGATTGCACAAGAATTGTCCGCAGTTAAGTATCAAAGCGCAGTATTCGTTGTACTAATGTTATAAATAACAAAGTTATTTAGAAACCTTTTAAGGCTAGATTCGTCCAACAAACTTATTTCTTGACATCATCTTGGAGTAATTCAGTTTAAATTATATCATCAAATCATAACATAAAGAAGAATTGCAAACATAGGCAGGTAAAATAACGATATTATGACGAAGTCCAAACCTTTTGCAAAGAAAAAAGTTTTCAAATTCAGACACACCCACATAAAAAGAAGAATATTAATAACTAAACCCATATTCAAAGTTTGCGTAACCCTCCGCTGCGAGCGGCGAAACGAATTGCCGAAAACTATTAACCCGTTTTCACTCAACCACTTGCGCCGCGGGAACATCTGTTCAGCTGTGGTCGCTGCATCCCGCTTAAGGGAAGCACTTCGGATATAATGAGAGCTGAACTTGATGAAGACACAGTTTTGCGCGTCATTTATCTTAGTCACCTCTGCCGCGTTTGCGTATGGAGCTTGTCTCATAAATGACAGTTTTGGGGCGTAAGCGGTATTTGAAAGGAGGGTTACCTTGTGGTATTTTTATTTTTTCGGTCAGTAATTGTTAAAGAAATCTGTTGAATTCTGAACAATTATGAAGTCCCATACAATCTTCGATCCTCTTTATAACTCTCTGAGGTTACGGGATTAAAAAAACTTTGAGCACTAAGACCGTGTCCTATAGCATGTAGCTGTTGCTATATTAGTATGTTCAAACATTGTTCTAATTAACACCGAATTAAAACCCATTGTAGGTGACCTTTTTCTGCGGACGGTACGTTTTAAAACAAATAAATAGCGAAATTATGCTTTTGTTTGCCTTGTAATCATAGCGTTACACTTTAGTAACCTCGTTATACAGGATAAACAGTTATATCAGCCTAAAAACTTTTGTTTGTTTTGCTAAAACAATATCAAACTCTTATTCGGGAATTTATTACAACTTTTTGTATAGTAGCTGTTTACACTGGACAAAAATATAATTACACCTGTTTTCAGAATTAAAGTATTTTTTTTTTTATAAATTTATTTTATTTTGTATATGTTTTAATTGTTTTTGGTGTACAATAAAGAGTTATTCTATTGAACAGAATTAAACATAACTATTTAAAATCAATTTAAAAACATGTTTAGTACAGTATTTAAAGAATCTTCCCCAAAAAGGAAAGTAGACTTGCTGCATTCTCTCCCATCCCTACTGAATGGCTGGATGATTCTTTGACAGAGATATCTGTCATCCTGCTAATCACCTAAAGCATCAACCAAACGTGCTGACGGCTCTCTGAAAAGCTATCTTATAACAATACCATGTTTCTGAAAATAAATATTGGAAACTGTAAGTAAAAAAACATGAAATCCTCTAGAGATTTCATTAAAAACTTGACTGACTATAAATCTTCGATTGAGGAAAACCTCCGCAAAAACATTTTGTTTTGCGCAAGGAAAAAATAAGAGATGTAAAAAGGAGGCAAGAAAGTGTGTGACATTCCAAGGCAGGGTTCCAAGCAGCGTCTTGAAAACCCTGGGAATTTAATTTAATGGCATCAAATATATATATATATATATACTAGCTAATGCCCGCGACTTCGTCCGCGTGGAATTTGTTATTCCTTTGCGTTTAGAAAATATGTCAAGAAGGATAATCTACATTATCTATCTATCTACAATAAAAAATATTTGTATTTTTGTATGTTAATAACGAATAAACTTAAAAATTACTGGACCGATTTCAATAATTCTTTAACCATTAGAATGATACATTATCCCTGAGTAACATATGCTTTATTTATGACGAAAAAGAATTAGGGATCCTTATCTGGGGGCACGGTATTGCCCCCGCCAAGTCGAGCAAAAAGCGACATTAAAACTTGACTGTACATGCCGGAATTGGAACCCGAGCTTCAGGAATGAGAAGCGGGCTTATATTTTTGTTATTAAAAACACCCATAGGTATATTACCTACAACGCGTCACAGAATAAGAGCAAATCCTCCTACACCCCAATTAGTATACTAATAAAAAGATTGGTAATGCATTCGTACTTAAGTTTTGTCTAACCAATTTTTTCTTAATTAAAGAGAGATAACAGTAAGGTTTCCATAGTCAGCCCTAAATTCAGTTATGCTAATTCATTTTTTGAAAAAACTTTACACACATTAAAATTAGCTGAAATAAATTAAGTAGTCGATACTGAACAAACTAATTTCAGGAATTGCGCTTATTCTCTTATGTGTTGTAAAGCCTAGAACACTCTCTGGTTTATAATTTTTGAATTAGTTCTTGATACTAAAGGCTATGCATATGCTCATACTAAGAAACTAATTTCCTCAAGGAACCCATAGTGAATTCTCAAAAAAAAAGTGGACTTTGTATGGACACTTTTGAAGAATATTTGTGCCAAGTTTCAAGTTGATAGATGCAAAAAAAAAACACACTTCTCCTAACGCTTCAACCCCCGCAGTACTTGCAGTCCGTTAGAAGGTGATTCGCGAAAAATCCAAAAACACGTATCTCATCATTTATTTCTAAGAGTATTTGTGTCAAGTTTCAACTTGACAGACGTAAAAAACAACACGTCTCCATACAAACTCCATGCCCCTGTTTCAACCCCTTAGAGGGGGTTGTTTGGAAAATCCAGAAATACGCATATTGTTGTTTGTTATGAGAAGTATTCCTACAAATTTTCGAATTGGTACACCCAAAAATGAAGGTTTTCCAGACATACCAAACTCAACCCCTACTTTCACACCTTTAGGGGCCGATTTTAGAAAAATCCAAAAACACGTATCTCATCATTTATTTCTAAGAGTATTTGTGTCAAGTTTCAACGTAAAAAACAACACGTCTCTATACAAACTCTATCCCCCTGTTTCAACCCCTTAGAGGGAGTTGTTTGGAAAGTCCAGAAATACGTATATTGTTGTTTGTTATGAGAAGTATTCCTACAAAGTTTCGAATTGATACACCCAAAAATGTAGGTTTTCCATACATACCAAACTCAACCCCTACTTTCACACCTTTAGGAGACGATTTTAGAAAAATCCAAAAACACATATCTCATCATTTATTTCTAAGAGTATCTGTGTCAAGTTTCAACTTGATAGACGTAAAAAACAACACGTCTCCATACAAACTCCACCCCCCTGTTTCAACCCCTTAGGGGAGGTTTTTTGGAAAATATAGGATCACGTGTCTTGTTGTTTGTTTTGAAGAGTATTTTCACAAAGTTTCGAATTGATAGACCCAAAAATGAAGGTTTTCCATACAAACGTTCAACCCCTTTTTCACCCCCTTAAGGGTTGAATTTCTAAAAATCCTTTCTTATTCCTACTTTACGTCTTAAAAACAATATCCGTGAAAAAAAATCAGCTTTCTAAGTCTAAGGGTTTAGGCTGGGCGTTGATGAGTCAGTGAGTCAGGACTTCTCTCTTTATATATATAGATATATTCCTTACATTAGAATCTTTGTTTATTTACTCTCTAAATAATCAAAGATTAGAATATACCAAAACGAAACTAATAATTGCATTAGAGATTCGTTTTGATACTGTTCTAATTAAAATGTATGCTCATTAGGGACTCTGGCTGCAGAGTTCATTATTTTGAATTATGATGATACAAAATGTGATTAGGTACTGCTTTATAATAAACTAGCTGATGCCCGCGACTTCGTCCGCGTAGAATTTGTTATTCCTTTGCGTTTCAAAAATATATCAAGAAGGATAATCTACACTATCTATCTATCAACACTAATATTATAAAGAGGAAAGATTTGTAGTTTTGTACACCTATGTTAATAACAAATAAACTCAAAAACTACTGGACCGATTAAAAAAACTCTTTCACCATTAGAATGCTACATCATTCCTGAGTAACATAGGCTATATCTATGACGAAAAAGAATTAGGGATCCTTACTAAAAATTGACTGTACATGCCAGGATTGGAACCCGAGCCTCACGAATGAGAGGCGGGCTCTTTAGCCAGTGGGCTATCATTGCTATTTATTTATATTTTTGTTATTCAAAACACCCTATATACAACGCGTCCCAGAATAAGCGCAATTCCTCATACACGCCAATTAGTATACTAATATAAAAATATGGTAATGCATTCGTACTTTAGTTTTGTCTAACAAAATTTCTTATATAAAGAGCGATAACAGTACGGTTTCCACAGGTAGCCCTAACTAAATTCAGTTCTATGCTAATTCATTTATCTGAAAAAAATAGCTGAAATTAATTAAATAGTCGATACTGATTACGTATTGTATACCCTATGACACTCTCTGGTTTATGATTTTTGAATTTGTTCTTGATACCAAAGGCTATGCATTTGTTCACAATAACAAACAAATTTCCTCAAGGAACCCATAGTGAATTCTCAAAAAAAGAAGTGGACTTTGTATGGAGACTTTTGAAGAATATTTGTGCCAAATTTCAAGTTGAGTAGAAAAAATCCAGAAATACATGTCTTGTTATTTGGTTTGAGGAGTATTTTTACAAAGTTTCGAATTGATACACCAAAAAATTAGGGTTTTCCATACATACATGAACGTGGGAGAGCCATGCTTCGAC
Source organism: Ethmia dodecea (assembly GCA_963855545.1). Lineage (NCBI taxonomy): Eukaryota > Metazoa > Arthropoda > Insecta > Lepidoptera > Depressariidae > Ethmia > Ethmia dodecea. Next base: position 11,459,376 of record OY979446.1, on the reverse strand, counting down.
CGGAGTGATACCACGGCCTCACAGAAAACCAGCGTAAAGCAATGCATTGCGTTTTGTTGAGTGAGTGAGGTAACCATAGGCCCCAATCCCCCCTCCTCCTCCCCTCCTCGCCCCTCCCCTCCTTTCCCCTTCTCTCCCCCTACTCCCACCTCAAAGGTGGGCAACGCAGTTGTGACTCTTGAGTTGCAGGTGTCCATGGGCGACGGACGTCCCTTACCATCAGGTGAATCGTCTGCCCGTTTTCCCCCTTTTATATCATAAAAAAAAAACAACTTTAACCTCCTACTTTCACCCCTTTTGGGTACGATTTTCGAAAAATCCAAAAACACGTGTCTACTCATTTATTTTCAAAAGTATTTGTACCAAGTTTCAAGTTGATAGACGTAAAAAACAACACGTCTCCATACAAACTCCAACCCCCCGTTTCACGACTTTAGGGGGTGTTTTTTGCAAATCCCGAAGTACGTGTCTTGTGGTTTGTTTTGAGGAGTATTTGTACAAAGTTTCGAATTGATACACCCAAAAATGAAGGTTTTCCATACATTACAAACTCAACCCTTACTTCCACCCCGTTAAGGGACGATTTTCGGAAAATCCAAAAACACGTATCTACTCATTTATTTCTAAAAGTATTTGTGCCAAGTTTCAAGTCGATACACGTCAAAAACAATACATCTCCATACAAAATCCCACTCCCTTTTTCGCCCCCTTTGGGGGTGTTTTTTACAAAACCCAGAAATACGTATTTTGTTGTTTGTTTTGAGGAGTATTTCTAGAAAGATTAGAATTGATACACCCAAGTATGAAGGTTTTCCATACATTCTAAACTCAACCCCTACTTCCACCCCGTTAGGGGACGAATTTCGGAAAATCGAAAAACACTTATCTACTCATTTATTTCTAAAAGTATTTGTGCCAAGTTTCAAGTTGATAGACGTAAAAAACAACACGTCTCCATACAAAACCCCTCCCCCTGTTTCGCCCCCCTAAGGGGTGTTTTTTACAAAACCCAGAAATACGTGTCTTGTTGTTTGTTTTGAGGAGTATTTCTAGAAAAATTCGAATTGATACACCTAAAAATTAAGGTTTTCCATACATTCCAAACTCAACCCCTACTTTAACCCCGTTAGGGGACGATTTTCGGAAAATCCAAAAACACGTATCTACTTATTTATTTCTAAAAGTATTTGTGCCAACTTTCAAGTTGATAGACATAAAAATCAACACGTCTCCATACAAACTCCATCCCCCTCTTTCACCTCTTCATGGGGTGTTTTTTGAAAAATTAAGAAATACGTTTCTTGTCGTTTTTTTATAGAGTATTTTTACAAAGTTTTGAATTGATACACCCAAAAATGAAGGTTTTGCATACAAACTCTCAACCCCTTTTTCACCCCCTTATGGGTTGAATCTCGAAAAATCCTTTCTTAGTGCTAGCCTACGTCTTCAAAATAATATATGTGAAAAAAATCAGCTTTCTAGGTGTAAGGGTTTAGGCTGGGCGTTGATGAGTCAGTCAGTCAGGACTTCTATAAGCAAGAAGCTACTAAGGTTACCTATTGAATGGGTTCGATTCTGCTTTACAGTAATTAAAGTTATTTTTGTTTAGTCCTGTCTTTGTCTTACCTTAAAAAAAGAAAAGGTATAGAAGATAATCCTACCGAATTTAGTCTTGTCAGAGGCTGTATTTCAGGTCGTGACTTCTTTGCTTATACACGTTATGAAATGCTTTAGTTGACAGGACTAATTTTAATTTGACAGGACTAAATATCTCTCGTCTCTTTTGTTTTCTAGGAGAAAGAAAATGACAAGAGTAAACTAAAATAAGTTTAGACACTGTAAAGCAGAATCGAACCCAATATCTAGCGCACGAAGACAGTCATAATGATTTAATTGGAAAATAAATAATAATGTACCTACTCTTACGCCCTCACCTCGTGATGACCAGCAGAGATATTTCATTGCTTCTCACATTTCACGAGTTTATTTTTCAGGTGGTGAGCCAGTCACTAGACCCATGTGTGTGACACATGCATGATGCAAAAATATTTCTGTACCAGCGGGTTTGTTCACGATGTTTTTATCACCGTCGACATCTATACTTTTATACTATCTATACTAATACTATAAATAGAACGTTTGTTACGAATAAACTCAAAAACTACTGGGCTAATTTAAAAAATTTCTTCACCATTGGAAAGCCAGAATATCTCTGAGTAACATAGGGTATATGTCATACCCGTATATTACCACGGGAACGGAAACTACGCCGGAAACCGTTCAGAACCGCTAGTAATAAATAAATAAGTTTCTGATCACTTTTGTTGCAGGATCAAACCTAAGCTTTATACATTCAGAGGACGGCTTATTACCGCAACAGAGTCAACGCTGTTTTAAACAGAATAAATAATATAAACAAAAGTCTAAACCTTACTCAGCGAGACGTATGAATTTAAATTTTTACTCGTACGGAACTCCAAAGAGAAATATAAATGAAAAGCTCCAGTGTAATTGCAGTATCACGATTCATAAACAGATGAAACGATGCTTGTTTTTCAATTATATTTTAAAGAATAAATGTGCTGTCGTTAAAAAATAAATGTGAAAATATTTGAATACTTCAATTTCTTATGTCGGTAAAGCTTTACTCATATTTATTAAGCTAGAATTACTTTTCTTTGAGACCTTAACAATAAATAAAAAATAATCTTGCATAGTTTTAAAATCTCATTTCATAGCTGAGCTCAGTTAAATGGATATTAATAAAACATTTTGAAACCGTTTATTTGAAAGATATAACACACCAAAAATGTATGCATAAGGAGATAAAAACGAGCATGCTATTATATTTTTTCTCACAAATGCGTTGTATACGTGTATATGTAATACTTTCATATAAAATAATATAATAATAATATAATAATATAATCTCACGCCTTTTTATCCCCGAGGGGGTAGGCAGAGGTATTCCATTACTGGATATACCCACATTTCACGAGATCAGATATATTGGACCCCTAAACGTGATAGGTGGTGAGCCCATCGCCGGACCGGGTCTGTTTACACATGTCTCAGAATTAATTCTGAGACCTGCGGGTTTCCTCACGATGTTTTCCTTCACCGTCGAGCTAGTGATAAAATATGTACGTAAGTTTTTGAAAAACTCATTGGTACATGCCAGGATTTGAACCCGATCCTCACTGATTTTCGGCCGGCTCTTTAACCGTCCGGGCTATCACCTACTACTTTCATATATTCTCATGATTACTAGTAAGACATGAGCTTCCCTTGAGTTTCTTGTTGGTTCTTCTCGGGGTTATTGCATTTGGAACCAGCAACTCGTCGGTGGAGATGGACTGCTGTATATATACATTTAGCCAATATTCATGGACGAGTTTAGTGTGCCTTGTTATTAGACTATTGACTTTTCTAAGTCTAATTGTTATTACTTACAGAATAAAGACCATATTATATAACCTAATAAGTATCGGAATTTTTACCAAACCAGATTTCATTCGCTGAAAACTCTAGAACCCGCACATAACTGATAACTTTTTGAAATAAACAAAGAAATTTTGGGAAACAGTCATTTTGGGAAATGGACATTTTGGGAAACGGTCATTTTGAAAACGGACATTCTGGGAAACTGACATATTGGGAAGTGGTCTTTATGTACCTAAAGGATTTGAATTGCACCTCTTTTGACTTTCCATACCTCCGTCTGGGTAATTTAAATGTATTTTTTTATTGCAGTAAACAGCTATTTAAATTTAATTAAATAAAATTGAAAATGAAATTTTTTGGGACATCAACGTCCCAAAAAAAATTTCTTTGAAAACAATTTGTTTTACTTTCATAGCCAAAGAAACAAGTAAACAAAGTAAGCTTGTACAACACTTCGCTTAACATCAAAGGCGTAATAGTATTACAATAACGAACGCTCTGTTTTGATTGAAACAATGTCCTTTGAAGACGTCCGTAGCAGAATAAACTATTTGCTTTCAGAGAAATCATTCAAAGACACGCTTTTACGATGTAAAGAAGAAAAAAAGGGACACGACATTAATGTCTGTGGAATGTGTGGGCCACGCGTCCCATCAAAACATTTTTACGACTACAACGTCCATGGTCAATAGAAGGCGTCCACGATTGATTTACAGTCGTTCCGTTGAAAAACATAAAGTATACAGCTGCAGACATATTTAGCGGTTAATGGCTTGTTTGACTTCTAATGCAATCGTTTAAGTCAGCGGTTCTCAGATGGGTTGTATACCCTTTTGGGTATTATGAGAATTGTTAGAGTTTATAGCCGACTATACCAGAAAGTGGATAATGTTTTTCGAATATGTACATTTCTTTAGACGCCTACAGTTTCTTAGATTTTTGTCTTCATCTCGGATGTTTTATTGGATGGATTACATTTATACCTGACTGCAGAAGAAAGAGGGTACTGTTTTTAAGACTTTCAGTGCCTTTTAGAATGTGCTTATATGTAACGCTTAGGACTTTTAATTTGTAACTAAACTAAAATATTTCTATACCTCGATAATTATAAGTGATAATTCTCTATATTATTACAGGTGCACGTAGATATGTTACTGAGTTCAAGCAGACTCGAGGATTAAAATTCAATTTTACCAGTTTGAGAATCCCCAATCGAATGATTAAACAAAGAGTAGAGATTGTTATTGGTTGCCTAATGGTATTTCGAGTAAGTTTACAGTAAGTTTAGCCAAACTGCTTAGCTAAATATCATAAATTAAATTGTTTTCCATCCCGTACACCTATTTAGGTTCTAAATAATTCAAAAATAGTACATAATTAATTACGTCAAGTAATGCTAAGCGAACAAATTTAGAGTTGCTACTTTGATCATAACATAACCTAAGTTTAGAAAAACTAGGTTGGTGTATACTTACTAGTAGTGACTATACAACATGTAACAGAATAAGCGCAATTCCTGAAATTAGTTTGTTCAGTATCGACTACTTTATTCGATTTCAGCTATTTTTAATGTGTTAAATTTAAAAAAAAATGAATTATCGTAGCTGAATTAAGTGCTTTCTATGGAAATCGTGCTATTATTAATCGATATTTAAGAAAATTGGTTAGACACAACTAAAGTTCGATTGCATGATATTTTTTTTATATTAATATACTTAATGGGGTGTATGAGGAAATAAGCTTTTTCTGTTACGCGTTGTATAAATAGAAACGTTATTTAATGAATATACAGATGGGTCAGTGATCGTTATAGTTACAGGAAAACGTCCATGGAGACCATCCCTAACTTTTTAAGATATTATGAACTGCATTCACAGATTTTGGAGAAAATGTTGTCAGCGAAAGAAATGATAAAATACAAAAAAATATATTTTTATGCCAATCGATCCTATTTCATGTGGGGATCAAAAGACTCTATGGGACCATTTAAGGTATGAGTACTAAAAATGACAGAAATCGCCAAATACTTTTTTCATACATTTTGTACTGAAAAACGAAAATCAACTCGAAATTATTCTTCATTTTGGCAATCATATTTCTTATTGTGATCAAAATATTCTTTAAGTACAACTGAGTAGTAGTAAGTCACAACAACACTGGCATCACGTATTTTTAAACACAAACTTATTATACTCTCTGTATTTCTAAGATTTCTTCTAAAGGGTACTACAGGTACGAGTGTATTTCTTAATTTATTTGTTTTACATTTAGGTTCAACAAGTTTTGTCAAATTGACTTTAAATTATAGTTTCGTTTTTGTTCAGAAATACAATATAAAAAAAATATCTTTACGTTTTATTTAGTCGGTAGCTATTATTTTTGTAAAGGTGAAATAAATAACACAAAGGACACTGAGAAACACAAACATAATTTTAAGCTGCCTATCGAAAATAAATAACGTCATTATTCTTGTTTTATTAAGAAACATCGCTAGTGCCGCTAACCAAACACTTTGCCAAGATTTTTTACGTCACCAAGCCAATACCCAGTTTGTATCTTTTTAGGGTTTCTTACAGTCAAGAGCACATGAATCTTTACACTTGTAGTGCAAGTCTGACCTTTAAGGCGATTGTAATAATAACACTACAAAGTCCAATGTGTCAAGCCCCAGGTGCTCTTCAAAGTAGTAAAGCAATAAGGCATATCCATGTCTGTCTGTTACAGCTGCTTATTTTTTTTTTCGGATTATGTGAAAGTTTAACTAATGCTTAATTTTGTAATTTTTTTTAAACGTTCCCGTTGGAAAACTATAGCCCATGCTGCTCCAAGAAAAGTAAGCTCTCTAATGGAATAAATTTTAGAATCTGCCCAGTACATTCAAAGCCCATACTCATAAAAAAAAAATATTAAGTTAGTGCAGACAAAATACTATTGCAATTTCAAAAATATTTTTGGTGCTCCGGAAAATCTTTAGAAACAAACTTATTAATGTGGTATCAAAATAAAATTCATAGAAACCTCTGACAAATGATCAGCCTTTTTATCCAAGGAAGAATTTTCTTCGGATCTTTAAGTACTAGTTTTGTATTTCGGGCGTAGGTATATCTATAATATCCTACTAATATTATAAACGCGAAAGTTTGTATGGATGTCTGGATGTCTGGATGTCTGGATGTTTGTTCCTCTTTCACGCAAAAACTACTGAACGGATTTTGATGAAACTTTACAGTTATGTAGCTTATACATCAGAATAACACATAGGCTATATTTTATCCCCGTATTCCCACGGGAACGGGAACTACGCGGGTGAAACCGCGGGGCGCTGCTAGTACAAATATAAAATGATAAACTAACTGACTGACTGGTAATATATCAACGCACAGCCTAAGCCGTTGGGTCTAGAGAATTGAAATTTTGCACATGTATAGACTAAGAGACGTTTAGGGGTCCAATTTATCTCGTAAAATGTGGGTATATCTAGTAATGGAATACCTCTGCCTACCCCCTCGGGGATGAAAGGCGTGAGATTTTTTTTTTTTTTTAATTTTTTTTATTTATAGACTAAGAAAGGATTTTGCAAAATTCTTCCCCCTAGGGGGTGAAATAAACCTGCGAGAGCGAAGCCGCGGGTAAAAGCTAGTTCATTTTATTTTTAAAATTAAAAATAGCTATTGAAACGTAAACACATGTCACGGACTCTTTTCTACTACTCTGTAGTTATAGAAATTGGAAACAAAACCATTAGTCAGCTTTAATCGCCAGTTTAGTAGCTTAAGGTAGGTACATAACTCATTTATGCAATGTTAAGCCATACATACACAGGGTATCAGGGTTGGGTCTTCACTATCTTACATGCAAATGCCTTCCATTGCCATTCATATACCGTCTAAAGCCGTTCGTTTGATTAGCCTTCGGGAAGGCGTCCTCTCTACCCATATGTACTTAGTGACACAGGTAGGTACCTTCGCTACGGTTATAGGTATTCACGGAACTACAAAATATTGCTACTAGAAGGACTTTAACCTCTAGCACAGAATAAGTAATAGTACCTAGATATTTCATGTCATGCTTATTTGTGGTGATTTCCAATTACAATATTAAATAATGATTAAAAAAAAGATTTCTTCAGATCCAAGTGATCATTATTTTTATAATATATAATTATTGTATAAAGATCGATCAATAACCACACTCTCTGCGATTTTTCGTTAGCCAAATCACAAAATAAAACGCAAATCGTGGTGACTTTCGAGTAATAGCGTCATTTTATATAATGTTTATGAAATGATATCGCACATATAAAATGACACAATAAAATAAAAAAATATATATAAAATCTCACGCCTTTTATCCCCGAGGGGATAGGCAGAGGTATTCCATTATTGGATATACCCACATTTCACGAGATATATTGGACCCCTAAACGTGATGGGCGGTGAGCCCATCGCCGGATCAGGTCTATAACATTATGATAACACAGAGCAGTTTTATTTAATTTAAACTGGTATGTGATGATATTCTGAAATCTATTTTCAAAAATAATAAATTAATAATAATAATAAATTCATTCCGGGTCTGTTTACACATGTCTCAGAATTTATAAGAATTTATTCTGAGACATGTGTAAACAGACCCGGGCCGGCGATGGGCTCACCACCTATCACGTTCAGGGGTCCAAAGAATATCAGCTGAAAAGTGGGTACATCCAGAAATGGAATACCCCTGCCTACCCCCTCGCGGATATAAGGAGTGATATTATTAAATTTTATTTATAAGTATTCTTAGAAAATGAATACTTAATTAATTAATTTATATTTGTAGAAATTATCCAACTACATAAACTTAAATTTGTTATTTTCATCTGTAAATAAATGTTGATATAGGTTTACTGTAGAAATGTGTATACATTTAATGAACTCTTTAATAATATAGGATTATAATAATCTATAGACTCGAATTCAAGGCCAAAAGCGGATGCTTCGAGAAATGTAATACCCGAGATATTACATTTCTGGAAGCTGATAAGGTATTAATGTTCCTATAAATCGTCTAGAAACAACCTTTATCTATACCTAACATACGTAGATACCTCTGACACAAAATATTGTGCCGTTACTAAGAACAACACACGTAAAAGTCAAACATAGCCCACGCCTCGTCTACTGATTCACAAAAGCAAATGTTTACAATCACACCTCAAACAAATTTTCAAAGGCATCGAAAAATAATTGAAAATGAAAGTCTGGATTTATTGTGTCACCTTGCTGCCTTGAGCGAACATTCCTTCCCAGGGATTTATTTTATCCCGATATAAATTTTCATCTCATGCTATTTAGTGGTGCGAAAAATATTTATAGAAGAATACGGGAGAAAGAGTTGATTATAATAATAATTGCAGAGTCACGTTTATTCAATAAATTATGATTATTAAATAGCAATAAAAGTGCTCGATAAATTCTTTTATATCTTTCATCTCACTCTCTTCTCATATTTTTTATGTTTTTTGTTGTACGTCTTATAATGAATTGGTGTGCATTCAAAAGTATTAGATATTATTTTTTAATTACTTCCATTAGGTACCTGCAGACGTATTCACAGAGACTCGATACCGTTTCCGTTCGATTCGAGTCGAATCTATCAACATCGGAAACGAATCTATCGAGATGGGCTGATGTTGGTGTCGAAAACTAATGTCATATGTGATACCAACTGTCATACCAACATCACCCCATCTCGACAGATTCGTTTCCGATGTCAATAGATTCGACTCGAATCGAACGGAAACGGTATCGAGTCTCTGTGAATACGTCTGCTGCCTACATATTATTAAATAGTGTATTAAGAGAGCAAGTTCAATGGCTTAAATTCAATTTAATTCAATTCAATATGGGTACTTCTTTTTGTTTTTAAGTATGGGTGTTTAGTTACTGGTATTGATAATTCAATATTTAAAACACAAAATATAATACAATACGAGCAAGTTTACAATGTCAAAATTTTCCAACGCAACTTACTTTGGCAACGTTTCCACAACAATCTTGACAATCTTTTGTCACATATATGAGATAGCCTCCTATTATACTTGAATATTCATTTTGTTACGACTACAATATAAAAAGACTAGATAAAGATAGTTCTTGAATCACGAAATATAGGGTAGTGAAACGAAACGTCGTAAACATTGTTGCCATTCAGCGGTAGCATCTAAACCACCGACATACATACAAATTAGTTTTTGTTCTAAACTTACCTCGCGCCCTTGTCCCTTTGTTCCCTTTAGTGCCCTTTGAGCTACCCTCACGTACGTACGAAACCACAGCGGTCTGGACTTAATAATAAGCCTTAACTTAACTAATTCCGGCTAAGTTTTAACCATAACCTCGAAAGTGATTTTTGTGCTAGCTAACTACGCTCGTGGGAGGTTATTCCTAAAATCTTACATTTATACTAGCAGCGCCCCGCAGTTTCACCCGCGTAGTTCCCGTTCCCGTAGGAATAGGGGGATAAATTATAGCCTATGTGTTATTCTGATGTATAAGCTATATAACTGTAAAGTTTCATCAAAATCCGTTCGGTAGTTTTTGCGTGAAAGAGGAACAAACATCCATCCAGACATCCGTCCAAACAAACTTTCGCGTTTATAATAATAATAAGTAGGATAAAAGAATATAACCTAGCTGACCCTGCAAACGATGTTCTGCCATTTAAATGGTAGGTGGGGTAGGGGGTGAAAATAAATAAATCTGTAGAGCCGTCTCGGAGGAATTCAACCACAAACACCGTGACACGAGATCTTTAAATATTAGTTTTATATTATTATGTATGTATTATTGCAATATTAATGCACAGTATTAACCACCGGTTCTATGAAGCTCAAATTTGGAATTTAGGTCGCTTTTATGATGGAGACTATAATATGGAGACTATAAATGCGCGTTTTTCGATAAACTCACGGGAACAGGATCTAAAAAACTTAATTGTCATCCGATGTATTGAGGCGATATTGATTAAAAAATAAACAATAAACAATAAACACATTTACAAAAACTAGTTTGAATAATGAGATATATTTACTTTGAGTCTGTGAATCCAATTGGATATAGTAGGTAAAACTGATCTGCGGGCCTAGACCAGTGGCTATGTAAAATGTAAAGAGTAGTGGAGAACATTAACTAATATATGAGATTTACGTTTAGCACTCAACTTGTCATCGGCGCGACCAAGTAGAATTGACGCACACTCTAAAGAAGTGAAGTCACCAACTTTGGTACTAGTTTAGTATTACAATTAGGCGAACGCCAACTAAGCGATTAAAACCTTCATTTTGATACTTTTTTTTTTATGAGCAGACGGGTCACCTGATGGTAAGTGACGTCCGTCGCCCATGGACACCTGCAACTCAAGAGTCACAACTGCGTTGCCGTGCGACCTTTGAGGTGGGAGGGGAGGGGGGGAGGGGAGGGGAGGGTTTGGGGCCTCCGGTTACCTCACTCATTCAACGAAACGCAATGCATTGCTTTACTTACTTATACCTACTTGGCTAGATACTCAAATAAATATCGTTTGATCAATACGTTTATTATTCTGTTGTTGACTAACTTCATTCTAATGTTTTAACAGCTCTTGTACTAAGTTAAACTAGAGTGAAGTAAAGGCAAACAAATCTATTCAGGTAAAAGGAGAACTTACTTACAATACCTCAGAGTCTCCCTTTGTACTTACACAAGCCTTTTCAATAAAACTTTTTAAAGGAAGTTCAAAGCAAATAAGTCTTGAACTGAAATTGTAACTGTTAAGTAAGTAAGTAAGTAAGTAACAACTCTTTATTGTACACCAATAAAAATATGCAACAAGTGACATAGTGATACAGAAAAGTACAAGGGGCGGTCTTATCGCTTTCAGCGATTTCTTCCAGACAACCTTAGGATGGATGTAACTGAGATAAACAGATGAAGGTAGGTGGTGCACTAAAGTTAACAATGGATTAAGGTACTTAAATACATAAACCGTTTCCTATAAATATATAAAAAAATAAAATAAAAACACAATACATACATAAAGTAAATAAATAAATAAATAAAAAAAAAAAAAAAAAAAAAAACTTTATTACTCCTTAATAAAATGCTGACAAAAATGAGACACTCCCAGTAAGTAATAAAATACTTGTGTTGGGGTTGTCTCGCTCGTTCCCCGTGACAATTCTATAAATAAATAAATATAATATATATATATATATATATATATATATATATATATATATATATATATATAGATACCATAGCATATTATAATAACATGAATATAGTACATACATAATACATTATTACATAATACATACATTAAATACATACATTATTTGATTTATTATAAGGAGGATTCCAAGCCAAGGTAATGGATTTTTAGTCTGTTTTTGAAAATTGGCAGTGATTCAGCACTCCTTATGGACAGGGGGAGACCATTCCATAGCCTTACAGCCTGCACAGTAAATGAGAAGCTGTAAAAGTCTGTAGTGTGGCGTGGAAATTTCAGTAACAGATCTCTGCTTTGACGCCAGGACCGACTGAAGTCGCACTGCTGCTGAAAACGCTCTTTCAGGTACGAAGGGGTTGATGAAATGAATAGCACTGAGTAAAGAAGGGCGAGAAGATGGAGATCCCGGCGGCGGCGAATAGGAAGCCACTTGAGCTGCTTGCGAAATTCAGAGACGTGGTCATATTTGCGAAGACCAAACATGAACCTTATGCAGAAGCTTTGGAGACGTTCAAGCTTATCAAGTTGGGCTTCAGTTAAATCAGGATAAGAGGCGTCGGCGTAATCAAGTATGGGCAACAGAAGGGATTGTGCAAGCGAAATTTTAGTGGCAGTGGGTAGAAAATTGCGAAGCCTCCTAAGACTACAGCACATACTGTAAGAGATCGGAAAGTTGGTAATGCAATCTTCTAATGAAGTGCGTTCACACTTGTTTGCAGCTACGTTTCACGTATAAAGCTTTCATTTGGACACACATTTTGTTGTAATTCATTAATCATTTAAATTATGACATAAAAATATATAAATACCTAGGCAATAATCTAAGTATATCTGTAATTTTATACTAATATTATAAAGAGGAAAGATTTGTATTTTTGTATATTTATTACAAATAAACTCAAAAACTATTGGACCGATTTTAAAAATTCTTTTACCAATGGAAAGCTAGAAGATCCTTGAGTAACATAGGCTATATTTTATTCGCGTATTCCTACCGAAACGGGAACTATGTGGGTGAAACCGCACAGAACCGCTAGTGAGTAATAATTTTAATAATTTAATCTTCCCGTTAGCCTATTGAGTTTAGGCTTACTTGCGTCCGCGCTGTCCTTACCAAGTGAGTTCACAAACTAGATGAAATTGAAAAAGATTTTCCAATTTCACATCTCTGCTGAAATTAAAGTACCGCGAAGCAGCCTTTGCGAAGCCGAAGCAATATAGCTTATGGGCTAGATGTCACATGCCATCGTATTCTGGGTTTTCTGTCGTTGGAATAAATGACGGGAACTCGGCATTACATTTTTTGCGGTCAAATAAAGTGTGCTTAAAAAAATCGGTTGTCTGTAAAGTCGGTTTACTGACGATAGTTGAACGTGACAACGTCATAAGAAAACACTGATGCAATCACAGACCAGATTAATAATCTGTGGATGGAATGGATTGCACTGGAACGACGCATACGAGTACGTCACACTTTTTCGGGAATGCCGCCGGCCCCGTCAATTTATAAGACGTTGTCACGTCAAAAATGCATTTTAGCTTTTTATGTTCTTCTTGACAATGTAATTCGAAAATTGTTTTAAAACTATGCACAACATAAATTGAAATATCACCTGCCCCTCTAGACAATTTGATAATGATTTTTTTAAATACTAACTACTAACAAACACAACAGCTAGAAGAAAAAACTACGTGTATAGATTTAACTACTTATTGTTTTTATAATACGGGTATAAAACTTTTCCACAATGTTGTTGTGATCAGTTTTTAGATATATTGTAAGTAAATTACCCAATGAAGTCTCTACTGCCTACTGGTCTTATTTCAAAGCACAGAGCAAACGCCTTTCATTAATAAATTAACAAAAAGTAAATATTAATTTTGTCCCTAAGCCTGGGAAATTCGGGCTCATAATTTTGTCAAGCAATTTTAGAATAGGTTACACTTTCCACGCCGCACGCTCCTCACATCAAAGTCATTATTACGTCCAGTGATGTTATAAAACATCTTCATTCACACACATGGAGGTCCGACCTAGTTTGTCGTTGAGCAGCTGACCTGAAATGTGGCTTTACTTTACAATATTAAAACACGGAGCAAAACCAACCTGGTTTACGTTGCGATTATATTTTCACGGCTGCAATATGTTAAAATATTCATAAAATTAAATATTTGTGGTGTAATCAGCGGCGTCGGGTGACTGGGATAACCCATCGTCACCTTTGGTTTTAGTGATTTTGTCACATCATTATTATACATATAGCGTACCCTTAAAGGCAAAACCAACTAACCGACACTTTTTTCAAAAATGAGTTAAATATACCAATCGATTCGTCTTTTTGAGCTCTATCTACTAGTAAAACCGGTTATCTGCTATCCCGCTTAGTTTCAAAGTTAGCAAGCCGAAAAACCAGCTAAATGCAAACATATTCAGAATTTCTACAAGAAAAAGCAACTAACGTTACTTTAAACTATTGTTTCCCCGAACGTTTACCAGTAAAGAGACTTTATCTATAGATGCAATACAGACTAAATAACTTTATTTGTTTTTAACTGATGACATAATATGTATGTTTTGAATTTGTATACTGGTAAAACAATTTATCCTCACTTTAGCTGCTTTTTACTGTAGGTATTAGTTTTGCAGTTTTGATAATTGCTGCAGCTAAAACCAACTATCCGCGTTTACTGAATAGTTTTTCTCACTCGCACGTCGTGCGTGCATCGCGCACTTTTGTCTTTGTGAGTTGTTTTTATATTGCACAATCTAATCAGCTATTGTATAGTGTAATAAAAAATTATAAAAAATATAAAGATCCCAAAAAAAATTTGGCAAATTTATCGCAGGGGGGCACTTAGTTGGTTTTACCTGAATTATGTAAAATATAACTTATTTCTGAAAGGGGGACTTGTACCCTTCTGAGTTGAATATTAACGTTTTAATTAAGAAAAAATAGATTATTTACAAAAACAGCAATACAAATATGTATAGCAAAGGAAGCAGCCAAAATAAAAATAAAATAATGTTTATAGTTGGTTTTACCTGAATAAAATTAAGACTGGTGTGTGGTTATCTACAGGTGCGGAATCTATTAGGGCTTCATTTTCTTTATTTTTGTATTAAAGCTAGATTTTGCGTACCTCTACATATCCCTATCTTCCTATACATATAAAATCTGTAAAAATCTAATGTTTTTAGTAAACTTTACACACTTTTACAAAAAAAGATAGACAAAACAGTCCTCTAGAACGTAATAATGAAAGTATTAAAAGGGGGGTTGTGAATTGAGTGTCGGTAGTGGCTGACCTAGGCCTAAATGATCTTCGGAACTTCGATATACTGAAGACAGCTAGATATTAGCTTGAATGAGTCACTTGGTGGAGTACATGTTTTGGATGAAGCGTAAAACATGTACAGGTACATAGCACGCAACGTTCTATTATCTCTACCTACCCTGTGACCTGAAGAAGGTTTTATCTCAATTAATCAATCAGAGGATCACATTATAAACGTTTATTATCAAATCAATTAAAAGTACTTAATTATAAATATAGGAAGATAGGGATACGAAGAGGTACGAAAAATCTAGCTCTACATACAAAAATAAAGAAAATGAAGCCCTAATAGATTTGGCACCTGTAGATAACCGCACACCAGTCTTAATTTTGTTCAGGCAAAACCAACTATAAAACATATTTTATTTTTATTTGGGCTGCTTCCTTTGCTATATTTGTATTGCTGTTTTTGTAAATAATCTACTTTTTCTTAATTAAAACGTTAATATTCGACTCAGAAGCGTACAAGGCTTCCTTTCAGAAATAAGCTCTATTTTACATAATTCAGGTAAAACCAACTAAGTGACCCCCCCGCGATAGATTTCCCATTTTTTTGGGATCTTTATATTTTTTGTCATTTTTTATTACACTATACAATAGCTGATTAGATTGCGTAATATAAAAAACAACACACAAAGTCAAAATGCACTATTTAGGTATATAATTTTCTCATCTGCAGGCTGATCTGAAACTACGTTCACTGCAGTTAGTTGGTTTTGCCTTTAAGGGTACGATAGCTGTACATTAATTTGTTGGTCAATAAGTCGAGTCTGTGGCCCAATCTGCGGTAGCGAGATTATAGTCCATACTTCTTTATATTATGTCAGGAAAGACTCTGGGCTATGACGGGTTAATGATGATGATTAATTTGTTGTTTTACAATATGTTGCTTTAGATTACGTTACTCTCAACTTGTTACTTAATTAGGTACAGACGGTAAATTTTGATGTATGACTATGAGGTATGTAGATATATATTTTTTTTTGTCGTAGTGGCAGTAACTAGTGTTACGTGAAATAAATCTATTAAGATTGAAGTAGTTTTGCTAGCTCTTGACTTATAAAAATATATCAATACTAATTGCAAAGACGTTTAAAGAAAAAGTTTAGGAAAGAGAATGATTTTCTTCCAACCTCTTTGACTAATTGTTTGTTACTACGTAAGATATGTACACTTATTAATTATCAAGAAAACGCCTAAGGTACCTGCGTTACTAGTTATACAAGTAGGTAATTTACAAGAAAGTATTTAATAATTATACTGCTTAACCTACAGTTGATATTATGTAATGTAAACATTAGAGTTCTGTAATGAGGTTTCTTATCACGTCAAGTTAAATACAATAAAAAGAAGTTTGATAAGCAGAAATTTTCATTTAAACAATATGACGGACAGATTCAGGTAAAATGAGTTTATGGCTGCCTGTGCACTTGACAGGAGAGAAGGGTTTATATCAACACGGAGTTTTTACATTTTTATTGCAATTTAGATAGCAATTTTTTTACGCTGGTTTTCGTATAGTACCTACGCCTAGACATTATGCTATTGAACGAGCGTTCAAACACCGATTGCATCGCTCATAAGCAACAGATGTAATTGTTCTATCGTGTTCCAATGTTGGAAAGAAAACTAATTTAATATAATATAAGTACATTATGATAGCTTATTAAAGTTCCGGGTCAAGATTAACATAAAAATAGGTTATATGAAGGGCTTTGTGTAATTATTAAGACCAATAATTAGTCAATTATTGAATAATAAATACAATAAGCAATTTTTCAAATTTTCATCTGCTTTCTAATTTGATTTTATACAAAAGAACACCCAAAATCAAATTTATACAAAAGAACAACAAAAATAAATAGAATCACAAATGATAGCATTAGTAAGTGCATACTCTAAAACCCTTTTAGGTTTCAAGTAGAATACAAATAACTATGAATTTCTAGCTATCTAATCTGCTAGCTATTGAAACTGCTTTTCAATTGTTAATGTTATTACTATTATTTCAATGAACTACAAGATTGAATCAGAAATCCGCAGACGTACAAAAGTCATGACTTAGCCAAAAGACACCAGCAAAAAATTAACTAATTTATGTAACACAATCTAGTATTCAGTGTGAATTTATTATTATTATACAATAATGTGTTAAGAGTTTCTTGTCCTGCTTCTTCTCCTCAACTACCTTTGTATGCGGAAGCGGTTGGGTTGCGATACATACATACATAATCTCACGCCTATTTCCCATTTTGGTAGGCAGAGACAACAGAACGCCACTTGCTACAAACGTGGCGGATCACTCGTGCTTCCTCCACATCCATCTAACGACTCATGCATGCTCCGGTTTCGGGTACACTTTATCTGGCTTTTCTGCAACACATCACCGATCTGGTCGATGTAGGTACGCCTAGGTATACCGACTCGCCCATTCACAACACCCTTGTATGTTTGTCTCGTTAGACGACTTTCATTCATCCGCTCAATGTGACCAAACCACCTCAGCATTCCTCTTTCAATCCTAGTCACTATATCATCTTTCAAGCCGCAACGCTCTCGGATCACAATATGGGTTACTATAATGGGTTGCAATATTACTAAATTAATAGACTTAATTAAATAAAAACTTTTTCTTTTGATTTTGTTTTGATTCTGACGTCCACCCACAAGGTGGGCTGGCCGCTTGGGCAGATTACCACTGGTAAAAGTCACAAAAAGATTCTAGACACAAGTTGCTTTCGGTCGCCCTAAACTACTTATAGGGTCAACTTATGTCCAAAAACCGGCCAAGCGCGAGTTTAACTTGCGCACCGAGGGTTCCGTACCACCAAAACGCACCTTAATTTGACGTTTGAAATTACTGAGGACTTTTCCGTGTCACGAATCTGTAACACTTCACCCCTCCTGCGTGTCAGAAATCAAGGAGTAAATCAGGGACTTCCTGCACTACGCCATAATTGGTAATAAGGCCACGTCAAAGCTGAATTGGGTACGATAGAAATAATCTTGGAATATCATAACTGAAATACTTTAGGGAGTCACGAAAGGGAGGACTTTCACACTATTCTATTGTATAGATTGTATATTATACAGTAGTTATACTACAGATGGTTATTAAATTCATTTTGGTAGGTAGGTACTATAAATGTTTTGTTAAAGTATACGCCTACCATATTAAGTTGCTGCAGAGTGCAGACGTTCAACATAGGTATGATTGCATGCATTACTAATTACTAAGATCATTATCAATAACAATACTATGTGATGTAATATCTTTCAGATTGTGATGATTTTTAGAACTCTTTGATGTAGAGACAAATCCTATAAAGTAGTCTATGGTACATCAATAGGGAAGAAGATGAACTAATTATGAGCAAAAGTAAGTACATAGCGCGAATCCCGCTATCCGCGCCGAGACCGTTTTCCCCTGTTCCCGTGGTAATTTCAAATGAATGGGTAATCTCAAAACACCATTTCTAAGACCTCACACTTGTGACTAAGTATAAAGTTTTCTAATTTACTCTATTCAGCTACAGTACCCCAAAAAGACGTGTAAGTAATTACTCCAACAAAAGTGTCATATTAAATTAAACAAAAGATGTGTAACAAAGAAAAGTAATTTAATTTCGGAATATGGTATTAATTTTATTAAAGAGAATTTGTCTCATAACGTTAATTAAGAATTATTTTGCTTTATACAGATAAATTAATATGATCCTATAATTATATAATATCCTGACGCTTTGTGTTAAATCCTAAGCTTATTACGAGGCGATTCATATTTGCTACGGTTTTGTGTTAGTAACGTATTTTTTATACTACATTTTTTATTATTACTAAATAGAAAACTAAAGTTAAGCATAATTATTTTGTGTAGCAATTTTATTAACAATAAACCAGCAATGTTTATTGATGTACAATTTTACACAGAAATAGGTCACAGCTTTATGATACTAGGTATAATTTAGGACAAAATTACTTGTCTAGACACGAGACGTTGGAATTCAGAAGACTGTTACTATGTGAGATATAAATATAAGTAAACTTTGTGTATTACAATAACATAGTTATGCATAGGCAACGGCTCGGATGCTCTACAATGGCTCTATGCCTAAAGGATCCAGACCGCTGACTAAACTTTTTTTTGTATAGATAAGGACCTCCGGAGACGCAACTTAGAATTAGTTGGCGAGTAATAAATGAGTTCTTTGACAACCATCATCGTGTCTTGTACTCTATAACTCTAGTTTTTAAAAAGCTATTCATCTTTCTGGGCGGAGAGCGTCAACGTTCGGACCGCTGCCCTAAAAAAAGTTTGCAGATTTCCGCCTCCGTCGAGCAGATAAAAAGTTTAAGTACACACCTCGAGAAGTAAATAAGAAACACTGAGATCACATTTACTTCCCTAGGTACGTAATATACTATTACCCCGATCCCGCGATTTGACTACATAAAAAATTTAGTGTAAATATTTGTCTATTAATATAAATAAGAAATGGCCAAGCACGAGACTGTTGCCGACAAAGTGTGGTTTGTGATAGCTAGTTCTACGTTGGGTTTCGTGTCTGGGTGTTAATATTTATTTAAGTATGTATAGGTATCATTAGGGGTTTGGTACAGTATCCAGCTTGATAAACTCTAGCAGGTAGATGAGTCAATGAAGAGTCAATGCATAGGTAAGTCATAATAGCTCAGACGGTACTCGTATCACATCAACAAGTGGTGTGAGCGTACTCAGACACCGGCATCTAATAAGTGGGTGACGGTGTTCTACTGGCTCGTACAAGCGCGCTCGTACGGTCAAAACGCGACCTAACACTTTAACGGGCAAAGGGCAAATAGTTACCACCAAATATTGAACTCTATGTAGGTATGTAATTTAAATAACATTGAAAATCAATGAAAAATTTAAACTGCCTATGCCCGTTAAAGGGTTAAGCCATTATAATAATTAGGATAACACTAAACTGAGGGTTGAAAAGTAATCTCGAAATAAATCACAATATTTAAGTCGAACATCCCAGAAAGATAAATGACAATCGCAAAACTCGAATTTCTAAACGTTTTAATACATGCAAAAGCAGCAACTGAATCCTTTCTGTATGATACCCTTAAAGTTTTGATTAAGTCATGTTAAATTTAACGTAATCAGACCCTTAAATTTTATCTCCCATAATTTAAGGTTCACAAAACCGTAGACACAGACTGTCATCCCTTTCATTAGGTATATAAGAAGTAGGTATACCATAACACTGAAATATTACTCTCCATAATATATTTACTTATATCTTATTGGCATATTAGGATTTTAATAAAAAACCGGCCAAGTGCGAGTCGGACTCGCGCACCGAGGGTTCCGTACAACCTTGCAAATTTATGTTTTTTCGTAATTTTTCCTTTATCTATGCTATAAGACGTTGCTTCGTACCAAATTTCAAGATTCTGAGTTCACGGGAAGCACCCTGTAGGTTTTGATTCCCTTGCAAGTGTCGAAAATTTGCGGCATAAACGGCTGTATCTTTTGATTGCGTTGGCTTAGAAGTTTGATTTTTTCACAGCTTCAAGGGACAGTAGACCTGAGTAATTGATATAAATTTCAGCTTCATACCTCCACGCGTTCCTGAGAAAAAGGGTCTTGACAGACGGACGGACGGACGGACAGACGGACAACAAAGTGATCCGTTGTTTGATAAGGGTTCCGTTTTTTCCTTTTGAGGTACGGAACCCTAAAAATATGGGTTGTTTAGCTTTTTGAATAAATTAAGATAAAAACTGCTCGAAGAAAACTAACAAATTATGACAAACACCTTTTGAATTAATGAATCTGCAGATTTATAACTAAAAATATTTTTAAAGAAGAGCGAGAATATTTAAGTGGTGATGAGGCAATAATTAAAATATTTAGGTACTGTATTAAGAGAAAGTAAGTAAGCAATTAACACCAATATTGAATCAGAGTGTTGACAGTTTGAAATTATACTTTGGAAAAAAAATTCTTCATAAATAATGATAATAATAATTTGTGGGACACAATTCGAACGCGGTTATTTAGTCCAGGACTAGGCAGGGCCTGTACTTTGGGTAGTAAGCAACTGATAAATATTAAACGACCAAACACGAAGCCAACAGACATGTTCATGCACACAAATGTTGGCCCCAAGCGGGGATCGAACCCGCGATCTCCGACTCAGGCATTTAGGCAGGGTCACTACTAACTGAGCCAACAGCAGGCCCGTCGTTATAGAGAATTTCATTAAAAACACATTAAACTGCACACTCAATTGTTGTTGTAGTATATTCCTTGTATTTTTTTATCTATATATATAAAATGATAAACTGACTGACTAATTGGTGATATAATATCAACGTACCTACAGCCTAAACCGCTGGGTCTAGAGACTTGAAATTTTGCACATAGATAGCTTTATACAGTGTAGGTATCCACTAAGAAAGGATTTTGCAAAATGCAACCCCTAAAGAGGTGAAATAAACGTGCACGAGCGAAGCCGCGGGTAAAAGCTAGTTATGTATATTTGTGGGAAAAAAAAGACTTGTAAAGTGGCGTTAGTTTACGCTTGTCGACGTCTTAATATATTATCTAGCGGAGCGAATACGCGTGTTATTTTCGGGTCAGTGCCACTCGAAATATCGTTTACACCTGTATTGGTAACTTTGTATTGGAAAATGAAGTGAAATGAAATTATTTATTTGCAGTAAATATGGTTCAGTTCTGATGTAGGATCAGGTGCTACCACATATTTAGTCTATTAGTTAGACATACAATTATTAAAAGTAACATGCAAAATGAAATATTAAAAGTATTTAGACACATAGACTTTACAGTCATAATTAATTAGTTTCTTTATTTATTATTTAAATATATAAAAGATATAGGTAATCTGATTTTAATACTTTTTTATTTCCTTTTTAAAATGAGACCACTAATCTAATTCTCCATTATCAGATTGTGATGGTATGAAAAACCAACCGCAGGATTTTTATCTGACTTAATCATATAGGTACCTACAATATTACATGCTATACAAAATGAGTTAATTACATACCTATTTTAAAACTCTTAAAGGCCCTTAAACTTACAGATTTTCTTAAATATTACCGATAAAATTTTGCTTTATTTGGATGTTTCAGTTATTACCGAAAATTAAAATTCTCAATGCAAAACAGCAATTTAATAAGTAAAGACCCAATACTGTACAGTAGCTGTGCTATCATAGTAGGTACTGAGCCATGTTCAAATCCTTGTAGATAATTATCATGTCAAGTGATTGATGACAAACTAATTAGAATCCATATCAAACAATATATCAATGGTCTGAGGAACATGACTCTACATACATACCTACATACACACAGCTCACGCCTCCTTCCTACAGTGGTAGGCAGAGACGATGAATCGCCACTTTTCCCGATCTCCGCACACTTCCCTCGCTTCCTTTACATCCGTAAGCCTTTTCATGCACGCTCTTTTATTCTTCGCACTCCGGACCCAAGCTTTTTGAAGGACGTACTAATTTGATCCATGAACGTCCTTCCTGGGCGTCTTCTGTCCTTGCATCCTTCTATTCTAGATGAGTAATGTAGGCACTTGAAAAATCATAAATGTTATTATTTATTACCTGGGTAACCGAGCTTCCGTATTATTTCTAACGCCACCAGCCCGTGTAAAATAAGTAAGTTATATTTATTTGCAAGAATACATTTCAAGATGTAAGGGATAATATCAATCAGCTCTCAATCAAATATTGTTTGTAGCACAATTTTAAAATGTAAAAAAAAAAACATAAAATATCAACATAATTCTCATAGGAATGAAATGAAATCTTTATTTGCAATGAATAGGGCAAATACGTGTAAAGAAAAATTTAAGAGAATGATATCCTTCCAACCTCTTTGGAATAGGGTATTCAATCTAGGTGTTATAATTTAAAAAAGTCTTCTCTACCCAGCCAGCGTGCAATTTTTTTTTTACAATGTTCCTAAAAATTATATTTGTCATTCTAAAAAAATTATTTGTAGTCCATTGTAAAATTGCTAAAAGTATTCTATGGCCAAAGTAAAAGTAGATAAATAGCTGTAGGTACCTAGATGATGCATATTCCTATGGTTTTAATAAAAAATAGATGGTATTTTATTCTATTCCCGACTTCCCGTGATTCTTCATGAATACCGTTGTAAGTAGCTCTGACGACATCGAAAAATTTTAGCAATCTTGAAAGCAAGTTCTCGCAAAGGAAGCTAAATCTGTCTTTACAAAAAGTCTCTTTCATCAGAAGAGCTATTTATTACTGCGGTTTTATTAGTTTTAATTGTAGTTTGTTCAGTATCGACTACTTAATCGATTTCAGCTATTTTTAATATGAGTTAATTTTTTCAGAAAAATGAATTACCATATTTACCATAGCTGAATTTAATGCTATCTATGGAAATCCTGCTATATAATATCGTGATATTAAAAAAAATTTTTTCAACAAAAGTTCGATTGCATCATATTTTTTTATATTAATATACCAACTGGGGTGTATGAGCAATTGCGCTTTTTATGTTACGCGTTGTATATTTTTAATTCTGCCCAAACAAACAACAAACTAGAGAATCAAATTTAAATTGCTTATAACTTAAGAGCTTGAGATACCAGCCTCCCCTAGCCAAGTGGCATTGTGCAATCTAATCGAACGTTCTTTTAGATTGACAAGTATGGGCTAGACATAAGCACTTCCCAACGAGCGCTAACGATGTCAATCCCATACTGTCAATCTATAAGAACATTCTATTAGATTGTGCAACGCCACTTGGCTAGGGGGGCTGGTTTCCAAAGAATATAATTAATAAAAAAAATGGTAACATACGCTGTCAAATTTATTAGTCAAATAACGATGATCAAAACATTAAGCAATTTCCTTGTAATTTCAGCTTTGGAGACCGACCATGTGTGAATGCTTGTTAACTATCCTGTCAAAAGATATTTGAGTTAGCCTTCCAGAAATCAGGTGTAAAAAAAGGGTGTAAATGAATAAATATTTAGGTGCTGTGCGAATAACCTGTGATATCCTCTAATATTACGAGTAAAAACATGAAAGTTTGTGATCATGGATATTTGTTACTCTTTTACTCAAAGTTACTAAATGGATTTTATTGAAACATTACAGCAATATAGGTCATACATCTATATAAAATATAGGTCACTTTAGATTTAGGCACGCGACCGAAGACAGGGAAAAAACTAGTCTATAATATATAAAGATATTTAAATAAGACTGGTTTTCCCGAATGCACAGCACTTGATTCTTGTAAGTGTGTAAAAACCACACAGTAACTACATATTTTGTTTTTGTAGTTGTATAATATGGGAAGTTATAGTCCTGTAGGTACTTACCTACACAGGGTGAGTTAGGAAAACGTTTTGAAACCGTTTTTCGTAGGTTGGGACTAAATAAATGTGTGAATTGTGTCCCACAATGTTAGTTTTATATTTTTCACAGGATTCATAATGTTTAAAAAATAATAACTATATATTTTCATTTCATGATAATAAAAAATTTTAAAAGAAAAATCTCAAAAAACATATTTTTTGAGATTTTTTATGGAATTGTATCAAGAATCACCAGCATAACCACCTACCTACTCGTATCTTCGTTTTGGAAGCGTTTCCTTAACACCCTGTGTAAAAACACTATGTCCTTATGGTGCAGTTGTGAAAGTAGATAGGAATTTATCTCATGTTACTAGAGTTACATGTTACTTACTTTTTATATATAATAATATTATCTTATAGTCTTGCTATCCAGCGTGGTAATGCCGCCTGCTTGCTGGGTACTATGCCGCCTCGAGGAGACGCGCTCGATGATTTTTTTTATATTTAAGTTTGACATGCCAATAATTGTACTGTACCTACCTATAATTGTAATTACGCAGGAATTTTATGATTAATTAATATAAAATTTAGGTCAAGTTCAATATATATATAGATACCTTTGAAGTAATATTGAGAATGATTCACTAAACAGTAAAATATTTTCTTATCGATCTCTTTTCTGACTTCCAAAGACAGAAAGCACTTTAGAAAATTTTATATAGACTACCTTAACCGTCCGGTGTTCGTTTTTAACATGCAACAACGCCTAGGTCAAAAAAGCAATCTACGGTCAACATTTCAAGATTCTATCTGCAGTAGTTTCAGCTAATGCGTTGATGAGTCAGTCAGTCAATTAGGTTTTCTGTATTTATATAATAGTACAGAGTAGCTATAGATAAAGAGATATAACAATTATATATTATCTATATAAGTAATTATTATAAAATTTATTTCATACATATTAATTTTTAAGACCTGTTATACCTACTACTAGACGTGTACGTGTCAAAATATACGACTGTGATTTCCTCAAACATTCCTCATTATTTTTTACTTCCTCAAACGTGGAACAATTTTCCGGAACCCTTGAAATGAGCGAACACCTCTTAGACCTAAATTTCGGCCTCGGTCTAGTGGTCGGCTTATGCGGTCCATATTTGACCCATTATTCCCGTGAGTGGGTTCAGTATTGTTCCGGGTATTATGGTCTGCCTGGCACGTACAATAGAATATAGTACAGGTACTAATATAATGAGGTCAACTGAAAAATTAATAATGTATAATGAATAGTTTGGATTGCGCCATAATCAGCTTATTAATTATTGATCATTTATTGATTTATTTAATTTATTTAAGTTAGAGCAGTGATAGCCCGGACGGTTTAAGAGCCGGCCGAAAATCAGTGAGGCTCGGGTTCGAATCCTGGCATGTACCAATGAGTTTTTCAAAAACTTACGTACATATTTATCACTAGCTTGACGGTGAAGGAAAAATCGTGAGGAAACCCGCAGGTCTCAGAATTAATTCTGAGACATGTGTAAACAGACCCGGTCCGGCGATGGGCTCACCACCTATCACGTTTAGGGGTCCAATGTATCTCGTGAAATGTGGGTATATCCAGTAAT
The DNA here is from genome assembly GCA_963855545.1 of Ethmia dodecea. Classification (NCBI taxonomy): domain Eukaryota; kingdom Metazoa; phylum Arthropoda; class Insecta; order Lepidoptera; family Depressariidae; genus Ethmia; species Ethmia dodecea. The sequence continues at coordinate 11,433,348 of OY979446.1, read as the reverse complement.
GGAATACCTCTGCCTACCCCCTCGGAGATAAAAAAGGCGTGAGATTATATTTATTTATTTATTTATACGTACATATTTATCACTAGCTCGACGGTGAAGGAAAACATCGTAAGGAAACCCGCAGGTCTCAGAATAATTCTGAGACATGTGTAAATAGACCCGGTCCGGCGATGGGCTCACCACCTATCACGTTTAGGGGTCCAATGTATCTTGTGAAATGTGGTTATATCCAGTAATGGAATACCTCTGCCTACTCCCTCGGGGATAAAAGGCGTGAAATTATATTATTATTATTATTAATTTCCTGTACTAAAATACTTGTACACATTTAGTTAAAGACGTTATGTACTAGGACTTAGTAGTTTATTATTTAGTGGAATTTATAGAAAAAAAAACAATGAGTAACATTAAATTAACTTCTTCTCCTCAACTATAGGTACATACCGAAGCTGTGGAGTCGCAATGACTTTCAATAAGAGGACTTTTATAAGTTATATTTAATAAAAATTTTAGACTTTTAAATACTCCTGAAACTAATAATACAATCAACCATTTTAATTAACAAAAGGAACCTTGAATTCGTCGGAGCAGATTTAAGTTTCTAACAGCGGAGTTCAGCTCTAAAAGTCACCAAAAATACACTTCAGTTTAAATAGAGTTTGTAACAGCTAACCTAATAAAGAGGATCAATGGTAAGAAAGTTTAACCTGTAATTTAGATCTGAAGAAACTGGGTACTTGTGAAGGGAACCACTAACGAAACTCTAACAAGTCTAAAGTTTGGTCGGTAAAATATAATGGTTACGTCGGTCGGTACAGTACGCTCCATATTAAATTCCTGAACTCTCGTTAGCATTTTTGACTTATAATCATTCAAAACGGTCATGTTGACTAACATAGTTACTATGAACTCAGTTAGCTAACGATATAATAACATTTTTAATAGTTTTACATTAAAAAAATAAGTTATGTCGAACTATTTCCTTAGATTGATTTATGTAGTGATATCTACCTGGTTTCTTTAGCTCATACTATTTAATCTATTATATTTTTTTATAAAATAAAGAAGAAGATTAAAGATAAGATGAATCAATAAAAAAATGTAGCAAAATGTTCCTCCGTGTTTGTTCTTGTATCATTCACTGAGAATGACACATCCACTTTTTTTTCTCCGATTCAATGAAACAGGCCAAGACCCTTTGTGATACTTAACTGTGTAAGTGAATCCAAAAAGTAGAGAAACTGCGCAAAAATCAAATAAAATATTTATGCTAGGGGGAGGGCTTGCTTAGTTTATATTCACAAACAAAAATGTTTTTCTCCGCAACAACTCAAAGAGTAGAACTTTAGTTACTTAGCAACATTTTTTGGGAGTAAACTGTACATTATTAAGGACATCCCAGAGAAAGTTTGTGAGGCTTCTACGATCGCAAACCATTTTAAGTTACGTGAGACTCGATTTGACTATACAATTATTTATCAAAGCTAGATTACGCTCATGATTTGTTGTATACCATTTTTTCTAAACTAGCGACCCCCCTTTACTTCGCTTCAATTTACCTATATACGTACATCGTCATTTTAAATTAATTACAAATATTGAAAGGGTAGATCAACAAATTTACAAGAATCTAATTTCGGCGCCTATTTATATTTTCGGCAACTTTTTTTTCCCTACAAATTTGGAAGATTTCCAATTCATAATATTAGTTACTTTTTTAGACTCTCCGTCCGTTTTTTTTAACCCTACATTACCACAGTAACCAGAACTGGTATATTATATTATTTTAGGTACGTAAATTGATTTACATAAATGTCGATCCTAAGTCAACAAGTCTGCGTGGTTACAAAATTTTAGGTTTTTCCAGCAGCAAATTGAATAAATCTTTTTCAATGTTTTACTGGTTCATTTTTTATAACTTTTTTCAAACCTTCTTTTTACGTTCATACTGAGGTATTGTTTATATAGGTATTGGAAATATAGGATATTAGCATAATATAAAATTAATTAGAAATTTGCCAAATATACTGGTACGTCATTTAAATAATTCTCTTTGACATAGTTGAGGTGTATTTTGTAAGCTTCATCCCTCCCAAATTGTTTAGAAGATTTTCGTTGTTGTGCATTTATTATTATTTATTTCCCTCCCCTCCCGGTTCCCTGCAAAACTGTATAAGATAGTTTGTCTGCAGTTAATAATACTTGATAATAATACAATCAAGCTATTCAGAAATTGGCTCTAAAATACGTTTTTAAGTAATATTTTATAGTTACTTTTGTTATGCGTATTATAGTAAAGAGTTATTGTATTTATTTGTAATCTATGTTAATTAACTGTAATAACACTTATTTTTTTAATAACTCATTATTTCTAGTTTGTAGTGTACATACCTACTTACAAAAAAACATGGATTGGTCAAGGCATGATAAAAAAATATTTTTTTTAGAGACTCACCAAGATTATCGGCTCGGTACAGCGGGAATATAGCTATCCACAGCACTATTAGGAGCCCAGGTGTTCGGGACATAATGGCGTCTCCACCCCCCTCCTCACTCGAACATCAGTCCACATACATCACTTAACACCATGCATCTTCTAAGCATCGAGTTGTCGAAGTTCCTTTCAAAGTTGTAAAGGAAACTCTTCATGTGGGATTCGGAAGTAAGAATGGTTCCTGCAACAAAAAACAACAAAGTTATGTGACGTAATTTTAAGTTTCATTTTGATGCACGTGGCTTCTACGTACATCTGTCATTACCTACCGTCAGCGTCTTTAGGCCAAACGCTGCCGCGTACTAAATCTACACTAATATGCATTATGAAGAGGAAAATATTGTTTTTGTTGGCTCTGAAACTACTGGATTGGTTTTGAAAATTATTTATATTTTTTTCTTTACTTTAACTTTCCCACGGGAACGGCTACATCAAATAAAGACGATTCGAATTATAAATAGGTAATAAAACCCTTTAAAGGAGAGTAAACTAACTTACTAAGTAATTGATTGCATGTCATTCAAGCTTTAATACTACGGTTTTGGAACGAAATTGAATGAAATGGTTGAAGTTTAATAATTATCTGATCAATAATCTTGGTCTGTAAACATGAAAAGAAAGGCTCGGTTATCTTAAGTAGGTACATATAACCATTAGAAGGCTGATAACCTTCATTGAAAGTTTACAAAGTTAATTACACATGTTGTTACAGACTTTGGGAACTTGTGTTGACTAAGTTACACTTGCTAAAGTAAACTTCAATGCAGGTGAAGCTGCATTAGTTACTTTGACTAGATTGAACGGAAAGTCAAACCACGAGCAAGTTTTCAAGTAGAAGGGGTGCCGAAGTTAGGGATTACCGACGCTTTCGAATATGCGACACTGAAGTATCTACTCTTAGATAAGAAGAGTTAAGTCTTGTTAAAAACTACTAATATTTTCTTCAATAAACGATCTTCAATAACATTAGTTCACATGGATAAAAAATTGATGATAATATAATTGATTAAAAAGCAATAATATATATATCTAAAGCGAGAAACTGATCTTTCAAAGCACATAAGGAACCAGTAGTGCCTGAAATTTTAAATATACGAACCATATGAATAAAAGAACCAACAAATGAATTTGAAAATATTTCAGGGAAAACGGGATACAAGTTTCTAGCACCACTGGGCACATGCTAATATTTCATTTATAAAATAGGGAATCAGTTTCAGTCAGATCACCTAAGAGTCAGACAGCACAAGGTCGTTGGGGAACATTGTATAAAAAACATAATACTACACCGAAACTTTACATTCCTCGAAAATAGTAAGTATATATTATACCTAATTGAAATTCTGTTGACGATCCAAAATTATTGTACCATGGAAATAGACGACACAGAAGCCAATTCCAAAGGTTACGAGCTATCTAGTAATCCTGTTAAGACAAAAAGTGGGTCAATTGGTTCTCCTTGCGTTTCAGAACCGCTACATCTGAATTTGATCAAACGTGGTAACTTTGAATTCAAAGCTCGAATAATCACGGACTAGGTAATTTTGCGGAGCCATATTACCTAAAGCTGGTAGAACTTCTATCTTCTTGATTGATTAATCAATTATTCTTGTGGACCAATAACTAGTAACAATTAGTGCAAGTGATAGCTTTACGGTTAAAGAGTCTGCTTCACATGATGATAATCAGTGAGGCTCGGGTTCGAATCACGGCATGTACCAATGAGTTTTTCAAAAAACTTACATACATATTTATCACTACCTCTACGGCGATGGGCTCACCACCTATCACGTTTAGGGGTCCAAAGAATATCTCGTGAAAAGTGGGTATATCCAGAAATGGAATAGGTACTTCGATATCTGCCTAACCTCTTGGGGATTATTTAAATTTAATTAATTTAAATTAGTATCATCAGTGCGAGTCAAACGTGGTGTAGCAAAAAAAAAGGTTTGACCAATAGTAAGCGTCCGTTAAAATAACAATCAGGTGCCCGAAATCATCATCATCATCAACCCGTAACAGCCCATGTGAGCTAAGGGTCTTTTCTCACGATTGTTAGAGGTAATAACTTGAACATATGGTAAACCTATCATCATTTCATTTATTAAATACTAGCGACCAGCCCCAGCTTTGCACGGGTGCAATGCCAGCACTAAAACCTTTCTCTTGAATCACCCTATCTACAAAAAAAAACCGCATCAAAATCCGTTGCGTATTTTTAAAGATTTAAGCATACAAAGGGACATAGGGATATATGGACATAGGGATACAGACAACATCGATTTTTAAAATAATCGATTATTTTTTTGAAATAATCGATTTTTAATAATCGATTTCTTAAATAAAAATAATCGATTTTTAATTAATCGATTATAGGAATTATGCGTTTTAATCGATTTTTTATAAACAGCGTCATCTATGCGGTGGATGAACCTTATCGTTGTCGTTAAGCTTTTTTACATAACGTTTCATTTTATTTTAATACTACGAGTACTCTTATTTTTTATTATTTTTCGTCTTTTGACTGTTTAAACTTAAAAAATAAAGAAAGATTTGTTTTTTATTTTAGTTTTTGAGACCATAACGTAGTCATTTAGATTTTTTGATTCTCATTTTAAGTATTTTATTTTAATAGGTACTAGGGAAATGTAAAAGTGGACTGGACATTAGTGACACAAATTATTTTTTTGTTTAAATTTGAAGATTATCGAAATTTTATTTTGCTATTTCTTTATTCATATTATTTTATTTCATTTTTAATCTGTTAAAATGGTAATATGAATCTCTTAGGATTTTATTATTAAAATATGAAAAGCATATTATAGGTATAGATTTTTAAATATGTATTAGAAAAAAATCGATTTTTTAGAATAATCGATTATTTTCAATAATAATCGATTTTTAAAAAATCGATTAATTTTTAAGAAAGAAAAATCGATTTTTATTTAATCGATTATTTTCCTTTAATCTTACATCCCTAGTAAAGAGGAAAGATTCTTTAGTACGTTTGTTTGTAGTGAATAAGCTTCTTAACTACTTGGACCGGAATGGATATAATTTTCGTCGTGTTGGTCGTGTCTATTTGTAGGACTTAGGGCTGATTTTTCAATCGTCAGATAAATCTTATCCTGAGAATATGTTGATGCTGTCACTGTCTGACACAATAGAAAGAAGAAGGGACAGGTGATGTTTATTCTTCAGATAACTTTTAACTGACTATTGAAAAATCAGCCCTTGTTCTCTTGAATTACGTATCAAATTATGAAAATTCTTTTACTCTTACTTCATAATAGGTTCTTGACTTACTTCTATTGTAGCATAATGTAGGCTATGTTTTAACATTGACGCGGGTGAAACAGGTTACATTCCAGATTATAATTAATCAAGTTCCGCCATATATCGTGACGGCCCCGAAAAGGAAATTAGCGAAGAATTCCGAATGCCGAGAAAAGGGTACGTTTTCCTTAGAACTTATAAACAAGGAAAACTCCGACCATCGCCTTTATTCTGCACTAGTTAGCTTTCTTTCCTATTTTTGGGAAGTCCACTACCGAAGCAAAATCTGGAAAACAACACCGATAACAAGGAAAAAAATATCTCGAATATCCTTTGTTTCGCTCCTTAAAGGGATTTTATTGATTTCATTGCTTTTAGAAACAGAATGCGTGATAAAATATGTATTTGAAAATGTTTTGTTGACTCGTACTACGCGTTAGGCGTCAATCATGCTCACGTTTTTGTAACACTCAGAAATTATGTTAGACATAACAAGTTTTATTCGATACAAAATATACACGTACCTATACATTATTACAAATTGAAAAAAATTAAAAAGCTTAACAGCTCAATTATATTTTCAATACTTTGTATTTCAATGAAGAAACGAGAATATAAAAAAAAAGCTTAACACAATAAAATAGCGATAACATTTTAAAAACAAAACAACACCGAATTTAGCTACGAATATACTATACAACGTGAGCAGCAAGACAAAAATAAAAATCATATTGTATTTTATATTTTCGCAAAATAAAAAGGATTTAAATAGACAGAGACGTGACGTGTATCTGTAAAAAGTAAAAACATGTAAATTTACAGAAAAATGTTACATGAATTATTTTGGGTTTTACTTGGACTTGTCTTATTGCTACGTAGGTCTTCCAAATTCATGTGTCGTTTTCTGTCAAAATGATAGTTCTTATACGTAAATCTATATACTTAGAAAAATTTATACTTATACCTGCCTCATTTATTACAGAGACAATTTAAATAGGGATCCAGAGTATTTAAGATAAGTGATAACAGCTTGACATAAGTTTCATTTAATAGAAGAGACAATGCAGAAGTACGGATACTAAATAGGGATTTATTTCTAATATGGATTCCTTAGTTATCTCTAGACGCACGAGTAGAGTACAGTCGAGCAGTAAATCTTTTGTCCCCTCCCACTGCAATGTAGGGTGTCTCAGAAATAAAACAAACGGAATTTTCAGTCGCCATTCTTTGATGAAAGAAGTCATTTATTGTAACATTAAACCGTCTCAACGAATATAAAACGTGGCTGCGGCCGCGATTGCCTTCATTTATTCTAAGAAGTATTAAAACGAAAAAACACGTCGTGTTCTTTATCCTTAGAGGGAAATTAATGTTCTCTTCCTTAAGGAAACACTGATTTTGTTTCTCCGCTTCTACAGTTCTAATTGCCGCCGCAATTTCGTCGAATTACCTGATTTTTCTTTACGATTCCTATTATTAAAAGGTTCTTTTTATAAAATGTGTAGGTAACAAGCATAAAGACGAAAATATTCATTTAATTAAATTTATTAATTGGTTTCTACATGTATACGAATTTAAGAAACAATTACGAATATACGAGTACATTTCAACAAGAACAGATTTGGCATCGTATAAATAGCTGTTTACTTAAATTTATGCATCTATTTTGAAATATCAGACATAGTGGTATAGATTTATTTTAGGTGAAGTATTTATTTGTAAATTAAAATTTCAAGAAGCGTGTGCCACCGCATACCTACTTATGCTCTTACTCCTTGTAAAACCTTTGTACATTTTATACATACCTATCTACTAATTGGTGTTGAAAGTGTAATGAACCCTTATTTGTATCGCTGTTTCCCACAATTGTCTCAGTATTTTAACGGCAACTTTACTATTAATTCTTTACGTCCGCCAAAATAATCTACATAGTTTTGAAATCTGGCCGTATTCCAACGCAATTTAAGCCGGCATAAAGGGCAATTATGTAAGTTATTAGCAGTGAATACATTGACCAACGGCGTTATGACCCGTTTAATTAACATTTTGATTTATTTTTTGTTTAATTAATGCGATAATTCGCTTTGCTGATGTTTTGTGAGGGAGCTATGTCAATATCGGTAGGTAGTAATATCGTTCTGTTTCATCACTGCGGTATGTAGACAAATGTTAAAGGATATGTAAATAAAATTACGCGGACGCGTGTTTTAACATTTCATTCTTGCCCATAGCATTATTGACTCTATAACTGATAAATAGATGAATGCCGAATGCACGCACGAAAAATTGACACGTCTGTGCCGAACGTGCAAGCGAGAGCACGGAACAAGCGATAGAGAGGCACGATCGGCCTAAGCGTTCGGCTTGTGATGAATCTATCTCTCTTCCACCCCAGTATGCATTTTTTTATAGGAGAGAAGTGGGCAAATTAGCAGACGGGTCACCTGATGGTAAGTACCGTCTGTTATAAATATACTTGTAGACATCGAAATCCAGTGAACTTAGTAAGCAAGAAGATAAAGGCCTATAGTAATATCATAAACATGATATTTTTAAAAGTTTATGGGTGATATAGATTGATGGATGATGCTGATGTTCACTTGTCTTTATTATTAACAAAATTCTGTAAGTTTTGTTACTTTTAACAGCTCTACGCACAATGACCAATACGCAAAATGACAACACATTGCTGAAATTTGGCTGGTATGTAGCAACTTTTTTTGAGGAAGGAAATGTTTTTTTTTAAAACAAGTATTGCTTTGAAATTCTTTTAAAATTCTGTACTCAGCATCTCCAAGAATTTTTTAAAATCTGCTTGCAAAGGGGACTTACACAGATTTAAGGTTCTGAAAATAAAAACGGTGTTCAATTTATTTTTAAAGCCCGTGTAAAATGCATATTACACTGGCTTAAAATTAAAGTCAACAAAATATTTTTGTAAACTTCATTTTACGATTCATTCTCTTTCATTTACGACATATTACAGAAAGACCTAGCTACATTGTCATTGTGTTCCGATATAGTCACTACATAGTATAAAACAAAGTCGCTTCCCGCTGTCTGTCTCTCCCTTTGTATGCTTAGGTCTTTAAAACTACACAACGGATTTTGATGCTTTTTTTTAATAAATAGAGTGATTCAAGAAGAAGGTTTATATGTATATAATACATCAGCATTGTACCCGTGCGAAGCCGGGACGGTTCGCTAGTATAAGTATAAGATCAGTTTCAAAGCCACGGGAAAAGGCTTAGTTTAAAGTGCTGAGGTAGCCAACCTTCGGCCTTATTTTCTGATCCAACATAATGGGTACTACCCTGTCCTCTGAGTGGCGGAGCAATTTATTATGGTTAGTGATCGGTTGATCACTGCTATAGATAAGTTAACGGACAGAGCGGTACCTCATATATTAATAGGCGAAATTAATCTAAGTATCTTAGATAATCTCGACGGGCCTATTGGCTCAGTTGGTAGTGACCCTGCCTTCTGAGTCGGAGGTAGCGGGTTCGATCCCCGCTCGGGGCCAACATTTGTGTGCATGAACATGTCTGTTGGCTTCGTGTCTGGTCGTTTAATATTTATCTAAGTATGTTTATCAGTTGTTTAGTACCTACCCATATTACAGGCTCTGCCTAGTTTGAGACTGAATAACCGTGTTTGAATTGTGTCCCACAATTTATTTATTATTATTATTATAATTACTTAGTAGTTGGATAGATAAACTGCTTTTGTAAGGTTATTTCATTTCTGTAAAAAAATAGCTTAGAGATTTTGTTTAACGTCTTTTTTTAACGTTCTTGTTCTGATTCTAATTAAAGATAACATAATTAAGAAAAATAATATACTCGTAATAGCTAAACAGTCAAGGCATACGTTGTTACCAAATCCGCAGACTCAAGAATAAGGTATTCCCTTCACCACTTCTCACAAAACAGTATGTGAAAGCGGTGATTTTCTTAATCGCAAACGAACAAGAGCGTGCACAATACACATAAATGTTGCGCGGTTTCACCCGCGTCGTTCGTCGTCGTCGGTCGTCGTCGTTAGAGATGAAATACGGGAATAATATATAGTTATTCCCGTATTGTCACGGGAAACCTATGTTACTCAGAGATATCGTAGCTTTCCATTGGTAAAATAATGTTTCAAATCGGTCCAGTAGTTTTTGAGTGTATTCGTTACAAACATACAAAAATACAAATTTTTCCTTTTTATAATATTAGTATAGATGTTCTTTGGCAACCAGGATCTCAGGGTCTTAAATTATAAGCAATTTAAATTTGAGTCTCTGGTTCATAGTTTGTAGCTTCTAAGATTTAAAAGCGAAGTAGGCAGAATAATCTATAATAATCTAGCTCATTAAAATACATATAGTAAAAGACAAAGAGATTAAAATATAATAGGACATAGAGGGGGCATTGAGAATATTTTCATACAAAACTTTGAAGCATGTTTAAAGCTCAAGCGTCATGTCAGTTAGTATGAACGCGAGCTGTCATTCGGTCGAAATTGTACTAGACTTATTCCACTTGGAATAACTTTTGGCTTCAAATTTTCCTCGCCTTGTCTTGGCGATATGCCCTATTATATTTTAATCTCTTTGGTAAGAGAGTATATAAAAATTCAAAAATACAAATCTTTCCTCTTTATTATATTAGTGTAGATGTAGATAATATAGGTACCTACATACAAACGTACATGATTCGAAGCGCATCTGCCTTTTCAGTTCTATCGTAGTAAATAATGGTGACTGAAGCCCTTTAGGTATAAACCTCTGAGAATACGCTATCTCGACACAAATTAATGAATTTCAAGCACAAAGGATTGGTCTAGGAAGTAACGTAATCCCCTTTCCTTGGTTCAGACTAGAAATATCTCTAAAAACTTTGATAAATGTACTGTATAATCCCTGCTTTCTGTGAGAGTAATGTACTGGAACATACTTAAATAATACCTTTTTAACCCAACTGTGCAGGCGGTTAATGTTTTTCGGGTGCATGCAAGTATTAGCTGTTGCCTGCGGTTGTGTCCACAATTACGCACAATACGAAATAGGCGTGAGATTATGTATGTATGATTACTTATATTCTTGTCTTATGAAATTACATGGGTTCTTTATCGGAATAAAACTCCTACATGTAAATATACCTACAAGTTATATTTGGCTTTCAGGTTTCAGTTTTAGATATCCTTTACATAAAGGATAGCTGAAACTGAAACGCCAAACCAAATGGCTAAGGATCTTTTGATTAGGTTTCTTGCCATTCAAAAGCTGTATTTTTACTTTAATTATTGGACTACATAAAAAGAAAAAATAAAACTGAAATTCGGGACTTCGAAAAAAATATATTGAATATCAAATTATGAAGTGTAAATAAACGTTGTATTCGTTATCATTTATGTTGGTATAATGTACGAGTATATAGTATTTATTGATATAAACTGTATCACAAACAAAGTTTTCAATTTCGTTTCTGATTTTCCTTGTTTAAATTAGCCGAGCAATGTACAGGGTACACAACTCTACAAAAACACTCCAGAACAAGAATTTCAAACTCAATTACCTTCGGTTTGGGCCGGGATGCCAAAAGACTCACCAACCTATGAGAGGCATTTATTTCGTTACAAAATCTTTTATTTGAACTTAGTTCATACTGAAAATCAATTATGGTTTTTTTTTAATACTAGTAGTACAGTGATAATTATCTCTAACTAGCTGTTCCGAGCGGTTTCACCCGCGTAGTTCGCGTTCCCGTGAGAATACGGGAACAATATACGTATTCCGTATAGCCTATGTTATTCAGTAATGACGTAGCTTTTCATTAGTGAAAGAATTTTTTAAATCGGTCCAGTAGTTTTTGACATTATTCGTTACAAAAATACAAAACTTAATAAAATTGGCCTGTTGGCTCAGTTGGTAGTGACCCTGTCTGAGTCGAATCGATCCCCGCTTGGGGCCAATATTTGTGTGCATAAACATGTCTGTTAGCTTCATGTCTGGTCATTTAATATTTATTTTTGTATTTTTATCAGTTGTTTAGTACCTATAGTACAGGCTCTGCCTAGCTTGGGATTATATGACTGTGTGTGAATTGTGTCCCACAATTTATGTGTAGAAGTGTAGATTAGTATAAAACAAAGACTCTATCAACGTCTCTCTGTTTTAGCAACGAGCAAAGTCAAATCATTGTCTATACTATACTTGACATTGCATTCAAGAGTTGGTCTCTTCATTTCCTTTTGGATAAAAAGGTCTACTACAACGAAAACGTAATACAAACCTTATTACAAGGTAACAATAAGTCTAGTGTAAACGTCTGAACGACAGTACGCGTTCGTATATATATGTACATTATTCAAAAATATTTCCAATATGCCCTAGTATATTTAAGTGTCTTTGACAATGGGTTTTCATACGATTTTCGCTATCATTTACATATTTTTTCGGAATGTTTATATTATATAAGACATTGCCCCCGTGCGAAGCTGGGCAGAGCTCTATAATTGTCAACTCAATATAATATTAAGGTCATATTCTCCCAAAATTTTGCTACACGAGCCACCACCAGAATGGCGTGTTCAACCTGGCAAAAATGAATAGAGATAGACTGTCCAAAACATTTTCGAAATGTCATGGATAAAAAAATAGGTACCCATGTATCGCTCACAATAGAACCATTTTATTATTTTGTTAGGTTATGTACGAGTACGTCATCTTTATATTAAATTTAGATAATGTATTTTTAAGCACATGACATGAGTCAGCTGTTCGATGTGTGAGTGCATACACGGCCAAAAAAGGCGGAAAAAAAATGTTCTCTCATCGAAGTTCTCATAAATGTTTATTTGTAAGACATATCAACATAACAGACAGCATACGCTAACAGTTCAGTAAAATATAATACCTATACCATGAGTGCAATCTAGTTGCTGTGACATTTCGTTTTAAATTTTAGGGACGTCATATTCATTCTTGGCGATTGAAAGAAATAATAATTTAGGTAAACTTCATAGCTAAGCTCTCTGAAGGCCCGTGAAATGCTTATTTCTTATATTAGTATAAGTATTTCATCTAACAAATTCCAGTAATGTACTTGAAAAAACCGGTAGGTAAAGAAAGAATAAAAAAAAACAAAGTGAAAAAGATTTATCCCATAATAATTCGTCTGAAAATTTGAAAAAAAAAAACTATCTAGGCGGTAAATAGAATTCCATATAGTTAGAGTACCTACCGGAAAAAATTGGGCTGATAAAAAAAATAAAATGGCAAAGATTAAATCTAGTAAAACAAAATTAATTTTCGTCAGAATATTCGAAAAAAGTAACTCGCTGACAATGCCTAAAATCCAATTTAACATTTATAATCCCAAAAAGTGTAGCCAACTTACGTTTCACTCCAAATCCGCACAAAGCCCACAAACAATCCTTAACTCGTCCGAACTCATCCGAAATTTAACATCGGCGAAATGAATTCAAACTCTCTAAAACTGAACACCGTAAAACTCGCATCTTAATAAGCAAATTGAGTTACAATTACAACTCCACGGCTGAGAAGTGTTCACTTCGTTATAACACACGACACGTGCGTTAACGTAGTTTAACGCACTTACGTAGCTACGTACTCCGTGTTAATGCTACGTGCGTTGTAACGCAGAACAGGCGGCTGCGGCGGCGCGAGGGTGACTGCCGTCCCCACTGAGATGCGATTCAGAATACAGCTTTCAGTATCGCCCGCCCTGCGCGGATAGGCGCTAATTTTAGCTCAGTCGCTCATGGCGATAGTTCGCAGCTTTCGATGTTTACTTATTTGTATTGGTTCGTACTCGTAGTTTCTGGATTCAATAAAAAAGTAACGGTAAATTACCTATATTAACTTGCTATAGTTTTTTCGGATATAAATTTTAAAAATCGAATGAAATTGGACCACTACAAAAGGGTGAGATACTAAATAGATGGTCTAAAATGTAAACTTAGTAGTAAACAAATATGTGGTAGACCAATTATATGATACAATATATCATATATTTTTTATGGGTAGGTAGGTATATCGATATTCAAAGAGTAATTGATTTTTGTTTTTTAATTTGTAGGTACACCTATATTTGGTCTATAATAATTATTATTTTATTTCGAACAAGTTTATCCATATGTGTTAGTTATAACACATTTAATATTATCTAGGGTACTGTCCTAAATATATCTTACCAAAATAATATAATAAAATACCTATGTTCAATAATACAAAATACATTATATTTTGAGCATCCATCATTCCGCATAATTATAAGACACGGATTTTTAAAAGAAAAAAGAAGGACTCTCACAGCTACTAATATCAACGAGCGTTGTCACGCAATATATATTTGTGATGGATTCATTATTTTCATAAAAAAATAAACACCATTTCTGATTATTCTCGCAACACAACTCCAGCAACATCATATTATACCAACACCACCCGCGATTTAATTCGCGTCATTAAAATAGGCTATCCTACTCGGGAATAATCTATCTCTCTATCGATTACTGAATTTTCTGAATCGCATCCGTGGTTCCAGAAATTACCTCCTACAAACATACACACAAATATTCATAAATATACTAAAGACGTACTTCACTGACTAACTGACCTATCAACGCAGACGATATCCGTACTTTCCTACACTTACGTAGTTTTTCGTTTGGTGTAGTGTAGTTTGGCTGTTATCATGATTTTGTAACAATGGTAGAGGTCGCTTGCTGTGTTTTCCTGTGAATCACTCTGGTAGACGGTGGAGTGGGCCGGCAGAGGCCGATTTTTGTGATTTTTAAAATCATCTGAGACATAGAAAATAGTGTTTAAAATTCTGAAAAAAAGATATATATAACTTAAGGACATACTCTAGTCAAAGTCGCATTCGGTTATACGATTTGATGAACTTCACTCGATAGAAAAAAATCTCAAAGTTACCCCTTTTTGTTTTGTTTTTTCTATGTCATGACTGAACTACTGATATTTTAAATTTATTTTTTGTACTAGATTAAAGATATGAAATATTTCTAGACAAATTCGCAGAGTTTGACTTTATAAAATGATTTTTATAATCACTATGTTGAAAAAACTACAAAATGCACGAGCGCGGTGGCTTAGCTGGCGTGTTCAGTCGCGCGCTGGCGCTTACGGATGACGGACCTGTGTCAATTTTTTCCGTGACAATTTTTTGCACCAATCAATCAGTTTTGACGAATTGATATATTTGTTGCAAGTTATCCATAATGGGTAATAAACAACGAAAGCGAAAAAAGGCGTTTACCACTATAAAATTAATAAATAAAAAGAATTAACTCAAAATATATGTGAAGAAGTAAGTAAATGTTTAATTTGTTATGTCATTTTCGACTTTGACACAATCACATTAAATTTCATTTTACTTCAATCTCATTTATGAATTCATAAAAAGATCATGCCATAGTATAAGAATATCAGTAGGTATAATTCAACTGAAATTAGGCAAGTAATCAAATAAATCGGAATATGAAGGTGGGTAAGGCCGTCAATTTTTTAAATCTGAAATAAGTATTGCATACATGTGTAAATCGCGTAAAAATGCAAT
This sequence comes from Ethmia dodecea, assembly GCA_963855545.1. Lineage (NCBI taxonomy): Eukaryota > Metazoa > Arthropoda > Insecta > Lepidoptera > Depressariidae > Ethmia > Ethmia dodecea. The sequence goes on along the minus strand of OY979446.1, from coordinate 11,417,988 downwards.
ATTATGATGACATGGTGCTGATCTGATGATAGAGCTGGAAGGTGGCCATAGGAACTTCGCAATGAAACGACACAACCTCATCGAGTTTGGGCTTCATCGAATCGTCATGACTAATTTGGAATACTATTTTGAGCTAATACCGGAATATCTATCGCTGAACATAATTCCTCAAATTGAGAAAAGCCAATACCAGAAGCCACAATGCCAGTAATGGCAGCTGTATTAAGATTAACTTGGTCTTGATTGCATTCAAAACGAAATGTTTTAACATTAATGTTTTAAGTTGTTTTTAGGCACTTGTCTGACATGGCTGACGTGTCCGAAAACTCTGTCAGTAAATTTAATTCTGTCGATCCTGTCGACACTGTCAATCTTACGTAAGGATCACATTTGAAATGATAACATTTATCTTTACATTTTTATGTGTATTTTGTTAGTCTATTAACTTTTCACTATGCTAACATAAAAAAATATATAGGTAACTAATATTAATCTAAAATATGTAATACTTACTATATTTGTTCACTGTTTCAGAGATACTGAAGAGGCGGAAGACTCACTTATCGTAAAGTATGCATTCAAAGAAAATGAATTTCAACCTGTTTCGGGATGGCGAATTGTTGATATAAATTACATTTTACAGGAGTTACAAGAGAAAGCTCGTCACAAGGGTTTATTTAACTGCACCTTAGGAAAATTCCGTTTGATCAGTGAAAAACGACGAGGACTTTTATCAGTATTTCATTTTGAATGCAATATTTACAAAGAAATTTTGTTCGATTAACTCTGAAGACCTAAACGATAGAGATCAAGTTAATCTTAATACAGCCGCCACTACTGGCATTGTGGCTTCCGGTATTGGCTTTTCTCAATTTGAGGAATTATGTTCAGCAATGGATATTCCGGTATTCAGCTCAAAATACTATTCCAAATTAGAAGATGAATTATTTGAAAAATGGAAAAAGACGGCAAATTTTAATGCTTCTATGGAATCGAAGAAGCAGCTCAAGTGGAGAAGGATATCGCTATCGCAGAAGGCCGAACTAAGAACGGCTACCCTTTAATTGATGTTTACGTTGCTGGGTCATGGTGCGCTAGATCTTACGGCACCAACTTTTTCATCGCATTTCAATCTTTTTCGTCATCATGGATACGTTAAAAATTCGAGTAATTATGGAATATGAGTACCGTCGTGGCAGCAACGCGGCACAAGCGGCACGCAACATCAACGACGTTTACGAAGCTGACACTACAAACCAACGCACCACCTGTTATTGGTTTGCTCGCTTCTGTTCTGAAAATTTCGACCTGAAAAATAAACCTTGCGGTCTTCCGAAGACTTTGGTCGACAATGACGAATTAAAGGCGATTATGGAAGCTGATGATACACAATCTACGGCTGAATTAGCAGCAGATTTCGACGTTAGCGTCAAAACAATATTGGTCCATTTGCGTCAAATTGGCAAGGTAAAAAAGCTTGAAAAGGGTGCCGATCGCCAGCGCGAAGTACGCGTCGAGACGTGCCTTGCACTGCTCAACAGATACACAAATGAAGGAATTTTGAACCGCATTGTTACCTGCGATGAGAAATTTATTCTGTTTGATAACCGCTAGCGCTCAGCAAAATGGTTGGATCCAGGTTCGGCACCTAAACAATGCCCTAAACGAAAACTTAGAAAATAACCCTAGAAAAGTGATGAAGTGACCTGTTTGGTGGTCTAGCGCCGGTGTGATTCATCACAGCTTCTTACCAAACGGGGTGAGCATTACTGCAGATGTATACTGTGAAGAACTGAACACAAAGATGGAGAAGCAGGCACATCTCCAACCAGCTTTGGTCAATCGCTCGTCTCCGCTGCTCCTGCACGACAACGCGTGACCTCACACTGCACAGCAGACGGTCTCCAAGTTGCAAGAACTGGGGTTGGAAGCTCCCCGTCATCCGCCCTACTCACCAGACCTTGCGCCTACAGACTTCCAACTTTTTCAGAATTTGGATAACTTCTTGGTGGGAAAAAAAATTAATACCCGAGAGGCAGTAGGTACAAAATGCCTTTGAAGAATTTGTTGCCTCCCGTCCAGCTGATTTTTTAAGAAGGGCATCAATGAACTGCCACTACGTTGGCAAAAGATGCATTAATTGCATAGGTGATTGATTACTTCGATTAATACAAATAAAAATACATGAAAAAAATTTGTTTCAATTTTTTCATATAAAATGGCAATTTCATTGGTAAAGACCTAATATTTATGTCAAACAGAATTTTCGATTTTTGATTTTTGTCACCATGATGTATACACATAATAGTTATAATAATTACATAAACAAACAAAATAAAAACAGAGAAGTTACTTCATCTATTTACGTAACTCTAATTTATTACTATACCATAAACAAAGTTTGATAATATATAAAATGCATTTCTAAAGTCAAATAAAATTATCCTACTGCTAATTTCTATACTATGTCGCTGGCGGGGTCATGCGAGTTCACTGCCGATGCGTCCGATCTGACTATTTTGCGCGCGACCCGTGACAGCGCTAAATGCCTACTGCTGCAGGAATACCTGGCCTTAAAGGCATAGGGCTGAACATTAATAAAAAATATATGTACCAAACTCAAAAATCGATTTTTCTTTTTTTTAATGAATCGAATAATAAAAATCGATTATACGAAAAAACAATATCAATTAATATAAAAAAAAAATTTTTTTGGACCGATCGTTATGAAATTTGACAGGACGAAAGTTTACACCTTGGAAGGACAATTTTAATTTTATCTCGGAAAAGTACACCAGGATATAGACTATCCGTCTATAGTTCAAACGGACGGAGACGCGGTCAACAGCTAGTACTAAATAAATCCTCCAAAAACCCTTTGCAGGAATATTTGAACGTCTATACTCATGATTCAAATTGAATAGATTGTAGCAAGGCTATTCTAAATTTATAATATTACTGTCGGTTTTGCGCGGTTTCACCCGCGTAGTTCCCGTAGGTATACCTTAATAACGTATAGCCTATGTTATTCTGGGATCTTCTAGCTTTCCATTGGTGGAAGAATTTTTTAAATCGGTTTAGTACCTATTTATTGAGTTTATTCGTAACAAACACACGGACATACAAATCTTTCCTCTTTATAATATTAGGTTAAGTATATAGTATGAGTATACATATAGAATATTTAAAACAACTTAAATTGCAAATATCTTCCAAATCAATACGTGACGTCACGTGCGCTTATAATATCATCCCGATTATAATATGTCGCTCCTGAAAATAAATCCCCCGTAGATTAATTTAAACGACCCTCCAGTCAAATTTACATAATTGCAAACTTACGTATTCACCTTATATTTAAAACAAAAGTAGAATATGAGATGTGGGAGTCAGACTTCTGGGTAAAGGGGCTCTGTATGGTTCTGAGTTGTTCTTCATAAATAATAAATAAATTGTGGGGCACAATTCACACACGGGTATTCGGTCCCAAACTAAGCAGAGCCTGTACTATGGGTACTAAACAACTGATAAACTTACGTAAATAAATATGAAACACCCAGACACAACGCCAACAGACATGCTCATGCACACAAATGTTGGCTCCAGAAGGCAGGGTCACTCACTACCAACTGAGCAAACAGGCCCGTCAAATAAATACGAAAATTTTATGTGAATGTTTTTGTATTTACTAATTCAATACCTTAATGAGGAAATCCGCAGGTCCCAGAATTCTAAGGCACCGGTCCCAGAGTTCAAAACCTGTCACGTTTAGGAGTCCCAGAAGATATACTGGTAAAAAGCTTTTATTCACAGGAATGGAATACCTCCTCCGACCCCCTCGGGCGATAAGGTGTGAGCGTATATTATTGATTGTGTATGAATATTTTAATGGATCTTCTAAAAAACTTGTAGGTGTATTGCAAAGGTACCTAAAGATATTCAAGAATGTCTCACAAAAGCAATAGAAGTTCAGAGATGACGAAAATATTATTAAATACTCGTAGTTAGAAACTCAAATTGAAAACAGAAACATAAAATTTTATGACACTATTTTTCTGAAAATAATCTTGGGCAGGATGTCCAAGAAAATAGAGCAGTAAGGCGAATAATCTACTACAATACCTTTCGACATGAAGCTTCAATTTCAATCACCTAGCAAAGTCTGCATCTAAACTCTAAAATCTGACTTGACTGAATGATCTTAAGTGGGCAGATTTTAGGAAAATCTAGATTTTAACTAAATCTAATCGAATTATCAAATCCCTGTGATCATGTTATCAGCAAAGATCTAAATAGATAGATGTACCTTCACTGTAGTTTGAAAATGTTGCCAACATGAAATCTAACATTTGTTAACCAATTTTTCTAACAAACAATTTTGTGCCAGGAGATGAACATTATAGATTTTTGCGATGTATGAAATCACGAAGCTGCCTTATTTATTTATTTATTTATTGGTCAGAGTCAGTCAACTGACCAACTTGTTGTACAACTGTCAACTTATTTTGAGTTCGCTTACTTTTGAAATTTATAATTATACTTCCAATATACTTATTACTTACACTCTTATATACAAAGCGTAACAGAATAAGCGCAATTCCTCATACACCCCAATTAGTATATTAATATAAAAAAATATGATGCCTTTGTACTTTAGTTTTGTCTAACCAATTTTCTTAAATAAAGAGCAATAATAGTACGACTTCCATAGGTAGCTAAATTCAGCTATGCTAATTAATATTTCGGAAGTGTTTAACACATTAAAAATAGCTGAAATCGATTAAGTAGTCGATACTAAACAAACTAATTTCAGGAATTGTGCTTATTCTGTTACATCACTACATAGTATAAAACAAAGTCGCTTTCTCTGCCCCTATATCCCTATGTCCCTATGTATGCTTCAATCTTTAAAACTACGCAACGGATTTTGATACGGTTTTTTTAATAGATAGAGTGATTCAAGAGGAAGGTTTTAGTATAAGCATTGCACCCATGCGAAGTCGGGGCGGGTCGCTAGTATTGTATAAATGGAAGGTACTGCGAATTCACATGACGTCTCTAATTTGAGTACCCTTTATGCCATACCGAGTCGCACCCGCATTTACTCTTTCGGAAAATTAAAAAGCATTTCAGTTGAGCGACCGGAAATTAATTTTGCGCACACAATCGTATAATGGATTCTCATTAATTAGCTAGCATGTTAACAAGGGATCGTGCATTTGAAGCTTTATTAGGTTAATTTCGACTGTTGGTATCAATGCAATCCATTAATTTTTTTCTGCTTATTGGCATTTACACCTATAGTAGTCTATATGTATCTATACTTACTAATATTATAAAGAGGAAAGATTTGAATTTTTGTATGTTTGTGTAATTGTTTAAAAATTCTTTCACTAATGGAAAGCCACAATATCCCTGAGTCACATAGGCTATATTTTATCGCTGTCTTCCCACGGGAACGGGAATTACTCTGGTGAAACCGCGCAAAACCACTAGTTTGTTATAATTAGGAACTAGCTAACGTCAACAAATGATTTCGAAGTCCCCATTTTATGATTGCTACTAACTTTTAAAACACGTTTGATATACGACATGTAAGCACTAAGAAGAGATTTTTGGAAATTCCCACAGTAACGGGGAAAAACAGGGTCTGCTCGGGCAACTCTGCTGGACACCCCCTAGTCTACCTTCATAGTAGGTACCTAAATTTGCAGGTGCAATAAAATCAAACCATCTGCAACGAACAACTAGATGATTGAAACTTAGTGGCTTCCAATGCTGCATAATTCCGTAACAAACAAACATCTAAACATGCAAACTTGAGCTTTTCGTATGCTCCTGGTAATTTACTGAAATTAATCCATGAAGAAAGTAAGTTTTTCATTAATAATTATTTCACCAATGGAAAGCTTACATTTCTCGGAGTAACTGTGATGTGCTATGATTTTCCCACGGGATCGGGACTTACGCGGGTGAAAACAGCTAGTTTCCCAGTATTCCGTACCCAAAGGGTAAAATGGGACCCTATTACTAAGACTCCGCTGTCCGTCCGTCTGTCTGTCTGCCACCAGGCTTTATCTCATGAACCGTGATAGTTAGACAGTTACAATTTTCACTAATGATGTATTTCTGTTGCTGCTATAACAACAAATACTAGAAAAACAGAATAAAATAAATCTTGAACGGGGCTCCCATACAACAAACTTGATTTACCGTTTTTATAGATAATGGTACGGAACCCTTCGTGCGAGAGCCCGACTCGCACTTGGCCGGTTTTTATATTCAATCACCTCTTATAATTACATGCTGTTTGCAAAAGCACCTACAAATTACACTTACTATAAGGTATTCTGTGAGTTGTGACAAAACCAACAAATTTATTTTTCACGGCCTCAATTACTCATATTTTACTTCAACAATAAATTCCTCTTAACGAGCTAAAGTGAAAAGGGCACTTCCTTGCGTCTCCACGGGGTTGAATCTGTTCGTTTATAAAATTTGTTATACCCCGATAAGCGGTTGGGTCAGTAATGAACCAGTTCAACTGGAAGAGTAAGCGATAAGGTATTTCTCGACCCGCATCCCTCTACGTCGCTCTATCTACCTACTGTCAGTTTTGAATGATTTACACGTATTAAGCAACCGTTGAAGTTTTGCTTCGCTTCCCATTTCTTACAACGTCATCGGGTGGCAGGAGCATCTTCAGGTCGTTAGTTTCTTGCAAATGAATTTATACCAAGGCATAAAGTTAAGACAATTATCTACGCATATCCTACTAATACCTATTATAAACGCGAAAATTTGCAGGTATGGATAAACGGATTTTGATAAAACTTTATAGTTCTATAGCTTACACATCAGATTAACACATAGGCTAGATTTTATCCCCGTATTTCCACGAGAACGGGAACTATGCGTGTAAAACCGCTAGGCGCTGCTAGTAACGGTGTATCTATCTATACTAAGGAACAATTTATTTCAACAATCTACGTAAATAAGCCGTAAAAGTTTCTTAATCCCCAAAACCCGTTCCAATATTTACGTTTTTTAATGCTTACAAAAATACCTATTTAACATTTTACTATCAAAATATTTAGAGCTATAGTGTTTGTAGTGACACCTATCAGTGTTATGCTGCAACATTGTCAGGCGAATGATAATCGAGTTGCGATAAACGTTTTCGTTCTACAGCGAATTACATGGCCACATGCTGCTTCCACATTTTCGAGAAACGGCAAAGGTTCTCACTGTCGCGATAAAGCCTTTTGATATGAAGAAACGAGTTTGCCCGAATTATTCTATTTGGCCAGACATTTTGTGACAGTGCAAATCTTCTTTAAATATCGAAACTGTGACTGCAGCACGAACCAGTTCTAAACCGCGATCAAATTTCGTATAACAATCTGCAGGTATATCTCATCAAATCTCTGAATTCATTGACTACAGCGAGCGTAGATCCACGCTCCAAAATAATAAAAAATGTTGTATCTCGAATATCGACAGCGAACTGGATGTGTCAAACATCAACCGTGCTAGCACGAGCACCTCTCCATGATAGAAGCATTCCTATCTCTACGGTCCTCCACCATTCAACAGTCAAAATAAGAACCGTTCTTGTGAATTAACCATTAAAGCCTTTTATTGGACGCGTCTTAAAGATACTGTTATTAATAAACTAAATGTGCAATTCCATTACCCTATAGGTAGCTAAGCCCCAGTTAAACCCATTTAAATTCTGCTGTAACCTTCGTATAGGTTTATCTATTTGGAGATTCTATATTTTTGTACGATGGAGTATAAATTTTAACGTGCCACGGAAACTGTCGACCCTTATCTGGTGGGGTAGAGCTCCTGTAAAGTGGAGTGTTCACTATGTTACGAAAGGTAACAGCATTAGCTTATTTTTAGAAACAGCTTGTTGAGTGTGTCTCTAATGGATTGAAGCCCTTATAGACATACAACGCCCAACCGCGATACGATGTTTAAAGTTAGATTAAAAGATTGAAAAGGGTATATACAATTGTCCTTTTAAGATCCAGTGCCATTTAATTACCTGTAGCACTGGACCAATGTAAATTAACCGTAATCCTTTTCTTAAACGGACCTTTAACTTGACGGGCCTGTTGGCTCAGCTGGTAGTGACCCTGCCTTCTGAGTCGCTCGGCCCAACATTTTGTGTGCATGAACATAATATACATATATCTGTTGGCTTCGTGTCAACAATACACATAGTACAGGCTCTGCCTAGTTTGGGACTGAATAACCGAGTGTAAATTGTGTCCCACAAATAAAAAATAAAAAAACTCCGTAATAATTCATACATAACTTGATCGATTTTAAATGATATTGTGACAGTTGATAAGCAAGTGACATTCTTCACAAACATTATTTTACAAGTGTATTCCGTATTAGAAAGTCATTTGAAAGCCCACAGTAATTGGATATACCTAGGTACTTGTATACTATCCTAAATAATATTATAAATGCAAAAGTGAGTTTTTTTGTTTGTTATATTCGGTGAACTGATCTTGATCAAATTAGACCTTCGAGAAGTACTTAAGCTACTTTTAATCCACAAAAGTACACGCGGACGAAGTCGCGGGCTACTGCTTGCGTGGTTTGGGGAACACGAAACCCTTGAAACCAGTTTGTGTAACAGTAAGATGTGTAGGTCATCTTGGATTTGGTGTCTCGAACAAGGAAAATCAAACACCATGATGCAACTCCGATATGCGTCACGAGCAAGAACTTGCACTAAGAGCGCACGCTTAAACGTAGATTGGTTTTTTGTTTTGTAGGAAAAATAAAACTTTTGACTTTGACTTTTGAATTTGTCAGCATCATATTGTTTTTTTTATTCAATAAAATTTACAATCTATATTTTTCATTTTTTCATTTCATGAAGATGTAAGCTTGCGCATTGATTAAAATTAGCAAATCTTGCGAAAATTGTTTGTATTTTTTATTGTAATATTTTTGATTAACTTCAAACCTGTTTAGTAGTGAGGCCGTTCATGTCTTTGACTTTACCAAAAATATTTTATAAGCAGTGTAGGTTAGGCCTTAAATTCTTTTTTATCGGCGAATGTGTGGTGTAATGAGAGTATGTATTAATAGCTTTTTAATTAAAATGTCCTGAATAATTTATGACAAACCTTGTTCCGTAATTAATTACCTACCTATGCAAATGACCAAAATAATAATTTAAGGGACATATTTTTATTATTTCAAGTCGGTTTATATTATTTTTAGGTAGGTTAAAACTTGTATGACGCCCTTATAACTAACGTAATAGAGTCTAAAACGTCTATATTAAATATAACTAGTTAAAATTAAAATACTTTCTGTAACATATAGTTTCATTTGTGATGTGAGGACTTACACTCTTAATTTAATCATTTAAAATTTAAATTATATTTTTAGGTAGTTCCACCTCATTCTCATCATATAAAATCGTAACTTTTGGGATACGGATCTTTCCTCATAGTTGTGGCAGATGAGCTGTTATCGTTCACACTCACACAATCCCCTTAGGATTGATCCCTATTTCCTCTGATAGACAAACACATCGCAATCTATCCGAATCTTGTCAGCATATTTCAAAAACCTTCATAAAATCGGACATGCCTATAAAAAATATAAAATCGATGATTACAAAAAACTTACAAAACCTTTGACGTGGATGGATTCAAAACGAATGCTACATGCCTTTACGGATGAAAAGCATAACATTTTTGGGAGAAAAACCATTGAGTAAATATAAATAAAATCTGTAGTACATAAATTTTTTAGAACCTCGTAAAAATATTGGCATTTTCATTTGAAGGCTGATATTGAAACTTGCATAGACGCAATCGCAATTCCCAGTTTAAGAATATTAAATTCTACCTAAAGAATCTAATACGCCATGAATTTGGTATGTATTTGTATTAAAATTTACGTTTTCATATCAAGGAATAACTTTCACTTGTGGGGGTGTGTAGATACTCGTATCTGTATGGTTTAGATTCACAATTGGACCTACCTGGTCCAATTGTGAAGTTGTGGCGATACGTTCGGGCATTACATCTATCGTGTCAGCTAGTTTATAATTAAAACAGGGAATGTAATGAAGAATGTATATTTCAGTTTTAAAAACTCATTAGTGCATTGGTCCCCAGGATTCGAACCCGAGCCTTATAAATGAGAAGCGCACTTACTACCAATATGGCTACCACTTCTTTATCTAAGTATTTATCACTCATTTAATTTGAGTATTAGAAAAGTAGATATTCTAAAAAAACATACCGGGAGAAATAAAAAATATACATCAATTACTAAAAATTCTTGTTTTCATGACATGATGCGTATGTTGTGTAGTCTGAAGACTTTTCTTTTCATACCGATAAAGATAGAATAAAGTAAATATTTATGTCTGTGGAATATAAAACTGGCTAATCCAAAACAGCAAACCACTGATGTCTGCCCAAGAAAACAAAATCGCACTTGTATTAAAACTAATATTTTCCTTTCATTTCCAACATAAACAGTTTACATAAGACATTTTTCTTTTCAGAATCCAATCATCGTTCTCATTCCTATATTTCTTTCGACAACAAATGCTGTTCGTCTGAACAAATTGTTTCAATTTATCGACGGGTTCAAGTCTGAGCACCAACTTCGGGGATTCCTACACGTTGGCTACGATTATGCCGTTTTCCTCAGAAAACCAGAAGCCCACGATAAATATCTTACTTACGAATTATACGAAAGCAATAAGTTTCCAGATATGTCAGAATCGAAGCCTAAAATACTTGCTATATCAAAAGTCCCGATAGAATTCATAAAGGAGCAAATGAAAACTTACAGAGAAGAGTTATATAAGGCTAAGTATATAGACGAAAACGCAGTGCCTGGGACTTTAGTGAGAACTTTGAGGGAATGGCAAATAGACAGAGCACTATCCCATGACCAAGGAGGGTTGATTATTCAAGAAAAACCGTTAGTTTTGCGGTCACTTGTATTGTAAATTTAAGTTATCTGGTAGACAGATTAATAAATATTATTGCAAATCAAATATCAGTTATTACATTTCCTAAATATGTATATATAAATAATAAAACTGTAACAAGACGAGGTCTGTACATGAAATTTTTTGCGGTTGTGTACTTAGATAAAAGCAAAAAAAAATTTTTGGTCTAAGGAACGTTATTCGCTATATTCTCAATCGGGCAGCGTATGGACGACATAACGTGATACTCGACGAGAAGGAAACACAATACAATCACATGCCTTCATGTGATTATAAGAAGTGTACAAATTACATACTACATACATAATCTCACGAATATTTCCTATTGGGGTAGGCAGAGACAATAGACTGCTACTTGCTACAAATCTGGCAGATCTCTAGTGCTTCATCCACATCCATCAAACTACTCATGCATGCTTGTCAGTTCCGAGTACTCTTTATCTGGCATTTCTTCAACACGTCGCCCATCTGGTCGATGTAAGTACACCAGGTCGTCCTCTACCAACTCGCCCATTCACAACATCCTTGTATGTTTGTCTCGTTAAGCGCCTTTCATTCATCCTCTCAATATGACCAAACCACCTCTTATTTCACCACAGCATTTCTTTTTCAATCCTCGTCACTATATCGTCTTTCAGGCCGCAACGCTATACAAATAACCCTAAAACAAAAAATAAAACTCACGGGTGCGTGTAGTAGTAGGTATGTAGTCCAAATAATTCATAATATTCACTTTTGCCTCACATGGGATGGGATCATCCATCATTCAACTGCTTCCTGATAGCTACTTTATGTGTTTTATTACTATACCTACCATTATTTCTCGAATACATTGTATGGACTAGGTATTTAGGATCACTGCATGTTTTAAGTACAAACCTACGAAGATAATATGGAACAACATCCCCCCCACACCTTTGCAAACATCTCTCCCACAGGGTCATCTTACTTAAACAACAACAGAATAAGCGCAATTCCTCATACACCCCAATTAGTATGATATTTCCTACTAATATTATAAACGCTAAAGTTTGTATGGATTATGGATGTTTGTTCCTCTTTCACGCAGAAACTACTGAACGGATTTTGATGAAACTTTACACCTATAGATAGCTTATACATCAGAATAACACATAGGCTATATTTTATCTCCGTATTCCCACGGGAACAGGAACTACACGTGTGTAATTGTACTACGGGTAATTAATATAAAAAAATAAGATGCAATCGTAATTTAGTTTTGTTTAACCAATTTTCTTATAAAGAGCAAAAATAGTGCGGTTTCCATAGGTAGCCCTACATTCAGGTATGCTAATTCATCAAGCTGAAATCGATTAAGTCGCAAGCTGTAATCGTTTAGGAATTGCGCTTATTCTGGTTATATATTGTACATAAAAATCTTATGTCACGCTGTTTGTGGTTGCAGTCCTCCGAAACGGCTCGACCGCTTTTTTTAAATTATTTTGGTAGATTTGGTATTTTTTATTGTTTTTATTATATTTAAGAGCAGTGATAGCACAGCGGTGAAGGAGCCCGCTTCTCACGCGTGAGGCTTGGGTTCTAATTCTGGCATACCAATAGGTTTTTCAGAAACTTACTTACATATTTATCACTAGTTCCACGGTAAAGGAAAACATGGTGAGGAAACCCGCAGGTCTCAGAATGAATTCTGAAGCATATGCCTTAACGTGGGCTCATGTTAAAGGGTCCAAATAATTACTGGGGAAACGTGCGTATTTGCAGAAACGGAATACCTCTGCTTTCCCCCTCGAGGACAAAAGGATTGAGATTTGTTGTATGACATATAAAAGTACAGAACTATGACAGCAAAATTCTCTTTAACAAAAGAAATTGAAATCAATTCTGCGTTATTCTATTAGATCAGAAATAATCCAGAAATGCCTCGATACAATTTATTGGTAGAGGCTAAGTAAACATTAGGAAATTACGGAATTTTAACAATGAAACTCATAGCAGGGTCCTTGCCTTCATTACAGTGTAATTTATTGCTTGCGCAAGAAAAGGGTTCACTTCTCACGACATTACGGCGAAAGGGATGATATCATTCTGCGTCATAATTCAGAGATAATAACGTCGATTCGTGTAGTGGAAGACGGGTAATGGGTATAGATGACACGTATAAAGTACCGACATAGCTCTCAGAATATGCAAGTTGAAGTGGCAATGGGCAGGCCACATCGCTTGAAGAACCGATGCCTTATGGGGAAGAAAGGTTTTCGAGTAGCGACCACGAATCGGAAGACGCAGCGTTGGCAGTGGCAGCGACGACATCGTTCATCAAGCAGCAAGTTGCCGTTCGTTAAGGCGTTCTACAGGGGAGGCCTTTGTTTAACAGTGGACGTCTTCCGGCTGATGATGATGGTGATAATGTACTCGTAAAACTTCATTCAGCTAAAAAAGGTTGAGAAATTTCATATCACCATTCCAAGTAAGTAGGAATTTTCCGTCTTGAATATGAACTCATTATAAGTCAAATTAATGACAGCAAAAAATAAATTGCGCAGTTTTTCCTCCATCTACTTTCTGCTTTCAAAAATAGGCATAATGAACCCGCTTTAATGCACTTGGTCACATTCAAAAGTTTGGAGGATTATCCGTACACTTTTTATTCTACAAAATTTGTTCAAAGTTTCATAAGAGCCGTTATTATGCGGTGTTTTTATACACAAGTTACTTGTGTGGTTTCGGAGTACCTACTTTTAGGTGTATCCGTTATAATAACAAGGTTAAGGTACAAAATCTATTTCTAATTTAGGTTTGTCTTATATCGGGTTCTATAGAAAATTTGTATGTACAGACTTCCAAATATTTTACGTGATCCCATTTTAAGTGTAAGCACCTACGAGTAGGACGTCGCAAAAATAAATAATAATTTTAATAAAATGATCAAATATTTTCCTTATTTATTTCTGACAAGATATTTGAATGTTTACAATCTCATCTTAACAATTAAATTGAGATTAGATATCTGAAGAGAAATAAAATTGTTATACTTTATTAGAAAATTTCATTTAATCTCTCTTGAGCCTTTAAACCTATTTTCCGTAGTTTTATATAGGTGTCTTATTTCCTAAGAACTCGAATTTTCATTTTACTCGTCGTTTAAATTCTCCGTGTGATTCGCAGTAATCTAATAATTAAAAGTCAGTTTGTGAAATAGTCCCTGAATTATATGTACACCCTAATTCTTAGATACTGAACTTAATTGATTTATAATTACATTATTGTGGAGTGTATCTCTATGCATAATATTAACTCTGCATCGAATCAAAGGCCACTTTCACTCCAAACGTATTGTCAACTAACTGTGGTCACAGTGAGTCTACTCACAGAAATCGGTCAATTTCTTTTTGTGTCTTGTCATATGTTAAAGCTCATATCACTCCTTCAGTGCATAATGATATAGATGGAGAGAGACTTCACAATAACGAAGTTATAATCTAACAATTCTAGTGTATCACTGATCACAGTTGTCTGACAATACGTTTAGTGTGAACGCGGCCTTGGATTCACTTCAGAATTAATATTTCAGCCAAACAACACTAACAATTATTTGCTAGCAAACAACAGACCCTGCTCTACCGTAAAAAGCAAACAAAATATTATATGAGCAAACACTAGACCATATAATAAACTGTATAGCGCAGACCCACAAAAGTATATTATCCTATCCTATCCTATTTTGGCGGTGGGTTATTTTTTGTGGCGATAACAAATGGTCGCATATGTCCTCCGTAACGATACTCCGAATCCCGACGCATTTAGATATTCCTATCATAAAACACCCAGAGATTATTTTAAAAAAACCTTCTGTTATTTCGGCAAAATGAATTTCGTTATTGAAGCAAAAATAAGATACCCATACATTTTAAAAGCCACACTGGCAACATGGTTTCGCGACATTAGTATCCACCCAATGTGGGTCGTTCGGATTCGACATAAAAACAGTTAGTGAGAATAAATATCTGAAAGATGACTAAATACATACACACATACATACATATGCTCACGCCTTTTTCCCGAAGGGGTAGGCAGAGACAACAGCCCGCCACCTGCTACGATCCTGGCATACCTCACGTGCCTCATCCACATCCATCAATCGGTTCATACAAGCTCGTCGGTTTCGGGTACTCTTTATCTGGCTTTTTTTCAAGACGTCCCCAATTTGATCTCGAAACGTCCGCCTAGGTCTACCCCTTCCAACACTTTCATTCACACTCGCCTTATACACTTTTTTCGTCAATCGTTCTTCATTCATTCTCTCGACATGGCCAAACCATCTCAGCATACCTTCCTCAATTTTTGTCACTACATGTTCTTTCAGACCACAACGTTTCCTTATCTAACTGACCTTATATAAAAAAAAATCTGTGCTAGTTATTAAATAAATAGGGTGGACCGATGACCTGGTGAAAGTTGCAGGTGCAGGTAAATGTACTGTCTGTCTAACTGTCCGGGGTTAAAGGGTGGGTTGTTTATGACCAAAGGCCATTTTCCAACACTTAAGTCTCGAACACACTGCTGCAGTAAAACCGCATCCTTCTGTCAACGCCCATATCGCGCGTCAAATACCGCGGCAGTGTGGAGAAAATTCGTAACCGGCCGGTATTTAAGGCCGCGGATATATAAAAGACAACAACCGCGGCTCTACAACCGCCTTCCACGTCTATTACCCGCTGTCTACTAAAGCCGTGGCCATTTTACCGGCCGGGATCCGAATTGTTTCCACACTGCTGCGGTATTTGACAGGATATATTTGACGTGACAGACCGGCGCGATTTAAACGCAGCAGTGTGTTCTAGGCTTAATGTTGGCTGTACTAAGGGTCGACCAATCCTGAAGTCAACGAATACAGAATTGGTCAGAGACAGAAATACTTATAACCAGAAGTGGGCATAGTAAGAAATGGACAGATGAAGCAAATGACTTAAAAAGAACTTGTCATATAACATCAAACCCGCTGAATGCGGGAAACACAAGACGGGTCCTTGTGGTGATGCCTTGGGGAGGTCTATGTCCAGCTGTGGTGTCTTTAGGCTGATTAAGATGATGATGATAACATAAAAATGTCGTGATAACAAATATTCTTTTTTTGTAGCGTTATATCATTTTTTATTTGAATACAATAATAATTACCTGTTTGTTCAGTTGGTTTGGTAGTGACCCTGCCTTCTGAGTAGAAGGTCGCGCGTTTTATCCCCGCTCGGCGCCAAAATTTGTGTGCATGAACATGTCTGTTGGCTTTGTGTCTGGTCGTTTAATATTTATTTAAGTATGTTTATCAGTTGTTTAGTACCCATAGTACAAACCCTGCCTAGTTTGGAACTAAATAACCGTGTGTGACTTGTGTCCCATAATTATTATTACGAGCACAATTCTAAACAATTGTTGGGCCTGAGGGAGAATCGAACCGACCGCTCAGAAGTAGGGTGGCAGTTTTAGTGCCATCGTGCTAATATCAAATTGTCTGCAACTTACTCTGTTTAATTACATTTGTATGAAGTGGCACTGCACAGTTAATTACTTTAACTGCAATAGGTCCCCTTAGTTTAAGTCTAGACAGTTATGCGGGAACTGGTTTACAATTCAATTTAATATTAAACTCTTGAACTTTGAGTTCCCAATGCGAATAATTTATTGCAATTATATAACAGTGAATAGAAAAGCAAAATACCAGTGACTCACTCACTGAATAATCACAAAATCTCGGAATATAATAATTAGAAACTCAAATATTCGCAGGATTTTTATACCCTAAGTTACCTGCCAATTTTAGGATTTTTAGGAATTCAGACTGGAAACATAAAAAATGGGTTCCTCACAGACAACATCGCTGATAATTTTGAAACTTTTGGATATTTGATTTTCTGAGTAATGGCCAAAGCCAGGTTATTAGTATACCTACTTAGTATTACCTACTGTCGCAAAGTATAGACAATACCTACCTCTACATACCTACTACACACCTACGTTCTAGATTTAGCCTTGCTCCCAACCATAGTTCAAGGCTCAGTAACTTTGCCGTTTTTAAGGTTCCGTATCCAAGGGGGCCGGGACCATATTACTTAGTCTCCGCTGGCTGTCTATCGGTCCGTCGGTAATAGGGCTATAGAAAAAAAATTTGTTAAACCAATTCATGTCCGAATCGCACTTTGCTAGTTTTTTAGCGCACTCAGACATTGTTTAGATACATGATTCTCAATTCTAAGAACCAGTTTTTTATTGAGTGGCAATATCAAATTCTGGCCAGTACCTAATCAGATATTGTGTATTATCCCACATGTACGAACAATATTTTGTTTTATTTAGTGCCTTTAGTACTGGATCCGTGTGGATTTTCCCAAAATATTATTTTGTTGAGTAGGTATTACGTTTATTATTATTATTCGATTAAGTTTTTTCGTGTCCCCGTGGGAATGTATTAGTAGGTGCCTATATACCTACAAAGCGTAACAGAAAAAGCGGAATTCCTCATACACCCCAATTAGAATATTAATATGATGCAATCGAACTTTAGTTGTGTCTAACCAATTTTCTTAAATATCGATCAATAATAGTACGATTTCAATAGATATCACAAAATTCACCTACACTGATTCATTTTTCGGAAAAAATTTACACACATTAAGAATTGCTGAAATCGATAAAGTAGTCGATACTGAACAAACTAATTTCAGGAATTGCGTTTATTCTGTTAAATAAAGGTACACTAAAGCTATTTGCAATCCAATTTTGAACTTACTGCCCTGGAATAGGCCGTAAGCTGTTTAGGCCACGGCCTTTGTCTCCAGAATTTAGAGTGCACTCCTTTGATTCGGTAAACCATCAAATTTTTTAGCAGTTATGAACATAATGGTAAAACAAGTCACTTACGAATATACTTTTCTACGGCCGCGCGGCGTCACAAACTGCCCCCCTAGCCAAGTGGCATTGTACAATCTAATCAAATGTTCTTTTAGATTGACATGTATGGGATTGACATAAGCACTTGCCAATGCTAATGTCAATCCCATACATGTCAATCGAAAAGAACATTCGATTAGATTGTGCAATGCCACTTGGCTAGGGGGGCTGACGTTGCTTATAGGTGCTCAACCTACGAACAAAAGTATAAAATATCTGTCATTGTGTTAAGGCTGACAGGTCAATCAAGAAGTCAGGATATTTCTCTTTATATATAAATATAGATAAAACGCCGGTCCAAACTACCAATTAGTTATTCGTACGAAGCCTTAATCCAGGGAGAACCAGAAATGTGGTTCCGAAGCAAGGAATTTAATACAATACACAAATGGACTTTCAAACTTACAAAATGGTTTAATTACCACTTGGGTAGAGGTGTAAAAACAAACAATTGAAACATTTTACTCACAAATAATACTGTAGAACAATAATAATCTCAATATAAATACCAGCTGAGATTATTTACGTCTATCAGACTACTGTCAATAAATAATACGTGACTGAAATAGATTTAGTCTTGCCCTCGAAAAAATAAAGTTAAAAAATTAAAGTTAAATAAAATAAAGATATATAAAAATACTACTATTACAAGAACGAATAGCCATAAAAAAAAGCTTACGCCTTATTACGGAGGGGGTCAACAGAGGTAATATTGAAATGCCTTCTTTTTAACAGTGTATTTTTTGCACCCCTAAACATAACAGGTGGTCACTATGGTCAGCCCATTCGCCAGACCGGGTGCTGACTCTGAAGCCAAGAAAATGAGACACAATTGATTTTTAATTGTTCTGTCGCGCATTGGAACCGCACGGTGCTTGACTGTTTTAAACACGCGATATTATAATCAATTATGGGGCCTCCGCGAAAATTTCCCTTTTAACTAGATTATGTCTCTCCTAGTCTTTTGATGTAATAAACTTTCTTTTGGATATTAAGAAAAATATTTTATTTTAGAAGCAAAAAACTTATTCAATGTTCTTAAAAAGATGAACTAAAGTTTCTTAAATTGACAATTTCGTGTAGGTAATATATTTAAATGAAACAAGAACTTTTGTAACAACTAAATAACGAAAGCAAGATTTCAATATGTCGGATACGAATATAGTAAGAATATGATGCCATTTTCTGTCGTTCCCTGATATGTATGTGCATGAACTGTGCAATAAGAGAAAATCTTGAAGTCATAGAAATGTATTGGACCAGAGAGCATCTGCTATATTCGATTCAATAAGATGAAAAAGCTCGGATTCGTTTCATCATTTAGGTCAAGATGTGTTCAATGTAATGTACTATTTATAAATACGAGTACATTTATTAAATAAAACTGTGTTTGCTTTCTTATCATTCCTATCATACTTTCCAAATTTTATGTCAGACGAATAAATATACCACTAATATTAAGTGACAGAACAAACGTGAAAGTTAAACTACATGTTTCGTAATTTTTTTATTTAATACATATCTATAACTTACAATAACAACTGAAGGAAAAGGAGTGGGTTTTTCTAGAAATTTAATAGGTACCTACTTCCGAAACCTTGTTTGAGATAAGGTTAAAGGATATTTGTTTATATATAGAATATATAATTTATTTGCGGCTAAAAACTGTATAATACTACATTATGGTACAACTGGTAGAAGTGTGTAATGTTGGTGACTAGGTGCCATTGAGACCCGAGCCGTAAGGCGAGGCTCTTGAGAGAGCCGAGGACAGTAATTATCAATACACACGTGTATCAAACGACTTTTTCAACACACTTGTGAAGAAAACAATACAAAAAAATATTTTTTAAATGAAATAATAATTAGTTTTCCTATGCGCGCGCATCTAACAATTGCGATTGGCCATAGAATATACATATACATAAAATAACTAGGTTTAGGAAATAGGCTTGAGATTATGTATGTGTGATGTGTATAATTTCAGCCTTGTTTCAGCATGACTTCTTATTTTTTGTCTTTATTGTCTTATAGAGCGACCGATCTAAAGCGGCCTGCATTCCGCCTCCTTGCACAAACAGATCATTTTTCGCATTGTGGGTAATAATTCGTACCTAATCCTACAGATCAGTGCCCCAAAAAAAATCATACATTTCAATCACAAACCAAGTACTCAGACCAGTTCCCCGCCATTATGAGAAGTAGTATTGATTCTGTATAAGTTTCCTTTGAGAGTACTTGGAAGGGAGCAACAAAGGCAAATTTATAGCTATACGGCTACAATTTAGTGGCGTGAAGCGTGAACCGAAGCAATTTGTCTTTCACTAATATCCGACCACTGCAATACTTCCAACGTAATTCAATTAGGATGGCGAACACTCTGGGAAATTTGAAACAAGTATTTCCGTGTAAATTGAAAAATTATTGGATTAAATTCGTGGATTTCGGAGTGAATTCGCACGGTGGATTTGACGTTTTTATTACAAACTTGCTGCATACCGAGGCTACTCTCGAGTACACTTTGAAATTTATCCCGACGGAATTTACTAACTACCCATGTTCTAGGCTGTACTCTGTAGAAGATATGGGATCATCGAGTAGGTAAGTAGTAAGCAATAATCAAGATTCTTTGCCCGCACCGATCAGTAAACTGCGAAATGAGCTCGAAAATGAGCTTTTCGATTGCTGCTATACTATTATGAGATCTTTCTAAGGAGTTTTCTCGAAGACGGACATGACTCCTCTTGTACTGAAGATATGACCACATTAAGCACAAACAGTAATTTTGGCCACAATTTAGGAGAAATACCAATTATTGGCAACGATAATTGAATAACGATCACCTGAAGATATCATTATCAGTACAGTACATCCTCTGCTACATGCGCCCTCCTAAACAGACATAATATGTCACCCATAAACTCAAGATGCCAGTAATACAAATGATTACAAGAAACAAAATCTATCAATAAATCTCAACCAAGCTAATGCGGTGAGAGCGGCTCCTATTAATTTTATTAGAGCGATAAAATAATAATAATTCAACGCGATGGCATGACCGGAAATAATATCCGGAAGGCATAAAACAAAGGGAATGTAATCACCCCTCATTCTTTTAGCAATATTGGGGAAATTCGCGAGGTGTGGCCGAGCAATAAGTCTTGAGGAATTTTTATGAGGAAAAATTAAGGTCCATTTTATTTTTAATCAAGTGAATGTAGGCTCTTGACCGCCTTTTGACAGGATAAATTAAGTTAAAGTGTGTAGGCGTAAATTTTGATTATATCTGTTTGTTTTGTACTGAAAGCTGAGTCACTGTACAGTTTAGCGTTTCGCAAATTTCTCTAGCAAAAATAGTAGTTTCTACAATTAGTGAGTTACAAGGGTGGACTAGGTGAACAGAAAATCATATTGTGCCTGCATCTTGTGGTTTGACGGGATAAACATACTTGACTATGTACCTATACAATCAAAATAAGAATGAGCACACTTTATATACTTTCACAAATTGAGATTGCAATAATTAAAGATGGTGGAACATATCACTGTACAACAAGTAGAACTAAAAATATTTTCAGGTAAATTTAGATCCAGACCGATCAGGGATTGAAATATGTCAGAGTGATTGACCAGGTCGATTAAGCAAAGCTGGCAGGCACGGAATAAAAAAATATATTATACAATTTGATTTTAAATACCTACGTGAGTTAGTTGGGTATAAAATAAAATATCACGCTATATTTCATAACCAGCGGTTGTTCTAGCTATTAGCAGTGATATTCTAGCTTTCCATTTTTTTTTTTTTTTTTTTTTTAACTTATCTCATTTTTTTTTAAATCGGTCCAGTAGTTTTCAAATCTTTCAAAATAAATCTTTTCGCTTTATAATATTAGTATAGAATCTATACTATAGATAGATGTAGGAGAAACGACAAAGATGACGCCGCATTTGTATCACTAGGCCGCGACTAGTTGACATTAGTTAGTGAGAAATTGATGTGTTCCTCGACCATAAATTGTGCGGAATGCAAATTGAATACCTACATTGCAGTAGCTACACCAAACTTACAGGACTCAATAGAAAATGTATACATTATGAGTGAGTGGAGACCCTCCCACCTCAAAGGCCGGCAACGCCGTTGTGTGTCTTGAGTTGCAGGTGTCCATGGGCAACGATAGGCACTTACCATCAGGTGACCCGTCTGCTCGTTTGCCCCCTTCTCTCTTATAAAATTTTGTTTTGTTTTAGAATTGAATAGAATATGTTGTATTTGTTCACTATGTATGTAATTACGGTCTTAAAATTTGCTAACTACTTATAACCAACAGTATGTCCTGTTCGGACGTACAAATACAAAAGTTACCTACTAATAAAAAAAAATATCATAATTATAATATAACAAGTAATTTATAAATAAATTATATTAGAAATAAAAGTTTAGCTCTGATTCTAGCGAATCTTGTTATAAACGACTTTAAAAGAGGATCTACGTGTTCCTCTAAAACAGGGGTCGCCGCAAATGGTCCATCCGCACCGCCGACCCATTTTTTGCTGACCGCGAGAACACAGTAACTTACACTGAAGACTACTTCTGATATAAATAACTTCCGTGGCGCCAAAACGGTTGACGCGAGCTGTACGTAATTTAATAAAAAATGTATACCTATGTAACAAAATACCTTTGTTATTTCCTTAATTACATTTGTTTAATAATTTTTTTCTCTTATAAATAAAATGTGCGGAGTGCGGACTACGATGGTCATTTCATTTCTTACAACGGACCCCGAGCGAAACTAATTGAAGACCCCTGCTCTAAAAGGTCTCTTCGTTATACTTTTATTTATTTAGTTTAATTATCCCATATTCGTTGGTTTGTAAAAAAAAAAATTAAAGTTTTTGTTAATTTATATTATCCATTGTTCTATGAATTCATCAAAGGAAAATTTAGACAGAAATATGAATTTAATTGAATACGGAATTCAATTACGTTTTTGTACGAATTCAATTATTTTAACAGTTTCAGGTCAAATTAAATACATTCTATTTAATTTGACCTGAAATAATAGGCACTCAATTATACAAAAAAACCCTTAAAAAATACCAGCAAATCGCAAGGATAAAACCAAAGAGATTTAAATATAATAGGACATTGGGAATATTTTCATATAAAACTTTGAAGCTCAAGCGTCATGTCAGTTAGTATGAACGCGAGCTGTCATTCGGTCAAAATTGTACTAGACTTATTCCGCTTATAATAACTTTTCGGCTTAAAATTTTCCTCTCTTTGTCCCCTTTATGCCCTATTATATTTTAATCTCTTTGATTGCAAGTTAAATAAAAGCTTTTAAAATAAATTGTTACAGTTATTAATTTTTTTTTGTTTTCTTTTCTACACATGACATATATTTAATTTAATCTTACTGTTTTTTTAAATAATTAATAAATAATCTCACGCCCTTTTATCTCCGAGGGGGTAGGCAGAGGTATTCCATTTCTGGCAATACTCACTTTTCACGTGATAGGTGGTGATCCCATTGCCGGACCGCGTCTGTTACACATGCCTCAGAGTTATATTTGCGACCTGCAGACATTATTAAAAAATAATGAATTTAATTTATTTTTTATTTAGATACCTAACTGATTAGCGAAAATTTTATCTCCATGCCAGTTTAAGAGCATCCCAAACCAGAACACCGGATCCCGGACGATATATCACAGCCGCCAATAACCGGACGGTCCTCCGCCGTAACGACACCAAACGCTTGTTATTGCTCCACACAGGTGTTTCTAAGCTTTCCGGACTGAATTATTATATTGCGGATACTAGTATGGACATTATAGAGGCTATAGTACAGTCAAGAGCACGTGGAGCTTGACACATTGGACCTTGTAACGTTCTTATTACAATCGTCTTAGAGGTCAGACTCGCACTACAAGTGTAAAGCTTCATGTGCTCTTGACTGTACTTGTTATAGTTACCCAATTGTACCAACGGTGTGTATTAGCAAGAAATCTATTAATTTAATATTGATGTAACCTTGATTCTCCGTTGTTCTAAACCACTCTAAACAAAACCACTCAAAATACAGCAGATGGTTTTTCTTGAGGGAAAATGATCTCTAACGATATTAAGCAGATGGTTATGTATATGTACTATGTGTACGACAGTAGGTACAAAATGACCGACAGCTATTGTAAAGGACGTAACAAAAAACGGCATCATGATTGCGCCATCATAAGACCTAGTACCTACATTCTCATATATCTGATAGTTTGTTGATGCTTATAGTGTAAGTACTGTATTAGCTATATAGCTAACCTACCAACTAGATAGGTATACTGCCAACTTTTTTTAGTCGCGTAAAATTCTTAGAATTAAAAAACAAAGCAGTATGGACCCACCAAGTCATACTGAAACCGGTCTGGAACAAGTTATTAGCCTCACATTCGTCAAGCTCGATCCTCCGCTATACCACTCTGCGCGTGGCAAAGATTTCACTTTTTTGCAGCCATTTTTTTTAGCTCTTAAACAATTGGAAGACTAAAATTGAATCAGTTCCTTGTCGTTGTGATAAATGAAAATAAAATTACTACTCAACAGTAACGCCTACTCTAAAAAATGTGGCGTTAATTACCTGAATTTGCAATTTTAAACTCGAGATTAAAGGACAAAGATTAGTCTAAAAGATCTACAAAAACACTCAAAGAGAAACCCGACATTTCTCTTAGTTAAAAATGCACTCTGTATGAATAAAGGACAGCAGTGATAATTATAAACCAGGGTGAGAGTAAAAAAACTCAAGAGGGGTTCTAAATTTATCTCAAAATCTGATGCTTAAACGCGTAGGATTTTTTTCTTGACAAAATGGAAAGAAATAATTAAGAGACGAGACGAAGCGAGGCTACTGTAATAAAACACTCCGCGTTGACTGACGAGGTTCTGTAAGACAGCCATATATAATTTAGTGCAGAGATTTTCAAATCTCTACACAAAATTAGACGGAAAATAATTAGTGTCGTAACAGAAAATCGTTACTGTATAAACTCTAGACTGCAGTTTATTAAAATTCAAAAAGACACGTGAAAGTATAAATTAATGACAAATCAATGAAAATCAAGAAAAATCAATGGAGTCTTCACTAACTTTGAACTTGACAGTTTTAAAGAACTATTCAAAACAAAACAGGAAATAGATTTTAGTGTAATAATAGAAGATCAAAATAGAGTTGAATGAACAAAGTTTGAGAACTCGAGACGGTGTAGAATTTTTAAGATGTTTTCTAATGACTTTAAACACCTGTGACTCAGCATTCGATGTGTATATTTCAAATTGTGAAGAATTAGTAAGTTTGGTGCTGGCGAGAGCTCTGCATCACAAAAAAAAATACATTCCATTAACCCATGGAACAGTTTTGCAGCAGTTTTAATCGTGAATTTTACTCATAACGTACAACTAAGTACATCACTTCATTGCTATTTTGTAGAGATGTCTACTTAATATGTCTTTTCGCAACAAAACATTCAGGATATCTATAATTTAAACATCGGACTAACTTAAGGCTAAAAATAAGTTTTGTTTGAGTCAGGTAGATTGAAACCAGACCTTTTTCGGCCATTCTACGAACCTATATTTTTTTTTTGAATAAAAACTAAACCAATTTATTAGTATTTTAATTGAAGTAATGATATTCAAAATCTACTTTTATTTAAGCAAAAATTAAGTTAAGAGATCAATAATCACATATAAACCTTTTTTTTTCGCATTTTTGTGATTTTGCCTGTCTACAGATGTGAAGGGATTATCCACAGAATTGACATTATTGCGAAAAAATACTTGATAATCTTAAAAAATAAAGCGTCATTTCGCTTATTATAGTCGTTAAACACAAAAAACAAACAATGGTACGTAAATAAAAAAATACAAAAGTTCGTCTACAGAAGTGACCTCATTTCTGTAGACATATTGTGACGAGTAAAAAATTAAATAAAATAATATTCTCGTCACAGAAACTGCTGACTAAACGAATTCGTTTTCCATATTTCTTTAGTCCACGGACCAGCGAACTCCTCTGGTTGTTGTATTTTATAGTATCTTCGTACATTGATTGATAAATCTATCTCATCACAAATTGAGACTAGCACAACTTCGGACAAGTAGTATGTCAGTTTATCTCTTTAAAAATAAATAAAGTAATTCATTTTCAAAATGGCTGCTTGTCATATGAATGTTTGTGAATGTCATAATATGATGCCATTGTTAAAACAGTACTTTGTAAAATAAAAAGTTGAAAAATATTGCTTGTTGTGTTGCTCACACCATGCCTTGCAAATATTTCGCTGATTTTTTTGTGGACCTGTTTTTTTTTTATTTTACGGGCTTGTTGGGTCAGTTGGTAATGACCCTGCCTTTCAAGCCCGGAAATTGTGGACTCAATTCCCAATCAGGGCCAACATTTGTGTCTATGAACATGGCTACGTGTCTGGGCGTTTAATATTTAAGTATGATTATCAGCTTTTAGTACCTATAGTACAGGTTCTGTTCTGGTTTAGTAACGCTGTGTGAATTATTCCCCAAACTTTATTACATCTCTCATGCTTTTATTTTTCTGCATCTTTCTTATAAATTAAGCTTCAGACTTCTGCTGCCATATTTTTTGTAAATATATCTATTTTTTCTTCTTTAAGGCGCCTTTTCTTTTCTTTGTCAGTCAACTTCTTAATATTTCTTGCCAATATTCAAATCCAAAAAATATCATCTAGAAAAAATGTACGCATCAAATGACATCTCCTGGCAGATATCATTTCTGTAGACAGCCTAGTATTGTAACATTTTTCCTGTATAAAATTGAATTAAAAAGTTTAACAAAGCTTGTTAAAAACCAAGATGCATAATTTAAAGACCTAAAATGAATTATTTTGTGGGATTATATTCAATAGTAAAACACACGTAATCGTATATGTATGGTAACATCATTTCTGTAGACAAATTTGAGTTTTGCACTGAATTCATCAAAACCCTTGTGGATTGAGATAAAAAATGAAATAAACTGTATAACAAAGCTTTTGCTCAAAAGAAATTTTGATTCTTATCATAATGTAATAAGATATTGGAAAACATATCACATCTGTTGACAGACCTCACATCTGTAGACAACCTTGTCGACAGAAGTAAGTTCGACAGAAGTGATGAAAGTTACTTTTGTCGAAGAAAAGTAAACTTACAAGCGGCGTTTTAATAAGAATTTAATAAATGTACCAGTAATTAACAAAATTATAATTTTAGTTTGAGAACTTATTGTTAGTAGTTGTAGATGTGATGCTCCAACTTTTACATGCCTGTAGAATCACTTTCAATTTGATAAAATTTTGAAAAAAAAAACGCTCGTTCATCCCAAAAATCTAGTAATCCGATGACAGGTGTGTTTCAGTATTGCTAGTTAACTAAAATAGTGTTGCTACTGTAAAAAAAAAATTACTTTTGCATGGTCGTCTACAGGGGTGACTGTTTTTTCGCGAACACTGCAGAATCTTTCGAAACTTCAAAAATAATCACGTTTATTTTTTTTAATTTCATAATATCAAAGTTAGTTATATATTTGTAATATGATAACTCTACAAAATTCACCCCAGACTATTTGCAAGTATTTTTAAATGGTCTGTCAGTTCGACAACCTATGCTGCGAACAGTCTACAGGACGTGATTTGGTCTACAGGAAACGCCCAAAATCTTAATGACTGAACTTTTAATCTAATTAATTATAATATGTGATAATAGGTTACATTTAATTAAGCAGAATACACAATCACATTAAATTGTAGCTATGAGTAGAAAAGAGATATTTAGAACGAACATCATTTTGGCCACTTCGTAGAATGGCCGTTTTGCATAAATTGTGAAATACCGGCCCAAAAACATTTGTGATAATTATAGGTACCTAAATTGAGCTTGTATCTTAGCACTTAACATGTTTTGAATTGGTTTCACTCAAGTAACGTATGAATTAAAGCATTACTTTGAAATATTAATATTTTTTTTAGAAATCCTTACATAATATATACTTCATAATTATATAATAATTAATTAAGTTTGCCGTATGTCGTTTTTCTTATTCTTCCCAGAATTCGATCCTTATTAGCGACACTATCGAATGGTGTAATAATACAGGTGATATTTTTTTAAAAAGCAACGTGTTCCATTTCTGGCTACGAATATTGATTTTTTTAAATTCCAAAGATGCAGTTTTAGTTTTCATCAAAATCGAGCCCGAGAGTCCTTCGAGTACTTTTCACTATTCCTCATAGTTTCTGATTTAGCCTACCACGCCCACTTGAAAAATTCCCCCCCCCCCCCCCATTTGTTTATAATGATCTTAGAATAATAAATAACAAATTTATCAGTCTCAACTCCTTGCACGGCAGTTACTTACAGGGTACAGGTAAGTAATTTTCTATCAGTAGGTTGACCTATCAGATTAATTGGTGCATTTATCTTTTTAATCAATTTCAACCGACTTTCGTAGTTTAACAAGAGGATAAACCAGCCCTAATTTTACTTGAGCCTGAAGTTTAACGGCTGAAGTTAAATGACTGGTAATGGACGTGCTTTGCAAATGAAATTTTCACTGCCTCCAGCAACTTTACGGAAACACTTAGCCAGTGTGGTGACCGAGGCTAACTATTTTCAAGCTACAGAGACCTTATGCTGGCTTCAACATTTCATATAATCGTGTTTACTTGTGATAAAGTAGGTAATATCAATTCGGTATTTAATTCTATAATACTAGCAGCGCCCCGAGGTTTCACCCGCGTAGTTCCCGTTCCCGTGGGAATACGTAGATAAAGTATAGCCTAGATGTGTTATTCTGATGTATAATTCATCAAAATCGGTTGAGTAGTTTTTGCGTGAAAGAGGAACAAACATCCATCCATACAAACTATCGCATTTATAATATTAGTAGGATTCGAAGGCAGGTGTCCGGATACCATACCTCCCATTAAGCTCAGTGGCAGAGAGCTCCAACGAGTGTATCAATTGAAATATCTTAGACACTACGTTACGGTAAGGCGCGGTTCGCTGTAACATATTGTCGCGCAGGTTTGCACGCTGTAGTAGGCAAGTAAAGATTACCATATTTCAAGCCTGCTGAAAGGTATTCTACACGTGCAGGCCGTCATCAACACAGCGCCCTCGCGTTTAGTATAACAATGGCTTCAGGATGCTGATGGGGCTGCCCCCCTTCTGCAGCGCTCCAGGCATGTTTTTGCAGAAGCGCATACTGATGACTTCTATCGATTCGATGCTCTGCAGACTGTGCAGGCCAGCTCCAACTCCATTCTGAGGGTCATTGCCGGGAAGTACGATGCACAAATTAAAACTACTTAGTTTGAAGTATATAATTATATATTGATTATGTACACTGCGGTTTTTATATTTGCGTTTATTTGTAATCATTTATTAGAGCGTATATTAATACTGCATATTATGTTAGTTTAATGTCGTTGTTTAAGAGGTGGCAACACTGATTTATTGATAATTAGATTTATTATGATTATTTTAATTTATAATATTATTATATATAATTATTTATTTTTATTTAGTAATGAATATAAAATTAAAAATAAACTTAGTTTAATTATATTTATTAATATACTTAGCTGTGTATATCTCTAAAACTATATTATAAAAAAGTAGTAAAAGCTAAATTATAAGCAATATAAATGTTTTATGAGCACTCTATACGGCGCTCTTGTTGACTTGTTATATTGGTAAGACAGATATAAAAACAAAAAATATAGATATATCGAGAAACCATTTAGTTGCCATTACCCATAGTCTAAGACATAGAAAAAAATAGCTGAAATGCTAGGTAGTACAAAAACAAGTCTTGCAGGTATTGTTTTGCTGTTTGTCTGTTGAATTATAAACAAAAACAGTACAGCTACTTATTCAACATTTTATTTTATCTTAGCTTAATAAGTACATTAAATATAAAAATTAATACACCCTACGAAAGGATTTAAAAAACGTTACCCTTTTATTTATATCTACAAATGGAATACCTCCGCCTACCCCTTGTATCTTTATTTTACTCTTTGTTATATGTTTTCCCGTTTGTATAAAATTTAGCCTATCCACACTCAACAACTTCCACAAGTAGTCTTCTTCTCTGGAGTGTGGATAGGCTTAGTATCCAGCAACAACTTTCTCAATGTCCTTGAAACCATTTAGGCTAGGTACTCTTCTCTTCTCCAAAGAAATTACTAATCTGGGTATTGATTATGGGTTAGTACAAACACACCCAAAACATTACCCTTCTTCTGATGCAGGCGGGTACAATATTTATTTATTTATTTGGGTAATCAACAAAACATACACCAAACATTGAAATACCAATATTGGGGACCACAATGACGTATAAGTGCCGACTTAATTATAGATTACTACATCAGGAGTATATCATAGACGAGTGTTAAGTAGATAACCAATATTGATATAAAAATCAGAGTTGTGGCAAACTGAATTCATATCATTTACTCTTGCCAAAAGAACAGCATTTGGATGCTAGCAAGGTTGTGGTATTTATAGTCAGACAAGTATGGCTAGAAACATTGTAGTAGTAGGTATACTGAATATTTATAACTACTTCAAAAGTAACAGCGGTTTAATATATTTCCCCATTTTGCGCATCATTTCAATGAGCCTTAAAGATCAGTGATCACTTTTAATATACAACATTTCAATTTCTGCACCACCAATTTAAGTTAGATTGAAAGTAGATACAAAAATAGACTATACATATTTTTCGTATTAATTAAAAAAAATCCCATAACAATAATAATTAAAATCAGCTTATTACAAATGGGCGTAAGTGCAAACTACGCATAATGCATAATGCAGGCATAACTTACACAAATCAAAAAAATGTCATTGTCAGTACAACAATAAATGTCAACATTGTAATTTTTTTTATTTCCTGCAGTTAGGCTTCGACACAAGTAACTTGAGTTTTTGGAATATTATTTAGAATATCTCGATTATCTCAGTAAAAAATATTTAAAAAATTCTGAAAAAAAATCTCTAAAATAGTTTTCTAATTTAGCTTCCTCAGTGAAAGTGAAAAGTTGTCCATTGGGAAAGGTACCTACTATTAATACCAAAAGACACGTAAAACAAATTCAGCTTCATTATGAAAAGTATCTGAAAGTTAGACACTGTAAAAACCAGTATTTTATGCTGTCGCTTTCTAAACGACTTCAAAAAAGAAGGAGGGTCTATGCTCGTGATAATGTTTTTTTTTTATATTTTGTGACAGCATCTATTTTAGACACTACTTAACTTTGAACACTGTTTTGCCGATTTTGTTTAAAACACAATGTTTACCCGATTTATATACATATCCAAGGCAACATGTTGATGACATTCTGACTAACCACGGACTAAATTGAAAAATATACTTTTAACAAATCTAGAACTACTTAAACCATTTTATTTTAACCGAACAATTTTGAATATAAACGTATTACAAATACAAGGTCTTTATAAAGATCTGCCCTACAATAATGAGAGTTACACTCAGGTGCGGATACAGTGATGCACCAGATGCTTTCAATGATTGTGCAGAATAAGTTTCTAATAAACCACAAGGTACATTCCGTTTCATTATTGATATCGAAGTATACCTTAAGAGATAGCACTCCATATCATTAGTTATTAAAACTGGCGAGCCGCGATATTGTGGGTCCATAGCACTAACAACTTGTGTTGTTGTGACAGTTGTAACAGAACTCGTACTAACAGTTTGTGATCTAGATAAAGGTGAAATCAAATCAGAGTTGTTTAAAACACTAGGGTTATTCCCTAAAGTCACATTCCATGGTGCAAAACGATTTATGGTTTGATTAACTCCAGTCATATTAAAAGGTACAAATGAATTGATATCAGACTTGTTAAAAGCTGAATTTATGTTACTTAAATTCATATTGTTAAATGAATTTATATTTGAATTAACTCCACTCGTATTAAAAGATTTTGATAAGAATGAATTTATTTCCGACATGTTGAAAGCAGAATTGCTGTTGCCGAAATTCACATTATTAAATGAATTCATATTTGGATTAAATCTAGTCATATTAAGATATCTAGATGGATCTGACTTATTAAAAGCAGTATTGGTATAGTTCAAAGTCGTATTAGTTAATGCCCCTGTACTATTCATATTTAGATTAACTCCTGTTACATTAAAATTGTACAAACCTGGATATATCGGTTGGAATGTGCTTACATTACTGGCATTCAACGTGAAATTCGCATTCACAGATTTATTATTAGGTATCACCGCGATTGTTTCATAATTCTTTAAAATTTCAGGAGTTATATAAGCTAATGAGTTATTGCCCCGAGTATTGTTCAGATATTGTGTCATATTTAACGTATTTGCACTATTACTTGAACCAAATAAAGTTTTACTAACGGGAGCTGTTTGTTGGTTTGTCATAAATGTTCTAGTTACATTCGTTATAATTGTCGTTGTGTTAACGTTTGTTTTAGGAACAGCAGCTATTGGTTTGTTTTCTTCTTCGTAAATGAAATTTGTAATCATATTACAGTCAATATTCATTTCTTCACGCTTACCGATGTCAGGATAAAACACTCCAAATTTACAGATTTCATTTTTTTGGGGCTTGTAATTTTCGTGGAACTGATGCATTCTTGAACTTGAAGTAGAGAGGCCGAGGTTATAAAGTGCAAGTCCGGCTAGTAAATGACTATATCTGCTTCCTGAGCTTCTATATTGGTATACGTACGAAGGTAACGCATTGGAGTATACTGGGTAGCTATGATGATAGCCCCCGTAGCTATAGGTTATCACCGTAGGTGGTCTGTAATGGTAATAATGATGAACCGTTGTTGTGTGGTGACTGTTTTTATGTGGTTCATATTTTTTATAAATTGTCTTTGTCGATCCAGATGACGGGTAAATGATAGAAGTTTTAGTTGAATGTCCAGACCCAGAGAGTTTGTTTCCAGATGATGGATAGCTGTGAGTATTAGAAGTTTTGTTTTTCCTTAATGATGTCACTGAGCCGGTAGAAGGGTAGGTATGACTAGAAGTTCCAGTAGGTGATGGAAAACCTGCGTGTCTAGATCCAGATAACGAGGTTCCAGATGATGGGTAGGTATGATGACTAGAAGTTCCAGTAGATGATGGAAAACCTAAGTTTCCAGATCCAGATAACGATCCTCCAGATGATGGGTAGCTGTGACTGCTAGTCCCTTGTTTTTGACGTTCAAATGTCGTCACTGAGCCAGAAGATGGGTAGGTATGGTGACTAGAAGTTCCAGAAGTTGAGTGTCCAGATCCAGATAAGCTGCTCCCTGAAGATGGATAACCATGTGATGTTGAGACATGGTGCTGAATAGCTGGTCCAGACGATGAATGTTTGCTTCCAGAACTGCTTGGATAGCTGCCAGATAATCCACTATGAGATGTCGGATAGCTGTGTGAACTTGAAGAATGAGATCCAGATAACTTTGAAGATGAAGGGTAACTGTGTTTGCTGGACGATGAACTGTGAGACGACCGATGTCTTGAAGTACTCTTAACTTCAACGTTTATCACACAAAATCCAAAAATTATTAAAAATAAAACATACGCGCGGAATGCGCCCGCCATGGTGTGCGCAACAACAAAACTGATCAAACAGACTTGCTCTCATATAAAATAGTGGCAAATGTAGACGTCACGAGACCTTGAGACGAGATACGGAAATAGAATAGCTTAGATTAGGTATTAGATGCGCACAGTTGCGTATATATCTATATCTTCTTCGTCTATCGTCTATATCTTTTTTTTACTTTTTCTCTCTTTATGTATAGCTAATTTATAAGGTGCGCATATTGAATTGTGGCGTGAATTTTAATGTTATCATTCCTCAATATTGGATCCGAGTCAAGAGTTCCTTCCCTACTTTTATTACTGATTCGACTATATTTTAATACAATCATCAACAGCTCACTGCTGGGATAAAAGTCTTTCCTCACACATTAGACAGTATGGACAATAATCTACAACTTGAGCCTACCGCGGTTTGTTAGATAGTGCATACACTAGTAGTAACCGATTATTTTGCAAATAAATTACTTTGACTTTGACTTGTGGCCACCTAACAGTCAGAATTTTTCAAACAACCCAAGGGTATCTGACATGGCTTAACAAAACACAACGAAACCCGAATAATGTAAGCAATTTTACCAACTACAAATAAAAAACACATCACGTTTAAAATTCGCGGCACATGCTAAAGAAATCGCATTAACCCAATCATATGAAGAACTTTGATCTCAAACACAGTAGTTATTTGCTATTATTTAACGTATAGGTCCGTTCATTAGCCGTTCATGTACCTATAATGTGTGGGGTTACATGATTTTAGTTATTTTATTCAGAGACTATCAGATCTATATACAGTGTGAGTCTCCATAAAGTGCACATATGAAAATGGGTGAAACTAGACACATTTTTATCGACGGAAAAAATGATAAAAAAAATCTGAATTTTTTAATTTATTTTTTATAAATATTTTTTTTTGATTACGTACTGTTGACTTTATGTAAATAAAACGTTATAACTTTTTAACTAAGAAGTATATTGTGATAAAATAAAAACAGTTATGATGTAAGATAACAGAAGATACTAACAAAATAATAGAAATACCCAAAAAATGGCGGAAATAATAAAAAGGGACTTTTTGAGGAAAATCTGTATTTTTAGTAGTGTTTTTTTAATTAATTATCAAATTTCTCTAAATAATGCCCATATTATATGTATTTTTTATTACTTTATGTTAATTTCCATCGTATTACCTTTAAAAAACAAAAACCCTGTATCTTTATCCATATCACAACGTTTACTATGAGTGTTTAAACTAAGTCATTCCGGGTGCACCATTCAACGCTTCGTTCTAGATTGTCCCATTTTATTATTTCTTAGTACCGTTTTTTGGGTTTTATTTTATTAGTATCTTCTGTTATTTGACATCATTACGTTACGTTTACATTATGTACATTATGTTTTTATTTTATCACGATATACTTCATAGTTTAAAAGTTATAACGTTTTCTTTACATAAAGTCAACAGTAAGCAATCAGAAGAAAAAAATGTCTATAAAATATAAAAAAATAAAATCTCAGATTTTTTTTAACATTTTTTCCGTCGATAAAAATGTGTCTAGTTTCGCCCATTTTCATATGTGCACTTTATGGAGACTCACATTGTATTTTAAATATATTATATATTTAGAAAAAATAATTAAATAATTTTACGTACCTATTTCTCCTGTATTTTCAAATTATTATCTTTGATATGAAGAAACCGAGTGCACATATACGAAATATTTACGGCTCTACAGTGAGCTTTTTGCGTCAGTAGCCCAATGTTTTGTCATAATCGAGCCATTCTAGACCAGGCAAATGAAAATACGTACTTATTTCGAACCGCATTTCAGAGCACTAGTTTTCTTTCTAAATCATTAAATCAATAAACAATAGGTACGACAGCACAGTTTCTCAAATCTGTGACAAACAGATAAAGTCGCAGCATAATAATTCGTTGTTGGTACGGAGTTGCCATTCTGGTATATAACCCTAAAAGTAGTAGAAAAATAAATATATATACTCACGCCTTTATTCCAGGGAGTAGGTCACCATTAGCAACATTTGGATACAGAACCCTAAAAACGGGTAACCCCGGCATCATTCTCCATAATAAGTTCAGAGCGATTATATTATTGGTGACTATGTCAACGGAAAAGTATGTAATCCATCCATCATTGTATACAAATCGTAGGAAATGTGTATAATTCCTATTATAAATAGGAAATGTGTGATTATGTCTTCAAATATAAGTTTAAAGAACTTTATTTCTCAAAAGAACTAAATAATACAGTTCGCTTACTTGAGATTAAGTAACACATATTAATTAAAATTAACTTGGTTCCCTGGCACAAGTTAACATTTACAAATATTAGTAGAAACATAAATAAATATCTATCTAAATATCTAATTTACACAATAAACTAATTTATTTTGAACATGAGATTCAAGTTTTTTTTTAAATGAATACAAATTTTCACAATCTTTGATTTCGTCTGGTAAGTTATTAAATAGGTATCTGTGCACCCTCAAATAGTTAAATCTTTTTACCATAATTTGTTCTTGGTGGTCTTAAGTTTAGTTTGTTTTTATTTCTTAGATTATGTTTAATAGCAGCGTTTTACCTGAAATAAAACGCATATTAAAATACTTACCTAATTCGAAGCTTTAATTTGAGATAGCACTTCCGTTTCCCGCCGATATTTTACCAGTTTTCGTACTTTTATCCCCCCCTCTAGGTTCCGGTTTAGTGGCGTCCTCTGGCGGTGGCGCGACTTTTTGGTTTCGTAAGCATTGCGACGCCATTTTTGTTCATTGGCTCAAATTTTTCACCAGGCAGAATTAAAGTGAAAGCTTCGAATTAGGTAAGTATTTTAATATGCGTTTTATTTCAGGTAAAACGCTGCTATTAAATTACTTGACCGTAATTCGAAGCTTTAATTTGAGACATGTTTGTTGTCGCCTGGTGACGCCACTTGCACTGAAAATCAGGGAACCTACTTTTATGTTATAACATTACGCCAATGTGACCTTATTTATTATAGAATTTGCAAATAATGAATATTATATATATTTTGAAATCACTTTATTAATCTTTAAAAGTTTACATGCCTCAATCTAGCATAATCATCCTAACAAATATATAGGTATATTATCAGTTATGGATCATTCACATATAACATAAAATAATAATTGTTATTATAGAATCAACTACGTAACTGGATTGAATAATTGAGTAACATTTTCTGGGTCTCGGTTAATTCTTGTTACTTCTCGCATATAAAATCGCTGGAATGTATTAGCTGATCGCCAGTTACCATGCGCCAAGATTTCATCGAGAGGATGATTATCCAGCCAGCTCTTCGAA
Source organism: Ethmia dodecea (assembly GCA_963855545.1). Lineage (NCBI taxonomy): Eukaryota > Metazoa > Arthropoda > Insecta > Lepidoptera > Depressariidae > Ethmia > Ethmia dodecea. The sequence continues at coordinate 11,381,033 of OY979446.1, read as the reverse complement.
GCGACCGCTGACCGGACGCTTCCTGGAGTGGCCACGATACCGGCTTCCTTGAACAGAGTTTTTACCCAGCCGGCTATTATGATACGAGACGCGGGCTTGGGTACGCCTCTGACTGTAACAAACAAATTAAAACATTTTGCAGATTCACGTCTTTCATTTAATAAATTTATGGTCTTCTCTATCCAAAAGACAGGATTTAGGTTACGATTATCCAAATTTGAGAGTAATTTCCAACCAGATTGCCTATAAGTGCTACTGTCGGTCTTGGAACCGAATTGGGGCCAAAATATAATATTATTGTCACATCTAATGCAATGATCAGGATCTGTTCTGAGTAATGTTAAGTCATGTATGCGTCGACCCGAGCATAGAAGTAATAAAATAGCAGTATGTCGTGATATTTGGAAAGTATTGTTTATATTTACTGTATAATTTGACAAAAATGATATTAGTTTGCTAACATCCCAAATTAGTGGCTTAGTAAATTTCGGATTTTTTAGGGCTATAGACTTTAAAATATGTTTTACAAGTACATGTGAACTGAGGTGACTCGACATTTCAGCATTACACAATGTAGAAACTACGGATTTATGTAAAAGTATTGTATTGTATGATAATTTATGAATTAAATGTAAATCTGCTAAAAACCGCGCTAATTGAGAGCCTGTAGGATTTTTTGGATCTACATTTTGAGAACGTGTCCATGACATCCAGCGTTTCCAAGCCACCTCATAAGTCGTTATAGTGGATTTACGCCAGGAATTTCTTAGGAGTAATAACTGCTCAGAGTTCCAAGTATCTATCGCCGAGGACCACCCCCACATTTCCATACCTCGAGATTGATTTCCTCGACCTTCGGAGGTGGAACTCCCGTTGATGTGTCGATTAGGTGTTTCCGGAGGTTCTTCAGGGTTAGCGGTGCTGCTAGAGCCCGAGCTTTGAGGTCTGCTCTCCAAAATACCTTCTCCCACCTGGGAACAACGATTAGAAATATCCCTGTTGATTGATTTAGGTGAGTCAGAACTTTGGGGACTAAAAACGGAGGCGGAAACACCCACGCGAGCTGGTAATTCCAAGGAACACTGAACGCGTCGTGAAATAGGGCTCGAGTGTCCTTCAAGTCTCTGGATACATAATTGTACACCACGTGAGCTGTCTCCGAGGCGAACAGATCTATTACTGGTGTCCCCTACTTCGTTATCACCACTTCCACACATTGCGGTGGTAAGTGCCACTCTGGAGGTCGGCGATGACGGGATAAATGGTCGGCATGATTGTTGTACTTCCCGGGGATATGGTGGATATTGAAGTGGATTTGGTGTTGGTCCAGTAATTTCAATATTTGGTAAGTTATTTGAGTTAGAGCTAATGATTTCGTACCTCCTTCTTTCCGTAGGTGAGCGACAGCAGTTCTGTTGTCGCATTGTATGAGAACTGAGCTGTGTCTCAGTAAGTGAGCGTGGCTCTCCAGAGAGTGTAGTATGGCCAGCATCTCCTTCTGATTGCAGTGCAATACTTGTTCTTCTGTCGACCAGGTGCCCGAGAGGGCGAGGTTGTTCAGTTGTGCTCCCCAGGCCTGGTCTGACGCGTCCGTTGTCAAAAAGTTCACTGGCGAAGGATAATGTAGAGGCGTTGCAAGGTAACAGTTGTGAGCCCACCAAACCAGTTCGTCGCGTACACTTTGTGGTAATGTGTAGGTTTTTCTTAGGTCTGGTAGTAATGAGTTCATGAACATTAATAATTGACGATGGTGGAGTCGGCCTCTCGGAACAATAAAGCTGCTGAAATTTAGAAGCCCTACTAGTCTCTGCAGATCTTTTAGAGTGACATTTCTTTGCTTGAGAGCTTGATTTACTTTTTCGACAATAGCAACAGATTTTTCTTTTGGTAAGCTTTTCAGGTTTTCCCAAGGTCCTAAATAAATTATCATTTTTTGAGGGACAATCTGCGATTTTTCGAAATTTATTTTCCACCCTAGGTATTGTAGAAATTGCAACGTTATTTTGACATGATCGCGAAGTATGTTTGCATTCTGATGTACAATTAAATAATCGTCTAAATAAATTAGTATTCGCATATTCCATTTTTCTCGCAATTTGTGAGCCACCCAATTTGTTAGAATAGAAAAAGTTTTGGGGGCTGTGCTTAAACCGAACGGGAGGCAGGTCATCTCTAATAGCTCTCCGTTGTATATGAGACGTAGGAAGCGCCTTTGTGACTCTGATATTTTGAGGTGGAAATATGCCTGGGATAAATCCACCTTGCACATCCAATCTCGAGGCTGGAGGAAATCGGGAATCCGATACATATTTACTAAGTGAAATGGTTCGGTCAACACATAATCGTTTAGGGCTTTGAGGTTGAAGATTGGGCGAGCAGATCCGTCTGGCTTTGGCACTAGAAATAAGGGAGAGATGAAGCTTGGGGAGGGCTGAGCTATTTTTAAAATGCCCTGTTTTTTCATTTTGGTAATTATTACTGACATTTCCTCTGATACGGGAGTTTGAAACGGACTTTGTTTGACATTCGGGTACAAAAGAGGGGGTTTTTGAAAAAATGGTATTCGATATCCCTGAATTAGTTTTAAAATAATTTCTGGTGCTCCCATTTCTCTCCATTGTGTCTGGTAGTATGACAGTTGACCTGCTCGGAATAGTTTCGAGTCATTGTCTATATTTCTTTGAGTTACCTCTTGATAATTTAGGTGAGTTTGTTCGTCCTCGGTTACGCCCACCACGTTCGGGCCGCGAGCCTCGGTTGTGAAATGAACCTCTTCCGCTAGAATTGTAGTGATCGTACATCGCATTAGTATTCTGGGCCCTTGTAGGGTAGTTTGTATATTGATTCATATATTGATGTCCACCCCGCGAGGGTGGGTTAGCAATATAATTTGTGTGAATAGGAAGGGTTGATTCATATGACACACATTGAGCTCCACGCGATGGAACTGCCTGTTTTCGTATGCCTATCCCCCGCGAGGGGCGGCGATTTGACATATTAGATCTTACCTGCGCAAATCCATCATTTTTAGGAGGCCAAAAGGCTTTGCGAACCCCGCCTGCTTTTTCCAAAATAGTTGTGAAAGGCTCAGAATCGAAAATGTATGTCGAAGAAGGGGGTATTCTATTTAGCGAAGCTTTTACTAACGGGTCTTTGACCTGGCTAGTAATTGTTTCTCTGCGCATTTCAATACTTTCGGCTCTGTGACCGCAAACGAGCTGTAAAAGATCTGTAGAAACTTTGTGAAAATCACCTTTCAAAAATAATTCATCCACTTTTCCACTTAGATTATCAACATCTACTTCGGTACTTTGAGCCCACGATAGAATACCTTCTTGCAAAGATTCTTTTTGTTTTAGTATGCAGTATGTTATGGCTGCGTATGCCTTTTCACTATGCGTTAGGTGACGTAAGGTATCATACATTTTTACCTCTTCGTTTGTTTCCAAGTCTATGAAACCTGGAGTATGGTTGTAGATTTTTTGTGTATCAGCATATCTAACTTCTGACCAAGAGGAGCTACCTAAGCGCTGCACGTCTTGTAACATTTTTAAAAAGTTATCAGGGGTTTTTGGAACTGACGGTTCCTTTAGCTTTGTTTCTATATCGAATGTGAAATTAAGGTTTAAATTTTGGCTTTGGCGCCCTGGCTCAACATTTTCAGTGATATTATCGTGTTCACGGTGTTCATGATGCTCATAGAGCTCTCCACTAACACCAGAACAAATCGAAATACTTTCCTGACAAGCATTATCAATATTGTTTGAATTAATGTGTTTGCGTAACTCACCCATTTCCTTGAACAGTTTGTTCATCAAGCGGCTAGAATGTCGAGCGCGCTTATTTTTCTTATGTCGGTGACGACGCGAGCGCTTTCGTTTCGAGTCTGCAGAAGAGCTTGAGGAGGAGCTACTTGTCGAGCTGCTGCTACTACTGCTACTTCGACTTCGAGTCCTTTTGCGAGATTTCACACCGCTGGGACCAGCCACAGGCTCATTGCCATTGTCACCCTCGTCATTCATCATTAAGAATACTGAAAATAAAAATAAGTTAGTATATTCTAGAACTGTACGAACTGGCAAACCGTAAAAATAATAATTTAATAGTTCGAACGGAAACAACCATTAAATATTTGAAATTGATATTAACACTGAATAGTATTCATTTAGCCATAATGGCTTAAATTAATAAATTGTTGTGTACTTACTCTTTTTTCAACACTTTTGAAAAAGGAAAATTAAATAAATTTAAATTTGCAACTGTCGCAGAGACAGAATTGCTGCACACAAGTTGCTTCGACGGGAAACTAAACGCCAATGAACAAAAATGGCGTCGCAATGCTTACGAAACCAAAAAGTCGCGCCACCGCCAGAGGACGCCACTAAACCGGAACCTAGAGGGGGGGATAAAAGTACGAAAACTGGTAAAATATCGGCGGGAAACGGAAGTGCTATCTCAAATTAAAGCTTCGAATTACGGTCAAGTAATTTAATTTTCCGTTTAGTTAAGATTGTAGTCGAATGGATAGAATCTGAAATATTTTTTTTGATAAGAACGCATGTATTGTATGTATATATTTGGGTAAGATTGAATAGTTTGAGTTTTTTGTATAATATCTCTATAGGTGTATAATAGTTTAGGTGATAAAGTACTTTGATTATTTTTTTTTGTGTAGTTTGCAATTTTTTTAGGTTAGTTTTTGAGGCTGAACCCCATACTTCGACTAAATATTCAAGATGTGACTTTATAAGTGAATTATACTTCCGGTCTCCACCGAAGACGATTACTTTATTACATGCAGCAGTACGGGAGTTGGTGCCATCTTCGTCACACTTTTAGAGCTAGCATATCCTAAAAACTGACAATATCTCCTGTCTCACTCTCTCCCTGCGCCGGCGATCCGCGCCCCTGTTGGCCTCATTACGTGTTTTTGTGTTATCGAAGTTGCACATAATTTTTTCGTTACCAAAATATTTTAGTTTTCTTTCAAATTTTCAATGGGAAAAAGGAAGCGTTCAAGGTCGCAAGACCGTGATTATGATAGTATCCTCAGGAAAGTGAAAAAGTTGGAATATAAGTTAAAGAAAAAGAAAAGACAGCGATCACCATCGCCGTCAACGGAGGACGATAATTCGCATTTCTCGGAGGATATTGATGATTTCCCTTTACCAGGTAAGAATAATCATACGAGCATGTAACTTTTTTAATTGAATTATCGTGAAAACAGTGAAATACAAGAAAAAGTAAAAAGCGTTACCTAGATACCTACCCGCCACCATATTTAAAAAATTTAGGTCAGACCATCAGTTGTGTTTACTCACGAAGTAAAGTATTTAATTGAAATCGAAACGAAAGTTTACAGTTTTACATAATTTACTAGTTAGTTATGGATTCGTGTATAGGAATAAAAACATTCCACAAATAATAAAAAAGCGAGATTATGCCTACATACCTACCTACTCCACGTAAACAGTGTTGAGGATTGCTAGGTACATAAAAATAAAAAAATACTCCACGTAAATCGTGTAGAGGATTACTACCTAGTTAATAAACTCCACGTTAATCGTGTTGAGGATAAAATATACCCCACTTTAATAGTGAAAAAGTAGGTATAATTTATTTTCATTTCTCCGCGTGAATCGCGTTGAGGTTAAACTTGTTAGAGAATTTGTTTATAAATCACATTGAATATTTAAAGATTATATTATATCGATGGGAACTTGCTAATTGGGAACAGTGTCAGTTGGGTCAGTGTATTTATTCTGCGCCTGCTTTTTCAGGCTATATCTCTGATGAGATAATATTTTTGGAGATGGAAGCCAATATAAATGATGAAAGCCAGCACGAGCAGCTCACGGAGCCCGGACCGGACCCAGAACCAGCTGAGTCGAATGCTATATTGGCTGCGGAGTTAGAAAATATTCCACCACCGCTATGGAACCTGAGATTTTGAAATTATTAGGCGAAAATCCTTTAAATCAAAAGAACTATGGAGATAACTTACATAAGGATATTGCTCAAAGATGGACACATATCCTTACAAATGGTTTACCTAAAGATATACAGCAAGATTTAGTCAAAAATTATTTGCCACCTGAAAACTGTCCCAACATAAAACCACCAAAGCTAAATCTGGAAATCAAAGCTGCACTTTCAGAAATTAATGTAAAAAAGGACTTGTACAGCCAAAGTAGGCAAAACCAACTAGCAAGTAGTCTTTCAGCTATAGGACGAGTCCTAAATTGGACCCTGGAAGCCAAGGGCACTGTGCCTCAAGATATAATAAAAGCTTTGAGTGATTCTGGAAGACTTATTTGTGATTGTCACTACAAAGAATCCATGTCTCGTAGATATGCTGCTTTAAACATTTTAAATAAGAACATTAAGGACACTATCAAGAACACAAAGATCGATGAATATCTTTTTGGATCCAGTCTACCAGAACACATAAAGTCAGCAAAGGCAATATCCAGGACTGGCTCAGAAATAAGACCAACGCCGCGCCCTCCTTATAGGACGCCCCCAGCTATACAGCCCCAAAGGGGCGCTTTAAACTCCAGGGGGGCGCCGCGTGTAGCAGTGGCCGAGCCGCGGACGACCCCAGCAGCTCCTCGCAGGCCTCCACGGGACCGTCGCCAGGACGCAACGCGAGGGCGACGATTCACAGGCTACACGCGTCAGCAGACGAGGAAACGCTAGAGGAAAAACCACAGGTACCTATAGCTGGGGCGTTTGCAATATTTTTATGACAAATGGTGTAACCTTACTGATGATCATACTATCTTGTCGTGGATTAAAGGTTATAAAATACCCTTTAAACAAGAACCTGTACAATCTATCCCACTTTCAAACAGTGCCTGAAATTCTGAAACTCAAAGCGCAATACTTGACAATTGCATTTTAGAATTGTTAGAACGTGACTTTATATCACCTTGCACATTCTGTGAAGGGCAATTCATCTCACCTATTTTTACAGTGCCAAAACAAAATGGAACCCATAGGTTTATATTTAATTTAAAAAAACTTAACAAGTACATATATGTTCAACATTTTAAGATGGAGGACTATCGCACTGCACTTAAACTCTTAGATAAAGATTATTTTATGTCTACAATAGACCTACAAGATGCATATTTTTTAATTTCTATAGATAAAAATGACCGAGAGAAATTACGCTTTCAATGGAAATTTCAATTTTTTGAGTTTAACGTCCTTCCATTCGGACTATGCACGGCTCCATTTGTTTTCACAAAGCTATTGAAACCGGTCCTGCAATACTTACGTATGTGTAATTTACTCTCTGTAACTTATTTAGACGATTTTTTATGTATAGTCAGCTCCTATGACGAATGTTTACTAAATATACATACTACAAAAAATCTGTTAGAGTCTTTAGGCTTTGTCATCAACATTAAAAAAAGTGCTATGATACCAAACAAGATATGTAAATTTCTAGGTTTTGTATTTAATACTGTGGACATGACTATCAATTTAACTGATGAAAAGAAACAACGCATTAGGGACAGAGCTACGAATCTCAGTCACAAGGAAAAATGTACCATTAGGTACTTAGCAGAATTTATAGGACTTTTGACGTCCGCATGCCCAGCTGTTAGCTACGGCTGGGTATATACCAAGTTGTTTGAAAGGGAAAAGTTTTTAGCATTGAATTACTCAGACAACTATAATAAACAAATGAAAATCCGTAATTTTCTCAGAAATGACTTTTCATGGTGGATAAATAATATAGAATCGTCAGTCTGTCCTATTCGTAAAAATAATTATTGTCTAGAAATATTCAGTGATGCATCTAGTACTGGATGGGGCGTGGCATGCGGTAGTCAAAGTGCAAATGGAAATTGGACAAAGAGTGAATTAACCCTACATATAAATACTCTTGAACTAAAGGCCGCCTTTTATGGATTAAAGATATTTACTGTAGACTCACTAAATTGTGATATTTTGTTAAGAATAGATAACACCACTGCCATCTGTTACATTAACAGAATGGGTGGTGTACAACACCCTCATTTAAATGAATTAGCCCGGAAAATTTGGCAGTGGTGTGAGACTAGAAACATATTTATATTTGCTTCCTATATTAAATCATGTTATAATACAATAGCAGACCTAGAGTCTCGACAGTTAAATATTGATACGGAATGGGAGATTTGTGATAATGTGTTTATACATATAATAAATTGTTTAGGAAAGCCTGAATTTGACCTTTTCGCGAGCGCTCAAAACCATAAATGTGATAGATACGCATCGTGGAAACTTGATCCACATTCTGAAGTGGTTGATGCATTTACGTTTACTTGGAGTAACATAAATTTTTACGCATTTCCACCCTTTAGCTTAACTAGGGTCTTAGAAAAAATCATAGCGGACAGAGCTAATGGTATTCTAGTGATACCATACTGGCCTTCCCAGCCATGGTACCCCTTATGGTCCAAGCTTGTTATATCTAAACAATATTTTTTTGGACCTGACAAATATTTGTTATACTCACCTTACAGAGACTGCCATCCCCTTCATGCGGACCTTATCCTGGTGGCAGCCAAATTATCAGGGAATCGATGATTAAGCGTGGAGTACCAGAACTGTCCTTGGATATAATGATGGCCTCTCTCGCAACAAGAACTTTAAATCAGTACAGTAGTTCATTAAAATGTTGGTGGTTATACTGCGAAAACAACAATTTAAATGTCTATAAGGCCACCAGTACTAATGTTATATCATTTTTAACACAAAAATTTGACGAAGGCGCTAGTTATAGTAGTTTAAATACTCATAGGTCTGCCCTATCAACCATCCTAGGTACAAATATTACATTAAATGACTGCATAAATCGATTCTTAAGGGGAGTATACAGGCTTAATCCCCCTAGTCCAAAATACAGTGTAACATGGGATACAAATAAAGTATTAAATTATCTTTGCAATGCTTATCCCGATAATAATATTTCATTGGCTGATTTATCATTTAAGACTTGTACATTACTAGATCATCTGCACAAAGAATGCAGACTATTAGTCTAATTAAACTATCTAATATATCGTTACATAATGATATGATTGTGATAAAAGTAACTGATCTCATTAAAACTTCTAGGCCTGGAGCCTGCCAACCACTTATTAGATTGCCATATATTCCTGAAAATCCCAGTATTTGCCCAGCACTTGCGGTTCAAAGTTACAAAAATAAAACTGAACCCTTAAGGACTAACCAATCTGACAATTTGTTTATAGGGGTGCGAAAACCACACAACAAAATTGGTTCGCAAACTTTAGGGCGCTGGGTAAAAAAGGTACTACAAGATAGTGGTATCGATATTTCTTTATTCGGAGCCCATAGTACTCGGGCAGCTTCCACATCCGCTGCTCATCGGTCTGGGATCAATCTAGAGGTGGTTCGCAGGGCTGCAGGCTGGAGTGATACTTCTAACGTTTTTCTTAAGTACTATTGTAGAGATGTTGTTCAGACAGATAATGATGATTTTATAAATGCTGTCTTTAACAGACGTAACCAATAATGTAGCTCTAAGAATTGAGATTGATGGCACTTTTGGCACTTATTGAGAATATAAGTGGATAGTAAGTGTAAATTGATTCCTTGTTATAGTTTTCATACTATCATATAACTATATTTTATTAAAATATGTTTGATTCAACATTTTTATTTTTACTTACCTACAAGGTCTTAATTTCTTTGCAATGCTCTAAACATCTGCATGTAATAAAGTAATCGTCTTCGGTGGAGACCGGAAGTATAATTAAGAATCAAACGAACTTACCTTGTGATGTTTGATTCCAATTATGCGACGGTCTCCACCGAAGACGATTACTTCGTCCCATCCCCCCCAACACCCTATAAATAAAAATAATAAATGTCTAAATATAACACAAAAATCCTGTAACTCTGAAACAATGAGGCCAACAGGGGCGCGGATCGCCGGCGCAGGGAGAGAGTGAGACAGGAGATATTGTTTTTAGGATATGCTAGCTCTAAAAGTGTGACGAAGATGGCACCAACTCGCGTACTGCTGCATGTAATAAAGTAATCGTCTTCGGTGGAGACCGTCGCATAATTGGAATCAAACATCACAAGGTAAGTTCGTTTGATTCTTAATTATAAATAACAGTTCGTGATTTATACGGTATACAATTTGCTACTCGTCGCAGGGCACCTGTAAGTGAAATAAGTTTTGATCTAATATGCTCAATGTGTGGCATCCATGTCAGTTGGTCATCCAACCATAATCCGAGGTACTTTTCTTTGTTTGATCTACGTAATTGGATGAGAGGTTCATAATTTGGGATTTTCTTATTTTTAGCTTTTAAAATCATGTATGAGGTCTTTGAGGTATTAATTGTTAGAAGGTTGTACAGAAACCACTCATTAATAATATTGAGATACTTTTGAGCGTCAAAGATGATACCATGGATAGAATGACCAAAATAAAATAGTCAAGTATCATCAGCATATAAAGTCAAGTGCCCCGTTAGTTCTAAATTAGCGATATTATTAATATATCTATGCCTTTGCCAGTATTTTTGATGGTTGGCCTGCTGGCTCAGTTGGTAGTGAGTGACCCTGCCATCTGAGTCAGAGGTCGCGGGTTCGATCCCCGCTCGGGGCCAACATTTGTGTGCATGAACATGTCGGTTAGCTTTGTGTCTGGTCAATAAATATTTATTTAAGTATGTGTCATATTCAATGTTTACATCTAATAGTTATAGGTTGAAGATTGGAGGTAGGTACTTAATTGATCGGATGAATAAGGATCGCTCCTATTTAAATTAGTTTATATGTATATATACGAGTTGTTTGTTTAATGTTATGATGAATATGATATTGTTTGTCGATAATTCGTGATTGACTGATTATCATCCCGCTTCTCGTGATGATAATCAGTGAGACTCGGGTTCAAATCCTGGCATGTAGATACCAATGAGTTTTTCAAAACTTACGTACATATTCATCAAGGAAAACATCGTGAGAAAACCTGCAGGTCTCATAATTAATTCTGAGGCATGAGGCTCACCACCTATCACCTGTAGAGGACAACAATTCTCGTAAAAAATTGGTATTTCCATAAATGGAATACCTCTGCCTACCCCCTCGGGGATACAAGGCATGAGATTATTTATTTATTTATTTTATTTTTATGACCAAACGGGAACAGCTATTTTAATTTTAGGGTCTGGAGTGCGATTTTTGAATCTCACTGGTGCCTTGATTGCATGCCTCTAAGAGTGTGAAACATGTACAACCTAGAAAATAAGTATATTAACCTACTACCACCGTGTTTGACGCAAATAAAGATATTATTATTATTATTATCAAAATCACCGGTGACTAAAATTATCACCGATGACTTTTATGTCACCATTTTTCAAAAGCCGTATTTTTGAAAGTCACACGCTGTTTTAAATAAATCGTCGCAATCACAAAATATCACAATCGAGCCCCGCTGCTAATTCTTCCGAAAAACATACTTTGGTACATCTGGCCAATGTCACATGGTGATTTCAATTACGAGTGGGTAGGGGCACTCGTAAATCGATATCATTGGTATGACAAATGTAAGTCACCGATGAGTTTCAAAAATACGAACTTTCGGAAATCACTCACATCGGTGAAAATTAGTCACTTGGTGAGATTCAAAAATCCACCCCCTGGACTAAAAACGTTTAAAAATAAATCCTAATCACTTGTACTTAGTGTAAAATGGGTACCAAATAATCAAAATAATTAACAGATAAAACACAGGCCTAAAAACAAAAAAAATACTATTAAGCGATTAGAAAGAGAACTAGATTGAGAAAAAATTTTACCTGACCGTCTAAAAGATGTTAAGCAAAATATAGACATGCATCCAATTTCCAATAGCATTTAAGAAATAAAGAAATTGAAATTTAAAAATTGATACGCAAAAGCTCTAGAAATATAAAGAATCATTCTTATATGTTTATGACACCTTCAATTTTATTTACGTATTCCCAGCGAGCTCTGGGTGACCGCGTTCCTTTACAGGCGAAATTCAATTTGGCATATACTGGTTCTCATATATTTTCAGGGTGTACCGGAGTTTCTTAGAATGCATGTAAATTTTCGGAGCACTTGTACCACTGCATTTCCATTTGACCTTTTAGAGAAAGTTTTGACTGAATTCACCTAAGATATTTTTAAAAAATATTGTGTATACATATTGCTTTCCTATTTCTAGGTTTATAAAAAGGTATGAAGAAGACGTTTCTACTTAAGTTAGAGGCTTAGAAGATTGTCTATACTGCAAAAGGAATGTCTCTTTTTCTACGGACAGCCGCCTGTTGACACCAAATGTAATTTAATGTTAAATATCACTACATAGTATAAAACAAAGTCGCTTTCTTTGTCCCTTTATCACTATGTATGCTTAAATCTTTAAAACCACGCAACGGATTTTATTGTTTTTTTTTAAATAGAGTGATTCAAGAGGAAGGTTTTAGTATTAGCATTGCACCCGTTCGAAGCCGGGGTGGGTCGCTAGTTTATAATATATAAAGCTCGACTATTTATTTATAAAGATAATAACTAAATATTTTCCATTTAAACAGAACCAATAATTAGATACAAAATGATCTACCTCACCTCAATATAGTCTGAAAATCTACAACTTTTGATGAAGTAAGTACTCCGACTAATGTCTAACGTTAGAAAACTTCTCAAAGGAAGTTAGAATTAGATTAATTAATGGGGAAGCATTCATCAAGTGTTTTAGTGTGAAGTGACCTAGTGAATGAAGGATCTTGTTGACGTCTTTAAAAATGGAGTTTGGAATGGTTTTGTGGGGTGTTTTGTTCGCCTCTCTTTAAAGATGGAGACTTTTATTTAGCATTAGTTTGTTAATATGTTAATATATTGTAAAATTTAGCTGTTAGTCTTCCAAAAATCAATACATAAACTAACTTCAGTAGAGACGTATTTTTCTTACTTTCCTTTTTTTTGTTACAGCGCTCAAATAAGTAATTAACAAAAAAACTAAAGATATACAAGTTTTAAAATATAAAATAGTATTTCACTCCACATAAACTAGCCTAAAAACACACCTATAAAATTGCAATATTCAAGCAGCTATTTTGAATTGCAGTTCATTTACATGGTGTACTGGGAGATAAAACTAAAATTCTGTTCGAGGTTGGAGGTAGGTAGGAGGATGATATACTTCGGTGATATTGGTCTCACGCATGATTTTCAATTGGTTTTTTTTTTCTGAAAATATGCCGACATGAAACTAATACCTACGTATATAGGTATATTTTTAAAACAAATATTAATAAACAAACATACGGTCAATTAGTCCAAAATGAGGGTAATGATTTCATTCCTGTCATATGGGTATTAAACTACTGATAAAAATACATAAATAATATATACCTACCCAGAGGTGAAGCCAACAGACATGATGGCCCCGAGAGGAAATCGAACCCACGACCTCTGGCTCAGAAACCAGGGTCACTACCAACTGAACCGGCGTGGTCACAATGAGCATACATAACAAAAAGATGTTATGAAGTCCGATTTCGATATTAATATCAAAAACGTAGTAGGTATAGGTATCAGTTTACAATAAAAAAAATCGGTTGTCTGACACGACACTACACTACAAAAGAATGACAAAATCTTGTCTCGCCCTAGAGCGGGAATTGTAGGTACTTGCGCATAAAGATAGGAGATAGTAGCTCAAAGTTTTATTTGAAATGAAGTTACGAGATGTTTCCATTAGTAAGTTAGAATATATTTCCTGACAAAATTAATTAGGTTGTGATGGACCTTAATATAGGACATATTTAATATTTCCTCGGTGCTATGTCAAAATGTCGTAACTCGTAGCTAGCTACGTAAATTTTGAGAATTTTAACTCAGTTCATCTAAAAGTAGAAGCGCATTTTTTTCTTTATTGAACTGCATTCATAAGTCGTTTTCGTAAAAAACGAAGTTAGGAGATGTTAGAACTTACTCGTTGATATGATTAAATAATAATAATGTAGGTATAGTAATAATACTATAATAATAAATTGTGGGATACAATTTTATCCACACACTGATTTAGTCCCAAACCAGAAAGGGCCTGTAAGTACTATGGATTTTAAACAACTCATAAAAATACTAAAATAAATAGAATAGTCTTTTTAGTTTAAATAGAACTAATCGAAAAGTTTGACCACTGCTATTACATACTTATAAATCTAGGTTCAAAGAGATTTCTTGAAAGTCTTGAAACATACATGGTAACACTGTGGATTCCGCTGTGTCTGTTCGCTTATCATGGGATGTTTCAAGGCAGGAATGAATCTTCTAAATGAGCATGATCCATCTCCAGTGAGATAGCGGCTAAATGCGAGCACATTCATTTGTTAAATCACAACAGATAAACTGCTACAATATTAATTTATATTATATAATATTAAATATCATGTGTAACGCAGTGTGTTTATAACGATCACACTGGTAAAGTTTTGCGCGGTCAGTAAATGAGAGATAACAGCACGTTAAACCGTTGCTACAGGTTTTCGTTGTGCTTAAGCACAAAGGACATCGTTTAGCCATGCCAGGTATCCTTGGGTGGCTGGAAACATTCTGAGATGTGGCTACTAGCATAATACAATCAACCAATCCACGGTGGGAGACCATCGACCATACTTCCGCATGTGTGAGGGAAGACCCTTAGTACAGTAGTGGGCTGTGATGTTTTATACCATGCATGAGGTATTAAATTAAATTAATTGTTACATAATGGAAAATACGTTGAGTTTAGAAAAAATCCATGAGGCGGAAATCACAAAGGTGGTAAATATTACGTAAAGCATACCCATACATTACACCTCTAGCTGAAAAGGTAATCATTTTCGAGCACACCTGGAACTCGAGTTCATTAACAGGCACATTTATAACGATTTTCCTCGACAAAAAATGGGACTACATTTTTTCCTATACTCATGTATTTTTAAACGAGTCTGTAAGAGCCGAGGCATTTTTACATTGAATTAGGTAAAAGCATTTGGCCATCATAATTTTGCTTGAATTCAATTGTTATAATTAGGAATTTCGAGTCCATCTTTCGTTTTCCGATAGTCATGTGTCAAGTATGAACGTTAAATCGGCTTTTGGGTGCGTCAAAAAGTTATCAATGATTATATTTTATCGACCGAATAACAATTGGCCGGTTTGTGGTAGGTTATGGATATTTATGAAATTACGGATCTGGGCCACGCCGCCGCCGCGCCGGTGCACTCGAGAAGCACGTGCGTTACCGTTTTCTCCGCCTCCTTGCACGCTCTGAATAGAGAGCTATCAGTAATAGTCCAGGCAATGAAGTGGATTTTTGTATGAAGACCCCAATATAAATTCCTCAGTCGATGAAACTTTGCAGGATTGTAGTATAGTATGAGACAATACTTGCATTAAAAAATCCAAAAAAAAAAACCTAACCGAAGTTAGGTATTTTTACTAAAATACTTACTTATTTAATATCTTTATTGGGAAAAATGCTCAGTCAAAATTTTCTTCGCCAGCAATATTCATGAAGAAAGCTATATGCGTAATATCAAAAAAATCTCCTGGTAGATCAACAAAACTCAGACACATACAACGCGTAACAGAAAAAGCGCAATTCCTCGTACACCCCAATTAGTATATTAATATTTAAAAAATATGATGCAATCGAACTTTAGTTGTGTCTATCCAATTTTCTTAAATATCGATTAATAATAGCACGATTTCCAAAGACAGCACTAAATTCAATTAAAAATAGCTGAAATCAAAAAAGTAGTCGATACTGAACAAACTAATTTCAGGGATTGCGCTTATTCTGTTACATGTTGTATTACCTTGCACGGGAAAATTGCTCAGTCCATTTTTTTAACTGGAATGTCATTTAATAGTCGCTGTGGAATTACAATAGGAAAACCCAAAAATAAAAACCGTCTCGGTATATTATTTTCAGAAATTACCAAATTATCAACCAAGCAAAAATTTTTTTTGGAACCTGTTTTTTTTTTTGGATTTTTTTATGCAAGTATTGTCTCATACTGTACTACAATCCTGCAGTTTCATCGACTGAGGAATTAATGTGAGGAATTAACCTTTATTGCCTAGACTATAATGTTTATGGTATGAAATTGTTTATTCAGTAAACAGTGTACGGTGATGGTGACCTTAAAAACGCCTTCATCTATACCATTCTCATCGCGTACCACGGCTTACTGCTAATAAACAGCAGCTGTTGCAGTACCTTACCGAAGTAATAAATATAATGACCTTCTTTCATAGGTACAGATGAGGGTGGACAGCTAAGTGGCACATTAAATTATGCGTGACGCAAAAGGTAAAGAGGGATAATCCTGCAAAGTTCCGCTTCTTTATTGGACATGGCCCGGTTTAAGCCCGTTTTTGATACAGTATAGGCACAAAGCAACCTAATTTAGGCCGATACAAAAGTGTACCTGTCTCTTTGTGTCTAATATTATCTTCGTGTAGCGTTTTTAAGCCAAGGCCTATTTTAAGGCTTTCTGGTGTTTGAGACGCTTTTCTGAATTCATTGAATCTGCTCGCTAATGAGTTTCGATATTACCCATATATGAGTCTTTAGAACTCACTTCAACGATAAATTGTCGAATTCGTCAATCGAATTTTGATAAAGAAGTGTAAGAATATAAAGTAATAAATAAATAATTTCACGCCTTGTATCCCCGAGGGAGTGGCCAGAGGTATTCCATTTCTGGATATACCCACATTTCATCAGGTGTATTCTTTGGACCCCTAAACGTATAGGTGGTGAGCCCATAGTTGGAACGGGGTCTATTACAGATGTCAACTAGTCCTGGGACCGCCGGGTTTTTCCTTCACCGTAACATATATGTAACAGAATAAGTGCAATCCCTGAAATAAGTTTGTTCAGTATCGACTACTTAATCGATTACAGCTATTTTTAATGTGTAATTTTTTTCCGAAAAAAATATTAGCATAACTGAATTTAAGGCTTCCTATAGAAACCATACTTGCTTTTATTGCTTTTTATTTAAGGAATTTGGTTAGGCAAAACTAAATTACGAATGCATCATATTTTTTTTATATTATATATATACCAATTGGGGTGTAGGTATAAGGAATTGCGCTTATTCTGTGACGCGTTGTATAATTATTTACTATCAACAAACGCCAAGCCTGATACGTTTGAAAGAATTGTCGCTAGAAAGTTTTTATTACCCTGGCCCTTATCAGAAGCCAGTAAAACCATCTTTTTTTTCGATTCCGATATATTCTTTGACACTAAATAGTCATAAACATGAAAGAAACTGTTTTTGTAATTGTCATTGTTAATACGAGATATGGCTTTGCCACCACGCGATGGGAAAAGATAGCTACTCGCTAAAACGACACGGTGTATCAGGCAGAACTTTTACTGAGTACGTAATATCACTAGCTCGCATCAAAAATCAGCAATATAGGAATAATCTCAGAAGAAGCCTCCGGAAGCTAAGGTCATTCTCCATTGAGTAAAAGATTTATATGGACACCAAAATAATGTGTCATTTTAGAAAGAATATAATAATAATGATTTATATTAGACTCAGCATCTAATGTGATGAGGGTCTGACTATTCAGACGTGGCGGACCGTACCATATTTGCAGTGATTTCACTACACATTTACACGTTATGGGAAAATACTGTATTATAAGAACTATATACACATGACGATAACACTAAAATTATTTTCAATATTGTAGCAGCAAATTTTATATTAGATAAAATTATGTGAAAGCATAATAAGTTTATGTTTTATACGATTATACTATTCACAAAAATATTATTATAAACGCAAAAGTGACTTTGTTTGTGTGTTTGTTTGTTCCGCTTTCACGAATAAATAATTAAGCCGATTTTCGACCAATGGGAAGCTACATTAACAGGGAGTAACATAAGCTATATGTTATCCCCGTATTTCCACGGAACGGAAATTACGCGGTTGAAACCGCGAAGCGCTGCTAGTCCTAAATATTATAAACTCGAAAGTGACTGCTTGTTTTTTTTTTGTTACGCTTACACCACTGAACTGATAGGTATATAAATTCTTTGACCAGTCGAAAGCTACATTATCAGGAAGTAAAATAGGCTATATTTATCCCCATATTCCCACGGGAACGGAAACTAAGCGGGATACAAGTTTTCTTTATAAAATGTACACCGTGCCGACATCTGTCAGATGTTCCATGGAACCATTGAGAATCAGTAAACGCTTATAGGTCAGTTAAACAAAGCTGGCACTTTCAGAGTACAGTCAAGAGCACGCTAAGCTTGACACTTTGGACTTTGACCCGGCCCTGTATTCTATGGCGCGCAGTACAAATCAGAGCTCAGCTTAAACTGGTAGTGTCAAGCTTGACTTGCTCTTGACCGTACCTACTTAAACTTTAAATGCCATTTTATAAAACATGATATTATGTTATTGTGAATGCAATGCCTCGTCATGCTGCACACTTACAGGGTTATTGTTGAACTGTTTGATAATTATTTAAGAACTTTTTGTACAACAAGAAAACAATAAAGATTATTATTATTATTCACAGACACCACAAGCTCAATGTGTACGTGTGTTGTACAGTCAAGAGCACGTGGAGCTAGACACATAAGACTTTGTAATGATCTTATTACAATCGCCTTAGAGTTCAGAATCGCACTACAAGTATAAAGCTTCATGTGCTCTTGACTGTACGAGTACACATGTCGGCTTTAGTCAACCGTTCTGTAAGCTGTAGTATATTATGGGCTTCGCAGTCTGTACCCGCCTTGGAGAAAGAGAATTGTTAATACTGTTTGATGACAAGTTAATGTATAATGTAAGTAACATTATACATTAACTACAAGATTTGTTAATGACAGTAGTAAATGTGCAGTTGATGTTCTAATTCTGGAATCATTCTGTATAACACCGTTTTATTATCTATATCTATACATATAATAAAACTCTAACGGGGCCGTGTCTGCAGATTAAATATTTTTTGAAAATTTTAACGGTAGTGTATATAGTTATCGATATAGATACCGAAACACCAATTTTTGGAATTTTTGTCTGTCTGTCTGTCCGTCTGTCTGGTTGTGCACGCATCACTCAAAAACTACTGGACGGATTTTGATGAAATTTGGTATGGAGATAACTGAGTACCCGGGTCAACATCTAGGGTACTTTTTATTCCAGGAAAATATCTCATTCCCACGGGAAAATATAAAAACTGGTTAAAAAGAGAAATACGTACTACTCCGAAACGATAACACCTAGAAACTTGAAAAATGGTATGAAGGTGTCTGATATGTCATAGGAAATTGGTATGAAGGGATTTTTGGAAATTCCCACGGGAACGGGAATAAACTAAATCCAAGCGGGAAAATGCCGCTGGGCACCCGCTATTTGAAATATGGTATGTAGGTGTCTTAAATATGTCGTAGGCAACCACTATGAAGGGATTTTTGGAAATTCCCACGGGAACGGGAATAAACGGAATCCGCGCGGGCAACGCCGCTGGGCGTCCGCTAGTTATTAATAATACACTAGCAGCACTTGTACGTTTGTACGAATAAATCTGTAATCTGTAAATAGTACAACACAAAGTCGCTATCTGTACTTCTTCTAAACCACACAACAGATTTTGATACGATTTTCACTAATAGATACCAATGAAAAAGAAAAGTTTTTGTATGACATAATAAACCCAAGTGAAGTGAGGGCTAGTGAGATTATATTATTATTTTATTATTGTTCAGTGTTTTCAACTAATTGGTACTCCGGCCTAATACTTAAATAGAATCCAAAAATAAACTTGTATTCAATAATATTAACTCATGTTTTTTTTACTTACCTAAATCGTAGGTATACAATATTAATATTTATCCATGTCCCAGGTGCTATATTTAGAAAGGGATATTTTTTGTCACCACAATTATGTTCGGGGCGCAACAACGAAAATCCATTATGGATTTACGATTTCCTTAAAACCCAAATAAAATGGGCTTAATAAAACTGATTTTGTTGTTTTGACATTATGTTGCTTCTAAGCTTTTATGGGGCATAAAGATAAACTTTTGTTAGATTTATATTCCGCGTGGGAAATTACAAATTAAATATATTTTAGAAGTATAACTGTTCCGCGCGGTTCCAACCGCGTAGTTCCCGTTACCGTTTAAATACAGGAATAAAACATAGCTTATCTTCAAAGATATTATATATAGAAAGACGTAGATATGTTACTAGAGCACGGAAAATGAGGCCGACAAATGTAGTTAATTAACCACATTTCCATTTCAAGTCGTATTTTAAGCGCAACTCTTAACAGATAGCTCTCTTTTTCTTTATTATTCGTTCCGTATCATCTTTCCCCGTCATTGTTGTATGCTATAAATACGCTAAGAAGTAAGTATGTAGTAGCACACTCGTAGGGGATCAATTTTCAAACGCAAGCAGTATGAATATAACTCATCCTTACTTTAATATCTTTGGCTTATCTTACTGTGATAATGTAGCTCTCCATCGGCGAAAGAATTTTCAAAATACGTCTAGTAGTTTTTGAGTTTTTGCTTAACAAACAAACAAAAATATACAAATCTTTGCCCTTTATAATATTAGTGTAGATGTAGATTAGAAATTTCGGTACAAACGGTCAAGAATGCACTTATTATACCTATTTAAATCTCAAAAAAATATATCTACGCGATTGAGGTGACGGTGTTGCCATAGTCAAGGCATGGCAATCTGTTTTAAAACATTTTACAGTTCTGCTAAGAACTTCGAGAGTGATGTTTTTTTATAGTGAGTTGTGTTGCATATCTATGCAAGTAACAATTATTGTGGCACCACAGAGATTAAAATATAATAGGGCATAGAGGGGACAAAGCGAGGAAAATTTTAAGCTTAAAGTTATTCCAAGTGGAATAAGTCTAGTACAATTTCGACCGAATGCGTTCATATTAACTGACATGACGCTTGAGCTTCAAACATGCTTCAAAGTTTTGTATGAAAATATTCCCAATGCCCCCTTTATGTCCTATTATATTTTAATCTCTTTGTGTGGCACCCATTCGACCCCTAGCATTCGTCCTTTGTCGACTGGTCCCTTATCAGATTATCTTCTTTTACAAAAACAATCAATAGGTTCTTTTAAGTTGAGGTAGGTACGTACAATAAATTTGAATTCAGCCGCCGTACTTCAAGGAGCATAGTCATAAATTTTGTTGTCGTAAATATACCGAAATTATCATATATATTTTGACTTCTTTATTTATAGAGACCCTCAATTTCTTGTTATCCTAGCCATAAATCGAATCGTCGTCCGATATTTCAACGTAAATTCTGCGGTATATCAATCTATGCCAACTACTTCTGTCGAAAACTCGGCTTCGCGTAATATATTGCTCAATTTCTCTCAAGTTAGATGACCACTAAAACGGACTGTAGCCAAATGAATAGGCATTCAGGCATTTCAAAATGACGTTATTTGTTTGGCTGTGCTTTGTGGTTCCCGTGCTTTACATTTCATTAATTATTTACACTAATATTCCATGAAATGAGAAAGTGTATAAAACCTAATGCTCACAAATCGTTTGTTTGTAATGAATAAACTTCGAAACTAATAAGTAACTAGTGTATAAACAGCGCGGGCAAAAGCTAGTGTATAAATAGTAATAGACATAGTATGCGCATGGGGGTCGTCGAATATATTGTATTCCATTATGGAATACCTACCCACTTTTCACCAGTATATTTTACGATCCCTCAACAACGTGACAGGTGAACACATTGCCGGATTCGGGTGCTGTTACATACGCCTTAGAATCAAAACTGGGACCTACGGGTTTCCTCACGATGTTTTCCTTCACCGTCGAGTGTACGAATATATACGTAAGTTTTTGAAAAAATCATTGGTACCTACATGCCAGGATTGGAACTTGAGCCTAACGGATGAAAAGCGGGCTCCTTAACCGCTGCGCTATTACTGGTCTAATTATTTACCTATAAGGTTTTAATTTTATAGTAGGTACAAGTCCTCCATCTCGGATAAAAGTTATCTAAGATTCATCCATCCTCGCCTGTCTCGTTGTGAACTTTTCATAATGGTGCTTTTTTGTTGCCGGCAGCTTGCGGATATTGAAATATGAAGCGGTCTTCCTCTTGGGAAACCACTTGTGTTGTGACTCACTTGTGATGTAAGTAATATGGAATTCTCAGTGCGCTTTTCGTCGGGTCTTTTGCCGAGTATATTTTATACTGATTTTATTTTCCTGTTTTAGTTGCAAACCATTTATTTTGAGCAGGTGCCTACCCCACCTTAATCTTTTTGATATTTTAAAGCCTAACAAAAAACTGTGACTTTTATAAAGGACATCAAAATGGTTTTTTTTCAATTGTTATTCTAAGCACATGTACACCCACAGTTCCTCAAATTGTGCCTAGTCTAGTGAATGTTGGCAAGCCATTTGGGCAAACAGCACAGTGAACAGTTCGAAAAAACATCATTATAGTAAGAAAAAAGTTTATTAAGGCAGCGAGTTTAATGGATTGATGGTTTCTTCTAAAAAAGGGAAACAATACAAAATTGTACTAATATCCAAATTTTTTATGTCCATACGACACTCTCGATCCAATCGATAAAACTGGACACCCTAGAGTAGACGCCTGGTCGGTCTGCGGCCGCGCATCCGTAGCCAAATTGCGTCACGCCTATGACGTAGTGCATCGCTCCTTCTGCCGTGATGGGAAGTGGAATCTTCACCTGGAGAGGTCCTCCTGAATCACCCTGTGAATTAAAAAATGATTCTATTTGCTTGTTTCCTCAGTTTGAGTCCAACAACGAAATGACTTAGTGAGGATAACCATGAACAAATTTAAAAAAAAACTACATAGTTCACTAATTTTCAATGCAGAATTATCTATACTACGTTACCTGATACAAAAATCTTAATAGCTTTATGGAAAATATTAAACTGGACATTAAAATATTACCGTTTGACGGATGTGGATGAAGCACGTGAGATCTGCCAGGTTCGTAGCAAGTGGCAATCTCTGCCTACCCAAATAGGAAATAGGTTTGAGATTATGTATGTATGTATGTATTAACCTGGAACCTTGTTAAATTGACAAGTGACCACTAAATGACACAATTTAAATATCAAAAGTTATCTGAAACTATCTAAAGAAAAAAAATATTGACTTTTTAAAAATGTACTTAACATTATTTTAGCCCCTAACAAAATTATCTGAAGTGAAGGCATTAAATATGCTGGAAATATAAATTTCAGCATATAAATACGCCAAATGAAATTAGAACTTTTTACTTATTATGCTTCGTCAATTTCTTAAAATATATTACGTGATTTAGGAGAGAAGAAGCCAAAAATTATAAGATTTTAACAATTTTGCTACCTGTTGAGTACAGAGAGTGTATTTAGGACAATCGACACTATGTGTATGCAAGGTTCCTCTCAAGATTTTGTATTTAAAGTCATAGAGATATTTATAAAAAGAATTAACACTGACCTGACACGCATCAACGCCGCCTTCCAGAACTCCAGCGCAAATCTGCTCCTGTAGCCCGCACCAGTTTCTGTTACACAATGGCCGCAATAGTTCTTCGCACTTCTGCGAGTCGATGATGTCCACATCTGCAGCGTTCAGAACAGGCGAGGTTTTCAGACTGCCTGTAGAATTTTATTAATACATTCGTAAGTAGGTACGTACGACGAATTATGCTGACGGTACGTCTTTGCGACATTCGGTATCATGCTTCAGCTGTCCCACCGCCAACGATGAGTGAGAAGTTGGTGAACTAGAAATTTATTGGTGACAGCGAGAAGCGAGTGTGTAGTTCCGATAGTATTGTCACTGGGTTATCCTAATATTATAAATATATAATTATAAGAGCAGTGATAGCCCGGACGGTTAAAGAGCCGGCCGAAAATCAGTGAGGCTCGGGTTCGAATCCTGGCATGTACCAATGAGTTTTTCAAAAACTTACGTACATATTTATCACTAGCTCGACGGTGAAGGAAAACATCGTGAGGAAACCCGCAGGTCTCAGAATTAAGTCTGAGACATGTGTAAACAGACCCGGTCCGGCGATGGGCTCACCACCTATCACGTTTAGGGGTCCAATGTATCTCGTGAAATGTGGGTATATCCAGTAATGGAATACCTCTGCCTACCTCCTCGGGGATGAAAGGCGTGAGATTATTTATTTTATTTTTATTTTTATAAACGCGAAAGTTTGTATGGACGGATTTATGGAACATGTTCCTCTTTCACGCAAAAACTACTGAACGGATTTTGGTGAAACTTTACAAATATATAGCTTATATAACAGAATAACACAGGCTATATTTTATCCCACGGGAATGGGAACTACGCGGGTGAAACCGCCGTGCGCTGCTAGTAAGAAAGGAAGTTACGCCAAATTAGCATTTTTTAAATTTTGCCGGGATCGAGAAACCACATGTCAAACTACTGGGCATTTGCTAGTTTTAAATTAAAATTTAAGATTCATCCCTGGAATCTACCCCATTCAATGAGTAGCACGTAAACTTGCACGTTAGATATACTTATATTTTTTATTTATTTACCTGCTTGAATTACTCCCCAGCCAGTCAACGTAGCTTTAGTACCAAGCGAGCTAGTGTCTGATTTGGTCCACAGACAAGCCGGCTGAAGATTTTCGTAAAAATCCAAATTACGATCCAATTCCAGCAACGCTATATCGAAGTATTGCTTAGGCGGCTTATACTGGGGATGCACAATTATCCTCACAATATTTTTGTCGATGGGTTGAAAACCATTATCAAACTAAAACAAATAAAACATAAAACATTAAAATTTTTAGACATTTTTTAAGTGAGCTCGATCGGTTCTGGTGAGGGTTTTTCAAAAACTTACATATTTATTAATGCTCGACTGTTAATGAAAATACCCGCACTGTCACAACACACACAAGCCGCATTCCCCAAAATGGTTCTGAGATGTGTAGCACCCTGCTTCGGCGATGGGCTCATTGCATGTCAAGTTTAAGAGTCCAAAATATTACAACAGAGAAATGTGTGTATGTATTTCCTAGAATTAAAAATTTCTGCGGACCTGCTCGGGGATTGATGATGATACACTATTATTACTACTTTAATATTATCAAGAGCAAATATTTGTATTTTTGCATGCTTCTAACGAATAGACTCAAAATGCGCTGGACCTATTTTATATAAATTTTTTCACCGATGGGAAGCTACATTATCAGGGAGTAACAAAGGCTATATTTTATTCCCGTATTCCCACGGGAACGTGAGCTACGCGAGTGAAACGGTGCAAAACAGCTAGTCACTAATAAAGTTCATGCAGATCATTAACAGCATGGTATTTAATTTAATCAGTCAGACGTTTAAAACGCATGCATACTTGGACTTGTACTATTTCTTATTCTAAAACTTGAGACAAGTTTTAGCTACGTAGCTCCATGCAACAAATAAATATGCAGAATAATACAGGAAAAGCACCCCTAAAAATGCCACTATAAATATGGGCATAATAATAATAAATTGTGGGACACAGCTCACACACGGTTATTTAGTCCCAAACTAAGCAGAGCCTGTACTATCGGTACTAAACAACTGATAAACATACTTAAATAAATATTTAACGACCAGACACAAAACTAACAGACATGTTCATGCACACAAATGTTGGCCCCGAGCGGGGATCGAACCCGCGACCTCTGACTCAGAAGGCAGGGCCACTACCAACTGAGCCAGCAGGGCCGTCAAAAATACTGGCAAAGGCATAGATACTGTCAGATAGCATGCTTTTTACAAAACAAATCTCAAAAGTATGTACTTACAATATCTTTAATATTCTTGTCTCCAAGTCGAACCATTTTTGGTATGGGATCTGCCCGGGTCGTATCCTTAGACGGCGCCCTGGTACAATGAGCTGCAGTGAGCACAAATTTGGGGCTGATGAGAGAGCCCCCACAAGAAAAGATCCAGGTGCCTTGGGCTGCCTTCCATCCAATGGCGGCCTAGAATTAAAAACTACAGTAGGTACATTGTTTTGAAACTAGTCCCAGATAATGCTTTATTATTTGTAAGATTGTCTGTTACTATCTAAAATAATAATCTTCTATCTTTTTTTTTATATAGGTATAAAAGGAGAAGTTAAATCTAAAAATCAAGGTCTAGCCCAAACCGCTGAACATAAAAACATGAAATTTTCTGTGTAGGTTACGTTTATAGTGTAGATGCTCACTAAGAAAGGATTTTATGAAATTCAACCCGCAGTTGAAGTTTGTAAAAGATCGTGTGATTTATGCGTGTATCAACTTTAAACTTTCCACAAATATTCATCAATCATCCTCCAAGGAAGTGAAAGTGGGGGTTAAAGTTTGTATGGAAAACCTAAATTTTTGGGTGTATCAATTCGAAACTTTGTATAAATACTCCTCAAAACAAACAACAAGACACGTATTTCTGACTTTTCCCAAAATCACCCCCCCAAGAGGGTGAAACAGGGTGTTGGTGTTAGTATGCAGACGTGTTGTTTTTTATGTCTATCAAATTGAAACTTAGCACAAATACTCTTTGAAAAATGACGAGATAGGTACGTGTTTTGTATTTTTCGAAAATCATCCCTTAAACGGGTGAAAGTGGGTGTTAAAATTGGTATGGAGAATTGTGGTTTCTTGCATCTATCAACTTGAAACTTAGCACAAATATTATTTAACAGTCTATAGTATAAATTAGTATTAAGTCAATTTTATTTTTTGGGAATTCACTATGGGTTCTTCGGGAAAATTGTTTGTTATCATGAGCACATGCATACCCTTTGGTATCACTACATAGGTATAAAACAAATTCTCTGTCTGTACCTATGTATGCTTAGATCTTTAAAACTACGCAACGGATTCTGATGCGATTTTTAAATAGATAGAGTGATTCAAGAGGAAGGTTTTAGTGGCAAGCCTGGGCGGGTTGACAGTAAACTATAAATTTGTTTTCAACACACTTGCTCAAAACGATGTTTTTATTCCACCGATTTTTGGATCATAATCCTAGATATTAAACACGCGTGCTTTTTCAGTATATTATTGAACGAGTGCCTTTAGTTTATTAACCCGACCAATTTACATTTGTACCCTAGTACCAAGTTGTAAGTAAGAAGAAGAAGAAGCGATATAATTTAGTCGGGTTATAACTTTTTATTTTAGCAACAAACAGTATTTATGCGAAAAATAACAGTAAATGGTAAATCCAGCTTTATTATTAAAAAATAACTTAAATTCATTAAAATTTTCTGTAATTTCTGTTTTAAACATTACATTTAAATTTAATTATATTTTTAATCTTGGCTGTTGGCCGATCTAGTTCGCACCTTAGCTTTGCGCGCGCATCGGTATCGCGGCAAGAAAAAAAAACAACGCGCCATTTTTCGTAAATAATTGTCGGCTGTGAGTTGTGACGAAGTTTGGATTAATTTTGAAGTATAATATTAACGAAAATGTCTACTTTAAGTGAAGAAAATGAAGAAAACCTATTATTAACTCTGCCGGACACGTAACGAGGCGAAAAACGCGTGCGATAGTCTTTTGCCATCAAAATCGAGTGAAATGTATTTAGCGGCCTATGAAAAATTATTAAAATGGAAAACCAGCAAGAACGCTTATTCTTTATCAGAAAAACGTCGTTTTGAGCAAGTGTGTTGAAAAACGTCGTATGAAACACGTGTGCCTGTGACCATAATATACGCGGCTTCCTTATGGCGCACTCGCTTTCGCTCGTGCGCACACAATATCGCCTTGTATATAATGGTCAACTTAGCACACTTGTATCATAATGTACTATTTTGCTAAGCTGCAGTTCGGTAGCCCCTAGCGTCACACAACCTCCCAATACGCGGTAGGGTCGCCTGGGAGATTATGGCCCAGACGTTCTCATGTGTGAGAAAAGACCCTTAGCTCAGTAGTGGACTGTTTCGGGTTGATAATGATAATGATGATGATGAAAAAAGGACAAGGTTTTTAATTAATTTGTAAGTATTTGTAAGGCCCACAAAATAAGATAGTATGTATTTAGCAATTACAACTTTATGTATGTGTAAATGTATTTTAATTTCAAAAAATTAAAAAGTCGCATTTTTTATTTTATATTACTCACCATATGAGGAAATTCACCAGGAAAAGCACTTCGGCCACCAATAACTAATGGAAAAACACCATTTTTTTCTCGAAGTGCCTGGCCTGCAACATTAGATGAGATGTCTTTCGTTAGATGAGATTATCATTTGCAAAGCCAAGACAAAAACGAAATAGCTATTTGAAGTCGAAAAATTGACCGAAACCTTTGAAGTAAAAAATAGTAGGTAAATACCTTTTTATTTTTTGAACAATAAATGTATCTATTCGATTAAAAAAAAAGGGGACCATGCCATTATTATAACCACAATTTACGTTCCTGTATCGAAAAAAGCCATATTTTGTAAAAGGTGATGAGCAGTTGTCATTTTTAGTGATTTTTATATATATTATCTTATTAGGTCTGTAGGCTTTAGGTTCTATAGGTCACTACTGATTTCAAATCAGATTACAAATGTCTTACATACATACATATACTCACGCCTTTTTCCCGAAGGGGTAGGCAGAGACAACAGCCCGCCACGTGCTACGATCCTGGCATACCTCACGCGCCTCATCCACATCCATCAATGGATTCATACAAGCTCGTCGGTTTCGGGTACTCTTTATCTGGCTTTTGTTCAATACATCGCCGATCTGATCGATGTAAGCACGCCTAGGTCGCCCTCTGCTGACTCGGCACTCACAATCCCCTTATATATTTGTCTCGTTAGACGCCTTTCATCCATCCGCTCAATATGTCCAAACCACCTGAGCATTCCTTTCTCAATCTTAGTCACTACATCCTCTTTTAAGCCACAACGCTCTCGGATTACACTATTCCTCATTATATCAATCAATCGCACTCCACTAATGCTTCTTAGCGAGCGCATTTCTACTGCATTTATTCGACTCTCGTGCTTCTTCTATCATACCCAACTCTCGCTACCAAACATTAAGGTAGGAACCAACACCCCATCATGAACAGCCAGGCGTGCTTTTTTAATCACTTTCTGGCTCCTCATGAAGGCGTGCCATGCGCCGTTTACCATATTACAAATTTTAAGTATTGAAATATAATTAATTGCTAACTCGCCTTGTCCTGGCTATTTAAACTAGCCCCATAAGATTTGAGCAAAATGTTATAACAAGCTTTATCGCAAAGATCCTTTTAAATTACTCATTGCGTAGATACATATATAGGTATTTCACTTTACTTACATTTTTGGCTATTTATGAATTTATATTGCCGATTCTTTATTTCCCAAATGTATTCGTAGCATTCTGAAAAAAGTAATGTAAATTTTATAAACTGAACTGATGTATTTGGAAAATAATACCTAATTACATGTATCCACGGTCGAATACTTAGC
Source organism: Ethmia dodecea (assembly GCA_963855545.1). Lineage (NCBI taxonomy): Eukaryota > Metazoa > Arthropoda > Insecta > Lepidoptera > Depressariidae > Ethmia > Ethmia dodecea. Next base: position 11,351,481 of record OY979446.1, on the reverse strand, counting down.
AACTGTAGACGATCAATGTAAATTTCTTTATTTGCTTCAAATATGGTTACACTACTGATCAACTAAGTTAAGCAAAAAATAGTTGAGATATAAACCATAAAATGTTCGGAAATACAAACTATGCCCTACTGCTCAACTATTTGAGCAATTTGGTTGAGCAGTGAGGAGGAGACGGTTAGACGTCAATATGTTAGATATAAATAGAAAAAGATTCGGTACTATTTCCCAAAATGGGCTGAATAATTAAGATTTCAAATGAACACCAACTATAACCGACATTATACTTTCACCTGACATGTAGGTCGATGAATCTTTAATAGAAACTGAAAAAAGTTTGCTGATCAAAAATATTGCTGGGGTGCAAGCTGTATTGGGCGAAGCAAGTAAAAATTTAAATAAAAACACATTTTCACTTGTCTATTTTTGGTTGATTACATACTGGCTTGGGTGCGTCCCGATCTGGCGAATGCGTAGAGAATGCGCTACAGGCGCCGCATTCGCCCTACCACAGAAACTGTTTAGTGCGCCTCTTTATTGCAACTCATTCGAGGCTTTAACCGTGAAACGTGGATACTCACCGTTGGACTGGTCCACAAATTCAAAGTCGCTCATCGTGCAATGGAACGCGCGATGCTTAGGGTTTCTTTGCTCGACAGAATTTGAAATGAAGTTATTCGACAGAGAACGAGAGTCTGAAGTGGAAGTGGGCCGGTCATGTCTCCAGGCGGACTGATGGCCGCTGGAGTCGACACGTATTGGAGTGGAGACCGCGTTTAGGCAAACGAAGTGTAGGGCGCCCTGCGGCACGATAGACCGACGACGTAAAGAAGGTGGCTGGCAGTGGATGGATGCGGGCTGCCCAAGACCTGAATGGTTGGCGCTCCTTGGGGGAGGCTTTTGTCCAGCAGTGGACAGCAATTAGCTGAAATGATGTTGCGAGACTCGCATGATGCACGCGAGTGGTGCGCGTGCAAGTAACTTGCATGCAGACAGCATCGCTCCTATATTTAGCCCCTTAGCTTGTTACTTCCTTTTGGTAGGAGGAAGCAGGCAAGACAGAGATCTGGACGCACCCTAAAAATTAAAGTAAAACAGCAAGTAAATAAGTACACTTACTAACTTCGGCGATTCTGCGCCCCGGAGCATTGAAATCAGGTAGTTGCAGTTTTGGAGGATCACATGGATGATCATCTACTGATGATTCCGTAGTTTGTGTTTGGGATAGTCTAATTAACTGAAGAATAAGTATTAGGATTTACCGTAATGTCATGTTTCATTGATTATTTTTATATTTGCGGCCAATTCCGCCAAATTATTTCTGCTTTATGATAGTTGACTGGTAGACAATGCCTTTAGGCATTAAGTTTGACATGTGTACATTTACTCGGTACATGAAGTTAAATAAATAAATAAATGAAGATATCTATACTGTTTATTTATGAACATAGGCTCAATACCTGTCACGTTTAGGGGTCCAAAAATATACTAGCGAAAAGTGCTGAAGTACACATGCTGAAGCGGTGGAGTTGAAATGACGTTCAATAAGTGGACTTGTAAGTTCCTATTTTGAATAAAACATTTTGACTTTGACTTTGAGTGGGTATTTCCAGCAATGGAATACCTCCGCTTAGCCCCCGGGGATAAAAGGCTTGAGAATACATATATTAATTAATTAATTTTACACTATAGTATACTCGTGTATGTAGTTGACCGTCGTCTGATCATTTCTAAACCACAAATAACATTATAACTCCATTAATGCTACAGAATATCCTATTTCTATACTGTTAAACGAGCAAGATTTGTACAAATCGAAAATCTATCTAGCTTGCCACCTAGCGCAACTTAAGGAAAATAAATTATCTGTGAGATTTTATGAGTAGAATTCGGTTGCTCAGGTACTAAATTATATTATAAAGTAGTAGGTACTGCAGATAGACTGTGTTCGTTTACAAAACGATGAAAATAAAATACCTACGTATCAAAACTAGTCGCAACTTACTATCTTAACAACTATAGTTAAACACATGTATCTCATGTAACCTTTTCGGTCTTATTAATAAATTCCGACTAGAGAAAGATTAACTTTACTCCAAGTATTAACTCATTACTAACCAATTTCAGTATTAATAAACACAGAGTAAGCAAGGAGTAACCTAATCCATGCCTACTCCCGGAGTAAAAGTTACGCCTTGGTGTCACCTAGTTTAAGCAGGGATTAGCCATGGTTTAGGTTTTATGCTAACCTAAAAGTTACTTTGACATTCATCGATGACGGAAGGATGACGGTAAGGCGATGGGATCAAAGAGATTTAAATATTATTATATTTTAATCTCTTTGCTACTCACTAACCACAAATACGGATGTCAGATAGTCAGCTGTCACTTGTGAAACACATTTTTTTAGGGTTCCATACCCAAAGGGTAAAATTGGGACCCTATTACTAAGACTTCGCTGTCTGTCCGTCACCAGTCTGTATCTCAAGAACCGCGATAGCTAGACAGTTGACATTTTCACAGATTATGTATTTCTGTTGCCGTTATAACAACAAATACTAAAAAACAGAATAAATTAAGGAGGGATCCCATACAACCAACGTTATTTTTTTGCCGTTTTTATAGGTAATGGTACGAAACCCTTCGTACCATTACCGACTCGCACTTGGCCGGATTTCTTCCATTTTGGAAAAGTTCTTATCTCTCTTTTTACTTTTAAATTCATCAGTATTGCCACATTTCAGACGTAATCTAAGTGTAAGCTAGGTGTAAGGAATGTATAGTTAGTCCGAGGATACTCCGTGTTTATTAATGACATAAAAAAAACTGAGGTAATACTTGGTTACTCAGGGATTAACTACTTCTAGCGTAACCTCTGATCATCCTAGGAATAGGCCATTTTTATTAATAAGACCGTTAGATTAATTTATGAAATAAAATTGTTAATACTCAACGTTATTTTGTGTGGACTCAACAATACCCCAAATCCATGGTTCTTCTTGCTAAAGTATTAAAAAAATGTAAATGAGAAAAAATGTTAATTCAATTAAGAAAGTAAATAATTTATTCCAGTAAAGGAGAACTTACACGCTTTTTCCGATTCAATTTCGATATATTCACGCTTTTCTTTGCATACATCTGCATCGATGACACTGTAAATTGATATCATATTTATTGTCCTTTGTCTGTTATCCGAATGGTTACACATTTAGCAGAAATAAAGTTGTTAAAATTTATTTACTTACCGGTGCAAACTGTAACTAATAACACTACGATACACTTCATTTTTGGCAAAAATGTACCGACCGACACTACCAATGTCAACTGCGTTTAAATACTAAACTATATATACAAAAATACTTTTACTTAGGTATAACAAACTTTGTTTGGCTGATCCGGTATGTTTATGATGTACGTGAGAAATAACCAGTTTAAGAACAGGAAAAACGAGAGGTGTCTTGTACCACCAGGTTGGAACGCAGTTATGCCTGCTCACACAAAAAGATATGCATGACTGTAACGCAATACCTATAGCAAAAACCGGCCAAGTGCGAGTCGGAGTCGCGCACGACGGGTTCCTTACCATTGTCTATAAAAACTGCAAAAAAATCACGTTTGTTGTAAGGGAGCCCCTTAAATATTTCTTTTATTCTGTTTTTTAGTAAGTATTTGTTTTTACAGCGGCAATAGATATAGCTACATCATCTGTGAAAATTTCATTTGTCTAACTGTCACGGTTCATGAGATACAGCCTGGTGACAGATGGACGGACAGCGGAGTCTTAGGTCCCGGTTTACCCTTTGGGTACGGAACCCTGAAAACATCGTAACCGTCGAGGTCTTACCTTTTTTTGGCCTAGCTACTTGCTCCTATTACCCAAGAGTCCGTAGTGTAAATTGCGATAAGGAAATTATTTCCAAAAATTGGCCAACACGGGTCGAGGGTTCCGTAAAAATTGACCTAATAGTAAAGTAGGAAGTAAAGACCATCTGCTGCACAATCTTACAACAATCTCATGCAGTCGGAGCCAATATGTCTTTATAGGTATATAAAATTAGGAAGATGCCTCTGACAGCATGGTGCAGCAAAAAGTCCTTACTTCCTACTTTGCTCATATTAAGTAGTCTACCCTGTAAGGGGTGAAAAAACCAAAAAAAAAGGTCATCTTGTTTTCATATTTTTTAAAGTTTACTTTTTACTTGTAAGCAGTCAGGTGTTTTATTTTTTTAAATATATTTTTCTCGTAATTAAAATATTACCTATCATATAGTTTATCTATATGTATAAAGAGAGACCTGACTCACTGACTCATAAACGCCCAGCCTAAACCCTTAGACCTAAAAAGCTGTTTTTTTTTACAGCTATTGTTTTTAAGACTTAAGCTAGCACTAAGAAAGGATTTTTCGAAATTCAACCCTTAAGGGGGTGAAAAAGGGGTTGAACGTTTGTATGGAAAACCTTCATTTTTGAGTGTATCAATTGAAAACTTTGTAAAAATACTCTATAAAACAAACGACAAGAAACGTATTTCTTATTTTTTCAAAAAACACCCCATAAGGGGGTGAAAGAGGGGGATGGAGTTTGTATGGAGACGTGTTGTTTTTTACGTCTATCAACTTGAAACTTGGCACAAATACTTTTAGAAATAAATGAGTAGATACGTGTTTTTGGATTTTCCGAAAATCGTCCCTTAACGGGGTAAAAGTAGGGGTTGAGTTTGGAATGTATGGAAAACCTTCATTTTTAGGTGTATCAATTCGAATCTTTCTTGAAATACTCCTCAAAACAAACAACAAGACACGTATTTCTGAGTTTTGTAAAAAACACCCCCTAGGGGGCGAAACAGGGGTTGGGATTTTGTATGGAGACGTGTTGTTTTTTACGTCTATCAACTTGAAACTTGGCACAAATACTTTTAGAAATAAATGAGTAGATACGTGTTTTTGGATTTTCTGAAAGTCGTCCCCTAACGGGGTGAAAATAGGGGTTGAGTTTAGAATGTATTGAAAACCTTCATACTTGGGTGTATTCATTCGAATCTTTCTAGAAACACTCCTCAAAACAAACAACAAGATACGTATTTCTGGGTTTTGTAAAAAACACCCCCAAAGGGGGCGAAACACGGGGTGGGATTTTGTATGGAGATGTGTTGTTTTTGACGTGTATCGACTTGAAATTTGGCAAAAACAATTTAGAAATATATGATGACAAACGTGTTTTTGGATTTTCCGAAAATCGACCCCTAACGGCCTGAAAGTAGGGGTTTAACTTGGTATGTATGGGAAACCCTCGTTTTTGGGTGTATCAATTCGAATCTTTCTAGAAATATTCCTCAAAACAAACAACAAGACACGTTTTTCTGAGTTTTGTAAAAAACATCCATCTAAGGGGGCGAAACAGGGGGTGGGATTTTGTATGGAGATGTGTTGTTTTTGACTTGTATCTGCTTGAAACTTGGCACAAATACTTTTAGAAATAAATTAGTAGATATGTGTTTTTGGATTTTCCGAAAATCGTCCCTTAACGGGGTGAAAGTAGGGGTTGAGTTTGTAATGTATGGAAAACCTTCATTTTTGGGTGTATCAATTCGAAACTTTGTACAAATACTCCTCAAAACAAACCACAAGACACTTACTTCGGGATTTGCAAAAAACACCCTCTAAAGTCGTGAAACAGGGGATTGGAGTTTGTATAGAGACGTGTTGTTTTTTACGTCTATCAACTTGAAACTTGGTACAAATACTTTTGAAAATAAATGAGTAGACACGTGTTTTTGGATTTTTCGAAAATCGTACCGAAAAGGGGTGAAAGTAGGAGGTTAAAGTTGGTATTTTTTTTATGATATAAAAGGGGGCAACCGGGCAGACGATTTACCTGATGGTAAGGGACGTCCGTCGCCCATGGACACCTGCAACTCAAGAGTCACAACTGCGTTGCCGACCTTTGAGGTGGGAGTAGAGGGAGGGGAGGGGAGAGGAGGGGAGGGGTGGGGGGATGGGGTCCTCCGAATACCTCACTCACTCAACAAAACGCAATGCATTGCTTTACGCTGGTTTTCTGTGAGGCCGTGGTATCGCTCCGGTCGAAGCTTGGCTCTCCCACGTTCAAGTATGTATGGAAAGCCCTAATTTTTTTTTGTATCAATTCGAAACTTTGTAAAAATACTCCTCAAAACAAATAACAAGACACGTATTTCTGGATTTCCTAAACCCCCCCCCCCCCCTGAGGGGGTGAAACAGGGCGTTGGAGTTTGTATGGAGAAGTGTTGTTAGGGTTCCGTACCTCAAAAGGAAAAAACGGAACCCTTATAGGATCACTTTGTTGTCCGTCCGTCCGTCCGTCTGTCAAGACCCTTTTTCTCAGGAACGCGTGGAGATATGAAGCTGAAATTTATATCAATTACTCAGGTCTACTGTCCCTTGAAGCTGTGAAAAAATCAAACTTCTAAGCCAACGCAATCAAAAGATACAGCCGTTTATGCCGCAAATTTTCGACACTTGCAAGGGAATCAAAACCTACAGGGTGCTTCCCGTGAACTCAGAATCTTGAAATTTGGTACGAAGCAACGTCTTATAGCATAGATAAAGGAAAAATTACGAAAACCATAAATTTGCAAGGTTGTACGGAACCCTCGGTGCGCGAGTCCGACTCGCACTTGGCCGTTTTTTTTTTACGTCTCTTAACTTGAAACTTGGCACAAATACTTTTACAAATAAATGATGAGACACGTGTTTTTGAATTTTTCAAAAACTATTTCTTAAAGGAGTGTGAAAGCAGGGGTTGAAGTTGGTATGAAAAAGTGTGTTTTTTCTCTACTATCAACTTGAAACTTGGCACAAATACTCTTCAAAAGTCTCCATACAAAGTCCACTTCTTTTTTTGAGAATTCACTATGGGTTCCTTGAGGGAATTTGTTTGTTATAATGAGCACATGCATAGCCTTTGGTATCAAGAACTAATTCAAAAATCATAAACCAGAGAGTGTCCTAGGCTATACAATACGTAATCAGTATTATTTTTAGTATGTGTAAATTTTTTTCAGAAAAACGAATTAGCATAGAACTGAATTTAGTTAGAACCATATTTTATATTAGTATACTAATTGGGGTGTATGAGGAATTGCGCTTATTCTGGGACGCGTTGTATATAGGGTGTTATGAATAACAAAAATATAAATTAATAGCAATGATAGCCCACTGGCTAAAGAGCCCGTCTCTCATTCGTGAGGCTCGGGTTCCAATCCTGGCATGTACAGTCAAGTTTTAGTAAGGATCCCTAATTCTCTTTCGTCATAGATATAGCCTATGTGACTCAGGAATAATGTAGCATTCTAATGGTGAAAGAGTTTTTTTAATCGGTCCAGTAGTTTTTGAGTTTATTCGTTATTAACAGAGGTACAAAACTACAAATCTTTTCTCTTTATAATATTAGTGTTGATAGATAGATAGTGTAGATTATCCTTCTTGATATATTTTTGAAACGCAAAGGAATAACAAATTCTACGCGGACGAAGTCGCGGGAATCAGCTAGTAGTAGTATATAGTTCATACGTAGTTTATGAACCTGTCATATAATAAGGGTCATTAAAACACGATTGTATAGTATCACACGAGTGTTTTTATACCCTACTATGTGCAGTTGCATATACTACTTTATCTTTACTCATACAAAAATGTACCTAAGTACATATAAAAGTAAACAAGTAATACGAAGTAAATAGCTAATACATAGTGGTAAATCTATGTTCAAAAATAAAATAAATTGACAACAAGATTCGTCGTTTTTATATTATGTCAAATTTTGGAATCATAATTCGAATATTACGATATGAGTGAAGATAAAGTTAAATTAATTCATTTTTTTGTTAAATTAATTTATAACCTTCCTCTGTCTATATGTTTTCTTCGTAGTGACAGGCAGGATAGTGATTGAAATGGATACTGACAATGATATATTATATGTTAGATACTGACAAAAAAAAGACACACTCAAATCTGTCATCTTACTGAACTTAATTTATGACTAGTTATTTACGATAGATATCTTTCGGCGTAACATCTGAATATATTTGTAGTAGCTATCATTTTTGTTTAGCGCGAGCCTTGAGGTCAGTAGCCTTAGAGGCAACTGACCCCAAGACTCTCGCGTTATGTGATTAGAAAGCTGGGTAAACCCCTCTATCAAAACCAAATTTCATCCAAAAACTGTAATAATATTAGATTACATGTTGTGAAAACCCAAAGGTTTTTGGCACTGGGTTTATACGAATAATGGTTTCTTTAATAACAAGTAAATAAAACAATATTGTACTAATATCCAAACTTTTTATTATTTCCATACGATACTCTCGATCCAATCAAGAAAACTGGACACCCTAGTGTAGATGCCTGGTCGGTCGGCGGCCGCGCATCCGTAGCCGAATTGCGTCACGCCTATGACGTAGTGCATCGCTCCTTCTTCCGAGATGGGAATTGGAATCTTCACCTGGAGAGGGCCTCCTGAATCACCCTGGAAAAAAAAATCTATTTGATGGTTTCCTCAGTTTGAGTCCAAGAAGGAAAAATGACTTAAATTAAAAATAACATAGAATTCTGAAGAGTAAAAGACTGCCTGTAGAATTTGTGTATTGCTTAGCTTGGGGATTTTACGACGTACGACGAATTATGCTGACGGTACGTCTTTGCGACATTCGGTATCATGCTGCAGCTGTCCCACCGCCAACGATGAGTGAGAAGTGAGTGGTCAACTGGAAATGTATTGGTGACAGCGAGAAGCGAGTGTGTAGTTCCGATAGTATTGTCACTGGGTTATCCTACTAATATTATATAAAAATAAATAATATATTATAAAGTTAGTATGGATGGATGTATCCAATGGATGTTTGTTCCTCTTTCACGCAAAAACTACTGAACGGATTTTGATGAAAATTTACAATTATATAGCTTACTAGCAGCGCCCCGCGGTGTCACCCGCGTAGTTCCCGTCCCCGTGGGAATACGGGGATAAAATATAGCCTAGGTGTTATTCTGATGTATAAGCTACATAACTGTAAAGTTTCATCAAAATCCGTTCAGTAGTTTTTGCGTGAAAGAGGAACAAACATCCATCCAGACATCCATACATCCAGACATCCATCCATACAAACTTTCGCATTTATAATATTAGTAGGATATATCAGAATAACACAGACTATATCTTATCCCCGAATTCCCACAGGAACGGGAACTACGCGGGTGAAACCGCCGTGCGCTGCTATATAGTAAGAAAGAAAGTTACGCCAAATTAGCATTTTTTAAATTTTGCCGGGATCGAGAAACGACATGTCACACTACTGGGCATTTGCTAGTCCTAAATTAAAATTTAAGATTCATCACTGGAAACTACCCCATTCAATGAATAGCAAGTAAACTTGCACGTTCGATATATATTTTTTACTAGCAGTGCCCCGCGGTTTCACCCGCGTAGTTCCCGTTCCCGTGGAAATACGGGAATAAAAAGGAAGCCTTTCTTTTTTAAATCATTTTCGTGGTTTAGGCCTGTTCCCGTGGGAAAATTATAGCCCATGCCCACCCCATGCCCAAAAAAGTACGCTTCCCACTGGCAAAAGATACTTTAAATTGGTAAAACCGGTAGTATCGGAGCCTTTTCAATACAAATTTATTCCCGTTCCCGTGGGAATTTCCAAAAATTCCTTCATAGCGATTGCCTACGACATATAAGACACCTACATACCATATTTCAAATAGCTGGTGCCCATAGCAACGTTTCCCGCGCGCATCCAGATTATTCCCGTTCCCGTGGGAATTCCCAAAAATCTCTTCATAGCGGTTGACTACGATATATACGACACCTACACACCGTATTTCAAGTTTCTAGTACGTATTTTTCTTTTTACCCAGTTTTTATATTTTCCCGTGGAAATGAGATATTTTTCTGGAATAAAAAGTACCCTAGATGTTGACCCGGGTACTCAGTTATCTGCATACCAAATTTCATCAAAATCCGTCCAGTAGTTTTTGAGTGATGCGTGCACAACCAGACAGACAGACAGACAGACAGACAAGAATTCCAAAAATTGGTGTTTCGGTATCTATATCGATAACTATATACACTACCGTTAAAATTTTCAAAAAATATTTCATGTACAGACACGGCCCCGTTAGAGTTTTATTATATGTATAGATTTATTTACCTGCTTGAGTTACTCCCCAGCCAGTCAACGTAGCTTTAGTTCCAAGCGAGCTAGTGTCTGATTTGGTCCACAGACAAGCCGGCTGAATATTTTCGTAAAAATCCAAATTACGATCCAATTCCAGCAACGCTATATCGAAGTATTTCTTAGGCGGCTTATACTGGGGATGCACAATTATCCTCACAATATTACTGTCTACGGGTCGATTAAAACCATTATCATACTAAAACAAATAAAATATAAAACATTAAAATTTTATTATAATATCCGAGCAATGATAGACCTTTTGTAAGTGAGCTCGATCGGTTCTGGTGAGGATAAGTACCTTTAAGTTTTTCAAAACTTACATATATAGTCCAGTAAATTTGTCGGTTAAGGCGAGTAGTGTCGTGAAATGGTCATCTTTGAAGGCATAAGGCTTATAAACGAGCAATCACAAAATTCCAGAAAAAATATATCTTAAAAGATGTATATATGTATTTAAGTCCACGAAGAATTTAGTGTGAGTTCTACTCCCTTCCTAAAAGTACAAAATAGTACGAAATCGTCGTGTAGCCTAAATGCAGAAATATGCTATATATCATTTTGGCATCGCCACCAAACTCTACATCTGCTAAACGGCGAGGGTACGAAATTCAAGACTATTTCGTACCCAGAGGAGTGTGGCGCTGCTAGGATGATACATACATTATTCTTATGTCAATTTTGTCGTAAAATGTTTGTAAGAATTATTTTAATTTGTTTTCAGCTATGAATCTTGGGCCAAGTTTTTTTCCCGGATAAAGCTTTCGCTTCTAAGGAATTTCAGCATAAATTACCTATGTGTTGAACATAGAGTGGTGTGCAACGTGAATAGTGTTTTTCACATTTGTATAAATAGATATTGTGTTGTAAAAAATCGCGCGTTTCGTGATGCGGCAGTGTCATCATTACTTAGGAATAAAATTAACATCATTGATCAATGAGGGCTACATGTTTGTGCCATTTGAGGTAGAGACCATGGGACCGTGGGGGCCTTCAGATGACCAGAGGGCTGGCAGCTATCTCTGTCAAAGGATCAACCTAGATATCCAGAGAGGGAATGCAGCCAGTCTTCTGGGCACTGTCCTACATGGTTCCTCTTTAGATTTCGATTATCTAAAGTTACCAAATCCTTGACCAACATGCATGGGATTAACCGACTCGACGCTATGTAAGGCTATTAATTATAATTATTATTGTAAACCATATTTATTAGTAAGACATGAGATTAAAAAGAGATGCCCTTGAGTTGCCTGCTGGCTCTTCTCGGGGTACTGCATTTGAAACCAGCAACTCGTCGGTGGAGATGGGCTGCTGTTTACATTTAGCCAGTCTTCATGGAAGAGTTTAGAGTGCCTTGTTATTATAAACTATTGACTTTTCTAAGTGTAAATTCAATACCACCTACTGACATTCCCTTGCCTTCCATGTGCTTAGCGCCAGCGGGGCGGGCCGCAGCGCGCCGGCGGGCAGCCTTGCGCGGAGTGCTCGCCACGTGCGCTCGTTCACCAGCTAGAAGCTCGCGCCGGTGTCCACCTGCATCGCCACGGGCACGCCCTGCAGCGACACCTCCACCTCGTAGGGCGGCACGCGATAGTCGCTCCGTGTGTACGTCGTGTATATGCCGTTGAGAAGATTCGCGTAGCCGACGTCATCGTCGCCGGTGAAATTGACGTTCCTGTTGGAGTTCTTCTTTTTAGCGATGCAATTTTTTTCCAGGTGTCCTTTTTTGTTACAGTACCGGCACATGGTGTTAATGAAACGGCACTGCCCTCCGTGTCGATCTCCACAGCGATAGCAAAGACGGATATTCGCTTTAGACTGCACGGCGTTGATGTCCATCGGCTCGGGCACAGGTACGGCGGGCACGTGTGTGCCGCTCGTCGCAGGACGATCCCCGCGGCCGCCGGAGGCGTTGTGGATCATGCGCACGTCCTTCCCCGCACATTCCGAAGATAACATCGCGTCCACTACGTCCTGATAACGCAAATTGTCTTTTTTTGAGTTCGTATTGCAGTCTCTGATCAATCATGCCGTACACTAGCCTATCGCGTAACATTCGTTCTAATTCCGAAAATTGGCACCCGGAACTTATTTTTCTGAGCTAGGCGATGTACTCTGATGCTGTTTCGTCCGGTTTTTGATCACGTTTATAAAATTTAAATGTCGAAATCTCATTTGGCTTCGGGCTATAATGTTTGGTTAGGATTTGTTCGACTTCCGAAAATGTCATTTCACTAGCTTTTCTAGGTGTAATTAACGCCAAAAACGTCTCAAACACTTGTGCACCACAAATAGTGCAGAAATTAGCTCTTTTAATAGCATCCACCAAGATTCCATTCGCCTCGAAACAAAATTTTAACCTATCAATATAATTGTCCCAACACTCCAGGGTTGAATTCCGGGAATTTCATTGACTTTTTGTCCATTTTGAATCTTCGTCGCCACTGTTAAATCCGAAAACACTGTGTTTTGTGATAATCAATTTATTAACAACATGATGTGCTAGGTAGCAGAGCAGAAGTGTCATACACATGGATTTACCAAATACCTGCACTTAATCTAATATTGTTTGCGAACAAGATTAACAAGTACCTCCAATCTTCAACCTATAATTATTAGATGTAAACATTGAATATGACACATACTTAAATAAATATTTATTGACCAGACACAAAGCTAACCGACATGTTCATGCACACAAATGTTGGCCCCGAGCGGGGATCGAACCCGCGACCTCTGACTCAGATGGCAGGGTCACTAACTACCAACTGAGCCAGCAGGGCCATCAAAAATACTGGCAAAGGCATAGATACTGTCAGATACCATGCTTTTTACAAAAAATATCTCAAAAGTATATACTTACAATATCTTTAATATTCTTTTCTCCAAGTCGAACCATTTTTGGTATGGGATCTGCCCGGGTAGTATCCTTAGGCGCCTTGGTGCAATGAGCTGCAGTGAGCACAAATTTGGGGCTGATGAGAGAGCCCCCACAAGAGAAGATCCAGGTGCCTTGGTCTGCCTTCCATCCAATGGCGGCCTAGAATTAAAAACTACAGTAGGTACATTGTTTTGAAACTAGTCCCAGAGATAATGCATAATTGAGTAATCCTTGAAAGAATATTTTATTATTTGTAATCTTTTTTTTTATATACTTAGGTATAAAAAAAAAACAGAACCAGCCAAAACCGCTGAACATAGAAACATGAAATTTTGTGTGTAGGTTACGTTTATAGTGTAGACTAGCAGCGCCCCGCGGTTTCACCCGCGTAGTTCCCGATCCCGTGGAAATATGGGAATAAAATATAGCCTATGTTACTCCCTAATAATGTAGCTTTCTGTTGGCGAAAGAATTTTTAAAATTGGTTTCACAGCTTAGGCCTGTTCCCGTGGGAAAATTATAGCCCATGTTAATCCCAGAAAAGTACGTTTTCCACTGGCAAAAGATTTTTTTCAATACAAACAAACAAAAAATCAAATCATTCCTCAATCCAGTTTATTCCCGTTCCCGTGGGAATTTCCAAAAATCCCTTCATAGCGGTTGCCTACGACATATATAAGACACCTACATACCATAATTCAAAGAGCGGGTGCCCATAGCGACGTTGCCCGCGCGCATCCAGTTTATTCCCGTTCCCGTGGGAATTTCTAAAAATCGCTTCATAGCGGTTGGCTACAATATAATAAGACACATACCACCGAATTTCAAGTATCTAGGTGTTATCGTTTCGGAATAGTACGTACCTATTTCTCTTTTTACCCAGTTCGGACGGACGGACGGACGGAAGGACCGACGGACAGACGGACAGACGGACAGACAAAAATTGGTTAGAATAAGTGCAATTCCTGAAATTAGTTTGTTCAGTATCGACTACTTATTTGATTTCAGCTATTTTTAATATGTGTTAAAAATTTTGCAAAAAAATGAATTATCGTAGCTGAATTTAGTGCTTTCCATGGAAATCGTGCTATTAATAATCGATATTTAAGAAAATTGGTTAGAAACAACTACAGTTCGATTGCATCATATTTTTTATATATGAATATACTAATTGGGGTGTATGAGGAATTGCGCTTTTTCTGTTACTTGTTGTATATACACTACAGTTAAAATTTTCAAAAAATATTTCATGTACAGACACGGCCCCGTTATAGTTTTATTATATGTGTAGATGCTCACTAAGAAAGGATTTTATGAAATTTAATCCGCAGTTGAAATTTGTAATATATCGTGTGATTTATGCCTTTTATATAACTTTAAACTTTCCACAAATATTCATCAATCATCCTCCAAGGGAGTGAAAGTGGGGGTTGGAGTTTGTATAGAAAACCTTAATTTTTAGGTGTATCAATTCGAAACTTTGTATAAATACTCCTCAAAACAAACAACAAGACACGTATTTCTGGATTTTCCCAAAATCACCCCCCAAGAGTGTGAAACAGGGTGTTGGAGTTTGTATGGAGACGTGTTGTTTTTTCTGTCTATTAACTTGAAACTTCGCACAAATACTCTTTGAAAAATGACGAGATACGTGTTTTTGTATTTTTCGAAAATCATCCCTTAAACGGGTGAAAGTAGGTGTTAAAATTGGTATGGAGAAGTGTGGTTTCTTGCACCTATCAACTTGAAACTTAGCACAAATATTCCTTCATTACCCTTGTTACAACCCATCTTACTACCAGTAGTATATTACCTATTTAACAGTCTATCTATAGTATAAAGTAGTATCACAGAATAAGTGATAGTATGTTAGTATTAAGTCAATTTTTTTTTTTTGGAATTCACTATGGGTTCTTAGGGAAAATTGTTTGTTATCATGAGCACATGCATACCCTTTTTTTTCACAACATAGGTATAAAACAAATTCTGTGTCTGTCCCTATATATGCTTGTATATCTATATCTATACATATAATAAAACTCTAACGGGGCCGTGTCTGTACATTAAATATTTTTTGAAAATTTTAACGATAGTGTATATAGTTATCGATATAGATACCGAAACACCAATTTTTGGAATTTTTGTCTGTCTGTCTGTCTGTCTGTCTGTCTGTCTGTCTGTCTGGTTGTGCACGCATCACTCAAAAACTACTGGACGGATTTTGATGAAATTTGGTATGGAGATAACTGAGTACCCGGGTCAACATCTAGGGTACTTTTTATTCCAGGAAAATATCTCATTCCCACGGGAAAATAAAAAAAACTGGTTAAAAAGAGAAATACGTACTACTCTGAAACGATAACACCTAGAAACTTGAAAAATGGTATGAAGGTGTCTGATATGTCATAGGAAATTGGTATGAAGGGATTTTTGTAAATTCCCACGGGAACGGGAATAAACTAAATTCAAGCTGGAAAACGCCGCTGGGCACCCGCTATTTGAAATATGGTATGTAGGTGTCTTAAGTATGTCGTAGGCAACCACTATGAAGGGATTTTCGGAATTTCCCACGGGAACGGGAATAAACTAAATCCAAGCGGAAAAACGCCGCTGGGCACCCGCTATTTGAAATATGGTATGTAGGTGTCTTAAATATGTCGTAGGCAACCACTATCAAGGGATATTTGGAAATTCCCACGGGAACGGGAATAAACGGAATCCGCGCGGGCAACGCCGCTGGGCACCCGCTAGTCTTATATATCTTTAAAACTACGCAACGGATTTTGATGCAATTTTTAGATAGATAAGAGTGATTCAAGAGGAAGGTTTTAGTATCAGCATTGCACCCGTGCGAAGCCTGGGCGGGTTGCTAGTAAACTATAAATTTGTTTTTGCTAAGCTGCAGTTCGGTAGCCACTAGCGTAACACAATCTCCCAATACGCGGTAGGGTCGCGTGAAAGAGTATGGCCCAGACTTCCTCATGTGTGAGGAAAGACCCTTAGCTCAGTAGAGGACTGTTTCGGGTTGATAATGATAATGATGAAAAAAGGACAAGGTTCTCAATTAATTTGTAGTTGTATTTGTTCAGCCCACAAAATAATTTATTATACGAGAGTATGTATTTAGCAATTACAACTATATGTATGTGTATATGTATATATGTATTTTAATTTAAGGAAAAAGTCGGATTTTTTAATGTTATATTACTCACCATATGCGGAAATTCACTAGGAAAAGCACTTCGGCCACCAATAACTAATGGAAAAATGCCGGTTTTTGCTTGAATTTCCTAGCCTGCCACATAAATGTCTTTCGTTAATGAGATTATCATTTACAAAGCCAAGACAAAAACGAAATAGCGATTTGAAGTCGAAAAATTGACCTTATGAAACATTTGAAGTAAAAAATAGTATATAGGTACCTTTTTATTTTTTGAACAATAAATGTATCTAAGACACCCAACCACAGACATTGTCCATTTTTTCTATTCGATTAAGAAAAAAGGGGACCATAGCATTATTATAACCACAATTTACGTTCCTGTATCGAAAATAGCCATATTATTTGTAAAAGGTGATGAGCAGTTGTATTTTTTTGTGATTTTTATATAAGTTTAAATTAATAGTATCTTATTAGGTCTATAGGCTTGAGGTTCTATAGGTCACTACTGATTTCAAATCAGATTACAAATGTCATACATACATACATATGCTCGCGCCTTTTTCCCAAAGGGGTAGGCAGAGACAACAGCGCGCCACGTGCTATAATCCAGGCATACCTCACGCGCCTCATCCACATCCATCAATGGGTTCATACAAGCTCGTCGGTTTCGGGTACTCTTTATCTGGCTTTTTTTCAATACATCGCCGATCTGATCGATGTAGGTAAGTATGCCTAGGTCGCCCTCTGCCGACTCGGCCACTCACAATCCCCTTATATATTTGTCTCGTTAGACGCCTTTCATCCATCCGCTCAATATGTCCAAACCACCTGAGCATTCCTTTCGCAATCTTAGTCACTACATCCTCTTTAAGGCCACAACGCTCTCGGATTACACTATTCCTCATTCTATCAATCAATCGCACTCCACTCATGCTTCTTAGTGAGCGCTTTTCTACTGCATTTATTCGACTCTCGTGCTTCTTCTGCCATACCCAACTCTCGCTACCATACATTAAGGTAGGAACCAACACCCCATCATGAACAGCCAGGCGTGCTTTTTTAGTCACTTTCTGGCTCCTCATGAAGGCGTTCAATGCACCGTTTACCATATTACAAATTTTAAGTATTGAAATATAATTCATTGCTAACTCGCCTTGTCCTGGCTATGTAAACTAGCCCCTTATGATTTGAGCAAAATGTTATAACAAGCTTTATCCCAAAGATACTTTTATATTACTCATTACGTAGATACATATAGGTATTTCACTTTACTTACATTTTTGGCTATTTATAAAATTATATTGCCGATTCTTTATTTCCCAAATGTATTCGTAGCATTCTGAAAAAAGTAATGTAAATTTTATATACAGAACTGATGTATTTGGAAAATAATAATTACATGTATCCCACGGTCGAATATTTAGCAACTGTAAACGATCAATGTAAATTTCTTTATTTGCTTCAAATATGGTTACACTACTGATCAACTAATGTATATAAATTATATAAGAGATGTTATTTTCTAATTATTTTAAAATATGTTTATTTTTACCTAGTTTATAAGTACCTGTCTAGTTTTAGTTATATTGCTGTGCCCTATCCGGGTCTATGTTAACTATAAAACCTGTAAGTGTAAACATAGATTTATGCAATACATGATTGAGTATTTGAGTACTAAGACCAAAAAATAGTAGAGATGGAAGCATCGCAAAATGTCAGATATAACGCAAAATGACGGATTCGCAAAATGTCGGAATTCTGATATTCTGCTTATCTGACCATTCGCGTTTCGTGACCATAAAGTGTTCGGAAATACAAACTATGCCCTACTGCTCAACTATTTGAGCAATCTGGTTGAGCAGTGGGGAGGAGACGGTTATATGTCAATATGTTAGATGTAAATAGAAAAGGATTCGGTATTATTTCCCAAAATGGGCTGAATAATTAAGAATTTCAAATGAACACCAACTATAACCGACATTATACTTTCACCTGACATGTAGGTCGATCAATCTTTAATAGAAACTGAAAAAAGTTTGCTGATCAAAAATATTGCTGGGGTGCAAGCTGTACGGGGTGAAGCAAGTAAAAATAAAAATAAAAACACATTTTCACTTGTCTATTTTTGGTTGTTTACATACTGGCTTGGGTGCGTCCCGATCTGGCGAAACCGTAGAGAATGCGCTACACGCGCACTGCAATCGCCCTACCACAGAAACTGTTTGGTGCGCCTCTTTATTGCAACTCATACGAGGCTTTAACCAGTGCGTCCTACCCGTAATGACATACGGAGCTGAAACGTGGATACTCACCGTTGAACTGGTCCACAAATTCAAAGTCGCTAGTCGTGCAATGGAACGCGCGATGCTCAGGGTTTCTCTGCTCGACAGGATTCGAAATGAAGTAATTCGACAGAGAACGAGAGTCACTGAGATCACGCGAAGAATCAGTACGCTGAAGTGGAAGTGGGCCGGTCATGTCTCCAGGCGGACTGATGGCCGCTGGAGTCGACATGTATTGGAGTGGAGACCTGCGGCTCGATAGATCTACGACCTAAAGAAGGTGGCTGGCAGTGGATGGATGCGGGCTGCCCAAGACCTGAATGGTTGGCCCTCCTTGGGGCACATTTTTGCCCAGCAGTGGACACCAATTAGCTGAAATGATGGTGCGAGGCTCGCATGATGCACGCAAGTGGTGCGCGTGCACGCACCCTAAAAATTAAAGTATAACAGCAAGTAAATAAGTACACTTACTAACTTCGGCGATTCTGCGCCCCGGAGCATTGAAATCAGGTAGTTGCAGTTCCGGAGGATCACATGGATCTACTGATGATTCCGTAGTTTGTGTTTGGGTTACTCTAATTAACTGAAGAATAGGTATTAGGTTTAATTAATTTAATTCTGAGACATGTGTAAATAGACCCGATCCGGCGATGGGCTCACCACCTATCACGTTTACGGGTCCAATATATCTAGTGAAATGTGGGTATATCCAGTAATGAAATACCTCTGCCTACCCCCTCGGGGACAAAAGGCGTGAGATTTTTTATTTATAAACATATAGGCTCAATACCTGTCATGTTTAGGGGTCCAAAAATATACTTGTGAAAATTGGGTATTTCCAGCAATGGATTACCTCCGCCTACCCCCCGGGGATAGAAGGCGTGAGAATACATATATTAATTAATTAATTTTACGCTATCGTATACTCATGTGTGTAGTTGATCGTCGTCTGATCATTTCTATAGAAGTATGACTTTACAAAAAAGTCGGCAAAATGGAAAAGTCGGCAAAAAGGGCATTACCCTTCTAAACCACAAATAACCATTTTATCTTCATAATGCAGAACACCCTATCTCTATAATGGTAAACGAGCAAGATTTGTACAAATCGAAAATCCTATACTTTAAGAAATTTAATTTTCTGTAAGATTTTACGAGTAGAGTCGGTTGCTCAGGTAGGTACTAAATTATATTATAGCAGTAGGTACACTGCAGATAGACTGTGTTCGTTTACAAAACGTTGAAAATAAAATACGTACCAAAACTAGTCACAACTTAAGATTATCTATCTTCTTTAGATTAATTAATGAAATAAAATCGTTAATACTAACGTTATTTTGTGCGGGCTCGACAATACCCCAAATCCATGGTTCTTCTTGCTAAAGTATAAAAAAATATAAATGAGAAATTAATTTAATTACGAAAGTAAATAATTTATTCCAGTGAAGGAGAACTTACACTAATAACACTAATATATTATATTTTAATCTCTTTGGAAATAACCAGTTTAAGAACAGGAAAAACGAGAGGTGTCTTGTACCACCCGGTTGGAACGCAGTTATGCCTGCTCACACAAAAAGATATGCAATACCTATAGCAAAACCGGCCAAGTGCAAGTCGGAGTCGCGCACGAGGGGTTCCTTACCATTGTCTATAAAAACGGCAAAAAAAATCACGTTTGTTGTAAGGGAGCCCCTTAAATATTTCTTTTATTCTGTTTTTAGTAAGTATTTGTTTTTACAGCGGCAATAGAAATAGGTACATCATCTGTGAAAATTTCAACTGTCTAACTGTCACGGTTCATGAGATACAGCCTGGTGACAGATGGACGGACAGCGGAGTCTTAGGTCCCGGTTTACCCTTTGGGTACGGAACCCTGAAAACATCGTAACCGTCGAGGTCTTACCTTTTTTTGGCCTAGCTCCTTGCTCCTATTAGCCAAGAGTCCGTAGTGTAAATTGCGATAAGGAAATTATTTCCAAAAATCGGCCAACACGGGTCGAGGGTTCCGTAAAAATTTGTAGCTATGACCTAATAGTAAAGTAGGAAGTAAAGACCATCTGCTGCATAATTTTACAACAATCTCATGCAGTCGGAGCCAATATGTCTTTATAGGTATATAAAATTAGGAAGATGCCTCTGACAGCATGTATGTGCAGCAAAAAGTCCTTACTTCCTACTTTGCTCATATTAAGTCATCTACCCTGTAAGGGGTGAAAAAACCAAAAAAAAAAGGTCATCTTGTTTTCATCTTTTTTAAAGTTTACTTTTTACTTGTAAGCAGTCAGGTTTTTTTATTTTTTTTAAATATATTTTTCTCGTAATTAAAATATTACCTATCATATCGTAGTTTATGAACCTGTCATATAATAAGGGTCATTAAAACACGATTGTATAGTATCACACGAGTGTTTTTATACCCTACTATGTGCAGTTGCATATACTACTTTATCTTTACTCATACAAAAATGTACCTAAGTACATATAAAAGTAAACAAGTAATACGAAGTAAATAGCTAATATATAGTGGTAAATATATGTTCAAAAATAAAATAAATTGACAACAAGATTTTACTGCAAGGAGATTTTATTCAGAAGTGTATGGTACATTTACAATAATATTTGCTGAAATGAGATTGTATATTATTCGAAAGTGGGTTGGTTTAAGAAATTTTAACCAAAGAGACTAGGCACAAGTGTTTCGTAAGAAATTAAAAAGTTTCTTTATCCATATTATTATGCGTACATACATTATTATGCGCACATATGCCGTATTTAAGAAATCACAAACAAAATCTGTATCGCTGTATTTGTTTTTTTTTTTACGGTTGTGTGTGCATAATGAATCGTTTTTATATTATGTCAAATTTTGGAATCATAATTCGAATATTACGATATGAGTTAAGTTACGAAAGTTAAATTAATTCATTTTTTTGTTAAATTAATTTATAACCTTCCTCTGTCTATATGTTTTCTTCGTAGTGACAGGCAGGATAGTGATTGAAATGGATACTGACAACAAAAAGAGACACTCAAATCTGTCGTCTTACTGAACTTAATTTATGACTAGTTATTTACGATAGATTTCTTTCTGCGTAACATCTAAATATATTTGTAGTAGCTATGATTTTTGTTTAGCGCGAGCCTTGAGGTCAGTAGCCTTAGAGGCAACTGACCTCAAGACTCTCGTGTGATGTGATTAGAAGGCTGAGTAAACCCCTCTATCAAAACCAAATTTCATCCAAAAAACTGTAATAATAACATATTACATGTTGAGAAAACCCAAAGTTTTTAGGCACTGGGTTTATACGAATAATGGTTTCTTTAAAAACAAGTAAATAAAACGATATTGTACTAATATCCAAACTTTTTATTATTTCCATACGATACTCTCGATCCAATCAAGAAAACTGGACACCCTAGTGTAGATGCCTGGTCGGTCGGCGGCCGCGCATCCGTAGCCGAATTGCGTCACGCCTATGACGTAGTGCATCGCTCCTTCTTCCGAGATTGGAATTGGAATCTTCACCTGGAGAGGGCCTCCTGAATCACCCTGGAAAAAAAAATCTATTTGATGGTTTCCTCAGTTTGAGTCCAAGAAGGAAAAATGACTTAAATTAAAAATAACATAGAATTCTGAAGAGTAAAAAAACCGACTTCAATCTTCAACTTATATTGTTTTCTCATAGATGCCGTTGTCAGGACTGGACTAAATTAAAACGGGACCAATCTGGAAGCACCAGCTTTCAAATAAAAAAATAATTATCCAAATCGATTAACCCAGTCGAAAGTTCTGAGGTAACAAACATAAAAAATATATACAGACGAATTGATAACCTCCTCCTTTTTTTGAAGTCGGTTGAAAAACGATATTTATCGCTAATTTTCAATGCAGAATTATGTATACTACGTTACCTCATACAAAAATCTTATAGATATTAAAATATTACCGTTTGATGGATGTGGATGAAGCACGTGAGATCTGCCAGGTTCGTAGCAAGTGGCAATCTATTGTCTCTGCCTACCCCAATGGGAAATAGGTTTGAGATTCTGTATTTATTTATTTATTTATTTATTTTATGATCGGAAGACCAACAGCTATAAAACAGATCTAAACACTTAATTAAGTAAAAACTAAGCCAATGACAGCTCTTCACAAATAGCAATACAATAGAAGAAAAAACTCATTTTTGCACACTGAATGCACAGTACGTACTTATTAACTAACACAATATAAAAATAAATTTATAGATGAAAAATTTACTTAGGTGCTTATATAGTATTTATCTGTTAATTAAAAAACAAATTTCTTAAAGTGCGTTTTGCCGCCATACAACCGGTACTGAAAAGATCCATCTCCAAGTCTTAAAAGTTCTGCTTGCCCGCCAAATAAAGGTGTTCTGCCGATACCCAGTCGAAGCAACAGGAAGAAACAGTGGTGCATTGTAGCGCAGAATCCTGCATGGGACTTTAAGCATTATTTTTTCTAAAAGTTCTGGACAGTCGATAGCAGCGGAGGCGATCTTTATGAGGAATACCATATCAGATAGTTCGCGTCTTTTATCCAGTGGAAGTAGGTGATGCTTCTTACATAGCTCGGTATAGTTCTCGGAGGAATAATTGTCGTTGGTTCGATAGCACAAGCGTCTAACAAACTTTTTTTGAATTTGCTCAATACGATTGGTGTAGGTCTCATATCTAGGATTCCAGACCTGTGATGCATGTATGTATGTATTAACCTGGAACCTTGTTAAATTAACAAGCGACAATACGAATAAATTGTTATTTAATATTTTCTAAATTACGTAATTTAAATATAAATAGTTATCTGAAACTATCTAACGAAAAAAAATATTGACTTTACATTTTTCTAGCCCCTAACAAAATTAGCTGAAGTTAAGGCATCAAACATTCTGAAGTTACGAATTTCAGCATATAAATACGCCAACTGAAATTAGAACTTTTTACTTATATGCTTCGTCAATTTTTTAACGTTAGGCTGAATTAATGTTACGTGATTTAGGAATGAAGAAGCCGAAAATTATAAGATGTTAATAATTTTACTACCTGATGAGTACAGAGAGTGTATTTATGACAATCGACACTGTGTATGCGAGGTTACTCCTTAAAAGAGTTTGTATTTAATAATTTGTATTTGTATAAAAGGGTGCTAATAAAACAGGCTTCTTTTTAATTGCATTATTTGCCTCTAAAAATCTACATTGCCTTCTAAATTACTGCCGGTCACAATCAACGCGCGTCTGAATAATACTATCTTAGCCACTAGTTATCTTCTATGCAAGCCTCTATAAATACAACTCAGCACGGTGGTTATTTTTAAGCATCTAAATTTGTAACTTTGATTGAAGCAGTAAACTTCTAAAATATTAGTATATTGCACCTAAAAAGTAATTGTATGAGCTTCTAATTTTATAACTCGGAACTCGGAACTACATTAATTGATTATCAAAATTTACCTAAAATTGTCATCAAATTGTAAATTAAGGCCACTAATTAAAAAAAACTTTTTTTATCAATTTGTGTGGAAATACTTATACTATATTTTGCTTATTAAAATACACCATTATTCTATTATTAATGCAGCTCGCACTTTAGTTGGCCTTCTACGCTTTCATTTTAATCCAAGCTTCTGTGTCTTTGCCTCTCCTCCTTTCAAACAAGTCAACTCCCATGGTACGGAGATAAAGAGTTCCAACCTTTGAAATTTGTATGAAAATCGCTTCCGCTTATTAAAAAAAGGTCACTTATTTGGGGACTGCGGTATTCTGCGCTAGACAAGTGACCAGGTGCCAATTAAGCTCTGGCACTTCGCCGGCCGATGGCGCGGCACGCTCGCTACGCTCGTTCGGCTCGTGCGTTGTGGTCATAAGAAACTTACCCTAACCCAGCGAAAAGACTACGAGGAATCGGCTTAGGCTGATTTGTTGACTACAGTTGAACCTAAATCATTATTTGTAGGGGTCGCTTGACACCCATTTTGCCTACCTTGCCCGATGACATGAGTAGACTTAATATAAGGGCGTATTTCTATTTTGGCCTTAATTTTAATTACAGATGAAACAATTGCAATACGAACGCACGACCATAAACAAATACACGTGTCTAATTTGATTCGAATAGCGCTCTCTGATTGGGGCAAATGGCCGGTCGCTGTCGTTTTAAATCGTGTTAGGGTCACAGCACACATATCAACTCGGAAAGGGATCGGCACCGTATCGCCTTTCGCCTCGCCGTCAACCAGGCGTCAACCTAACGTATGCATGTAACCAAAGCGTAGCAGCGGCTCCTGTACGTCAACTCGGCTACGGCTAGGCGTCACCGCGCTTACGCCTCGCCGACCGCTGGCTAACCGGGTTGGCACCAAATCGACGAAGAGCCGTGAGCTCGCGTACGGAGAGACGTAAGCGGGGGGACAGCGAGCCGTAAGCGCGGGAACTGCAAGTTGACCACTCACCGCATCGCGGTTCGGAGCCTGTTCCGAGGCGAGGCGATTACGTTACGTTTCCAATTAGTGTGCGTTGCAGTAGGGAGTTTCGAGAGGCGATACGGTGACGATCCCTTTCCGAGTTGATAAGTGTGCTGTGACCTTAATGGCTATTTTCTCGATCAAAGAATATGATGTATTATTTTACATGCTAAGTTATAATAGATGATGTTGTAAATTCAAGCTTGAATTATATTTTTTCGAGGTTCTTGTGATGAAGCTGTAAAACGTAAAATGGTTATGAGTTGTAAAATCCGTGGCTGAGTTAGTAAATTAGATGGCAATGTATAAATCAGAAGGACAAGTTAAAATTATTGTTGATCTTTACTTGACGCTTTCTTTAAAATATTTAGTTGGCGTTGTAAAAAAGACAAATTAGTTTATTAGGGGCTATCTCATTTTTCCGTTGCTTAGTTATAAAATAAGAAGTTTTATCACGTGGCCAAAAAAATATTCTGTGGATTGACTTAATATTTCGCTTTATAAAAAGAATTAACACTGACCTGACACGCATCAACGCCGCCTTCCAACACTCCAGCGCAAATCTGCTCCTGTAGCCCGCACCAGTTTCTGTTACACAATGGCCGCAATAGTTCTTCGCACTTCTGCGAGTCGATGATGTCCACATCTGCAGCGTTCAGAACAGGCGAGGTTTTGAGACTGCCTGTAGAATTTATGTATTGTTTAGCTTGGGGATTTTACGACGTACGACGAATTATGCTGACGGTACGTCTTTGCGACATTCGGTATCATGCTGCAGCTGTCCCACCGCCAACGATGAGTGAGAAGTGAGTGGTCAACTGGAAATGTATTGGTGACAGCGAGAAGCGAGTGTGTAGTTCCGATAGTATTGTCACTGGGTTATCCTACTAATATTATAAACGCGAAAGTTATTATGGATGGATGTATGGATGTTTGTTTCTCATTCACGCAGAAACTACTGAACGGATTTTGATGAAACTGTACAATTATATAGATTATACATCAGAATAGCCCAGAGGCTATATTTTGTCCCTGTATTCCCACGGGAACGGGAACTACGCGGGTGAAACAAACCGCCGTGTGCTGCTAGTAAGAAAGAAAGGTATGTAGAAGTGCTCGGAAATAACCAACACGGAGAAACTTTATAAACGTTTAATATATTATTATTTCTATTTATTAATTAATCACTTCGTACTCCATTGCTTTACTAAAATTAATATGCATCTTTTAATAACACGAGATCTACAATTACACATTTTGTTTGTTGATGATGGTTTAACGGTTTCTTTTAAAGTCAGTAGGTCATCGAGGGTACCATACTACCCCCAAAAAAAGAATAGGGGCAATATGGTTAGAGTCTGCGGACAGATCGACGTTGAGCAGATCGTTAAAATGTTCTACCCAATGAATGAGTATGTCCTGCGTCGCAGAAACTTTATGTGTGCTGTCGAGCGATTTTAATGTCACTAAGTTCCGGACGCTAGGTACTGCCTATCTGTGTCATTTAACACAATTTGTTATTAAAGCTGTTAATCTTTTAAAAAGTAAATAAATCAATCACTCGAACAATTTACGCTCTTACTCATAAAAAGCACCCAGTTGATGTGTATCACAGAGCAACTGAATTTTTTCAGCCCAGAATAATATTAACTGCCATTGCTGTTGCGCCTAAAAAGGTTACGCTATTAAACTCTACTCGAAATTTGGCAAATAAGTTTCTTAGTCGAAGTTAGCATTTTTTAAATTTTGCCAGGATCGAGAAACTACATTTCACACACTGGGAATTTGCTAGTCTTCAATTAAAATTTAAGATTCATCCCTGGATGCTACCCCATTCAACGAGTAGCACTCAAACCTGCACGTTCGATATATATTTTTTATTTATTTACCTGCTTGAATTACTCACCAGCCAGTCAACGTAGCTTTAGTTCCAAGCGAGCTAGTGTCTGATTTGGTCCACAGACAAGCCGGCTGAATATTTGAGTTAAAATTCAACTTCCAATCCAATTCCAGCAACGCTATATCGAAGTATTTCTTAGGCGACTTATACTGGGGATGCACAATTATCCTCACAATATTACTGTCTACGGTTAAGATATTATCAGACTAAAACAAATAAAACATAAAAATTTTATCATAATATCCGAGCAATGATAGACCTTTTGTAAGTGAGCTCGATCGGTTCTGGTGAGGGTTTGTACCTTTAAGTTTTTCAAAAACTTACATATTTATAAATGCTCGACTGCACTGTCACAACACACACAAGCCGCATGCCCTAGAATTGGTTCTGAGATGTGTAGCATCTTAAGTTTACGAGTCCAAAATAATAGGTACAATAGAGAAATGTGTGTATGTATTTTCTGGAATTAAATACTTCTGCGGACCTCCTCGAAGATAGGTGATGATACACTATTATTACTACTTTAATATTATAAAGAAAGAGTAGTGAAAGCCTTACGGTTAAGGAGCCTGCTTACATGATGAAAATCAGTGAGGCTCGGGTTCGAATCCTGGCAAAAACTTACGAAGGGACATATTTATTATCACTAGCTCGACGGTGAAGAAAAACATCGTGAGGAAACCTGCAGGTACCAGAAATAGTTCTGAGGCATGTGTAAAAGACCCGGTCCGGCGATGGGCTCACCACCTATCAGGTTAGGGGTCCAGAGAATATCTGGTGAATAGTGGGTATATCCAGAAATGGAATACCTCTGCCTACCCCCTTGGGTTTTTTTTTTAATATTATAAAGAGGAAATATTTGCATTTTTAGATGTTTGTAACGAATAGACTCCAAACTGCTGGACCGGTTTTATAGATTTTTTTTTCACCAATGGGAAGCTACGTTATCAGGGAGTATATAGGCTATATTTTATTCCCGTATTTACACGGAAACGGGAGCTACGCGGGTGAAACGGTGCAAAACAGCTAGTCACTAATAAAGTTCATGATCATTGACAGCATGGTGTTTAATTTAATCAAATCAGTTAGAAGTTCAAAACGAATGCACACTTGGACTTTTACTATTTCTTATTCTATAACTTTAGACAAATATGCAGTTTAATACAGGAAATGCACCCCTAAAAATTTCACTATACATCACACATTAAAATATGGGTTTAATAATAATAAATTGTGGGACACAACTCACACACGGTTATTTAGTCCTAAACTAGGCAGACCCTGTACTACGAGTACTAAACAAACGGAAAAACACAATAAACATTAAACGACCAGAAACGAAGTCAACAGACATGTTCATGCACACAAATGTTGGCCCCGAGCGGGGATAACCCGCGACCTCCGACTCAGAAGGCAGGGTCACTACCAACTGAGCCAGCAGGCTCGTCAAAAATACTGGCAAAGGCATTAATACTGTCCGATAGCATGCTTTTTACAACAAAACAATCTCAAAAGTATGTACTTACAGTATCATTATTATTCTTGTCTCCAACTCGAACCATTTTTGGAATGGGATCTACCAGGGTTGTATCCCTAGACGACGCCTTGCTACAATGAGCTGCAGTGAGCACAAATTTGGGGCTGATGAGAGTACCCCCACAAGAAAAGATCCAAGTGCCTTGGGCTGCCTTCCATCCAATGGCGGCCTGGAATTCAAAATACAATAGGTACATTGTTTTAATACTAGTCCCAGATTACCCAATCATTTGGTACCTATAGCCGTATACAGAAAGAAAGCTGAAAACCTATCAGCGCCAACAGGCGCCGATCTGCGCAGGTAACCGGCGGAGGCATTTATATGAACAAGCGCTGATAAGCGCCGATCGGCGCTTATCGGCGCCGATAGGTGCCGATCGGCGCCGACTCGCGCCGGTCAGCGCTGGTGCCGCCCGCCAATCATCGTACGACATTTTGCTCGCTCTGCTTCAATCTGCTTGCTTTCTGTAGAACGGACCGGCGCCGGTAGGCGCCGACAAGCTTTCAGCTTTCTTTCTGTATACGGCTTATCACAGAGTACAGTACAGGTACCTATCATGAAAGATTATTTTATTATTTGTTAGATTGTATGTTACTAGCTAAAATAATAATCTTCTATAAATTCTTCTACAAAATTCAAGCGGCAGTTGAAGTTTGTATAGGATAGTGTCATTTCTGCGTATATCAAACTTGGCACAAATACTCTTCAAAACAAAATATGAGTTCTAGATTTTTCGAAAATCATCCTCCAAGGGAGTGAAAGTGGGGGTTGAAGTTGAAGCAAATAAATGAAATTGAAATTGAAAAAGTTTGTATGGAAAACCTTCATTTTTGGGTGCATCAATTCGAAACTTTGTATCAATAATCCTCAAACAAACAACAAGACACGAATTTCTGGATTTTCCCAAAAGGGTGTTGGAGTTTGTATGGAGACGTGTTGTTTTTTTACTTGAAACTAATTTGTTCTAATTTGTCACAATATAAGTATAATCTCACGCCTTTTTTATCCCCGAGGGGGTAGGCAGAGGTATTCCATTACTGGATATACCCACATTTCACGAGATATATTGGACCCCTAAACGTGATAGGTGGTGAGCCCATCGCCGGACCGGGTTTGTTTACACATGTCTCAGAATTAATTCTGAGACCTGCGGGTTTCCTCACGATGTTTTCCTTCACCGTCAAGCTAGTGATAAATATGTACGTAAGTTTTTGAAAAGCTCATTGGTACATGCCAGGATTCGAACCCGAGCCTCACTGATTTTTAGGCCGGCTCTTTAACCGTCCGGGCTATCACTGCTGCTATTTATGTATTTGTCACAAATACTCTTAAAAATAAATGAAGATAGGTACGTGTTTTTGTATTTTTCGAAAATCAGTTGTAAGGAATATGAAGTAGTAAGTATGGTATGTTACTTTGAAAAAATATATATTTGTAAGTATTTGTAAGGCCCATAAAATAATTTATTATACGAGAGTAGGTATTTAGTAATTACAAGTATATTATGTATTTTAATTTAAGGAAAAAGTCGTATTTTAAATGTTAAATTACTCACCATATGCGGAAATTCACCAGGTAAAGCAGGTCGGCCCCCAATAACTAATGGATAAATACCGTTTTTGGGGGGATTTTCCTGGCCTGCACATAAATTATCATTTGAAAAGCCAAGACAAAAACGAAATAGCGATTTGAAGTCGAAAAATGGACCTTATGGAACCTATGAAGTAAAAAATAGTAAATACCTTTTTATTTTTTGAACAAAATGTATCTCAGACACCCAACCCCAGATATTGTCCATTTTTTCTGTTCGAATAAGAAAAAAGGGAACCATGGCATTAACCATAATAACAATTAACGTTCCTGTATCGGAAAAAGCTATATTTTGTAAGAGGTGATGACCGGTTGTATTTTTTTGTGATTTTATTCGAGTATGTTTTTATATAAGTTTAAATTATTGTGATCTTTTTTTTATATATAGGTCACTGCTGATTTCAAATCAGATTTGAAATGTCAAGTCTAGAACCTTGGCTTAATTTACTCGCCATGTCCTGGCTATGTAAACTAGCTAGCCTCTTATGATGTGAGCAAAATGTTTTTTCGCAAAGATCCTTTTAAATTAGGCATTTCGTAGATACATATCCATAGACGGGCCTGTTGGCTCAGTTGGTAGTGACCCTGCCTTCTGAGTCGGAGGTCGCGGGTTCGATCCCCGCTCGTGGCCATCATTTTTGTGCATGAACATGTCTGTTGGCTTCGTGTCTGGTCGTTTGATATTTATTTAAGTATATCTATCAGTTGTTTAGTACCCATAGTACAGGCCCTGCCTAGTTTGGGACTGAATAACCTTGTGTGAATTGTGTCCCACAATTTATTATTATTATTATATATAGGTATTTCACTTTACTTACATTTTTGGCGATTTATGGATTTATATTGCCGTTCCTTTATTTCCCAAATGTATTCGTAGCATTCTGAAAAAAGTAATGTATATTTTATATACTGAACTGATGTATTTGGAAAAAATAAGTATGTGTATCCAGGGTCGAGCACTTAGCAACTGTAAACGATCAATTTCAATTTCTTTATTTGCTTCAAATATAGTTACACTACTTATAAGTTGAGCAAAAAATTGTTGATATATAGAGCATAAAATGATCGGAATTACAATCTATGCCCTGCTGCTCAACTATTTGAGCAATCTGATTAAGCACTGGGGAGGAGACGGTTAGATGTCAATAGAAAAAGATTCGGTATTATTTCCCAACATGAGAGGAATAATTAAGAATTTCGAGTGAACACCATTATAGAAACTGAAAAAAGTTTGCTACTCAAAAATATTGCTGGAGTTCAAGCTATATTTAATTGGGTGAGGCAAGTAAAAAAATAAAAGAAAAACACATTTTCACTTGTCTATTTCTGGTTGATTAAAAACTGGCTTGGGTGCGTCCCGATCTGGCGAATGCGCCGAGAATGCGCTACAAGCGCCCTATACTGCCTATACTACAGAAAGTGTTTGGTGCGCCTCTTTATTGCAACCCATGCGAGTCTCGCATGATTTACGCGAGCTGGGGGCCAATTACACTAAATGGCAACCATTGGCGAGCCATTGTCATCGAATTATCATTCAACTGCCACCATAACATCTAATTTGTATTCCACTAAAATCGATGGACTACGACAGTGGTATCATAGTGGCATTACAATGGAATGATCATTGGATGACTATGGACTACGTTAGGTGTTGCCTACCAAATACAACTATTAACTACCATGCGTGTTATTCGTTTTATTTCGGGTTTTCGGCACTAAAATATTAAGATGATTGATTTTATTTATGGTACATGTGACATTTCGATAAGTTTTGAAGAAACTTATGTATTTTTGTGCATAGACTCTGAAGCAGAGCTAAAATCTGAATTTCGTGTCGTGTTAAGTGCTGATGGCTAAATTGCCAATGCCCTTAAATAAGGGGGAAAAAAAGAATAATGTGCAATCACTGGACAGCGCCATTCTATGGTAGGAATAATAGAATACCAAAAGTGCCGAACAATGACAGTTGCATGACTGTAAAGATTGACGGAATAGTAGAATACGAAAAGTTCCAAAGAACACCATTGACTGACCATTTAGATTTACATTATCATCCAACTATAACCGTAGACATTTAGTGGAATGGGGCCCTGTGCGCGTGCAAACGTAAACACTAGAAATAAGAATGAACTGGCTGCTTATGTTAGTCGATTACCTAAAGTTACCAAATCCTTTAAGGGTCAATGTATACGTTTTTACAATAAGATTTCCATTGAATTTCAAAATTTGCTTCTTGACAAATTTAAAACAATAGTTAAGCAAAAATTACATAAAAAAGGCCACTATAAAATTACAGACTACTTAGTAGACCAACATGAATGGGATTAACCGACTCGACGCTATGTAAGGCTATTAATTATAATTATTATTGTAAACGATATTTGTTAATAAGACATGAGATTAAAAAGAGCTGCCCTTGAGTATCTTGCTGGCTCTTCTCGGGGTACTGCATTCGGAACCAGCAACTCGTCGGTGGAGATAGGCTGTTGTTTGCATTTAGCCAATCTTCATGGACGAGTTTAGAGTACCTTGTTATTATAAAATATTGACGTTTCTAAGTGTATATTCAATACCTATAGAAAATAAACGATTTTTGAATTTGCAAGTCACTTGCATGTGATAGCATCGCTCCTATATTTAGCCCCTTAGCTTGTTACTTCCTTTTGGTAAGAGGAAGCAGGTAAGGCAGAGACCTGCAGGCGTATTCACGGAGGCTCGATACCGTTTCCGTTCTATTCAGATCGAGAGATTCGACTTCGGAAACTTTATTCTAGGCGTTTCTGACAGCCACGGAAAATTTTCCGAATCCTTATGTCACATAATATGACATTAGTTTTCGATAGGTACCAACATCAGCCCATCTCAAAGGGTTCGACAGATTTTCTGATTCCGAATATCGAAGCTCCGTGAATACGTCTACTGGACGCACCCTAAAAATTAAAGTAAAACAGCAAGTAAATAAGTACACTTACTAACTTCGGCGATTCTGCGCCCCGGAGCATTGAAATCAGGTAGTTGCAGTTTCGGAGCATTACATGGATCTACTGATGATTCCGTAGTTGGTGTTTGGGATAGTCTAATTAACTGAAGAATGAAGATATACTGTTTGTTTATGTGCAGTGATAGCCTTACGGTTAAAGAGCCGGATGAAAATCAGTGAGGCTCGGGTTCGAACCCTGGCATGTACCAATGAGTTCTTCAAAAACTTACACGGAAAAAAAATATTTTTACAATACTACCAGAATGTGTAGTAAATGGAAATTAGTTCTCCTAACAATTTTTCTGTTGGCCTTACGAATTTTTTCGTATCACCAAGTATTTTTTGTGTAACAGTGACAATTTGTTTGTAACGGGAAATATTCATTTCTAGTAACTTGCAACATTGTAAGGGTTACTATCTAAATGTTTAAACCAACAATTAGGCAAGTAATAGTTGCAATAATATCGTTGTGTTTACAATATGCATCGTTCTCTCAACGAATGAGATGATAGCAGCTACGATGTGTGTGGTAGACAGCGGGGCGTAACGCGTGACGCAGTTAGAATACGTCGTTCATAGATGGCGTGGGGTGCGAATTAGAACGCGCTATCGTTTGGTTCCCGGCGTTTAGCCATAAGGTCGGACGACTTTTGCTATGTATTCAGTTTTGATCGTAAGATTTACACCACTAGTAGACGGATCCCCGACTCTTTTGGAAATCTTTGCAATACCTGGATTAGGGATTACTGATTAGGAAATTCAGTCATAGTCCGGTAGTATGGTACTACAAATTAGTATAGTAAATAAATACCACAAAGTAATGTAGGCACAACAAGGTCATATAGTAGACGTTACAAGACAGTATCGTAGACGTATGGGACGAACGACGTATACAAAAGGCAGTTTACAATTCGAATC
The DNA here is from genome assembly GCA_963855545.1 of Ethmia dodecea. NCBI lineage: Eukaryota > Metazoa > Arthropoda > Insecta > Lepidoptera > Depressariidae > Ethmia > Ethmia dodecea. The sequence goes on along the minus strand of OY979446.1, from coordinate 11,317,531 downwards.
GTTATGCGTACTATACATATTGTTGTAAATACTATACACATAGTTGTCTATACTATTATGTTTTTTACAAGAAGTGTATCACATATAGTACCAGAAAAATGGTGGGAACAACCGAAATATCGTTACGGTAACCATATTTTTTTTTCCGTGTACGTACATATTTATCACTAGCTCGACGGTGAAGGAAAACATCGTGAGGAAACCCGCAGGTTTCAGAATTAATTCTGAGACATGTGTAAATAGACCCGGTCCGGCGATGGGCTCACCACCTATCACGTTTAGGGGTCCAATATATCTCGTGAAATGTGGGTATATCCAGTAATGAAATACCTCTGCCTACCCCCTCGGCGACAAAAGGCGTGAGATTTTTATTTATGAACTTAAAGGCTCAATACCTGTCATGTCTAGGGGTCCAAAAATATACTTGTGAAAATTGGGTATTTCCAGCAATGGATTACCTCCGCCTACCCCCCGGGGATAGAAGACGTTAGAATACATATATTAATTAATTAATTTTACGCTACCGTATACTCATGTGTGTAGTTGACCGTCGTCTGATCATTTCTATAGAAGTATGACTTTACAAAAAAGTCGGCAAAATGGGAAAGTCGGCAAAAAAGGCATTACCCTTCTAAACCACAAATAACCATTTTATCTTCATAATGCAGAACATCCTATCTCTATAATGTTAAACGAGCAAGATTTGTACAAATCGAAAATCCTACTTTAAGAAATTTAATTTTCTGTAAGATTTTACGAGTAGAGTCGGTTGCTCAGGTACTAAATTATATTATAGCAGTAGGTACGCTTCAGATAGACTGTGTTCGTTTACAAAACGTTGAAAATAAAATACGTACCAAAACTAGTCACAACTTAAGATTATCTATCTTCTTTAGATTAAGAAATAAAATCGTGAATACTAACGTTATTTAGTGTGGGCTCGACAATACCCCAAATCCATGGTTCTTCTTGCTAAAGTATAAAAAAATATAAATGAGAAATTAATTTAATTACGAAAGTAAATAATTTATTGCAGTGAAGGAGAACTTACACGCTTTTTCCGAATCAATTTCGATATATTCACACTTTTCTTTGCATACATCTCCATCGATGACACTGTAAATTGATATTATATTTATTGTCCTTTGTCTGTTATCCGATGGTTACATATTTAGCAGAAATAAAGTTGTTAAAAATTATTTACTTACCAATGCAAAATATAACTAATAACACTGCGATACACTTCATTTTTGGCAAAAATGTACCGACACTACCAATGCCACTGCGTTTAAATACTAAACTATTTCGACAAAATCTTCCTTTTATTATATATATAAAAAAATACTTATAACAAACTTTGCAGTATGTGTTGATGAGGAACGTGGGAAATAACCAGTTTAAGAACAGGAAAAACGAGAGGTGTCGTGAACCATGGAACCCAGTTATGGCTGCTCACACAAAAAGATACTATTATGCATCACTGTAACGCAATACCTATAGCAAAAACCGGCCAAGTGCGAGTCGGACTCGGGCAAGACAATTGTCTATAAAAACGGCAAAAAAAAATATTTATTTTATTTTATTCCGTTTTTTAGTATTTGCTGTTATAGCGGCAATAGAAATAGGTACATCATCTGTGAAAATTTCAACTGTCTAACTGTCACGGTTCATGAGATACAGCCTGGTTACAGACAGACGGACGGACGGACAGCGGAGTCTTAGAATAGGGTCCTGTTTTACCCTTTGGGTACGGAATCCTAAAAACAGCGTGACCTTCGAGGTCTTCCTTTTTTTTTACCTAGCTCCTTGCTCCTATTAGCCAAGTGTCCGTAGTGTAATTTGCGATATGAAAATTATTTCCAAAAATCGGCCAAGCACGGACCGAGAGGGTTCCATAAAAAATGTAGCTATGACCTAATAGTAAAGGAGGAAGTAAAGACCATCTGCTACAACAATCACTTGCAGTCGGAGCGAATATGTCTTTACAGGTAGGTATATAAAATCAGGAAGATGCCTCCGACAGCATGTATTTATAATACGTCATCTTGTTTTCATCTTTTTTACAGTTTACTTTTTACTTGTAAGCAATCAGGTTTTTTTAAATTGGACTCGATTCTGACTGACCACCTAAAATTCCTAATTTTAAGTTAGCCTATATCCTTCTCTATAGAATACGAAAGAAAAAGGACAGATACAAACCATAGATTGAAGAGTTAATGTCAAACATCTAAAAACCTACTAATTTTAACTATGAACGTGCTTAACTGTCACTTTTATCCATGACGTTGTTATCCATGATCTTGATTAAAGAGCCGGTCGAAAATCAGTGAAACTCGGGTTCGAATCCTGGCATGTACCAATGAGTTTTTTCAAAAACTTACGTACATATTTATCACTAGCTCGACGGTGAAGGAAAACATCGTGAGGAAACCCGCAGGTCTCAGAATTAATTCTGAGACATGTGTAAATAGACCCGGTCCGGCGATGGGCTCACCACCTATCACGTTTAGGGGTCCAATGTATCTCGTGAAATGTGGGTATATCCAGTAATGGAATACCTCTGCCTACCCCCTCGTGGATGAAAAGCGTGAGATTATTTATTTATTATTTTATTCTTTTTACATCGTCGCTAAAATTGCTAAACACGCCATACATGAGAAGACTAATTTTAATTTGACAGGACTAAATATCTCTCGTCTCTTTTCTTTTATATGAGAAAGAAAATGACAGGACTAAACTTAAATAAGTTTAGTCGCTGTAATGCAGAATCGAGTCCATTATCTTCATAATATATCGTAGTTTAAGAAACTGTCATATAATAAGGGCAAAGAGATTAAAATATAATAAGGCATAGAGGGGACAAAGCGAGGAAAATTTGAAGTCAAAAGTTATTCCAAGTGGAATAAGTCTAGTACAATTTCGACCGAATGACAGCTCGCGTTCATACTAAACTGACATAACAAGGACATGACGCTTAGGCTTCAAAGTTTTGTATGAAAATATTCCCAATGCCCCCTCTATGCCCTATTATATTTAAATCTCTTTGAATAAGGGTTACTAAAACACGATTGTATAGTATCACACGAGTGATTTAATACCATACTATATGCAGTTGCATACACTACTTTATCTATGCTCATGCAAAAATGTACCTGCATATAAAATCAAACAAGTAAGCAACGAAGGAAATAGCTAATACATAGTGGCAAATCTATGTTTAGGTGGCCATAGTGTCAAAAATAAAATAAATTGACAACAAGTATTTACTGCAAGGAGATTTTATTAAGAAGTGTACGGTACATTTACAATAAATAATATTTCCTGAAATGAGATTGTATATTATTCGAAAGTGTGTTTTAACTTTACAACTCGAAAGTGTGTTTTAACTTTACAACTAGACACAAGTGTTTCGTAATTAATTAAAAAGTTAGTTTACGCATTATAAACAAAATTAGATATTTTTCATTTACGAGTATGTACGGTTGGGTGTGCAAGGAGGGACAGCTGGTAGGGACTAGTGGAATAGCCCAAATGATCGTTCTTATAATGTCAAATTTTGGAATCGTAATTCGTATATTACGATATGAGTGAAGATAAACTATGTAGTTCATAATATATTTTTTGTTAAATTTATTTATAACCTTCCTCTGTCCAATGTTTCTTTCGTAGTGGCAGGCATAGTGATTGAAATGGATACTGACAATAAAAAAACAATCAAAATAAATCTGTCGTATTACTGAACTTAATTTATGACTAGTTACTTACTATTGATTTCTTTCTGCATAACATCTGAATGTATTTCTAGTAGATATAATTTTTGTTTAGCGCGAGTCTTTGAAGTAGCGAGTCAAGACTCACGCGTTATGAGATTAGCAGGCTGGGTAAACCCGTCTATCAAAACCAAATTTTATCCAACAAACTGTATTATACTTTTATTTTTCCTACTCACATGTTGAGAAAACCCAAAGTTTTAAGGCACTGGGTTTATACGAATAATGGTTTCTTTAAAAATAAGTAAATAAAACGATATTGTACTAATATACTAAAACTTTTTATTATGTCCATACAATGCTCTCGATCCAGTCGATGTAACTGGACACCCTAGTGTAGACGCCTGGTCGGTTGGCGAGCGCGCATCCGTAGCCGAATTGCGTCACGCCTATGACGTAGTGCATCGCCCCTTCTGACGAGATGGGAAGTGGAATCTTCACCTGGAGAGGTCCTCCGGAATCACCCTGTGAATTAAAGGTTTGATTCAATTTGCTTGTTTCCTCAGTTTGAGTCCAACAAGGAAATGACTTAGCAACGATAACCATGAACAAATAAAAAAAAACTAAATTTAGCACTAATTTTCAATGCAATCAATCGCACTCCACTCATGCTTCTTAGCGAGCGCATTTCTACTACATTTGTTCGACTCTCGTGCTTCGTCTTCCATACCCTGGAAACAATTAACCTCAGAATTAAAATATTCACGTTTGATAGATGTACTTAGATACAGCACGTGAGATCTGCCAGGTTCGTAGCAAGTGGCAATCTATTGTCTGTGCCTACCCCAAAGATCATTAATTAATATTAAATTTCTACTTATAACAATAAATAGTGTGTATAACTATATATATCTTGTTGTCTAACAACTACATGCCTACTTACTCATTATTTGCTCACTTTTTGCACTCGAAAAGATCTAACAACTATTTTCATATTTTTTTACGAATCTATGAATATAAATCGATTCACATCACTAATTCGCTCTTGTGACGTCACGTCACAGTAGGTAGAAAAAAAGTTACACAGATTGAAGTACTTACTTACGTTATCTAGATTAATGGTCTGTGGCCTACCCCAATGGGAAATAGGTTTCAGATATGTGTATGTAACCGGAACCTTGTTAAATTGACAAGTAACAATACGACAAAATTGTCTTTTAATATTTTCTAAATGACATAATTTAAATATCAATAGGTATCTGAAACTATCTAACGAAAAAAATATTGACTTTTTATAATAAACTTAACATTTCTCTAGACCCTAAAAAATTTGCTGAAGTTAAGTTTTTTAACTTTTTACTTATTATGCTTCTTCAATTTTTTAACGTTAGGCCGAATTAATATTACATGATTTAGGAGTGAAGAAGCCGAAAATTAAAACATGTAAATTTTTTGCTACCTGATGAGTACAGAGAGGTTCCTCCTTAGGTTAGTTTGTATTTAAAGTCATAAAGATATTTATAAAAAGAATTAACACTGACCTGACACGCATCAACGCCGCCTTCCAACACTCCAGCGCAAATCTGCTCCTTAAGCCCGCACCAGTTTCTGTTACACAATGGCCGCAATAGTTCGTCGCACTTCTGCGGGTCGATGATGTTTACATCTGCAGCTTGCAGAACAGGCGAGGTTTCGAGACTGCCTGTAGAATTTGTTTATTGTATAGCTTGGGGATTTTATTTATTTATTCTTTCGTACTAGGTACGTACGACGAATTATGCTGACGCTAAAAGTCTGCGACATTCGGTATCATGCTTAGGCCTCTTGCACCGCCAACGATGAGTGAGAAGTGAGTGATGAACTAGAAATGTATTAGTGACAGCGGAAGCGAGTATGTAGTAGCGTAGGCAGAGGTATTCCATTTCTGGAAATACCCACTTGAGTGAGTATGTCCTGCGTAGCAGACTTTATGTGTGCTGTCGCGCGATTTTAATGTCACAAAGTTCCGGACGTTACTGCCTATCCCTGCCCTTGAGTTTCTTTCTGGTTCTTCTAGGGGTACTGCATTTGGAAACAGCAACTCGTCGGTGAAGATGGGCTGTTGTTTTTAGACAATCTTCATGGTCGAGTTTAGAGTGCCTTGTTATTAGAATATTGACCTTTCTAAGTGTACTTTTTGAACCTACAGAAAATAAATGATTCTTTACTTTTAGTCAGACGTCTAAAACTAAATGCATATGTTACCGGCAATCTGTATAATTCGGTATTATATATATCTAATCCCTAAGCAATATATATAATGCCTAAAACGTGCAGGTAATGTATGAAATATTATTTATTTTATACTCTGCCTAGCCGCATAATACCCAATGCTTAGCCGGTAATGTATCAAAAGAGTTCATGTTTTCAATGTTTAATATTTCCTTGCACATAGGACCTAGTGAGCTGAGAATAAATAAATATTTCTTAGTACTCCATTTTGAGTTGGCAATAAACATTCTTATTTTTTTTTACAAAATTATTTGATTAATTATTTATTATTTATGACATTACAAAATATAGCGAATGTGTTATTCTGCTGTATAAGCTATATAACTGTATAGTTTCATCAAAATCCCTTCAGTAGTTTTTGCGTGAAAGAGGAACAAACATCCATACACACAAACTTTCGCGTTTATAATATTAGTAGGATAGTAGGATGATGTTTACATCTGCAGCTTGCAGAACAGGCGAGGTTTCGAGACTGCCTGTAGAATTTGTTTATTGTATAGCTTGGGGATTTTATTTATTTATTCTTTCGTACTAGGTACGTACGACGAATTATGCTGACGCTAAAAGTCTGCGACATTCGGTATCATGCTTAGGCCTCTTGCACCGCCAACGATGAGTGAGAAGTGAGTGATGAACTAGAAATGTATTAGTGACAGCGGAAGCGAGTATGTAGTAGCGTAGGCAGAGGTATTCCATTTCTGGAAATACCCACTTGAGTGAGTATGTCCTGCGTAGCAGACTTTATGTGTGCTGTCGCGCGATTTTAATGTCACAAAGTTCCGGACGTTACTGCCTATCTGTGCATCTTCCAAAAAGTAAATATATCAATATCTCAATCAATTTACGCTCTTCCTTATAAAAACTACCCAGTTGATGTGTATCAGAGAGCCACTGAATCTTTTCAGCCTTATCCAACAATTACAATAATTTTAACGACCGTTGTTGTTGCGCCTCAAATGTTTTAGCCTAAGATCCGGCTGCAGAATTAGTGTAGGGTAAGTATATGCTACAAACCCAATTTTTACGCATATTTATCATTAGGAGAATATATATCTACCAGGGTGCCTATCGAAATAGGGCCGCTAGTATTTTTTAATTAAATATTTTTAATAGATTTTTGGGACGAAATTGCATTTACTTGGTTTTTAAATAAAATGTCGTCCACGTCACGGCAATATATACAAAAAGACTGAAAAATCACGGCTACCAGCTCGCACTTGGCCGCACGTCTTCGCAGCCACGTGTAAACAGATATGATTTTGGTACACATAGTAAAACAGTACACGTAGTAAAAAAATGCTTTAATTTGATATAAGTATTAATAATATAATGCACGTATACCTATACGTTCATAACGTACACCTATACGTTCACAAATTAAAGCTACTTTTTTTCTGATTATTATGATATACGGCTGCCTAATTAAATCTGGCCGCAAATAAGGGTAGCTGGCTTTTAACAATTTTAAAAATGTATATGAAGTAAGGTCCTTAGTCGATGTTAGCATCAGTTCAGAAAGATTTTTTCTGATTTTTTTCGGGATCGAAAAACAAAATGTCACACCACTGGGCATTTGCTAGTCTTTCCCTGGAAACTAACAAACGAACCTGCACGTTCGCTATCTACGATTCGCTATATAATATTTTTTTATTTATTTACCTGCTTGAATTACTCCCCAGCCAGTCAACGTAGCTTTAGTTCCAAGCGAGCTAGTGTCTGACCTGGTCCATAGACAAGCCGGCTGAAGATTATCGTAAAAATACACCTTATATTCCAATTCCAGCAAAGCTATATCGAAGTATTTCTTAGGCGGCTTATACAGGGGATGCACAATTATCCTCGCAATATTTTCGTCTATGCGTGAAAAAACATATTCAAACTAAAACAAATAAAATATTAAAATTATGATATCCAAGCAACGACAGACCTTTTACAAGTGAGCTCGCTTCTTATGCATGAGGCCCGCGTCCGTATCCTGGTGAGGGTATGTACCTAAAACTTACGTACATATTTATTAATGCTTGACTGTTAATGAAAACACCCGCACTGTCACAACGCACACAAGCCTCATGGCCCAGAATTGGTTCTGAGATATGTGTATCTCCAAAATAATACAAAAGAGGAATGTGGGTATTTCCAGGAATTAAATACTTCTGCGGACCTTCTCGAGGATTGATGATCTATTATTACTACTTAAAATTATAAAGAGGAAAGATTTGTATTTTTCTATGTTTGTAACGAATAGACCCAAAATGTACTGGGCCGTTTTTATATAATTTTTTTCACCAATGGAGAGCTACAGTATCAGGGACTAACATTCGATATATTTTATTCCCGTATTCCTACGGGAACTAGGGCAGTGAAACGGTGCGGAACAGCTAGTCAATAAAGTTCATGATCATTGACAGCATGGTATTTAATTTTATCAAATCAGTAAATTTGCCCAACTATATAAGGGTCAATGTTTACAATAAGATTCCCATTGAATTACAAAATTTGCCTCTTGACATATTTAAAACAATAGTAAAACAAAAATTATATTAAAAAGGGTTCTATAAAGTTACAGACTTCTTAGTACACCAACATGCATGGGATTTACCGACTCATAGCGTCGAGTCGGTAAATCCCATGCATAAGGTTATAATGTAAGGCTATAAATCATAATTATTATTGTCAGCCACATTTACTAGTATCTAAGACATGAGATTAAAAAGAGCTGCCTTTGAGTTTCTTTCTGGTTCTTCTAGGGGTACTGCATTTGGAAACAGCAACTCGTCGGTGAAGATGGGCTGTTGTTTTTAGACAATCTTCATGGTCGAGTTTAGAGTGCCTTGTTATTAGACTATTGACCTTTCTAAGTGCACTTTTTGAACCTACAGAAAATAAATGATTCTTTACTTTTAGTCAGACGTCTAAAACTAAATGCATATGTTACCGGCAATCTGTATAATCCGGTATTATATATATCTAATCCCTAAGCAATATATATAATACCTAAAACGTGCAGGTAATGTATGAAATATTATTTATTTTATACTCTGCCTAGCCGCATAATACCCAATGCTTAGCCGGTAACGTATCGAAAGAGTTCATGTTTTCAATGTTTAATATTTCCTTGCACATAGGACCTAGTGAGCTGAGAATAAATAAATATTTCTTAGTACTCCATTTTGAGTTAGCAATAAACATTCTTATTTCTTTTACAAAATTATTTGATTAATTATTTATTATTTATGACATTACAAAATATAGCGAATGTATTATTCTGCTGTATAAGCTATATAACTGTATAGTTTCATCAAAATCCGTTCAGTAGTTTTTGCGTGAAAGAGGAACAAACATCCATACACACAAACTTTCGCGTTTATAATATTAGTAGGATAGTAGGATTTTGAACAACTTGAAGAGCAATGATAGCCTTGCAGTTAATCAGTGAGGCTCGGGTTCAAATCCTGGCACGTACCAATGAGTTTTTCAAAACTTACGTACATATTCATCACTAGCTCGACGGTGAAGGGAAAACATCGTGAGGAAATCCGCAGGTCTCAAATTCTGAGGCATGTGTAACAGACCCGTTTCGGTGACGTGCTCACCACCTATCACGTTTAGGGTTCGAATATTCTCGTGAAAAGTGGGAGTTTCCAGATATGGAATACCTTTGTCTACCCCCTCGGGGATAAAAGGCGCGAGATATACCTATATTTTTATATAAATATTTTTTATTTAAATATTTTTCTTATCAACTTTCACTATGGGACCGACTTGATCAGAGCAACATGATTTTTCACTCCACCATACCAATCTGCTGGGCGCTGGAAACGAATTAATGTACCTACTGAGATGAGAAAAATAAAGTTGCTCTTATCAAGTTGGTCCTATAGTGAACGTTGTTCCGAATCATGCCTCTAACAACCCACTTTCGGCTTGTAAACCCCTTTTTGTTACACACTACACTTACAGAGAGGTACTCTACTTTTTTGAGGATTATTTTAAAGAATAAAAATTTATTGATTAAATAAAAGGACATTAAGTTACTCATAACGACTTAATTATTCTGCAAAAATGTCGACCCTATTATAAAGATTATTTTTGAGGAGCAGCCTAATCGGAATTTAATAAAGTAGATTTTAAGCAAACAGCACATCTTTCATTGGTCCGTCATTTCATATGTAGGTAGGTACTTACATAACATTGATAAATAGGTACTACAGACCAAAAGGTGGCCAAGTAGGTATTCTAAATAATCCCTGGGCATTGTATATATTATTACCTAGGTAGAGTATGTAATGGACATTAATATTATTAATATTTCATACTATTTCAAATATTTCAGTGTGTAATATTGACTACAATTGAGTAATTTTTGGATTGCGACTTTGTTTGAATATTTTAATCAAAATCAACAGTAAACTAAAAGTAAAATTAAGAGTAAAATTAAAACTATGTAAAAAATGAGGCCCCCGTGGCAAGGTGCCCATCACGCAGGCGGCATTCCCGCGCTGGATGGCAATACTTATCTTTTGCGCGAGAAAGTCGCCCGCTCGGGGGTCGCCTGATGCTTCCCTGAGTCGTGTATTGTATGTTAGTACAATGTTATTATAAGAGATAAGAAAAAAAAATTTTTTTTACCTTTCAATGCCAAATTAGTAGATTGTGTCATATGGGAGCAAAACGATATTTTTACAGCGAGGGCGTTTTTTTTATATCACGAACATAGTGGTGGATTCTAAAATAGAATCCCGAACGTAGTGAGGGGTTTAAAGTACGTAGCCCAAGGTAAAAAAAATAAGAAAACATAACGACCATTTTAACTCTTCTAATGTAACCTTAATATTATGGTGTTTGACATAACTGACAACTGTACAGGACCACGTCTGTCGGGTTAGTTACACATAAAAAGTGGGCATAAATACTATCAGATAGCATGCTTTTTACAAAAATAATCTTAAAACTACTTACAGTATTACTAATATTCTTGTCTCCAAGTCGAACCATTTTTGGTATGGGATCTGCCAGCAGGGTAGTATCCCGTGACGGCATCCTGGTACAATGAGCTGCGGTGAGCACAAATTTGGGGCTGATGAGAGAACCGCCACAAGCAAATATCCAGTTGCCTTGGGCCGCCTTCCATCCAATAGCGGCCTGGAATTATTATTCAAAACTACAATAGGTACATTGTTTTGAAACTAGTCCCAGACTACCCAATTATTTGGTATCATGAAAGATTATTTTATTATTCGTTAGATTGCCTGTTACTACCTAAAATAATAAATTTGTTTTTGATAAGCTGCAGTTCGGTAAGCACTAAGTTAGTGCACAATCTCCCAATAAGCGGTAGGCTTACGTGGGAGATTATGACCCACACTTCCTCATGCTTATTTTTGCATTTGGAACTAGCAACTCGTCGGTGGAGATGGGCTGCTGTTTACATATAGCCAATCATCATGAACGGGCTTAGAGTATTTCCGAAGTCATTTTAAATATTTGAATCAGCAACGGCAAAACAAATCTACTTACTCCTTTTTCGAAGAAAATAATAGATTCATTATAAATCAATACGGATTTTGTAAAAACTGTAATACGACATTAGCAGGCATTAGTAGGTATATAAATACTCACAACAAATTCTGGAATACATAAATGATAAGAAATATGGTGACGGGATGTTGCTCGATATGAGCAAGGCTTATGATAGGGTCAGATACGATATTCTATTATATTTTAATCTCTTTGATTGAGATGTATCTTATTCCTAATTTATATCAATGATCTTCCGAATGATATTGATCATCAAGTACCTATGTTATTCGCTGACGATATCTCAGTAATGATACTCTGCTCCAACGAAAGTTAAATAGAAAAAAACACTACAAAAAATTGAAATATTTCTTATAAATCACAACCTTGAACTAAATTTAAATAAAAATCAATTGGCGAGATGAAAATAATATGTCGTGTAGCAATATCTCAAAATATCTTTATATTAGCTTTTAACGTCTATTAGTTATAGTATTTAAGTTTATTTGTTGTGTATGGCTGTATGTCTCCTGAATAAATAAATAAATAAAACGAAACTTCTACAGTTGGGACCATTTATAAAAATGAACCATTACAATTTGTAAGATCTACCATACTATTAGGAATCGAAATAGACTCAAATTTAAACTGGAAGCCTCATATATACAAGATCTATCAAAAAAGCTATCGTCATTAAATTCGCTTATGTATTATACAATTTAAAAAAAGTAACAAACTTTAAGACTGCCCTCTCAGCTTATTAAGCATACGCACACTCACAGCTCTCTCTCTTACAGTGTAGTCCGTTTTTAATATTTTTATTGGATATATATACGTACGAGTACCTCGAAATTGGTCCCATATAAATTTCATAAACAAAATGCCTACCCTAAGTGTACCCTAACAAAAAATTAAACCGTCTAAAAAACTCAAAAGCAAAAAATAAAAACCCGTGACCATCTTGCCGTGGCCAGCCGATTCATAGCTGGGCCCATGGCCCCCCCTAGAAAAAATCCGTAGCTACGCCAATGCCTGCAGACCCTACTTTATAAAGCATAGTATTCTCACACTCACATGTATCTATAATAATATATTTAAAACATGCAATTTTTTAAAGAACCACATGGAAAAATACTCCCCAGTCAAAAATGTCAAGCGAAATAATCGTGGCCTAAACAGCCTCAAAAAACCGTTCTCTAAACTAAAACTAGTCACTTAGGCCCACACTCAATGGCTATCAAAATTTATAATCACATCCCAAACTACATTAAGAACACTGAATCAGCAACAGCTTCGTTTAGAAATCTATTAAAAAAAACATTTTTTCAAAATGTTTTTATAATATAAATGAATTGTTTTTATGATAAACCAAACATTATTAAAAAAAAGACAATATTAAGAAAGATGAATAATATTTTTATTTTATTATACAATGAAAACCCATACATGATTTTTTTATGATAAACTCTCAGATTTTGTTCGGGTTTGTGCATATACGCTTACAGGCACATTTCGATAATCATGATGATGATCACCACTACATAGTATAAAACAAAGTCGCTTTCTCTGTCCCTATATCCCTTTGTATGCTTAAATCTTTAAAACTACACAACGGATTTTGATGCGGTTTTTTTAATACATAGAGTGATTCAAGAGGAAGGTTTTAGTGTTAGCATTGCACCCGTGCGAAGCCGGGGCGGGTTGTTATGAATAAAGGACAAGGTTCTCAATTCAATTGTAAGTATTTGTAAGACCCACAAAATAAGTTATATAGGTACGAGAGTAGGTGTCTAACAATTATATTACAACCATGGCCGGACCGTGAGTTTAGGGGGCCCTGGGCTAATACTACTTAGGGGCCCACCTAATAACTCAAAGTATAGGAAAAACAATCGAGATCGAATGAATGTGTAATGGCTGCCGAACATTTTTTTTTTTTTTTTATTGGTTCACAAAACTAGGTACATTTCAAAAATATAGCGTTAAACAAAAGTTCACTTAAAGTTACAAGGAATATACCCTTCTATGATGTGAACACAGCATGCGAATTTGTTTGAAACGAGCTTAATCTAAAATATGAGTTTCCCTTGGATCTAAGTCACAGATACATAAATGTGATATTAAGTAAATTAACTTAGGAGGCATTTCCTAATAGAGTCCCTAGCCAAGACTACAGAACCTGAAAAAATGTCGAAATCATGTCTGATGGCATCATACGAGGAACACATGCGGTATATTGGACTGTGCTGACCGAGGTTGGTTTTGCAAAAGGGGAGTGAAAATGTTTTGCGATTATGTATGCGACTATTGAGGCGCGGCACAGAAAAACTCAATTTTTACTGTCAGTTTGAAGTACCAACACCTGAATGTAGACTTGAATTAAATGGGTTTGATTAATCGCAGGATTCGCAGGGATGCAAACCATACGATCAGTTTAATTTAATGATATTATAGATTTTTTCGCATTATATATTTTTGACTTTGACTGACTTAGCTGGGGGCCCCTGAAATACACGGGCCCCGGGCTAAAGCCCAAAAAGCCATATGATAGATCCGGCCCTGATTACAACTATATGTATGTAAGACTACATCACATTGTAACTCAATCTCCTATGTGGTCAGAATGAACAAAGTAATAAAGGCTAAGGGTTAGTTGGTTTAGTTAGAGACGTTAGTAATAATTATATAGGTCATAGGTTACTTTATTTTCCTTGATAACATTAAAAGAAAACAAATTACGATATCTTTTAAAAAATTAAAAACTTTTGGGTTTACAATGATTAAAGTCATCTTAATTTATTTTCTTATAACACTTAGTTTCTTTCCAAATCAAAAATTGCATCACATTGTTCTACTGCCTATTTACAAAAACATAGTATGACGTCTAAATTAACGACCCATATCAAAATATTGTTTTTTTTTTCTACAACTACCGCATATTTATTTAGAGCTAATGATTTTAGTACTTTTCTTTTAATCTAGGGAAATAGTTTAAATTACTCACCATATGCGGAAATTCATTGGGTAAAGCATTTCGGCCACCAACAGCAAATGGAAAAATACCGATTTTGTTTCGATATTCCTGGCCTGCCACATAAATGTATTTCGTTAATGAGATGATTATTTACAAAGCCAAGAAAATAAACGAAATAGCGATTTGAAGTCGACAAATCGATCTTATGAAACCTTTGAGGTAAAAAAAAAAAAAAAAAGAGGGGGTAAACGAGCAGACGGGTCATCTGATGGTAAGTGACGTCCGACGCCCATGGACACCTGCAACTCAAGAGTCACAACCGCGTTGCCGACCTTTGAGGTGGGAGTAGAGGGAGGGGAGGGGAGGGCAGGGGGGATTGGGGCCTCCGGTTACATCACTCACTCAACGAAACGCAATGCATTGCTTTACGCAACTTAACTTAACTTCTTATTTTTTGAACAATACCTAAATGTATCTTAAACACCCAACGACAGAAGTTCGTCCACATTTTCTGTTCAATTAAGAAAAAAAGAGGACTATAGCATTATTATAATAACCACAATAACAATTAACGTTCCTGCATCGGGAAAAGCAATATTTTGTAAAAAATGATGAGCAGTTGAATTTTTTTGTGATATTGACGTCGGTTTTAATATGTTTAAATTATTTTAATCTTATTTAGTCATAGGTCACTGCTGATTTTGAATCAGATTTCAAATGTCAAGTCCAGATGTAATTAATTGTTACCTTGGTTAAAGTGACTCGCCTTGTCCTGGCTATGTAAACTAGCCTCTTATGATTTGAGCTAATGTTATAATATAATAATAATGATATAATCTCACGCCTTTTTTATCCCCGAGGGGGTAGGCAGAGGTATTCCATTACTGGATATACCCACATTTCACGAGATATATTGGACCCCTAAACGTGATAGGTGGTGAGCCCATCGCCGGACCGGGTCTGTTTACACAAGTCTCAGAATTAATTCTGAGACCTGCGGGTTTCCTCACGATGTTTTCCTTCACCGTCGAGCTAGTGATAAATATGTACGTTAGTTTTTAGCTAGTGATAAATATGTACGTAAGGCTCGGGTTCGAAATTCGAACCCGAGCCTCACTGATTTTCGGCCGGCTCTTTAACCGTTCGGGCTATCACTGCACAGCTAATGTTATAACAAGCTTTTTTAATTTACCTACTCATTGCGTAGGTACCTATTTACGTATTTGACTTTACTCACATTGTTTATCTTGTATTAATAGTTCTTTCCGTTTCTTTATTTCCCAAATATATTCGTAGCATTCTGAAAATATTAATGTATTTTTTTATACTGTCTAGTAGGTACTATATTTACTATACTACTACTTTCAATCTATCTATATTATATTGAAATAACTACTTGTGTCATTCATTTCTAATTGATCGTTTCAGTTCTTATAGCCTAAACTGAAAAAAGTTTGACAAAAATATTACTGGGGTTCAAGCTATATGGGGAGACGCAAGAAAAAATTAAAAGAAAAACTCATTTTTACTTGTCATTAAAGTCATGCAGGCTAGTCGATTTCTGGTTGATTACACACTGGCTTGAGTGCGTCCCAATCTGGCGAATGCGCCGGAAGTGCGCCCTACTACAGCAACTGTTTGGTGAGCCTCTTTATTGCAACTCATGCAATGCTCGCATGCAGATAGCATCGCTCCTATATTAGCCCCTTAGTTTGTTACTTCCTTCTGGTAGGAGCAAGCAGACAGGCAAGGCAAAGATCTGGACGCACCCTTAAAATAAAAGTACACTTACTAACTTCGGAGATTCTTCGTCCAGGAGCATTGAAATCAGGTAGTTGCGGCTCCTCAGGAATACATATTTTATAATCTTCTGATGATTGTGTTTGGGTTAGTCTAATTAACTGAAGAATAAAGATAAATTTCTGAACGTTAGGCTCACATTTAGGGGTCCAAAAATATACTAGTGAAAAAGTGAGTGTATCTCTACCAATGGAATACCTCCGCCTACCCCCGGGGATAAAAGGCGTGAGAATACAGATATTAATTAATAATTTTACGCTAACACTTGTGGCAGTCAGTGACGGCCGACAGTAATACGTTGGTACTCTTGTATGTAGTTGACCGTCGTCGTCGTCTGAATTCTGATCATTTCTAAACCACAAATAACACTTTATCTTCATAATGCTTAAGAATATCTTATCTTATCATCCTATTACTATCCCTATCTTTGATTATGCTGATGTGTGTTGTTCCGATCTTACCCAGGCACAAATGAATAAACTGGATTGCTTCCAAAATAATTGGTTTCGGTTTACGCAAATATGACCACATTTCTACCTTTCGTTCTCAGCTTAACTGGCTATCCATTCCAAAGCGAACACAACTTCGATTGCTTTGCATGCTTTATTCACTTCTCAACGATACTTTTTCTCCTAACTCCTTGAATGTAGATTCCAGCTCTTGGGCTCCTCCCACAGTCGAAGTCTTCGCAATAATCTGTTATTACATAATATGCCTTTGCCTCACCGACCGTATTGGTATTGTGTCGAGGATAAACGATCTAGCTAGGTCGCACTTTAGGAAAAATAATTATCTGTAAGATTTCACGAGTAAAGTTCAGTTGCTCAGGTACTAAATTATATTAGGTGCCTACCTATGAAATTGGCGTTTTGTATTTAGTTTTTAAAACACACATTATTCACACACTAACATTTTATTATTTATTTCTGGATCTAAACACCCAAATCCAACAAAATCTTTGGAATCTTTGGGTTCCGTGTTTTGGAAGGCACGTTAAATTGTTGGTCCCAGTTTTCATTGTGTTTACGATAATAGGTGACTTGAAAAATTCTAACTGTTAACATTAAACATATTACACAAAAATAAATCATCAAAATCAAAAATAAAAATGTTTTGTAAATGTATAATTTTATTAATATAATATTCAAATTTTCAATTATATAATAATCTTCGGGTTGGAATAAAAAATTAGTCAAAACTTTTCGCCAATTTCATGGGTAAGGAAGGAAGGACCCAATATTATAACAGTAGGTACACTGCAGTAGACTGTCATGTGTTCTTTTACAAAACGATGATAATAAAAATAGGTAGGTACCAAAACTATTCGCAACTTTCTATTATTATCTAACAGAAAGATTAACCTTTAGATTAATTTATGAAATAGTAAAACATTAATACTCAACGTTATTTTGTGTGGGATCGACAGTACCCCAAATCCATTTTTCTTCTTGCTAAAGTATAAAAAAAAAATTTTGAGTAAAAATGTGATTTCATATAAGAAAGTAAATAATTTATTCCAATGAAAGAGAACTTACACGCTTTTTCCGAATCAATTTCGATATATTCACACTTTTCTTTGCATACATCTGCATCGATGACGCTGTAAATATTTATATTTTATTTATTGTCCTTTGTCTGTTATCCAAATGGTTACACTTTTAGCAGAAATAAAATTGTTAAAAAATATTTACTTACCGATGCAAAATATAAGTGATAACACTGCGATTAACTTCATTTTAAAAAAAAAATGTCAACGTCACTACTATACCAACCGCGTTTAAATACTAAACTATTTCGACAAAATTTCCTGTTATTGAAACAAAATACTTTTGCTTAAAACAAAATTTGCTCGGTTGATCCAGTATATTATATATATATTGGTGATGAACTTGGGAAATAACCAGTTTAACCCTCTGCCACTGAGGTGCCATTTTTGTAACTATTCTACTGAGGAGTAGTCTGACAGACGTATATTTTAAGTGGGATTATTTCAAAAGTTTTAACAAGTTGATGCTAAATATCAATCTTAACTTAAATAAATGACATCCAATTACCAAATTCATGCAATAAAAGGTAAAATAAAATATTTTTTAATGAAAATATAAAGTAATTTTTAATGTTTACGTGATGAAGGCATTTTCGACACAGCCATTTATTAAATTTTATTTATATATAAATATATGCAAGAAAATTAACAAAAACAGCTTTAATTTGCCTGCTCCTGGCATTAAATTAACAGATAAAAAAAAATTAAGAAATCCTTAGAGCCGTTTTTTCACAACTTAGTCTTAAAAAATTACTATACTTTACTTTACTTATATATTATAATATAATTTACTTACTGATGTTTCACTACTACTCCCCAATATCTAGAAACAATGATTCCATAATTGTTTCATAAACCTAAACTATTTAATATTTTACTGACATGACGACTGATTGGCTGACTGACTCTATGAAAATAATTAATTTACTGACGTGACGACTGATAAACTATGAAAATAATTAATTTACTGACGTGACGACTGATAGACTATGAAAATAATTAATTTACTGATGTGACGTCTTTGTGACGGTATGGAATTATAATTATTTTACTGACAAGCAGTCTATCAGACCCATCACTTATTGCTGAACTTGCGTCTCATGGACACCAGCTAGCTCTAACATACCAAAATTGCAATCGCTGCGACTACCATCGCCATACTAGCATGGAGTAGCCGCCAGCGCAGGAAGGTACAGAGAAAGACAGATCGATACTCGGCATAATGACGACGTGGCAACAACGCATCGATTTTGCGGTGTCTGAGAGACGTCACGTCAGCGGCAGAGGGTTAAGAACACGATAAAACGAGAGGTGTCGTGAAACACCGGGTTGGAACGCAGTATCTATGCCTGACTCACACAAAAAGATATGCATGACTGTAACACAATATAGCAAAAACCGGCCAGGTGCGAGTCGGCCTCGCACACGACAGGTTCCGTACCAATGCCTATAAAACGGCAAAAAAAAACACCTTTGTTGTATGGAAGCCCCCTTAAATATTTATTTTATTCTGTTTTTTAGTATTTGTTGTTATAGCCCCAATAGAAATAGGTACATCATCTGTGAAAATTTCAACTGTCTAGGTAACTGCAGCACGGTTCATGAGATACAGCCTGGTTACAGACAGACGGACGGACGGACAACGGAGTCTTAGTAATAGGGTCCCGTTTTACCCTTTAGGCACGGAACCCTAAAAACAGCGTGACCTTCGAGGTTTTACTTTTTTTTTTACCTAGCTCCTTGCTCATATTAGCCAAGTGTCCGTAGTGTAATTTGCGATATGAAAATTATTTCCAAAAATCGGCCAAGCACGGACCGAGAGGGTTCCGTAAAAAATGTAGCTATGACCTAATAGTAAAGGAGGAAGTAAAGACCATCTGCTACAACAATCACTTGCAGTCGGAGCGAATATGTCTTTACAGGTAGGTATATAAAGTAAGGAAGATTCCTCCGACAGCATGTATTAAAATTTATAATACGTCATCTTGTTTTCATCTTTTTTAAAGTTTACTTTTTACTTGTAAGGAGTAGTGATAGCACGGACGGTTAAAGAGCCGGCCGAAAATCAGTGAGGCTGGGGTTCGAATACTGGCATGTACCAATGAGTTTTTCAAAAACTTACGTACATATTTATCACTAGCTCAACGGTGAAGGAAAACATCGTGAGGAAACCTCGGAAAGCAGGTCTCAGAATTAATTCTGAGACATGTGTAAACAGACCCGGTCCGGCGATGGGCTCACCACCTATCACGTTTAGGGGTCCAATATATCTCGTGAAATGTGGGTATATCCAGTAATGGAATACCTCTGCCTACCCCCTCGGGGATAAAAAAAAAGGCGTGAGATTTTATATATATATATATATTGTAAGGAGTCAGGTTTTATATTTTTTAATTATCTTTTTCTCGTAATTAATCCTAAAATATCATATATCGTAGTTTATGAAACTGTCATAGAATAAGGGTTATTAAAACACGATTGTATAGTATCACACGAGTGATTTAATACCATACTAAATGCAGTTGCATACACTACCCACTAAAATGTACCTAAGTACATATAAAATTAAACAAGTAAAAATACATACAAAAATAAAATAAATTGACAACAAGATTTTACTGCAAGGAGATTTTATTCAGAAGTGTATGGTACATTTACAATAATATTTGCTGAAATGAGATTGTATATTATTCGAAAGTGTGTTTTAACTTTACAACTAGACACAAGTGTTTCGTAATGAATTAAAAAGTTAGTTTACGCAACCGGTACTTAAGAAATTACAAACAAAATCAGATTTTTTTTCATTTTCGTACGGTTGTGTGTGCAAAATGATCGTTCTTATTATGTAAAATTTTGGAATCGTAATTCGTATATTACGATATGAGTGAAGATAAACTATGTAGTTTATAATATATATTTTTTTGTTAAATTTATTTTTGTCCTTACTCTGTCCAATGTTTCTTTCATAGTGGCAGGCATAGTGATTGAAAGTGAGTATCCATTTCCATCACTATGCCAATAAAAAAAAACAATCAAATCTGTCGTATTACTAAACTTAATTTATGACTGATTTCTTACGATTGATTTCTTTCTGCATAACATCTGAATGTATTTCTAGTAGCTATAATTTTTGTTTAGCGCGAGTCTTTGAAGTAGCTAGTCAAGACTCACGCGTTATGAGATTAGCAGGCTGGGTAAACCCCTCTATCAAAACCGAATTTCATCCAAAAAAATGTAACATTATTTTATTTTTCCTACTCACATGTTGAGAAAACAGAAAGTTTTTAGGCACTGGGTTTATACGAATAACGGTTTCTTTAAAAACAAGTAAATAAAACGATATTTTATTTATTTATTTATTTATGGTTCACAAAACAAGTTACAATCAAATACAGAGCTTTACAAAATATATAGTAAAATTTAAAACTAGATTGCAACTCACTAGATGTGTGCACAGAATGAACAAAATGTATAAATAATCTCACGCCTTTCATCCTCGAGGGGGTAAGCAGAGGTATTCCATTACTGGATATACCCACGATTTCACGAGATACCTTGGACCTCTAAACGTGATAGGTGGTGAGCCTATCGCCGGACCGGGTCTGTTTACACATGTCTCAGAATTAATTCTGAGACCTGCGGGTTTCCTCACGATGTTTTCCTTCACCGTCGAGCTAGTGATAAATATGTACGTAAGTTTTTGAAAAACTCATTGGTACATGCCAGGATTCGAACCCGAGCCTCACTGATTTTCGACCGGCTCTTTAACCGTCCGGGCTATCACTGCTCAACTGAACAAAATGTATCTCATTTATGAAGGGTGAGGGTTAGTTGTGTTAAAACATAATTAAAAGTACCTTACGTAACTAGCTGTTAGTAATATGTTAGTAATAAATGTACAGTTAGTTGGTATATAATAGGAAGGATATTGTACTAGTATCCAAACTTTTTTATTATGTCCATACAATGCTCTCGATCCAGTCGATGAAACTGGACACCCTAGTGTAGACGCCTGGTCGATCGGCGAGCGCGCATCCGTAGCCGAATTGCGTCACGCCTATGACGTAGTGCATCGCCCCTTCTGACGAGATGGGAAGTGGAATCTTCACCTGAAGAGGCCCTCCTGAATCACCCTATAAAGATAAAGCTTTATTCTATTTTTTTTCTAGTTTCTGTGGGATTTTTTATTTGAATTTTTTTCTTTAGTTACCTCTTTATCGTCAAATAAAATATACTTGTTATTCTATTTTAGGGGTTTTGCTTTCCGCACTTAGTCCTTAAAGTTGGACCATTCTGCGTGTAAATCATACTTTGATCTGTTTAGTTCTAAGGTTATTGGACAGAACTAAATTTCATGAATATTCTTAATATGCCTGTTTTTTTTTAAATGTCAATGTAATTAAAAAAAATTCACCAGGATTATAACACCGAGATGAAATTTTGTCCACTGAAATGAAAATACTCATCTACCTCTCACATCTACCTTTTAAGCAGTGTTAGCCTAGTGGTTAAAGAGCCCGCTTCTCATTTGGGAGGCTCAGGTTCGAATCCTTGCATGTACCAATGGGTTTTTCAAAAAAGCTTACGTACGTATTTATCAATAGCTCGACGTGAAGGCAAACATGGTGAGGAAACCCGCTGGTCCCGGAGGAACGAAGCTGGGCACCCGCTAGTTGTGTATAACAGACCTTGTATTTTTTTAAACTTAAACTATACCAACCTGACACGCATCAACGCCGCCTTCCAACACTCCAGCGCAAATCTGCTCCTGAAGCCCGCACCAGTTTCTGTTACACATTGGCTGCAACAGCTCATTGCATTGCTGTGAGTCGATGATGTCCACAACCGCAGCTTGCAGAATAGGCGAGGTTTTGCGGCTGGCTGCAGAATGCGTTTATATTATTAGCTTCTGTCAAAGAGATTGAAATATACTAGGGCTTAGAGCGGCCATTGAAAAATGTGTTTTTTTTCTTATAAGAAAAAGGGGGCAAACGAGCAGACGGGTCACTTGCTGGTAAGTGACTACCGTCGCCCATGGACTCCTGTAACTCAAGAGTCACAACTGCGTTGCCGGCCTTAGGAGGTGGTAATAGTGGAAGGGGGATGGGAGGGGAGGGGGGATTGGGTCCTCCAGTTACATCACTCACTCAACGAAACGCAATGCAAGCATTGCTTTACGCTGGTTTTCTGTGAGGCCGTGGTATCACTCCGGTCGAGCCGGCCCAAGCGTGCCGAAGCATGGCTCTCCCACGTTAAAAACCACGTATACAAAAACTTGTATCTTCTAACAGTTTACTAAGCTCAATTCCGATCGTGTATGGAGTATTGCAACCACCTTTGAGATGGCTCAGCTAAACACCAACTCGCCGCTTTATAGACTCGGTAGAGCGCAGAGCCTAAGAATGATTGGTGACGAGATGATGGTGACTATATAAGCTGCAATCCTTAGCCCATCGGCGTAGAGTTTCCACCCTGTCGGTATTCTAGAGATTTTAATTCGAGGTGTGTTCCCAAGAGCTGCACGAGCTCATTCCAGACGTACGGGCGGGGCTTCATCCGTACTAAGTGGAAAATAATAAAATATAAATAATCTCACGCCTTATATCCCCGAGGGGGTAGGCAGAGGTATTCCATTACTGGATATACCCACATTTCACGAGATATATTGGACCCCTAAACGTGACAGGTGGTGAGCCCATCGCCGGACCGGGTCTATTTACACATGTCTCAGAATTAATTCTGAGACCTGCGGGTTTCCTCACGATGTTTTCCTTCACCGTCGAGCTAGTGATAAATATGTACGTATGTTTTTGAAAAACTCATTGGTACATGCCAGGATTCGAACCCGAGCCTCATTGATTTTCGGCCGGCTCTTTAACCGTAAGGCTATCATTACGGCTCTTAGGTGGATTTCCCATGTATACGAACGAAGCGCTTTTCAAGAACTTTTATTAAGCGCACCGCCAAGGAGTAGACCCCGTCTTTGCCGTCGAGCTAGTCTGGGTCACGAGTAAGCCCATCATTAATAAAAAAATGACTACCTATATCGTCATTTCAGTTGTTACAAACGCGAGTTGTCGTTTGGACGTATCATAATGTCATTCTGCGTATTCAAAGTTAGAAATGAAGTTGTCATTTTGCGTATTGGTCATTGTGCGTAGAGAACAAACGTTAAAGAAAAAGTAGAATGGTTTTCTTCCAAACTCTTTGCACACAAGATGTATATGTTATAAGACCTATATGTAATAAGTTGTGGATTACAATTTTGATAGCTTAAGCCACCGCGACAGACCAGTAGTGGCGCGTCCGACGCCATAGCGATAACCTACGTGAATGTTGACAACAAAAGATGAATTTCTCTGTTTCTTCTTCTTCCTCTTCCAATAATGTTAATAAAAGTTGGTCAACAGTCGACATCTTAGCAACTCAAAGCAAATAAATGACTATACGACAGCGCATCACCACGAGCAACGCAACACTGCTGCCTTGCTAGGAATCTGCGCAGCACCACAGTGGCAGCACTGTTGCTTGCTGCCGAGATCAGAATCATACCTTAAAAAGTTGCGTTTCACTATTGGAATAACCAATACTTTTATATCGTAAATATTCGCTGAACATTTGAGTATTCTGCTGTAAGTGTAATTATTATGAGCCTGTAATTGAATCTTTACATGGGGTAAATCATTAAATGAATATATCAAGGAATACTTTAGATGAAAACAGGTATGTTTTCTGATTTACAAAAACATAATTCAGACGGCGGAAAGCGACTTTGTTTTATACTATGTAGAGATAGAAAAAAAAACCGCCCAAGTGCGAGTCGGACTCGCGCATGAAGGTTTCCGTACCATTATATATAAGAACGGCAAAAAACACGTTTGTTGTATGGTATATATATTTATTTTATTTTGTTTTTAGTAGGTATTTTTTGTTATAGCGGCAACAGAAATACATAATTTGTGAAAATTTCAACTGTCTAGATCAAAGACGTTTAAAGAAAAAGTTTCTCTCTCCTATAGACTGCTAATGTTCTAAAAACACTATGGAAACCGCTTCAACCAAAAATCGGGGCGCGGGGGCGAAGTATGAGATGACGTACTAAATGTCAATCAATTTACCAATAGTATTTAAAGGACATTTTGGGCTCGGCCAATCAAAAAGCTCACATATTATTTTACTTTTGAATTTGCTCCAATAGTGACGGACTAGTGAAGTAACCATATACCACACAATCGATATCGATAAATGCTGCAACCTGTACTGTAATTTCATTTGATTTGAAAAATTTACAAATTTGAATTATAAATATAAATTATCTCATTATTTTACTTCCTTCTTTAAAAAAAAATCCTTCTTTACTATAATATAAATGCAAAAGTAACTCTGTCTGTCTGTAACATTTTTACGGCTAAGCCAATGAACCGATGTCGATGAAAGGTAGGAATATAGGCTGCACCCTGAGAAAGGATATAAGTTTTATTTCATTCTGCAAAGCGGATGAAGTTGTGAGCAAAAGCTAGTATCTCAAGAAGCTTTTAAGACTTCAGGTAAATGTTATTCTATTTTTAAATTCTAAATGAATAGTATGATTCGATCTTTAGAACACTAAATTACAAAAAAAACTTGGGATCTCTTGGAAATCTGAAAATCATTTCGAAAAAATAATGCAAATTTTATCGACATAAAATTATTCTATCGATATTGAATATTTTTTGTCAAGCACTAAGGAAATGTTTATAAATAAAAATACAAATATTTAAATATATTTTTTGTGGTGTTGTCTGAACAGGAAAATACTAACAGGTGATAGGTAACGCCTGTATTGGATTTCCGCGAATTTACTGTGGAGTTTCCGCACCAAACAACTACGCAAGCGGGCATATTTTTGTCAAAACCGAGAGCTTGTTTCGATCTGACTTCCAATATGGCACTGTGTTGTCAAACCAGCGGCCACATCAAAATACGGTCTGTCAACCGAATGTTGGCGAGGATTCACTAGGGCGAGATTTACTACATTGGCACTCTATAGGAAAGAGAATGATTTTCTTCCAACCTCTTTGGTCTAGATATTGCGGTTCTTGAGATACAGCCCGGTTACAGACAGACAACGGACAGAAAGCGAAGTCTTAGTAACCCGTTTCTACCCTTTGGGTACGGAACCCTAAAAAGCGGGATTCACTATAGAATGCTTCAGCAAAAGAGCAGACTATCATATAATCCTTTCTCATTTACCTGCATGAATAACCCCCCAGCCAGTCAACGTAGCCTTAGTTCCAAGTGGGCTGGTGTCTGGTTTAGTCCAAAGGCAAGCCGGCTGCAAGTTGTAGTCAAACTTCAAGTTTGACCGCAATTCCAGCAAAGCTATATCGAAGTACTTCTTTGGCGGTTTAAACTGGGGATGGACTATTATCCTTGATATGTTGACGTCCTTTGGCGGTAAACCGTTAGACCACTGAAAAAGACAAATAGACACTCAAAAACCAACGATGTTATAGTAATGTCCATAGTAATGTTGAGTTTCTCGGGGTACTGCATTTGGAACCAGCAACTCATCGGTGGAGATGGGCTGCTGTTTACATTTAGCCAATTTTTATAAAGTGCCTTGTTATTAACTTCCTCCTGCGTAGCATTATAAGAGGAAGTTAATGATTTGAGTAAGATGTCTGTCTGTGTATCTGTGTGTCTGTCGACAGGATATCTCCGGATCTACTGGACCGATTGACTTCAAATTCGGTCAGTAGATACCTTAGGTCAATACCTCGATCGAGTTTGAATTTCAGACCCGTGGGTCAAAAGGGACTGGGCATTTCAGACCCGTGGGTCAAAAATTTCAAAAATCTCAAAACTGTCAAAAAGGATAAAAAATGACAAAAAATGTCAAAAATGTCAAAATGTCAAAATGTCAAAAATGTCAAAAATGTCAAATATGTCAAAAATGTCAAAAAGGTCAAAAATGTCAAAAATGTCAAAATGGCAAAAAAGTCAAAAAATTTCAAAAATGTCAAAAATGTCAAAAAGGTCAAAAAAGGTCAAAATGTCAAAAAGGGCAAAAAAGGTCAAAATGTCAAAAAGGTCAAAAAATGTCAAAATGTCAAAAATGCCAAAAATTTCAAAAATGTCAAAAAGGTCAAAAATGTCAAAAAATGTCAAAAAGGTCAAAAAATGTCAAAAATGTCAAAAACTTCAAAAATGTCAAAATGTCAAAAAGGTCAAAAATGTGTCAAAATTTCAAAAATGTCAAAAGGTCAAAAAATGTCAAGTGTCAAAATGTCAAATAGGTCAAAAATCACTAAAATGTCAAAAATGTCAAAATATCTAATTTCAGACCCGTGGGTCAAAAATTTCAAAAATCTCAAGAATCTCAAAAATGTCAAAATGTCAAAAATGTCAAAAAGGTCAAAAATGTCAAAAATGTCAAAAAGGTCAAAAATGTCAAAAAATGTCAAAAATGTCAAAAAATTTCAAAAATGTCAAAAACGTCAAAAATGTCAAAATCTCAAAAAGGTCAAAAATGACAAAAAGTTCAAAAATGTCAAAAAATGACAAAATGTCAAAAATGTCAAAAAGGTCAAAAATGTCAAAATGTCAAAAAGGTCAAAAAATGTCAAAATGTCAAAAAGGTCAAAAATGTCAAAAAGGTCAAAAATGTCAAAAAATGTCAAAAAGGTCAAAAAATGTCAAAAATGTCAACAACAACAGCATTATCGAACATGGTGGGTGTTGAAAGGGTGGGTGGGTGATTGATTCATCATCAATCATCATCAAAATTATTATCATCATCAACATCATTTTCGTTGTTGGCAGTAAACAGGTGGAAGTTTGTCCATAGAATTACATTCTCTCGTTAGACTATCACTTTAACGGGCAGAGGGCAAATACGTTTCTAAGTGTACCTTTAGTACCTATAGAAAATAAATTATTTCTGACTTTTTGTAGCAGGATTATTGTAAAAGCTGTGATCTGTGTTATTATAATTTCACTAGTGGTATTATAATTGCACGGACTTTAGTCCGACTCCCACATGACCGGATTTTTCATCCATCTGCTCAATATGTCTAAATTACCTCGGCATTTTCTAGAGAAACCTCTCAAAGTACTTACCGAATCAATAATATTTTTATCTCCGAGTCTAACAATTTTTGGTACAGGGTCAGCTAGAGTAGTATCCCTCGACGATGCTCTACTACAATGGGCTGCAGTCAAAACGAATTTGGGGCTGATGAGAGTACCCCCGCAATAGAAGACCCAGGTACCCTGAGCTGCTTTCCAGCCTATACCAGCCTAGAAATTTACTTAAACATTTAATTAAATTATTTAATTAAATAGCAGTGAAAATACATAATTAATATAAAAGTACGCGAGCACTATAGGTGACATCAGGCGCACTGTGCATGCTTTTTTTTATAATAAAAAGGGGGCAAACGGGCAGACGGGTCACCTGATGGTAAGTGACTACCGTCGCCCATGGACACCTGCAACTCAAGAGTCACAACTGCGTTGCCGGCCTCTGAGGTGGGAGTAGGGGAGGGGGAGGGGTTGGGGCCTCCAGGTACCTCACTCACTCAGCGAAACGCAATGCTATGCAAAAACCGAACAAGAACCTGAAATAATTAAAGTACCTACTACTAATCTCGTACTACTAATGAATCATAATTATCAGTAAGACATGACCTGTTGCTGGGCCGGAATTCCACTAAAGGTTATGGTTGGATGACAATGACATGTCAATGGCCAGTCAATAGTGTTATTTGCTCTGAAAAGTGCCAAATAACACCATTGACATGTCATTGTCATCCAACTAATAACCGTCAACATTTAGGGGAATTGGGGCCTTAGTTCTTCTCGGGTACTACATTTGGAACCAGCATCTTTGCGGTGGAGATAAGCTGCAGTGTACATTCAACCATAGTCCCTTGTTATTAGACTATTGACGTTTCTAAGTATGTTTCTAAGTACAGATATAATTAATTCTAATTGAATTGAATTAATTCAATTCATGCGAATGTTTTTTTTTACAATAAAGCTGCATTTCCACAAGAGAGGCAAGATGAGACGAGTATCCATCCATACATCCATCCATACAAACTTTCGCATTTATAATATTAGTAGGATTGAACTATGTGTATTTTATAATAAACTCTTATTAATTATGAATTACTTACCATGTGTGGAAATTCGCCAGGTAAAGCATTTCGGCCCCCGATAGCAAAATGATTATTGGTATGTGCCGAGATATATTTTAGGCCTGCCAAAGAAGTTTTTTTAATCATTAGTCCCATTATCTACATCTACACTTGTACACTTAATATAATAATAATAATTATTATAATCTACATCTACACTAATATTATAAAGAGGATAATTTGTATTCTTTTATTTTTGTATGTTTGTAACGAATAAACTCAAAAATTTCACCGATTTTTAAAATTATTTCACCATTGGAAAGCTACAATATACCTGAGTATCATAGGCTATATTTTATGCCCGTATTCCCATGGGAACGGGAACTACGCGGGTGAAACCGCCTTAAGGGATGAATTTCAATAAAATACGAAAATCTTCCATAAATTCTGTTGAAGAATTTTTATACAAAATTTGAAGTAGATTGGACCAAGGAATCACGTTGTCCCATAACAACTTTGCCCCCCTTTTTACCCCCTTAGGGGTAGAATTTTGGAAAATCATTTATTATCGGATGCCTTAGTCATACCAAGAACACACCCTCCAAGTTTCAGGTCTCTACTATCACCGGTTCTGACTGACGATGAGGATGACTGACTGACGGATCAACACACAGTTTAGGCAGGACAAAGCATGTTATATATATATATATATATAACATGCATTATAAAACATCATCACATATTATAACTAGGTATTTTAACTAGGTAGCTATTCCCGCGGTTACCTACGTAGTATTAGGTCGCGATCATTTCGGTACCTATATGATTTACACACGTTTCATATTGATATAGATTGAAGTTTAGATAAATACGAATTGATTCGCTGTATTTTTGAGCTACAGAGCGCGTTGAATTTGTTAAAAAAAGTGGATCTTAAATCATTTGCACATATGTCTGCCTCTGGAGCTGGGGGGAAAATGAAGAAATCGAAAAGGCAGATATCCAGGGTTCTGCGTTATCACGGGGCGGAGTTACGAAAATTTAAAAAAAAGCTATACTAAGTCATTTGCACATGGTTCTAATTTGTGCCCATTCGATTCATTGTGACTCCTTGAATAAGAAAAATCATTTGGCAGACACATAATTGCTCACTATTTTCAGCTGTACATTTTTTTGAAAATCCAAGTTAAGCGGGTACTACCGTTGTTTATCCACTCTATAAATATTAGTGTATCTTATCTTTCAGCCACGGCAATACGACAATAATTTTTATTTTGTAGAAGTTGTAGCTTAGCGTGAGCTGAGGCGCGAGATCAAGTTTTTTTTAAATGGTCTGCCTTTGAAATGTCAGGGGCCTGGATGTCTGCCTCTTCGATTTCTTAGTTTTTATAAGAAATCCAAACATCAGTTCAGACATGTGCAAATAATACACCTTTTTTTCACATATTATTTGAAGCGCTGTGAATAGGAAATGCAGGCAATATGCTGGCAAACCATTTTTCTGTGGTCCGTCTCATTGTTTTTAATCGAAAATACAGGTCTGAGAAGTGTGCAAATCATATACATTTTTAAATCATAAGAAAAACTTTAAAAATTATTTGCTAAAAAATCAGAGCCCTGGATGTCTGCCTCTTCGATTTTCGACGTTTTCATGATGATTGTCACCATCAGCCCTAGAGGCAGACATGTGCAAATTATTTAAGACACATTTTTTTTTACAAGTTCGTATCGCTGGAAATTGAAAACGCAGCGGTACCATGGTGGCAGACGCAGTCCTTGATGTTCCTTATGGTATAATTATCGCTATAAATAACGTCTGCCACGTGTGCTAATCATATATCCATTTTTTTTTATTATCTATTATCTATAGGAATAAGGGGATAACATATAGCCTATGTTACTCAGGAATATTGTGGTGATAACAGTAGCATTTTAATGGTGAAAGAACTTTTAAAATCGCTCTAGTAGTTTTTGAGTTTATTCGTTACAAGCATACAAATCTTTCCTCTTTATCATATTAGTGAAGATGGTGTAGGTCACACATTTCCTATATATAATAGGAATTGTAGACATATCTTAGGAATTGTATACAATGACGGTTTACATTATTATAGATTTATATTAATATATTTTTAATATAGAGTATATATTTCACTTTACTTACAATCTAGGTTTCTATTTGAAATTTCTTGTCGTTTTTTCAATTCCCAAATATATTCATAGCATTCTGAAAATAAAAATAAACTTTTTTTACTAACTTTTTCGACTTCTTCCCCGTGGCGGCAATTTTAAATAAGCTTAACATTTAAAAGCCCCGACACAAAAAATACTATAAAGAGGGTAAATTTATAACGCGATAGCCTTATTAAGGTCGGTAAACATTTTTAACAATTAACTATACGCGCCACAGCCTAGCTCGTCAGACACAATGCGCGGGATTGTTGACAGTTCCTCGTGACGTCACGCGTAGAGACGTAGTTCCAATAGAGTTGCTCGAATCGATATTTATGGACTAACAATACTTATTAAACATAAACGGCGGAAAGATTTTCTGGAAGTATGAACACTCTCGATCAAGTCACCTTTCAAACACAAAAACTAAATGAAAATCGGTTCAGCCGTTTGGGAGGACAGACAGACATACAAATACACAGAAACACAATTCAAACTTATAACACCCCTCTGTTTTTCGTCAGGGGTTACAAACGATATGTATTTTTTAGATAACTTGGCCTAGACGGCGATCAAGATTAAACATGTACAGTCAAGAGCAAGTCAAGCTTTACACTACCAGTTTATACTGAGCTCTGGTTTATACTGCGCGCCATAGAATACAGGGCCGGGTCAAAGTCCAAAGTGTCAAGCTTAGCTGTCAACTTAAAATTACGTACAGTCAAGATCTAGATAATTGACAAGTTGATAATCGCATCTAATTTGGTTCAGTCGTTACTGAGTGTTGCGCGTACAAATATAGATACGGACAGACATAAGTATACATAAATTCTAAAAATAACATAGTGTTGTCTTCTATTGATGTTATCAAGACCTCATATCAAGTTTTTATAAATATCTCCTATAGGTATAGGTGCATATAACGGTTAGTTACAAATTTATTAGGTATAGGTATGTATGATACAATTTGCACACCAAATACTCATGTTTACCGGTGCATTGAATTTAGAATTACAAAGGCCAGTGTTTTGTAATTTTTAGTTTAAAAACTCACCTTTTTTTTATTTTGATGCGTGTTATGGTTATTATTATAAGGTTATATGTATACAAAGGGGACCCTATTACTAAGCGCGTGCTGTCCGTCCGTCTGTAGGTCCGTACATCTTTATTTTTTTACGAAATGTGTATTCGTATTGCATATAATTGCATAAAATGAAATAATAAATTGAAAATTCCCTAAACAAGAAACTTGTTTTTATTGGCGTATTTATTGTACGGTTTTACCCGTGTGCGAATCCGACTAGCGTCTGGCCGGTTTTCGTATGAGTTTAATTTGCCGCCATTATACCTAATACTGACCGGTTGCATTAAATTGGACTGGACTTTTTTTCTATTTTTTTTTAAAACCAGAATAACGTATATACTCGTATTAGCTATGGCTGTATAATCTGTCTAAAATAGGAGTAGGTAATAGATATTTTACATTATTATAATCAATTGTCGTTCGTTAGTCTCGCAAAAACATGGAAATTGCTGGACTGATTTAATGAATTATTGTGTGAGTTTGAGTGGGTCCGTAGATGGCTTACAATTCACATTTAGAACTAATAGGTGGCGCTGTTGTATGTGCTAGTACAACTTCTGCCAAGGCCACTAGTAGTTAGGTTTATATAGATATTAAAATTTAAATTAAAACACTTACTAACTTCGGATATTCTTCGTCCCGGAACTTTGAAATTTGGTAGTTTCGGATCCGGACGCTTACATGGGTCTTCTTCCACTGAAGATTGTCTAGACTGTCTATTTAACTGAAAATATATATAGTTTAGTTTTAGCGTCATATAAATCTTTGCTCACTAATATATAAACTCCTTTAAAAAACGTCATCAGACGAATAGGTAGTTTCTGAATTAGGTATATATTATAAATATTCTGGCACAGTCTCATGTTTAACTACACATTAACTACGAGTACCTATAACTGTCTAGTCAAATGGGTTACTTTTAATGATTTGTCAAAACGAAAATGGAATAATGACAATTGTATAGAGTAGGTACCTACCTACTGAACTGGGACGTCATAGCTCATATATAGTACTTACTCATTGCATCATTTTATTGATTGTTTTATTACTTAAGAATTATATAATTAAAATTGAATTGTATTTTTCGAGGTGTTTTTGTAATACGCTTTTTAAAATTATAACTGGCAATTGAATTAGGTCACCGTCAAATACTCAATTTAATTTAAATATAAATAATCGTATGGGTATACTTAACATTATTTTCTGTGGGCTTCAACATACTCCAAATCCATTTATCTTCTTGCTATAAGTATGTTAAATAAAAATAAGTTATAAGAAAAAAATATTTACATAATATTCAAAGAGATGAGAAAATAATTCATTTCAAGTGGAAAAACAACTAACACGTTTCGGTCGTATCAAATTCGACACATTAACATTTTCCTTGACACTCATCGATGACACTGTAAATCAAAAAAGATATTTTATTTTTTATTTACTTTAGATTAAAAAATATTTTCTTTTTTTATTAGGTAGGTATGTACCGATTAAAGAAATCACTAATAGCACTATGGCACACTTCATTTTTGAAATAAACAAAACTGTAACGACCAATCACTTTCGAACTCGAAACGATTTTGAATAGGTTCTAAGAAAAGGATTTAATGTAACTTAACACTTCGCTCGTCTGATGTAGTGTGAGTTGACGATACTTATGTAGGGAAAAACCGGTTGTAGTAGCGTAAAACCAAATAATATATAAGTTCAGAAGGTCATCTCCTCTTCTTTTTGCTATCTTCATCAACTCTATTACCTCGAATCTTACTTCTTCTTACCACCTTTATGCAGATGATCTCCAAATATATTATAAACATGCTTCTCTTAGTGAGTTAGATAACGCCATACAAGCCACCAATTTGGATCTACTGCGGGTATCTCAATGGAGTAATCGGTTTGGTTTAAAAGTCAATCCGTCAAAAACCCAAACCATCATACTCGGTAGCCCGAGGCTATTATCAAGGTTGGACTGGAACTCCGTACCTACCACATATTATTTTCGATGGCGTGCACATCCCTTTCTGTGACCAAGTAAAAAATTTAGGTGTCCTATTGGACAAAAAGATGTCCTGGGCTTCTCAAGTAGCGGAGGTCAGCAGGAAGATGTTTGCAGCATCTGCGTCTCTCAGGAGGCTACGTAACTTCCTACCCACTGCCACTAAAATTGCACTTGCTCAATCACTCCTTCTGCCAATTTTAGACTATGCCGATGCCAGCTATCTTGATCTGTCCGAATCCCAGCTAGATAAACTTGAGCGTCTCCAAAATTTCTGCATTCGTTTTGTATATGGGCTACGCAAGTATGACCATGTTTCTCATTTTCGTTCTCAGCTCAAGTGGCTTCCAATTCGTCTTCGCCGGAATGTTCACATTCTCTCCCTGCTTTACTCTGTGCTGTTTATTCCTTCTACCCCTCCCTCCTTAAAAGTTCTTTTTAAACGACAGGGCGATTCCACCGATCGGTCTTTGCGAGAGTCTCGAAATTATCTTTTACAATTTCCTCGTAATACAACAGAATTTTACAGTAACTCATTTACCGTTCAGGCTGTTCGCTTGTGGAACGCATTACCCCTGTGTGTCAGAAGTGCTGAAGCGATTCACATTTTTAAAACTCGACTGAAGGCTCACTATCTTGCAAGCATTGATGTGAATTAATTTTCTGTTTTATTTGTTATAATTATTATCTATTATTATCCTCAAGTATGTGTGAAAGTATTTTCTATTCTTGTTTATTTTATTTAATATATATTATTTAGATATTTATTTATTTATTTATGTATGTAATAGTATGTAAGAGTATGTTCAATAATATATAGTGCACCGTCTACCCTAGTTCTAATCTCTCAGTTTCATCCATCCTAAGGTTGTCTGGAAGAGATCGCTAAAAGCAAAAAAGTACAATGGGCGGTATTGTACTTTAGTTAATGTTGGTATCCATATTGTGTTGTTTTTGGTGTACAATAAAGAGTTATTGTATTGTATTGTTTTGTATTGTCATACTTTTCCTTTATTTACCTATAGAGTGAGGAATGCGGATATACGAGAGAAGTGTGGTTTGAAATAAGATGTAGTGACAAGGATAGAAAAGGGTATGTTAAGATGGTTTGGTCATTTAGAACGAATGGATGAAAGAAGAGTTACGAAAGAGATTTATGGTGCAAATGTTGAAGGATACAAAGCAAGAGGACGCCCCAAAAGGACGTTCACGGATCAAATTAGTGACGTCCTTCAAAAAGCTGGGGTTAAGAGTGCAAAGAATAAAAGAGCGTGCATGAAAAGGCTTATGAATGTGAAGTAAGCAAGGGAAGTGTGCAAAGATCGGGCAAAGTGGCGCTCCATCGTCTCTGCCTACCCCTGTGGGAAGAAGGCGTGAGCTGTATGTATGTACCTAAGTATTGATTATATGATTAAATGATATTAACTAGTGTATATTCAAATTCAAAATTCAATAGTACATTAAGATATAAGTGCGGTAAGTTGAAAATTACAGCCGAGGCGATATTGCTAGCCCGTGCCGTAGGCGAGGGTTACAAGTAAGCAGAGGCTGTAATTATCAAAGCGCACGTATGTCATACGACGGTTTATAACACATTTGCGAGGAAATAAAATAAAACTCGGACTATGGTAAACGAATAAAAACAATACAGCGTTCACAAATTAGCGATGCGCGCGCATCAGCATTTTTTTTAGGCAAAGGCACAAAAAACAGCCAGTATTACTAATAAAGTAAATTAATATTTTTGTGTTTTTGTTACAGATTAATTGGTTGTAATTTACTATCAAAATTAATTAAATTAAATAATTATGTACATAAATGTTTCTTTATTATATTTTATCTCCCAAATAAAATGTAAAATGTAAAATGTGTAAAATAATCATAAAATGTTGACAACTTTTTTGACATAAAAACTCTTTGCTAAGATTTTAAAAAGTACCGTTCGTTTTTAGACGGAGCATCTTGATAAACCGTGCGTTTTACATTACATTACCGCACTTGGGCGTAATGAGATACAATACGATATTGAAATTGGTGAAATAAGAGACCTTTTACCAGAAAATGTGTTATAAAAATATTTATTGCGTGGCTGTAGGTTACATAAGAAAGTTCTTAAAATAAATATATAGGCACCTAAAGTTGCTTTTGTGCTTAAACGCCCACAATGAATTAAATTGTAAATATTATGTATTTATATGTATGTACAACTGACAATTGTGTAAATGTAATGTAATTATTTTTCCCACAGTGTATATTATTATATATTTTTAATATCCGAGCGGAATAATGAATTATTCGGAAATGTAATAATAATAATTGAGTAATTATGAGATAATTAAATAAAACTAAAATAAAACACAGATATGCAATATAAAAGTGTAATGCGTTACAGTAGAAATTACTGTTACTATAGGTATGTATACGTTTATTTAGAAGATGTTAATTTAACTTACATTATACTGACGGATACATAAACTACATCAAAATTTAAAATTACTGTCAAATGAATAAATAATAAAATAATAATAAAACTTTATTCTTGAACTATGTTACAAAATAAAATACAGTAACATGCACAAAACTTACTACTGAACACAAATATTACTTGTGCCTGAACTAGGATACCCTGTTTTTTAGGCGAACAAGGCCATAAATATTTCTTTAATAATTACACATAATCACATACAAACTAAAATCACATAAAAAAGTATAAACAATAATAATATAACACAATTAAAATAAATTTACTATAACACTACTAGTAAGTTCTCTGTATCTTCGTAGAACATAGTCGTCAGCACAATTGTCAACTGGGTCAAAGTCAATGTTGAATATTAGGTATAATAATATCTTCTACTAGTATATTTACATTTGCGTTTTGCGTTCTTGTGTTCCAATTTAGGTACCTAGTTTACGATTTAAGGTTAGTAGGGCAGCTCTATGATCCGTTATTGTCGAGTTTGTCATTATTGCAAGAGATGGGAAATTTAATTACAGAGAACTTACCTAAGACTTAAATTAAAATATTAGCTATAACTAAAGGTAATAAGTAAAAAAGATCTAAAAATACACAAATTGATGGCGCTCCTAGGCGCCTTCATAGTCTATAGAGTTGATGTACCTTTTTTCAGCCAATATTTTAGCAGGGCAGTCAGCATTTCCTGTTTTATGATTGCACGGCTTTTTGTACTGCATACATGTGGCACATTTTGGGGACTCTGCCTTTTTAGTGCACTCTTTAATTGAGTGGCCTACATCGCCGCAATGGCCGCAGGTGTGAGCCTCCTCTCGGCATGATTTGGCCGCATGACCATAGTGCTGGCACTTATAGCACCTCGTCACTAGAGTGTAGTCTCTGACAGGACACGATGACCAGTTCACAAAAACTCTGTCTTTGGTTATAAGGGCTTTACGTACAGCTGATGGTACTTCTATTATATAATTGCAGGTCTCGGTGTCCTTCTTCCCTGATTTGTGGCTCAACTTGATGGAAGTCATAAATGATTCTAGTGTCGTATTATCTAACTTACCAGCTAAGTTCTGATTATATATGCAAGAAAAGACTTCAGTTTCCTGCATAGACACCGGCACTCCAATAACTAAAATTCTAGGCTTTCGTTTTAGGGGCTCGTCTACGGTAAGGCCAGAGGTTGTCAGCTGCACTGATTGTTTTAACTTCTGGATGTCCTCCTTGGTGTGTGTGCTGATGATAATGCCACCATTCCTTACCTTGTGTAAGCCTCTCACCTGTATCTTCATTTGATCAGGGCGGATAATTTTTTGTACTATGGATTTGGTTTCCTCGCTGGTCTTGGTCTTATCATTAGGGTAGATTGCTATAGAACTCAATTTAATCGGCTGGATAAAATTGTTTGCACCTTTTTTTACCATATCGGCGAAGGAAGTTGTTTCCGTCACAGGTTTTGAGTCCTCAATACTATTCTTAAGCTCTTGAAGGCGCTGGGATAGCTCTTGTTTGTCCTTGAGGGCTTGAATAGCATCATGTGCTTGGAAAGTCTTTTGTTTCAGTGATTGGTACTGCACTGCCATTTGTGATGTGCCGTGACCAACTTTTCGGCACAGGTTGGTGATTCTTAGTTTCTGATCTGAGTTCAGCTTTCCTTCGGCTGCGATGGTGCATACCTCATTTAGGTATTGTTCTATAGACGTCATCCATCTCTGGATTTCAGCCGTTGAGACAACTCCAGGACCAGGTTCCATCTCCTGACTTGGCGGAGGGGGGCGGGGCGCAGGCGTAGTTGGTGGGCTGCGATGCGTTAAGGCACTCCGGTTAAAGGGACTGCCGTCCATTTTTTTATTATAAATAACTGACTAATTTTACTTGGAATAAACCATTATACTACGTTCACCTTATACAAAAGATGCATGCTATGCATGACACACTAGTTAAATCGAGGTCACGATTTTCTAAGTGATTATTTAATTTAATGATCAGTGGGCACGTCTGTTTGCAACGACGAATTGAATGGTATGCTATATACTGAATAGATCATATGTAGATTTTTTAATAAGTAGGTATGCAAACTTTTTAGATTTACATAAATGAGTAAAGAGTAACCATTAATCTTTAAAAAAATAATTAAAAAATTCGACCTCCGACCTTCGTCCGAACCAGGCGGCGTCAAGTGGGTATGGGACTTGGGTGTCATACCTAATGGGGAATCTTCTGTGTGACAAGTTAACTCAATATTCTATAAAGGGAGTATTTAAAAAATTGTTTTATATATAATAATATATAATTTTATTAGATGTATTGTTTTCTAAAATATGTTAAAAAAATTAATTCAAAAATACATAAAAAAGTATTTATGTGAGAGAACATCATTAAACATTGGCAGCCCCATGGCATACTGTCATCATGATGTCTCGTCTGTCATGTCTGTGGTTTTTAAAATTACAATTTACAGTTTTCTTTTCTTCATTATTGCATTGAGTTGAGCCGTGGTTGAGTCTTTGTTCCTCCGCATTAGTGTTGACGTGCTTGCTATAGTGCTAGCGAAGTATTTATGAGAAGGAGACTCGAGGAGATTACATCAGAAGAAAATGTTTGAAATGTGGGCTAAAGCCGAAGGAAGATTCGGACATCAAAGCTTACAGATTTCCTAACCCCGGAGCAACAAATATATTGAGGTAAGTAACAATATTTACACATTATTTTTGTATGTATCATCCTAGCAGCGCCACACTACTCTGGGTACGAAGTAGTCTTGAATTTCGTACCCTCGCGGTTTAGCAGATATGGGGGGGGGGGGGGTTGGTAGTTTTGCCAAAATGACGTCTTTACAGCAGCACCAAAACCTGTATCCGTAAATAAAGGTCATTTTTTTTTTCATAGTATATAACTTCACCAACATTTAGTACTCGTGAGGACGTTAGTACGTAATGTTTCAATCTTCATGGACGAGTTTATTATGCCTTGTTATTAGGCTATTGGCATTTCTAAGTGTAATTTTAATTACCTACAGAAATAAAAACATTTTCATTTCATTTTACTTTACTAAATCAGATGACATATTGTCTAGTGACCATAGTACAGTCTCAGCCTATACTTTTGGATGAAAATAACCATTTGCCTGATTGTAGCCCTCATTTTTCTCAAAACCACTGCATATAGATCTGTAATTATTATTTTAATCATAATTATTTTTCTAGGACCCCTGATATTGAGCAATTCTATACATATAACTGTGACTAGAACAATAATAAACAAGAATACTGTGGAAGAATTTAAAACTATTGACAAAGCAGCTTTTTTAAACTCCGTTGGAGAAGTGATATGGGATAATATTAAGAAAAAGACCTGGTTCACCAATCCTGTATTGAATTTTATTGTACT
Organism: Ethmia dodecea; assembly: GCA_963855545.1. Taxonomy (NCBI): domain Eukaryota; kingdom Metazoa; phylum Arthropoda; class Insecta; order Lepidoptera; family Depressariidae; genus Ethmia; species Ethmia dodecea. The sequence goes on along the minus strand of OY979446.1, from coordinate 11,277,484 downwards.
GGCATTTGCTGTAAGTTGATGAAGTAATTTAAAAATAAGTTTTTAGTATGTCATCGACATTATCGACAACCCGTAACAACCCACTGCTGAGCTAAGGGTCTTTCCTCACACTGAGGAAGTATATGGGCTATAATATCCCACGTGAGCCCACCGCGGATTGGAAGATTTTGTTAGGCTAGTGGCCACCTAACTGCCGGAATTTTTCAAGCCACCCAAAGGTATCCAACATGGCTTAACGACTTCTATTGTTCGTAAACAACGAAAACCGGGACCAACACTTTAACGTGCCTTCTGAAACACGGAAGCACTCGTGATATAAATGCCACTAGGCGGTCACCCATTCACTGACTGACCGTGCCCAACATTGCTTAACTACTTTAGTATGTACCTACCTTGATTTATTGAAGCCAATGACATTTTATCGATAGATAAATTATGATTATATTATGATTGTATTATAATATGCTAGAAGCGATATTTAGTGGATTTTCTTTGAAACTATTTCATACCCGGGCATCTTAATATGTTGCAAACATATTTTAGACATATGATGTACCTACTTTAAAAGATGTATATATTTAAATCCACGAAGAATTTAGTATGAGTTCTACTCCCTTCCTAAAAGTACAAAATAGTACGAAATCATCGTGTAGCCTAAATGCAGAAATATGCTATATATCATTTTGGCATCGCCACCAAACTCTACATCTGCTAAACGGCGAGGGTACGAAGTTCAAGACTATTTCGTACCCAGAGTAGTGTGGCGCTGCTAGGATGATACATACATTATTCTCATGTCAATTTTGTCGTAAAATGTTTGTAAGAATGATTTTAATTTGTTTTCAGCTATGAATCTTGGGCCAAGTTTTTTTCCCGGATCTGGGGGCACGGCAGTGCCCCCGCCAAGTCGAGCAAAAAGCGGAACGGCCGTACCATCTTTTCTCAAAGCAATTCACGCACTTTTCGATCCCCTATAACTTCGTTGTGGATAAACCTAGAAGCCTGAATTTTCAGTAACCAAGCATGCATTGTATAAACACAGTATATTTCAAAATTCATCCAATTTGAACCTGTAGTTTTAAAACTAAATATTCAAAGTTTCCTAATTTTGTCACTCACTGACTGACTGACTCACTGACCTGATCGGTCAGTGAGTCAGTCAGTCAGTCAGTGAGTGATAATGTCGATGACATACTAAAAACTCTAAGGCACTTCTAGCAGTCGTAGAAGCTTCAAATTTAGAATACAATTAGGGTTTAGTGTATAAATCAAGGAAAAACTCAATCCTACCTTACTTAATCTACCTTGCTTACCTTACCTTACTTTACTTACCTTACTCTGCTTACCATACGTAACAAAATATTTTTCTTGCACTATATTGGCGAAAAAGTGGGGGCCCCACATAATACCAGCGTTGTGGCGTTTCACAAACCGCCGCAGCTTGTGCTGAGTGGGGTCCCGTTAGGACACATAATATATATGTTCCGTGTATTTTATCTTTAAGATTTTTATCTCCTAGTTATGTGTTCCTAATAAATATTTTTCTTTCTTTTAAATAATTTGCAATTTCGGTCTAGGTTTCTAAATACACTAACTGCATAAATAACTTTGTAATCCCATAATAATTGTATAGGATTACAAAATTAGATGTTCAAGTGGAATCATGCAACTCAATTTTGAAGCAGATATTTTCAACCGATTGAGCTGAAATTTGGTATACTTATGTAAGTTTGGTCACAATGCAATATTATGGTACCATCAAGCTGATCTGATGATGGTTTAAGGAGGTGGATATCGCAACTCCTCAATGACTACTCGTAAACCACTCGAGTTTGGGCTCGTATGATTCGTCTTGACAAATACTTTGGTTCTAGATTGTAACCAGGGTCTGATGATGGAGCTGGAAAATGGCCATGAGAACTCGGTAATTAAATGACATAACCCCATGGGACCGTGGGGGCCTTCAGATGACCAGAGGGCTGGCAGCTATCTCTGTCAAAGGATCAACCTAGATATCCAGAGAGGGAATGCAGCCAGTCTTCTGGGCACTGTCCTACATGGTTCATCTTTAGATTTCGATTATCTAAAGTTACCAACATGCATGGGATTAACCGACTCGACGCTATGTAAGGCTATTAATTATAATTATTATTGTAAACCATATTTATTAGTAAGACATGAGATTAAAAAGAGCTGCCCTTGAGTTGCTTGCTGGCTGGCTCTTCTCGGGGTACTGCATTTGGAACCAGCAACTCGTCGGTGGAGATGGGCTGCTGTTAACATTTAGCCAGTCTTCATGGAAGAGTTTAGAGTGCCTTGTTATTATAAACTATTGACTTTTCTAAGTGTAAATTCAATACCACCTACTGACAAACGCCTTTAACTTTAGAGGACATTTTTTTATCTGTAATTACTGTAAATGAATACGTATATTTTCTTTGTAAATGAATGTATATTTTTTTTGTAAATGAATGTATTTTTCTTTGTAAATGAATGTATATTTTCTTTGTAAATGAATGTATATTTTCTTGGTAAATAAATGTTATATTTTAGTAAAACAATACCTAAGACAGTTTTTTTTAGCTAAATTAAGTTTTTTAATCTTGTGTTTAAATGTATATTCAGAGCCTGTCCATATACTTCTCCGGGGTATTATTCATATCATATTCTGAGAAGTTGTTTAGGTAAAACTTCATAATATAAATAGTACCCCGGGAGAAGTATATGAATAGGCTCTGAATATACATTTAAACATTCCACTATAAAATTCAAATATCCCGCCATACGGTGATACGTCAGTGGTTTTTAGGGTCATCGCAGAGATCGCGCTGTAGGTCGAGTTTTGTCGCCATATTTTTGTATGAGGTTGGCATTCTTCTCCGCTAGGAGTAAAAGTAAGTGTTCTGTGGTCCGAACAAGCAGTACAATGGTGACACTGGCGCGGCAAGGCTTGGATCTACGAACGATTGCTCGAAATTTTAATTAAAGAAACTTTGTAGAGATAAGTTCTTACAAAACGAGATGTGGTACTGGCAGAACACAAGCAACAAACCGCCGTGATAACCGATTTGTTTTGTTAAATACCTTGCGAAATCGTTTCCTCACGTGAGTTAACATCAAAACAGAGCTGAATCGTGGAGCGTGGAGTAAATGTGAGTGCACGACCAAATAATAAGAAGGCTAAAGGAAGGGGCGAGTCCTGATATTTGACTGGCTGAAAAATTTAGATTTAGCTTCATAGAGAACGCAGGACTATTTTTCAAGACCGTACGATAATAATTTATAATAATGTACGAGTCCGACTCGCACTTGGCTGGTTCTTAAAAATAGAACAATTATCTATTGCGCACTTTAATGATATGGACCTTCTGCACGGAGTACTTTAAGGAAAAATAAACGAAGTTAATAAAATACAGTAAATGTCTAGTAGGTACTACGTAATCGGGGATTACTAGTGTTGTAATTGTCTTGCAGGTGAAATCCCTATATTCATTGACGTAACCCGTCAGGAGTAGGATATTGATCACATAAATTCAAGTCAACAGACTAAATAAAAAGAAATACAAATAGCAATTGAGTTTCATGTCTGTACTCAAAATTTTAATCTATATGATCATTGAGTCTTTATATTTTTGTAAAGCTTGATTTCGATGAAAAGGTTGAATTATTATTTTCCTTTGAAGACACAAGTTTTTAGTAAGTAATATATTTTCTGCATTATATATCGCGACAAGCTTTTTTAAGCACAATAACCAAACTCGGTAAAATATTGAACATTGTTGTTTATTTTGTTCTTATCTCCTATCTACCTAAATAATATAAAAAAAATTACTATCTGATTTCCTGACTGATCGATCAAACATCTAAAACAGCAGTATGGAAGTATGAAATTTTGAAAAATTTTCCTTAATTGAAATAACTACAACATTTAACAGAATAAGCGCAATTCCTGAAATTAGTTTGTTCAGTATCGACTACTTATTCGATTTCAGCTATTTTTAATATGACGTGTTAAATTTTTCAAATAAAATGAATTATCGTAGCTGAATTTAGTGCTTTCTATGGAAATCGTGCTATTATTAATCGATATTTAAGACTAACTAAAGTTCGATTGCATCATATTTTTTTATATTAGGTAATAAACTAATTGGGGTGTATGAGGAATTGCGCTTTTACTGTTACGCGTTGTATAAGAAGTTGATTTTTGGAAATACCCACGAGCATGGGAATAAACATGATGCGCTGGGCACTCGCTAGTTGAACCATAATGATTTAAAGAAAATAAAAGCTTGTCTTTTCATTCGTAATGTTTTATTTTCCATTCCATACAATTCCTTCAATCCAGTCTACGAAACTGGAGACCCTGGAGTAGATACCAGGCTGGTCAGTGCGCCCGCAGCCGAAGCCCAATTGCGTTACACCAATGACGTAATGCATTGCACCTTCTGACGTAATTGGCAGCGGGATTTTCACTTGTAACGGTCCTCCAGAATCACCCTGCAAGAATTACATATTATTTTTGCTCATAAATTTCAAAATTTTGCTCATAAAACAAATCAACTCAGCGCAAACTCAAGGTGTTTAGAAGTAACCATTGAATAGGTATATTTTTTATCTTCTGGCTTTATCTTGAGATCAGATTATCACTTGCAAAATTCTAGTCTATATACCTACTAGGTACCATTCGAACTTGGTTAAATTAGAGTTCCCAGATTTGTTTACATGTATAGCAAGTTACAAGTGAGGTTAGTATAGAGCATGCCAACATACTTGACACGCATCAACGCCGCCCGTCAACACTCCAGCGCAGAGCTGATGATCTTTGACCCCACACCACTTTCTGTTGCAGAAATTCAGCAATTCGCTGCATGTTGTGGAGTCGATGATATTTACTACAGCAGCTTGCAGTCTTGGTGAGGTTGTACGCGTGGCTATGGAATTGGATCATAATTAACTTATGGATATATTGTATCCTTAATATATTGTGTGAAGGATGACAAAATATATCTACGACATTTCCTCGGCATTGAAAACCACACACCAAATAAAATTATTAATATTATTACATTTTAGAAAGCTACCTATTTATAATTGAATAGTCATGTTTGACATTTTAAAATATTTATTTCTCATTCTCATATCCTTAAATGTTAGGAAACACATGTCTGACTGACTGTCTGTCTATCCATTAGTTTGCTCATAAAAGTTTTTATTCATAAATAAATGTTATCTTGTTAGGTTTCAGTATACGCAATATTAATAATAAATTATGGGACACAACTTACACACTGTTATTCAGGCCCAAACTAGGCAGAGCCTGTACTATGGGTATTTAACAATTGATAAACATACATACGAGTATATAATAAATTAAGAGTAAAAAATATTTTTTAAAACAAGCTTTTATTTTAATGCGCTAAAAAGAATAAAATTAAGTTTTCCATTAAAACTTTGACTATCCTTAAACGTCATTACACAATTTACTATGTAATAAAAGCTTGTCGCGAGATTTAAGTACTCTTAATTAACTTTAAGTAAAAGAATTTTACTTTTCAGAATAAGTAAATATAAGTTTAAGAAAAAAATTAATTCAATCAGTTATAGTTATTAATATATTTACTATATGAGTACTGAAATCTCGCGACAAGCTTTTATTACATAGTAAATTGTGTAATGACGTTTAAGGATAGTCAAAGTTTTAATGGAAAACTTTATTTTATTCTTTTTAGCGCATTAAAATAAAAGCTTGTTTTAAAAAATATTTTTTACTCTTAATTAATTTTTTACTATTTAGTTGGATTTAGAATGACGTCACATGGCTAACCATGCATATAAAAAAAAGTACTCGTAAAGACAAATCATACGAGCCCAAACTCGATGGGGTTGTGTCGTTTAATTACCTAGTTCCCATAGCCATCTTCCAGCTCCATCATCAGACCCTGGTTACCATCTAATGCCAAAGTACTCGTCAAGACGAATCATACGAGCCCAAACTCGATAAGATTATGTCGTTTAATTACTGAGTTCCTATGGCCATCTTTCAGCTCCATCATCAGACCCTGGTTACCATCTAGTACCAAAGTACTCGTAAAGACAAATCATACGAGCCCAAATTCGATGGGGTTGTGTCGTTTAATTACCTATAGTTCCCATAGCCATCTTCCAGCTCCATCATCAGACCCTGATTACCATCTAGTATTAAAGTACTCGTCAAGACGAATCATACGAGCCCAAACTCGAGGGGTTTACGAGTAGTCATTGAGGAGTTGCGACATCCACCTCCTGGCTCCATCATCAGATCAGCTCGGTGGTGCCATAATATTGCATTGTCACCGAACTTACATAAGTATACCAAATTTCAGCTCAAGCGGTTGAAGATATCTGCTTCAAAATTGAGTTGCAAGATTCCACCCGAACATACATAGTTACATACATACTTACACACATACATACATTGCTTTTAAAAATAATATACACCCAGACACGAAGCCATAGATATTGTATTCATGCCCACAAATGTTGGAACCGAGCGGGAATGGAACCCGCGACCTCCTACTCAGAAGGCAGGGATTTTTTTTTTTGTATGATAAAAAAGGGGGCAAACGAGCAGACGGGTCACCTGATGGTAAATGACTATCGTCGCCCATGGACACCTCACACCTGCAACTTAAGAGTCACAACTGCGTTGCCGACCTTTGAGGTGGGAGTAGGGGGAGGGTAGGGGAGGGGAGGGGAGAGGAGGGGAGGGGTAGGGGGGATTGGGGCCTCCGGTTACCTCACTCACTCAACGAAACGTAATGCATTGCTTTACGCTGGTTTTCTGTGAGGCCGTGGTATCACTCCGGTCGAGCCGGCCCAAGCGTGCCGAAGCATCGCTCTCCCACGTTCCCACGCAGTAGGGTATAAGTTATTCTAGTGAATGTCTGAAGAACTACTCTTTTAATGCCTGATTAATTTGTCTGAGAAAAGTGGATGAAAGGAAGACGAGGCAGGTACACTAGTTGAATTGTTAATCAGACTAAGACGAGACTTATTATGAAACGGGCTGACGTTACAACGACGATAGTAATTGATATTAATATACTAAAATATTAATCCTTCAATATTATAAACGTGTAATCTGGTATTAGTTAACTAATTGAATTATCAAGATTTTGACACAATAGGATTACATGTATCGAATTATGAGCGCTCGTCGAAAATAGTGGGGAGACTTGCATCACACTTGCATGTGCGAAGGTACGCGGGATCGGAAAGCGACCGATGAACCAACACGGGGCGCCGGGCGCTGGCCTCACCTGTCGCCCCACTCGCCCCCGCAAATCAGACCCAAAAAATGACTACTGCGCCTTTAAGGCCAGCGCTCATAAGTCGTGACGGTACCTGTACACTGATACCATATTATACCATTTATAAATAAGATTGTTTTTGTCCGCCTATTGATATCTCATACTTGACTACCTGCGTTAGATAGCAAGATAGTCTTTACCTGCGTTTACCACACCCCATCCCGTCACGGTAGCATTGTTGCCAAGTGAGCTGGTGTCGGATTTTGTCCAAAGGCAAGCTGGCTGCATGTTGGAGTGGAATCTCACTTCTTCACCTAACTCTAATAAGGCAACGTCGTAATACTGGATCGGCGATTTATATTGGGGATGCACTATAATCCTACTGATGTTGATATTTATTGCAGGAAGATCGTTGTCAAACTGAAAAAGAATAATTTTCGTTACATACTTATCCGATTCAGATCCAGTTAAAGTCTGAATCTGGATTCTCTACTTTTATTAGGTAAACTGAATGAACCCATTTTATGATATAATATTTAATGAATGAACTGACAAGTCGTCGCCTTACAATTTGTACCTCTCTTAGAATCGATAGCTGACAAAGCACAAAAATTTGCGTTTCAATATGTTTTTTGGTAAAAACTATGATCAAAAAGTTAGATGGCGTAAAAGCGTAAGTTGAGATAATATGTGTGTTGGAAATATTCTATATCAAAAGGAGCGCAGGTGGAAAGCTCATCCATCGTGAAAAGGAAATATCTTTCGCCAGGTGAGGTGATCATGCGTGGAGACCTCACCTTCTCCCCTTGACAAAATATTATGAAAGCGAGAGGATCTCAATAATAAGAAACTATTTAACGGTCGAACCCAAAAGCTGCTACAAATTGTTCGCCCCTGTTTTCTGAGTCCAAGGTCACAAGCTGGATTCTTGCCCGGAATATTATCTATTCAAGAACATGCCAATTGTTTTTATGTCTGGATGTTTTTATTAAGTATGTTTATCAGTTGGTTACTACCCATAATATTGGCTTAAATAGCTGTGTAATGGGGTGAACAATCAAAAGACATGCACACATCACAACTCGGAAACGGGTCGACATCGCCTCACCCACCTTGTTATATTATATACCGAGTTAAGGCGCTGCTAATCCGTTTCAAAGATGATGTGTGTGCTGTAACATACATACTGTATCAATAATATTCTTGTCCCCAAGTCTAACTATCTGTGGTACAGGGTCCTCCAATTCATCACCCTTAGCTGTCTTGGTGCAATGAGCAGCGGTGAGCACGAAGCTGGGGCTGATGAGAGTTCCCCCACATTTGTAGATCCAAGTGCCGTTGACTGCCTTCAGCCTATCGCGGCCTATTGAACAATAGTTGTATATTCATCGTTTAACTAACGCACACCTTCAGGTATATACCCCAATTAGTTTTGCTAGAATGATCATTCAATCAATACTTGACAATAACACTGAACACGCTACAGACGCTACGTGACAATAACATTTGAAGTGGACATGCAGTAAGGTTAATTTTTGATTGACTTTTAATAATATTTTTCAATTCTTTTAATTTGCACCTTATAGCCTGTACCTAAACCCTTGGAATCAATTACACTAAAAAAACTGGTTTTGAGTTTAATATGTTTCACCTTGTATCTCTTCTCTTGTATATCTCTAAATAGTATATAAAATAATTGTCTCCTTTGTTTGATTTTGATAATAAGGTTCTTACTATCATTTAGGGGATTTCCTCAGAAAGGTCATACTGTATTAAGGTATACCTACTGCACGGGTGCGAATTACAGTGTGTTCCGTGTAAGTTCTTATAGGTATAGGTACCATTCACCCCATTGCAATAGTTTGATAGATAAATGTTTGTTTACCATGTGAGGAAACTCTCCCGGTAATGCGAGTCGTCCTCCTATAATGAAAGGAGGCAGTGGAACTGTTCTATTTCTTCTAATATATTCAGCACCTGAAAAATATGCATTATCTGACTGCATCATCATTTTGCCGTCTTCCTGTATCACGGCGTATTTATGTTGCAACAGGTTACGATTTTTTTTGACGTGTGCCCTGTATGACGCCAACCCTCTTTAGGGATAATATTGTTGATTGACTAATTTTCGGATATACAGTGAAACCTGGTTAAGTGAGACATCAAGGGACCTGCAATGTCGTTTCACTTATAGAGGTATTCCACTTACCCAGTGTCTCAGATATACAGGTATAAATAAATATCTGTCTCATTTACAGAGGGTTCCACTAATAGAGGTGAGAATACAGGTTATTTCAGTTATAGAGGTGCGATCATTAAATAAAATAACGTGTTATGTATGTAAATGAGTTTAGATAGAATTTGTGGGTAGAATAAGAATGAGTAAACAAACAATGTTATCTCAGTTACAGAGGTTTATGCATATAAAATTTACTCGCTGCCTCAGTTATAGAGGTAACTATGATGATAAATCGAAAGAACAAATCCCAGATATAGAGGCTTACCTCGTCCCACTAACAGAGGTAATTCAGTGCCAAAGTGTTGGGACCTCAGCATGAGTTCCAGTTATGGAGGTTTCTCACTTATCCAGGTCCCACTTAACCAAGTTTCACTGTATTTAATTTTGGTTGTCGAAGTGCAAGATGGTAAGCTATAGTGTCATATGGAACTCTTAAGGTTACTTCTAGTCTTGTCCTTGCTTGTATTTGCTTTGCTTGTGCTTGTCCCGAGGCGAAGCGATGCAGGTACAATGCTGATATGTGTGCGTTGTTGTTAGGAATTTCATAAGCAAACTGAGTTGTGCCGGTGCTAAACTAATTCTAAATTTAAATGTTAGGCCCGTATTAAGGAATGACCCTCTAGCACCAAACTCCGGCTGAGAGCAGTCAAAAAGAGATGCGAGTAAATGGAGCACATAATGCTGTCCCCTTCTAACTGTGCTCAGGTGGAGTTCCATGCTTGAGGGTTGTTCTGTAATACCTATATGCCTTAGTCATGACTTTTGACACCCTCGAATTGAGTTAGATTAGTATTTTCACAACCGCTATAGTGAACATTCCTTTATCTTTAGAAAAAAAGTGAGTACTTACAAGCTTCGTCGTTTTTGGCTTTTTGTATCCTGTACTGTATATTCCAGATGTATTCGTAGCATTCTGGAAAACATTCTGCTTGAGCATATATGTACGACTGCTAGGTTTATTACAATTGATATGGAGAAGCGCCAATAAATTCTAAAGGAACTCTATCTGTTTGTATATTGCTTTTACGTAACCACTGAAACGATCTTAAGCCCGGAAATAGAGATAATTCCTAGGGAAAGATAATACCTGAAGGTTCAGATGGAGAACAGAGCTTTCTTACTAAGAATTTTATTGTCGGCGATTCTCAATGATTTTGATAAACAATACAACTTGAATGAAAAATTAGATATTCGGTATTTGATTACAAATTTTGATTTAATAAAAAAAACTCACGCCTTTTATATCCCCGAGGGGGTAGGCAGAGGTATTCCATTTCTGGATATACCCACGAGATATTCTTTGGACCCCTAAACGTGATGTAAGCCCATTGCCGGACCGGGTCTGTTACACATGCCTCAAAATTACATAATTCTGGGACCTGCGAGTTTCCTTACGTTGTTTTCCTTTACCGTCGAGCTAGTGATAAATATCCCCTGGTGTCAGTAGTACCTACCATCGATTTGTACCATTGAATGTACTAAATATGTAGATATTTAATTAAATAATTTTCAAAAACGAAGCTCTTCTCACTTATTTCTGCGAGTCTTCGTCCTGGTGCGCTGAAGTCAGGAGTTTGTGGATCTTGACGATTACACGGGTTTTCTTCCTCTGAACTTGGTGTTGTTTGTACCACGGTTTGTCTGTTGTCCGGCTAGGCAATTAAATAGGCTGTTGTTAGGCGTCCGATAATCGGATAAATAAACAGATTTTTATTCGTCCGATTATCGGATGACTAAAACTATTTAGCCGTCAGGTAAAACGAATAAAGTTGTTGTCATCCGGTTTACGGAATACTAAATAATTTTATTCATTCGACAAATCGGACCACTAGACACATCTAATAAAATATGTAAGTACCTAAATAAGCTGTTACTGCTGGAGACAATTAAATAAGCTGTACGTACTGCTTTTGTCTCTAGCAGTACCTACAGCTTATTTAAATCACAATAATGAACCCCATTGTCTCAGACCATAAGGTTTATTATTGTATTTATCTAAAAGTGGCAGTGGCTCAGTAAAAAACTGTTTAGACATAACTCAGTATCTATCTAGACAGCAGGTGTATCAAGATGAAAAATGTCAACAACACAACTGTGCGGTAGCTTTTGCTTGATATACAAACATATAGACAGCCAGGCATAAATTATAAACATCATTGGCCAGTTACAATTTTATTATACTTATGTATAGATACGAAGCTTATACGTACCCTTTTATTCGGTGTAACATTATTTTGCACTGGTAAAGTCCCTTGTCCAGCCACATACACTTGTACTGATAAGGCTGTAAATGACAAAATATGCAATAACACTAAGTATAAATTAACAACGTACAAAAATATTAACACTAAATCAATATTCACCGAAGAAAACTATTTTAACTATCACCGTATTACCACCCATTGCTATAAAAAGTAAGATAGTGATTTTATGCAAAATATAAATGTTTATAATTAACGAGTTGCTACTGCAAAGACTTCAATAAAACTAAGACTATTGACACATCTGCTCTGTTTGATCCTACATTAATGTGGGAAACAGGTCTATCGGCACGTGAATTTTAAATATCTTAAACAGTATAAATAGATACTTATTCATTATTAAATCATAATCTAACAATATCTTTATAGTGGTCCCTTTTTAGTAAATAAGTAAACATAAGTACCTACTTGCTAAGATAAAAATAAAATCTGAATAAAATAAAAATAATAAATAGCATTGTAGAAAATTCAGATAAAGAGTATCGTAACAGGTGGCGGTCTATTGTATCTGCCTACCCTTTCGGGAAAAATATGTGAATGTATGTATGTAAAATGTGTATTTAAATCTTATCTCTGTGGTAACATGCATACAGATTGGGTGTATATATATATCTCTCATCTGCAGTAAAGCATTATTTTCCTTATAAGATTATTGGCCTCGGACAAGCGCTCGTATCAGAAGGTCAATTAAACAAAATCAAGTAAATTTTATTGCATAGGTCATTTGATTAACTCAAAGTTAATTTATAGTATCTGAGCTAAGCCGCGGATAGACAAACGGATGGACGGACTTCGCAAAGCTTTATATTATTATAGCTTTGCTTTGTAACGAGGTAGGTACCCTAGTCACTCTAGTAGTAGGTACTCAAGTCAACGAGGCAACAATTAAGGGTTCCTTGTGACGAAACCCAAAAACAACAGGTATTAGTCAGTCCTGGATCTGTCCATAATAATATGCGTTATAGGTCGCGGCCTCGGGCCTAGGTTTTGAATTGTGATTGCTTTGATAAACCGTCAGGTGTGTTCGCGATTATGAACATAATTCTCAAACAAGTTACTTGCGGATAGACTTCTACCTACAGAATTATATTAAGTACATCTCTTTAAAAGTGGAATAAACTGAAGTGACCTAGACTTGTGAAGAATATGAACTCAGAATTGCTTCGGGTACATAATATTAGCTAACTATGTAATGTCGAGTACGTAACATCATTCATACGTTGCAAATGGGACGTTATTTTGATGGTACGTTACGTTGATCATATTCAGAGGCACGTACCTATCGATGGTATATATAGATCATAACTATATAATGGTACGTAGGTACGTTATAGTGGCACAGTTAGGTATATTGAAGTTACCATCTATGAAAAATGTTATTGTAGATCCCGGGTAGAAATGAACCCACTACTGACTCTGGGCTAAGTGGGGAAAACTACTACCAAATGAAATAAAATGCTAGTCATGTGACATTTGACATAATAAGTATGAATAATTCATTTCACTCACTCAACGTTCTTTTTCAGCGCCTGTCTAAAAGTTTGAGCAATAAAGTTGATAAAAATTCGTGGCTATTTAATATTCAAAGGCGAAAATGTTCGCGTTAATGAAAAAATCCGTTTAAAACTTATATTCATTAGAATTAAACTGTTTTAGGAGTTGAAAAAGAACTCTTAGAGCATGCAAATTAGACTCGCTTAGGTACTGTTATCAACCACTAGAAAACACGTTTTTGCATACCATTATGAAAGTTGCCAAGCTGTTTGGGAAACTTCACACTTCGAAAGCGGCCAAGTTTGATTGAGATCGGTGTCCTTTACCTGGAATTTAAACGAGGGACTAGGGTAAGTTATTACAAAACTTTGAACGCTCTTCAATTTTATAATAATAAAGGGATAAGTGAGGAGCTGGAGTGGATTCCGTAGATTTTATCAATGGCAATGTTTTACGAGTATTAGCTATTTTGACGGATTTTATGTGATTATTTTAGAGAAATCGATTACATTCTTTGGTCCGATTTATTTTATACTTACATGATAATAATATAAAGTTTTAGCTGTATTCCGGAAAAAATGTGTAGGTATAAATTTTACGAACCAATAAATTGAGAAATGATTTTTGTTTTTCGAGTTTATAATTTTCTAAGTAAGTTATATAAAATGAGCAGAAGCTCAGATGTTTTTCGTAGGGATCAAACATAACGTGTGTAACAACAGCCGATAAGCCGCCCGCTTCTTTTAGTCAAGTAAATTTGTCGGTTGAATGTATGGGCTCGTATGCGTCAAATCCGGTAGTTCTGATTTTTTGCAGACTTGTTTATGATGTTGTCCTAATGTATAATCCAAGTTTGTGACCTCGAACGACGAACGCAACTTTGTCAAAAATCGAAAAAAAAAATTTTTTTTCAAATTTTCGCGGTTATAACCCTAAAGGAGTAGTTTATGAAAAAATTTTCTAAGGACGTTTTTAAAGTAAACTAAATTAACTACAATATGATACTAGAACTGGCTCTGTAGACCCAATAGTTTCCGAGATTTAGCCTTTCAAAGTTTATATATTTTTTCGATCTTAGCAAATTTTTGCATTTCTGTCGTTTTAAAAGGTTGCCTGCTACTTCGTTCGCGTTATTTCGGGATAAAAAGTAGCCTATATGTTAATCCGGGTCGTAATCTATCTACCTACTAAATTTCATCTAAATCCGTTCAGCCGCTAAGTTAATTTTTCTTTTATCACATAATATCTACACTAATCTATACTAATATTATAAAGAGGAAAGATTTGAATTTTTGTACGTTTGTTACGAATAAACTCAAAAACTACTGCATCGATTTTAAAAATTCTTTCACCAATGGAAAGTTAAAATATCCCTGAGTAACATAAGCTATATTTTATTCCCATATTCCCACGGGAACGAAAACTACGCAGGTGAAAACGCGCGGAACCGCTATTATATTATAACACTAACGGTATTTGTATCGAATAAACTCAAAAACTACTGAGCTGATTTTACAAATTCTTTCACAAATAGAAAGCTACATTATTACAGAGTAACATAGGCTATATTTAATTCCCGTATTCCCATGGGAACGGAAACGACGCGGGTAAAAACGCGCGGAACCACTATTATATATGATACTAGCGGTTCCGCGCGTTTTCACCCGCGTCGTTTCCGTTCCCATGGGAATACGGGAATAAAATATAGCCTATGTTACTCTGTAATAATGTTGCTTTCCATTGGTGAAAGAATTTGTAAAATCAGCTCAGTAGTTTTTGAGTTTATTCGATACAAACACCGTTAGTGTTATAATATAATAGCGGTTCCGCGCGTTTTCACCCGCGTCGTTTCCGTTCCCATGGGAATACGGGAATAAAATATAGCTTATGTTACTCAGTAATAATGTAGCTATCTATTGGTGAAAGAATTTGTAAAATCGGTCTAGTAGTTTTTGAGTTTATTCGTTACACACACCGTTAGTGCTATATATAATAGCGGTTCCGCTCTGTTTCACCTGCGTAGTTTTCGTTCCCGTGGGAATACGGGAATAAAATATAGCTTATGTTACTCAGGGATATTCTAACTTTCCATTGGTGAAAGAATTTTTAAAATCGATGCAGTAGTTTTTGAGTTTATTCGTAACAAACGTACAAAAATTCAAATCTTTCCTCTTTATAATATTAGTATAGATTAGTGTAGATATTATGTGATAAAAGAAAAATTAACTTAGCGGCTGAACGGATTTAGATGAAATTTGGTAGGTAGATAGATTACGACCCGGATTAACATATAGGCTACTTTTTATCCCGAAATAACGCGAACGAAGTAGCAGGCAACCTTTTAAAACGACAGAAATGCAAAAATTTGCTAAGATCGAAAAAATATATAAACTTTGAAAGGCTAAATCTCGGAAACTATTGGGTCTACAGAGACAGTTCTAGTATCATATTGTAGTTAATTTAGTCTACTTTAAAAACGTTTTTAAAAAGTTTTTTCATAAACTACTCCTTTAGGGTTATAACCGCGAAAATTAGAAAAAAAAATTTTTTTTCGATTTTTGACAAAGTTGCGTTCGTCGTTCGAGGTCACAAACTTGGATTATACATTAGGACAACATCATAAACAAGTCTGCAAAAAATCAGAACTACCGGATTTGACGCATGCGGTAATGTATAATTTTACTGGACTATTTTACGAGCATGGCTGATAGACGGCTGTGTTGTGTGACAAACCAAATAAAAAAATATTATATTTTTAATAACTAGAGGCCATTCTATTTATTAGTCTATTCGCCAATTGTACTTCACTACATAGTCTCTTCAATGATAATGAAGAAAACAATCTACACATTCGCTAGCAAAAGAGATTTAAATTATATTTAAATCTCTTTGTTCGCTAGCCTCTGGTCACTCAATTTATATCTATCCAACTCGTAAAATAATTCTATCTATTTAGAACTACGCGACAGTGACAAAATTTATTTTAGTCTTGCGTCAATTTGACTTTGTCGCGCTATAGATAGGTTTTATGTGAATCCCATACCTATTTGTGATTCTATTCAACTGACGTTTAAGTTATACAAAACCACTTGCCCAGATCCTCAGTGATTGTACCGTCTGCATTCAAACAATATATTACGTTTTTATCATAATATAAGTAAGAAAAGCGAACGAAAAAACCTTTCCATGAAATTTTGTACGCCAACTTGATATATAAAGGTGGCCTATATATCATACCTTTCTGGAATTGGGCAATTTTTCCAATTTCAGCTCCAAACCCAGGCCTCGTTTAGGCTAGTCTTCTACATATGAGCTAAAATCCATCATAAGTATGTTATCGCCATACCTGTATTTTTACGTACCTTATCCTCATTTCTATGCATTTAGTAGTTTATGTTTAATTGACGTACGCCTTACTTTATCTGTAGACGTTACTTTGTAGGCGTACGTCAATTAAACATAATGTACTATAATAATAATATAATATAATCTCACGCCTTTTATCCCCGAGGGGGTAGGCAGAGGTATTCCATTACTGGATATACCCATATTTCACGAGATTTATTGGACCCCTAAACGTGATAGGTGGTGAGCCCATCGCCGGACCGGGTCTGTTTACACATGTCTCAGAATTAATTCTGAGACCTGCGGGTTTCCTCACGATGTTTTCCTTCACCGTCGAGCTAGTGATAAATATGTACGTAAGTTTTTGAAAAACTCATTGGTACATTCCAGGATTCGAACCCGAGCCTCACTGATTTTCGGCCGGCTCTTTAACCGTCCGGGCTATCACTGCTCATCCGTCCGGGCTATCACTGCTCATCCGTCCGGGCTATCACTGCTCATCATAATACATAATGTACTACTATCAAAGTATATAATTCATTCATCACTAAATATATAGTTCTTTGAAAAACTCTATTAGTTAGTGGAAAACTTAGTATTCAACATAATTTATACAAGATTTCGAGTGACAATAATGCTTGGCGTAAATATTCTCTGGCGCAGCATCACGCTGAAAGCACTTTCAAATATGAAATTCCTTTCGCCGTCTTTTCTCCTCAACTTCAACAGATTCCAAAACGGTAGTAGCTGCAGAACTTTTAATAAGTGGACTTTTAAGCCGTACATTGAGTAACAATTTAGTATCTGGTCGTGTACCTATTATTTTAGCTGCAGGATTGCATTCCGGTGCACTTTAAACTGTACACGTTGGCTAAAGTGAGCAAGGTGATACAAAAGCATTTTTTGTATTAGCCAAAAGATTTATAAACCTTAATTACGTTAGCACTCAAACAATTAGGTAGGAAAATTCATTGAAGACGCTTACGAGTAAAATAAACAGAGTGCTTTCATTTAAGATATTATATGAATAAAATACGTAGGAAAAGTTACTAATTAGCTGTTCATTTCAGAATGTAAAATCTTCTACTAATTTGATATGAGTATTTTGTCTTATATTTAATTATTAAACCTCAAATTTTCTTTTAATTTATGACGTAGTTGCAACAAAGCGGCTAGATGAGATGATAACATAATTCCATAACTTTAAAAAAATCCTAATGTTTTATTACATGTATATTGAATTTTACCTACTTAGATACCAGTGAAATGAGGGTATTTCCTGAGATGGAATACGTATAGTCTATTTCACATTGCATGAGTTCGGTGACAGTTCACATTTTTCCATTTTACGCTTACTACTCTCGACGAGTAAAAATATTTGGATACAAAATAATAATAATTTTATTATTTTATCATTGCATAAATACAATAAGTTTTATTAGTCGCAAATAGTAAGCGTAAAATGAAAAAACGCGGGGCCGCGTTCAGGGGTAGTTTCCGGTATGCTGCGACCAAATGCTGGAACAACCTGCCTCCGCCAGTCAAAAATTGTAAAAGAATTAATTCGTTTAAAATAAATTTAAGGAAATATTTGATAACCTTACAAAAAATCTAACCTACGAAAATTAGCCTACAAACCTAGCCATATTATCTTTCTTCTTCTCAACCACACAAAGACACACCCCAATTCATTCATACTTACTTCATACTTTACCTACCTTACTTACCTTACTTAATCTACCTTTGCTTACCTTACCTTGCTTACCATACGTAACAAAATAGTTCTCTTGCACTATATTGGCAAAAAGAGGGGGCCCCACATAATACCAGCGTTGTGGCGTTTCACAAACCGCCGCAGCTTGTGCTGAGTGGGGTCCCGTTAGGACACTCAAATATGTTCTGTGTTTTTTTTATCTTTAAGATTTTTTATCTCCTATGTAAAGGTGTTCCTAATAAATATTTTTCTTTCTTTCTTTCATTCTTCTTTAAAAATGTGGACTGTCACCGAACCCTGCTATGTGAAAAAGAATATAACCTCTACTGACATCATCGAACTAGTGATAAATACGTACCTACGTACGTTTTGAGATATTCATTCCTGTGTCGACTCCAGATTTAAAACCTGGCGGTATGTAGAGACCTAAACTTTCATCAATGCAACTCACATATCTACTCGTACGTATTCTCAATGTAACGTGTTCCAATTCCTTTTGAATCCTAAGGGATCAGTGCACTAGTAATCCTTTGTTTGAGATAGGCGTCTATTAAGCAACTCAAAGCCGCTCAACTTAAGGCAGCATTAAATGAATCCCTTATTTCGCACGGAGTCACGTCTCTGAATTCGTTGGCGAAAACAGATTGTACGTAAAACGCACTGGGGGACACACGTCCAAGATAATGAGAACTCTTATTGTCACTGATACAACTTCTTTGGAGTTATACGGTTTAAGGTATGAAGGAGGAGAAAAAGGTCTTGTTACCCTGGTCGGCCAATACGCTTGATATCCTTGGCAAATTGAAACATCGCAACTCTCCTATTTTATGACAACGATGATATAAACCAGTAAGAATAGGGAATTGATAATTGTTGAGATTTAGTAATTAATTTAACTTTGTTGCCAGAGGTGAATCTATTCTTGTGTTTTAAATAACAGCCGGCCAAGTGGAAGTCGTGTAAACGCACCGAGACTCCGTACAAAAAAACTCCTATTTATCGACATACTCGTACAGTCAAGCGCACATGAAGCTTTATACTTGTAGTTCGAGTCTGTCCTTTAAGGCGATTGTAATAAGAACGTTACAAAGTCCAATGTGTCAAGCTCCACGTGCTGTTGACTGTACACAGGGACTTCACAGGTTTTGTTGTACATGCCTTAGAATCAAACCTGGGGCTTGCATGTTTTCTCACAATTTTTTTCTTCACCGTCGAGCTAGTGATGTTAAGTTCTGGAAAAAATCATTGATACAATTACTCACCAGAATTTGAACACGAGCCTCACGCCTCATTTTGATTTTGATTAAAACCAACTAAATTTATGAGAAATGCCTACTTACTATTTAAAGAGCCGGATGAAAATCAGTGAGGCTCGGGTTCGAATCCTGGCATGTACCAATGAGTTTTTCAAAAACTTACGTACATATTTATCACTAGCTCGACTGTGAAGGAAAACATCGTGAGGAAACCCGCAGGTCTCAGAATTAATTCTGAGACATGTGTAAATAGACCCGGTCCGGCGATGGGCTCACCACCTATCACGTTTAGGGGTCCAATATATCTCGTGAAATGTGGTTATATCCAGTAATGGAATACCTCTGCCTACCCCCTCGGGGGTAAAAGGCGTGAGTTTTTTTTTTTTACTATTTAAAGCTATAGAAGACATCAGATACATAATATAAACTGAAATTTAAAGTCTGAACTGTGCAAATTACCTATTACATAAATTATTTCAATTTGTGGTTTGTTAGATACTAATTGTAAAATTAAAGTGTACTCTAGAATTCTAGTACATGTTATTTATGTTTACAAAATGGATATAAACTCACGAAATTATGTTATAACATTTATAATGAATTCCATCAACAACAATTTAGTTAGTATGTAGGCATGAAGTGTAAAATAAATTGGTAAATTTAATCTGCAATCAAATTATGTAACTGTCGTAATCGTAGTAACTATTTAGTAATCTGTCAAAAAACTGTTATGTCCACGCTTATCACATACCCCCCTAGCAAGTTGCAAATGAATAAAATAATTATCTATTAAGAGCTATGTCTTAGTGACTATATTTCTTAACAGCATTGCGCGTTACATTTTTATTTGGTTGCGCTATAAAGCCGAGCGCATGACAAGTCGAACGCCAATGTCAGTCCCATACATTTATCATATTAGTCGAACCTTTACGCATGCCTTTACGTGTCACAAAGCTACTTCTTGGCTGGGCCATCAGCCCCCCTAGCAAACATGCAAGCGCTAACAAAAGCGAATAATTTTATAGATTGACATTTATGGGATTGACATAAGCACTTGCCAACGAGCGCTAACGTTAACGAGTGCTTATGTCAATCCCATAGATGTCAATCTATAAAATCATTCGCATTCGTTAGCTCTTGTATCTTGGCTAGGGGGGCTGTTCAGCTCGTCATCAATTATTTGTAGAAATAAATTGTTTCTCAATAGCGAGAAACGATATAAGAATTTATTTTTCGACAATATTTCATTCTGTGGTATTAATAGCGAGAAAGATTAGACCCATTCACTCACTATTAGCCGATAGAATGCGACAAACACCCGAGTGGTTAGCTATATCGGTTGTAATCAAGGAGAAGCAAGCTTAGTTGAGCAAGATTAATTAAAGCACTAGAACATCAATCATTGGCCCGAGGAATCGGAGCAGTGGCAGTTCGTTTCGAGTTCCCTTTGAATAACTTACGTACTACTTAGGTGAGAATTTTTTTCGCACTGCGTTGTAATGGTGCGGTTAAAAGCTCTATCAAAGGTATGTAACGTACCTATTTTATTGTTTTAAGAGTCTAACTTTTATTCAAGTATCTTTTCGAGAGGGAACTGAATACTAAGTCTATGTATGTATTTTTAATATATTATGAAAAATTAAGATTTTCAATAAATCAAACAGAACAACCGTTTTTCGTACAGATATAGTTGAAGATGTAAGAGTGGAAAACCAGAAGTTTTGCACTCTTTAGAATTTTCTTCGAGTCTTGAATTTTCTCTTTCATAATTTTGAGTCACGTCATATACCTACACGTAGCTTCAGATTCATTCTGAATTAATACCAAACTACAGAACTACACCTTAATTAGAATAAAACAGAGTATGGCGTCTGAAAAATAGAAGAAGTAAAGCAAGAAAGTCCACATAATTGGTAATAATTAATTCATATTGCAAAATTTGGTATTACGAATTTTATTCATTCAACATTTAACTAGGTATGATATCATTAAAAATATAATAAAAATACAATATAAAATGTTAAACTATAGGTTAAATACGTCCTCCAAAGCATCACATCGAGGCAGCGTACCCATATTGCAAAATTATACTTATTTTTAATATTGTACGCTAGAGATCAGCTTTGATCATCATTATCATCTAATTTGTAATATCCCATTTCGTACAGTACTTGAACATAGCCATTTGGGCCTCTCAGGTAAAGTAACCAGCCTATTGCTTTTAGAATTGGTAACATAACCCAAACCATCACACCGTAAGGTCAAGCCTTTACCCTAAACTTTATAGGCTCTGCAGAATTTATTCAGAAGTGCCTATGGGGGAAGAAATGCAAATTTCAGCGAAATTGCCGTTTCATTGTTAAGGTAGTACTCGTAATAACGAGTGAGGTCTCACAACACTGTTCACAAGTACGCTCCCCACTCGATTCCTACCTCGAGTGCCGACTGCCTTGGTGAGGCACAAAATAAGCTCGAGCATTCAGTTATGTATAAAATAATAATGGCTTGAAAGCAAGGAAAGTATTACGTAAACATACGCACACATGTAAAATGACATTTCAGTAACTACTTTTGTTAATAAAACTACACTAATCTATATCTATACCTACTAATATAATAAAGAGAAAAGATTTGTATTTTTGTTACGAATAAACTCAAAAACTACCAGACCGATTTAAAAACTCTTTCACCAATGGAAAGCTAGCATATCCTTGAGTAACACAGGCTATATTTTATCCCAGTATTCCTACGGGAACCTGTTAGTAATTTATATTTGTATGCTTTATTATTGTAGTATGTGTGTGTATTGTTTTTCAAACAAAAATATTATCTAAAAATTAATCTATCTTATTTCTCTAAAAATTTTACTAACGTAACATTATTCAACACAAAAGTCTATTTTTAATACAATAAGTTTTTATTATCACGTACTACGATCAATACGTATGCGATCTCGTACTCTACAATTTTGCAAAAAATACGCACCTACTTACCTAAATCTAAGACCTTATAATATAAGTCAAAAATAAAAAAAAATCAAAATCAAAAATAATTTATTTCTATAGGTATTAAACATACACTAAGAAACGTCAAAATTTTATTATAACAAGGCACTCTAAACTCGTCCATGAAGATTGGCTAAATGCAAACAGCAGCCCATCTCCACCGACGAGTTGCTGGTTCCAAATGCAGTACCCCGAGAAGAGCCATCAAGAAACTCAAGGGCAGCTCTTTTTAATCTCATGTCTTACTAATAAATATCGTTTACAATAAAGTCTTTGAGTCATCCATATTATGGATGTTTATTTTGGTGGATGTACCTACGAATCGACTTGTAAAGAAATGGCATATTGTACCTCCCAAAGGAGATTTGGTACGCGACTAATCTAGATCAATTATAATCTAAATTAAAAAATAAAACGTGTTTATCCATGTAGTTATGTACAGTCAAGAGCACAAGAAGCTTTACACTTGTAGTGCGAGTCTCACCTCTTAAGCGATTGTAATAAGAACGTTACAAAGTCCAATGTGTCAAGCTCTACGTGCTCTTGACTGTACTTAAAATACCAAATTTATTAAAAGTCATTGCCCGCTTTGGAATGTGTTACAATTGAAAAGAAAAAGTAGCGCAATAAACTCCATAAACATTGTTTGAAAAAATCAATACTATTCATACTACATGATAAGTTTATTTATTAAATTTTAGGAAATATTATATAGCAGAATATTTAAGTAATACCAGATCAATCACTTAAAACTAGTTTTAAGTTTACACTAGTTTACAATACACTTACAATAACTTTTAAAACAATCACATTGACATAGCTTCATCATAATGTTTTTAGTACTGTGTTCGAGGTAATTTCAACCAAATAATTATTATTGCCAGTCAATCACTTTAATGTTGTTTTGATAAGATATGCACAAAATTTAATGCTTTATCACCATCTTCCAGAAATGTTTTACCAGAAATAGGTATCTTGGAAAGGGCACAGAATTATTAGTGTAATCTTTCCTTCGGCAGAATTTACTCGGGTACGACCGCAGGCCGCAGTTTCAAAGCGTCTTTCGCGACATCAATTTGAAATTTATTAATTTGATTAAACACTTTTTATTAAATTACGTCAAAGACGAAAGGCGAGATTGATAAAGGAAGCCAGTTACAAAGCTGTTGTTTGCCTTCATTGGCCTAGTGATCCAATTGTGTAGAGAAATGAAAGATGCGTTCCAAATTAAAAATGTTGCAGTGATTTTTAACCCACTTTTTGTACAGTTGGTTTGGGCAATTTTTGTACATATTTATATTTTATGGTATGGTATGTAAATAAATGTATATTGATATCTTGTACATGTACTGTAACTTTAGTACACCACCATAAACCTTCCTCTGTTTATCTCAGTTACATCTATCATAATAATAGTCGTCCGAAAAAAAAGCTTAAAGCGCCACGTAGTGTGCCATTGTGTTACTTATCACATATTTTTATTGGTGTATATGTCGTAATTGATCACTTCATGATTTGGTTAGGTTAGACTATTTCATGAAATTGTATACAACCATTTCACGAAATGGTCAATTCTATGATCTGGGCACGACCTAATATCTGTGGCACGACATAATCCTACTAATATTATAAATGCGAAAGTTTGTACGATGGATGTATGGACGTCTGTTTTTCTTTCACGCAAAAACTAGTGAACAGATTTTAATGAAACTTTACAGTTAAATAGCTTATACTTCAGAATAACACATAGGCCATATTTTAACCCCATGTTCCCACGGGAACGAGAACTACGAGGGTGAAACCGCGGGGCGCTGCTAGTATACAATAAAGAATTGTTACTTCCACATAGGTACTTACTTACTAGAATTTAATATCTAATAAGAGTTGTCGTTAGATTCATTATCATCTCTGGAATTTTATACACTTTTTTGCTCGACTGCGCCAGAAGGAGACTGATGTTTTTGATAGGTATATTTTTTCAGTGAATTTATTCACTGTCAGGTTTCTTCTTTTTCTAGGAAATTGTTTTTTCTAATCTACATTTTAAAAGCGATTTTTAGGGTTCCGTTCTGAAAAAAAAAAAACTAAACCCTTATAGGATCACTGTGTTGTCCGTCTGTCTGTCAAGACCCTTTATCTCGGGAACGCGTGGAGGTATCGAGTTGAAATTAAAACCATTTACTTAGAGTGTATACAGTCCCTTAAAGCTGTAAGAAAATCAAATTTCTAAGTTAAAGACGCAATTAAGAGAAAAGAGATGGAAGAGATCGGTAAAAGCTTTAAGACCGCACGAGCGATTGTACTTTACATAATTGTGCAACTTTAACAGTAACTGTTATAGAAATGAGTACGTTGTAAACGTCGGCTCGCTGCAAGCCGCACGCGTGCCGTTCGCGAACCACGTACACACTATGTTTTTTCGGTTACAGTGCATGCAACGGTTAAGGCTACAGCTCGCTGGTGAGTACCCGGCTTTAGATTCTTAGATAAGAGCAGTGATATCTTTACGGTTAAAGATCCTGCTTCACATGATGATAATCAGTGAGGCTTGGGTTCAAATCCAGGCATGTACCAATGAGTTTTTCAAAATTAACTACATATTCATCACTATCTCGACGGTGAAGGACAAACATCGTGAGGAAACCCGCAGGTCTTAAAATTAATTCTGAGACATCTGTAACACCCGGTCCGGCGATGGGCTTACCACCTATCACGTTTAGGTGTCGAATATTCTCGTGAAAAGATGGTATTTCCAGAGATGGAATACCTCTGCCTACCCCCTCGGGGATAAAAGGCGTGAGATTTGTTTTTCTTAGTTCCATATTCAGCTCCAGATTGTCATAGGCTATATTTTTACTAGACTGCACAATAAAAATGGTAAATGCATTCGGGTTTTTGGTTTTCTTATTAATGTATCCACTTGTTTTCACAGACATACTAGGGATTGAGGAAAGTTCTTTTTAAGCTGACGAATCTAAGGAAAAATCTAGTTCTGGATATAATAAACTGTTCAATGAGTGAACCTTGAGAGCTCCGTGCTATGTCGTGTTGTCACTATGAGCACGAGTTTAACAAGTAATAATGCGGCATAGAACTTAGGCGGTCGACAAGTTAACAAACTTAGCCACCTAGTGTTGAATTAGAATACCTCAATTTTTGGTTTTCTAACTTTTGTCATTAGATGTCGCTTTTGTCTTAGATTTAAAAACAGAATATGTTCCATTCATACTTAGGTAGGTACATATTTTTTTTATTTATTACTCCTTTTACAAATTACCATTTACCTTTTACGCGCTCAAAAAACTAAGACAGACAATATCTACAGAAGCTGCTTTGACGGCCTATCATGGCTACGTTTCGTCTGTACTCGTTATGGTCTATTAATTTAGGGTAACTTAGTTCATATTGATAGAGCTTTTAAATTGCAAAAAAAGAGCATACGTGCAATCTGCAATGCTAAATTTGATGACAGTTGTAGACCGCTTTTCAAAAAATTAAAGATATTGCCACTACCATGCATGTACATCCGAGATGTTTGTGTCTTCGCTACGTCAAATCTTAATTACTGGAAAACCCGAGGTGAAGTTAGTCAAAGACAAACAAGGAAAAAAATAATGAACTTACTCTATCAAACTCCTGCCCAGA
The DNA here is from genome assembly GCA_963855545.1 of Ethmia dodecea. Lineage (NCBI taxonomy): Eukaryota > Metazoa > Arthropoda > Insecta > Lepidoptera > Depressariidae > Ethmia > Ethmia dodecea. The sequence continues at coordinate 11,251,236 of OY979446.1, read as the reverse complement.
AAGACATTTATAAAAAGAATTTATTTAATATATGCATTCTATTTTATAACAAACTTCCTGACAAATTTAAATCTATGACGAAAGCTTCACTTAAAGTAAATTTGACAAAATGGTTACTACAACATTGCTTTTACAGCTCTAAAGAATTTTTGGAATTTAAATAATGATTTTGACCACATTATATTTTTTTTGATATATTTTTTTTTATTTTATTATTTTTAAATTAAATTTATTTTGATCATATAATTTGAATTCATTACAATAATTTGCATGCTTACATGTAAGCTGAATACATTGTACACATTATACAATAAGATCTGAATTTACTGTATTCCTGCAAATAAAGATATTTCATTTCATTTCATTTCAAAATAACAATACAATTTTAAATTAGGTACACTAGCCAAACTGCAATGCAGTTTGTCGGCGAGAATAACGCTCTTTTCTTTAGTTAATAATTTGCCATAGAACCCTATACTTATCTAGTTATTCACTTATTTATAACAATATGTACTTGTTTACTTATGCTTAGTAAAATTTTCAAAGAAGAAATGTGTCAATTGTCAGTCTGTCTGTCAGACAATAAAATTGTAACTGGCTAATATCATGTTAGACGGTAAGTTGGTACGGAGACAAAGCAAGAAAAAGTTATTTATTATGTAAAAAAATAACAATTCCAGAATTGAATTGCAATTATTATTAGTAGAACATTGTAAGACCAGATTAAAATTCTGCTCATTTGTCGTCCTTACAATTATCATAACAAGATTTCAAATTTATGAAAATTCTACATTAATCAAATATGCCTACGAGCAAACTGATTCAAACTTCCAGCCGCAAGTTGAACGAGAAAATTTTATATGAAGTCAGAAAACTTGTTACTTCGTAATATTCAAACCCTTTTGGTGAACTCCAGAGTATCTCGAACATACAACAAGGAATAAGATACGATTCTTCATCGAATACGTTTTATAAAGTTATATTATAACATCAATAATTTCCGCAAGAAATTCCTTACCTATTATTAACATTTTAATTCCAACGCATATTATCTCAAACAAATTCTTATAATTGGTAATTAAATTATTGAAAGTTTTACAGCACCGGAAATTGAAACTTTTCTTGTAATGTTTTAGTATTCTGTAACAAATTATAAAACCTTAAAATATAGTACTTATGTTGTAAATATAGGTATATAATCGCTGTCCAGTAGCTACATTGGTTGGTCGATGCTATGGGATAAAAAAAAGAAAAATAACAATAAAAACATTATATTTTCTCCGTAATCCCGTACTTTTCCCAACTTCTTACAAACACAGTTTAGGAAGATAGCAGAAACAACACATATCATCGTTTTGGTTCTACCCAGCACTTAGGATGCTCATACAAACATCCATATATACCTACGCTAGACATAAATCAATAGAGCAGCGATAGTAAGCCCTTTGAATCCTGGTAAGTACCAAAAAATTTAAAAACTTTTTCACTATCTGAAGGAAGAAGGAAAACATCGTGAGGAAACCCGCCGGTCCCTGAATGGTTCTAGAACATGCGTAACAGCACTACAACTCAGCGATGTGCTCACCTATCACGTTTAAGCGTCCGAATACAACACTAGTGAAAATCGTATAATTCTATGAGGTCATTAACCTCTCACCTACAGAGGGTCATTAGCATAGTATGGACCTACCTACATTTTTGCGACATCGCTTGATGTAGCTTCGCGTTGACCTGCTAGGCGTATGAGTCATTATGCGTATATTTCACGTATTGGTCATTACGCGTACTCATGCAGTCATTTTGCGTATTCAAAGCTAGAAATGAAGTTGCCATTTTGCATATTGGTCATTGTGCGTAGAGAGCGGGTCCCCCCGACTTTCTGGAGGATGCCGTCATCGTATTTTTTGTTTTTCAATTTTATGCAGTTGTTATAATAATTACGTAATATTATTCCTCTTCTTTTTGAAGAGTTTTTTTGGCATACCATCATAATTGAACTCCAACAACGTTTAACGAAGAACACGTCTTCATTGATTTTGGTAACTTCCAGAAGTTGAATCAAGCTGCGCTGCGTCTTCGGGACTCATTAAAATTTTATCTGACGGAAGGTACATTATGCTCTTGTTACATAACTTTTGACTTCGAATTTAAATAAAGAGAATGTGTTTTACCCCGAAAATACATAACTTAGGTGTGCATCTGGATTGAGGGCCCACTTTTTAAATTATTGCAAAACGAAATGATACTTACAGAGCATTTACTTAAAATTTTGTAAAACCTAAAGCAAAGATTCTTAAATTTCTTAAACGTGAATCAAAAGAGTTATGGTCAAATAGCTTGGGCCCTCAATCCTGACGCCTGCATAAAACGGCATAGTCGAATCTCAGAAAGTACTATCCCTGGGATAATAATTATTATTCGAGTATTTAGTTAGGAATTTCTTAAATACATTAAAAAAATTGTCAAGTCTTAAGAATGCGACAATACAGATTTATGGCGGTTTAGCTTGGGCCCTCAATTCAGCAATTTTGATATTGTAGAATCAGCAAAAAATATGAGTTTTTCTAAGGAAAGATATTAATACGACTATAATATATTTGAGTTCCATATCTCGGAAAATTTGTTAAAAAGAAATAACGACACAAAAGTTAGTTGTTAAAAAGTTATTGAAATTCGTATTTTTTCAAAACGTCTGAACTGAGGGCCCAAGGTTTTTGTCAGTATTGACTAGGCTGAGCCTTCTACACTACCGCACTTTAGGCTAAGTATTTTAACAAATTTTTAACTAAAAGGCTACAAAGCGTCCATTCTTCTACATGCCGTACTTTAGGAGAAAATTGATTTTCGATGTTTTATATGAGAAAATTCAGTAGGGTGACCATAATGTTTATCGTAAGTATAAACAAGTATTCGTCGTGATCATGTAAGTAGTATTTTGTAAAGCGCAGATACAATATATATAATTATACAACGCGTAAAAGCGCAATTCCCCGGTTAGTAAATTAATATACTAAAAAAAAGATGCAATCGAACTTTAGTTGTGTCTAACCAATTTTCTTAAATATCGATCAATAATAGCACGATTTCCATAGATAGCACTAAATTCAGCTATGCTAATTCATTTTTCGAAAAAATTTAACACATTAAAAATAGATGAAATCGAATAAGTAGTCGATACTGAACAAACTAATTTCAGGAATTGCGCTTATTCTGTTACATATTGTATATAATATATAAAGCTCGATATAATTATATACGCCTAGCTGTGCTGTGCCCTCACCTACGTATGCGTGGAAAAATAAAATAAGAAAGTGCCAATAATCAATGAAATTACGTATTGGACGTATTAAAATTATAACCCTGTATATTAACAACTAGCAGTGCCTTGCGGTTTCATCCGCGTAGTTCCCGTTCCCGTGAAAATACGGGAATAAAATATAGCCTTTGTTACTCCCTGGTAATGTATCTTTCCATTGGTAAAAGAACTTTTTAAATCGGTAACGTGGTTTAGGCCTGTTCCCGTGGGAAAATTATAGCACATGTTCCTCCCAGAAAAGTACGCTTTCCACTGGCAAAACATTTTTTTTAAATCGGTAAAACCGGTAGTATTGGAGCCTTTTCAATACAAAAAATCAAAAAATTCCTCAATCCAATATATTCCAGTTCCCGTGGGAATATCAAAAAATCCCTTCATAGCGGTTGCCTACGACATATAAGACGCCTACATAACATATTAGAAATTGCGGGTGCCCATCGGCGTTTCCTGCGCGGATACGGTTTATTCCCGTTCCCGTGGAAATTTCCAAAAATCTCTTCATAGTGGTTGGCTAAGATATACAAGACACCTATATTTCAAGTTTCTAGGTGTTATCGATTTCTTTTTTCACCTGTTTTTATATTTTCCCGTGGGAATGAGATATTTTTCTGGAATAAAGAGTACCCTAGATGTTGACCCGGGTACTCTGTTATATCCATACCAAATTTCATCAAAATCCGTCTAGTAGTTTTTGCGTGATGCGTGCACAACCAGACAGACAGACAGACAGATATAGACAGACGGACAGACAGACAGACTCAAATTTAAAAAGATGTTGTTTTGGTATCTATATCGATAATTATATAGACTAGATAAAATAGACTCGTTAAAATTTTCAAAAACATTTCATATACAGCCACGGCCCCGTTAGAGTTTTGTTTTATGTATAGATAACATTTTTACATATTTAGCTTACAATTAAGGGTACTCACCTTAATTTGTTTTTAACAAGAAAATAAAAATAATATGAAACCCTGCCAAAATCTTTATTATTTTACATTATAATCTGCCAAAACATATGAAATTGTATGTATATACTTATATTATACTATCACTAATATGAGTCAAAACCCGAAATACACAGCAAAATGAAAATTAAACAAAAAACATGACGGGAACGCGCGTACGTCAAGGGTCAAAAATACGAATACTATGATAACCATTTAAATAACACCCTATAATAATTATTGGATCACACAAAACGTAATCGCTTCCGACAACAACTACACACACCGGCACAATTAGCGGAACAGAAAAAAAAGGAGAAAAAAGAGGGAATTTAGAACAATGAATGTAATTTTTAAACAATATATTATTTAAAATGAAACAACAATTAAATTAACATGTTTTGACATTCATTTGTAACACCATACTTAAAATTTTATAAAAATAAAAATTAAATTAAACAAAATGCATTTTTCTTCGATTTTTAATTATAGAGAAACAGCAGAAAATTCAAGATTTTCCAAAGTTTAACAACAATTTCAATGACTGTTCAATATCGAGTGTTTCCTCCTCGTGCTCTGATGAGGGTTTCCATCCGTCTGGGCATGCTGCGGATGATGTTATCAATGGTTTCTTGGGGCAACCTCTGCCATTCTTCAAGTAATGCGTTTCGCAACTCGTTGAGATTATTGGGAGGGGGCATTCTTGACTTTACACTCCTCTTTAGCAAGTCCCAGACGTGTTCTATAGGGTTCATATCGGGGGACCGTGCTGGCCACTCCATCACCGTTATACCAACATGGTTTAGGTATGTCTGTACTGTGCGAGCACTGTGAGCCCGAGCATTATCCTGCATTAGAATGAAGTTGTTACCAATAAAGGAGGCAAATGGCACAACATGTTCTTCTAAAATCTCCCTGATATACCGATCAGCATTCAGATTCCCGCCATCGACCACTACTAACTCCGTACGAGCTCCTAAACATATTCCTCCCCAGACCATAATTGAACCGCCGCCATATGCAACTGTATTTTCAAAATTAGACTGGATATACCGTTCTCCTTTGCGTCTCCATACTCGCTGCCTTCCATCAATTTGATTTAACATAACTCTGCATTCATCAGTAAAAAGAACCTGTCCCCAGTCGTCGAAGTCCCAATCACGATGTTCACGACCAAAGTGTAGACGGTTTGTGCGATGATGTCTCTCAAGTTTTGGGGCTTTGGCGGGCACATACGAGCCTATACCCACTTCTTCGAATCTTCTACGAACTGTCCGCTCACTCATCCTTACTGCTCGTACCTCTTCCAGTAAATTTCGAGCCTGCACCGCCGTTAGTCTCGTGTTCCGTCGGACTTGAAGTTGGAGAAAACGGTCATCCCTCCTTGAAGTACACCTTTTCCGGCCTTGTCCTCTCCTTCTCACTAGAGCATTCGTCAATCTGTATCGTTGGATGCTACGATAAATCGTTGATAACGATCGACGAAGGCTTCTGGCAATCGATCTGTAGGTTTGACCATTTCTCCTCATTTGATCTGCCCTAATGATTTCTGATGGCGTTAAATCAGGCATAATTAGATGCTCGAAAATTATCAATATGCGAAAAAACTCAAAAGCCTCAAAAACTGCAATTCAAAGCTTTTCAAATGGAATTCACGAACCTTCTAAAAACGGACAAGCGGTGGAAAAAATGAATCAATGAAAATTAAAAAAAAAGAATGAAAAAAAGGGCAGTCGCTTAGTATTCCATTTTTAAATTAAAACCCAAATTTAAAAAAAGCTTGTTTAGCCGGCCAGTAACACGCAAAAATGCGTAAATACTCCCTTTTTTTTCTGTTCCGCTAATTGTGCCGGTGTGTGTATTCGCTTATGAAATATCTTATATGAGGATACATGCTGATTTGTCTCAAAAAAGTAACAAAATCATATACACCCTACTGAATTTTCTCATATAAAACATCGAAAATCAATTTTCTCCTAAAGTACGGCATGTAGAAGAATGGACGCTTTGTAGCCTTTTAGTTAAAAATTTGTTAAAATACTTAGCCTAAAGTGCGGTAGTGTAGAAGGCTTAGCCTAGTCAATACTGACAAAAACCTTGGGCCCTCAGTTCAGACGTTTTGAAAAAATACGAATTTCAATAACTTTTTAACAACTAACTTTTGTGTCGTTATTTCTTTTTAACAAATTTTCCGAGATATGGAACTCAAATATATTATAGTCGTATTAATATCTTTCCTTAGAAAAACTCATATTTTTTGCTGATTCTACAATATCAAAATTGCTGAATTGAGGGCCCAAGCTAAACCGCCATAAATCTGTATTGTCGCATTCTTAAGACTTGACAATTTCTTAATGTATTTAAGAAATTCCTAACTAAATACTCGAATAATAATTATTATCCCAGGGATAGTACTTTCTGAGATTCGACTATGCCGTTTTATGCAGGCGTCAGGATTGAGGGCCCAAGCTATTTGACCATAACTCTTTTGATTCACGTTTAAGAAATTTAAGAATCTTTGCTTTAGGTTTTACAAAATTTTAAGTAAATGCCCTGTAAGTATCATTTCGTTTTGCAATAATTTAAAAAGTGGGCCCTCAATCCAGATGCACACATAACTTAGTGGTAATACGATCGTAACTGCTTAAAATGAGAAATACGTAGCTACTCCGAAACGATGACAGAAATTTAGAATATGGTATTTAGGTGTCTTATTTGTCGTAGACAACCAATTCAAAGATATTTTTGGAAATTCCCACCGGAACGGGAATAAACTGAATCCACACGTGCAACGCCGCTGGGCACCCGCTAGTAATATAATAAAAATAAAACTTCCTGTACGAAAAAAATACGTCTGTGTAAGTATCGGGTAAGTGTTCGCTTTAACACGTACTGTAACAATCGTTCTTACATAGGTTCAATCCCATATGTTTAGGGTTCTATAAACTATAGGGCTCGTATGTCACAGCCATTTTATTGGGAGGCTATTTGGCACTCAATAGATGAAGTTTAGAATGTAGGTGTGTTCTGTAAACTACTAGAAGTACAATAGTGAAAAAAGTATAGCCTTCTAGTGCATAAATAAAATAAGAAATAGGTACCTACTATAATATAATAAACATATTTTTGAATGGAAAAAAAAGTTAAGATTGTGCATGTAATAACGGATTTTTTTCACTTGGCTGGGTTTATTTTGGTAGTGGTGAATTTTGTTTGTCGCAGATAGAAAGGTTATATTATGGGAAATATTTTTTATTCATGTTACTAGATTATGCATTTATGTCGTCACCCACATCGGACTAACCGCTGTCTTTTATGTATCATACGAATTTTCCCCACACTGCAGCGATATTTGACGCACGATATGGGCTTGGCCAGAAGGGCGCGATATAATATCGCGGCAGTGGAGTCGAGGCTTTAACAATCAGCTGTCGCTGTATAGGCTTTAAAATCATTCTTATTGAATAATTTTTTATCAGCATGATTCATCAGTGAAATTTCACAGGCAATGGTCTTCAATCTTAATGAAAAATCACACTTAAAAATTAATTATTAAAAGTGCAATGAAATTCACGATTTGCGATTTTATAAGCAGGTTAGGCAATGGAGAGTAAGTAGATATTGTATAAGCCCGTAAGACCTAACTCTCCTGACGCAGTTGGTTAAGGACGACGACAAATGAAATTCACAAACTGTCAGGTTTGTGAGGCCAGGAATAATTTCGTTCAAAGGTCAAACTGACAGTCGACATCCTGGGATATTGTTGTACCCTCGATTTCAATATCTGAATCATTCTGAACCGTCCCTGAATACATTACACTGACTGGCAAGTGTTAATATAAACTGAGGTCAGGCCGTGTCCGATCTTTCGTCAAATTCAAAAAACCTACTTTCTTTTTAATAAAACTTAATCACATGAATGGTGGCAGGCCACGTTGGGCTTAATTCTTATTTCTATATGGTAAGTTTATATTAATAAAAAACGGCTAAGTAGGAGTCGGACTGTCATAAAAAGGGTTCTGTACCACAGATAAATAAAAAAACACGCTTCTTTAATTTTACTTTTGATTCTATTATTATTATTTGTTGTTTAAGCGGCTATAGATGTAATTTATACTATCTACCTATGACATACAGCCTGATTGACAAAAACACTGATAGGGTTGACACACTTTGGGTAGGTAAGGATCCCTAAAAAGTAGGACATTACCAGTACAATGTAATTGTAGAAGTAAATCCAGCATAATATATCTCATTGCAAAGTGAATTAGGTATTTACGTACCCCATTATTAACCCGAAGTAAAATTATACGTGGCCAGTACAGTATATATCAAAATTCACCGATAAAGCATTGTTGAAACTACTGAGTACAGAATATTGACAATATTCGTATATTGAATATTCATGGACGTAGAGCATCTGTCCCAGACCCATATTTGATCTATGGCATCTTGATTTGAATAATATGATACTTCGAAACTGAAAGGGCGTAAATGATATTAGCCTTACTTGTTTAGCTCTCTGTATTAAAATTTGTTTCTGATACTGTTTTATTGTAAGTAGGTAGTTCTCTTTAATGATTATTGTGTAAAATTAAGTGATAAATCATTAGATAAAATAAATAAATATAATAAATAAATAAATATAAATATAATCTCACGCCTTATTTATCCCCGAGGGGGTAGGCAGAGGTATTCCATTACTGGATATACCCACATTTCACGAGATATATTGGACCCCTAAGCGTGATAGGTGGTGAGCCCATCGCCGGACCGGATCTGTTTACACATGTGTCAGAATTAATTCTGAGACCTGCGGGTTTCCTCACGATGTTTTCCTTCACCGTCGAGCTAGTGATAAATATGTACGTAAGTTTTTGAAAAACTCATTGGCACATGCTAGGATTCGAACCCGAGCCTCACTGATTTTCGGCCGGCTCTAACCGTCCGGGCTATCACTGCTATATAAAAAAATCATAAACTTTAAAGACGAGTTTCAAATAAACCTATCCTATTACTTTAAACGAGCAATTCTTATATGTATTTATATTTTGGCTATCTCAAAAACGAGTGTAATGATTTTAATGAAATTTGGTATAAAAATACAGTTTAACATTTTGTGTTCAACTGCATAGTAAGTACCTATTATTTCCTGTCAAAATGCAATTTTACACAATAAAAAATATTTTTTAAATACTACAGCCACTCACCGGCAGATAGGTACTCTAACATAATGTGTGGTGAATTTACACAAATAAACAGATATAGGTATATTGAAAATTCAGGTCTTGTGGTAAAAGGATTTTTATTTTATAGACACAAAAAAGGAGTGTAATAATTTAATGTATTTTCGTAAAATAGTTTTTTTTTTCTATGTTTCTTTGTAGAGAAATCTTCGTCGATTATTTAGCAATCCAACTTTGATGACAATCGTTGTACAAATAAAGAAGTACATACCTTCATATTGCAAAAAAAAGTTGTGTAATAATGAAAATTAATTAAGTTAATTTTCAGCTCGATTTAATTAAAACCGATGATGGGCTATTCATAAATAAAAATACTGGGCCCATAAAAGAGTAATTAGGAAAGTTTGAGGACGCAACGATATTATAATCCAACATAAAACATCGAGGTTCCAGTCACGAAGTAAAAGTTTCTCCGATCAATATAAAGTATTATATACCTCAGCTACTCTATATAATGCCGCTGTTATTAATTTCCTTCACTTTGCTACCGAAAGGGTTTCAATTAATTTTATGCAAAATTAAGCCATTCCTTTTAGAGAAATACCCTCGGTTTCATTACTCTTTAGAAGAAGAAAATACAAATACCTTAGCCCTCAATTGGTTCTGAGACAGCGGGTGTAACATAACCTCGTTTAGAAAAATATCACACTGATAAAAAGTGGGTGCTTTTTAGAATTGAACATTTTTTATATTTAATTTTATACATTATGTGTAAAGTACAAAAGCAGTGATAGCCCGGACGGTTAAAGAGCCGGCCGAAAATCAGTGAGGCTCGGGTTCAAATCCTGGCATGTACCAATGAGTTTTTCAAAAACTTACGTACATATTTATCACTAGCTCGACGGTGAAGGAAAACATCGTGAGGAAACCCACAGGTCTCAGAATTAATTCTGAGACATGTGTAAACAGACCCGGTCCGGCGATGGGCTCACCACCTATCACGCTTAGGGGTCCAATGTATCTCGTGAAATGTGGGTATATCCAGTAATGGAATACCTCTGCCTACCCCCTCGGGGATAAAAGGCGTGAGATTATATTATATATATTATTTATTATTATATGTAACAGAATAAGCGCAATTTCTTAAATTAGTTTGTTCAGTATTGACTACTTTATTGATTTCTGATTCTGATTAGGGCTACCTATGGAAACCGTATACTTTTATTGTTCTTTATTTAAGAAAGTCGGAATGCAATATATATTTTTTATAATAATACTAATCGGGGTGTATGAGGATTTGCGCTTATTCTGTGACGCGTTGTATAAATTGTGGAACACAATTCACGCACGGTTTTAGGCCTAAATTAAGCAGAGCCTGTACTATGGGTACCTACTAAATAACTGATAGACATTGATAGACATACTTAAATAAAATATACTAACCACCCAGACACGAAGCCAACAGACACGTTCATGCATAAAAATTTTGGCCTCCAGCAGGAATCCAACCAGCGACCTCTGGCTCTGAACGCAGGATCACTACCAAGTGAGCCAACAAGCACGTCGCGTCAATATCTAAGCAATCCTTTTTGAGAGAAGCTGGAGTCTTTAAGGTTCACACGCACATATCAACTTGGAAACGGATTGTCATTGTATTAGCTAACTAGCGGGTGCCCAGCGGCGTTGCCCGCGTGGATCCAGTTTATTCCCGTTCCCGTGGGAATTTCTGTAAATCAGCTCAGCAGCATTTCTTCATACCGGTTTCTTACGACATATAATACACCTAAATACTGTACTGATCCTACCTAGTTTGTTTTGATTATAAAACGTTAATGTACTAACTATTCAATGTCCTAAATAGAGATTTAACTATAGCTACCTAAATTAGATGGAGATAACGTATATCAGTAACGACGCACGCTATAATGGAACTTCCGAGGCTGTAAGAAAACTGATTAGTAATTTAATTACACGAGAACATTAATAATAACCTTTGTAAGTAGAGCTGAAAAGAAATTGTTATTAGACACAGAATTAAGAACTGAAAAAGAGTTATGATTAGTACACAAAAACACTATCGCAGAAGCACACAAATATAACAGTTAGCAAAGCATATAACACATGTAAATTAGTAGTTAGAATTAGTCTTTACTTTCAATTATAGTTCCATAATCCATTCTCCTATGATAGTTAACTCGTTCTTAAAATTATTGTTACTGATACACGCTCTCTACTTCAATATAGATTCTAATATAAGATCCTACCTACTTCATTTTCAATACAGAATTTGGCCAAATGATCATCTAGTGGTAGTCTACGCTATGCTCATAATAACTCAGCTACTTTAGAATTAGTCGCGCTTAATCAAGATGTACAACCAGTCAAATGAATAGATTTAAAGGTAGAAAATAATTACGAATTTAAAATTAATTAGAGATCACATTTAAATAGAAAATAGGGTTCAGAATAACTGAAAAGATGAAGTCTTTAATTATAAGTTTATTACTGTGCTTCTACTGTTCCCTAACTAGAGAAATAAAATTCCTATTACGATTTAGCCCGGGCTAAGACACTATGTATTAGTCCATGGAGGTTTCCACCGTTCTCTATAAAAGCCCCAGAACACAAGGTATTAATTTCACCCTGGGTATCTTTTATCCCATCGCCTCTCTTTCGGATTTCTTATCGAAGAAATCTTCCAGATACCAACCTATTTATCCATGGCTGAGACTCTACATTTACTTCAACAACAGCTTTTATGTATCAGCTGGGAATTTGCAAATCAATCGCGTGTCTGAGATTTATAAATAAGATGATACTACCTTACTCAAAATGATTTCTAATGTAAGTGAGACTTCCATTTCCAGATTTCGATTCCCTTTACTTATTGTTTACTAGCTGATACCCGCGACTTCGTCTGCGTGGAATTTGTTATTCCTTTGCGTTAAGAAAATATATCAAGAATGATCTACACTATCTATTAATGTACACTAATATTAAGTATAAAGGAGATAGATTTGTATTTTTGTATGTTAATAACGAATAAACTCAAACACTACTGGAACGATTTCAAAAATTCTTTTACCATTAGAATGCTAAATTACCCCTGAGTAACATAAGCTACATTTATGACGAAAAAGAATTAGGGATCCTTACTAAAACTTTACTGTACATGCCAGGATTGAAACCCGAGCCTCACGAATGAGAAGCGGGCTCTTTAGCCACTGGGCTATAATTGCTATTTACATTTTTTTTATTAAAAACACCCTATATACAACGCGTCACAGAATAAGCGCAATTCCTCATAAAACCCAATTAGTATACCTACTAATACACACACCGGCACAATTAGCGGAACAGAAAAAAAAAGGAGAAAAAAGAGGGAATTTAGAACAATGAATGTAATTTTTAAACAATATATTATTTAAAATGAAACAACAATTAAATTAACATGTTTTGACATTCATTTGTAACACCATACTTAAAATTTTATAAAAATAAAAATTAAATTAAACAAAATGCATTTTTCTTCGATTTTTAATTATAGAGAAACAGCAGAAAATTCAAGATTTTCCAAAGTTTAACAACAATTTCAATGACTGTTCAATATCGAGTGTTTCCTCCTCGTGCTCTGATGAGGGTTTCCATCCGTCTGGGCATGCTGCGGATTTCTTGGGGCAACCTCTGCCATTCTTCAAGTAATGCGTTTCGCAACTCGTTGAGATTATTGGGAGGGGGCATTCTTGACTTTACACTCCTCTTTAGCAAGTCCCAGACGTGTTCTATAGGGTTCATATCGGGGGACCGTGCTGGCCACTCCATCACCGTTATACCAACATGGTTTAGGTATGTCTGTACTGTGCGAGCACTGTGAGCCCGAGCATTATCCTGCATTAGAATGAAGTTGTTACCAATAAAGGGGGCAAATGGCACAACATGTTCTTCTAAAATCTCCCTGATATACCGATCAGCATTCAGATTCCCGCCATCGACCACTACTAACTCCGTACGAGCTCCTAAACATATTCCTCCCCAGACCATAATTGAACCGCCGCCATATGCAACTGTATTTTCAAAATTAGACTGGATATACCGTTCTCCTTTGCGTCTCCATACTCGCTGCCTTCCATCAATTTGATTTAACATAACTCTGCATTCATCAGTAAAAAGAACCTGTCCCCAGTCGTCGAAGTCCCAATCACGATGTTCACGACCAAAGTGTAGACGGTTTGTGCGATGATGTCTCTCAAGTTTTGGGGCTTTGGCGGGCACATACGAGCCTATACCCACTTCTTCGAATCTTCTACGAACTGTCCGCTCACTCATCCTTACTGCTCGTACCTCTTCCAGTAAATTTCGAGCCTGCACCGCCGTTAGTCTCGTGTTCCGTCGGACTTGAAGTTGGAGAAAACGGTCATCCCTCCTTGAAGTACACCTTTTCCGGCCTTGTCCTCTCCTTCTCACTAGAGCATTCGTCAATCTGTATCGTTGGATGCTACGATAAATCGTTGATAACGATCGACGAAGGCTTCTGGCAATCGATCTGTAGGTTTGACCATTTCTCCTCATTTGATCTGCCCTAATGATTTCTGATGGCGTTAAATCAGGCATAATTAGATGCTCGTAAATTATCAATATGCGAAAAAACTCAAAAGCCTCAAAAACTGCAATTCAAAGCTTTTCAAATGGAATTCACGAACCTTCTAAAAACGGACAAGCGGTGGAAAAAATGAATCAATGAAAATTAAAACAAAAGAATGAAAAAAAGGGCAGTCGCTTAGTATTCCATTTTTAAATTAAAACCCAAATTTAAAAAAAGCTTGTTTAGCCGGCCAGTAACACGCAAAAATGCGTAAATACTCCCTTTTTTTTCTGTTCCGCTAATTGTGCCGGTGTGTGTATAAAAAATGGTGATGCATTCGTACTCAAATATCTTAAATAAAGAGCGATAACATTACGGTATCCATAGGTAGCCCTAAATTCAGTTATGCTAATTCATTTTTCGGAAACACTATACACATATTAAAAATAGCTGAAATCAATTAAGTATTCGATACTGAACAAACGAATTTCAGGAATTGCGATTATTCTGTTAGGTATTGTAAAGCCTAGGACACGCTCTGGTTCATGATTTTTGAATTAGTTCTTGATACCAAAGGCTATGCATTTGCTCATAATAACAACTAAATTTCCTCAAGGAACCCATAGTGAATTCTCAAAAAAAGAAGTGGAGTTTGTATGGAGACTTTTGAAGAATATTTGTGCCAAGTTTCAAGTTGATACACGCCAAAAACCACACTTCTCCATACCAACTTCATACCAACCCCTACATTGATTTTCGAAAAATCCAAAAACACGTTTCTCGTCATTTATTTTTAAGAGTATTTGTGCCAACTTTAAATGCCAAACATGAAATATTTTTTGAAAATTTTAGCGGTAGTGTAGTTATCGATTAGATATCAAATCACATTTTTTTAAATTTTTTGTCTATCTGTCAGTCTGTGCACGCATCACGCAAAAACTATTGGACGAATTTTAACGAAATTTGGTATGGATATAACCGAGTACCTGGATCAACATCTAGAGTACTTTTTATTCCAGAAAAATATCTCATTCCTATGGGAAAATATAAAAGCTGGTTAAAAAGAGAAATACCTACGTACTTTTCCGAAACGATCAATATGGTATGTAGATATCCTAAACGTCATAGAAAAATGCTATGAAGGGGTTTTTGAAATTTTCACGGTAACGGGAATAAACTCTCAAATAGGCCCCCGCTATCACTACGTAGTATAAAACAAAGTCGCTTTCCGCTGTCTGTCCCTATTTATGCTTAGATTTTAAAAATTACGCGACGGATATTGATGCGGTTTTTTTAATAGATAGAGTGATTTAAGAGAAAGGTTTGAGTATCAGCATTGCACCCGTGGCAAGTCGCTAGTCCTACTAATTTATTTTAGCAATGGAAAGCTTACTTTTCTGGGAGTAACATGGGCTATAATTTTTCCATGGAAACGGGACTGACACGGGTAAAACCGGGGGACGTTGCTAGTAATAAAATGACACGCCTAATTCCTATTAAGGTAGACAGAGATAATAGACTGCCACTTGCTCGATCGCCACCTGGCAGATCTCTCGTGCTTCTTCCACATCTATCAAAAGACATCATGCTCGTCGGTTTAGGGTACTCTTTATCTGGCTTTTCTTCAACACATCGGCGATCTGATCGATGTAGGTACGCTTAGGTCGTCCTCTACCGACACGCCCATTCACAACACCCTTATATACGTTACACCGTGCTGGGTCCGGGCCGGCCCCGTACGGGGCACGGTCAAAAATCTATAGTATACTTTTGGTATGAAGTCATTCATGCTTGACACGGCGTTGAAATCTCGGGAGGTATTGTTTACGGGGCCCGGCCCGGACCCGGCACGGTGTAACGTGAATCAGCCTTTAGATAACTTTCATTCATCCGCTCAATGTGACCAAACCACCTCAGCATTCCTTTTTCAATAATAGTCACTATAATATCATCTTTCAAACCGTTTCTTTACTTTCAAAATAAACTAAATATAGGAAACGGGCATAAAAAGAGCATTGAACCTCTCTTGAAAACATCGTGATTATCTTCTCTCTGCTTCTCTAGATATTTCTGCTAAATCTTATTTATCCAAATCACAAAAGGAGTAGGGAATACAAACCCATGACACGTGATGACGTTATATACTAAACCATAGCCACTATGATGACATTGACATGTTTACTTAGCAACGCCGTTAATATAATAGCAATTTATTCATTTTTATATTGAAAATACTCGATAATCCGAATTTTCCGCCTATAAGTTGTCGACTCAGATCAACTTTTTTTTTACGTTCTTAAATTTGATGTGCGTTTCGTTCGAGTCTACCGTAGACACCGTTTTTGCAGCGTACGCCAGAATAGCTCGCGATGGCAGACTTTTTCCGACTAACTTGATAATTATTGTAATATTTTGAAAAACTCACACACTATCTTTAAAAAATATAGCCTATGTGTTATTCTGATGTATAAGCTATATAACTGTAAAGTTTCATCAAAATCCGTTCAGTAGTTTTTGCGTGAAAGAGGAACAAACATCCATCCAGACATCCAGACATCCATACATCCATCCAAACAAACTTTCGCATTTATAATATTAGTAGGATGTAAATCGATTTGTGATTGTAATTTCAATCCAAATTAATAGATAGTTTCCTGTACTAAAATTCAGTGTTCTACAAAAGTTATTGATTATTCAAAAACCCTCAACATCGATTTGTCATAACTTTGAGGCTAAAATTTGATTATAAAATAAATATTTTATATAAGCGGAGTTTTCTTATGTTGACACTCATATAAATAATGTATAAATTTGAACCCAATTTTCATTTCATGTCATCCCTATCATAAAAAGGAAAACCTAGTCTGACCTCGCAAATCCTCACGAACAAAACACTGTAATCCTGTATAGCCGGATGGCTTTTACGCACTTCACTTCACTCTCACTAGTTTTACCCGATTTCGCGTTTGATTATTTAAAGTTTTAGACCGAATTACAATTTTATTATTAATGCCAAAGGCTCACTTCACTATTCTCAAAAATACTAAAATAACTCTGTAATAAATCAGAGCTTCGGCCCCACTGGAGACAAACGGGATTCTCCTCGAATGTGGTAGGCGCGCGAATCCGAAATCAACTAATGCCCGGTTCCTATATTCGAGAAACCAACCGTTTTGCTTACGGACGGTAGAATTATCAACGAGGCGTAACTCAAAAGTGTTCCTATAAAAAACTATTCGTAAGCGAACTTACTGACAGCTTGGTACATACGGATGAGAGGGCTACAACTTATGGATAGTAAGGGTAATGTATGGAGATGACAGGATAGAGTGTTCCTATAAATTTTTTGACACGTCAACTAGCTGTCAAAGTTACTAGGCGTTTGATATTTAGTTACTGCCCGAATTCGATCAGTTGTGAACCACAATTTTGGTAGTTTCACTACATAAGATGTGAAAAATAACAATGTCGCATTCAGATAGTGAAATGAGTGACCTACAAATGTTGTCCGACTGGGAGAGTTCAATGAAGAACTTGTTAATCGCCGAAATTACCAAACATTTCAATACCTTGTATTTTTACGAATTTCAACTCAGATTTCGGTTGGATAAACCTTCTGTTCAACGGTTACTAGTTGAAATATACCCTTATTTAACAGTGAAGGGAGCCAGGTATGTAATAGGTATTATTTGAAACCTCAAAACGTTTAAAAAGTAACGCAACAAATATGTATTGTTGATATGTATACTTTACAATAATAACCTACATTTTTTCCTATGGTATGCGTCCTTTACACCAATTGCTATTGGCATTACGATTTTATGCTCTGGGAACTATGCTATTATCAGTGGCTGACTTTGTTGGGGTATCCAAATCATCTGCTTTTGGTATAGTGCGAGATGTGTGTGGAGAGTAATTCAGAAACCAGAAAGGCTACTTTTTCTTGAATGTGCAGACAGTATGCAATGCAAATTTGTTGCTAATGAATGTAGTAGCCCGTTGGCCTGGGTCCGCTCATGATGCTACAATATTTAATATATATTTTATATGCTCCAGTAGTGTAGCAAATAATGCAAGATGCCAATTATACAGAAATATCAAGACTGACATCAGATTTATAGTAATGAGTTATCACTTTTTTTCAGCCTGGTTTAGCAGCCTGTCTTGTTCGGGGTCCTCATTGAAATGAAAATTAAACATTTGCACTGTATCAAAATTATCAATTTTGTATCCAACATTTGGACCAGTTGCTATTTAGATATTAGTGTTATATTTAGCTGAAGAAACTTTCAAATATGCACTAGGTATATACGATGTGTCATCGTTGTAGGTAATTCTTAAATGTGATTGTGTTACAGGTTACAGAGTATTGCATTAATAAACAATTTTGTTCCAAATTACCAATTATTTATTTTGCAATATAGGTACCGGTGTAATACAAAGAGATTTAAATAGCCCTATTATATTTAAATCTCTTTGGTGTAATACCTACCTACCTATCCATTATTTATTATTTTGTTGTAAGCCTCTCAAGCCCCGTTAATATTATAACATATTTAGTATCTACTTTTTAGTCAGGTATGTACGAGGAAGTAGGGAATTTTGATTATAATGTTCGTTTTATATCGAAACAAAATACCAAAAAAACATAACTTGTAAAAAAAAACAAGTCTTGCAACTCAGTTCTTTTACCGTAAAAAGTTGTAAGATCCATGTAATACCAAGTCGGTTAATTTATTCAGTCCCTACTTAAAAGACCTTCTGTCTTAAGTTTATACGTAATTAGATAACCTAACAACATTAACACTTTAAGTAGTGACCATATCAATATTAAAAATCTTTTGTGATTTAAGTAAATTATTGTTGGGACACAATGTCCCAACAATTGTTTTCTATGACATCTCATTTCTTTTTGTAGATAGTCCTACTTATTTCCTTTCCGGTATCTTCGACTTCATAAATAACTTTGTAATCCTATTCATTTATATATTTTGATAACAGTTATTTATGCACTTGGTATATCTAGAAACCTGGACCGAAATTGCAAAATATTTGAGTTTTTCCTTTATTTTTACACCAAACACTAATTGTATTCTAAATTTGAAGCTTCTACGTCTGCTAGAAGTGCCTTAGAGTTTTGATGATCGATCAGTCAGTCAGTGAAAAAATTAGAAAACTTTGACTAGTTATAACTCTTAATAAACTATTGATTCAAATTAGATGAAATATACTGTGTTTATACAATGCCTGCTTGGATACTGAAAATTTAGGCTTAAAATAGTTTTACTAGCCACCCGCCCCGACTTTG
The DNA here is from genome assembly GCA_963855545.1 of Ethmia dodecea. NCBI lineage: Eukaryota > Metazoa > Arthropoda > Insecta > Lepidoptera > Depressariidae > Ethmia > Ethmia dodecea. The sequence continues at coordinate 11,231,897 of OY979446.1, read as the reverse complement.
CACGGGTGCAATGCTTATACTAAAACCTTCCTCATGAATCACTCTATCTATTTAAAAAACTTTTTGAAAGACTTTGTTTTATACTATGTAGTGATCCACAACGAAGTTATAGGGGGTCGAAAATGGCTTGCTTCGAGAAAAGGATGGTACGGCCGTGCCGCTTTTTTGCTTGACTTGGCAAGGGGTACTGCCGTGCCCCCAGATTCAAGCAACTGTTGACGCAAATATGACAAGCAAAGAGATTGGAATAAAATTATTATCTTTAGGAGATAGAAACTTTTTCTATAAACGTCTTTGATAACAAGATAGCTCAGCGGCGTGTGGACATTTCAGTTGCGTTTCGTTCATTACAGTATAATTTGTGTTTCAACGATTTATAATTACTTTTTCAGCAAATCAGATCAAATAGTGCAAGAAAAGGACGTTTTACAAATAAAACTACCGTAAATACGCATATATAAACGCGCATACATGGTACGCAAATAAATGAATTATGAATTATGAAATTACGTAAAATAAAAATATTTTGCTTAATTTTTTATTAGAACTTAATTTTTCTGTTTTTGCTAAAACGAAACGCAGCGGAGGGCTTCGGTAAGCTGGTTACCTACAACCGTTCGTCGCAGGTAGATGACGTGAAAACATATAGGAACGTCTCTATCCGTTCGTTACTCGTAGTTGACAAACGGTCCGTTGCTGAAGTACAACCACGATTCGTTGAATATAGGAACCGGGCATAACTCGATTCCCTCCGTGTTACCCCTTTTAAAAACTTTCTTTCTGACTCCGCGAGCCATCCCCGCTTACCGGTTTTCAAAACTTCCCGCCCAATCTTTGCCTCTCATTGGTTTTTTTTCTCCGCGTCAACCATACTAACTCCTCCCCTCTGATCTTCTATCTCTTTTACTCGTTTGCTAATCATATCTTCCTTCGTATCTCGTATTCAAAGCCTTCCGTGCTTTCGAGAGCTTCGGCGCCTTCCGTGACTATTCTTTTGTATTGAATATTCCCTTCTCTGTTACTCCTTCATTAATCATATCTTCCTTCGTAATTCTTATTCAAAGCCTTCCGTGCTTTCGAGAGCTTCGGTGCCTTCAGTGACTAATCTTTTGTGTCGAATATTCCCTTCTCTTTTATTTGTTCATTAATCATATCTTCCTTCGTAATTCGTATTCAAAGCCTTCCGTGCTTTCGAGAGCTTCGGTGCCTTCAGTGACTAATCTTTTCTGATTGGCTGCGAGTTTTCATGACTGGGTGATTACCAAATGAAATTTATTTGGTCATTTTAGAATTAATTCTTTATTTTTATTTTATATTTGCGAACATACCGACCAGCGGCTCGGTACAATTCCATATTTAAAGTTTCTAGGTGTCATCAGCGATGAGCACACCACTTATCACGTTTAGGGGTCCAAATAATATCTCGTGAAAAGTGGGTATATTCAGAAATAGGTATTCTATTTCTGTAGGCAGAGCGTATTGCTCTGCCTACAACTTCGGGGATATGAAGCGTGAGTTTTTATTTTTAGGTGTAATCGTTTCGGAATAGTACGTATTTCTCTTTTTAACCAGTTTTTATATTTTCCAGTGTTAATGAGCTATTTTCCTTGAATAAATAGTACTTACGCAAGATGTTAATCCGGGGACTCAGTTATCACAGTACCAAATTTCATCAAAATCCGTCCACTAGTTTTTGCGTGATGCGTGCACAACCAGACAGACGGACAGACACAAAAATGGATTTGGGTTATATTCCACTTTGTCGCTCAGATAACTATAGTGGAACGGGCCACGGAGGTTTACTTAAAACATTACTTGGAATTTGGTACTAATAGGACGTACAACGGGGTTTTTCCTTCTATAAAACTTTCATCCCAACCAATAAAATTTAACATTGGAGGGACTAACAGAATGTGTGAAGTATGGCTGACCTTTGTAAGTGGATTCCTTCTGTTTTCATGACATTAGTATTTTTCTGTATATGTATTATTCAAGTTTTGTAATTTCAGTTTCAAGTTGGTCTTCTGAAAATATTTTTTCTCAACTATTTCATTTTGTAACTGTTAATTCTTTTATCCTTTTGTATTTGTGTCATTTAAATATCAAAAACGTCACCAAGACATAAACAATGAAAAAGAAAATAGCAGAAAAGAGTATGGATATGGCAATTAGCATACCCAATTTATTAATTTCGAAATGATTCCGTTATTCCCGTTCCCGTAGGAATTACCAAAAAATCCCTTCAAAGTGGTTGCCTACGACATATAAGACACCTGCATACTATATTTCAAGTTTCTATGTGTTATCGTTTTGGAGTAGTACGTTTTTCTCTTTTTAACCAGTTTTTATATTTTCCCGTGGGAATGAGATATTTTCCTGGAATAAAAAGTACCCTAGATGTTGACCCGGGTCCTCAGTTATCTCCATACCACGACCCCGTTAGAGTTTTGTTATAAAAAATCGTATAAATATTTATTTTATTCTGTTAGTATTTGTATTTTATAGCTGCAATAGAAATAGGTAACTATATCATCTGTGAAAAATTCAACTGTCTAACTAACTCGGTTCATGAGGCCTGGTGGCAGACGGACAGACAGACGGACGGACAGCGGAGTTTTAGTAATAGGGTATTTTACCCTTTGGGTACAGAACCCTAAAAATGACATTTATATCAATAATCATTCAAACTGTCTTGTGAATATTATTGGGTTTTTGTACATTTCGTGAAAGTAGTAACATTTATTACGTACGTTATATGGTAAAAATTGAGGACCTTTGCCATTCGGGTCGATAAAGGCCATTTTTATGGCCACCGAAAGTGCTTTCTGACCCTCATTTTGTTTTTCAATCGAACAAACTGCCCCCAACGGTTGATGGCACCTGAGCCTATAGCAATCGGGCTAGAATATGATCTTCTTTTGTAAAGTGCAAATAGATATTTTAATCCATTTTACTGACCCAGTTTAAGAAAACATTGGGTTCGATTCAAATAGATTAAATTATAATAGGACATAGAGGGGGCATTGGAAATATTTTCATATAAAAGATTGAAGCTCAAGCGTCATGTCAGTTAGTATGAACGCGAGCTGCCATTCAGTCGAAATCGAAGGTACTAGATTTATTCCACTTGTAATAACTTTTGGCATCAAATTTTCCTCGCTTTGTCCCGTTCGATTCTGCTTTACAGCGGCTAGCTTATTTTAGTTTAGTCCTGTCTTTGTCCTACCTCAAAAAAAAACAATAGGTATAGAAGTTAACCTACCGAATTTAGTCTTGTCAGAGGCTGTATTATAGTCGTGATTTATTTACAACATGTATACAGAATAAGCGCATTTCCTGAAATTAGTTTGTTCAGTATCGACAACTTATTCGATTTCAGCTATTTTTAATACGTATTAAATTTTTCCCAATAATGAATTAGCGTAGTTGAATTAAGTGCTTTCTTTGGAAATCCTGCTAATATTAATCGATATTTAAGAAAATTGGTTAGACACAACTTAAGTTCGATTGCATCATATTTTTTTTTCTATTTATACTAATTGGGAATTGCGCTTATTTTGTTACGCTTTGTATAAATAAAAATACGAATAAAAAAAAAAAAAGAGAGCAGTGATAGCCCTTACGGTTAAAGAGCCGGCCGAAAATCAGTGAGGCTTGGGTTCGAATCCTGGCATGTACCAATGAGTTTTTCAAAAACTTACCCTACATATTTATCACTAGCTCGACGGTGAAGGAAATCTCGATAACTCTGTCGTTTGACTATTGTAACACTCGTTTATGTATACACACACCTAATAATAGACCTAAAGTTGAATGTGCTAGATTGACAATTAAGATACTATGGTAGTATTTAGACGAATTAAACGTTTTCTCATGATCTCCTCGTAAGACATTAATGGAATGCCTATTTTGTATCCTCATCAACAATTTACCCAAATTAAGATGTATACCGGATGTTTATGTTGGCTTAATTATGGCGTACTTACATAAAACGAACCATCAGGTACATGCAGCTATCGTAAGGCGTTAGTGACCACAGAATAAGAACTACTTGGAACGACACTTTTCATACTCAACAAAAAAAATTAAAAATATGTTAAACCTCAACTTCTACTTTTAATTCAATTTCGGCTCTGAATTCAGTTCATGTAGAAAGTTCGATTTAAAGCTATGTTAGCCTAATAGTGTGTAGAGGTTCGATCCAGCTTATTGAGTCAGATTGGAGGTTGCTTTTATCATCTTATACTGATATGTTTATTGTAGACACTACAATATAGAGTATCTACATTGTAGACTCTACAATGTAGAGTATCTACTAAGTTCTGCCTAGTTTGGAGCTGTGTGTAAAAGATCCAACAATATTTATTTATTTAATTGGGTACGTAATAAAAAAAACAGTACAAACACTTGTCGCAGAACCAATTCTGAGGTTCGTCACGAGTTTTTCCTAGTGGTCCTTCACGGTTGCGCAACTTCTATATGTGTAGATACGTAGTTTTTGGAAAACTATATTTTGTTACATCTAAATTGTTACGAGTACCCCGGATTGTAACCCAGGCCTCATTCATCAAAAGCGGACTTCCAACTATACACACTTTCAACTATTACAGATTTTGAAAAAGTTTTTTCTTATGTTACATATTTTTATTTATTTAAAATTTTCGGAAATTCAAAGAAATGGTTATGTTATATTCTGAATTTTTAAATAAATATTTACTTATCTATCTCATAAAAATAAATTCCATTTATAAACAGATACTTATGTATTTATTAAGTATATCCGTATTGAATTCCAGAAATAATTATATTTTATTACCAACGTCAACTACGCTCTAGCCACATCCAGTAGTGCTTTATCTGGGATAGTTCCAGTTTGATTGATGATGTGTCGTATCAGGACGAGTGATGTCGGATCATCGTGTCCGTGATTGATTACGGCGTCGGCGCAGCTTCTCGGCGTTTGGCCCACTGTGCGCTGAGTAATACTGGGTATTAGCCAGTATCCGCAAAATGTCTATCGCTGGTATTACATTTTTTATTTTAACTGTATCTTTAGAATTCCACGGATAGTAGAGATGGGATATTTCATGAGCCGCATGTAAAAAATAATTTTTCATATCTTTTTCAAATTTCGGCCAGCTGCGCTAAACGAAGTTGCTGCTTTCCGCCTTCGTCGATAAGAAAAAAGTATACACACCTCGGGAAGTAAATAAGAAAGCCTCAGATCACATGTTTGTAGACCTTGGCTTCGCCTCGGTCGACAATTGCATGCGATCTGGGACATTTCTTATTTTACTTCCCTAGGTGTGTAATATACTATTACCGGGCCTGCCACTGATGAAATCGCAAATAGTGCAAATTTCATTGCACTTTTCATATTTCATTTCCAGTAGGTACATTGCAAGTGTGATTTTTCATCGTAGTTCAAAATCGTTGCCAGTGAAATTTGACATCTGAAATAATTTCTTTATCACTTCACTACATTGTATAAAACAAAGTCGCTTTCTCTGTCCCTATATCCCTATGTCCCTGTGTATGCTTAAAACTTTAAAACTACACAACGGATTTTGATGCGGTTTTTTTTTCAATAGATAGAGTGATTCAAGAGAAAGGTTTTAGTATTAGCATTGCACCCGTGCGAAGCCGGGGCGGGTCGTTAGTATAATATAAGAAAACTCTAACGATATCGTGTCTGTACATGAAATATTTATTGAAAATTTTAGTTATTGATTTAGATATCAAAACACCAAATTTTTTAATTTTTGTCCGACTGGTTGTGCATGCATCACGCAAAAATGACTGGACGGATTTTGATGAAATTTGGAGTGGAAATAATTAAGTAAGTAAATCTTTAAAGTGTACACTTCAGCATAGTAGGGATTAAATATGTAAATAAGTAAGTAAATAGGTACCTAACATTTTTTTATTACACATAAATATTTTAAAAAAGTACCTACAATAGGCGGCCGGTACCTATGTACACTTTTAGATAACATAATTATGTTGTTCTAAGAAAGCATTACTTTCATTAATATTTGACGTAGACGAATATTTACCACTAAAGAGTAATAAAATAAAATTAATTCTCGCCGTGGTTGCGTAAACCCACGTCATAAGATTTCAAAATGAAATAATAATTCTGATAAACGTCTTGCCTTGAGTTTAGACAGATTAAAATTCACGTTTAATAGTAGAACGTAAAAACAGAAGTGTAAAATAAGCAAATGTTTTTCTAAATGCAACTTTTTCTTTAATAAAATGTTAAAATTTATATTTCTCATTTAAGGATCCATCATCGCGCTAGGAGACAGCTAGCTGTAGGTAATAATAATTATGAGTAAGATTATATTGTGTAAAACGACTCCAAGTTCATTATTATACAGAAAGGTAGACTTAATTTACATAGTATAAAAAAAAAGTTGTCAATTAAAATGAAACTGTAACTTTAATTTAAATCAATAAATTCAAATTTGAACATTGTGATTTTCCTTTCATTTTTAGATATTGTTTGCTCGTTAAACTATTATTCCACCGGATATGACCTAGGGCAAGCTCAATAGTGCTCATAGTATAAGATGACCAATTCATGCGAATACTAAGCTTTTCGGATATTCAAAGTTTTATTCAACCTTACAACAAATTTGAACTTATTCCCAAATATTACTTATCTTACACGCGGGATTGATGTTGTTTGTGGCGCTCTATTCTAACATTTTCCGTTTGTACTATGACAAATGAGTGGTTTTCAACGGTTGGCAACGCATCGGTGACTCTCCAGGCTTCTGATGTTGGAAATGCAGTACCACCACCGACTGTGTCCGTCTATAGCGCGACGCGCTTACCTATATAATTTACTGGCGATCTATCCCGACTTCGCACAGGGGCAACGCTGATACTAAAACCTTCTTCTCGAATCCACATCAAACCGCAAAACCACATCAAAATCCGTTGTGTACTTTTAAAGATCTAAGCATACATAGGGACAGGCAGACGGAAAGCGACATTGTTTTATACTATGTAGTGATAATGATAGTGATGTGGCTGCCATGTGCTATATCACTCAAATTTGACAGTTAGATGTTGATATATCGCTATCGTTGTAGCCATATATTACTGCTGCTGATAACTTGTAGCTCGTTTGTCAATTTTATAACATGAACAAAATAGTAATAAATTAAATTTCAATGTTTTAGTCATGTCTATATCGCACACAATAACTTCACAATTCACAATATCAGCCAAATAATCCAAGTATCGGATGGGGGCAAGTCCCACATAAATGTCAAATACTGCTGCTTTAACTAAAATAAACAACGGACTGGCAATCGCGCCGAAAGTACTGGCCGATGCTGGAATGGATACAATAACAATAAATAATGATACAGGAAGAACGGTCCGGATCAGGACGTGAACACACCCGTTTTATAGTGGTTGATCTGTAAACATAACAACATTAACGTGTTATCGGCTATACTCTTAGATAAAAGCAAAAAAGGAAGATATGGCACATTCATAGAAAGCATCGTTGACATTTAGACTACGTACAACCACACGCATCCGTGGTTTTTAGTTTTTGTTTTAGTGCTATTTGTACACTACATAAAAACACATGAAAGCATTTGATTGTATATCGGTTGAACCGTTCAATGTGTTTCCTTCTCGTCGTCTATCACGTACTGTCGATACCCGATTGAGACTGTAACTAATTACAATCCTAATATAAGCGGTCCACGCGCGAGAAGCAAGTACCATATCTTCTTTTTTGCTTTTATCTAAGGCTATACTGGCGCTATTTATAACCACCGTGATAAAAAAGTAGAATTAAGTATAAGTAGATTTTTAAAATGAGAGAATGATATTCACCTCAGTGTCAAGGTCTACTTTGTTCCCGATTACAACAGAACGATATTAGATAACATACAAAGCACATAATAAAGACTAAGTAATTCTACAAAATCTACTTTCAAACAAAAATATATAAATCAGGTTAATCACATTATGGATGTAATCGGATTATGGAAGGACCAAATTTTTCGGCAATTTCGGTATTTTTTAAGCTATTGCATAGCTTCTATCGAGGGCCTTGAGCGCGGGGACCGAATCCAGAAATTCCGTAACGAAAAAAACCTCACGCTCCCCACTCCGACGGGCACGGAGGTCCGAGTCCCAGTCCGAGTCCGAGTCCGAGTCCGAGTCCGAGTCCGAGTCCGAGTCCGAGTCCGAGTCCGAGTCTGACTCCGAGTCCGAGTCCGAGTCCGAGTCCGGGTCCCGGTCTCAGTCCCACTCCCACCCCACCCCCAACCCCACTTCCACTCCCACTCCCACTCCCACTCCAACTCCCACTCCCACCCTACACCCACCCTCACTCCCACTCACACACCCTCACACTCCCACACCCACCCTCACTACAACCACCACCACTCCCACTACCACTACCACCACTACGAATACTCTGCTAACCATTTAAATAACACCCGTGTGGCTTGAAGGCCGTGCATTGTCTATTTTTGTGTGCGTTTTTTTTTCGGCAGTCTTGTTGATACAAAATGCTATGCAATAGCTTTACCGCGGCAGTCCCCGAGTGCCACACGTCTTTTTTTTATTAATATCATACATTTATAACCAATAACTGAAAACCTATCTATGTGCACTGTAGTCTCTTTGCCGAGTTGACCAAGCACGGCCCTATAAATTACAATTGTTATTTCTTACCATAATGCCGAAATATTCCATTGTAGCGACACCTAGCGTTACTATATAGAACTTACTAAAACGGCAAGTTATAAACCGCACTATGGAAGTTTTCCATTGAGTTTGTATTAAATACAACTGTCCAACATCAACCGTCGGACCGCGTTTCAGAGGTACGATCACCTACGATGGAGGAGCATTCCACCTCTACTCCTCCATAGTATCTTCAATAAATAAGGAGTTTTACTGATGTTAATAAATATGAAAGTAGCGTGGGTTGTCTTTGATATTAATCACATCTCAAGAAACTTCTAAAGAAAGTAAACGATTATTGAAAAACAACTCCCTCCTCAAAGGCCTCTTCAGAGTAACATAAATATATTTTTAAATCTGTTCCATATAATGCCTAACAAGAGTCAAAATTACGTAGGTAACAGAGGATATCCTAAAAGTTATACAATAACCCTTTGTATCTCAAAATAAGTTACAAGAGCTTATGAGTTGAAAGTACTTTAAAAAATTCCCACTTTGTGTCTGAAATTAATAAATTATTTTCGAAGTATGCTCACTTATATCAAAAGCTCTCTTGAAGGTGTACACGCTTTACCCCGAGGGGGTCGGCAGTGGTATTTCATTCCAAGATCCTGTTACACATGCCTCAGAACATTTCTGGAGTTATCGCTTTTCTTCGCGACGACGTTTTCCTTCACCGTTGAGCTAGTGATAAATGTGTAAGTTTTTGATAGACTTATTGGTACATGCTTTCACCAGAAAACGAAACTGTGCGTCATACCTGAAAGTTGGGTTTACATCCAAAAAGGCTATAAACGTATCTATAAATTGCTGTATATCCAGACCAAAGTTTATAAATCCAAAATCATGAGATTTAATCCATTAGTTCATTACTTATTGGAAGGCCTATTGTTCTTTAAAAGGTTAATTTAAATTCTGAGCACATTTTTTTAATTAACTAAGAGTTAATTGAATTTTTATCCTCTGTGGTGTACCCGAAGGGTTAAGCCGGAAAATAATTGTCTAATCCTATGAGAGTCACGTGATATGTTTTTTTAACATCAGCAAATTTTGGTTGTATGATAGAAAATAAGTTTATCCATTACCTAGACATACCCTAAGCAAATAATGAACATCTATCCCTACGTATAAAAGAGAGGTTTACTATTAAATCAACTGTTTTATAGATATATGTACATATACTCGTCAGAGGGGATAGACTGCTATTCACATTCAGCCAACCTCCTTGACCGAGTTTAAAAGTCCCTTGTTATACTACTATTTACATTTCTAAATGGGTATAAATTATGGTTTATACCCATTTAGAAATGGCAATAGTCAAAATGTTTTAAACTACATACTTTGAAACATTTTAATTTAATTATAAATTATATGTATTTTCCTGATTATTTTTTTGAGTATGACGCGTCTACATCAAAATACAACCCCGCATCCCTGTACCACAAGGGTTAGATGACAGCGCTTAATATCGCTAAAATATAATCAGAGTAATTAAAATTGCATAAAAGTTTCGTATTACCCGTAAATAAATTTTAGTTGATTGAATTTGGTTAAGTCATTACTGTAGCTACCTATTGCAGTAGTTGTTTACTAAATGTATACCTTCTCGTGACGGGGACTTTAATTATAAATAAAATAAAAAATACTTTATTTCAGACATATTATGTGGTCCATAGTTTTTTCGTTTGCTTTTTTTTATTATGTGAGCTATAGGTATATTTCGTCAGGCGGCCTGCACTTTCAACTGTTTGACAGATTTTGAATTACGAGGTGTCATTAGATTAGAACCTCACTACTTTTTCAGTGCCTTGTACGTGTTTTGGTTATGCTTTTTATAATAAAATTAATGTACCTACTTGTTATTATAGCTTCCTGAAGCAACGTTCTCTGTTTTTATAATATTTCTAGAAATTAAGAATAGGTAACATTTCCAGTAAAAAGTAAGAAAAGGACTCATTATTTTTCACTTCTCTAGATATTATTTCTTCTTTGATTAAAGCTCTGTATATCTTTTGCAGCTAAAGTGCCTAAAATTAATTTAAGAAGACTGTTTCTTTTTTGTGTTGTAGTTATTTTGCGACAGAAAGTTCTCAATATTATTTTAAATGTTTTATACATTCCAAAATAACACATTGGCAAATAATAAGGAAAAGAAAATTTTAAACTTATTTTGAAATATAAAAATGTTTCTTTATAATATTAATATTTAATTCAAGAATTATGTCATCCCCGTGAACTCTACAAGGTATAATATTATTTCCCCCGTTCCCGTGGCCCGTGACCTCACGTTCCTGATGTGTTCATTACTTCGCTCTCATAATGCCTCTGTCACATTTTTATAACGAGACTCTGTGCGAATTAAAAAGAAGATTTCCTACTAAAATTCGCTCATTCGTACGGAATTTTCTGTAGACGTGTATTGTATAGTAAGAACAATATCTTACTCACAAAAAAATCAGAACAATTTTATTTTTTATTGCAGTACTTTTGTATACTGTACCTAGGCAATTCAAGATGGTAATGAAGATTTTCATGTAAGAAACCGCCTGGCTGATTGACTGACTGACCGTTCAACGCATAGCCAAAACCGCTGAATCCAGAAGCATGAAATTTTGCACAAAGGTCCCTTAAATGATGTAAGTAAGCACTGAGAAGGGATTTTATGAAATTCCCACGGGAACGGAAATAAACAGTAACCACGCTGGCAACGCTAATTTATGACTAAAACCAAAACCAAACCGTTTATCGAATTACCTACTTACATTAAATTATAAACACCTAAATGCCGATAGATATAAAACGCATAAATTCAATGTGTCGAGATAGGGTGACAAGAAAATGGAGCAAGCGTCTCCCCTCGAGCCTAAATTCATATAAAAAACGTGACGAGCCTGCAAACTGTCAGATACCTCATAGAGTCAGCATAAGGCTAGAAGAGCTGATGCGTATTATACATATTATTATTTATAAGGTTTTCTTGAGACTGCTTTTAGAGGCAGACTCACATATTTCTCGTGCAGACAACTTTACTTTTTAATCGTTTTTTATGTTTGTTACCTCAGGACTGCGTGAACCGATTTGGATGATTCTTTTTTTTATTTGAAAGCTGGTGCTTCCTGTGTGGTCCGTGGTGGTAGTTTTAATTAATTTGGTCCAACTCTGGCAATGGCATTCATGAGGAAAGTCTTAAATTTGCGTTAAGTATGTGCGCGACGAATATCTAACTCAATATCACGCCAACCGATTTCGATTATTCTTTTTTTTACCGACTTCAAAATAGGAAGAGGTGCTTAATTCAACTATATTTTTTTGGTAAAATGACGTTTTGTTGCGTCGCTGTCTGTGGTGAGTTTTGTGTGTGCAATGATGTCGCTAACATAGGAGCAACGATATTGATTACTAAGTCCTTTACCCCCCCCTTTTCAAATTGTATTGGTTGTTGCATAAAGTTCGCCATACACGGGAACGATTGGTCTGTACGATCCGTCGCAACAGATAGATCGTAACGACGGATCGTCCGTGTATGTGAAGATCGTTAACGATTTACTTCATCGCAAGCGATATCGCAGATCGCAACAAATCGACTGTGTGTGGGCACTCGACGATCAACGATTCGATTTTTTCGTGTTGCCAGACTGTGGGCAATTTTACCACCTTTTATTTAATTTGCAATGTATGTATATAACTATGTAAGTTCGGGTGGAAACTTGCAACTCAATTTTGAAGAAGATATTTTAAACTGATTGAGCCGATATTTGGTATACTTATGTAACTTTAGGATGAATAGACGTGGATACGAATCGAATTGGTAATTTATTTTATATAATAATATAGTTGTTTAGCTAGTACAATATTTTCACACAGAAGACACATGACACATGACACAAGAATAGACGAGACTGCAATCATTTGGCTATCACCTACAAAGGAGTCCACATTCTAATATCTTCTCTCAGTCGAGTCTATGGTATTTTCTATTCTAGGCCCATCATCTTACTGAGTTTGACTACTCTTGGCTTGAACAGTGGCTTCGTCATCAGGTCAGCCAACTGTAGCTCCGTGGCAACTTTTTCCACCACCAACGTTCCATCTGCAACAGCTTCACGCACAAAGAAATGTCGTATCTAGGGAATCCAATCCCGCATAAAATTCGCGATCCTGCAGGCCTGCGGGATTGAGGTCATCAGTCCCGCGGATCCCGCGGGATTTGCGGGATTGAGTTTTTCTAAATATTCTTTTATTTTGAGTAATTATTTAAAAATAATTAAAATAAAGACAAGTAATTTTTTATTTTTACATATATACATAATAGGGAATCCAATCCCGCAAACGCGGGATCTCGCATTTGCGGGATCCCGCACCTCTTTTTCCGGATCTAAAATTCGAGATTACTCGTGCGGGGTCCCGCACGTTTGCGGGATTGAAAATAAAATAAATGAGCTCAGACGACGTTCTGATTCGTTTTAAGACCCAGTACAGCCTCATGAATAAGTGTTTTGGAAACTTTCCCATGGAGCTCGTGCTTGACTTTAGCATTTGAATAAAAAAAATAGATTTTAATTTACAAAAAAAAAAATATTTTTATTTTATGCTGTGTGAATCCTGTTTCGGACGAACGTAAGCCTCTTAAACCAAGAATCATAGACACAATTGATTTTTAATTGTTACGGTGCGCATTGGAACCGCGCGATGCTTGACGAATTGTTAGTTGAAATACTAGAGCTATGACTGGGGTTTCCCCCATGGCACGGGAATACTTTATCATTAAATAATTTCTTCGAAAGTATAATAAAAAAAAACTGTTTTTTCATGCCTCTAAAACAAAAAAATATTTTCTTTTGTCAATACAAATCTAAAAGAAAAAATGTTGAAAATTGTATAAATATATTGTTTCTTAAAATAAACGGATATTTTTTACCTTTAAAGCATAATTAAATTCAATTGTTGTTTAGTAATTACTAGTAATTAGTAATAACTCTACCTATTACCTAATAATAATTATATTAAAAATTACAATTTACTTATCTTTATTTCAATTATTTTTAAATAATTACTCAAAAGGAAATAATATTTAGAAAAATCTCAATCCCGAAAATCCCGGATTGATGACCTTAATCCTTCAGGCCTGCGAGATCGCGATTTTGATGCGGGTTTGGATTCCGTACATACATACATATGTTCACGCCTTTTATTTTTGTTATCAATAATATTAATAAGTAGAGTTATTATTAATTACTAATCAACAATTGAAATCATTTATGCTTTAAAAGTAAAAATAATCAGCTACTTTTAAGAAACGATACACTTAATACAATTTTAAACCTTTTATATTTTAGATTTGTATTGACAATTGAACATATTTATTAGTTATAGAGGCATGAAAAAACAGTTTCTATTTTTTCCAAAAAGTGTTTTCCATTCAAATGTCAAGTCACGCACGAGCTCCATGGGAAAGTTGTTAAATCACTTATTAATGATGCTATACCTACTAAGTCTTAAAAGTAATTAGAACGTCGTCTGAGCTCTTTTTCTTAATCCCGCAAACGTGCGGGATCCAGCACGACTAATCCCGCATTTTTGATCCCGAAAAAAAGGTGCGGGATTCCGCAAATGCGGGATCCCGCGTTTGCGGGATTGGATTCCCTAGTCGTATCCTTATGTGCTTAGTCCTGTTGTGGAATTCATGTGCCGGGTTATGAGCCAACTTTATGGCTCTCATTGTTCTTGACTTCGGACTTTTCTCTCATCAAGTACACGTATCTGTACTTCAAATATTCATCTTTGAATAACTGGAAGTATCTTTTCATTCCAATGGAATATCTGAATGGACCGCATACATCTGCGTAAAATCTTTCTCCATGTACTTTCGAACCTTCTCTAGTCCCAAATTTGAGTCTATGGGTTTTGCCGTAGATACAACCTTCACAAACCTTTTTGTCGGTGCAAAAGAGATTAAAATATTTAATAAGGCATAGAGGGGACAAAGCGAGGAAAATTTGAAGTCAAAAGTTATTCCAAGTGCATAAGTCTAGTACAATTTCGACCGAATGACAGCTCGCGTTCATACTAACTGACATGACAAGGACATGACGTTTAGGCTTCAAAGTTTTGTATGAAAAAATTCCCAATGCCCCCTCTATGCCCTATTATATTTAAATCTCTTTGTGTCGGTGGGATCTGCGAGCTTGATTCCCAATTCTCTCAGAATGACTTTCTTTACATGGGCTTTATTTTGGTGTGCTAGTCTTTCGTGGTAAAGTTGAAGCATATCAATAGCATTCAAGGCATTTACTTCAGTCGACTTAGCAGGCATCTTATTTGTTACTCTTAACTTATAAAGACTTCCTTGCTTTTCACGCTCACCAATCAGTAATACTTTCCCTTTTAAAGAATTTGCAGATACAACATTCTGACTCTCAAGTCTATCTTGAGCTGATAAAACAGAAAAAAAATTCTTTGAAATCCCGGGTACGTACCAGACTTCATTTAGGATAATTTCTTGTTTGCAACCTTCTACATCAGCTTCTACCTTAATGGTTCCTTTACCGACTGCTTGTACGGCTTGACCATTCGCTGTTGTTACTGAGTGTGACTCACTGAAGTACTCGAATGTCTCAAATAGATCACGTCTATTACATACGTGACTCGTAGCACCATTGTCAATATACCAAAACTCGGTGTCTACACGGTTGAGGTTCAATATACTCATCAGGTTCATATTTACACTCCTGTTGTTGCTCATTCCAGGTGATGTCTCTGGCTTTGGGGGTCGTCCATCGTTTATCCATTTCGTACATAGGCGTAACTTGTAGCCTACCAATCCACAATAATGGCATTTTATCTTTTTTACACCAATCTTATTAAAGCCATTGTTCAAGTTGTTCGTCTTTTCTAACGGAAATACTTCTTCTGTGTCTGTTACCTCAGAAGCTTTTGCTTGAAGAACTCTTTCATGTGAACACAGCTGACTCGTAAGTTTCTTTGAGTTTTCTTTTGAGTTTTCTTACTTGATACAAAAGAGAAGTATTCCTCAGGTAGAGTTTCCAGTATCTTGCAGGTAAGAAACATTTCTGGTAACTCTCCTTTCAATTCTTCAGAATTTTTCAGTTCTTGACATAAATCTTTCCACATATTTTTCACTTTTGACAGGTGAGTGGCAATGTCATCTTTTGAATCCTTTTTGTAATGAAAGAATGATAAACAGAGGTCGTATGCTCGATCACCAGACGTCCCTTCGTAGAGTCGATGCAATTCAAGCCATACTTCACGAGCTTTAGAGAATCTCATTATCTTCTCAACATTTTCTTCTGACAGATTTGTCGTGATCAACAGCAATGCGGCACTGTCTTGCTGTTCACGCCTTTCTCTCTTGTCTTTTTGTTGTTGAGAGTCATCATCAGACGTTTCATCTCCTTTTTTGTCTTTTTCAACAATTTCTAGGAGTCCAAACTCTTTCAGTGCGATCTTCATTTTGTACTTCCAACTCGTCCAATTTTTCTCTTGGAGTTTACCAATCTGCGATTTCGCGGAATCGTACACCTTTTCCATTGTATTGGATTCCCAAACGTTCTGCTACCACTTTAGGATGAATAGACGTGGATACGAATCGAATTGGTAATTTATTTTATATATAGTTGTTTAGCTAGTACAATATTTTCACACAGAAGACACATGACACATGACACAAGAATAGACGAGACTGCAATCGTTTGGCTATCACCTACAAAGGAGTCCACATTCTAATATGTAAGTCCGGTTACAATGCAATATTATGGTACCACCAAGCTAGGAGGTGGATATCGCAACTCCTTAATGACTAGACAAAGATAAGCAATTGAGCTGTTTTTTTTTGGTTTGGATGTCAATGCGTGGTTAGCCATGTGATGTCATTTTAAATCCAACACGGTGGAACATCCAAGGTGACGATTTATTTTGCATACACTCTTACAAGATGGGTAATAAATGAAAGGGCCGAACTATACTATACGTGATATGGAATTTCTGCTTCTTAATTTTTTTGTAGATAGAAGTATATAAGAGGGATTATTAACCAAAATATCAAAGCGCGGAGCGCAATAATTTCCGAGATATAATTTTTTGAAATTACAATAAACTAACCTCAAAACTGTACAACTTAAACGCGTAAAAAAGAAACTACAATGCACCCATCACTACATTACTAGATTAATCTTCATTCTTTTTAATTAACTGTCGATAACCAAGGGATGAATGTAGAAAGTGTTGAAGACACTGAATTTTTGTGCATGTACTCTGAAGCAGAGCCATTTATTTAACTAATATTAAAGTGTAAAATAAAGACTTGGTTTAAAAGTCTAGTAGAAAAACCATTAACTATGGCATTAGCATCGTTTGACAAGTCCAACGTGAAGTTAGCTGTGTGTGAATAAGATGTTTCATTCAGAGAGCAGTCTGATAAAGTAATAACGATGTAATTTTATTGTAGTAGATAAATTAAATTTAGTTTATTCATTTATTTCACTTAACCTTATTGCCCATATTTTACCGATTCAAAGACCTTTCTGCCCTTTTGCCCTTCTTTGAAAAAAACTAAAATTGCCCATGGCTTGGGTAATTGCCCACGGTCTGGCAACACGACAGATCGCTTGCGACCGATCGTACAGACGGATCTCACAGACGGATCGTTCCGTGTATGGGCGTCAATTTTGTTGCGACGGATCGTTAACGATCGATTGTACAGACGGATCGCACCGTGTATGTGGCACTTAATATGTGTCACTAAATGCACTAACCGTCCATGGATTTTTTTCAGACTCAATAGATTATCAGTTGCATGGCTAGGGCTTCCTCTGGGAAAATATTATTTGCCTAATATTTTGTAACTTACGAATAATTAGAAAAAAATGTTTACAAGAAGAAAAAATGTTATTTGTATAAGGTAGGTAGGTACCCTTATCTCTGAAAGTACAGATACGAATCTTAAAATTATTTAACTTGATAGAAAATTACACTATTCCCGCGTTCAGAAGCTATATTTTATTGACGCGAGTAAAACTGCGGAACACAGCTTAGCTAAAAAAAATACTAAAAAATATCAACGCAAAACATTTAACCTTTACAAAAGCATTTATACCTGAGGAAAGGGATCTGAAGGTACGTGGACATCAAAGGGTTAGGGTTGAACTAAGAGAAAGGTCACGGTTCTAAAGATACGGTAAAGGAACCCAAGTGATTTTGCTCATAAAGGTCGAAAGGTTTGTATCGTGCAGTTGACTCTAAGTTGGCACTTTCCTTAAAAGTGTATACCTACGTATTTTTAAGTAATCAACGCAATATATACAATATGTAACTGAAATTAGTTTGAAGGAAAACATCGTGAGGAAACCCGCAGATCTCAGAATTAATTCTGAGGCATGTGTAAATAGACCCGGTCCGGCGATGGGCTCACTACCTATCACGTTTAGGGGTCCAATATATCTTGTGAAATGTGGGTATATCCAGTAATGGAATACCTCTGCCTACCCCCTCGGGGATGAAAGGCGTGATATTATATTATTATATATTATTAATTAGTTTGTTTTGTATCGACTAGGTACTTAATCGATTTCAGCTATTTATAACATGTGTAATTTTTTTCTGAAAAATAAATTACCTTGACTGAGTTTAGGGATACCTATGGAAACCGTACTATTATTGCTCTTTTTTTGTCAGCCTATATATTGTCCCACAGCTGAGCAAAGGCCTCTCCTCCCTCTCCACTTATCCCTATCCTGTGCCTCCTCCGGCCATGTCCTTAAGAAGGCGTCCAGTTCATCCCGCCATCAACCCCTTTTAGAAATTTGGTTAGACAAAATTAATGCACGAAGGCATCATAATATTATTATATTAATATACTAATCGGGGTGTATGTTGTATAAAAGCGCAGTACTTGATAAGATCAGCATTGGTACGAGCAAAGAGTTTTAAAAAAAATTCATCACATACCTACTCGTATGTATCACTACCTCGATGGTGAAAGAAATCACGAAACGCGCAGGTCCCAGAAGTGATTCTGAGGCAGTGCAGCAGCCCCTGATCCGGCGATACACTCACCCACTGTTATGTCCTCAAAAAAATCTGGTGAAAAACTGGTATTCCCAGGAATAAAATACCTTTGCTTACTCCATCAGGTATAATGTCGTGATAATATACGATCGTGACATTTGGAATGTAGGTAAAGCTGTAGGTCTTAGGACGTTCTCACGGCACAATATGTATATTTTACTATACGTAAATTACGTAATATTTGTAGACTAAACATAGTAACCTCTTAATGCTGGGATAATAAATTTAAGACGGGAGTAACAAATGTTGTTCCATAAACTCCATGAAATGAGGAGTAGTATAATATGACCGTAAAATTATTCTCTTGGTGTGACACCTGACTTTATGACGTCATAACTGAGGGTGCTTTAGTCATTAACAGCTCGTAAAATATCGACTTAGCAACCTGTAAAATGTGATTTATGGCCGACATTATTTTTGGGGTAAGAGCCGACTGTAATGGACCACTTGACAATAAATTAAGTACATTAAAATGAGGCTATGGTCTCTATCATACAGCTGTGGCATGGCTCTTACGATTATCTAATTTATTTATTTAAATAAAATATATAACACTAAATTAATAACATACCTTAAACCTAACTAGATCCTGATCCGAGATAAAACAAAGAAAGAAATATTTATTTGTCCTATGTTGGGCGCCATTGTAAAACACGTTTATTGTTTTAACACTTTAATGATATAATAATTATGAGTCGTACACGGAAACGGAATTTTGCTTAATAATAATTTCCAATGCATCGCCGCTCGGTGCGCGGGCGCGACTGGCGAAGGCCGGGCTGGCCAGCGGACGCGGCAACGAATAACCGAAGTATGGGGCGCGGGCGGCGCGGGCCGACCGTGCGTCCTTCGTCGCTTGAGCTCGATACCTACGCGCGTTACACTCCCCCTCTAGCCCAAACTTAACTAATTCTTCGAGCACTTAACTCAATGTAAATAGTTTAAAGCGTGGACAAAAGGGTCTAAGGCGCAGCAGCTAAGTCGACCACTGATCATTTTTCTAGTCTTATTAATGAACTTTATAAAAAAATACATTGTATGATGGCTAAAACATACGCAAATGATACGCATAATACGACTTGGTAATGTATTTCTAATATCGAAACTTAATGGAGTGCTGCCTGGACGTCAGCTATGGCACTCCCACGCCCCTCCCTGAGGCTGGATCCGAAATATAGCTACATTCCATCTCACGCCTAAACCACTAAACCGATTTAAAACATATTTCACCAGAAATTATCGGGGAGTAACGGGGCGCTGCTAGTATTAGATATATCTTATCAAAATACTAACAGGTACATACCTAGCCGCGTTCTCTGTTTTATTCGTTCCCGTAGGAATTACGAAAAACCTGTTTTTTAATGGGAGCGTACGTCCTAAGATGTACCGACATTTCAAATTTCAGCTTCCTAAGTGTTCAAGATGTGCGATGACAGATCAATCTACTAGGATCTATTATATATTTAAAAATTCGTAGACAGTGCCAAAACTAGTCTTTTGTGCGTCCGGTATATACCTACGAGTTTTCTATAACTGCGTTTTTGAAAAATGCTGTAATCTTACCCGGATCTATCAATAAAATGACCTTAAAAGTATATTATTATTAGTT
Organism: Ethmia dodecea; assembly: GCA_963855545.1. Classification (NCBI taxonomy): domain Eukaryota; kingdom Metazoa; phylum Arthropoda; class Insecta; order Lepidoptera; family Depressariidae; genus Ethmia; species Ethmia dodecea. Next base: position 11,211,481 of record OY979446.1, on the reverse strand, counting down.
TTGCATGCTACTATGTCTACTATGTCTAGAATCTCAGTTTCATCTATTCCATGGTTGTCCGGAAGAGATTGCAAGAAGCGATTGGATCGCCAAATGTACTTTAATTAATATCCATACTAGATTGTTTTTGGTGTAACAATAAAGAGTTATTGTACAAAGGATGACCCCAAAACTTAGTCCTAAGTTGGTCCTTTCTGCGCCCCCCAGGATCTGGGTCCCGTGCCCTGGTACCGCTCTAGTTACGGCACTGCTGGTAGAGATAAATTAATCTGGAAAAGTCAGCTTCTTATAACACAAAGACTTAAAAAGTTAATATCCAAACAAACGCTTTCAACAAGTTCTTATGCCCTCAGAACTAAGTCCAAGTTTTGCAAATTCCCTAATTACACGTCTGACCGATTCCGATTTTAGGTAACGCACTCGACAAAGAAAGTTATATTACTTTTGTTCGAAACCATTTCGATTCTGATTAGGCCTATATCCGTTTGATAGTCTGTGGTCCCGATAGAAACTTCTTTACATTTTAATGAGAAAGTTTGGCACTTTAAAAGTTAAAGGCCCTTGACAACCTGAAAACTGTTATACGTCCGTCATTATGACCACCAAATTAAAATGTATCCGTGTGCGTAATTTGGGTGTAATTATATTTTGGTTCAATTCAGCGTATGATGATTATTGATTAGTCATAGGTGAAATGCAACATGCAAGGTTATATATTTTCAATGCGTAGTGAACCCCTTTGAAATATCCTGGAGACCACAACCGCATTTTTTTGTATTTATATCTTCGCGTTCGGCCCACCCTGGTCCTTGACGGTCCGTAAATAAAAAACATCTTTAATTTTTATTCATTATTCATTATATTTACAAACGCTGGGTATGAATGTTATTGTATTAGTTGTTACGCTAATAATACTAAAATTAATTAATAGCGAAAACATTTTTTAACAATAAATAAGTTTGAGGTACAGGTACTAAATTAAATCTAAATTTGCTAATTGCTTTATCCAAGATTCATAGAATCTGTTTCGGTTCCAGGCCTGAAACGGGATATTATATTTACATATTTTGGTCCTTAACATACCTACACTGGAGCATCATAACATGCTCCAATATCGGACATTTACAGTAACATACATAGAAATACGACTATAGGTCTATATTAAATAGGACGTAATTTTTCTTGGGAGACGTCTCGGTGTAATTCTCCCAAGAATCCTCCCCACAGAAAATGTGAGGATTCTGCCGAGACGGACGGACGGAATTCTTCAACCTATGAAACCTTTTAAGGTTAGGTATGTAGGTTACCTTTATAGCTTTGCAGCCTGATATAGGTACACATTTGTCATATAATGAAGATTATTTGGTAGAAGTTGTACCACTCCACTTTTCTATATGACAGAGGTAGCGGTATTTAAATTGAGCCAATTTAGAACTAGACGATTCACCAAATAAAAAAAAAACTAAACTTTTTTTTACTGACGCCGCTTATTGAAATTATTGTTTACTAGCAGTGCCCCGCGGTTTCACCCGCGCAGTACCCGATCCCGTGAGAATACAGGGATAAAATATAGCCTATCTGTTATACTGACTTATAAGCTATAAAACTGTAAAGTTTAATCAATGTGTTTAGTTGTTTTTGGGTGAAATATCAACAAACATCCATACTCACAAACTTTCGCGTTTATAATATTAGTAGGATTTAGAAATTAATTGCTGGCTTCCTTATGGTGACTTCGAAATTCTGACTATAATGAATAGTTTATCCAGTGCCAAATATGTTTTCATAAATTATTTTTATGTATTCATCCTCGTCGCATCTTCATAGTTAATGTAAATCGTTACTCATTCTTTCGGCTAATCTTTATGGCTTTGTAAAACCACTTGGCTAGGCCCTCTGCACACATCAACTAATCTGTGACCGATTGACGTCCGATTTATTCTCTTTATCTCGCTCACTCTTGTGCAAAGAGACAGACAAAATAAGTCCTATAAAAATAGGACTCCGACAAAGATATATACTTACGTATACCAACCGATGGCCCCACACTATCCAAACGATTTTCTAACGAACATTGTGTAGTCGCTAGACTTGGGTAGTTCGCGAACGACCTAGTTCGAAAGAGAGCTCTTTTAGGTGAACTATGCGAACTAGTTCGTCTACAATCTCGTTCTTAGTTCTTTTGAATATTTATTTTTCTGGCGTCCGTTCTCTTATTGAGTGGCGCTACATGGCTAACCGATTTAATTTTTTTTACAAGAGTTGCTTATTAAATTATAGTCTATCTATGGTTAAAGTTTTTCGCAATTAAAAATCCGAAAATCAGTGAGGCTCGTGTTCGAATCCTGGCATATACCAATGAGTTTTTCAAAACTTACGTACATATCTATCACTAGCTCGACGGTGAAGGAAAACATCGTGAGGAAACCCGCAGGTCTCAGAATTAATTCTAAGACATGTGTAAACAGACCCGGTCCGGCGATGGGCTCACCACCTATCACGTTTAGGGGTCCAATATATCTCATGAAATGTGGGTATATCCAGTAATGGAATACCTCTGCCTACCCCCTCGGGGATAAAAGGCGAGATATATATATATATATATATATATATTTATATTTATAATATGAAAAACATTTCCGTATTGAATTATCTCTAAAAAAAACGAACTAAATGAATGAACTAGTTCGCGGTAGGACTGCGAACTAAATTGAGCGCTCCCAATGGCGAACGACTATGCCCAAGACTAGTAGTCGCCCGGCACGCGCGCTGCCATCGTAAACTGTTAATAAACCGAACATCACACGTTCTCGTACCACTACGATATCACAGAAAGCTTTTCAGTCTACTGGTTTGAGGCCAATCACTCTATCAATGGCAGTAGATTTTCTTTTCACTTTTTCGGATCTCACGATATTTGATTCTCTATTTTCTTATTTTTTCTTACACGTTCACGTTAAATGGTAATCGTATAATGCTCCATTTAGCAATGCACTCTATGATGATTTGGTTTAATAGAGAAAGTGATTATTTAACTACAAACATTTGTAACAAAAAATATATAGGTATAAAGTTATACCAGAGCGTTCACCCTATTCCTCTACGTTAACGGTTGCATAGGTAATTCTAATTACCTATAAAACAATCACACTAAAAATAGCACTTTAAAATCGTACTAACATCTTAAAAAGTATAAATGTAAACATTCAATAGTCAACGCAATAGGCAGACATTACCCAAAACCAGCGTTTGTTAAACAAACTTGCATTTTCTGATCATACCAACTCCGTTTATTTAATATTAATAACAAAATTATCCACGATGTCCTCCAAACTATGTCCTACGAAAATACAGAGAACTTACTAGTAGTGTTAAAGTAAAATTATCAGTAGTTTTAATTGTGTTAGATTAATATTCTTTATACTTTTTTATGGAATTTTACTTTGTATGTGATTATAAATAATTATTTAAGACCTTGTTCGCCTAAACAACAGGGTTCCCTAGTTCAGGCACAATATTTGTGTTTTGTAATAAGTAAGTATTGTGCATGTTATTGTTTTTTTTTTGTAACAGAGTTCAAGAATAAAGTTTTTATTATTATTTTATATTCCAGTTATAATACCACCGCTTTCTACTGGTTTGAAACCTGTATAGATTATGTCTTAGAGAATAACACGGAAAATATCGAGGTCTAAAATAACATATTTGACTTCTGAGAGAACCAAATATAGTTATTTAAAATCTGGTAAAAAATTTTCGTTGATAGACATAATAGCAGAAAATTCCTAGGTCTTTCAATTCAACTTTTGTTAAATGATGGGTTTGGCGTCAGCCCACGCAAGAATTACTCCATAAAGCGGATCGTATTTCAAGACTGAATGGATAAAACCCTACTAATCTTATAAATGCTGTGGAAACCCGCAGATCCCAGAATCCTGAGATAGGCGTTAGTTTTTTTTTAAATGTAAATTCACTTCTGAAGGTCAATACTAATATTGGCTTTGATGATCATTCTGTAAGCTCAGTTGTTCTTAGTTTGAACTATTTTACGAGGAGAGTTAGGTAATTTCATGAGAAGCATATGAAAAATCATATGAAATTAATTATCATACGTCACGCCTGCTACTTTCCTTTAAAGTTCGCCATACACGGGAACGATCGGTCTGTACGATCCGTCGCAACAGATAGATCGTAACGACGGATTGTCCGTGTATGTGAAGATCGTTAACGATTTACTTCATCGCAAGCGATATCGCAGATCGCAACAAAAACCCATATCGTAACGATGAATCGACAGTGTATGGCGCTCTACGATCAACGATTCGATTTTGTCGTGTTGCCAGACTGTGGGCAATTTTACAAGCATTTATTTAATTTAATTAGCAGTATTAGCCTTACGGTTAAAGAGCCTGCTTCACATGATGAAAATCAGTGAGGCACGGGTTCGAATTCTGGCATGTACCAATGAGTTTTTCGAAGCTTACGTACATATTTATCAGTAGCTCGACGGTGAAGGAAAACATCGTGAAGAAACCCGCAGGTCCCAGAATTAATTCTGAGACATGCATAAACAGACCCGGTCCGGCGATGGGCTCACCACCTATCACGTTTAGGGGTCCAAAGAATATCTGGTGAAAAGTGGGTATATCCAGAAATGGAATACCTCTGCCTACCCCCTCGGGGATACAAGGCGTGCGATTATTTATTTATTTTATACTTTTATTTATTTAATTTGCAATGTAATATAACTATGTATTTCCGGGTGGAAACTTGCTGAGTCACGTTTTTGTACAATTTTAATTTTGCTGTATATTTCAGGTTTTGACATAGATTAGAGATAGTATATTATGTGCCAAGTGTCCGTGAAAGTATGCAGTGAGTGGGAAATTCGATAAAATGCGATAAGTCACAATGAAGTCTTTAGTAAAAATCAAATCATTTTACGGTCGATAACTTTATTTTTTATTTTATTTATTTAGGAAAACAAAGAGTCTCTAACTTAAACTTCTACTTAACATATTAAGTATATATATTATTATTTCTCCTCCCTTATTTTATATAAAACTATAAAGCACCAAAGTAAATCAAACTACAAGTATATTCTATAGGTACAATAAACAAGGGATGAATGTAGAAAGTGTTGAAGACACTGAACTTTTCTGCATGGACTTTGAAGCAGAGCCATTTAACTAAAATATTAAAGTGTAAAATAAAGATATATAATATAATATAATAATATAATCTCACGCCTTTCATCCCCGAGGGGGTAGGCAGAGGTATTCCATTACTGGATATACCCACATTTCACGAGATATACTGGACCCCTAAACGTGATAGGTGGTGAGCCCATCGCCGGACCGGGTCTATTTACACATGTCTCAGAATTAATTCTGAAACCTGCGGGTTTCCTCACGATGTTTTCCTTCGTCGTCGTTGTAAAATAAAGACTTGGTTTAAAAGCCTAGTAAAAAACCATAAACTATGGCATTAGCGTCGTTTGACAAGTCCAACGTGAAGTTAGTTGTGTGTGAATAAGATGTTTCATTCAGAGTGCTGTCTGATAAAGTATAATTTTATTTTACTAGATAAATAAAATTTAGCTTCTTCATTTATTTCACTTAAAGATATTGCCCATATTCAGCTTTCCGCCCTCTTGCCCTTCTTTAAGGAAAACGATAATTGCCCATGGCGTGGGTAATTGCCCACGGTCTGGCAACACGATAGATCGCTTGCGACCGATCGTACAGACGGATCTCACAGACGGATCGTTCCGTGTATGGGCGTCAATTTTTGTTGCGACGGTTCGTTAACGATCGATCGCACAGACGGATCGTTCCGTGTATGTGGCACTTTACTAACTTTTCATATCTCATTTAAAGCAGTGTGATTTTTCATGTGTCGAAGGATCGAATTTTTGCCCATGTTTCTTATATTTCCTGCCTATTTGTTTACGAAATTGTTAAATCTAGCTGTGAAATTGGTGAAACTTTCGAAAACGCCCGATAATTTGAACAAGGCCCGCTTCAAATCCAATTATTGTACGCCGGGTCCTATTGAAAATATTCCGTAAGAGCATCCTACAAGTTTCCTTCATCTGCGAACAATACAGCTTGTTCATCCTATAAACTGCTAAATCTATGCCTCTGCAGTAGGTTTACCTTCCTTACAAAACTTATAGGAAGATCATATTTTCCTTTGGAACGGTACATTTTAAGATAAGTGATTAAATTATAATAAAAAAAAAAACTCACGCCTTTCATCCCCGAGGGGGTAGGCAGAGGTATTCACTTTCTGGATATACCCACTTTTGCTTTAATTATACGAGTATACTATCTATTATATTGTTATAGGTTTCTGATGTTGCCTGTCGTCTTTTGTTTTGATCAAAACCAAGATAATATCACAGATTATATCTAGGTACATTAATTCTGAGATGGCATTAGGGTGGTATGATTGCTATTTTTTTTTAAATTGGCAGATTCGATTCCATATTTAGTTTATTTGCAAGAAAGTAAAATTAAATTAAATTGAAAAATTTTAATACAATGCTAAGCGATAATCTGAGCTACATCTTTGGTCTTCAATTCAAGAAATATAGTACCTATCAGGAAGAGTAAATATATCCAACCAAAACTTGTACAAATCCCAAAACTTTTATACAACGCGTCCTTCGACCGAGAGTATTGCATGGTTATCCTACCCAAGGCAACTCTCGGTTCTATTGGAAATGTTTTGTTGAGAATATCGGATTCCTGAATACATTATGCTAAGCGAGAACCTCGGTCCGGTCTGCTTACACAATTTACAAAAAATAATATCCATAAGCAAAAAAATAATAGTGCAATATATGGGTGAAAAAGGTGCCCCTAAAAAACAAGGTGTCATGTTTTTATTTTTTAATATCAATATTATAATATTAAAGATGCCTTAAATGGATTCCAGATTTTTTTTTTACTGCACAGATTTGTGATAGTTAAGCCTATCGTTGGGCCAGAGTGCTACATATGCCTCAGATAAATTCTGGGGCTTTCAGGTTTCCTCGCGATGTTTTCTTTCACCGTCGAGTTAATATGTAAGAAAGTTTTTGAAAACACATTGTTACCATACATTCACTAGTATAATATTATAAGTTGCTTGAACTCGATTCTTCTATGAGCTCGTGTTATCGTTGATATATTATGTGTTCTTTGAGCCACATTGAGGACAAACTCAAGTACAATCAAAATACAAAAGTAACATAATATATTCTCAAATTTTCGAAGTTAATGTTTAAAAAATATTTAGGTGAAAATCATCTAACAATTTCGTAAGTGCTTTCCTCTCGATTATACGTAGTACTATTACTTATTCTGTGATTGTACTCATAAGACATGTATATAACATGAAAGGGACTAATTTTCACACTAATAAACTTTTTGGTTTGGTCCTTCTGTATAATTGTATTGAGTCTGCAGGCTCGAACTTATAACCTATTATTTATAGATACTTCCGGGTAGTTTACTTATTCTGTGCTTCCGGGTAATTCTAATATGTACGGTCTTTTTACCTTTTACTTTCTTGTAGTACCTAAGTGTGAAAATAGTAGCACCCATAAATTTTTATGTATGGAATTATTATAGATTTTATTACTTAACAAGAATAAATAAATAATCTCACGCCTCTTATCCCCGAGGAGGTAGGCAGAGGTATTCCATTACTGGATATGCCCAGATTTCACGACATACATTGGACCCCTCAACGTGATAGGTGGTGAGCCCATCGCCGGACCGAGTCTATTTACACATGTCTCAGAATTAATTCTGACACCTGCGGGTTATTTCCTTAGAGTTATAGTTAGAGTTATAGTTATTTACTAAGAGAGTTGTTTTATAAATGCACTTGTTTTAGATATTGTCTACTTTTAGACCCAATTTTATTAGTTGTCGATTAATATTCGTTCGCAAACTTGTGATTTACAGTTTGTGAAAGGCGATAAGAATTTTTTATAAGCATTGTGAAGCCATGTCCACAAACTTTCGATGAGGCTTATGACTTACAGCGTGAAAGCTTACAGGAAACGTGTTTCGAATCTTGATTTTTACGAGTGACCATTTTTGTTATCGACACACAACTAAAAATGCGACAAATCCTTATATTGTCTGGAAGAGAGATCACTTTTAGGATACCACCCATAATTATTTTGTTTTACATCGATACTGTTTAAAGTATCAAACAGTATTCCATAAAATTAGTTTAAAAAAAATAGTTCTTAAAATATTCAGAAGACGTACCTACATTAATTATTTTGTAATTTTATTCGGTACTAGCGGTTCACCCACGAAGTTCCCGTTCCCGTGGGAATACGGGAATAAAATATAGCCTATTTTACTCAGGGATATTCTAGGTTTTCATTGGTTAAAGAATTTTAAAATCGGTCCAGTAGTTTTTGAGTTTATTATAACAAACATACCATCTACAAAAATACAAACCTTTCCTCTTTCTAATATTATACATAGATAGGAGGTGTCCAGAAACGACGCCTTTTTATTGCCGTTTCCATGCGTATTTCTCGAAATCCTTTTTTATGCGACGACTAGGCCATAAACGAAATCTAGGGTCAAAATTTCTAGTCTCTAGCGTCAGTAGTTTTGGCTGTGGGTTGATTAGACAGTCATTTATGTTTTCTATCTTTAATATATATCTATCATTATTTGTGGAATTACAAGCATTTACACTAATCATCCCCCAAACAGCTATTGTACTATTCCTTATTTATTATTCGGTGAATTAACGTCGTAAAATTATGTAAATTCATACCTCTCCCTCGCCCGAGGGGAATCAATTTCTTGACCAATAAAAACTTTTTGTCAAGATAAAATGAAAGATAACACAATTGTACCCTTTACTGAATTCTGTTCTTCTGTTATCGGCTTTTTAAGTTAATCAACATCCGAGTTGTCTTTTGCTTCGGTAATTCTTTTCGAACTTTATTTTATACTGTAAAATTATTATTTTTGTAAATCGTTTCAATGACGATTTTGTCAGTCTACCATTTTAAATAATGACTTATAAGTTTCCCTCAAATTCGTATATTATCACAACACGCAATTGCAGACTTTCGTTTGAGATGCGGCCATCACGTTTTTATACATTAAATAAAACACCAATTTTCAAATATTTTATTGAAAAAGATATAAAACAAAGTATATTTTTATTTCATTGAGAATCATAATAATTTAATAAAGTATAACATACAACAATCTGTGAAGTAATTTAATAGAAGGAAATAGAAGCGAAATGAAGATATTTTGCACCGGTGGTGGAGATTGTGCTTAGCATACACGTGCATTTTCATATTTATTTTAACTTAGAGGTACTATTTACATTTAGGATTTTACGTAAAATATTTTAATTATAAATAATCTACTTCAAATCACAGATTTGTCTGTTTTCTTAATCTCTTTTTTAATACATTTAAATGTGCGTAATATTATTCGATATGTTAAGAAGTGCAATTCTAGTTTTTGTTATCATTACAAGTTGAAATACTTACTAATAAAATAAGTTACTACTTAAGTAGTAGTTATATTTCTAGAAGTTAGATATGGCAGTGTTCTATTTAATTTGGTTCATTTATCATTTGTTTGCATCATCCACGATGACGAAAGATGTATCATCCTTTAGAAATAAGTTGCGACATTTGGCTTTTTAAGCATTATCTTTATTTGTCTTAGTTTTAAAAACAATAGGTCCTGGAGACATCATCGCTGCCTCCTGCGTCGTGCCGTCAGCCATAATAAAACTGTGAATTGGAGTATCTACCTAAACTTTTTGGGCTCATAACTTCTGAGCGCTCTTCATTGATAAAACTTCTGGCCATACCGGCCCTAGACTGAGCTGGCCCAGCAAAATCTACATTGCCGTACATGCTTACTCCAGCACAAGGATATATTGTTGAGAGCGGTCTCATAGCTCTGAGAGTGCCTTTGCTCCCTGGGACATCTCTGTACAGGATCATATCTGGATGTACAGGATCGTAGAATGTTCCAGAAATGTGACTCACATCGATGTCGTTGTCAACATCAGAGACAGCGTCGCTGAAGACGTTTGGAGGTTCAGTAGTGAACATGTCGCCAGTTTTGGAGTGTCTCGACGAGCGACGGATGATGAAGCATCGAACTCCGATGAGGATCATGATGAGAATAACGAAGATGAGAATTCCAATTCCTACGTAGAGGTACCATTTGCTCGATTTTGGTGATGCTGCAAAGAGATTTTGTTTTAGTAGTACTTTTAGTAAATTTTATGATCAATATTCCTAGTAATTTAGTTCATGGACAAAATTCCAACGATTTACTTGAAATCGTTTTGTAAAATTTCGCAACGTAAAATTATTGTAGTGCATTGAATATTACCAAAACCAACAATGTAGATTATGAGCAAAATTTTACTAATTCCGAAATATGTAAATGATTGGTTTGATTTGAGTAATTACACAAATGCTGAATAAGCAGTACTACCTATGTACCTAGATCACAAATGGGTATGCTTACCCCACATAAATAGAAATAATGGATAAAAACCAACAGTAACCACTTATTATTCATTAATTGGGCCATTTGCATAATTACATACTATAAAATTTCAAAAAATCACTGAAAAAATATACGAAGGGAACAAAATAAGCTCTAAAATTTATTAAACAAATTATAACATACAACATTTTAAGGTAATGAATAACCAAAATATATTTGAAGGGCGTCTATCACTGAAAAACTATTTTATTTTTTAAATAATTACGTTTTCCTGGAACAATCGGGTAAAAATAAAAAAAAAAGTATAAAATAACAAACTTTACTAGGTAACATACAAACATACATATACTCACGCCTCTTTCCCGTAGGGGTAGGCAGAGACCACTTCTTTCCACTTGCTACAATCCTTACATACTTGTTCCGCTTCGTTCACTTTCATTATTCCCTTCATACATGCTCTTCGGTTTAGGGTACTCTTGACCTGACCTTTTTCAAGACGTCCCCGATTTCGTCTCAAAACGTCTGCCTAGGTCTACCTCTCCCAACACTTACATTCACACTCGCCTTATACACTTTTTCGTCAATCGTTCTTCATTCATTCTCTCGACATGGCCAAACCATCTCAGCATACCTTTCTAAATTTTTGTCACTACGTCTTCTTTCAGACCACAACACGTAATATAAATATAATAATCTACAAACAAATTAAAAAATAAGCATTCAGCAATATAAAATAGTTTTGAAGTCGTAGGTACTGTACAGGATTGCCAACTGAAAGATTCCCTATTCTTTAGTTGCAAAATGATAACGTTTTTAGTAAGTACGAGTGTGTTACTTTTCTTCTCCTAAAAAGTAACTGAAACCTAAGAAAAGATGTTTCGAAATTACCTGAATTACTATCACCGTCGTGGAGATTGTATTGCATAGTGGTTTTCTTTGTAACTACTGCGGGTGTTGTGTCGACTTCTGGTATAATTGGATCAATCGGCTGCAGGGCGGGATCCGCTATTGGTGGTACAATATTCGTTTCTCCCCATTTTCCTCCGACTCCGTCTGTGTTGAGAAGAATTTTGTCATATTTTTTAATTCCATAATCGATGCATCAATTGAACTACTTAGTGTTTTAAACCTCAATCGTAATTACGGTGTTTTTGCAAATTTACTGATTACAAGTTTTTATTTTACTAAGCATTTTCCTACTAATATTATAAACGCGAAAGTTTGTATGGATGTTTGTTCCTCTTTTACGCAAAAACAACTGAACGGATTTTGGTGAAATCTTACAGTTATATAGCCTATACATCAGAATAACACATAGGGTATATTATATCCTCGTATTATGTCCCACGGGAACGGGAACTACGCGGGTGAAACCGCAGGGCGCTGCTATTATGTATATAATAATTATATATAAGTCAACAAATGAAACAGTAAGCTATAGTGCTATTAAACTTGGAATCGTATTTAAAATAAAAAACTTGAACAAACGTTAAATTATTAGACATCATATATTATAATATTGAGATGTCTCTATAACAAAAGTAATTCGCAAGTATTGTCGCTTCCAGTCAAACGGAATCATGTCAAACTGAATTGATTTGGAATGCCAACGTCCGGCGAATTCAATTTGCTTTCTTTTTCAACTTGATAGGGTCCGTGGGTTGACCTGGATGCGTGTGCTGATTCAAAGCGATATATCTACTTAAGCCAGGAATACACTGAGGGACAAATGTCTCAAGACATGTGTCGGCGACATGTCAAGCAAAGCCGGCCGATATTGCCTGACAACATCGCGCGACTTAAGTCCGCAGCGACGTCAGGTGAAGTCATGCGACTTCGCATGACATAATATATCTGGTGACATAACGAAATTGTGTTTCACAAGGCAGTCGATATCACGACACCCGCCGCGCCGAAGCAATCGCGCGATGTTGCGAGACATGTCAAGCGGAGTCCGGCAACGTCGCGCCACTTCACCCGCCTTTGGCGACACTTGTCGCAGGGTATTTGTCCCCCTAGTGTAGCCCAGGCTTTATCATGCATATTACGTAAACTGCCATCTTCAATCATTCTCTATGATTGAAGATTTTATGTCTTATAAGACAGGATTAGGAAAATAGGAATGCAGTCACAGATTTTCACTTCATGTTTTTTGATGTTGATGTTGTTATGTGATTGTTGGGCTATTGTTAAGGATTTTTTTAAAAAATTCCAAACTCCCGCGGGAACGGCAAAAAGATAGATGAAACTTTAGCGAGTAGTTGGGCACAGAATCGCAATATATTTGAAAAAAAATACTTATGATTTAAAAAATGATCTTCGTAGTAAAAGCCGCCAGCACCCGCTAGCACTAAGTCAACTCCCTGATACCATCTCATCATGCCCGCGAAAGTAATTGACACTTCAGCCCGCCACTGGGGCAGCATTCTCACACCTCCCCCCCTAGTGAAATGGCATTGTACAATCTAATGGAATGTTCTTTTAGATTGACATGTATGGGATTGACATAAGCACGTGCCAACGAGCGCTAACGCTAATGTCAATCCCATACATGTCAATCTAAAAGAACATTCGATTAGATTGTGCAATGCCACTTGGCTAGGGGAGCTGGGATACTCTCGATAAAATGTATAAAACCAACGGGTTCCTACTCGTAAATTCTCAACAATGTAAAAAAAAAACTAATCTCACGCCTATTATCCCCGCGGGGTAGGCAGAAGTATTCCATTTCTGGATATAAGTACGAATATTTTCACAAGATATTCTTTGGACCCCTAAACGTGATGGGTGGTGAGCCTGTTACACATCTCTCAGAATTAATTCTGGGACCTGCGGGTTTCGTCACGATGTTTTCCTTCACCGTCGAGCTAGTGATGAATGTGTACGTAAGTTTTGAAAAGCTCTTACACATACTTAGTACATGCCAGGATGCGAACCTGAGCCTCACTGATTATCAACATGTGAAGCAGGCTCTTTAACCGTAAGGCTATCACTACCTCTCTCTCTCTCTCAATAATGTAGTGCTAGTGAATTGTGTTACATATAGGTATACCTATTTGTGAGTGAGGTGAGAGGGTAACACCCTGAATAGATGTCCATCAAGTATAATAGCTTGGTTCTTGAACGCACACATGAGTACCTACGTGTAGTATCTTTATGTATTTACGATGTGCTAAGGATCCGCTCGATTAATATATATTTACTTACTGAGGTGATTTGGCTTTCCTACAACTGCAATAATATAGTTTTACCTGAATCATCAAAATGTTCTCCACCTTTATCACGATCAGTTTTTGCGTTCAATATCTCATCCTTCTCGGAAGTGCTCTCATATCGTTCCTGGAGAACACCCAAAGGCACTGCAACAAAATATTTATTTTTTAAGCAGGAAGGTGTTTACTGACGAAGTTGATATAACATTTGTTACGAGGCTACACTTTTAAGGATTCAATTACAAATATAAAATAAACACAAACTTTTCTATTAAATATAACGCAATAGTTTTTGAACGAAATAACATTAAATAACACGCAAATGTAACCCAAAATACCTGACGCAGCATATAATAATAGTATTCAATTATTTATTTTATTTATTTAAGGCAGACACAACCACTAAGTACAAACTTATAACAGACTAGGCTTACCATCTAGGTAGCAACCCTAAACGTGGTTGCACAGCATGTCTATGCGTTATTTTGTATTTTAGTTTATTTTTATGGTATTATAGTTTATGAAATTTAATTTGCATTATGAATTTCACAATAACATGTACTATGTACTAGATAAGTGTTAAGCTCTGAAATGGAATGCTGGTGTTCACTTTCCTGATAAGATTGCTGTTTTAAGCGATCGTACCACTGAGGTACCGACTGCATTGATGATTCTTTCTTAGTTTTATTCGACAATACCAGAAGCCTGGAACTGGCAATTAATTCTCCACTATACATACCTACCGAGGCGGTGGAGCTGCAATGACTTTGAATAAGAGGAATCAATAAGCCCTACATTGTATAAAAACTTTTGAATTTGACTTTGAATTTTTACAGGTTTATGTATTAGTATAATATCTATGAGATATTGTATTTCAACAAATGAGGTGTCATTGTATTCGTATTGATGGAAACTGGACCGACGTGGACGCAAAACCTCATTTTAGGTAGTTTTTCCGTAGTCGGGTTTAGTTTTGATTCTAACTTCGATCTTGTCTTGTTGCACTTTTAAAGTCAAGTTCTTTTTGAAACTATCTAAGCGACTGATGTACCGTATCACCATGGGCGTGCGGTCCATAGATGCTGATAAGCGCCGCATGCCCTGGGTATTTTTTACAAAATACATGCAATACATTCAGTACTTTACTATTCTTAACAATTCGCAAATCTACTAATAACGCCACCTTTTGTTTCTAAATCAAACTATTTTTGCTTCCTACTAGCCCCGTAGCGCCGCCACTAGATAGCCATATACGGTTTGCGGCGTAAGCGGGTACTACACCAGCCTACTTCATCGCCATTTTCTCTCTATTCCTACACGCAAATATTAGATGTCAGTGTGGAAATGTTTCGGAGTGTGCGTGAAATTTTGTATGGGAAATAAGCTCCGCTTTTTCTCAGCCAACCCGATTAGAGGAGTACGGCATAATACGCATCTCTATGTAACGAAAGAGACATCAGCCCACAGTCGGGTGACTTCGGCGACGTTCGTTAGTTGACGAAGTTCTGTCATTTCGAATAGACCGTAAGACTAGAATGGGTTATCAATTCATTATCTATTTAATTGTTTATAAGCAGATTAATAATAAATAAACAACTATCTCTATTTCAAAATTACATTTTTCTAATGTAATATTTATTCATTTACACTAAGTGCATTTTTACAGTATTGCTTGTTTGTTTTTTCAATAAAAAGCGTTTTGTCATTTCCTGTCTTCCTGGTTATTGGTCTGTGCTGTCTTCGGGGCATTGCACTTAAAGTTTTTGGCCATATTGTTTTTGTTTTGATACAAGTTACGAAGATGAAATACTTTTTCATATATTGTGAATTCTTTATGAACGAAAGTTAAATAATGGATAGTTTACGTTGTGATACGTGTAGTGATAGTTTGTGTGCAATGATTTAGTAACTAACCAGTTTTCGTTAGTGCAACCAGGATTAGGTACCAATTCGATTGAAATTGCACTAAGAATGCAAAAACGGAGGTCACTTCGAATATCCATTATCTGACTTGTTTGTGAATATCAATCATTTACTGAGATGTTTGATGTGGCTGCCCAAATAATTTCGCTTTCTGCATTCAGTGTGAGCATAGGTACTTGGAAATAATTACAGTAGGAAAGGTACAGTAGGTACCTACCTAAACTACAGTAACCCGCAAGGAAGCCTCAATGTAATACCTACCTGTTAGCTGTATGGTAAGGTCTCTTAAATAATTTTAGTTACGATTTATTAAAACTACCTATAAATAAACATCTGCGCGGGTAACGCCGCTGGCGGCGTTCTGGTGTTGCATAGGTATTCTAGCAGAACAAATTCTAATAGCATGACCGGTACTATCAACCAGTGCACGCCCCTGCGTATCACACCCTAACTGTAGTATATCGCTGTGCAAAACTCTAATCGATCGCTTGGCGTTTATATAGCTATTTCAAAGTTTTTTTATGTTAACTGAAGTCACTGAGCTGAAAGTTACGCTTATGTCGCTAATGACGTAGTCGGCAGCTAGGTTCGTCACCGATTCACCTTCACGGATTTTATGTAAACTCGGAAACTTTGCTGTACGTTCTATAGACACATTCTAGTAAATCACGTGTTTTGTTGGGGAAATAAGAAAGTGAACAGCAAGACCACAATACTATATTATGTTCTCATGGGTAGCATAAGAGATTTCCGAAGACGTACGGGGTCTACGATTCCCAGCGGCACTGAAGCGTACAGTGTTCGCATTGCGTTTAAATAAATTACTGGACTATTATATTGAACATACTAAATGTACGATAAAATCGAGGCATCAAAACATTCCGTTTAAAAAATATATTAAATAAGGTAGGTATATAAAAGTCGAGATACCTCTAAATGATTTAGCTCTAAAGAAAAACTTGGCGTATCTAAACAAAACGTTTAATCCAGCAATTATCAGACCTTACACTTATCATTGTGGTTTTGATTCAGTAACCAACGCATTTCATTGCACGACGAGTAAGAAGTAACAAGACACAACTGGAATGAGCCTGTTCCCTAAAACTACGAAACTTAGGAGAATACAACAACTTTTAATGTTACTACTTATGAATTTAGTCGACCAAACTATTACATAGACTGTTAAGTCCAGATGGGGCTTTTTCAACAACTAACCGGTTCTCTAAAGTTTTATTAACTATTAAGAGTAGCAAAGAAACTAGATATTTTTTGCATAGCTAGAACCACGCAAAAAATATAGTTACGCACGGAGTACGCGTACACGTTTCAATATCTCCGAGACACCTACATTGTGTGAGAATAGTTCCGAATCATCTGGAAAAAGCCAAACAAACAAACAAGCTCGAAAAGAAAATGAAGTATCAGACAACATTAGACCTTGTAATTTAAAGTGTACGATTACTATTGCCTCCTTGTTTATGACTTACGGTTGTTTACATCTTCGCCAATAGTTCTCACGCGGTTCGTTTTTTTTTTTTTTTTTTTTTATTTCTTTGCTATCTGCAATCAGTGTTTTACACTATAAGCAGTCAAGCAGTCATTTTTCAGGATGTTTCACATGTCAGATGGAACCTCCCAGCGGAAGCTGCCTCTTATTTATTGCCTTAGGACGTCAAGTTCTGAAATCTGGAGTCTCTTCAGCCTTTTCACGTTCCTAGATTGGTCTGTTAGGTCAACCACCAACTTGTTGGTGTAGTGAGTTAGTCTACTTTTGTAGCGTTTAGACGCTTGTACAATTTCCGCTTTGACTGTTGCCATTTCCAAATAATCATGGATTTCTTGTGTCTTGATAAACCAGGGAGCATTGGTGATTGTTCGAAATACATTATTCTGAAAGCGTTGCAAGATCTCTCAACTCTCCCCACAGCTCAAGACCATATGTCCAGACAGGTTTGAGCACGGTTTTGTAGACTAGCACTTTATTATTTACTGATAATTTAGATTGTCTTCCCATCAGCCACATAAGAGTTCGAAAGCGTGCGTTTAATTCGTCTCTTTTTTTTTGTATGTGAGTCCTCCAGGTTTGCGTTCTGTCCAGGTGAATGCCAAGATATTTTGCAACATCGCTGTGTGGTATGGTGTTCTCTCCCAGTTTAACCTCGGGGCAGTTTCCCCGCCTGAGGGTAAATGTAACATGGGTAGATTTAAGAGCGCTGGCTTTTATTTTCCATTTTTGCATCCAATGGTGCATACGATCGAGGTGCCGCTGTAGTTGACTAGATGCAATATTAGGATCTGAGGAACTGCTAAGAGCTGCGGTATCGTCGGCATATGTCGCCGACAGAACGTTAGGTGAGTTAGGCAAGTCCGCCGTAAATAAGGTATACAGTACTGGTCCCAGTACCGAACCCTGTGGTACGCCCGCCCTTATGTCATAGAATTTAGATCGGCAGTTGTTAACTTCGACCTGGAACATTCGGTCCTCAAGATACGATTTTATGATTGTGTAATAATTGTGCGGCATAATTTTCTTAAGTTTAAAGAGTAGGCCTTTGTGCCACACTCTATCAAAGGCCTGCTGGACGTCTAAGAAAGCCGCAGAGCAGTACTGTCGAGTCTCAAGGCTGCTTCTAATTTTATGGGCAATCCTATGCACTTGTTCAATAGTCGAGTGCTGACCGCGAAATCCAAATTGATGGTCTGGTATTAGCGAGTGTTCTTCTATGACCTTTTTCATTCTGGTCAGCTATAGTTTTTCGAATAGTTTTGACAGCACTGGAAGCAGGCTTATTGGTCAGTATGAAGAAGCTAGAAAATTATCCTTTCCAGGTTTTGGTACCATAATTATTATGGAGAATTTCCATAATTCTGGGAAGTAGGAAGTTCTAATGATACCATTAAACAGTGAAGTTAAGTATATAATAGCCTTCTTTGGGAGTTCTCTAAGGACTTCTGCAGTTATCAAGTCGAAACCTGGGGCTTTGCGCAAATCTAAGCTCTTTATAGTGTTCAACATTTCCCTGGGGCTAAAAGCTTTTATGGGAGGACTCAACTGTAAGTCGCTATTAAGGTATTCCTCTACTTCGGCCTCGGTGGCTTGATCGCCGTTTTCATTCGGTTGAAAGACCTCACGTAAAAACATTGCGAACGTTTCGGCTTTTTCTGAGTCCGTTTTTGCCCAGGTGCCACTTCCTATCTTTAGGGGGAACTGAGGTGTGTAAGGCTTCCTACTGCTTTTGACTGCTTTCCATAGCGAGTGTTCGTTGTGGCCCATTGGCGTCATGCATTCCAGTTGGTTCTGCAAGGTTTCTTCATTGATTTCTTTTAAGAACTCCTTCAATTCCTTGGAGGCTTTATTGAATACAGATTTGTCTCTGCTATTTCGAGAGTTATGCCATATTCTTCGGAGTTTCCTTTTTTCCAGTATTTTACTTTTTATTTCCAGCGGAACATTTTGGTGGAGATTTGCTTTCTTTTTTCGTTTAGGTGTATTTAACCAGCAAGCCGTTTGAAGTGTTTTTGTAAACTTTGATGTAGCTGCTTCAATGTCTTCGTTAGATTTAAGTGAGATTTTTAGGTCTAAGTTTGCTATAATATGTTCTCTAAATGAATCCCAGTCCGTATCTTTGTTATATAGTTCTACTTTGTTTGTTTTTTCTATTAAAGTTGGGCTAATAGTTGCTATTATAGGCGTATGATCCGAGGAGCTATCGAGACTGCCTTGAATGTTCAGGTAATGTTCAGATATACCTTTATAGGCCTCACGCGGTTCGTGCTCCGGCGTTTTGGAAGGTCTATAATCTAGACTCTAGATAATTCTGTCGATACCTGCCCTTAGCTAAATAAACCGCGGTGATCTTCGAGCCCAGTCAGTTGTATATTCAAAGCGACAGCGATCGGAATCTCTCAAGCGATTCGAGTGCAACTCTGCGGACTGTGTTTGAGTACTGTGACAGTAATAGTTACTATAAACTGTTTATTTTTTAAGTGTTCTTAATAAAGTGCAACTACACCTCACTACCGGCGTTTTTATAACCCCCGCGTTCATAACAATACCTTTTGTTTGTGTAAGTTTTGAATGTTAGGATGTTATTTTTTCCATTACCTAAACCTTGATAATAAAGTTTTCAATCAGTGCGTCCTACCCGTTATGACCTACGGAGCTGAGACGTGGAGACTCACGGTAGGGCTGGTCCACCAGTTCAAGATCGCTCAGCGAGCTATGGAAAGAGCTATGCTCGGAGTTTCTCTGAAGGATAGGATTCGTAACGAATACATCCGACAGAGAACCAAAGTTATCGACATAGCTCAAAGAATTAGCAAGCTGAAGTGGCAGTGGGCCGGCCATATCTCGCGAAGAACCGACAACCGTTGGGGTAGACGTGATCTGGAGTGGAGACCGCGACTCGGCAAACGTAGTGTAGGGCGCCCTCCGGCCAGATGGGATGACGATCTGCGAAAGGCTGCAGGCAGATGCTGGATGCGTCGAGCCGAAGACAGGGCGCTATGGCGCTCATTAGGGGAGGCCTATGTCCAGCAGTGGACTAATATAGGCTGATGATGATGATGATGATGAAACCTTGATAATGTCCATAATTAAAACGACTCGAATGAAGCCACATCTTCTCCTTTAATGGCAGTCTTATACACGGATCTAGATAATATATATTCCACAAGATTCCCGAAACTTAGTACACGAATCTATCCCCAGATTACGTTTGAATGCAATCTCGAGAGGGAACTTGCATGCTAGACTACTAATCCTGTTAATTAGTCAATCAAACGCAAGTATAGTGTCTAATTTCCCTCTAAATCAGGCGTAGTTGATTCAATGGCTAGAATTAACTCTGTTTTGAATAAATAGTTAACAGATCACAGAACACATATTTAACAGATCAAGAAAACAGATTAATGATAAACATGTAACAGTTCAAAACATAACACAATTTTTAGGAAAACATGTAGATCACAGCAACGTCCCTTGTGGGACTCCACTGGTATTCAGCTATTAATGTTCAAAGAGTGAAAGTTATTTCTAAAATATGTCGATAAAATACAGACACAGTTTTAGCTTATTGACAGTTTTGTATGTCGTCAATTAATAAAATAAATTATTGTTTATTGTCGTCTTATTTTCTTTTTTATAACATTTTTATTTAATTGCCGTGAGCCCTTGTAACCCAAACAATATAATTTTTTCATGCTGACAGGCCGTGCCTAGTATGGAGATCGTCGTTAAGAATGTATGAATTGGTCTTAGTATTTTTTTATATGTATAAGAAGAATAATGAATCTTTCTGTACTCACCACAGTTGTAAACAACTTTGAGATATGTCCTAGAGGCGGGACTGCAAGGGGACCCGAATGTCTTATTGTTAGCAGTTATGGAACACCGTCTTTTCCCATGGCAAATTTGCATTACTGTTTCCGTAGCATAAGACGCCGTGCAAGCTGCAAATTAATTCTAAGTAAATAAGTAATGAAGAACTCTTTATTTTACACCAATAAAACTATGAATAAGTAACACAACGATTGAAAAAGTACAATGGGCGATCTTATCGCTTTAAGCGATTTCTTCCAGACATCCTTAGGTTGGATGTAACTGATATAAACAGATGAAGGTGGATTCTAAGTATGAAGGAAAAATAACTATCATCATCATCAACCCGTAACAGCCCTCTGCTGAGCTAAGGGTATTCCTCACACATGAGGAAGTATGGGCTTTAATCACTAGCGCTTCCGTGTTTCGGAAAGCACGTTAAATTGTTGGTCCCGGTTTCCGTTGTGTTTACGCACAATGGAAGTCGTTAAGCCATGTCAGATACCCTTGGGTGGCTTAAAAAATTCTGACTGTTAAGTGGCCACTAGCTTAACACCATCTCCCAATCCGCAGTGGGCTCGCGTGGGAGATATCAAAAATAACTATACCTACGTTGAATTCTTTATGATATTCTATCAATGTTAGGTTGACATAAACAATGCAATTACGTTTCACCATAATTTTTAACCGACTTCAAAAAAGGGAGAAGTTTCTCAGTTTGTTACCTCAGAACTTTGGACTGGGTGAAACGATTTTGATGATTCTTTTTTTGATTTGAAACTAGTGCTTCCCATATGGTCCCATTTTAATTTCGTCCAGTTCTGATAATAGCATCCATGAGAAAACCATATAAGTAAGTCTTAAATTTGAATTAAGTAGGTATGTGCGAGAGAAATGGACGAATAACTCAATATCACGCCAACCAATTTAGATTTTTTTTACTGACTTCAAAAAAGGAAGAGGTTCTCAATTCGATTGTATTATTCGTTGAAGTCGGTTCTTTACTCTTTAGAGTTCTATGTTATTCAATAAAATCAAAACAGTAATGAAACAGTAACAAATTATATCTGTGATTAAATTCGAGTATAATATGACGGATAGGACAAAGTTATTTGCCTTTTTAGGCGCGGTAAATAAATAGAAGTCTGATCATCCAACGCGTATCTTCAAATCTAATTCTACGAAAATTTGTTCTTAGTTTGTTGTTGTGTGTGTTTCCAAACCAATTCAGCCGTTACCAAAGTTTCCGTCGAGAAACTTGGATGGATTTGAATAAATGAATTCAAATAAAAGTTCGGCTTTCTGCGGGAGCATTTTGATAGTGGGGAACTCACATGAGAAATCCTCAAAGGTGTATCGAATTTTTGGACAGTTCAAAACATTTTACTTATGTATTCAGTTCAAAGTATTGTTGCTTAGAAGTATATTTATATTCCTCTAATTTTCATGGACTTTTTAAAATTGTTTAGTACTATGTTTAATCATCTACTTACTTAGCACGAGGAATGACGTCACTCATAGACATATAGGTAGGTCTATGGCAACTATACAATAGTGTGACAACTAGGTATATGGAAGAGTTTGCATGAAGTGTTGGTGCGTGAATTAAGTCATATTCTGTTTTTCAAATGGATTTCCATATCGTTTCGCTCTCTTACTATTACGACTTCCCTAACTCTTCAAACCGGTTTCCAAATTTAAATTTGAAGCCGTCTGTCATACTCACTCTCATCACGCACTCCTTGAGGCTGTGGACAGGTGATAGACTCGTACGCAGTACGCCCGTACTGGGCTTCGAAGACAGCAACTCTGGAGTAAGGGTTGCAGACTAGTGTGATGACGTCATCTTCGCAAGTCGTCTTGATTAAAAACTCGTCTGGGAAAAATTTTTTAGAAAATGAAGTTCTGCTGGGTCTTGGAAATGAAGGGTAACTGTAATATTTGGTTAGTAGTTTATTTTTCTGTTTTGTAATTTACTCTTTGTCCTGTATTCAGTGATCTATATTTTCGCACCGCGTATGGATTAAAATAACACCTACCTACACATTTATATTGACTAGTGGTCGCCCAGTGGTCCAAATTCAACCATAATTAATTTAAATTATAAGTTTTTATTGATGTAATTTTAAAGAAGTATTAGCATTCTGCACTAATTGTGTGCGAAATTTCTTGCGAAACTCATCCGTCAGCGCAATTTTCGTAAAAAGGGTACAAAGTCTTTGCTTCACGTATTAATATATAGATTAGGTACCTACTGATAAAAAAACATTGCAAAAACAAAAGAATGTGGGCAGGCTTACGATAAAAATAGACATACAACCCACATAGTACCTACTGACAAAAAAGGAAACGAAATAAATACGACAACTTACATCTAAAGTTACAATGACATAATAGAAACGAACGGCAAGAGACGACCCCTATTCTAGAAAGAGAAATAAAACACAAAATTTTAGTAAGACTGAAATGTTGGGACGTATTGTGTAGATTGTAGTATTTAATAATATTGCCATGTACCTGTTAAAATTGTGATCTAATAAAAAGTAAAAACCCTAAAACGTTGCACTTATAATCTTTAACTTTCAACCAATTTTGGTTTATAAGTAGTTGACACCAAGACACTAATTGTGGTTCCTCAAATAATAATGATTAGTTTACACCTGGATGCGTCCAACAAGGAATAAGCAAAAGCGATTACTTATTGAGATTAAATATTGAAATCACCTTTTATCGATGCCAATCTCTTTTCTCTTACCACTACGCGTACTAGCGTGTTTATTAGCACTACCACTAATTGCGCTAAGCATTTGGTAATTTACTAAGTGTAGGGTAGAATCTATCCCATCCAGTAAATAGTCCGCAAACAAAATAGCGGCAAATACACAAGTAACCCTTTTGCCGCCATTATGCTGTAATCCGACACCGCGACGTTAAAAGCTCGTTTTGAGTGTCCGTCCATCAATTAGAGGTAGTGGCGTCTACTTACACTAGTTATACCACACGTAGGTGAACACAGCAATGGACGCGGCATTGTAAGTTGGGTTATTACTGTTCGTGCAGACTGGCGGTTGAAAATATATACCTAAAATCTAAAGGCCTGCTGCCTAAGGTAATCTCAGAATATCGGAAGGTAATCTTAGAATAGCGTCAAATGGAATTTGGTTACCATTTAAACTTTGCGATTTGAATTGAGACCCAAAATGGCGCCATTAATACATGAACTGACGTTTTGGTTTTATGATTGTCTGTCATTATTTAGTTTAGCTTCGGTTGGTCACTAACTTAATATGCATTTGACAGGAGGCAGGAATTAGCCATACACCGCTGTCGGCTTTTATATCGTGTGTTAGGGACAAGTTGACAAAAAGTGAAACAATTAATTCAGACCATTATTAAACTAAAAGTCCCCGTTAGTAGAAGTTATAAATTATGTAGAAATCATTCAGGGGTTCTCAACATTTGGATTAAATAATAATATACAATATGTAACAGAATAAGCGCAATTCCTGAAACTAGTTTGTTCAGTATCGACTACTTAATCGATTTCAGTTCAGGTTTCAATTAGCATAGCTGATTTCAGTGATATGTATGGAAATAGTGCTATTATTGATCAATTTTTAAGAAAATTGGTTAGACACAACTAAAGTTCGATTGCATCATATTTTTTATGTTAATATACTAATTGGGGTGTATGAGGAATTACGCTTTTTCTGTTACGCGTTGTATAATACATACATAACATACATAATCTCACTCCTTATATCCCCTTATTCCATTTCTGGATATACCCACTTTTCACCAGATATTCTTTGTACCCCAAACGTGATAGGTGGTGAGCCCATCGCCGGACCGGGTCTGTCACACATGTCTCAGAATTCATTCTGGGACCTACGGGTTTCCTCACGATGTTTTCCTTCACCGTCGAGCTAGTGATAAAATATGTACCTACGTAAGTATTGAAAAACTCATTGGTACGTGCCAGGATTCGAACCCGAGCCTCACTGATTTTCATCATGTGAAGCAGGCCCTTTAACCGTAATATATAATACTATTTTCGTAATAACTTTTACTAGACACATGACACGTTTACTACAAAATGCGCCACGCCATAAAACACTGATAGACAGCACTTTATACCGCAAAAATATATTTTCACTAATTACAATTACTTTTTTATTTCTTTAACTCAACTGTTGCTACGTATACGTAACCCAGTATAATTTCGTTGATGTAATTTTTACTTAATGTATAAAGCTATACACTAAGTAAATCAACGAAATTCTACTAATGATGGGGAATTTAGTTACCTAAGCAAGCGTTTTTATTTCCGACGCGTTTCCCTCGCCCGTCTGGTCAACCCTGTAATGAGCGCCGGCCGCACCTAATAGCCGCTCCTGCATTTCCCGCCACACCCACAGGCGACCTCGTCCAGGAATTTATTAACATCCCCATAAATCACTTCAATACACTTGCAGCACCCCTCATAAAAACCCAGCTCACGTGATTAGTGATTTTAACTCCCCTTCTTTTATTTCATAAAAATATTACTGGCCATTTTGGTAGTGTCCACTCCCTGTCATAGTCATTTCTATTGTTTTGTGAGTACTTCTTTTAAGTTTCTTTTTAGTAATTATTATTGAAAAAATTTTGGAAAGGCTTTCTGTCTATAATTGGAAATTCCACTTTCGGAGTAATAAGAAAAGCTGTCCAATTTTTTCAGCTAAATTGGAAATAGGTGAATGTAACAAAAATACGATAAATTGGATTTCTTTTAAACGACAGGGGCACAGTTTTTAGTTTAGAAAGTAAGAAAACACTGTCGCTACTTAAATAAATTCAACCTGGTCTTCTATGATCAAATAAAATGAGTACTTAGGTACTTCTTTTTATTACAAAAAACAATTTTCTTTAAAGAAAAAGTATTGGAAATTCGGTACCTAGTATATTAATTCAGGATTACATTTGAGTTATAATCTATATACGAGTAAACATACATAGGTACTTACTCTTAGTAATAGTAGTATGAGTGTTTTTTTTTAAAGATTGCTTGGTTGTAGGCATAGACAACAAAATCCGTCTATTGAATGTAAAATATCAATATATAACAAAATAATAATGAGAACCAATCGAGACTTGATCCTCGGCTTTCTCGCCACATCTTTAATTCACTCATTGTTTATCCGAAATAAACCAGTAACTGTTTATCGATAAACTTTTATATTTATCACTAGCTCGACGGTGAAGGAAAACATCGTGAGGAAACCCGCAGGTCTCAGAATTAATTCTGAGAAATGTGTAGTAAATAGACCCGGTCCGGCGATGGGCTCACCACCTATCACGTTTAGGGGTCCAATGTATCTCGTGAAATGTGGGTATATCCAGTAATGGAATACCTCTGCCTACCCCCTCGGGGATGAAAGGCGTGAGATTTTATTTTTATTTTATACAAAGATTTATCTAAAATAATAAAGTGCAAATAAATCAATATCGTAATGTCCGTTGCCAGGGACGCACTAAGGGACACATAACAGGGGTCGTGAAACTCGTGAACGCTGTCCCTCCCTAGTTTCCAAGGCAACTATAATGTGTTTTGTCGGGAAACCACAAAAGTACATTGAAATTTATTACGTTTAGGCAGGTGTAAACAACATTCGGAAATGTGTTAAATGGTGTTTTATGGACGGAAAATTTATTTCGAGGTTAACTGTGCTCGGGTACTTACACGCAGATTTAATTATAGAGACAAATTGCTTTCTTTTTATTACCTGACTGCGTAGGGTAACGTGTTTATCAGCCTATGTATGTATGTTACTTTGTGGTCCTCTAGAGACGTCGAGAGAGAAGAGACTCTTAGACTCTTATTTTTTTTCTAAATCTTTAGGCAGTAAAGACCATGTGCTGCATAATCTTACTACAATCTCATGCAGTTTGAGGCATCTTCGTAATTTAACAATAAATACACATGATTATCTATTATTATTGTCCTTGATCGCCCTTAAAATAATGATGTTTCACAGGCTGACAGTGGAAATATGAGTTAGGTATATAATATGACAACAATAAATGTACTGAACTTGTAGTTTTCGAAAATTTACAGTATTTGATATGTTGATTTATAATGTTTTTTTAGAATTCTTCGTGTTCTTGGTACCATCTAGGTTTCTAATCTAATTTGACGCCGCTTTATGTAGCTGTGATAGACAAAACTTGATCTCTTTTCTCTATCAGTCATGTGAAATTGAAATTAAGCACATGATAACCAAATTTTTATTTATTTTTATTTTATTAGGGAATACAAACAATAGTACAAAATTATTACTAATTAGTTGTACTAGATAGGTGTAAGTGTAGTAAATGCCATTATTTTTCCGCTGTTTGATATTCTAAGAATGTTTTAGATAATAGGCCTGCTTTACAGGAAACACCTAGATTCGCTCCTGGCTAAACCCTAGCCAAATCTGCAAAACTAGCAAACTAAGTAAAACAAAGCGAGGGGCCAATAATTTTCCGATAATGGCCTCGACGACTTAGGCTCTATTCTCATAAAGGGAGAATATCAGGGCAGTTATTCAATGTAATGTTTTCGCTGGTGCCGGAATAGCGATATCAAAAAGCGAGGGTAGAAATTATTATTTTCTTGTTCCCGTAACGTTTGACATATGTTTTGAATATTGCATTCGACTGTGCTTTTCTCGGGCGAATATTGAATAAGGTACGGAAAGGTGTGTGAAAATACATGATAAAACATAGACACTCTGTATGATCATATTTTTACGTAGCTACCGATTTTCGAGTTGGAAGATGTGATACTAATCTTAAGAACGTGGAAAACACTAGAGGAATTACAAGTGCAATAACTAGACACATCGGAATAACCGGACTTGAGTGTGAATCAGGCAGCGAAAGTTTCGTATAACTTAAATGTAGACAGTTCTAACGAATCTAACGAATGACCGAAGAATGAGTCGGATTGATAAACAAACTTTCAGCCTACCCAAAGAGGTGGGAAAAGTCAAAGTCAAAATCATTTATTTTCTGTTGTTATAGAAAATACACTTAAAAAAGTCAATAGTCAACAAGGCACTCGAAACTCGTCCATGAAGATTTACTAAAAGTAAACAGCAGCCCATCTCCACCGACGAGTTGCTGGTTCCAAATACAGTACCCTGAGAAGAATCAGAAAGACACTCAGAAAGTTGATAATAATAATAATAATAATCATTTATTCATTTAAATGGGTATATATGATAAAGCGGTCGTGTTCCGGGTCAAGATTTTTTTTTATTTTCGACTTTTATGCAAATTATGCCACAGAAAATGGGCGCAATCCACGGGGTACGCAAGCCTTTTCTGCCTCTGTATAGGTGTTGACCTTAACTTAATAGTTTAAAAGGGGCTATTGGGATACAATGTCTAGCTTGAGCAAACTTGTAAGAGACTACAAGAAAAAGGATATTTTAAAACGTCGCGTACATTCATATTAAATATTGTAATTTTTACTATTAGAAACTTACTAGAGTCACGCATGAGCCTGACTCTCATGCTGGAGGGTTTGTTTCGGATCTTAGTGAGTGCATGCACAAAAATTTACTTATTCAGGACTAACTCGAAGGTCAACGAACTTATCGCCAGGAATCCCCTGGCCCCAAAATTGTTTCTGAGACAAGTGTAACAAATATCGATACCAATATTTGTTACACCATACCATATTAAATTTTACTAGAAAGACATGAGATTAAAAAGAGCTGCCCTTGAGTTTCTTACTGGCTCTTCTCGGGGAACTGCATTTGGAACCAGCAACTCGTCGGTGGAGATGGGCTGCTGTTTACATTTAGAAAATTTTCATGGACGAGTTTAGTGTGCTTTGTTATTGACGTTTTAAATTGTATTTTGTATACCTACTGAAATAAACGAATTTTGATTTAGATTTTTGATTTTACACTACTACTATTTGTTACTTACGGATCCGGCGATAAGACTCACCACCTGTCACGTTTAGGGGTATTTCCACGAAGATCGGGTGAAGCATTTTTTTTATTTATACTTACTAGGTCGACATTTATAGGCTACTTCGACGTATTTCCTTGTAGCAGGACAGGGGACTACTAGTCCTGGTTTAGGCTTCGTGCTAAACTTGCACTGCTGCTTCTTCTGACACGCCTCTACCACCGTTTGCAGTAGAGAGTACTGGTGACAAAAAAATCTATACAAATATTGTATTATGAGTAAGGAAGACAGATTATCCAAGATAACATATCTCCTAACTTTTTTTTTTATTTGGTCTCGATCAATTTTCGAATTTATTGAATACTAGCTTTTAGGGGTCTTACCTTAGGGGTTGAATTTTGAAAAATCCTTTATTAGTGGATGCCTACACTGTATAAGCTATCTATGTGCAAAATTTCAAGTCCCTAGACTCAGCAGTTTAGACTGTTTGTTGATATAATATCACCAATCAGTCAGCTTATCATCTCTACATAGCATAAAACAAAGTCGGTTTCTCTGTCTCTATATCCCTATGTTCCTATGTATGCTTAAATCTTTAAAACTACGCAACGGATTTTGATGCGGTTTTTTTAATAGATACAGTGATTCAAGAGGAAGGTTTTAATATGTATAAGCTTCGCACCAGTGCGAAGTCGGGGCGGGTCGCTAGTTTTATATATTAGATAGTCGGCTTCCATCGTATGGTTAGAGATGGCTACAACCTAAATATTCATAAGCTTTGAAATTATCCAATCAGTGGTAAAAAATATCATTAAAAGTATTATCAGCAACGGGCACACTTTGAGATCGCTACCAAAATTTTCTTCCTCAAAATTTTATATGATAAATATAGACCCTAACTCTTTTCTTATTTCTTCTCTTCTACTATAAAACATTATAAAGCTTGTAATGGAAATAACCGCTCTTGATTTAGATTTTCAACCGGATGACTTAATGAGGATCACTCACAAATTCACAAACCATGTAGCTTTGAATTGTCAATAATTTTAATGACGATTAATAAATCAAAGGACAAAACACTTCGTCCAGTTACAAACGAATCCATTAAACAGGATTTCAAATTTTCAATTAAAACTTTTGCGGAAACAGCTTTTAACAGGACGCTTCACAATGTTATTATATTTATTTAATTCTATATATAACTATCATAGAGAGTTGAGTTGGTGTACAATAAAGCATTATTGTATTGTATGGTATCATATTTATTATTAAAAAAAGCTGCGAATTCTGTTATGTTCTTCTATAATGTATTACACAAAGTTAGATTATGATATTTGCCGTTACATTGTTAAATAGACTTATTTCGAGTATATTTAAAAAAATAAATATAAATGTTCTTCTATAATGTACTAGCGACCCGCCCCGGCTTCGCACGGGTGCAATGCTGAATTTTCTTTGCTATAAACCTTGCGGAGCCCTAGACCTTTCCAACGAATGCAAAACCATGGAAATCGGTTCGTCAGTTCTGGAGTTAAATCGTCAGGAAGGAAAACCCGACTTATTTTTATATAGTAGATTACACAAAGTTAGATTATGATATTTGCCGTATTTCGAGTATATTTAAAAAATTAAATATAAATATTTTCCTTCATCGTCGAGCTAGTAATAAATATTACGTAAGCTTTTTGAAAAACTCAATGGATCATGTCAGGATTCAAACCCGAGACAACGATGAAAAGTGGGCTCCTTAAACACTGACCTATTAATGCACTTATTATTATTACGTGTTATTATACTGTCCTACGTACCTCTTTTATTTTTATACTTTATCACCTACATCCATTACATGCATATCTGTAGGTCCCTTTCTTTCTTTTGTTTATATATGAGTACACATAGTTGGTATTACCTAATTTCACTTACAACTAAGGTTAAGACTATTGTAAAACTAGGTAGGTACCTACTGTAAACTTAAACTTAAATTGAAGAGCGGTAGCTCCCGACACAGGCGATAAGCCTAATGGAAGCCACCTGCCCCTAGCTGTAAGAATATTCTTGTTAAAGAAATAAACAAATTTTATTTTATTTTTTTTATTTTTATTATTTATACCTGAATTGAATTTGGCCATTGACATTTCTGTCCTGTAACTTCTACGTCGATTGTCTGGGAGGTAGAGCTCTTA
This sequence comes from Ethmia dodecea, assembly GCA_963855545.1. Classification (NCBI taxonomy): domain Eukaryota; kingdom Metazoa; phylum Arthropoda; class Insecta; order Lepidoptera; family Depressariidae; genus Ethmia; species Ethmia dodecea. The sequence continues at coordinate 11,180,382 of OY979446.1, read as the reverse complement.
GCTATGCAGTTATAACCATCAAGGGCAGCCTCCCCGTGCTGGGCGAGCTGGATACTGATGGTAGTTCCCGTGGGACACGCCAGGGACACCATCTGGTCATCGCAAGCTACGCGCTGCATAGTCTTCAGTGTCCCGCCAAGGAGAGCTGCGAATGAAATTTTATTGTCAATTTTTGCTGTTAACTGTAAAATTATTAATTAATTACTTAATTTATTGTATGATAATTTGAATCTCATATTATTTTATTTACAACATTGTAAATTTCATATTTTTGTAATTAGACTATCAATGTATTTCTATACCAGCAGGATGTAATTACATTGACACTGCATCACATCACTTTTCTACATGTATTTTATCAATATATGAAATAAAGTTGTTGATGGATAGAACTACAAACATCTTCACAAAATATCATTAGCGTCACATCTTGCAGAGTAATGTCATTAAAATAATAGTAGGTACCTAAATGGGAATAGAAAGTGGATAATGCGATAATATGTACCTACTAACTGAACTTCTTCTTGTTCCAATTAAAGTTGGTTTTGTTTTGAGGTTATGCATTGTATAATGACCTTACAAAATTGTAATACTAATTAAACAGTTAGAGCAAGTAAGTACTAATGACTATTTCAAAAACATACATACATAAACATACATATTTAATAATTTCTAGCTCAACGGAAGATAACGCGAGGAAACCTGAACTTCCCAAAATTTTTTTTATTTATGGCATGTGCAACAGCACCGCAGTTCGACTATGGGCTCACAACCTGTCACTTTTAACGGTCCGAAAATTGAAATAGTTTTTTTATAATAAAATAAAAAAAAATTGTGATTAGGAGTCCGCGTATATTTTGTAATCTTAAAACAGTTTTATAATATAATAACTCGTCAACACAAATAGCAACTCGTCAGTGGAAATGGGCTGTTGTTTACATTTACCCAATCTTCATGGCCGAGTTTAGAGTGCCTTGGTATTGACATATCTAAGTGTACTTTTTTACCTACAAAAATAAATATTTTTTTATTATAATTAACAACATTATATAAGAAATGTAGAATTAGAAAATAAAATAGAAATAATCTCACGCCTTTTAACCCTGAGGAGGTAGGCAGAGGTATTCCATTACTGGATATACCCAATTTTTACCAGATATATTGGACCCCTAATAGTCTGTCACTATTGTTGAGCCCATCGCCGGACCGGCTCTATTTACACATGTCTCAGAATTAATTCTGGGACCTGCGGGTTTCCTCACGACGTTTTCCTTCTAGTCGAGGTAATGATAAATATGTAAGTACCTACGTAAGTTTTAATAAACTCATTGGTCCATGCCAGGATTCGATCCCGAGCCTCACTATTTTTCATCATGTGAAGCAGGCTCTTTAAACGTAAGGCTATCACTGCAAAAATATATTATTCGTTAAATACGATAGCTGCTTCTTACATTATATCGATGAGTTAAACCAATCGTTCTCATTCAATTACTGAACGAAACAAATTCTTTTACTCCAGATAATATTGGACTAGTCCTGCATAAACCATACATTTACAAGCGTATGTTTTCCATGGTCGATAGAACAATGGCGCCAGTATCAATGAGAAAGACACAAAGACATAAGGGCCGTCACATCGAATACAGGCGGCGCCATAAGAAATATCTTAGAAGGTTGACAGTGCTACTAATATTTCTCGGGACAGTCCCATTTGCACTTATAATCTGTACCCGTGATGGTGATGAGTCTTAATTTGATTCTAGCTATTGTCCGCGTAAAGTAGCGTAGGCCTATGTTTTGTTCTGAAATTAGCTATATTACTGTGAAGGTTTATTGAAATCTGTTTAGTAGTTTTTAAGTGAAAGAGTCACATCCTCAGAGACTTTTCTGTTTAATACACCTACTAGTACCAATGAGTTTTTCAAAAACTTACGTACATATTTATCACTATAGCTCGACGGTGAAGGAAAACATCGTGAGGAAACGCGCAGGTCTCAGAATTAATTCTGAGACATGTGTAAACAGACCCGGTCCGGCGATGGGCTCACCACCTATCACGTTTAGGGGTCCTATATATCTCGTGAAATGTGGGTATATCCAGTAATGGAATACCTCTGCCTACCTCCTCAGGGATAAAAGGCGTAAGATTTTATTATTTTAATTTATACTAGTATGATATGACGAAGTCGCAAAAGCTAGAGTTTTGCGATTTAGTATTAGGATAAAGTTTAAGCCGTATACATGTATCTACAAAGCAACAATTGAAGCGCATAATTTTTGCACAACGCTGCACACCAGCGCACCAAGCTAGCGAGTGGCGCGGAACATACTAAACTTACAAAAGTTTTGCTGGGCCTTTGACGTCGGAATAGATACTTTTATTATTACTACTAATAATAATTCACAACAAAAGCATTTTCAATATAAAGATGCCATAGCGCTCAACTGACAATGTCACTGGTATTTTAAGGGAAGGGAGAGTATCTATAGTAAAATATTTGACACGCAACTTTTATTCTACATTTAATTTTATTCTTGTGCAGAACAATCACAACATCCAATTAAATCTAGTTAGTACGCACGCTTTGATTGTTTTATTGTAGTTTTTGCTGTTAGTAGTCATGATACTTCTACGAATTAAGAAATGGGGATATTTTGATCATGGAAATTTGTGTTTGCTGATGCTGACGGTTTAACTCATAAACCGAAAAGGTCCCAAGTCATACTAAAAGCCTGGATACACTAGTATGACGACGATAATGTAAATAAAAGGTGTTACTAGTTCGCTTTAGATAAAACCATAGGGGCGTTATATACTCGTACGATCTGTATCAGTGTCGTGCGAATAGTGACATGGACTGTTTTCTAGCATTTCCACATTTTCTAGACTATTTTGTTGGCAGAATATCCAACATGGCAATACGAGTAGAGGAGTGAAATAAATTCAAGTTTTATTCAATATAACACCTTTTGTCATTCTTTTTGATATTCAATGGACTACGCATGTAGATATGTATGCATTTAAAACAGTGTCTAGCGTGGCCGACTGACTGACTGACAGACAGACAGGCAACGCACAGCGTACACCGGTGGATCTACAGATATAAAATCTAGGGCAAATATTCCTTTAGTACCCTAAAGGTGCGCTAAACATAAAATTCCCACTGGAATGGAAAAAATATGTTTTTCAAAAATAATGAAACCCATATTTTGATATATTATAATATACTGGATGATTTTTTTTACCGTCTGGAAAAAAATATGACGTATAAGGTATCTAGAGCCGAAGTTATATATGAGATTAATTTTTAAATATAGTCATATTTAATGCAATTTACAAAATCTAGAACACTACGCACAGTACTACGCGCAGCTGGCGGTTGTAGGTAGATTGCGCATAAATGGAAGCTACGAGCCTGTTTCTTTTTAAAATACTATTTTAAATATTTCAGTGTGTATTATTGACTACAATTGAGTAATGTATATTAGTTTAAGCAAGAAAAAAAATTTTTGAGAAAAAAAAAATTTTTAATTAGCATTGCCAAATGAATCTATTACAACCTATCACACCACATTTTTTTCCAAACGGTAAAAAAAGTCACCATGTATATCATATTTTAATAGTACATACATTTTTGATACTAATGATGACGGAAATGGTTTTTAAAATCTTATGATGTTTAAAAACCTCTTGATTTCAACCGAATTTACTTAATTTGTCTATCAACCGATATCATAATATTTTAACTAAATATTCAGTTCCGTGTCTTGAGTTCCGATCTTGATATTAAGTATGCGCCTACTTGAACTATTTATTAGATGTTTGCATTACATAAACACATAATTTGGCCTGTTTGTTTTGAGTTTTGTTTAATTAATCGTTCTCTACGATAAACTAAGAGATGACTCGCACAGATTATCAGTTATAACCCAGAAAGATGGAACTAAACCCAGTAAACAAAAAGGCATTAAAATATTGACTTCTTTTTATCTTGCAGTCTTTTAACCATGAAAAAAGATAAAACAAAAAAAGGAAATAAAGAATAACGTCAGATTATCTACGAATATCGCGATAAAATTCTTTATTTAAATTAGTACGGCACAATTTTGTCGTTATATCTCTAAAATTACTTCACCATATCGAGTTTCCGTCACCAATTTTGTAAGCAATTCATCCAACTGTCCATTAGCGCTAAACGAAACAAAATTTATTAGATGTTTCCATTTCTTGACATTTCTCTTAAAAGAACGATAATGTAAGCGGAACGCCGCAATTTTGTTAAAAGCGGCGAATCCGGCAAATTCTTGAACACGGTTTTGCGAAAGTTTTGTTTTCTGTTTATCCGAATTTAATGCACTTTGGATTTTAGGTGTGTCTACGGACGTCGTGGAGTCAGTTGCTGCATTAAAAAATCTGCACGAGAATTTGAACTAAATTATTATTTGTACAAATTGCGAATTTGAACGAATTGAGAATTGTACAAATTGATAAATAGTACCTACCCACTACGCATAATTCACAAAAAGTTCCCGGGAAACCTAGTTTCGCTCGTTCTAACACTAGTGTCACCATCTGTCGGTGAGTGGCGGTATTATTCGGAAAAATATTTCTTGTGTAAAATTGCGTTTTCACAGTAAAAACAACTATGCAGTTGAAATTAAAATGCAAAACTGTATCTGTATACAAAATTTCATAAAAACTTGCAGCCGTTTCCGAGATAGATACCCGAAATATAAATACATGCAAGAATTGTTCGTTTAAAGTAATATTTATTCAAGTGAGTGTTATTAGTATCTGGTAACAAAATACTAATTCTACTGAGGTAGACGACGTTGACAGACCAAATCTTCGTCATTCATCAAATCAAACAGCTAATACACACTAGCGCGCTGTACGCGACATTCGTTTATCTAACTGCGATAAAGTATTGTGTTTTATATAGCAAGTATAATAATAAATATAATTAATATTTTCATGCCTTTATCCTCGAACTATTCCTTTTATGTGTTTTCACCAACATTTGGTTGGTCGCCTGAAAGTGTCAGTTCGTGAGGCCACCGCCAGTCAGGGTTGCTGCTTAAAATATACATGTCTCAGAATTCATTCTGGGACCTGCAGTAGCGATGCGATGTAGCGATTGTATAACAGTAAAAGAAAACCTATTTATATATCACTATACTTTTTGCTGGTGTGTTTAATATCATCAGTCTATAATACGAATCACGACTGTTATTTAAATATCAAATTCACAAGAAACTAATATTTAATAGGTAGGTACCTATATATTATCTACACAAACATTTATACGAGTATCATTTTAGACACAAGATCATGACTGTCTTTTTCAGGGTATGCAAAGATAATAAACCGCTATCTGCTACGCACCTAGACACATATAAAAATACTCGAGTAAATTCAGTACATTTTGAGATTTTACGAATTAAATATAGATATGTATATTCGGCGATATTCAGCTTACAATTTCGGCTTTAATGTTTTTATTGCAACTCAATCTTTCTAACTCAATAAATGTCGCTTTCACCATTGATGTTATCGAAATTCTTTGAAATACTCGGAGTTCATTGTATTTTCATTGTATTCCATACTTAATAATATTATAACTGTAAGGTTAGTAAGTTATCAATTTGATAGAGCAGTGATAGCCTTTACGGTTAAAGTGCCGGCTGAAAATCAGTGAGGCTCGGGTTCGAATCCTAGCATGTACCAATGAGTTTGTCAAAAACTTACGTACATAATTATCACTAGCTCGACGGTGAAGGAAAACATCGTGAGGAAACCCGCAGGCCTCAGAATTAATTCTGAGACATGTGTAAACAGACCCTATCACGTTTAGGGGTCCAAAGAATATCTCAAGAAAAGTGGGTATATCGTAGAAATGGAATGCCTCTGCCTACCCCCTCGGGGATAAAAAGTCGTGAGATTATATTTATAGGCGGTCACTCATTTACGGACACTGCTCTGTGTAATCGTTATAAACACTGGCTATGTAAGGCTACGAGCGCCTCAATACAATATTCTGTAGGTACCAACAAGTATTTCACCGTGAGAATTTTTAGCTCAACTAATCAAGTGCTTGCTTAAAGCAACCTTGTTAATCCCAAACTTTGGAGGTCGTTAGTAGTTCTCGGAGGTAGTTAACGGAGGGATCCTATTTAAAAGGTAAGTACCCTCATCTAGCATGTTAACAAGAGTACGGAACTAAGCGTATTAGGTGAAAATATTTTCTAAAGGTGGACGCGGTCGGGAGTATCTAAGCTAAACATGGGTGTAAGGAAAGGACGAATGAACTTTTGAAAACAGATTCCTATTTAAAATTACCATTTAAATTACCATTACAAATTGCATTTCTACAACATACTATTTAGTTAAATTGAAAATCGTATTACAAAACAGCTTCCAAAGACGAGCTTATACGCGCTTAAACTAAACCAACTACATGTTTCCAAATATTATAAAAAAAACATATTTATTTGACAAGCTGTATAAAAACCAGCACAGTTCTCGGGTTCTAGCTAAATATTGTATCTTATAAATCAAATAAAAAGATCAACTAGAGTAGCTATAAAAGGCATATTATCCTTAAATCCTTAACATCAGTAAAAAGGTATCAAGATCTTATACGTGGATCGAAATTATTCAAGATGGATCTTTCTGTGCTCGGCTGGTTTTTGCAAATCCATTAAAAGTTCGTTATTTATGCCCGGCGGCGGGCTGACGCTGTAATCCTCCATTCACATACTGCGAACTCCTATTCAAGGCGGATCCGATGTTTTCTTTCACCTTTTGTGGGAAAAGATAAAACTACGCTCCGTCACTTTGTAAAACGGAAAGAGATAAAAGACTGACTGTGCTTTGGGTTTGAACTATCATTTAGCGAGGTATTCTTATTTCAATTTTGCCACTTCATTCAGGATTCCGCTGCTTAGGAGGCTCGACGCATAAGGTTTGATATCACCGAACTCTTACCCAATAGAGCCGAGCGATTGTAACGAGTCGCAAATTTTTGTCAACTAGTCAATGTTTTAGAACATAAAAGTGACGCGAACCAAAAATTTGACAAGTGTGAATGTCTCATCTATAGTCTGACCGCAAACGCTGCACCGCGCCTTAGGCCCAGCGCACACTGCTGGAAGCGCGGCGGCCACACGGTCAACAATTGCATGAAAAGAAAAATCTGAACAAGAAAATACTTACAATTTGTTAAATATATGCAAAATCGAAATAGGTACAAATTTTGATAATCAATTTCAGTATATAACCAAAAAAAAAAATTGCGGATTTGGCATAAATTCCCGAAAGTATATTTTATTAAATAGAGCAATATCCCAAATGTTATCTTTCTTACCAATCAGACCTATTTTAAATTAAACTAGACTAGTTTCTCTTTGAAGTTTATCAATATTTCGATAATTATTGCAACGGGATCATTAAATGTTGGAGAGCCATGCTTCGGCACGCTTGGGCCGACTCGACCGGAGTGATACCACGGCCTCACAGAAAACCAGCGTAAAGCAATGCATTGCGTTTCGTTGAGTGAGTGAAGTAACCGGAGGCCCCAATCCCCCCTCCCCCTCCCCTCCCCTCCCCCTACTCCCACCTCAAAGGTCGGCAACGCAGTTGTGACTCTTGAGTTGCAGGTGTCCATGGGCGACGGACGTCACTTACCATCAGGTGACCCGTCTGCTCGTTTGCCCCCTTTTTTATCATAAAAAAAAGACCGCACCAACGTATTTAAAAGTTAACGAAAATATGACGAAATTTCATTAAGAACATGAACTGATTTTTTTATATTCGACAATGTGTACCAGAGGTTTGTATATATATCTTTCAAAATCTTGAATCTTCGCAAATACGTCGGTATGTAACAATTATAGCACGGAATAATCTAATTTTTTAACGCAACCACCCGTACATCAGTATTTGGTGTCTATGGTTAGGAAATTTAATAGACTATGTCGTGAATGGGGGTGTTTATAATTCTATTTCATGATCCGTGCAATAGATGGCAGTAATCGTCCAGGGGTAGTTTGGCAAGTATACTAACCATGACCTTTGGAAGCGTTGTTTTTTGGCATGTATACTTACCATGACGCGTGAGTGGTTAGAGAAAAATCGTACGACAAACAAGTGCTGATACAAACTTACACTGCAACATGTTAATACTATAGTTCTAGCATGTAATGGACGAGACGTGCATAGAATTCGATTCTAGCCTTTACGCTGATCTAAAGTATACGCTTGATATATTTATTCCTGAAAGTAACTTTTTCCTTGGGATTCCCGCTATCTCTATTTTTATTTTTTCGTCCAAACTTTTAGGTAATCGTCGGAAGAGAAAGAAGAAAAATCTAGTCCACAAATTTTTCGCTGTTGGTAAAAATTTACCAAAAGTTGTACCCTATTTCCGTAGCACGTGATTTCACGTACCTGGTTTCGTGTCTCTAACCACCACGTATAATGCAGTTGGCTGGCACGTTCTTTGTTCTTTGCTCTGTCGACCACAGTTGGTAATGCGACACGGTTCTCATTACGAAGCGCCTCGGGCGTCAGTATAGAAGTCAGGTAGAGTGTAGAGATGGCGAGATAAACGAAAACCGATAGCGTAGTAGCAGTGTGGTATGTTTAAAAGGGTGTATTAAGGATTTGGTTTGGCTAATAATCTGTCTACCATCCACTTCTACTGATCATTTCACTAAGTGTTGCGATTAAGGATCCATTAATTTAAGAGGCGTTTTTTCTAGCAGCGGGCTGTAAAACTCGCAAACGCTATGAAAGTAATACTGAGTTTGGGGTATTTCACAAAACATTTTATTCATTTTCATTCATCATTAATTAGTTACAGCAAATTGCAGAACTAAAGAACTTCCCCCACACATGATCCCTCAGTGCAGGGCATAATCTCGCTAGCCCAAGGCTAATTGGGAGATTGGGGAAATGTTAGGATAGTGGCCACCTAAGTTATTGAATTCTTCAAGCCACTTATGTGTATCTGACATGGCTTAACGATTTCTACAATTTTCTACTACTAAAACCGGGGCCAATGGTTTAAAGTGCCTTCCAAGACATATTGTAGAACAATAACTTATTCTTCGGCCCATAAATTACATAAAAGACATTGTCACCACACAACGATTTATTTCTATCAAACCCTCAATCGATAGGCGAATACCTTGTCATGACCACGTACCAGTACGTGAGGAGATAACGGTAACTATTTCATAACTCCAAGAAAAGACAATGTAAGCACAAATTCTCAAGACGAAACCACTTTCTTTTCAAGACCCGTAACGACTCAATGGAATATATTTCCCACTTTCTCAGCTCACGTAAAGAGGCCGCACTAAAGCAACATTAATTGATGAATTTCACATAAGCGTGGAACAAAGAGGCCATGCGTGAACCCGAGCCGCACCCTCTCGTAAATTAATTAAAAACGTGACAACCGCGAATTTAGCCCTTTTCATGCCGTGACTGACTCACGTTAGTGGAACAATACCCGAGTAATGTATAGCCGGTGGATTTTAAGAGGATTTAAATCTTAATAATGCCAGGACAAAACGTACAACGGCTGGGACTGCGCACAAAACGACGGGGTTTTGCATCATAGAAAATTCTAGATGTTTCTCGACTGCAAAGGAACTACGGGTGCAGTAAACAATGGCGCTCAGAAACCTGAGTAATTGTGCTTTGAGCGTATTTAGCGTATTCGTTTCGACAGTTTAATGATAGTAAGAAGAAAGCAAGGAAATATAAGTACACATAAATAAAAGCCGCAGAAAGCGAAGGAATTCCACTAAGGCAATCTACCACAGCCAGTGCCGCAGCGATTAATACGAGTATAACATCTTTTTCAAGTTATGTAGCAGAAAAGAAGAAGCTATGAATTATCGCACAATTCAACGACCCGCCACCAGACCAGCACCGACGCAACTCTCCTCGTCAATGCGCTGGCAGTTCAGTGTCTACTATCCATCCGCGTGACGTCAACGGGTGGACAGCGTGACGTCGCAAGGGGACAGCGCGTCACTCACGGGGCTACATCTCATCAAAGATCTCGCGCTCACCAGAATACTGTGTATCTATCTATTTTCTCGCCGATGCAAGTGCTGACCTACTCGTTGATCTACTAGCCCTCCCTATAACCCAACTACTCAACCTCACGCTCGTACACCTACTCACTTACAGGTTCGCCGACCCACTCAGTCACTCGCTCCGTCAGTCGAGTAGCTCCCGAGTACTACACACATGACAGCAAAACGGAGATGGTCTGTCGAAGGCCACGCAGAGACAGCAAACGGTCCACGCGACGTACACTTTTTCAATTGAATTTAAAAAAATATTGAATCAACACTATTTCGAGATTATGCTATTGCTTATTATTAAGCTATTGTCACTGTACCCGAAAAAGTGCCCAGATGTTCGGTATCAGGGAATGTCTAATGATCTAAATCTTTCGATAAAGTAACTAGGCTACCACCACTACGTCTCTATGCAGTGGGCCATCAATAATACACGCCGCACGTGAGACTGTTGAACATGCATGATCGTTGCAAACACAGGTATATGTAGTATTTTCTGATTGGCAATTGATATTCATAGTCTCCGCTGTGTCTATTTTTGAATCTTGAATTTCATTTCCTGGGTAGATATCTATTCTATTTGCCCAGGGGCATTCCATGCGAGGCTCTGTGTATACTCGAGTATTATACTCATGGCAGTAAATGTTTAAAAGCAAAATCGTTTCAGAGATTTATGACGACAAGGTCAGTTAAAGTTCAAAATTGGATGATGTTCTCAATTATTGAAAGCTAATAGGGTTATAACTATCTAACTGTTTATCTACATGATTGACTCATCACAAGAAACACGAGAGAAGACAAGAAATCCTAACTCAAAGTATATCAAATAAGGCAGGCGAAGATATCGAAATATGTTTCATATAAAATTGAGTACCTTTAGATGCAATCAGTTTATATCGCTACAATTGAAAGAGGTAACTTGTTCTTTTTCTATCTATTCTAGCTATGACAGCCACCACGCTACATAAACGAGTAGTGTTCGAGTCAAAATCTGATATCGTTTGCGGCAAGTGTGAGCAAGAAGGAAAATGTCATTAACGTGACGTATTTGTAGATACTTTTTTATTGGATATCCCAGGGACGGCAAGCCTTTTTACACATATATCCTATTTATATATTTTTTAAACTGAAGTGTGATGATCTTCTGGTACTCCTATTAAAGATTAATGATGAGACTGAATGAGGAACTAATACCAATAGTGTGCATTGTATTTTGATTTCGTATTACAATAAATGTCGCCCAGAATTTGCTCTAGCGTGGCACCCCTGGCACGCAGGCCTTTGATCCTTCTTTCCTGGCATAGCCCCTAAGCGAGCCGCACCTTTTTTTTGAGAGATTTCCGGGATGGATCTTGATACCATTTTTACTATCGCATAAGGTGTATATACCAGAAGGTGTTAGTGTATGAAATATTAGTGTACGTGCGAAGGTTACGGAACATGTTGATATTTGGGAGACGTGTCAAATAATGCGGAGACGCCCAAAGGCGCTGTGGTGAGGCGCGGAAAGGAAATTAAAATGTATTTCAATTGAACATCACAACTTTGATGCGAGCAGAGCCACCGGCGAAAAGGCAAGGACTTACTTTTACCTGACTGCGACAAGCCAAACGAATTATGAAACTCACATTTATCTAAGTGTTTGTCATAATTTGTTTCCTTGTCGCAGTGTATGATATTTCTTTTTACTTAAAATTTAAAAGCTCCATCATTTTGACGTTGATTCTCTAAAAGTCATTGCTCGAGAGCCATCACGATTTATCAGTATTGATCGGACACTTCTACTCTTTTTTTGTTACAAAAAATTCAGTTCATCTATGAAAACGTTAAGGTAAGAAATGGGCTTTTCCTTGTTTTTAGTTGTTTTAGTATTTTTTTTTGTTAGCCTATACGCTGTCCCACTGCTGAGCAAAGGCCTCTCCTCCCTCCCTCCACTTATCTCTATCCTGTCTCCTCCGGCCATGTCTTCGAGAAGGCGTCAAGTTCATCCCGCCATCTCCTTCGGGGTCTGCCTCGGCGTCGACGGCCAGTAGTTGGGACCCAGTTGGTGCAGATTTTTGCCCATCTGACCTACTGCATGCAACAAACGTAGCCTGCCCATTCCCACTTCAGTTTTAGTTTTAGTATTTATGTCAGAAAATAGATTTCAACTTTAATTATTTAATTTTGTATTAAACTTTGAAATCTATTAACAACGATCATTGTAAAAAAAATACGGTTGTAAGAACACCGAAATCTCCTAATGGTGTTCGAATATTAATAACATTTCACAAATTTTCAATTTTAAAAAATAACATTATATATATCTATAAATTTTGTAATAAAATGCTCTAGTGCTCTTATATTGAAATACGAGTATTACTAAATAAATAACTACTTAACACAAAGTTATACAAATGTTTCCTCCATCCTTTTTAACTCGATTAAAAACAGCCATTGTCACAAACAATAACAAACTTTGGTTAAATCAAGTTATTAATAGCGATACAAAGTTAGATAAAGTTCCAAAGTCGGCACCGTTTAAGTTGATCCAAGTGCTCTCTTGTAGCACATTACGATTGCTCTACGACGTAGCCAACTTAAAGATTCTGCAGTCGTAGCTGCTTCGTAGCCTCCGTAGCATCTGATACAGCGATTGCATTGAAACAGAGTTACTTCGAATATATTTCAAGGAGAAATACTTCTGCATTCCAACTAGTTGATGTTCAAATTCACGCGTTGTAAAAGATAAATAAAATACATATTGTATATTGAAATAGAAGCTATACAATATTTTTGTTGGTGCAATTGGTAGTGACCCTGCCTTCTGACCCGGAGGTCTGAAGCCAACAGATATGGTTTCGTATCTGGGTGTATAATATTTATTTAAGTATGTTTATCAGTTGTTTAGTACCCATGGCTCTGCCTAATCTGGGACTGAATAACCAAGTGTGAATTGTGTCCAGTTTTTATTTATTTTTATATCGTAGAATGAAGTAAAAATTTCAAAAAAGCCAATAATTTATACGAATGTTTTTGAAATACCTTTTCCCGAAAGCTCTGTATTTTGTGTAAGAATTGATTTTATACACGCCTTCATAATTTTCTAAGGTTTTTACTATACTAAGTGGCTGATAATAATTATTAGAACTAGTGCTGCAATTCTCCGTCAAGCGCAAGTTTCAAACTTCATTGAAGTTATCAAAAATATTACTACGAACGAACTCGCTCTACCATTACAAATACAATTTTATATAAAATTATACTTTTCTTTGACGTAAGTACAAACTAAATTTATAGCTGAATACCATTTAGCATGCTGTAATTGCAGTTTTTTTGTTGTCTATGCCGAATAAAAAGTTTCTTTCTTCCTTCTTTCTGTCTAAAAAGTCAAATAGTACATTTAATGTAGCACTGCGCTAGCTCTTACAAACTAATACATGCAATAAAGCCGACTGCGCACGCGCGGATAGTTACCGGGTTGCTACCTTTCTATACATGTAGCCTCACCCTATTAAATATAAATATACTTCTTTTCTTATACTAAAATGTACTGATGGTTAGGATTGAGTACAGTAACTGACTGTACAAGTGGTAGTCCCACAGATCTATATCTCTCTCGGAAGTCCAAAGTAACCAACAAACTCTAAATGCATATCGTGGCAAAATTGTTATCGGTAAAAATATTTCTTTATTCTTTAAAGACTGTCTCAACACTCTTAAGCATCAGAAAGACGCCAAATCCATTTGAAAATAGATCTTATCACTGGTCAATAAGGTTCCCGGTCTCATGTACTTCCGACCAATCACACTCACTCGTTTGCATTTGCGACATAGGTACGAATATAATGCAATCCAAAAGCAGTTGGAACTATTTTTGCACACAATACAGAAAAAGATTATTATAAGAACTTTGTCTTCAAAAACCTTTTAAAAACCAATATTTTTTAATTAATTTAATAATAATAACTTTAAAATGAGTAGGTATACATTTTATGCGTAATTTTATTCACCATTCAAACTAAAGCAGGTAACTGAGTTCAGTCCACACCCCCTCAGTATAAGGCGAGGCCTGTGCCCATCCCTGATTCTAGACAAAGATACGAATGATTAGTAGACTACTTTAAAATATTTTTTTACCATAATCGTACACAGTACTACTTTTATAAATACAAGCAAAGAGTTTTTAGCCTGTACAGCTCCGTATATTTCATATTAAAAAGTATTTATGTTCATTAATGCAATTTTATTGTAAGTAATGGGTCTGGAAAGTTTTCTTAAGTCGTCGGCTGTATTAAAACACCGAGTACAATGTTAGTAAATTAAATTACAAGGAGCATATGATAACAACATTATCTCGTAACGTTGATGGATTAGGCGGCGCTGTCAGCGTACGCAAATTGCTTTACTGAGCTAATTTACAGTTTAAAAAATAAAAAAACACCGACAAAGCTCACGATAAAATAAAAAATATGCTTAAAACGTTACTAAAAACTTGACTAATAAGCTAGTAACATTAGTAAAAAGCAATTAAAATATAACGTAAATTACATATCGCTGCAGGCTAATGTGCAAGGGTATAACACCTACGTCATTAATAGTATGGAACCCTCGGTGATTACAGTGTAATAAATCGTACAGACCGAAACTATCAGAGCTGGTACAGGAAGGGCCTTCCAGAATGAGTATCACCCACACAATGGAAATAACGGACATAACCTCCATTTTTAAAGTCAAAAATGTTCAACTTTAACCTCAAAGTTTCACATGTTCGCACATTTACACAAGCGCACAAAACAGATACATTTCAAACTTTCCAGACACTAATACCGCTGGCACAGTCTATTGTCCCCATGTCACGTCAAAAAGAGACAAAAACCTGAGTGGCGTGACACGTTGTGATGTGACAGCCGGTGACCGCATGACAGAAGGTGTCCGGGACCGCCAAACGTGTGGCCACAGTCACTCCGGTCGTTCGACTGACGCGACCCGATACAAACACTCCACTTGGGTCACAACTCAACTCACCGCGAGCCCATCAATTTCGCTTGACGTTTCAATGAAAGTGTTCCTTTTCCCTAGAGGACTTTGGCGATGATAATTAAAAAATATATAGATTTTTTGGACTCTCAGCGGAGGGGCTTAAATTTTAAATGAGTAGGGCAATTCACTGTCAGTTTCTGTTATACCTAGAAATATAACTTGAGGTCTTTCAAGCCTGGAGCAGATACTTTATTGTTTATCAGAACTACTTGTTGCATATTTTTATTGGTGTACAATAAAGAATTGTTACTTACTTATTACATCTCTATTAACGTTAAGTTCTAAGTGTAACTTTGTTTGACCGACAGAGTCAAAGTTAAAAGTCAAAAATCATTTATTTTCAATAACTAAAGGGCAATAGTCTAATAACAACAATAAACTGTAAACTAAACAGAAATAAATGATTTGAATTTTAATCTTCAATTAAATAACAAAAACATTGTTGCTATCCACTCTTAGTCAATCCAACTAACAATATGCAGATATTTCTTTATATTATGTATATTCCAGTAATATTCTCTCACAAATATTGGGAATGTCAGTCAATGAATACTGATCCTACCTGGAGCATCAAAAACATTCATATTTCTGGATCATTACGTAATATTAAATTAATTTCGCTTATTATATCCGTGGATGGATGCCGCCGAATTAGATCCACCTTTACACATCATTGATTACGTTTGCCAATTCAGTCTTGCGTGACCCCAAATTATTAGCGTGTGCGTTGAATCCCTTACGTCCATTGCTGCCATGCCAAAGCCATGTCGGCTAAAAACATACAACGTACGAGGATAGTACCTGTCGACCCACTTTCATATATCTATAAATATAAAAGGAGAAGCTAAATCTAAAAATCAAGGCCCAGCCCAAACCGCTGAACATAGAAATATGAAATTTTGTGTGTAGGTTACGTTTATAGTGTAGATACTCGCTAAGAAAGGATTTTACGAAATTTAACCCCAAAGGGGGTGAAAGAGGGGGTTGAAGTTGGTATGGGATAGTGTGATTTCTGCGTGTATCAACTTTAAACTTGGCACAAATACTCTTCAAAATAAACTATGAGATATTAGATCTAGGATTTTTTGAAAATCATCCTCCAAGGGGGTGAAAGTAGGGGTTGAAGTTTGTATGGAAAACCCTCATTTTTGGGTGTATCAATACGTAACTTTGTAAAAATACTCCTCAAAACAAACAACAAGACACCTATTTCTGGATTTTCCGAAAATCATCCCCTAAGGGGGTGAAACAGGGGATAGGAGTTTGTATGGAGATGTGTTGTTTTTTACGTCTATCAACTTTAAACTTTACACAAATACTCTTAGAAATAAATTATGAGACACGTATTTTTGGATTTTTCGAAAATCATCCCCTAAAGGGGTGAAAGTAGGGTTTGAAGTTGGTATGCAGAAGTGTGGTTTTTTGTGTCTATCAACATAAAAACGCCAAAAAAATAACGTTTGTTGTATGGGAGCCCCTTAAATATTTATTTTATTCTGTTTTGTAGTATTTTTTGTTATAGCGGCAACAGAAATACATCATCTGTGAAAATTTCAACTGTCTAACTATCACGGTTCATGAGATACAGCTTGGTGACAGATGGACAGACAGACGGACGGACAGGGGAGACTTAGTAATAGGATCCCGTTTTACCATTTGGGTATGGAACCCTAAAAACTGGTTAAAAAGAGAAATACGTACTACTCCCAATCGATAATACCTACCTAGAAACTTGAAATATGGTATGTAAGTGTCTTATAATAATATGTCGTTCGCAAACGCTCTATGAAGGGATTTTTAGAAATTCCCACTGGAACAGGAATTCGGCGCGGGCAACGCCGCTGGACACAGGCTATTTGAAAAATAATAAGAACTTATCTTATGTTCTGCATAAAGATATATTTACTCTAAGTGCATCCCAAAATGTTTAAAAAACAAATGTCCACCCGTGCGAAGCCGGGGCGGGCCGCTAGTAAATCTATAATAATCTTAAAATGGTTTCGGAATGGATCATCAATTATTGTTTATCTTACAACTTTTTAAATATAACGTATGTTGTTTAGTGAACGTTGGCAGAAACGAACTAGGTACTATCAGTTGCTATAAACATCTTTCACTCACACGGAATACCAAATTCATAGGAGATGACTGTTTTGTAATACCCGGAGAGGAAATTTAAGGTAAACATTCAGCAAATACCGAATAGATAATCTAAGTATAATGTTAAAGCTCAGGCGAAGAGAATGGAAATTCTTTGTTAATATTTTTTGCTTTTATAGTGACTTTATAACTAGCAGTAATAAATCAAAGTATACGTCTCGAAAAAACATGCTACAAAAATCATTTCATAGAAAGACTATTCCAAAAACCGCTAGACTTCAAATATAAAAAGCTTTTTCGAACGTCGTTTATAAGTAGGCAAACATAAGTAGGTTGTATAACTCCCGCCACAAATTGAAGCCATATTTATTATGACAACGTATTTTCTTATTTCTTGGAAAAATAGCTATAACAGAGAGAAAGATATCGTAATTATCACAACACATTATTTTACATTTAGGTACTGGAACCTACATATTACGCCTACTCAGACAACACGTAATTATCTGGTTTCATTGTTACACCTCTATCAGGTAATACGAGTGTCGTCAATATCCACATTTCCTAATAAAGCCTTCGACAAATCCCTTTGAGCAATTTTCTTTTCATATTCAGCGTTTTTTCAAATTACCATGTGATTGTTAACAATGCAAAAACTAGACTGAGGGTACCATGGATAAACGAATCCTTATAGAATCAGTCCGTGTGTCGGTCTGCATATCTGCCCCAGTCTGGCGTCTTTAAAATTGCTTTCATAGTAGGAGGCAAAGGCAAATGTTACAAGGTTATTAACTGCCGAATATGCGAGATTCCGGCATTAAATAGGACAAATATAAAGTATCTATTGAAAAATTTGTTGGAGTTTGACATTTAAAGTACTCAGATGTTAATTTTTTTTTTAAAACTGTATCGTTGAGTCTGTGGCAGGATCATTTTCTTGTTTTTAATATGAAATACCAATTTTATAACTTTATAATTATAATAAAGAAAGGTTAAATACCACTTCTTACATTTTTGTACTTACATTTTTATCACTAGCTCGACGGTGAAGGAAAAACATCGTGAGGAAACACGCAAGTCTCAGAATTAATTCTGAGACATGTGTAAATAGACCCGGTGCGGCGATGGGCTCACCACCTATCACGTTTAGGGGTCCAATATATCTCGTAAAATGTGGGTATATCCAGTAATGGAATACCTCTGCTTACCCCCTCGGGGATAAAAGGGGTGAGTTTTTTTTTTTTTATATTAACATTTTTGTCATTACGCATAATCATAAGCTTTTTAAACTTTTGACGGACGTTTGAGTATTCCGTTTAGAGCTGATTGTTCGATAGTCGGATAAATCTTATCTGGAGAATATAATTATTCTGATGCTGTCACTGTCTGACACTATAGAAAGGAAATGTGACAGGTGATGTTTGATGTTCTTCAGATAACTTTTAACTGACTATTGAACAATCAGCCCTTAATTACATAATCTTTTCAGTAGGTACCTACCTACCTACCTAACTACCTACCTACCTACCTGTATACCTACCTAGGTATACAGAAGGGCCTTTACTTTGTATAGGATTATACTAAAAAACTGATAAACGTGACTATAAGATACCTACACAAACATGAAACTAAAAATCATGTCAAGTTGAGAACCAGATCGCTGTCTTCTGAGGAAGAAGACAGATCACTACCAACGGAACCCTGATAGCCAAAAAACCCAAAAATTCATTTTTATACAAAGTATTAAGATGATTAATTTATATCCTCATTATGGTTTATTATTTAAGTTACAGACTTCCAGAGAATCTGGCAAACATTTACATCGCACCACAGCCTAGCTCGTCAGCAATAATGCGCGGGATTGTTGACAGTTCCTCGTGACGCAACGCGTAAAGACGTAGTTCCAATAAACTTCGCTTGAAACGATATTTATCGGCTAACAATACATATTTACTTCAATAGAGACCAAAATACCAGACCAGAATGTTTATGCTCTGAAGATAAACGATAAACACCCAACAAGATAATAAAAAGGAAATGAAAATCCGACTAGTATATACGGACATTTCGCTTAACAATTTCATAGAGATGAGTACGTTTTTAGGAATGGTCATAGCTTTCCAAATGTTCCCGTAAATCCCTCTAACGAATGGTTAAATCCTCGCCCACCAGTTCGGAATCTCTTCATAAACTTGTTTTAAATATTCAAAGCGTTTGGTTACCTGAATTTGTTAGTAAATTGTTGGCGAATTTAGGTGGTCGCGTTTCTATAGATAAGTAAACATGATTTATTTCATTTCGAAAATATTTCGTGTCCAATTTGTAAATGTTTTATTTTATTTGATGTGTGTCATATTTTACATTCACCGATTGTTGGTATAGCTACCTCATTTATTTTAATGACATAGTTTATCTTTTGGCAAAATCTACAAAATAAGATTTTCTGTATTACATATGCAATCAATATATCAAAAGACTTTTATTTTATCTCTAACTGTCTATCTATTTGTTATGATTTTGCATGGTATGCAACCGATTAGGTATTTGGCAAATAAGTGACTTTGACTTTGACTTTATGCATGTTGTGAGGACCGAATCTAGATCGACTAGGTACTTACTATGAAATAAGTAGTGATAGTTCATTGGGTAACATAATAGTGATAGTAGAATAGGTAATGAGGACATAAGGTGAAATCGGAAAGTAGGACCCGTTTTGGAGAAGTTGAGAGAAAAGCAAAGCAAAGGGTTGCTTGTTTTATTTCCGGACCGATACGACATTCAAACCTTCAAGAGAAAGAGCGTACTCCCACCTCAAAGGCCTGCAACGCACTTGTAACTCTTGAGCCGCTTACCATCAGGTGATCCTTCTGCACGTTTGCCCCCTATACCATAAAAAAAAGGAGAAGAAATACTGCGTCAACCCCAAATCATGAGAAGGAGCAAGAATTTGAAACTCATCACAGTTTATAGAGTAGTTATCGTTACAGTGTAAAACTTGCCGGAGTGACGCCCCCGTAGAACAATTCCATTATTTAATGTAGTCTAACGTGACATCAGTGTCGGACCCTCCCTGTTAGGCATCATAACTATCATAAGCTATCGCTGGTTGAGTAACATGCGATGGGGAGTCACGCTTCACGAATTTCGGTTATTTATTAATGTTTTTGGTTTTTATGTTACAAATTACAACACATAACGTAAAACGATAAATATCGTACGGTCCGAATGTCGAAATAAAGCAATTATCATAACTCGAACCTTTTAATTTTATTTTTTTCTGAATATTTTTCATCGAATAAAAACGGCTGAACATCATTTATATACTACTAGCCGATGCCTGTACCGACGATGCCAGTGGAGAGCCCTTTTTTCCCGTTCTCGTGGGAATTAGAGGGCAGCCTGAAAACCTTCTCCATGAAAAAAACACTTAGATATGCCTACTTTCAAGTTGATCAGTGAAACGTCTGCATGTGACTTTATCAATTTCACATAACTCATCACATCATCAACCCGTAACAGCCCACTTATATGTCTTTCCTCACATATGAGGAATTATGGGATCATAGTCTTCCACACGATTCCACCTCGGGTTGTGAGATGGTGTTAGGCTGTAGCCACCTGTCACAATTTTACAAGCGTCCCAAGGATATGTGACATCCCTTGCCTAGGACTTTGTGGTAAGAGGTGGAAGAGCAGGCGGGTTTTTGTCAGTGCAAGCCTGACAAAACCTGGTTGTCGTCTCTGCTACCATCAGGTATGCGAATAAGGTATTTTCCCCGCAAGACAAACAAAATAATAATAATACATACATAATCTCACGCCCTATATCCCCGAAGGGGTAGGAAGAGGTATTCTATTTCTGGTGGTGAGCCCATCGCCGGACCGGGTCTGTTACACATGTCTCAGAATTCATTCTGGGACCTGCTGGTTTCCTCACGATGTTTTCCTTCACCGTCGAGCCAGTGATAAATATGTACGTAAGTTTTGAAAAACTTATTGGTACGTGCCAGGATTCGATTCGCCTCACTAATATTAGGATATGTGACATGGTTTTACAAAAACCCGTAGACACCAACATCTATTCCCGCATAGATGACGTCTATGAGAAAATAAAGTCCTTACTTAGCTGTTAAGTTTTAGAGCGCACTTTTCACACCTCTGGACTTGAGAATTTTCCTCTGAGAAACTTAGTGCATTTGACACGTTCCAGCGAGCGCGGAAATTGCACCGGGAAGTACCGGGATCGAAATAATGGTCCGGACAACTGATACCCTATCTTTTACACGAATCAACCCATTTGGAGGAATAAAATGTCCTCAAGACGCTTTGTTTTAATCGATTGAGCGAGTTCGATTCGGAGAAAGTTTAAATGAATTTTCAATTGTTTTTAGAAGTTCTATTTTAAATTGAGTTTTTATAAATCCGGGGTTATCGTCAAAATTTTCTGTATGTTCTTGGCCATGAATTTTAAAGGATTGGAATGCCTTTATTATCATTTAGCCTGACAAAAAAAAAATTATTGCTTGCATTATTGGGGTTATTCCCGATTTTATAATGGAGCTATTGTATTGCGCCCTGTAAGTAATTAATGAGCAGTATTAGCCCAGTGTTCAATGAGTTTTTCGAAAAGCTTACGTACATGTTTATCACTAGCTCGATGGAGAAGAAGGAAACTCGCAGGTCCCAGAATTAATTCTGAAGCTCGTGTAAAGGATTCGTTACACGAGCTTCAGAATTAATTCTGGGAGGAATTAAGTCTGGCGATGTGCTCACCACCTATCACGTTTAGTGGTCCAAAGTACATACTGATAAAACGTGGGTATTTCCAGGAATTAAATACCTCTGCCTACCCCCACGTTGACAAAAGGCGTACAATTTTTTTTTTGTGTTATTAATGGTAGGTAAATCCTACAAGAGTCGGCCGACCTCTTCGAGGCCGTTAATTGTTGTTCTATAACAACATGACACTTGACTTCATTATATGTAAATAGTTTTCACTGGTCCATTCTCTTTCCTTTTAAATTGTAAACTTTAATTGGATTAGCAGGCGTCACTGCTCTCTTTAACATATATAATGAAGAAAATGTCACTATTTAATTGTTCGTGTTCGCTTTTACAGAATTTGAAGTCACTACTGTTATTAATGGACTGTCCTACATATGGAGTTTGTAAAAAGTTATTTTGAAAAGACAAAATCACGCTGGTCTGTGTATCATATTGTAAATATGTCAGTAGGTATAGTGTATAAAAATGATGCTCATTGTGCGCACAGCGCTGCCGCTGCACGCTGTGTATCTCTAGTTTTATCTTTTCATACTTTTTTAAAATAAAACAAAAAAGTTGTAGCCTATGCAAAAGTATGTAATGATGTTTTTCAGTTTGGTATAGTTTAGAAAAAAAATCCCTTACGGTTATAATAGATCTAATGCGAATAAGTTTTGAATTTATTTTTAACAAGCGATTCTGCACGGAAAAAAAAATATGGTTACCGTAACGATATTTCGGTTGTTCCCACCATTTTTCTGGTACTATATGTGACAACTCTACAGATAGTTAACTCTACTATACACTTCTTGTAAAAAACATAATAGTATAGACAACTATGTGTATAGTATTTACAACAATATGTATAGTACGCATAACAATTCAAATTGTAAACTGCCTTTTGTATACGTCGTACGTCCCATACGTCTACGATACTGTCTTGTAACGTCTACTATATGACCTTGTTGTGCCTACATTACTTTGTGGTATTTATTTACTATACTAATTTGTAGTAACATACCATCCCTAATCCAGGTATTGCAAAGATTTCCAAAAGAGTCGGGGAACCGTCTACTAGTGGTGTAAATCTTACGATCAAAACTGAATACAAAGCAAAAGTCGTCCGACCTTATGGCTAAACGCCGGGAACCAAACGATAGTAATAATAATAATAATAATCTTTATTGTGTGTAAATTCAGGAACAAAGAGATGTTACAAATAATTCAAGGTACAGCTGAACCTTGCCTTTACAGACGCACACACATTATACAAGTAATTAAAGTTAGCGCATTCTAATTCGCACCCCACGCCATCTATGAACGACGCATTCTAACTGCGTCACGCGTTACGCCCCGCTGTCTACCACACACATTGTAGCCGCTATCATCTCATTCGTTGAGAGAACGATGCATATTGTAAACACAACGATATTATTGCAACTATTACTTGCCTAATTGTTGGTTTAAACATTTAGATAGTAACCCTTACAATGTTGCAAGTTACTAGAAATGAATATTTCCCGTTACAAACAAATTGTCACTGTTACACAAAAAATACTTGGTGATGCGAAAAAATTCGTAAGGCCAACAGAAAAATTGTTAGGAGAACTAATTTCCATTTACTACACATTCTGGTAGTATTGTAAAAATATTTTTTTTCCGTGTGAGTCGTGTCACCCGTTCCCGTGGGAATACGGGGATAAAATATAACCTATGTTAGTAACGAATATTGTAGCTTTCTATTGGTGAAAAAAAAATGAATCTTACTAGTCCAATCACTGGTTATTGTAGAAATGCATTATATTATGTAGTTGTCTATCTCAAACGAAACACGCGGCAACCATAAGTTGTACCTACCTAAGTACACCGGGGGATCGATTTTTAAATCTCACCAAGTGACTAATTCTCAACGATGTGAGTGATTTCAGAAAGTTCGTATTTTTAAAACTCATCGGTGACTTACATTTGTCATACCTATGATATCGATTTACGAGTGCCCCCACCCACTCGTAATTGAAATCACCATGCGATTGTTTTTGACAGTTGACGTATGTGACATCTGCCAAAAGTGCCAAAGTATGTTTTTTGGAAGAATTAGCAGCGGGGCTCGATTGTAATATTTTGTGATTGCGACGATTTATTGAAAACAGCGTGTGACTTTCAAAAATACGAAAATGGTGATATAAAAGTCATCGGTGATAATTTTAGTCACCGGTGATTTTGATATCACCAGTGTGATTCAAAAATCGCACTCCGGGTCCGCAGACAGACGTTAGAAGTCTCTTCCAGCATCTGTTGCAAACCATCGCCTTAGCAGTGAGCAAATGAACCCGAACATTGTACAAGAATAAAGTTATTTTTATGAGATATTCGTTGAACAGTCTTAGGTACACTTAACAAGCGATCGAGTTCGCACCTGACCGATTTTATTGTTCGTTATTTTATTTCTATCTACCACAAAAAAAAATTGGACTAGAGCGTAAATGGAAAATTATTGGTTTTTAAGAATTCATTTGAGGTATTGACCGTGCTGTAGAATATATTATTGTGCACATCTCAATAAAAACCAATGTCAAGTATTCAATGTCATTGTAGTTGATATTGGAAAAGATAATGATTTATATGTATAATAACTATATTGAAATTCAATTAAGAATTAAAAAAACCGCCATAACTCTAACAATTTATTCAGGGTGTCATTTTAAAATTACAGCCAATTAAAAATACTTAGTGAGGAAGCAAAGCAATCGTATAGATTAAAAATGATTACGAAAATGATAGACTAAGAAATGTGACATTTCCATAGTAAATTTGTGTTTTGACAAATGATAAAAAGTAATTTATCGGATAAGGCAGTCAACTACCCAATGTATTTTTGTGGTATTGTACAGTACGGCCGTTTCAAATAGGCAGCTCTGAAATTGCACAAATGGCTGCGCAATATCATTTTTAGCTCTTATTTGGCGGTATGAGGGAGTGTGCGCTGAAAAAAATCGAGCCAATCAAGCATGCCATTTTGCTTGATAGGAAAAAAAATGATTGAAGCAATCAAAAACTTACAAAACTAGATTATTCAATATTTGTTGTCACAATAAAGTTAAAATGATCAACTCCTTTATAATATTTACTTCATACAAGGAACTAAGATAACATAATTAAAATATTTTAACATGGCACATCACAGATTTAATCAAGTTGCATGATATGTTCTATAATAGGTAATTATTTGTTTATTATTTTTATAACCTCAGAATCTTTAATAGTATACCTAACCGGGGCGCCAAGAAAGGCACGCTTGTATCACGCGGAGCAAAATAATTACATTTAAAGTTTTTGCCCAGACCCTGAAAACAAAATTATTCTTATATTAGTAGTGGTGTTATACTCCTGTTTGTTATGGAAGAAATATGCGACCTTCTCCAGGCTTGGGGGCTGCTCGAACTACGTGCCACTTTTATCAGTAAGTACCTACCCCTTTTGGAAAAGATGATAATAGGTAATAAGTTGTTTTCACATAAATTCATCGAGGATTATTTTGCAGAAAAAGCGCTTTCTGCGCTTACGCATGACGATATCAAAGAGCTAATTATTCCTCTATTTGGGCCTAGATCCCTATTTCTATGGAGCTGGAAAGTGTGGAAGTCGGATTTCACAGCCTCTACAGACAGTAATATAAGTCTTCCAGGGAGCAGTATCGATATATCTTTAGGCGTAAGTATCTGGGTAGGTACTTACCCTTACATGAGTCAGGTAGATAGGTACAACTGGATCAAGGTAACTAGGAGCGTTTCTTAAGGAAATATGTATGCCAGCCCAGTGTGTATTGCAATAGGTATAAGAAACTCCAGAGAAATTGCATCTTTTAAAATAAAAGTTGCTTAAAATGTTTATGCTAGTTACCTACCTACTTACATTCTGTCTATTTCAGGATATTGTTAATCAAGATCTTAATGCTGAAGAACAAAGATTGGACCTTGGACATTAATTCTAATAAAATGGAAAGGAACTTTACAAATCTAATTATTCAGTCTGACCAATATTTTAAAGATTTTCCTGCCTTACAAAAACCCCAGGGTTATTCATTGGAAGGTATCTAGTTCTTAAGACACTTAATCTAAATTGTTTTATCTGTGACAGACTCTACCTGTACCTATACAATTAGTATGGGTTAGTTATACGGATTTGTGGGTGTGCTGGTAGTAATGTAGGAGTTACTGCTCTGCGCGCAAACCCTAATATTTATAACCTTTTGTTTTAGCCTGAAGAAGACTTCAATGCTTGTTACCCTAAAGAAAAAAAACTTATTTGAATTTTCCGTCAGTAAAGAAAACATTAAGTATAGAAGTTTATAGCGATGAAATTATGAATTTGGCAGATGGTAAGTATTTTTTTTTGTCGACTATAGACAACAACTATCAATAGTGTGTCTGTTTGTCCGTCTGTCTGGTATCTTAAATTGCGGCCAAACAACTAGTGAAATGTTTACAGCCGGTTTTGAGTAAAGCAAGCAAAATTTATATTTCAGATTCGAGCGAAGAAAAAAGCAACCTTGCAACCAAGCATCTTTGCTTTACCGGTTGCTGCTACCTCTTTGAGCTCCAAACGCAAATTCTCTCCTCCAGCCAAAAAGAAGAATGTACTTGATAAAAAATGGTAACCTCCAAAAGCCGAAACTCGCGAAGCTTTTGTTACACATGTACCATGCACAAGACGATAGTATCGCCAAAAGGCACCAAAAGTTCATTGAAATTTATAGGCTTTACCCCACAACCTTATATTATCATTGTTGGTCATAATTTATCAAATGTCAAGTCATATTTTGTTGTAGTAAACCACAATACATTTTATAACTGCCCCAATATCTTGGCGTCTGTAGATACATGTTTCAAACTTACTTACTTCTTCCTATCTGGAATACTCACCTTCAAGTTACGGCCCATGGTACTTTATGCAAAAAGGCTTGTATCAACTATTAGCATTAAGATGTTGATCTTTAAACACAAAGATAATACAGGGTATGACATGGCTATGCCACATGGAGGAAAAGATACTTTAAATATTGAAAGTAGGAAATTTTGCTGAAAGAAATCTTCATTGTATTTAAATAAATAAAAAACTGCTGTCAAAGATGTTTGGGTGGGTTGAGGGTCCTGTCGATGCTGCCATACAAGTGCAGTGTTATTTGTTCAGAGTTTAGTGGGTGGGCAAAATGAAGGCTTCTTTCACCAAAATGTCCTATAAGTCACCAACATAAAAGTAGGTAGGTACTTTTCCTGAGTTTGTCATCGCCGTGTCATTGGGTGTCCCTAATTATAATACTACTGTTTCATATTTAATACTAATATAATATGTAATTTAGGTTCCTATAAGCATAATGATGTTGACTTCTATTCAAGGCTAATAAGACTGCTATTTTATTAATAAGTATAAAGAAAAAGGTTGATCTCTAAACATAAATATATAAATACTTTTTTTTATCACTTCTGTCATTATAATTTTTTCAGAAATAGTCAGCTTTAGATAAAGGCAATTTAGACATCCTAATTGCTATTTTTTATCTAATGCCGATTATAATCCCTAAACCTACAGTATAGTAATTTGAACCTATAAACAATAAATAAGTATACGATATAAAAATAAATATCTTTCATGATAGTATCATTAAAAGTACTATATAGCTCTATACAAGATAACTGAATAACTTTACAATATTCATTTTTACAAACAGTCAAGTGTGTTTATTACATTTATAATAAATTTATTAGTTGTTAATATTTATCTATATTCAAATATTTAGAGAACTTCATGAGACAAAATAAGTTTTTTGTAAATATAAACATATAAATATTTGATCCTAGTATCGAACAGAGCCAAAGGAATCAAGGTTATCATTCACAGTAATCAGATTCTATTATTGCAGAATACAATTACCTCATAAAAATAATCGTGGACATTACTGAAACTACTAAAATACTTGATAACCATTACCAAGTTCGTTATAACTTCAATCAACAGAAATCATTTGCATGATAACTAAAATTGATTGTATTTACAAAAACTTTGTTTGATTTTATCAAGAGAACTTGTCTGTTTCTGAATCAACATAACTTTATTGCCATAATCGTATTACTTTATCTACAGGTCTACTGTCCCTTGAAGCTGTGAAAAAATCAAACTTCTAAGCCAACGCAATCAAAAGATACAGCCGTTTATGCCGCAAATTTTCGACACTTGCAAGGGAATCAAAACCTACAGGGTGCTTCCCGTGAACTCAGAATCTTGAAATTTGGTACGAAGCAACGTCTTATAGCATAGATAAAGGAAAAATTACGAAAACCATAAATTTGCAAGGTTGTACGGAACCCTCGGTGCGCGAGTCCGACTCGCACTTGGCCGGTTTTTTTTTCAGTGGCCTACGCCTGCGCACACTCCCTCATTCCCCCTATTTCCAGAGCACCCAAGTTAAAACGGCAGTACTGTACTAGTTATTATGTAATAAGTTTACTAATCACTGCATTCGAATCAGTAGCTCGCCTAATAAAAGTTTATAATTCTTACACAAACAGTATTTTAATAATAAAACCTATAAATGGCTAAATGCCATAGAGCTTAGGTTTCTTTGAAGGAAAAATAAAATACGTATCTCTATACTATACCAGCCTTGATTTTCAAAGTGCCCCTGTGACAATTGATTTTACCTTCACAAAAAGGTACAGTGAATACAAAACAGGCATATCACCGACCCGCGCGGTCCTGTACAAATACAATTTGTCCCCAATAAAGAAACAGTATCGATTAGATTGGCTATCCTTTTGTTAATTCAATAGAATGCCCTACTTATTGGAATGAGAGGGCTAATTGGTATGTCCTTTTCTGTGTACATTAAAGTCTATCTACAAACATCAGTGCAGTGTCCGGGACATGAGCGTAAAATAATGTCGGTGCGTAGGTACATCTACATCTACACTAACTAATATTATAAAGAGAAAAATATTTGTATTCTTGTATATTTGTAACGAATAAATTCAAAACTACTGGACAGATTTTAAAAATTCTTTTACTGATTTAAAGCTACATTATCAGTGAGTAACTTAGACTACATTTTTTTCCCGTATTCCCACCAGAACGACACCTACGCGCGGGTGAAATCGCAGTGCGATTGTAGTTCTACTATATTTATAAACTCGAAAGATTTAGAGTATGTTTATTGCTCTTTCACGCAAAAATTACTGAACAGAATTTTATGAAACTTTACAGTGATATTGGTCAAATATCAGAATAACACACAGGTTATATTTTATATATATCATCGGTGGAGATGGTCTGTTTTTTACATTTAGCCAATCTTTATGGAGTTTAGAGTGCCTCGTTATTAGACTATTGACTTTTCTAAGTGTAATTTTGAATTACCTACAGAAAATAAATACATTTTCATTTACCCCCGTATTCCCAAGTTTTGTATAAAGTCGTTCACATAGGTCAGTGTCAGTGCCGGACACCGGAATTTGTTATTTCGTTCCTATCGGAACACGGCCTAAAAGCATGGCTCGGACACTGCACCGATGTCTGTGGTTTTAGACCTTTAACACATTAGGGCCGGGTTCAGTTCACAGCGAAATAAATAATTTCTATCAATTTGTTAATTTATTTCACTCCTTTTAAGAGCACTGTTAGGCTGATTTGGTTTCATGTTTGCTAATGATAATGTTATACAAGCTATAGAGGACGGTAAAAATACCGACAAATCTTTATGTTCTACAAAAACATGTTCGTGACGCAATGCCTAGTGGGAGATTGATTAATGTGAGGAATATAATAATAATAATAACTGTGGGACACCATTCACACACGGTTATTCAGTCCCAAACTAGGCAGACCCTGTACTATGGGTACTAAACTACTAAAACATACTTAAATAAATATTAAACACCCAGACCCGAAGCCAACAGACATGTTCATGAACACAAATGTTGGCCCCGAGCAGGGATCGAACCCGCGACCTCCGACTCAGAAGGCAGGGTCACTGCCAACTGAATCAACAGGCCCATCAATATCGGCTTTAAATTCTGTATCAAATATATTAAAGTGTATTTAACTGTAGGTACAGCTTGTTCTAAAAGTACCTAAGGCAAAACATAATAAGTATAATAAATCCCTTTAAGAATCAAGATACAGACACAAAAGGATTATATGTTTGTCCACAAGTGGGACACTGATGCATGAAGGGAGCTACATACTAGATTTATGTAGCCCTAGTTGATTAATTTTATGAATTCAGTAACAGTTGCCTTCGACTCCGTCCGCGTGTACTTTAGTTTATTTTATAAACTATCGATATGCTAATGCATATATGTTCAGCTTATTTTGCATAACTGACTAACAAACATCCAGATATTCAAATTTATAATATTAGCAGGATAGTCAAATGTCATTTTTAAAGGACCCTTAACCTAATAAAGTTAGTAAGTATATACTTTATATTATAATAAAGTATCCCATAATAATGAAGTAAGGTGCCCAATTTTACTTTACTGACCCCGCGTACGCCATGGTAATTATAAAACGCCTAAAAATTACATTACCACGGGACCAAACTCACATTTTAAATTCGTTTCCTTAATCGACTCCCATGAATACTCAATTATTTAAAAAATGACTTTCGTTTTATGTGAAAAATTATCGCAATAAGTTTACGAAATTTGAATAGAAAACATTTTCTCTATTAGCAGAAACTTCGGACACATCAAAATATATACCCTATTAATATCCCATTTACATTAACGAGGGGTAAAGAAATACACGAAAGCTCCCTGCAGGGCTCTTTGCATTATAAGGGCTGCTAAAGGAAGTAAACATTTTCTTTTCGCCCCAACTTAAATTGTTGAAAGAAATGATATAGCGCGCAATGTAATTGAAATCATATTTTTTCTACGTTAAAGAAATGATGGGGAAGGTGCTTTTAGGAACGAGTTTATTTATTTACTAGCATGTGCCCAACGACGTTAATCGCGCGGATATACGCAAGTATATACGCGTTCCCGTGGGAATTTCCAAAATTCCCTTCATAGTGGTTGCCTACAATATATAAAAAACTATATACCTACCATATTTCAAGTTTCTAGCTGTTATCATTTTGGAGTACTACGTATTTCTCTTTTTAATCGGTCTTTATTTTTCCCTGGGAATGCGATCTTTTCCTGTAGTAAAAACTACCCTAACAGTTGACCTCGTTACTCAGTTACCTCCACATCAAATTTCTTTAAAATTTGTCCAGTGGGTCTAAAATGGCCACTTTGAGAAATTCCTCTGAGCAATTCTCCTTTTCTGAATTCTCAGCAAATCCTAAGCAATTCCTCTAAATTTCGTAAAATGGTCCTATAATTTAGTGATTCACTGACAATTCAATTCATTAGCAGATTCGTATTTGGTGAAAATTTCGAATATGAATCGAAATAGAATCATATTATGATTCACCCGAAACGGCCTTTTTAGACCACCTGTAGTGTTTACTTTATGCGTGCACAAACAGCTAGACAAACATTATAAAAATAGATGGAGGACGATTACATTGTTGGTAGCCAATAATTATAAAACTATAAACTATAAGAAAACTATAAAAATCTTCACTAAAAAAACTCATAAGACAGTGAGTAATAATTATGTTCCAGCACTACAAATATTTACAAGTACCTACTTACTAAGAGTATAGTAAGGGTATCTAAATACGAACAAAATATGGGGAAAAACATAATAGGCCTTTCGTGATTGTATCATTGCCATCTCTCATCCCGACGCCCGACAATTTGACCTGACCTAAGAAACTTTACCAAATTACCTGCTGAGAATAAAACATCCACGTTTTTCCCTAGTTTTTCTCCCGGTATGACATCGATCATGGGATGGGAAGACAAATGATCTGTAAATTTTCCAAATTCGCAAAAGCCAACTCGGCTATTTTTCCTTCCTCCATTTTATTTATCCGCCAGCGAATGTAATGGAAAAATAAACTATGTTCTTTTTGCTACGTCGGCATTTTAGAAGAAATGTTATATAGGCTATATTGCTTGTTTCCTGTGCCGTTCACGCTATAAGTAAGACTTATTATTATCAGCATCTGTCTTCTTATTAGTTTAAAAGGCTCATTATTTAAAAACAAACTATGTTTATCTGTTTCAAAAGAATCTGTAAATTCAAATAGGTAACTTGCGAATTGATATCATTTACCAACAACACGTTCTGGTAATTTTTAAAAGTGATAAGCTATCAATTAGTTAATAATAACTTTATAACAAAATTTATGAATCCTTAAATATTTTCTTCCTGAAACGCTGCTATTGCCGGTAGTAACATTTATGCGAGATAATGTCTTATGTATAATTATCTTGCACCGCGGGTTTTTTATTTATTTTTGTTCAGCGTCAACGGTCACCGACCATTGACCCAAGAACATTGTCAGCAAGACGAAGCTGCTGACTCGTGACTTAATGCAATTTGGCACAATCAATGACGTAAATTTGTATACTTACGACTTAACGATGTGTGTGTAATATGTAATATAAATAGATGTATATTTTGTAAATAAAGCACTCTTCCACCTGCAGTCGAGTTTCACTCCTGCCTTGCGGTATACCCGCTCCTCTCAAGTGGCGAAGACACCTTCACGCCCTTAATTAGTCGGTTGAGCCTGGCCGACTAGCTTGAGAAAACCACCATCCTGTGTACATTGCACGACGTACACACCCCTTTATCCTTCCAACTTTCCGTCTGTTACCTTAGGTCTCATGGTAACGGACATTCCCGCACGTATCTATATATTTATATATACGTCGAAAATATGGTTAGGGCTAGGCTATTGTAGGAACTAGGGTTGTAGGTAATACAGTAGCTTTTCCCTTACCGTTCATGT
Organism: Ethmia dodecea; assembly: GCA_963855545.1. Lineage (NCBI taxonomy): Eukaryota > Metazoa > Arthropoda > Insecta > Lepidoptera > Depressariidae > Ethmia > Ethmia dodecea. The sequence continues at coordinate 11,147,489 of OY979446.1, read as the reverse complement.
ATAGTCGGCTAGCTACGACAGCACAGAACACTACTCAACAGTAACATTAACTTTGAATAAGTAAAGTAACTATTATTTGGACATTAACACGACACAACTATACACAAACACAGAAAAATAGCTAGTTGACTCTACAATTTTTATTAACAATATACATTATTTAAGTAGGTATTTTAGCAATATCATTTAATGTTAATGTTGTTTACAATAGCTAATTAAATAAGTGCTCCATTTAACAATAATAAGTTCAGATATACTGCAGGCTGGGAGTCTTACTCAACTTTGCAGGATAAGTAAGTAAGTAAGAAACCACTCTTTATTGTACACCAATAAAAATATGCAACAAGTGACACAATGATAAAAAAAACTACAATGGGCGGTCTTATCGCTTTAAGCGATTTCTTTCAGACAACCTTAGCATGTATGTAACTAAGATAAACAGATGAAGGATAATATTAAGGACATACCTATTCGATATTTACTAAGTATAAAAATGTTTATCCTTGTCTTATGTCAACCTATGTACAAATTACGGCTTATCTGCGAAAATCTGATAGAAGCTTTTGCCTGGCCGTGTCTGCAACGTGTATACCTAAAATATTTACAGGACGCTAACCACGCCCCCGTTTACTTAGGATGAGTAGTTCCTGCGTCAGCCCATTTTCTGAATGCCCGTTCCCAAACATGATCTCGACTAAATAGACACCACAAACGTGAGCTTAGGACAATATAGTAGGTATGTAAGTTATTATATAGCATGGTCACTTTGATGCCTTTAACCCGGCGTCATTGAGGTTGGGTCAAGATGAACAATTTTGCGCCTTAACTTTAGTATGAATTTTCTTTTTCGGTGTTTATTTAGGATTTTTCTTGTTTTTCGAAATATATTAGTTAGGATAGTTTAAGTGCCATATCAACTAAAAATATTGTATTCTAGTGTAGTAAAGTGATGAAGCTCTAATGGATCTCCATTTTGTAACTGTTTTGAAAATTTAAGTAAAAATTTAAATATTTTGAAGAAATGTTCGGTGATTCATATCTGTTTTCTTTAATTCCTATAAGATCAGAGTGTAAATATATTTTATAATAACAAAGGTTACGACTATCACTACATAGTATAAAACAAAGTCTTTCTCTGTCCTTATATCCCTATATATATTTTAAACGACGCAACGGATTTTGATGCGGTTTTTTTTAATAGATAGAGTGATTCAAGAGGAAGGTTTTAGTATTAGCATTGCACCCGTGTGAAGCCGGGGCCGGTCTATACTAATACTAGCTTCAATAAAACAAAAAAACATGAAAATGTCGTACATTAGGTACACGGGTTATGTTGACCGTTATGTTGAAAATGATGCCGGGTTAAACACTATAAAGCCTGATTTTTTTACCGTCTGGAAAAAAATATGGTGTGATAGGTAAGTGTAATAGATTAATTTGGCAGTAATACTTAAAAAAAATGTCAAGAAAAATTGTTCATTCTTAAACTAAAATACATTACTCAATTGTAGTCAATACACTGAAATACTTGAAAGAATACTTTAAAAAGAAACAGGCTTCGTAGCTTCCATTCATGCGCAATCTACCTAACGTCAGCCAGCTGGTACATAGTCGTGTACGCAGTTTTTTAGATTTTGTAAATTGTATTAAACATGACTATATTTAACAATTATTCTCGTGTAGGTATAACTTCGGCTCTATATATCTTATACGTCATATTTTTTTCAGACGGTAAAAACACAACCCGTATGTCAGTTTCATTATGGAGAAACTTTTCTGTGGAAGATGAAGTGATAGCCCGGTGGATAAAGAGCCCGTTTCTCAAGTATGGGGCTCGGGTTCGAATCTTTTTAAGTAGGTACCAACATATTTATCTCGACGGAATTGTTTGTGTTTAGGGGTATAAAATAATATACTGGTGAAATGTGGGTACTTATTTCTTGAAAGCAACACCTCTGTCTATCCCCTCGGGAATAAAAGGCGTGAGCATATTTTTTCTGGAAATTTTCGGAGTACCAGTAATCAGTATTACGAATCCCCAATGTAATCATACCTTGAGTCTTGCTAACTACCAACTATTTACATAAATTTAAGTTAATGTTATAAAGTTACTGACTGCTATATTTTATGAGTGACTCCCTAATGGCGCCACTGTAGAATGCAAAATACGGATCATAAAAATTAATCACCCGTAAAAACTGTCTTGAGCTTCGAATATTCACGAAAATAGAAAAGTCGTTGCCCGGGCACGGTATGCACTAAAAAGAAGTCAAGCATTTTATGAACACTGCAGTGTTATTATGAAAACACCAGCCCACATTTCGCAGCTTAAAATATCAATCAGGATGTAGCCGTAGCAACAAATTTAAATTTCGAAATATTTTTGACGGAGAAAACTTTTTTAGTAGAGCATGTTTAGCATGTTTTGGCAAAAATCTAGGTAAAAAGTTTGTTATTGTGTGTGTGTTTTTTTAACTATTTGTACTAGGTACCTTTATCTTAGACTAGCTTTTACCAGCGGCTTCGCTCGCACACGTTTATTTCACCCCCTTAGGGGTTGAATTTTACAAAATCCTATCTTAGTGGATGCCTGCACTGTATAAGCTATCTATGTGCAAAATTTCAAGTCTCTAAACTTAGCGGTTTAGGCTGTGCGTTGATATATCACCAATCAATCTGTCAGTTTATCATTTTATATATATAGATATCAGATACTAGGCTGTTGTATTCTAATAAAAAATCCAATAAACACACTAGAAGTCTTAATTACCAAGACGATGGACGAAATAATGATGTTACTCGAGGCATCATAGTAACGCTAACACAATATTTCATCCGCGCCAAACTAGCTAGATTAATATTCGCTGGAAATTGGTTGATCCATCAGCTCTTAGCCAGCAAAACTTGTTCTTTGAAAACGCGTTCAGAATATTCGAGTTATTTAACCGTAGTTGAAGATATTAAACTAAATCCATCTTAATGTAGCTTCCTCTCAGTCGCACATTTAAGTCAATTTGTACGACGATAACTAGGAATGATTATCGATGTACTACTTCACTACATAGTATAAAGCAAAGTGGCTTTCTCTGTCCCTATATCCCTATGTCCCTATGTATGCTTAAATCTTGAAACTAAGCAACGGATTTTGATGCGTTTTTTTTAATAAGTAGATAGAGTGATTCAAGAGGAAGGTTTTAATGTTAGCATTGCACGTGCGAAGCCGGGGCGGGTCGCTAGTACCTTATATAATTCTTAATTATACCCCATCTAACATTTTTTGATCATGGGTCAAAACTCAACTTCACTTGCATATTTTTTCAAGAAGTTTTAAAATTCTGCCCTTTTTGTCAGACATATTTTTACAGATATATTTAATTTTATTTACAGATATATTTATTTTTAAGTGCTTATGTAAATAGGTGAGCATATTTCATGTTTTCGTTATGTGTAGCCTTTGATACTTTGGAGATGAAGATGAATGTAACGACGCTTACATTTAAAAAGCCGTCGAACCGTTAAAGGTTTTCAAAGTGTCAAAGGCTTTTTTTGTGCTTCATTAATTAATTTTATTTTCTCAATATCGGAGTAAAACAAATCTAAAAAAGTTAGTAAAATTATGGAAATACTGCATTCAAATTATTCAACAGATAATACAGATCAGTCGTTACTTCAATCATCATCAGTCAGTGCGATCTCGCTAATATCACTTACAAAATTGCTCTCTCAACAACGGCCAAGTTTAAATGCGCTCTAAAATGGGTATCATCCTAACGATGCAGTTAAAACTTCCCACAGCTTAATTACACCATAACTCTTCGCATACACCATTAAGTATCCAAAGAATTAGAATTGTGATGCATGCTTATTGCCTACGTCACTTGTGTGACCTTGCAACCTTGAGTAGTATTTTTTTAATAAAATAAGAATGTGTTGGCAATTTTGCGAATTTTTTCTTTAATTTTTACGTCACTATAATGATTATAATATAACCCCTAAATATGATACTAAGGGGTTATTTTAAAAAAGTTTAGACTACGAACATACAAGTAATCAGAAATTTCTATAACCACATAACAATTGAAAATAAATAGAAATTATGTAAGAAAATGTTTTAAGGAATTCCCAAGTACCTACAGTATGTCGATATTTTACGACCTATTAAGTATGCTCTACCCAAAGAGATTTAAATATAATAGGGCATAGAGGGGACAAAGCGAGGAAAATTTGAAGTCAAAAGTTATTCCAAGTGGAATAAGTCTAGTACAATTTCGACCGAATGACAGCTCGCGTTCATACTAACTGACATGACAAGGACATGACGCTTAGGCTTTAAAGTTTTGTATGAAAATATTCCCATTGCCCCCTCTATGCCCTATTATATTTAAATCTCTTTGGCTCTACCAAACAACTTCGACAGTAAAAACAAAACAACATACAGTCGAAGTGAGAACCTTATCCTTTTTGAATTCTGTTGAAAAGGGGCCATTAATGAAAAATTATAAGTGGAAATTAATATTTGTTTTATTGAATTTTATAGTGTAGGTATAGAAGATAACAATACATAAGCTATTATCTCCCATAAATGTTACCTGACCTGAGACAAACAAACTTCAGTGTTGAAAATTTCCTTTTGTATGCATTGTGAATTTTAGTTTTGTAAAAACAGTTTTCGTTTAAAACTGAATTTATTCCTATTTCCTGCTAACCTAAAATGTAAATGTAAGAAAAAACATGGATGAGTATGGAGGTAACGTATTGTTTAGATAAACGTTTTTTCCCGCTTTCTCGAGGATCCCCAAAACTTGTTTTGAGAGGTTTGAAGTATCTTCGTGATGTTGCCCCGAGCAGGAATATGGTTTTTACGCCAAAATTCATAGCTGCCGAGTGTTGTTAATATTGAGTTCTTACAGTAACTCTATCTATATACATATAATAAAACTCTAACGGGGCCGCGTCTGTACATTAAATACTTTTTGAAAATTTTAACGGTAGTGTATATAGTTATCGATATAGATACCGAAACACCAATATTAGGAATTTTGTCTGTCTGTCTGTCTGTCTGGTTGTGCACGCATCACTCAAAAACTACTGGACGGATTTTGATAAAATTTGGTATGGAGATAACTGAGTACCCGGGTCAACATCTAGGCTACTTTTCAGTCAGTCGTCAAGTCAGTAATTCCACATAGCAAAATGGAATAAAAATATTTAATTAAAATCTAATAAGTAGGTATTACTCGTATATTTCAATTTCTCTTAAAATTTTATACTCCTAGATTTTAAGGCAGTAACATAATAGAAGTAGAATGTGGTTACTCTGTTACTGACGTTACCCTTTGAGTTAATAATACTATGTGTTGCAAATATCTAGTATGTACCTACATATTAATTACATACATACATACCTACATATTAATTTATTCTATGCGTTTTTAAAACTCGATTTCTTATAATATTTAAACGGTAGGTCCACTTCTTAATAAAGAGGTAACTGTATTCCAACATTACAAAAATACTTGACAATTTGATAATAAATAAAATCCCTATACATATAAAAAATATTTAAACGTCTTCTACTTGTTCCTATCTCGTTTATCCGATTAGTTAAAACTTTTGTTGTGTGGTTGAAAGTATGCCCTTAACTTTTTTTTAAATAAAATTTCCTTCGGGAACAGGATAAAACGGGATGGTTCGCAAGTCAGTTATAAAAGCGATGTTTCTAAACGTTTATCGTTCTCTTTATTCCACTTTCCTTTACAATCAAGCATTCGATTTCATACACCGAATACGCACAAAGGCTTTGTAATATCAGTAAACATGAGAACGAGATGGAAGTGTAAATTCGGTGCGAAAATCAAGTGCTAGCAAACGTGAACATACCACCTCCACTTACTTGAAATAAAAAGAGAGGTTTTGATTTCCACGATTGTGTATATCCCGCATATTGTTTGCATAACATTGCCAAATATGAATCGTATCAGACTATGAATTGAGCTTCAGTACATACTTAGTATAAAACGTAGTTGTTTCCCGTCTGTATGTCCATATTTGTGCTTAGATATTTCTAACGAAGCAAAGTATTTTGATGCGGTTTTTTATTAGATAGAGTAATACAAGAGGAAGATTTATATGTTTAAATTTTAAACATATAAATCTTCCTCTTAAAAACATCAGCATTGCACCTGTGCGAAGCCGGGGCTGGTCGCTAGTTCCCGTTTTTATTTAATCATTTACCCGTTAATAATATATTTTTGAAGACCTGTTTGGAATCCCTCACATTTAGAGTAAAATGTTATGAACAATATCACATAAACATTTTTTTGCTGGATATATGAAAGAGGCAGCACTGTTCTGTTGATTGTTACACTCGTCCATTCGATCTAAAGTTTATTTGACAGATAATCTATTACTCTAAAATCTATCTGTCAAAGAGAAAATTTGCTAGGGCAAATGTATTATGTACCGGCTTGTGACGTCATATTTTTTTAATAGGTACTCAATAGTTACACTTCAGATTGTATTATTAATTTATTTGCTATAACTGTAGAATGAAAATCGGAATAGATTTGAAGACGTTTTTTGGGATAATCTTTTTAATTAATGATTACTAGCAAAATAATTTTGAAACCAAGGTAAGCGACAATCAAACCAAGACATCTTCAACTTCTATCATCGGATTGCGTTAGAATTAAGATCAATGTTTAAAGATGTATTATGGATGGTTAAATCTACCATGCAGTAGGTACCTAGATCTAAACGATCTTGTATTACGATCAGCTATCGGTTTCAAATAGTCGGTTTAGTTCTACTGACCGTAACACGATCTCAAATCAGTGCTACTCCATCTAGCAGTAATATGCGGGATTAATTCAGCCGTGTATCCTAAGGCCATTCCAACCATGCTTAAGGATACTGAATTTGGGTATGCAAATCCTGCGAGACATTTGCACGATCAAAAGTAAGTTTGATAAATATAAGGTTCAATAGCCTCGGAATAAAGTAACGTTTGAAAATATTTAGTAAATGTATGTATAAATTTAGTAGTATAAAGGGGTTAACATATATGGTATAGACATATGGTATAGGGTCTTCAAACAATGCTTTTTAAGGACTATGCTTTTACGCACAATTCACTGACAAATCGGGCCGTGAATGAGACTTGGCCGGGTAGGTATATGTCAGGAGCTCGGAAAATGCCTGTTATGCTGCCAACGCAATATAAAGCACGAAGAAGCATTTTCTTTTTATTTCTTACAAGGACGGGGAAAACGGGCTGTATGCGGTCAACGCCGCTGGTATGATAATAAGAATTCTAAGAAGCAAACTATCCAACCATACACTGCCAAAAGTTTTACCTTATAAGGTGAGTATAGACTACAACATTTCCTCGAGCGTTTCGGTGTAATGTAACGTTCCCGCGAACGTTAGGCGTACCGGTACGGCTATAAGGCTCGACGAAATATTACACCCACATACGTCAGAAAAAAGTTTTCTCTTAGGTATGTGATTACACCAATATGCTCGTTGGTTTTTAAAAGGCTGTAACAAAACATCGAGCGTCGTGTTCGAAGAGCGGTACGAGTAAATTTAAAAATGGCGAATGCTCGATGTTCTGATACAAGTTAATGTTGTAGTCTATACTAACCTTTACGTTTCGAAATGTTCTTTATAAAATCTTCGTTTTGACGTAACGTATTAACTGTTGTTGTTGAAAAAATATTAAACTTTCATTTCAACCAGCTGTGGAGTGGAGCAGCTTCCATGAAATTTAATGGTAAACGATAAATAATGCACCCTCCGTAACATTAATTTGTAATGTCCCATAAAAAGGATTGAGCGTGGATTTCCAAATCAATAAATTTACGAGAACAACCCTCCACCGCATCCTCACCCGTATTGAGTATCAGCTCAAATACATTTAACATTCAGAGTTATTCGATTGGTTGAGAAATAATATATCGCTTGTTAAACCTAAGCTGTTTATGCTTATCCCTATTTGCACAGTAATATAGGAAACATCAATTTACAAATACGTAAGTACTATAAATAATATCTAAATTATCTAAGTCAATTTAACAAAACAATTGTACGACTTGCTTTATAAAATAATGATTTTTGTATTGAATTGTAATATTGTACATGCGAAAGTAGGTCTAATTGTATTAAATCTCACGGCTACGCCGGTGAATCGATAGCTATCGACTATTAAAATGTGGTATGGTAAGAAAGAACTATTGATTTTGCACGGTTGCGTCTACATGGGCAGGTTTAAGGGGGTACCCAAAACACATCACTTTTGGCGATCTTACTTGGCAGTCCGATAATTTACATCTCGACGAAGTACACAGGCTACTTTTCAAACCTGAAAAACACATAGCTCGTACCGGAAGCGATAGCTAGTATGATAGAATACTATATTACAAATTTAAATAAGAAATGTCGCAGATCCCATGTAATGTTCGACCGAAGTGAAACCGAGGTCTACAAACATGTGATCTGTGGCTTTCTTATTTACTTTCCGAGGAGTGTATACTTTTTTTCAGCTTGACGGAGGCGGAAAGCGGCAACTTCGTTTAGCGCAGCGGGCCGAAAGTTGACGCTTTCCGCCCGGAGAGATGAAAAGTTCCTGTTCTATTTAGGATGCAAGAAACAATGCTCTTAATTTCAAAAATCATTATATTATTCATTATTATATTTTATTATATTCATTATTAATCCATGCTTCTAAAGCTACAAAAAAGTACGTACTCTTAAAAGTACATTAAAGATGACCACGTTCTATTTTGCGTTTATTCACAAGTCGTTACCTTCTAATAAACACACACTTTGCCGACGATATCGTGCCAACCTGCTATACAGTTTACTCGTCTCTACATTACGAGACTGTTGCAGCAAAGTTGCTTCTAGGCGCGGCTTTGTATAAGCTCTACGAGTGTTAACGGTATATAAAATCTTTAATTTTAGTTATAATTTCATATCTTATATTAGATTTGTTTTCTACTAAGTAGTTGTTTCTACTGCAATGCATAGTATATTATAGGTAGGTGAGAGACCTAGTAAAATAATAATAGCAGGTAATATTTACTATCCATATTTTTTTTTATTTTTATAATTAGATCTGTGTAAAATGCACTGAATATATTTAAAAAATGAGATGAAGGCGACTCTACCGACATATCGCACTTCCAATTCGCCAAATCTTTAATCATCATCATCATCAGCCGGAAGACGTCCACTGTTGAACAAAGGCCTCCCCCATAGAACGCCACAATGAACGGCAACTTTCCGCTTGCATCCACCGGTTACCCGTTACCTTGACGATGTCGTCGGTCCACCTGGTGGGAGGCCTACCAACGCTGCATCTTCCGGTTCGTGGTCGCCACTCGAGAACCTTTCTTCCCTATCGATCATCGGTTCTTCGAGCGATGTGGCCTGCCCATTGCCACTTAAGCTTGCAAATTCTGAGAGCTATGTCAGTGACCTTAGTTCTTCGGCGGTTTTCCTCGTTCCGGATGCTATCGTATCGTATGTAAATCTTTAAAGCAGGTCACAGATGACGATCTGCGAAAGGCTGCAGGCAGATGCTAGATGCGTCGAGCCGAAGACAGGGCGCTATGGCGCTCATTAGGGGAGGCCTATGTCCAGCAGTGGACAAATGTAGGCTGATGATGATGATGAAGGTCACAAAAGAACCTAGTGTAATAAAATCTAACAGCACTTAATTTGTTAAAATTTACCAACATGCCAAAGGAAGACACATTGAAACGCTAATAACTCTCCGTCTGGAGCAGTAGGATAAAAAAAAAACAAAATAACGTTAAACACTAACGAATTACAGAAAAGCAAATAAGAAACATACATGTCGAAGTCCCGGTGTACCTGTATTTTAAAGTTCGCAAACAAGGAGTGTTCCACGAACCCATTAGGTAATTGAACAATAAACAACCTTCTTCCATTCTAGTTGCTAATGGCCACTATTTTACTGTAAAAAATATGAACAGCACGGCCCGCCTACACGGTTAACAATGACGTCATGTTAAAGTACTTAAAATGTTACTCATAGATGTCTCGAATATTATGTTATTTCACCCCGTTAGGGGTTGTATTTTGCAATATTCTTTCCTAGTGGATGCCTACACTGTATAAGCTATTTAGTATGTGCAAAAATTCAAGTCTATAGACCCAGCAGTTTAGGCTTTGCGATGATATATCACCAATCAGTCAGTCAGCTTATCATTTTATATTATGTTTATAATAGCCCGTATGCCTCATCTACCTCCGTTTAAAGTCTTTCTATGAAGCTATCTTTTTAAACAGGTTCTTAAGCAGCTGATCAATGGCTGAATACAGTTACCCATTTAATAATTTTCACTATTTTTGTAGACCCGTAAACAAAGTAAAATACTTGTCAGAAATCATCTAATGCCATATGAATGCCATAGATGTCAGGGCTTAGGATATATATTTCAATCTAGGTAAGTGGGCATGCTGCTAGTTAGCTGCTAGTCTAGCGGAATTTTATGCTGTATTAAAAAGTTATACCGTGTCGAAATACTCGTTTCATTTTAAGTTTTATTCCATTCCGCCTAATAAGTTATTAAATAATATAATGCACTTAACATTTGTGACACCAAATACCTAATTGATAAAGGTACAAATGCACTTTAACTTTATTTTTCTTTTATCTTTATATATATATATATATATCATCAGATGATATTTATTTTACCCGAAATCACTCAACTTTTATTTTACATTCAAATTAGGGCATAACATTGGCTTGAGTTCAAAAACAGCGACCATACTCCTACTAAGATATTTATCCACTAGCAGTTCTGCGCGGTTTCACCCGCGTAGTTCCCGTTTCCGTTGGAATACGGTAATAAAATATAGTCTATGTTACTCAGGGATATTCTAGCTTTAAATTGGTAAAAGAATTTTTAAAATAGGACCACTTTTTTAGTTTATTCGTAACAAAAATACAAATATTTCCTTTTTATAATATTAGTTTAGATATAGATAGCCTGCAGTCAAGAGTTTATCTTAGCGAGGTCAGTGGTGCTGTTTTTTACAGTATAAAGGTCAAGCATTAATAGCTGTCATGCCTATAGGTGTTTAGATGTATAAATATATCCTTGGTACTCATAGTATAGACTCTTATCTAGTTTAGAATTAAATAAAGAAAGCCTATGAAAATTGTGTCCCACTAAAGGGGAATAAAAATATGGTATCTCAATGAAAATTAGGATTTCCTCATTTACAAAATACATATTATTATTATAGTGTTCAACTCTTTTCCTGGTACCTCTGGTTAAAAAGTAGTCGGTAGAAATCTGGACGACAGAAAATTAACTATTTCACGTATTTTCAAGCGCGCAAAAGTACTCATAGCGTAGTTTTCAATTAATTTGTTATCTGCAGTTTGGTTAGCTCGACAAATTTACCTACGCTTGGATTTAGTTTTATGCGGCGAAACTTCTGCGACTGTTCATTTTGTGTGTTATCATTTTATTTGGTAACTAGCAACACGCCCCGGCTTCGCACGGGTGCAAGCTAACACTAAAACCTTCCTCTTGAATCACTCTATCTACTTAAAAAAAACCGCAAAAAAATCCGTTTCGTAGTTTTAAAGATTTAAGCATACAAAGGGATATAGGGACAGAGAAAGCGACTTTGTTTTATACTATGTAGTGATAATGATCTCATTTAAATTTATGTTGTCTTTATATTCCAGTTCTAAAGTTTGATGGATTATTCTGATCCTCTCTAAGGAAACACGGAATTAAATATTACTACGTATTGTAAAACTTTAATTTAAAATTGTCTTTCAATAACTGTACATATTTATCACTAGCTCGGTGGTGAAGTAAAACATCGTGAGGAAACCCACAAGTCCCAGAATTAATTCTGAAGCACGTGTATCAGATCCCTGGACCGGATGGGCTACCCACGTCACGTTAAGAAATCCAAAGATATACGGATGAAATGTGGGTATTTCCTTATATAGAATTCCTCTGCCTACGATGATAAAAGGCGTTATTATTATTATTACCTATTAAATTATGTGTTTTACGATCGAAGTCTTTAATAAATATATACAAAGTACCTAAAAAACACAGAGTAAGCAATACTTGCTGTCAGTTTCAATAAATAAGAAACACTAAAAAACAAGCGTTAAAAGAAAAAATATACAATTTAGTATTCGGAGCCCTTTCGTAAACTTAAAATAATAAAGTAACTGTATCTAAAAGGCTTAGTTACTGAAAAATTCATCAAACGATGACATCAATTTGCATTGTAAAAGCTTATTAAAACTTCGGAAACTAATGTTTTATTTGATCCATTAATCATTGATCCGCTATTTTTTTTATTATAGTTGTTGAATTTGCGAATGAGATGAAATTTATATTTTGGTAGCCAGTCAACCGTCATAGTCCGACGGGAGATCTAGGATAAATCCTATTATGATATTGTGGTTCGAAGAAATAGCAGGAATTTTTGTTTCCTTATTTCAAAATATAAAATAAATTATTTTTATCCCTTATGTACGTGTCTTCAAATCCATTCAAAAAATAGGAAGCAATTTCTTTTTTTTTTTCTGTGCACAATTTTTTGTTTTATTATTAATGACATGAATTTATATATTAAAATATACAATGTTCTTAATTTACTTATATGTAGGTACATACATGTCAAACATCTTAAATATAAAAAATATCATCGAGTGCGTCTCCTCGAGGCGGTATACCCAACAAGCAGGCGCCATTACTATAGCTGGATAGCGAGACTTAATCTTTGAGCCAGACAGCCGCCCGCTCTGTGTGGTCACCAGTGGGTCTAAAATGGCCACTTTGAGCAATTCCTCTGAGCAATTCCTCCTTTTATGAATTCCCAGCAAATCCTAAGCAATTCCTCTAAATTTCGTAAAATGGTCCCTCATTTTAGTGATTCACTGACAATTCAATTCATTAACAGATTCGTATTTGGTGAAAATTTCGAATATGAATCGAAATAGGATCCTATTATGATTCACCCGAAACGGCCTTTTTAGACCCCCAGAAGCGGCAGAAGCCTCGATGAGACGCGCCGACAAGTCTCTGTAATAGACGCTTGGCCTCAGGACCCCAGGGTCCCATCGTCTCGAACTCGACTATATTATATACATATAGATTAGGTACCTTACTGCCCTCTTATGCCCAACGTACTGTTTTAGGACACAAAATCATGAGTTCATAAAGCCCGTTTTAAAATCACGTTATAACAATCCAATGACGTTACGTATCTAGCTAAGATAGCTCCTCACTTCCACCACTTAAAAATGTTTATTATTCCTCACCAGTTTGTTTTATGAAAACTGCAATAATGCATTCCTTGGAATTTAATTTAGACTGTTCATTGGAGGTACAGTGAAGAATGAATAATAAAACTTTGTTAATAAACTGTACGCTGCTCCTAGAAATTTACTGGAAAGATCGAATTAATTTAGATGAATTGTAAAATTTAAATTATAGCAAAACTTAAATTCTGAATAAGTTTAACATGTGCAATGGTGACATGGGTTTAGTAACTCTGACAATTCAATTCAGCGTAGAAGTAAAGTGCAAATTGGTGTTTAAACTATGCAAAAAGCCAATTTTACAGTGCAGAATAGCGGACGCCTAGGGGTCAATGCCACAGTCACAGTGGTAAATTTTCATTTTCCCAGCTAATTACTTTTGCAAAATAAAGTCCTGTATTTCGTAGTTGCGAGGCGAGTAAGTAGAAAACACGGTACCAATTTATAATCATCTTAAACCCGCAGGGACGCAGGATGGACGCTAATTAATTATATAGTTATCCGCAGAGTTATAAAATGAAATTGTACCATGTAATTGTTTACATTTAAACTAGATATTTTATTGATAATGTCGGGGAAGTCTTTTTTTCGTTACCTTTCAGATTGTGATGAGAGACGTGACGAACGATTCACTCGACATCTATCAATATTTATCCGACTGCTTTAGAAGAATGGGAATGTTTTTCAGGTATATGGGTAGTTCTCATTATGAAGGAATAAAACTGGACCTTTTTGGTTCCACACATTTTTTTACTAGATTTAGTATACAAACTAGCCAGACATCAAGGATATGACTTAAATAAGCTAAAGTATTGCAGGTCAGACAAAATATTTGCAAATTTTAAAATTATGGCCGTTTTAAGATTTTTACATGACAGGCAAGTGAGACGTGGTGCAGGAAAATGAAATCAATGGTTTAAAATGTTTAAAAATGCATAATAAGTTAATAACATAGTACTTAACATATATGTTTTATCCTTGGATTGAAAACCAATATAAAATACCACTATGACAACATTAATTTACTACCAGGAAAATGAGGAGAGCCAGGAAAGTGAAATTATCACACACAAATGTCCATATTTATTGTTTATTTAAAAACAAATAATCACAGAGAGTAAACAGTAGATCACTAGCAATCATCAGCGTTTTAAACAAAATTAAATCTTTGTTTAATCAAAATTCACTCGAGAGCAAAGAATCCGGGTCACTTAAAGATACTTGAAAATCTTGGAAACTAATAGTACCAGCTAAATGAAATATTTTTTGTTTAATAGACATTTAAATACTCCTTAAATGAAGGTATTAAAACATCTAAGTAATAGTGAAGTTACGTCATAGAAAAACAAATTTGAAAAAGGGATACTTTCGAAGATTTGGTACTGGCATTTGATTTTGCTTTTGTTTCTAATTTGTGATTTAAGTAGGTATATAAACCATGTTTATAGTGTTCAATATTTATAATTCAAGCTGTAATCATGTCGCTTACACCTGAATAATGCACCAGAACTGTCACAATGCTGGAAACCGGCCGGAGGCAACGCAATACAGCCAGGACTGTCGGTGTGCCACTATCAACAGTATAAAGAGTTCTCTGACGTTTTGAGGAAACTGGCTCTAACCTCCGCAGACCAGAAACAGGTAGAACCAGGTGTCCCACAGCACGAGAAGATCGATACTTTGTAATGTACCATGCTTCGTAATCGAAGAACTGAACTTACAAATAATGTCGACGCCTTGGAGGAAGTAACCCAAGGACAGTAAGACGACCACTTGCTGAAGGTAACTTGAAACCACTTACCCTAAACTGGAGCATGGGTATCGTATTTCAAGACTAAGATATGCTTATAACTACTTAAATTGGAGTGTTGAAGATTGGTCAAAAGTTATGTTCTCCGACGAATCAAAATGTATTTGCTACAAGCACGATGGAGGACACAGAGTATGTAGAAGACAAGGGGAACGATTCAAGCAAGCATGCATCCAGGAAAATGGGTCTGTACTTGATTGCTTCTGAGAGTCGCACAAAACTGGTGTTTAAAGAAAATGGCTCTTCAACTAGCGAAAGATATGTGGAAAAAATCCTCAATGAACACGTTGATCCATTTATGGTCAATTGGTGAGGATGCTATTTTTATGCAATACATGAAATAAAATGTAGTGACTCAGAAATTTTATTACTTTTATTTAAGGGGTATTATATTGTCTATTTAACACAATTTGTTTCATTAAGCTATCATTCTTAGTTTCCGAAATTTGATTCATTGCTCTTGAGTGTCTAAAGCTTATGCAGTAGTTCTTGACTACTATTACTAGTTATTTCTTCCCGGATCGTCTCTTTCTTAGTTGGTATTTTGGTTTCTGTGAAAAAGTCATCAATAAGTTAATAATATTTAACCACACAAACTAGAAGACAATTGGAATCTAATATATTTGTTTCGTCCCGGTAACTAAGTAATATACAAATAAAACAATAACAACTACAGGCATACGTACTTTAAATCCTTTAAAGTACCTATTTTTCATCTCTCAGGTACGTTATTACATACAGGAACAACAAATCTGTGAATTTTTATCATTTTCCTGCAGTGTTATCATTCTCCTGTGTAACTGGATTCAGACAAGTGATATACAGGAAAGTGGTAATTTTAAGGTTTTTCATGAATTCTACAAAAATGCTGTTTTTGATTGCAATTTCAAGGCTTTTTATTATATTTACACTAGGTATAGAAGTCAAAACTATTAAAAATATTAAAAAAAATTAAATATTGATTGCGTAAGTACTTACCATACGAGTGAGAACTTGTCTGACCCGAACACGTTTGCGCTAGAAGAAATCTCCGTCCCGACTGGCTGATTATCTAAATGGCTGCGGATTGAGCGGCAATGGACACATTGAGGTAGGCACTTTGCATCAAAAGTCAGGCAACTTCGCTTATCGCTTAAATTGTTGGTGTTTTATCATGTTTTTTAGCTCACAGGAATGTGATATGAAATTCTTGTCGCCTCTATTCTGTTATGGAAAAATGATTAAAAAGAGGGAGTTACGTATTTTTTTTTTATGTATTAGCAAAGTTATATTAATTCTTACTGTAATTTGTTGCTAATCTGTTTGATTATGTACATATTTTCCTTATTATTCCGGTGGAAAGCTTCAGTTTTGGAAAATCGCCCCACAGGAAAGTGACAAATTTGATCACATTTGGGCTTACTTTTGCAAGAAATAAGTTTCTTATCGCTCTGAATTTCAGTGCCCAAAAAGTAGACCATTAGTTAACTGTCTCAGATAAAAAACAAATCAGGAATATTTAAAACTTTAGAAGCTACGAGCTGAGCCCACCAAAATTCCTTCACTGTAAGAACTACCCATATACTGCCAAATTTTTTTACCGTCTGGTAAAAAATATGGTTTGATAGGTAAGCGTAACAGATTCATTTGGCATTGTTTGTTCAAATAAAAATTTGTTTTTATAAAATGATTTTTCTTGCTTGAACATACATACTTGATACATTACTCAATTGTAATTAATATTACACACTGACATATTTCAAATAGTATTTTTAAAAGAAACAGCACATCGCCAGCTGCTGGATAGTAGTGTGCGTAGTTTTCTAGACTTTGTAAATTGCAATAAACATGACTATATTTAACAATCAATCCCGTGTATAACTTCGGCTCTAGACAGGTATACCTTATACGTCATATTTTTTCCAGACGGTTTAAAAAATATCCAGTATATGTAAGCAAGGGAGCTATTTAGTTGGCGCCGCCTGAAGATTTACCGGTTTTACGATATTTTGAAGTTCTATAGGTGCCAAGATTCGTCTTCATCTCCAGATGTCATAAGCTAAATTTTTATCTGATTCCACTATAGGGTAATATTTTAACTCCAGACGAAAAACAGAGGTGTTGCTATAATGTTGTCTTGTTTCTGTGTATTTCTGTCTGTTAGCTTGTGGCTCCCAAACGGGTGAACCGATTAAGATTTTTTTTTGTTTGAAAGGTGTCTTGATCGAAAGTGTTACCTCATTGTTATAACATTAATATGGAATGAATTTGATTTAAATGGGAATACCTTACGAAATAGTCAAATCAATGGAATCGTTAATTTGTGAGAAATATTTAGTTTATTATATAACACCCATTGTTAGTTAGAATATATTCTTTGATTGTGAAAACGCCATTCAAGTGTGTATAAGCACTGAACAAGCTTCAGACTCAACAAGATTACATTTCACTATATAATATTTCACAGGACCAAAATAAGCGATCCGGAAAGATGAACAGCTTTTTCTCGTAATGGTATTTAGAGGGCTTTACCTTCTCGTTGCGTCCTATCTAATATGGCGACATCTACATTTACACTTCTACGCTAACCCTTTAGGGTGATGATGATTCCGACTGGAACGGGAACTTTGCCGCGGGGTGCTGCCAGTAATATTACAAACCCGAAAGTTTGTAAGGATGGATGTATGAATGTTTGCGACTCTTTCACGAAAAAACTGCTGAATGGATTTTGATGAAACTTGACAGTAATAGAGTTTATACATCAGAATAACACATAGGTTATTTTTTGTGTCAAAACGCGAACGAAGTCCGGGGCACATATATTGCAAACAAGCTGGTAGGTACATATATTGTTTTAGTATTTTCTATTCTTGTTTATTTTACTTAATATATATTATTTATATATTTATTTATTTATTTATGTATGTAATAGTATGTAGGAGTATCTTCAATAATATATAGTGCACCGTCTACCCTAGTTCTAATCTCTCAGTTTCTTCCATCCTAAGGTTGTCTGGAAGAGATCGCTAAAAGCGATAAGACCGCCCATTGTACTTTAGTTAATGTTGGTATCCATATTGTGTTGTTTTTGGTGTACAATAAAGAGTTATTGTATTGTATTGTTGACTAGCGACCCGCCTCGGCTTCGCACGGGTGCAATGCTGATACTAAAACCTTCCTCTTGAATCACTCTATCTATTAAAAAAAACGCATCAAAATCCGTGACGTAGTTTTAAAAATCTAAGCATACTTAAGGATAGACAGATAGCGGGAAGCGACTTTGTTTCATACTACTTATGTAGTGATGTCTTAATGAAAATGGCACCCAAAATTTTAGCCGCAGCTCCGTTTACGATCTGTCATAAAACCTTGAGAATACCAAAATTATCTGAGCATTAAACAAACATACTCTGTCTTAACAAATTTATTTTCCGTCCCAAGTGAATCTTCTAAAATGATAAGCCAAGGCATTATGAGGGTAGCGCACACGTGCCACGAAGATAACTCGTAACGGTTGGTTGACACCGGAATGCTCTTTTACGAGCTTGTGAGTACCACGAGTCATCTCTTGGAGGTGCAATCCACCATAACTTGTACTTCTTTATAGACGTGTGGAATATTTTGTGTGCTAGAATTTCTAACGAAACGAAGAGTGACGAAAGAGATTTATGGTGCGAATGTTGAAGGATACAAGGCAAGAGGACGCCCCAGAAGGACGTTCACGGATCAAATTAGTGACGTCCTTCAAAAAGCTGGAGTCAAGAGTGCGAAGAATAAAAGAGCGTGTATGAATAGGCTTATGAATGTAAAGGAAGCGAGGAAAGTGTGCGAAGATCGGGCAAAGTGGCGATCAATCGTCTCTGCCTATACCCCTGTGGGAAGAAGGCGTGAGCTGTATGTATGTATGTAATTACTCAGTGTAATCATATAAAATAAAAATACTCGATATAAAAAATCCGAGCAAGTGCGAGCTGGATTCGTATTCTATAGAACTTAAACCTCGCCTCAGCCAAATTATTCAACACCCTTTATATCCATTTTGGCTTCTCGAATATTTTCTGAGACTCTTTTAAAACATGATTTGTGTTTAGATTTTCTTTTAAAGTAATGTTCCTAATTTCATCACGTATCAAGAAGCACTATAGTTTTGGAGATACATGAATTCTTTAGTTTAGTATATTTTCTTTAATGTTTCTAATGTGCATTTTATTTATTTTACTAAATTTACTTTTATTTGATTTTAGCAATCAAACTTATTGCTAAGCAGGAGCTTAATTGATGATATTTTTGTTTACTTGACGCCATTTTATTTAAATAGACTGTCACCGCCAGGACCAAAACACATTCAACCTATTGTACCTACCTGTTTATTCCAAACTATACTTCTGAGTCATGCGATAGGCCACTTAAAACAAATGGAGTAAATATCTAATACAAATGTTACTCGGAACTATCAAATAAATCTATATCTATTCACGACGCAAATATTGCGAATCTATATTTCTCCACCAGTTGCCTACAAAGAAGACAAAAAATCGTATCGAACCGCCCTACCAAAGTTGCGTAAATCTAAGGAAGACAGCCCGCTTGTTTTGAATAGGCCCAAAATTTGTCACAACAAATTATTCAGACGGCTCGTTGTGTTGAAAAGGGTGTCTTTTTTCTCAACGCCGAGCAAACAAAAATGTTGCCAGTCGACAATGTGACAATGTGGTGAGTTGATGGGAATGACTTTGTGTTTGGCTTTGTAACAGTTTGTTGGGAAAATTAAATTTGTTTTATGTGCTGTTCACTTACAGCTGTATTCTAACAAATTTTATAAGATTTTTTAAATATCTATTAATAACAATACTTTATTTATTGATCTACAGCTATTTACAGCTAGTATGTTGTAATGAATCAAACGTGAGAGTATGGAAACCGTAGCTTATAAGACCTGTGTTACGCTCATCAGACTCCAGCCTTCTTGTGGAAAAGTTATAGCATCTCATTACAAATAATATTTTTAATATAAATGAAAATCATATAAATCTTCAAGAAACACCATTCAGGCTACAATAAAACCTTATAACTTTGTATAATAAATTATTGTGTGATAGTGATTGATTTGTACTATATATGATAGTATTTATATTACTTTTCAATAATAAACATCAAAGTAAAGTCCACATTTGTTTTTGTTTCACTCTGTTTCGGCCAAATGCTCTTTTCCAGTTGCCGAAGAGCTAGAACACGATATTCATAAACAGTATTTAATCAAACGAAAAACCAGTTTATCAACAATCTCTTCGATAAAATATCCGAAAGTACTTAAGACGTCATAAGCCGATGTTAACACTCCGCCCGGTTCCGGGAAATCCCTAAGCAAAAACTTGTACGAACGACTGGGACGAAGACAGATTGTCCTTTATATTTCGCACACTTTCGCGATATACTTTCACTACTTTCCTTTAGGATTTTGATAAAAAATTGCGAAGCCGAATCTCCGATGGATTTAGCGACGAGGAAGTTACAAAACTGCGAAAAGTTTTAGAAGTTTTAGTTACAGTGTATCTAGAAATTAGAATAAACTTGCATGCAGGTATAATGAACAATTATTATTTTCTCTGGCATAATTTTAAAGGGTATAAAAATCATTTTCATATAATCAATATAACTAAAATTTTCAATGCTTGTAAATTTTCCTGGTCAGTCTATAAAGTAAGGGTTTTATAAGAATTTAATAATCATGTCTCTAAAATATTATTCTAAAGATATTTACATGCAATTCGGAGTTTTAATTATTTATGCATTTGGTACTTATTAGTTGTACTTAATAATCTTGTTATGACAATTTATGTTTACGTTTATAGATTCTAATATACGCCCCCTGTATTACGAAAATTGGTGTCAAAAATAATATTAATAGGATTTCACGGAGTACCTACCACTGAATCATTGAGTTTCGTTTCAGTGAATATGATAACCTCGCTTGTAGTCGTCTCTTCTGCTCAATAAACAGGGTTGCCACATATTTCTTCATTGCTACTATTACAATACTTCATCTCCTATGGAATGTGCATTTTTGTATAGCCAGATTATGGCCACGCAAAATTAACCTTTGTCTGTTTGTATCGTTTTCACAGACAAATCGCTGAACCGACCTTAATGAATTTTGTCAGGGAGATAGTTTGAGTCTTAACCGGTCAAGGCACGTAATCGGGACACAATAGGCTTATTTTTTGTAACAGATCGCCCGTGGTAGGCTGCTACTTGATAGGAAGAAAAGATATAGACAACTTTTTGAAGTGAAAACTTCTTTAGCGGCGTCGAGCACTTTTGTTTGATGGGTAAAAACTGTGAAACTCGCGTCAGGTCACGTGTGCTGATCGAAAAACCGTAAGACGGTTGGAGAAATCGATAATCAAGTTTTCACTTCTGCCGGCACTCCCGGAGTGCAACCCGTGTGTTTTTATCCTAGAATGCGAACGAAGTTGCGGTTTAAAGCTCAAAATAAAATAACCTTCGCCAATAACCTACCAAAGTTTTCTATACCTATATCTCAATGTGGACCATATGTGTTAAAAAAATATTCAGTATTCTAAGGGGTGAATTTATTATCAAAACATGCTTACCGCCTTCGGATTTATGACATTTCAGTCAATTCCGACCGATCGGTTTCAAGATAAGATAATCATTTATTGTCATAACTGTGTACAGTGGTTGTTACTTTATAAAAGAGTGTAGCAAACTTTAAAAGTGACATCGCACTAGGTACTAACGTTAATTAAAAAAATCTTAAATCCCACAGCGATAATCATCTGAACCGCTCATAGTCCTAACTCCCGAAAAAAAAATCTGTATTGTATAATAAAATACTATATCCCTCACGATCAACATTATTTTGTCAACCCTATCGTCACTATTCTTCTTTCAATCCCTTCTGATAGAAACGAAATAGGCAGCCCATTTCATTGTTATTATTTATCAAACTCTAGGACGGAATGAATCCCAAGAAAAAGGTTTTGGGACGGCTAGAAATTTATACATACTGTGACTACTTGTGTGCCTAAACTTAATTGCCTGTGTGTCCTAAAATAATATAAGGGTCACGTTCTGGGTAAGTACCCTAAAACTTGATCCACCAATATTGACCGTAATCAAAAAAATATTTATGTAGGTAAAACTTTATTTCAGACCTGTAAACGTAAACATCGAACGAAAAGTTATATTATGTAATTTGGGACCAAATGACCTTCTGTTTATTATTTTACTATATTAAGTATACGTTAACGTGGGAATTTCCAAAAATTACTTTATAGCTGTCGCCTACAACATATAAGACATTTCTATACTTAGCATATTTCAAGTTTCTAGGTGTTATCGTTTCGGAGTATATACTATAGGTACGCATTTCTCTTTCTACCTTTTTTTTCCGTGGGAATGAGGATATTCTCCCTATGCAAAAAAGTATACTCTAGATGTTGACTCTGTTACTCAGTTATCTCCGCACTGAATTGTAGTAGTTTTTGTGCACAACCAGACGGACAGACAAGACAAAAATTTCAAAAGTTGGTGTTTTGATATCATCACATTGATAACTATCTACACTACCGCAAAAAAATATTTAAAAGAAATGCATGTACAGACACGGCCGGCAGTAGTACAGATATACTATAATACATATCATCCCGGAAAATGGCGAAGTAGCGACAAAATCTAGTTAAACCATAAATTTACCGAATTACTATTGAACGAATTTGCATAGTCTGTTTTGTTACTTACAATATTTTACCCCGTCAAGTATCAATATGCAGACACAATGTTCTGGGCACAGAACACTTTTACTCCTAGCGGGTTCTGGGCGTCTAATGTCTGACTAGTACCATAGATAAAACACTATATATACTGAGACTAGTACATACGATACTAACAAAGAAATATCCAGTGAGTCGGACTTGAGTTGAAATCATAGACAATCATGTTAATATGTCTATGGTTGAAATTCAAATGTCAAATTATCTGGCAAAGACTTGCGCAAAAAACTTCTCTCATGATCTCTATAAAACAAAACCTATCTGATTGAACCCACATAATCGATATTCAAAAATATCCAAAGTGGGCCAAAAAAGATCGATTCAAAACTCGAGCCAACTCCCCGTCAACGGGAGTTCTGAAGGGTTTCAAGGATATTGCTTGTTGTCAGCGAATCTGACTTTATTGCCTAAGTTCTGGGACTCCCTCGATGAGTTTGGACGACATATATCAACGCACTTTATTGAAAGTTCATTCGATTCAGCACAAGTTTAATTTCAATGTAACTTTTATATTGCTCTGTTGAGAGAAATATAGGAAAAATGTCTTAGTGATTTATACCGTTGAGTTGCAGAGAATAAAATATGTAAGCGCGTATTAATTCATATGAAATGTTGCAACTTTACAATGTTATTTCGTGTCATTTAATTTGTTTACACATTTTATTTCGATCCCCGCTCGGGGCCAATATTCGTGTGCATGAACATGTCGTTGGCTTCGTCAATTGTTTAGTACCCGAGTACTACGACCTTGACCAGTTTGAGACTAAATAACCGAGTGTGAATTGTAATCGCACAATTTTTTATAATAAAAAAAAATCTCTCCCCAAGAGGGCAGGCAGAGGAATACATTTACCTTTTTCACCAGATATTCTTTGGACCCCTAAACGTGATAGGTGGTGAGCCCATCGCCGGACCGGGTCTGTTTACACATGTCTCAGAATTAATTCTGGGACCTGCGGGTTTCCTCACGATGTTTTCCTTCACCGTCGAACTAGTGATAAATATTTACGTAAGTTTTGAAAAACACATTGGTACATGCCAGGATTCGAACCCGAGCCTCACTGATTTTCATCACGTGAAGCATGCTTTCTTACCGTAAGGCTTTCACTGTTCTTAAAAAATAATAAATAACGAAAAATAGGCGACCAGAGATTTTTAAATAAATTTTAGTAAGTAGGTAACAGCTCTTTATTGTACACCAATAAAAATATCTGGCAAGTGACACAATGACAAAAAGAGTAAATTTTGTTTTAATAATTCTTAGGATTTCATAAAATGGATGTAACTCGATGGACACGTAAGGTATTTATTTACAAAATAATACACAAGACATATTGATAATATTATTATCAACATGTATGTCAGACATGCATATAGATAAATAATCGCAATTCCTCATACACCCCAATTAGTATGAAAATATTTAAAAAATATGGTGCCTTCGTACTTTAGTTGTGTCTAACCAATTTTCTTATATAAAGAGCAATAATAGAACGATTTAAATAGGTAGCACTAAATTCAGCTAAGTATAAACATTTAACACACAATAAAAATAGCTGAAATCGATTGAGTAGTCGATATCTACTGAACAAACCAATTTCAGGAATTGCGCTTATTCTGTTCCATATTATATAAATAAATACCTTAATTCCTTCTTTCTACTTTAGGTACTGAGTATTGTTCCTACATAAATATATATTCAATGATATGAATCTGTGCTATTTAAATAAATGACATTTATCTCTACGAAAATTTAAAGACGATCCTGAAAGGTTAATTACATGTTATCTCTTGATATATTCATTGTATGTCAACTTAGGACGAGTGGCAGAATAATATACCAATGCTTAGGGCTCACTTGCAAATTGATTCTAATCTAAGCAAAGTTGTAGGTCATGTGGCGATGTTCAACGACGCCACGCAATGTCATGTAATATATGCATGATGCGCATACAAACGTACGGACAGATTGACAGACAAAATCGTGTTGGCTTTTAATATTATAAGCACCCCTCATATCAGGTGAGTTTTTACCTTTGTAGAGACATTGGCGAGTTAGTTTTTTTTTTCTTTTTTTCTCTTATCAAACACAAACTGATACATGAGATTAAAAAGAGCTGCCCTTGAGTTTCTTGCTGGCTCTTCTCGGGGTACTGCATTTGGGACCAGCAACTCGTCGGTGGAGATGGGCTGCTGTTTACATTTAGCCAATCTTCATGGACGAGTTTAGTGCGCCTTGTTATTGACGTTTCAAAGTGTATTTTGTATACCTACTGAAATAAATGAATTTTGAATTGATATTTTTCTCCTATGTTCCCTGTTCAGATATTGGCCAGTTATAATTTTAAGACAACGGTGATCTGTAGTCAAACAGCACTGTCTTTGCACACGTTTTAATTTACACGGAAAATGTTCGCTGCATCCATTGCATTTTTAATATGGCGGTCAGAAAAGTCCGCAGCGCTCACCACAGCCGTGTCCCAGGGGTGTTTGTGATGGAATTAATATTTGAAATTACGTAGCGTTTTAATTCAGGCCGCCTCGCAAATTTTGTGGAAAACTATAAATGCTGATTGGATTGTACTTAACGTCATTCGAATGACGGGGCTTTTGACTCAATTGGTACCCTGCCTTCTGAGTCGGAGATCGAGGGTTCGATACCAGCTCGGGGCCAATATTTGTGCACATGAACATGTACACAATGTAATATTTATTTAAGTTTGTACGTAGTAAATCACATAGTCCAGGCTCTGCCTAGTGTAGGACTAATTCATCGTATGTGAATTGTGTCCCAAAATTCAATAATTTATTTAAACTAGGTAACCTAGTGCCAATAGGTAAGTACTCCACAAATAGATGATGTTGGTCAAATATTAACTGAATTGTGGCCTAGCCGGAGGCTCAATTAATCCTGTAAATACGGTTTATTTGCATTAAACCCACATTTTAATTCAAAATCAATATGGAGAATGTTTATAACCAATATTTTATAAACAAAAAGTCATCGTTTCCGTTGTTTACATAAAAAACCAGAACTCGATGAACCATGACATGTGTCTCGAATGCTTCATTTGTCAATTTAAGACCAATTCGTCCAACATGGATTAAGCCGGAGGACGAATCGAGAAAACTCCTAAAATTTTGGAATTAAATCTCTGAGCAATCTTAACTCTTGGTGTACAGTAAAGAGTCGTTACTAAAGCCGTATACAGAAAGAAAGCCGAAAACCCATCGGCGCCGACCGGCGCCTGTCGGCGCCTACAGGCGCGGGTCTACGCAGGTAACCGGCGGAGGCATTTATATGAACAAGCGCTGATGGGCGCCGACCGGCGCCTGTCGGCGCCGACTCGCGCCGGTCGGCGCTGGTGCCGCCCGCCAATAATCGTACGACATTTTGCTCGCTCTGCTTCAATCTGCTTGCTTTCTGTAGAATGGACCGGTGCCGATCGGCGCCCATCGGCGCCGACAAGCTTTCGGCTTTCTTTCTGTATACGGCTTAACTTACCTACTGGCTGAAAGTACTATTTAGGTTTTTTTTATGATTTAATCTCTGATTAAGGCCCAACTAGGTAGAGCTCCGAGCGGGAATGGAACCCGCGACCCCCGATTCAAATTGAGCCAACAGGCCAGTTAGTATAATCTAATATGTATAAGTATAAAAATCTCGTGTCACGGTGCTTGCAATCCTAGCCGTCATCAATTTTATATCTCATCTCATTTTTTTTTTGTAACATTAAATTGCTGCTTCATTACACTATTATTATTGATAATAATATTATCGTCAACATCAAAAGTAGCTATGTTAAATGTTGGCCAAAATAGAAAATGACATAATACGATAAAAATATTAATTTCACTTTTTCATCCCTTGCCTGTTTATTATTCAAACACCCCTCAAAAGGATCATCTACTTTAGACAGGATAAAATTTTGTTGATGAAATTCAAATTTATTGACACTTTAATAACTATTTGTTATGTTAGGTTTATCTAACTACAAAACAAAATTCGTCGACAAATGCTAAAATATGGGGCTAAAATCGTAGATACTCAATAACGGTAAATTAGACACACTATATGTTATAATCTGTTCTTAGCCCGTTAGAAATAAAACTGGTGAAAAGTAATCAAAAACATGGAAAATTTATCTCTCATCCTCTCGGGCATATATAGCGTGTTTTTGCAGTTTATCGATTTTGACAAAATTAACGAACCAAAAGTTTGTGAGCAAAGGTACTTAGCGTTTAATGTGTGTAAGCAAATAAAAACTCACGCATCTTATCCCCAAGGGCGTAGGCAGAGGTATTCTATTTCAGGAAATATCCACATTTCACCACTATAATCTTTGGTTCCTTAACGTGATAACATGGTGGTAAGCCCATCGCCGGACCAGCGTCTGTTACACATGTCTCAGAATTAATTCTGTGACTTGCGGGTTTCCTCACGATGTTTTCCTTCACCATCGAGCTAGTGATAAATATGTACTTACGTAAGTTTTTGAGAACTCATTAATAGGGACATGCCATGGTTCGAACCCGAGACCTCACGCATGAGAGGATAATCTATTTATGCAGAGGTAATCTGTACCGCTTGTCTGGTCGCCAGTATACCTAATCTATTATACCCTAGGATTATATAAAGACTTCACATACATTGAAACTCACTCACTTTGTATCTACATAATTATATAGTAGCATATCCGACAGGTGTAAAAGCATTCAGGTTTTTTTTTTCTGTTAGGCAGATTGACATTTCTACACACACAAATAAGGGCTATTCATCACATCTGAATCCATCATTCAATAAAATGGTTGCTATCTGGTGTAGATAATGAGTTTACATCCATACATTATTAATCAGATTGCGGAGAGAGGGGTAAAGTGTAACTGAAGTTTATAATCAAATTACCTTTGCCATTTTATCACCGAGTACAATAAGAGTAGGCACTTTTTAGGAATCTTAATAACATATTTTTAGACGGCATTGTGACGTAAATTCGTTTGCATTTGAGTGTAGTGACGTTTATATTTGTTTAAACCGGTCAAACCACGTAAATAGGTTTATCTATTGTAACATATCGCCCGTTCTAGGGTGCTGCTATCAAGCGATAGGGTAAAATGTTGTGCTGAACATGTTCAAAAGAATCCTACGCCACACATTCGAAAGTAACATCATTCTCAGCTAAACCACAAAACATACATACAGAGACATAGCTTGCATTTTGAGGATTCAAAATTGGTGTTTTTCATTTCAGAACGCTAAGGATGTCGGCAGCAAACGCTAGTATCTGTGATCCCTACTATATTAAAAGATATTGTTTTTTACATCGATGGTTTTATTGCTTTTAATTTCACCCTGGAAGCGGACAATTTAAGAGTAGGTATTGTATTGAATGGAGGGTAATCATTTGTAATCATTAGTAACGGTTTTGGTCCACAAACCGCCCGACCACGTTTCCCCGCTATACTAATGAATGACTATTGATACAGGAAGCCACAGTTAGATGAGATAAATTAGATAAGGTATTTAGAGGCATTTAAGGTTGTGCTACAAATTGATATAAGTAAATTTAGATATAAAGTTAGATTTTTTAAAGATAATTATGAATGAAAATATCGTTGTCAATATTATGGTAGAAGTTTAAAACTAGATATTATTTAAGCACTATTATATTTAAAAAAAACTCTTGCTCCTTATCCACGACGGGCTTGATATAGGTATTTAATTCCTGCATAAAATATAGGTACCCGCTTTTCGCCAGAATATTTTTTGGATAGGTACCTAAACTTGAACCTATCAGACTGGTGCTGTTACACTTGCCCTTGAATTGAAGTTGCCCTCAATAAGAATTTAGGTCTTGGTTCGATTCTTAGTGAGGGCTTGCTCACTTCCAGCAAGTCTGCTTCCAAGCCATTTTTTAAATATCCTTTCAGTTTGCTTGACGTACATTTTAGCGTGTCATCAAACGCATCAGCATTTATAAATTTTCTTTTTCATTAAAGGATTTCTAAACAAATAAGTAAATAACCTTCTGTTATATTAAATAAATCTCGGCACTGTACAGTACCGTGCAATGTACAGAGCTGAAACTATTGAAGCAATATTTTATAAAATCTAACTTACAAATACGATTTTGCGCAGAATAATTTAATAAACCGAAGCCCGTACGTGCAAAACAAGCGCTGAATATGCATTTTAGAACTCGTAGTCATCCAATCACTTGGCGTTCATTCGGAAACAAAAACTACTAACATTTATTTACCTATGAGAAATATTCACATTGGCAGCTTACGTATGAACTTCAAACAATGTTGAAATAAAAAACAGAATCAAATGAATTCGGACCTGATTCATTTAGGACATAGGTAGGTGTGTATATGTATTTTCTTTTATGCTTTTATGATTGTACAATCGTATAAAGACGCGAAAACGAAAATAAACTAAAACCACAGGAAATTTCTTCTTATATCTTAGCAAAATGTGAAACCAGCTTTATCTTTGGAGAAAAGTCAACTCATTTTAATTTTATAAATGAAAAAGGATACTACAACTAGTCAACATTTTTTGTAAAGGATCTTAAATCAAGTAATCCAATACTAAATTTCATTTGAATATATTTTATTTTTATAGTTACACAAACAAAGCAAACATTTGCAAATTACCGTTGTAAATGTATTGTAACGATATCAGCAGCAAAGTTCCCGCGAAAAAACAAACCAGGAAGAGTAAATATTTTACCAAAGGAAGAAATCAGCAATAAAATCAGAAAGGAGGCATAATACGCAAATAAACGCGGGATAGATGTTCTGTAGAGCACCATTCGTCTCGTCTATCCCCACACACTTAACCATCCAACCCTTTATGCCTTGTGGGCCGGACCTGAATAGTTAACTGCCTCTCTTTATGTTCTCGAGAAAAATAACGTTACACAAAAAGGGCCCTTTCGACACCCGGATGCGTCTGAATAATTTATTAAGAAAAATTCGCTGAGCAAACGAGGTAATTTACTGAATCCCTAAAAATAAAAGGTTATAAGTGACTGGACACACAAAATGTTATACAATATGTAACAGAATAAGCGCAATTCCTGAAATTAGTTTGTTCAGTATCAACTACTTATTCAATTTCAACTATTTTTAATATGTTAAATTTTACCGAAAAATAAATTAGCATAACGGAATTCAGAGCTACCTATGGAAACCGATCTATTATTGTTATTTATTAAGGAATTTGGTGTGACTAAACTAAAGTACGAATGCATCATATTTTTTTAATATTAATTTACTAATTGGGGTGTATGGGGAATTGCGCTTATACTGTGACGCGTTGTATAGAAAGAATAATTCGGTTCTGCACAAGTCTATCTAAGCCAATTTTTGAATATCCGACAGCGTCAAATGACATTTGGTTACCATTTAACGTGCAAAACCTATTGCAAAACGTGTAAGGAAAAATCTAGCTTTGACATAAAAATACATACATACATACATAATCTCACGCCTTTCATCCCCGAGGGGGTAGGCAGAGGTATTCCGTTACTGGATATACCCACATTTCACGAGATAAAACCCATCGCCGGACCGGGTCTATTTACACATGTCTCCGAATTAATTCTGAGACCTGCGGATTTCCTCACGATGTTTTCCTTCACCGCGCACCGTCGAGCTAATGATAAATATGTACGTAAGTTTTTGAAAAACTCATTGGTACACGCCAGGATTCGACATAAAAATAGATCTCTATTTTAGGCTTAAAATGGGACCCTATTACTAAGACTTCGCCATCTGTTCGTCCGTCCGTCTGTCTGTCACCAAGCTGTATCTCGAGAACCGTATTTCAAACAAATACTATAAACAAAATAAAATATATGTAAATATCCTATACCTACAACAAAAGTGTTTTTTGCCTTTTTTATAGATAATGGTACGAAACCCTTCCTGCTCGAGTCCGACTCGCACTTGGCCGGTTTTTAAATAACTTTGATAATAGCTACTGCAAAATGAAAATAATTTGCGAATAGCAATTTACATTTCGGACGATAACACAACTGGAGTTCAAGAAATGTCGAGAAACCCTATTCCATCATTGCCGCATCAGCGGCTTTTCATTTGGAATGATACTTTACCGCTCCGCCAGTCCTCAGCAGAACTTAGTACTGTTAAGCATTGTTACATAAATTCGCGGCGCCGATTCCCCAAGATCTTCCCGGCCATTTCTTTTACTAATTATTGCCCCAACGGAGGCGGTGCTGTGGGAAATGGCCGTAATAAGATCTTTTGTAATCTCATTTATTAATTTTCGTCCCTCATTATTCTCTCCTCTTTTATACGGTGCCTTGGCAAAATCTAAACAACTTGGCTCGACGCGAACGTAATTATACTCCGGTGCGAATTTTCCAAATCACAATGAAAATGCTATTCCTCACTTTAATAATGCTACCAAGTATTTTGGAACAGGTCTTCTGGGGACGTAATTACAGATACTCGCGTTCTTGAATATTATTAGCACAGATAAAGAATGTCTGATCGTCAGAAATAGAGATCTAATTAATAGTAGGTACAAATATATTAACTCGGGCCATTGGTGTTCCTCGAAATTCTAAATTTTGCATTTGATAAAATAAAAGACGATTTCCAATGTCTAATTTATGAACGTATCGGTCTTATTTTTAAAATCTAACCATTTAAAATCTTTGTCATCTGTGACCTACAATATATAAATCAATGAATGAATATATATTATTATGTACGGAAGAAAGCAAAAAATAGAAGTAAGAACTTCGTTACTCTCCAGCCATCATTTTTTTTATTAATGATAGGCTTGCTCTGACCCCCAGAGTAGCCAGAGAGCAAAGACGGGGCCTACGATGGGATGAGCTTTCCCAGAAGATGCCTGTTCACTCGATCCTTAAAGATCATTTACTCCGGGACAAGAGACTCGTACTTCGTTGAATTCAAACATAACAGACTGCCAGTTATAATTCATAAGGAAATAATATATTATAATCATAAATTATCCTGTTTGTATAAAAAAAGTTCAAAATAAAACATTACCTTGGTCTGGTTTTATATTAAAAAAATAAAATAAAATGTGTTTAGTACCTACAAATATTATTATCTACTTTTCTTTTATTATTTATTGGGTATTCGCTAATAATATTACACAAACACAACGGCTACATACTGAGCGTCCCGTTTTTGTATTTGGAACCCAAAAAAAACTTATAAAACTTAATAAATAAGAGAATCCCTCCCTTCCAGAGCAGTGTATTTTCAAAATGATCCTCAAGGCGTGTTCCAATTCCCCGGCGGTCGACCATATGTCTTCTGCCGGCCGTACTCTCGTCTTCCGATCGGAAAACTGTGGATATTACTCTGGTACATCGCTTATACTTATCACGTATTTGTTACATCGTACGCTCCGGTTTCTTTTTCGAAATAATTACAAGCACATTTCTGTTTTTGCAGCAAAAACAATGGCGTCTTAGATGTACCCGGATACTGAAACTCTGTATAATAGTCGCGTGTACGAGACCCGTCTAGTGTCTTATCTTTTTCTAGTACAGTAATTGACATGAGCACTGTTTTTAAATGAGTAAGTTACTCATTTCTTGTTGGGAACATATACCACGGAATGGTCATATAACTATTTAGGTCTTTGACCTAACCCACAAATTGAGCCGTGAATACAAGTAGGTATATCACAGAAACTTGTGGTTAAGAAATAGAAAAAATAACGAAGTATGATTCGAGTATACAAATGAAATGCAAACAACACGGCCACATATGACTAAACTGACTATCGTTAAGTAACATTTAAATTGAAAATTTTAGGTTAAGGGTAAATTTTTTGGGGTGAGATCTCTCTTTTTATTGTTGAGTTAGGTCTTTCCTCACATGACACTGTACTAATCACTCATTCACGGACCTACGAGCACGTTTTTATTTTAATGGTCATAGGAAAACCAACTGCAAAACAAAAATGGGTAGGTACATTAAGTTTTATAACTATACCTAGAATGTTAATATTACTAATTACAGGTTTTCACAAATAGAACTTAAAAAATGCTTATTATTTTCTTCTATTTTCTATCCTATTTTCCTGTTAAAATTAATCTAATACAAAGGCTACATCAATCCTATTAATGATTCGTGAAGAACCCGTAACTACATTACACTTCTCAGTGAGTATTACGAATACGGGAAATTATTTGTGAAACTCCTTCCTAAGGGACGAAATGAAAAGGCGAGAAATTTATCCCTCTGAGTGGTAATTTATTCATGTAAGCACATGCGAATCGTCGGGGATTTTGTAATACAGCCTAATTGTCCTTGTTTTAACTCGCACATAACTTATTTTTCAACCAATATCTGTAGGTAGTATATCTATAGGTACACATAATAAAACTCTAGTAACGGGACCGAGTTTGTAGTACATGCTTTGATAAACAATAATGTCACATACCTGTCAATGTTACTTTGAATAATTATACCTCTTTACTTCAAGTGAAACTCAAACAAAGAGATTACAATACATTTATTGCGAGACATGATTACGTACGTGGTCCGGTTAACCGGACAGCGGAAAAAAAAATATTTTCCTTGGACCGGTCCACTGTACCGCGGAAAAAACAAATTTGCAATAGTCCGGTTGGCCGGACTACGCAACTGTACTATGGTTAACACACGGAAATATTTTTTGAAAATTTTAAGAGATAGTTATCGATTTAGATACCAAAATATATTTTTTTTGTAATTTTTGTCTGTCTGTCTGTGCACGCATCACGCAAAAACTACTGGACGGACTGATGAAATTTTGTATGAAGATAATCGAGTACCAGGGTCAACATCTAGTATAACATAAAATTACCAATGGCTGACAGATTAATGAAACCTCCGAAACTTATTACAGTTGATATTTTGGGATGTTGCGTTCAAAAAACGCTGTATGCCTACAGTAAGAAAGGATTTTATCAACATCCGTGATAAATTGTATAGGTAATAACGTCAGTTACAACTAACTCAGCGCCTTTGTCCTTTTTTCAATGAAAATTATAATTAGGACCTTTCATAATATCTCATCAAGGGGACTCACATTCTGTCTATCAAACGTGAGCGCCGCGGTGACAAAAAAATATTACTAATCGTAAATATTTGTATCTCGTATATTTGTCTCGTATTCTCAGTAAAAACGGCAAGACAAAACAAAAGAAGATTTTGTTACTGCACTCATGTTGCCCAAACAAGTGGGTTTCGTGATGTATTTTTCGTGTACCTGTAAACTCCCTCTTGAGGTTCTTGAAACATGTTTTTCAAAAGTTGTAACAACCTTGCCACTTAGCCAATTGGCAAACGAAGTTTTTATTCGAATACTTAATGTACAAAAATATATATAACGTACCCATTAGGAACTGCGTGTCAGTGAGTTTACTTCATTACAGTGTGACAAGTTGAACGCTAATCCTAAACATTTATCATTTTATTCGACTAACCTTGACGTTTTAAAAAGCCACTTGGTTAGACCCTCAGGTGTTGCAAATGTCTGTGATGACCATTTTCCATCGTCTGTATACCACTTCTACAACGCGTAGCAGAATAAGCGCAATTATTAATATAAAAAATATGATGCCTTCGTATTTTATTTGTGTCCAACCAATTTTCTTAAATAAAGAGCAGTCATAGTACGATTTCCATAGGTAACACTAAATTCGGCTATGCTGTTTAATTTTCCGCAAAAAATGCTGTAGTCGATTAAGTATAGTCGATACTGAACAAACTAATTTCAGGTATTGCGGTTATTCTGTTACATATTGTATATAATAATTTCAAAAACTGCTCAGTATTTCTCTATTTACACACCTACGTTCAACAGTCTTAACTTCTGAGCCACATAAGCCTTTGACGCAAGCTAAGAGCTCTCAAGATCTCACACGTCTTCCAATACCGTTCTCTCTGCCGCATTAGAACACGCCGCAGATAAATTCCAGGATTTTTACCAAACTCATTTTTTATGATTATTATTATTACAAGCTTTTATTTAACTTCACCTACCTGAGTTGCTGGTATAAGGGGCATGTCGAGATGTAAAATTTTTGCAAGTCAAATTCAAGCCATATGACAGGTGTGATCTGATGCTGTACCCTGGACACTAACGAATGAACTACCATTGAGCCATTAAAAAAAAAAAAATGGTTTTATTTAAATTTATTACTTTAAGATCCTATGTTGCTGTTGAGATCCAATAAATAAATTTATTGAATGGAATACAAAAACAATCTCCGTTGATAAAATTTTCATAACGAATAATATTTTGACAACGAACAATACGAATTTAGTCCGCGCTTTTGCAGAGATAACAAGATACTAAGATTTCAGTTCACTCAGCCAATTTCCAGAAATATTTCAGTCTCAGATAGTTGTAATTCACCAATTCCAGAACCATCGGTCCAGCTGGTCGTCGTAAAATCAATTTTCAGTCTGTCTGTCCGTGTAACCGAACGACAGACACCAGGTGGATTATTCCTAATAAAACCCCGAATTGAAGGGACCTTACTGTACTCTGTCACTTTTAGTTGAAATTCGAAAAAATGTCTGACTTAAAATGTTTTCAATTACAATAATTTTAAAATAATCTTTGAAATTTACTTAGATTTTTTAAGATTAATAGTAAATCTTAAAAAATCTAGGTAAATTTCAAAGCGTTGAGTTCTTGGATTCATCAAAGAATTTAACTTGTAATAAATTGAAATTGTAATTCTTCAGAATTACAGTGTACTCTTTTAGTTGCTCTAAGAAAATTATTTATAGTTAAGTTTATTGTATTAGACAGACTTCAGACTAATTACTGTTTCAATGCTACACCAAGATAAATGATCCATATTATGAAATAAATCTTTAGGTAAAATACATTAAGAATGAATAATAAATGCCCAAAATTTCAAAGGAAAATCTCTAACAACTTACTAATTATTATTTTTCTCCTTCTTCTTTCGAATTTCCAAATTTCTTTACCTACGTTGTATTTTTGAATAATTATCTTTTACAAAACATTCAAACATACTGAACCATTATAAACTGTTTTCATTCTATTAGTCCCAAGCTTTAGAACGCTACCAAGTAAATTGACGCAACACTCTTTAAAGTATAGTCGCTGAAACGTAGTTAGTAAATATATTAAGCGAACGCCGACTAAGCAAATAAAATCTTCTTTTGCCACTTGACAAGGAGAGTAGGGGCCTTATTGGACTCGATTCTGCAGACCAGCTAAAATTCCTAATTTTAAGTTAGCCTATCCTTCTCCATAGAATACGGAAGAAAAAGGACAGAAACAAACCATAGATTATAGAGCAATGTCAAACTTGTAAAAACAACCAATTTGAACCATATGAACGTGCTTATCTGTCACTTTTATCCATGACCTTTTTACATCGTCGCTAAAATTGTTAACAGGAAGAATTTTAATTTGACAGGACTAAATATCTCTCGTCTCTTTTCTTTTCTAGGAGAAAGAAAATGACAGGACTAAACTAAAATAAGTTTAGTCGCTGTAATGCAGAATCGAGCCCATTCTCTATGTATAATTGTAATCGTATTTGTTTTTATTTGACATTTGTTAATTAGTGCTTGCTCTTTCACAGGCTTTATTGACAGATGTACAGAAGAAGGAACGCATGTCAAAATGAAGACGATTGCTATTACAATTATAAATAGACAATGAGTTCGATTCTTCTTTACGGCGACTAAACTTATTTTGGTATAGTCCTGTCTTTGTCTTTGCTCAAAAAAAGAAAAGGGATGGAAGATAACTTACAGAATTTAGTCCTGTCAGAGGCTGTATTTTAGTCGTGACTTCTTTACTTATGAAATGCCTTAAGCCGTATACAGAAAGAAAGCTGAAAACTTATCAGCGCTTATCTGTATACGGCTTTATATAGTTGACAGGACTAATTTTAATTTGACACGACTAAATATATTATCTCGTCTCTTTTCTTTCTAGGAGAAAGAAAATGACAGGAGTACAACTAAAATAAGTTTAGTCGGTGTAAAGCAGAATCGCCCCCAATAAGGCCCCAGGTCAGTAATGGTATTACTAAACGAAAATAGTCTTAATGGGAACGACCCTAGCTCCGGTGGGTGGCAATTGGGTTTGGGTGTTCTCCGTTCAATATGCAGATGGCCGCTCGTTAGTCCTCAACTCGTCTGCAGTGGGCACTGTGGACTCGAGGCTTGACGTAGTGTCCGGTTTCGTAATCTTTTTAATCGACGTCAAAAAAAACTCAGTTTTATGTAGGTATGTAACTAAATAAAAAAAATATAAAAAATCTCACACCTTTTATGCCCGATGGGGTAGGCATAGGTATTCCATTACTGGATATACTCACATTTCACGAGATATATTGGACCCCTTAGAGCCGGCCGAAAATCACTAAATTTTCGGCCGGCTCTATGACTGCTGTATGTAACTACTAGATAAAAAGATCGTTTTACTTATGAGTTGTACTAACTGCTAGACATACTAGAAATGTTGATGTCATAGAAAGTTTCATTTTGTCAGAGATTATAAAAAGGATCAAGCAGTCAACTACCCCATTGTTCAATAAAAACTTATAATTACCTAACTAAGAAAATCACAATACAATTATTCTCATCAAACATAAATAAGTACTTATTAAGAACATGAGCTTCTTGTTTTATACTTTCTTGTAAAGAGAATGCTGGCATCAATTATTTACTTAGCAAAGTTGTTTTGAAGATGTAGACAGTAAATATAGGTACGTTCAAAAGTCTAGTCATGTGACAGAATTTTATGTTATTGTTATTTTATAAATTAATTAACAATATTTATCATATTTATCACTATCTCGACGGTGAAGGAAAATATCGTGAGGAAACCCGCAGGTCTCAGAATTAATTCTGAGACATGTGTAAATAGACCCGGTCCGGCGATGGGCTCACCACCTATCACGTTTAGGGGTCCAATGTATCTTGTGAAATGTTGGTATATCCAGTAATGGAATACCTCTGCCTACCCCCCCGGGGATGAAAGGCGTGAGATTATTTATTTTTAATAAACAATACAATTTTTGCAATGTCTTTCTCAAGCTTATTAGTATTTATAAGATTTAAATAAAAATATACTTTAATTGTATTATTATTATTTTTTTATTTCTTTTTCTCTTTAAAGATACATTATAAACTGAAATTAAAAGTAAAACTAAAACTACCAATTAAACGGCTAAGAATATACAAGTTGTCAAACTTTAACCAAAACTTAACCTAATCAAACAACCCGCCCCTTGCCGATCCCGGTGCAAAAGTGCCCATAACGCTCGCTGCGTTACCGCGTTGAATCGCCACGGCTAACCTTTGCACCAGGAACGTATTGTATTATTTTAGAACTTATAAGTAAGTAGATATAATATAATTTTAAGCTTTTCTTACTATTATTTCTATAGGTGCGACTGCCAAATGGATTACTGACCCTGTCATATTACTGAAATATAGAAACAGAAATATTGTGAGTGAATATTTACAAGCTTTTGATGTTTATACGGCGGTGGTTATTAAATAGTGCGATTTTTAAGGACAAATACTTAGTAATCAGTAAACTTCTTTTTCTAATAATAATTAGTAATAAGTAGATCCTAATTAAACATACTCTCGAGATATATGCACTCTTTCAAATGTAGATATAAATGAATGACTGAAGTATTGACCTCCCATGAACAAACATAATAGAACTTAATAATAAAACCAACTAAAATCTTAGACAAAAATCGGCAAACGAATAAATAAAATTATCCAATCAATACATTGTGACAGAATCCCAAAAAATACCCAGGCATTTTCCGAGTATTTACTGAGAGAAAAGGTTTTAGCGGTGTTTCTTAATAGTGTTATTCTGTTCACTGTGAAGCCACGAAGAGGCCCAAGGGATCGCGGGCCAGATAAAACGTATTCTGTAAGGCTGGTCTCGTCGAAGTCGTCCCCATTCACGCACGAGTGAACTTCTTGCAGAGATTTTCCTCTAAGATCGTTTAGTTACAAGCTGTTTCAATATTCGTTTGGGGCTAACCCCAAACGAATATTGAAACAATTATTTTTTTTTCAGTTACATAGTGTACATCTAAATGTACACTATGTAACTGAAAAAAAAATCTTACTATCCCCGAGAGGGTAGGTAGAGGTATTCCATTTCTGGATATACCCACTTTTCCCGAGATATTCCTTGGATAGGTGGTGAACCCATCGCCGGACCGAGTCTTTTATACACATGTCTCAGAATTAATTATTTGTAACAGAATAAGCGCAATTCCTGAAATTTGTATGTTTTGTATCAACTACCTAATCGACTTTAGCTATTTTCAGATGTGTTAAATTTTTCTGAAAAATTATATAGCATTACTGAATTACGGCTACCTTTGGAAAACGTATATTATTGTTCTTTATTGAAGGAATTTGGTTAGACCAAACTAAAGTAAGAATGCATCATAATTTGTTTATGTTAATATACTAATTGGGGGTAAGAATTGCGCTTATACTGTGACGCGTTGTATACAGTGACATGTGACGCTAACTGAATCACACTACGATCACAATTTTAGCGACACATAAAATTGAATTAATTTAAGGAACACACTTAGCCCCGCAGTCCCTCTAGGAATCCCCAGCAACTTACTATGTGTGTTATCCTAATGACTGTAGTACAAACTATCTAGTTAAGTTGGTCAGTAGATGAACATTATTTCTACAAACGGGTACCTAAATAGATACCAAAGTGTGAGGATACCAGATAACTGATCGTTCTCTGGTCACCAAAAGCATCGACATTCGACTCTTTCTCTCTTTTAAAATTTATATTTTTACTACATATCACTACATTGTATAAAACAAAGTCGCTTTCTCTGTCCGTATCTCCCTATGTATGCTTAAATCTTTGAAACTACGCAACGGATTTTGATGCGGTTTTTTTAATAGATCGAGTGATTCAAGAGGAAGGTTTTAGTATTAGCATATGCATCCGTGCGAAGCCGGGGCGGGTCGCTAGTAAATTATAACTGAGATAAACGAGAATAACCTTTATTTAAAAAATGTAGACCGAAGGAGGATCATCGGCCCAATATCTCGTTTCCTTCGCGTTGAAGTCGTAACTATGTTTGTCGTAAATATTCGGGTCGTCGTAAAAAACGATAGTCCGACTCCGAATACAAGGTTCGCCCTGGTGAAAAACAGTTCGATACGAGATAAGGATGAAAATGTTTTCAGTATATTTTTAAAACTAAAAGAACAATCTTATACATACCTACAGTCCCAGATACTAAAAAAGTAATTTCACTACCCTGTCTCACTGTAGGTACATGCAAACCGAATTTGGGCAAATAAGGCAGATGTAGTTTCTGACACAACTCAACCTTGTTGTGAGTTTAACTCCTATAGCCGGATGACTTGATACACTGTAGAATGCTGGAAAAAAGATTCTGAGGGGAACTATCGCATAACTAGAGAGAAATAAAGTCTAGTAGCGGACTTCGATAAGCTGATGGTGTCGAAGATTGCCTAAGATTTGATATGTGGCGCACCCAGAATTCTTCCAAGTACTTCTGTGCAACTGCAAAGATCTGTATAGAAAAGGCATCACTGTGTATTAAAAATGTAAGTCAATAGTCAACTCAATCTCTACTGTGGTGACACCAATAAGAACTGAGGACTCCCACTTTGCTACTACACTGGTATAAGCACGACAAACGAGGCGTATATCAGATTCCATCATCATCTTTATAGGTGTTAGCCAAATGACAGATTTAGCAGTGACTAATGCCTCCTCCAATAATCCTCCTCTCTCTCTCTCTCCTCCTCCTCTGTCATAAAGACTGGTCGAAAGCGATCTTCATCTAGCCACTTCCTGCTACCTTTACCAGGTCGATTTTTAACTTGTGGAAGGACGTGCTACGTTGCTCTTGCCGGTACCTAGTGACCACCACCGAACATTTCTATGCCCCCTTTACGTGCCCTGCCCTACTGTAACGACACCTAGCGGTACAACATAAAACTAACTAAGCGACATAGTCGGCAAGTTCTAAACCACACTGTCGAAGTTTTCTCATGAGTTTTTATAAATACAACTGTCCAACATCAAACTTCGAACCGTGATCCCCAAGCATCATCACCTCGCCAGGCAGAAGATTTTCCTCACGATTGAAGACAACCTCCGCTCCACCACACGACTCGGTGGTTTATTTGGTACAGATATTATTCTGAGTAAAATTATTTAGATTTCCTCTTTCATTGTTGCTTTACTGCCGAGCTAGCGACAAATTGGAGCTAGAAACAGTGTTTTCAATTGAATAAACTGAAAGTCAAAGTTATTGTTTCCTAGAATCACGACAAAGGCATTCTATAACTTGTAATAAGCTCTTGTATACGTCTACCGTCTCCTTTATAAAACAATTAAAATGTATTTTGTGGCAAAAGGCAAAATTAAACGTAGGGTTCAAGAAAATCGAATGAGCGGAAACAAAATTTATCAGTCTGATAAAGAATACCATGTTTTTATACTTAAAAAAAAGTACTAGCAAATTTTTGGTATTTAAGTAAAATTACTTACATACCAGAAATTTGCTTTACTTACTTATTACTTTGTTATGAATCATTTAATAATCTATCTAGCCAAAATTTAATAGTGTTACTTGGTACTCAATAGTATAATGCTGGAAAAAGACAATAAAATAATTATATACCTACTTACAATAATGCGTTATCTTTCTCTATACACTTATTTATAAAAAGTAACTACTATTTAATTATAGTGAGGTAAAAAATCAAAACAGACTTCAGAAATGAAAGTCCTACAGGATGAGAAATCAGCTTAAGATAATTTGTAGTGTATTTTATAATAAAGTGAGCAAGAAACCAAAGTAGTAGTAGATACAAACACAAGCATACCTTTTAAAATTTTGCGAGCTAGAAAAAAACATAGCTTAACCGCCGCCATCTTTAACTCAAACCAAAACTCAAAGGCTTTTGTCCGATGCCGGTTGGTGCGTAATTTTATTCCATTATTGGACACAACGTTGCGCTGTTTTATTATATTACTGATATTACTTACATTTAATAACCATTGTCAAATACGTTTTGCTAAATAATATACATATTCTGGCTTTTACATCCCAAATAGGTAATTTCAAAGGTCATGAAAACTACAGCTGACGTTCGGTCTTTTTGATCGTTATTTTGATTCCATAGCAGGATTTCTTTGAAAACAGTTCGAGACACATTTCTTTTTATTAGTTTTAATTATCTGTTTATTGCTAAAAATTAAATCAGCACAGACCGGCGCACGAAGTTTACCTTTATACCTTACCTACGAACATTTATAGATGTTACTAGCAGCGCCCCGCGGTTTCACCCGCGTAGTTCCCGTTCCCGTGGGAATACGGGGATAAAATATAGCATATGTGTTATTCTGATGTATAAGCTACATAACTGTAAAGTTTCATCAAAATCCGTTCAGTAGTTTTTGCGTGAAAGAGGAACAAACATCCATCCAGACATCCATACATCCAGACATCCATCCATACAAACTTTCGCATTTATAATATTAGTAGGATAAGTACTCATTATACTTTTTTTTTTCTTTATTTTTTTCCTCTAATCGTACTTATTAGGATTTCCCAAATTTCAGAGATAAGAGTAAATGTAATATTTCTAGATATTCTTCATCATAATCTGGAGTATAAGACTTATGAAAAATCATATTGTAATGTGCAAACATGATACTCCACTAGTCGATTTTTTTTTAAATCTTTATTTAGCAACATACTGTGCAAGCATTATTTGGAAATATTCCAAAATTAGACGAAAGCATCATTATTTCTGAGGTAAGTCACTGTGACAGATAGATGTTATGACCTATTTAATAAATTATCATTTCTTACTTTGCCATTTCATTTAATGACGGGGGGGAAATAGTAATTCAATGTGAAAGGTGAACTATAATAATTCAATTACGACTACCGTCCCTGTGGAACCAATATTAATCTCCTTTTGACGAAACCTTTGGAGAATAAATAATTTGATAATGCATATTGCGGATGATTTTGTTAAGTTGAATTTTCAATTCAATTTCTGTCGGTAAGGAGGCGGCTGTTGTGATGGACGAGTTTAAAGTCCTTTGTTATTAGAGCCTGGCCAGAAAGGAGTTTTACGCGCGAGCGCACTCACGCGTATCCATTCGCGCGTAGTCAAGATACTAGAGTAATGGGCCATTTACACGAGGCCAATCCACTAAGACAATCCACTAAGACTGCACACAAAAAAAACTTGAGGACCATCCATTCCATTGTCCTCAAGTTTTTTTTGTATGAAGTTAGTGGATTGTCTTAGTGGATTGCCCTCGTGTAAATGGCCCATAACATAGATTCCGTCCAGATGCTATCGCGCGTAGCCTGGCTCGCGCGTAAAACGCTT
This sequence comes from Ethmia dodecea, assembly GCA_963855545.1. Classification (NCBI taxonomy): domain Eukaryota; kingdom Metazoa; phylum Arthropoda; class Insecta; order Lepidoptera; family Depressariidae; genus Ethmia; species Ethmia dodecea. Next base: position 11,104,105 of record OY979446.1, on the reverse strand, counting down.
GCAATGAGCTGCGGGACTCTTGACTCGCGCGTAAAACGCCTTTTCTGGCCAGGCTCTTAGACTATTGACGTTTCTAAGTGTATATTTAACTAGAGAAATGAATAATTTGAAATGAATTGATTATTATTATTTTTTCTGTAACAATTTTATTACCGTCAACATTTAATCGAAATATATACCTACGTCCCTTTCGTAGCTAAATTATTTACGATTACATTACTATTCAGACAGAATAGCATTACAATTCAATAATATTTCGTGACGGCTCTTGTAGGCCTTTCATTTGCCTAAATAATAATATAATAATCGGATTTTAGTTAGAAATGTAAACCAGATTAAATTTGAGTAGATACAAATGATAAGTATATAATTTAATCAAAGATATAATTGATACTATTATTTACCGATTCGTCTGTTTTAAATACAAAATAGTTTTTTAAATTGCACAATGAACAAAAGTGTCAATAATACTTGTGAAATTAATATCACAGAAATACTTTTCTAAAATTTAACAATTAGTGTAATAAAATAAATATTTATATTATTACAATTTATTTAAAAAAATGCACATACCCTTTATGTTAATCCTGAGTAGCTTTGGTGTACCGATAGGCTCAAAATGCAAGACGAAAAAAAAATTTGCTTGCAAAAAAAAGAATGCACCTGCCAAGCACGTCGAGGTAAAGACTTAACTGTATAATATACCTATAATCTCACGCCTTTTATCCCCGAGGGGGTAGGCAGAGGTATTACTAGATATACCCACTTTTCACGAGAAAATTCGAACCCTAAACGTGATAGGTGGTGAGCCCATCGCCGGACCGGGTCTGTTTCCCATTATGTCTCAGAATTAATCCTGGGACCTGCGGGTTTCCTCACGATGTTTTCCTTCACCGTCGAGCTAGTGATAAATATTGACGTAAGTTTTACTGTATATATTTTTATAAAAAACTTAAAAATAGATAACATTTATTTATGCCCCAATAAATTGGTTCATTCTACTACAATTTTGATAACGTTTGTTCGATTATGACAACGTTCATCACATTAACTTAGCATTTGATATAACCTTCAATTACTCGTATAGGTATACAGCTATTAATGCTACCAGCACGAAACTGTAAGCAAAGTTAAATTTTCACTTGAGAAATCATTGCTGTCTGTAGTAGACAGTTCTCGAACACGCAAACAGCCAAGATTAAACAGATTCCCATGTCTACGGGTACACACGCCTTGGGAATTAGTTCAGAATTAATTCAGTCACTCGTAAATCAAGATCTGCTAATGAGTACACCTCTATTAAACCAAACACGGCTGTGTAGTGTGTTCCTTTGATCGTGATTACGTCACCGACTGAATGTCACAACAAAGTCGTTGTTCTCAGTCGAGTTTAGTCGATGTACTACACGATTTACCACTACCAAACGACTAAACATTCCATATACCTTAGAATTTATACATATAATAAAATTGTAACTGGCCGATGTCTGCACATAGAAGAAAGAAATAAAAAAAAATGTCACGCCTTTTATCCCGACGACGGTATTCAATTTCTGGAAATACCCACTTTTTACGAGATAGGTGGTGAGCCTATTGCCGGACCGGCAGGCGTATTCACAGAGCTGCTTCGATATTCGATATTCGACTCGGAATCGGAAAATCTGTCGAAGATGGGCTATTCACAGATGTCGGTATCGAAAACGAATGTCATATTGGTTAACGAATGGATTCGTAAAATTTTGCTGTGGCTGTCGGAAACGCCTAGAATAGAGTAGAGAATAGATATTTGATACGCTGGTGTATTGTAAATACCTAGTTGTCGATGAGATGTCAAAAAACAATTTTTTAAATTTTTGTCTGTCTGTTTGTGCACGCATCACGCAAAAACTAATTATTCATGCGTATTACTATTCCGAATTCCAGAAGATTTATTAGACATTTTTATTAGGAAACAAATCATGTAGCTTGAGGGCCTACAAATTAATGAAGAGGCCTAACGTCGAAACTAAGTTGCCGAAGAATATTTGAATTGCTAACGAAATAAATACCTCCTTGGGCTTAGATGCAAAACAGTCTAATTTTGTGACGAATGAAGCATTCTCTTTGAAGATAACATAGATTCATTTTGTTTCCCCTAATCTAATTAAGCGAAGATGAGCTGTTCATGTAGCTATTTCATATTTAATTTAACGTGAAACAGTCTAAGCCTTGGACACATTGCTCAGTCAGTAACCGGAAAGCATTCGTACAGTTTAAAATTATCTTCAACTGGTGACCTTGGTTATCAGAAAGGTAACACGCCAAAGAGTGTAGCAACTTTAAACGAGTCTTTAACAGATCAGTTTATGTTGTGTATGTACATTATCAAAATTTCGATTCCTATTGCAAGCATACCAATGAATTTATCACCTTTGTTATTAGACTATTGACTTTTCTAAGTGTATTTTTTCATTGCCTACACAAAATAAAAACATTTTAGCAGGCTATACCTACAGTAAACTTTTTCCCACAGCGTGTGTCGCTACGTCATTCGACCATATCACATTTTTCAGTCGTTAGTCAGTGAAGACGAGGCTCAACAGCAGCAGTGACGTCCCATCAGGTAACAGAATGTAAGATCCAACCGAATTTCATAATTAATATTTTCAAAGAGACTCGTAATTAGAAAGGGGCGACTTAGCGAAATTTGCCCTAATCCAATGAGCTCAGGTCCCGACTCGGAGAATTAAATTTGAGATATAATCGCGAACTCCTTGTGAGCCACCCAGAAACCGCATTACGCTTTGGCAGATTTCGTTGGAGCAAACGTGTTTTCCTGGAAACCCGATGTTTGTTAAGCCGTAAAAGGTCTTGGCAGGTCTCAGGTATTACGATTAGCACGTGCGCTATGCGGATCATCCTAAAGTGTAACTAGATAAAAAACGCATATATTCAATCGGGCCTGTTGGGACAGTTGATAATGACCCTGACTTTTGATTCAGACGTCGGGGCCGAGTCCTTTCTGTGGCCAACATTTGTGTGCATGAACATGATTTGTAGGTTTCGTGTCTGGGTGTTTACATGCATTTAAGTATGTTTATTGGTTGTGTAGTGCCCAAAGACAGGCTCTGGTTATTATGGGACTAAACAACCGTGTCCGAATCGTGTGCTAAAATTTCTTCCTTCCTATACAGATTTTTCATCAAGTCATTTTCTTCTATTGATCTGACCTAAGCAAAAGACAACCTATAAAATCTGTATTAACCAAATGACTTATCCTCGTTTAGCCCTTATACAGCCAGACAATTATCAGTACAACAAACTAGAGAACCTTTTTTTTTTTATTTAAGAACCAAAAAAGATTTGTTTCCGGCAGTTACTCGGTTCCAGATAGCAAGGTATATTTCTAACAAGAGCCTAAGTCAATAAATTGGAATACAAACACGGAATTCCTCGTATTCATTTCTATCCGTATTCCTGGCACGTGTTATAGGTTGTAGTCAAAGTTCGAAAACACTACAAAAACGTCTTCTCACTATAATATTAACGTAGATGTAGACAATACGTATATGAAGCAGTCGGAAGCAGTCAAAAAAGTGGGCACTTCCAGAAGTGAAATACTTCTGGCTAACCCCTCTAGGGTTTAAGGAATGTGTTTTTTTTTTAAATCGGACAAATTATTCCTCCAAAATGCAATATTTTTAACTTCACCCTCAACGATTTGGTACCGATTGTTAAGTGCATTCGATGGTAAAAATTTCAGCGATCCCAACTGTCTGATCCATCATCAGCTGAGAGGATTGAGCACCCTCTGTTTGCTTGCTCGAGGGTCCTCACACGCGGAAGTTTGACCCTTTTGACATATCGACCCGTTGTGTACCCCGCCCATGGGGGTAATTACCTACGACGAGGCAGGGGTATTTACTTACATCGCTAAAACTCGTAATTTAGGTTATGCTGGCAAAAGAGTTATATGAACTTAATTGAATATTGATGATTGATTACCAATAGAACAATTTCGTTGGGGTATTACGGAGATTTCTTTTCTGTAATTATTTCGTAAAACATAATGATGACACTAACACTATTAACTTGACCATACCTATCAAGTTTATACAGCATTTATATATATATATATATATATATATATATATAATCTCACGCCTTTTTTTTTTATCCCCGAAGGGGTAGGCAGAGGTATTCCATTACTGGAATACCTCTTATACATTACTTTACAACTTGTGTTTTGGAAAATTATTTTGCTATAAGTTAATAAATAATAGGTAGATGTTATACATATATTGTTGATGGCTCTTTTACAAAAAGTTTCCATTCTTTTTTATTTAAACATTCGCATACAATAGTTTATTAGTACACACCTAGGGAAGTAAAATAAGAAATGTCTGAAATCATTTGTAATTGTCTACAAACATGTGATCTGAGGCATTCTTATTTACTTCCCGAGGTGTGTATACTTTTTTCCTTGTCGACGGAGGCGGAAAGCGGCAACTTCGTTTAGCGCAGTGGGCCGAAATTTGCCGCTTTCCGCCCAGAGAAATGAAAAATATTTTGTACCTGAAGGTATCTGTAATGTTCCAGACTATCCTTAAGCCCTACAGGAAACCTACCTGGAGATACTCAATAAAACGTGGTGTTCGCTCAGAGGTTTATTGCAAACTAAACTTATCTAACTACCCTACATTACATCTCTCCCTACTTAATTTTTACTTATACCTATTATTATGGCAACAAAAATTTGTTTTAAGATCTAATATGAAGTTACATTTTATTTCCTTCTATTATTTAATTAGCTCAACACTATTCTTTTAACTATAGTTATTTATTACTTAAATATATATTTACTTAATACTAAACACAGTATAACTTTAGAGATAACACTCTGATATCCTTAACATGAAGTATTATTATATAGTATTATTATCTAGTTAAAACTTATATGACGGGGGATTCTTAACGCGACACTGCCGCAGGGGGCGGGTGTGACTGGTCTGGGCCGGGTCAGGGGCGGGTGGGCTCTCCAAACGTTGTGGCGGCTCGGTTTCTGCTACGTCTTACCCATCAAACCATGTATCCTCTGCGTGTCCTGACTCTGCTCCTTGATCCTCTAAACTTTCCTCCCCCACTTCCTGGTCCCTTGCTTCCGTATTCTCTAGCTCTGGGCATACAAGCGAACTACAACTATACCTCCGCTTTAACTGATCTATGTGTCTGTGAACTTCTCTTCCCGATTCATCCGTTACCTTATAATTATTTTTACCTAATTGATCTGTGACTTGGCCTGGAACCCATTTTTCACCTTTCAAATATTGCCTATACCACACTTGGTCCCCCTTTTCTACCTTCCTATCCACTCCACCTACTGCTCTTTTTTGTCGTTCTTGGGCTTCCAGCGCTTTAGCTTCCCTATCTGGTTTTAAAACATCTAATCGAGTACGTAAGCGGCGTTTCATAAGCAAGACCGCCGGACTTTCCCCTGTTGATGAATGTTCAGTATTTCGGTAGTATAATAAGCTTGAGATAGGTCTATCTTACTAAAATATTGATTGCCATTTAAATTAACTAGTACGTCATCAATTTTTGGTAACGGATATCTATCGATCAGTAAAGCGGGGTTAACCGTCGACTTGTAATCGGCACAGAGTCTGAGAGACCCGTCAGGTTTATTAATAGGTACCAGTGGTGAGGCCCAGTCCGAGGCGTCGATCGGCTCGATGACTCCGGCGCTGAGCATGTCCTGCAGCTCGGTGTCGACGCGCTCGCGCAGCGCATACGGCAGCGGCCGCGCCCGCTGGAACACCGCCTGCGCCCCCGCCCGCAGCTGCAGCCGAGCCCTGCCGCCCGTGAACCGACCCAGACCGCCGCTAAACAGTTCTTCATATCTGTTGAGTAGTTGAACAATATCCTCATTAGAAGAGTTGCCATTACCCACGTAATTTAAGCCAAAACTAGGTATTTTAATACCTAACTCCGTCAACCACTGCCTACCTAATAAAGATGTTGTACCACTTTCCATTACAAACAATTCTAAGAACTTTTCCTTATCTCCATACTGAACTTTAGGTACTATTATGCCTAAAGGTTTAATTACACTTCCATCATAAAATTTTAAAGTAGTATTGATTGCTTGTAGCGGCATATGAGCAAAATATTTTAGATAAGTATTTTTATTAACACATGATATTGCTGTACCCGTGTCAATTTCCATATCAATTATTTTACTGTCTATGTACACAGGAACACTTACAGCCTTGTAGTAGTTTAAGCACAGATGGTTGAGATCTTGTTCTACATCATTGTACTTCTCGTCCTTTTCCACTCCCGATGTAGACTGACCCGTACCGTCATTATTTGTAGCCTCTCCGAAATGTAGCCTCCCCTGCGTCCTAGGGCACACCCTTCGCAAGTGCCCCATGCACTGGCATTTGCTACACACGAAGTTCTTGTAGCGGCAACTCCAATAATCGTGATCGCCTCCACCACAGGCTCCGCAGTATTTTTGCATTTTTGTGGGGCCAGCGCCGCCGCCACGTGGCGGGCGAGGCGCTGGCGGGCCGCCCGCGCTGGCAGCGCGTGACGTAGGTGTCCTTGTCGAGTGTCTCCCGGCGTGTGTGCGGCCGCCCCTTGCGGCCGTCGCGAGCGCATGCACCGCGCCCGCCTCCCCGCCGTTGCTACCCGCGGCCGTCGTGTCTACCGCGGCTGCGTCCCTCTCCGCCGCTTCCAGAGAATTCGCAACCTTGACCGCCCTGTCGAAGGTCACATCGTCACTCTCGGCAAAAAGTCTTTGACGAATTATGTCGCTTCTAATCCCGCAGACAAATTGGTCCCGCAGATTATCCTGCAATGCTGTTCCGAATTTGCAAAACCTTGAAAGTTTTTTTAGTTCCGCCACATACTCGGCTACACTTTCTCCCACCTGTTGTCTCCTTTGGCGAAAACGATACCTTTCCGTTAATGCCGACGGTGCCGGTTCTAAATGCTCCGCCATTAACTTAACCGCCTGGTCAAAGGTCAATTCCGACGGTTTCTTAGGGCTTGAGAGATTTACTAGTAATTCATATGCTTCATCACCAATACTTGCAATTAAAATAGGTAGTTTCATCTCGTCTTTTATAGTGTTAACTTTGAAATACATGCCTAAACGTTCTATATACGATGACCACACACCACACTTCACATCGAACTCGCTTAATTTTCCAATCGACATGTTTTACAGTATTTTATTATTGCACGCACACTTAATTTTCACCAGTCGTCGCCACTGTAATGTTCCAGACTATCCTTAAGCCCTACAGGAAACCTACCTGGAGATACTCAATAAAACGTGGTGTTCGCTCAGAGGTTTATTGCAAACTAAACTTATCTAACTACCCTACATTACAGTATCTAGGTACATGTGCATTAGCCAACTGTTTACCTACCTATCTCGTAACAATTCATTGGTGTCCATGCATTAAATGTTTTTTTCTTAATTTTTGTCTAATAGGTACACGGACAATCAAATTGTTATCTAAATCACTACATTATAAGAAAATATTGGTTTGTGGTGATTTCGCCAATACACACATACCATTCCGGATTCCTTTAACGTAGATTCAGTATCCAGACACTAAGTGCACTGTTTGCGATTTAATCTGCGTTTAAACCTCGCTCTTTCTTGGACGCACCCATCCTTTGAACGATTTTCTAATAAATTGCAGCAAAGCTACCACAAGTCAAGACATTTTCCTGCAAAGACCTGCTTAAAAATAATAAATTGATCAGAACAAATTAAAATGTCGTTTTCCTTTCAAACCCCAATAAAATTAACGCCATTGGTAATATTTATTCAGTAAAAAGCAATTTCCTAGAACAGAGAAGCTTTCACGAACTCGAAACAATTTTCTTTTAAAACGACGTTTCATATTTCTGCCAAGTTCTTTAAAGTGTCAATTTTAGAGTCATTTCAGTTATCAGGTTCAGTGAACATTAGAGTCTTCTTTTTCATTGTAACTGGCTAGTATGACTAAATTATACGATGCTGCAAGAATCCCAATTTCATTTTATAAAGTTATCTATTACACAATGTAGTTTCATTTCTGTACCCGTGCTCTGCATTTAACTTCGGGGGGTTGGCAGATATTGCTAGGAGCATTCACTTTTCGTCAGTGTATATTTTAATCACTAATCATGATTTATTTATTTATTGTTCTCATGCATGAGAGGTGGCATACTCCAAAAAGGTTTTTTTTTGCGTGTTGTAGGTACAGTCGGCAAAGGCGATTGTAATAATAATGTTACAAAGTCCAATGGCTCCACGTGCTCTTGACTGTACATTATGCTCCGAAGCATTTCCTAGCCAGTCTAGAATCAGTGTCCTACGGGCGATCAAAGACAATAGATAATAAAATTTATCTAAATAATAAGATAATCCTTTTGTGTCTGCATTTCATTACCTGACGAGTTAGTTTTGCTGTTTCGCCTCTATTAATTTATATTATTTCTTTTAGGTATCGTATTAAACTTTTTTCGATATATTAATTTTATTTAAAACCAAAATTAACGATCATGCAACTATTGTCTCTGACACTGAGCAACACGTGATACGTGCTGGACTATACTATCTAAGACAATATTTTAATAACCTAAAATAAGGTTACCATTTAACGTACAATTTCACGTTTTGCGATTTGATGAATGTAGCTGTCCTTAAATTGAGCACAGTTTTTTTTATATTTGTAATAATAGTATTTTATGTTTTATAATTCTTTAACATTGTTAAATTAATGGGCGTCAAATTAGGTAGCTATCCCGCAATGAAACCTCGGTGATAGGGCGGTATTTGTCGCCATTTATTTCGTACCATGTCACGTTTACCTATAAACTGTCATTGTTGGAGACACAAGTTCCGAAGAATCTAATTCGGCCTTGAATTACAGCTGGCCGGCGATCCTTATAGGGTCGTCCGCCAAGACAAATCACTCAGCCACCGCTCGTACGCCTGGACAATTAATATCCCGTAATTAAGGCATGTGCCCGTGACACTTCGCTAATTGGCTGTCAAAACTTGACAAATGTAGAAGTCTACTTATCAGACCCGAGTCTTTGAAACTTGATGTGGACTCCAAATTGGCGGGCGTGAGACTGCTGATTAGTAAATTCTCACACTCGATCTGAGATTACTAATACTAAACCACCGTTTAAGCCAGAATATGATGCCAAAGCCATAACACTCTTAATAACTTAGGGTAATATAATTTTAAACATATGACATGCTGTGAAGGGAAAGCAATTGAGTATATCTACAGATAGCTACCACCGTATTTATATGTATGTTCACGGTCCTTATCGACTCCACCAGAAAACCCGGTACATTATCGGTCATTACATGACATCAGCACGTCAGGGAGTTTTCATCCGAGCAAGGTATATCTGAATAAAACGGTATTGTTTATAAAGCGATTTTTAGTACAATTACCTAATAGCAAAACTAAGTAGTCACGATATTTCGAAAATTAATCAAATAACATTCACATAATAATACATAAAAAGTCTCTTGAATAAACTGTTTCATCAGCCAGCTACCTTTATAAAATAGGTATATATTCTGTAAATATGAGTGTATTTCATGTAAAAAAATTCTACTAAAACAAACCCAAAATGCGCATAAATTTATACAAAACTCGTTTCACTGCAAAGTCATAGAGTAGGTACCTAAGTACCTATTTCAAATACTACAATTATACAATCTCTTTGTAATTCAAAATACCAAATAGGTTATGACTTTAACAGAAACTGTAGCAAATATACCTACTCGCGCTACGAACAGAAAAAATAAAAGATTCAAATAGCCAGGAAAACTCTTAACGATTCCAAACTCAAACGCCATTGAAAAGCCGAAAACTGCACTATCTGAGACATAAAAATTCCGTCGCCGGGGAATTTTTGCTTCATTCCCCAATGATCGTTGGCAATTACCGGCTTATCTTGAATGGGAATTTTCTGAGCGACTTTAAATAGCTATCATTTTCCCCAGTGGATTCGGCAAGCCACGGAGTAGAGCCGCTTGGCTGAAACATCAACGGCGCGGTTATAAAAGTCGTTACATTTGTTTTAGTATTTGCTAACACTCACCAACACGCCTCTGGGCTGTACAATTAGGAAGATGTTTAAGTAATACATTGCTAAGATATAACAGCTAAATAATAATTGGTTATTTCTATCGAATAAAATAAAAAGTTACGACCTTATAAACGATGATTAAATTTAGGTATTGTTAAACCAGATGTGATAATTCCTTAACATTTATGTCAAAAATGTGACAACATCTATTTTAGACAAGATTTGTAGTGAGGTTTCGGACTCTTAAAGTTAGTGAGTCTAAATCATCATAGGACCGGGATGTTAGTTGACTTGATGTTGGTATTATGTAGGTAGGTATTCGAAAAACTCATTGCCGAATGACTGACTTGTGAAACCCTAAAGCTGAGTCTAGAACCATGAAATTCTGCTCAAAGGTTCCTTGAATGATATAAGTGAGCACTAAGAAGGAATTTTGAAAATTCCCAACGGGAACGGGAATACACAGAATCCACGCAGACAACATCGCTGGGCACCCGTTAGTTATTTATAAATTGTTAGTAAATTTCGCTTTTCAAACTAACTTCGGTATTGAAAATGTTGACTTGTAAGTTTATTTCGATTATGAAGATAGAGATTTGTATTGGTCAATTGATAAGGAGAGAGACAAACTATGGGTTGGTGTAGCGCAAAAAATGACTTTGATCTTTGAAACTTATCGAACTGAAAGAAAGTAAACTAGCACTAAAATAATGGGTGCATTTTTAGCTCCAAACGTTTCCGATCCATTTTTAATTCACCTGTACTTAACAGACGTAAAGGGAACGTGAGGCTGACGACGGAATACAGTCGCCAGTAGATTGAAAATGTGTTTAGCCAAGCTTTGTATTCACGAAGTTCTCCGTTTACTCGTTCAGTATAGTGGTTAACGGAATGGGTTTTCGCTAACCATTTTCGCCACAGTAACGGAGTTTAAAAGCAAATGTACTTTGGCAATGGAAAAGAAATAGACAAATCCGTAAAATATTATTGACATTTGTCAAAACAAGCAGATGTTTTCCCTCTTGATCTGAAAGACCCAAAGAATCAAAAGTCCTATTTAAAGAAAATGACTACTAACATTTAACTACGACTCAAAATACTTTAAAGTTTGCCTTATATCCAAATCATCTAGTGGTTTGTTGCCGATGTGCTGGCAGCTATGTTTCTATATTTTAAATTTGGAACATTTTACCCTTTTTAGAGTTGAAATATAAAAATGGTAACAAGTACAAGTACAGGCCTAACAAATTGGGTAGTTGACAGCATCGAAATTAAATTGCGAGTAGTGATACATTAAAAAGATTATCCCAAAACACCTCAAAATATGTATTTCGATTTTCAATTTACAATTATAGCAAATTTAAAAATAAAAAAACAATCAAAAAAAGTGCTGCAATTGAGTACTACAAACTATGACGTCACGGTTTGCTATTTCAGTACATTTTCCATAGTAAAATTTCGTTTTGACAGATCGTAAAAAGTAACTGATTTGACTAGGTAGGACACAACCCTATTTCACCAAGCATAAGCTTCAGTGAATATTAATGGCAATGATGGTTTGAATATTCGTCTAATGAAATATACAGTGTTTTATACATGTATCTTTGATCGGCAAAGTTTTTTTTATCTAATGTTATTCAAACAAATAAATGTTCGCATAGAAATCCTTTTCGCAAATGTCGCAATACCAGCGACTATATTTCTTGTGCAAACATCAACAAGGAGTATATATTTAATCAAGATATCGATTAACGTGGCGGGCCTCAATAAGGAAAAATCAAGGCTCGTCTATATTGGAGCCGCCGGTTGTTTATTTATTCCAAACGAGTGCCCCCGGAAATAAGTTGCGTCCCGACGCTTTTCTGGACAAAGATGAAGGAGTATAAAGAGAGGTCACGAGATGGAATTCCTTTGCCTTTATTGATCTTGCGAAATCAAGTTATGAAAATACTCGTATCATCGTTTTTACTATTCTGCAGCATTATTTTCGTAAGTTTATTATCGTGTCAAGCACAAAAACCGAACAAGTGGGAGACGGTGTCGCCGCGAAGGATAAAATCTATTATCTATAAAAAGCGAATGAAAGGTAAATTGCGGTTTACGATTTATGACGTATTAAAAAAACTACTCACTAGATCTCGTTCAAACCAATTTTCGGTGGAAGTTTGCATGGTAATGCAAACATAAAATAAAATAATAAAACTAAAAAAATATAAAATGATGTATTATATTTTTTTAGTTTTATCATTCTCTTATTTTAGAAGTTACAGGGGGGGACACATTTTACCACTTTGGAAGTGTCTCTAGTATTTAGTTTAGAAAAAAATGATATTAAAAACCTCAATATTATTTTATCATCCATAGATATGAATACACACGTATGAATTTTATTAAAAAAATATATTGTTTTTTTTTTTCTATTTTTGTGTGAAAATCTTGCGGTTCACAAAATACATCTACTTACCAAGTTTCAACAGTATACCTAGTACTCATAGTTTCGGAAAAAAGTAGCTGTGTCATACGGACTAACAGACAGACAGACATGACGAATTCATAAGGGTTCCGTTTTTTATCATTTGGCTACGGAACCCTAAAATGATTGTTCAATGGAGACCCCTTTAATTTTTCACTTTTTTATTTTTATCATTCGATGTAATACACATTCAAGACAAATGGATTATCTATTGCTCTATTTCATATTTCACTCAATAATGTGACTAATACTGCTGGTATTTTGCTGCAATGATTTTGATGGGCCTGTTGGGTAGATGTTTGGGACTAAATAACCGTATATGAATTGTGTTCCGTGTGACCCATAAATTGAGTAACTTTCAATGATCCGTCAAAACAAACATTTTGTAATGAAAAATAATCATATGAGAACCGGTGACGTATACGATTATAATAATTAGGTATAGTACCTACTCAATTGCTCCCCTTTTTTAATTTTAAATGTAAAATGGAAATCGAAATACATTCTCGAAGATGTTTGGGGATAATCTTTTTATAGAAAGTAATATCGATACAGTCAACTACTCTATCTATACTTCTATATCTATACTAATAAAGATGAAAGATTTGTATTTTTTATGTTTGTTACGAATAAACTCAAAAACTACTAGACCGATTTAAAAAAAAAAACCCAGAATATTCCTGAGTAACATAGACTATATTTTATTCCCGTATTCCCACGGGAACGAGAATTACGCGTTTATTTACAAAAGTAAAATCTCTCTCTTCTAAGGCTCTTTGTTTTCAGACTATGTAGTTGTCATTGTAGCATACGAGTATAATTTAAATAGGCATAGTTTACTACTAACTACTAGCAGGCGTCTCTCTGTTTCGTTAATTGGTTTTTGCTGGTTGACACATCTGACTGAATGCTTAATCTATGACCGAAATAACGTTGGCAAAGATTAGTGTTTACCAAGGCTCGCGAGTCCCAGGATTAAGACGGCCTGGCGGTACATTAACCACCCGCCGATCCAATTTTTAACTGTTGACTGTAGCTGTATCATCAAATACGTGTAGATTACACGGTTCAGTTGCGATTAAGGAAGGCTTTCAACCTATTAACAGGGGCTAAAATCCCTTTTTAGAAACAATTGTTCAGATAGCTTACCTTGTTTATCGTTAGATTTGTATTGTACAGACATGAGATTAAAAAGAGCTGCCCTTGAGTTTCTTGCTGGTTATTCTCGGGGTACTGCATTCGGAACCAGCAACTCGTCGGTGGAGATAAGCTGCTGTTTACATTTAGCAAATCTTCATGGACGAGTTTAGTGTGCCTTGTTATTAGATGTTTTAAGTGTAATTTTCAATTACCTACAGAAATAAAAAAATAAAAACATTTTCATCGACCACTTACGTTACAATATCTCTCTTTATACTTAGCTTTGGTTGATATTAAATTAAATAAGTCAATAATTGTTATATCACTTCGATAGAATGACGAGCCTATTGGCTCAGGTGGATAGATGCAGGATTTCCCCACGTTAAAAAAAAAGGTGGTAGTGACCCTGCATTCTAAGGCGGAGGACGCGGGTTTGATCCCCGCTCGGGGCCAACATTTGAATGCATGAACGTCTGTTCGTGTCTGGTCGTTCAATTTTTATTGAAGTATGTTTATCAGTTGTTTAGTACCCATAGTACAGGCCCTGCCTAGTTGGAGACTAAAATAACTGCGTGTGATTTGTGTCACACAATTTATTATTATTGGAACGTAGTTGCTTATCGCGCGTTGCGAAAGGGGGCTAGACGGAAAAAATGAAGACCAAAAGTTGTAACGACCGACACTTTTCGGCGTTATAATAATGCTGGAAACTAACAGATGGATATATTCGATATTCGATCTGGAGATATTCGATTTTATGCGTTGAGGTGCATCTGCACTCAACAAGGCAACCTACTGAGTTATGAACACACAGTCTTTCGACTAATTTGAGGGAGTACATCAAATTCCCAATAGGTATCTTCTTAATGGGGTCCTGTCCATCGAAGCTTATTAGATCATTTACAGTTACGTCGATGTAAGCTTATGAAATCGATCGTTCATCACATCAAAAGCTTAAGAAATAATAGGGAGCACGCCACAAAGCTGACTGTGGAGAGCGTTACCACGTTTCACCCAAAGGAGATGTTTACCTTGGAATCTCCTTGCTAATGTCCAAGAGTAAACATAACCTCCAAACAAACATTGCAAAGCTTTGCAAAACGTAAATATTAATCAAATAGCATGACAAATGTAAAGGATAGACATGATAGCGCGACCAAGTAAAGGAGAAAACGAAGAGTGTTATGCCAATTTTACTTGGTCACAAGGCAAGTCGAGCGTTATACGTTGACGATTGTTTCATACGTTTGTTTCTATTCGACTAATATTATATCTTCTTTGTAACATGATATATTATATTAAATTGTGGGACACAATTCACACACGGTTGCTTAGACGCAAACTAGGCAGAGCCTGTACTATGGGTACTAAACAACTGATAAAATACTTAAATAAATATTAAACGACCAGACACGAAGCCAACAGTTCATGCACACAAATGTTGGCTCCGAGCGGGGATCGAACCTGCGACCTCCAGCTCAGAAGGCAGGGACACTACTAACTGTGCGAACAGGCCCGTCATCCTGTATAACGAGTAATTTTTGTTTAGTTTTGGTAGCACTTCTTGTATCCCATAAATTAACCTACCTATACGTGTTTATTTGGCGATAGGTTAAAACTAAGTACCTACCTACCTTTAATACCTCATTGTATCTCTTTCTTAAACTCGATACTTACAATATTGTTAAAATGAAGTAAAAATTCGACACTCCAGGGCTATCATCATTATTTAAGAAGAGATAGATGTAGATATTGTTATTTTATATTTTATTAATACAATATGACTGTCTGAAAAATTCAAAATAAATTTTAAAACGTTCGGTCAAGTAACATTTTTTTTAAATAATTTCTTATTTAGTATTGTTATCTTACGTTTTATAAAGCCACTTGACCAGGCCCTCTAATTGCAAATTGGAAACATTGAAGGATTCAGCATTTTGGCTTTTAACGTTTACTGATGCGTCCATGTAACCTCTTTGAGCCGCTCGTAGCTCTGACGGTGTTTGTGACGTTTGCACAGATTAACTATTTAGTTTGCGGTCGGTCAGTGAATTCCATCACGTATTTCGGATGGACGCTTAACCGTCGGTCCTGGTTTAGCCGTTAACACATTAGGAGAATTGACCCTTGGATGGCTTAGAAAAATATAAATTTTGACACTCAGGTGGCTACATATCATCCAACATGTCCTAATCCTCGGTAGTCTAGCTATGTGAGACTGTTAGAGCGAAGGTTTTCACCGGAGCAGCCTCTGTCCAGCTGGAGTACTGGTATTTTTAGACCCCTAAATGTGTTGTGTTGGGCTGATGATGGTGTGATAAAAACACACATCTCATCAGTAGGCAGTCAACAGTAAATGATGTCAAATCTCTTTGCAAGCGTGGTCCGGTGAAAAAAGAAGAATAATAAGATTTTATTAGTTCCATAGACGAAACTAAAACGTGACTATGGAAAAATGTACCCTATGTCACCCGGATCATAACGAATTGAACACCTCATTCATCAAAGTAGTTGAGAAGCTATGGAGAAACATACGTAAAAGCATACCAACCCTTCCTTTCGGCTCTGCTTTAGTCGGCTAAAAAGGTCACTGACAACTACGATAGGCAACTTCTACAAAGCTATCACAAGTAAACTTCAAGCCTACTTCAAGCCGTACAGTATTCAAATCAATTGCTTCTTGTTGGCAGCTAACTTTGATCAAAGGAGAACACTTTAATTAATTACACTGTAGCACAATCAACTGAAACCTTTCACGGGAGCGTTACATGCGGTGTTATGTTTTAATAATGAAAACTAAGCCTCGTTAACAACGAATTCATAAGTGTAATAATTACAAGCGCGAATCTGTACAATATACTTTTAAGTGGTTTCGTAAGTTCATTAATTTCGGAGAAAATTAAAAAAAAGCGAGTAAAAAATAATAAAAGCATAAAAATTCTACACTCACACCATGAAGGTAGTATATTCCTTAAATTTATGGAATATACTACCTTCATGACTCACACACAGGTTTTTAAATCCCAAACTAGATAGAGTATGTACCTACTATGAATACTAAACAACACATTAAACATATATTTTTTTAAAAGGAAATCTGACTTCGTTTGTTATTCAAACCTATCTCAAGATTCAAGTAGATAACCATCATGACTATTCGATGTAATACAAAGTTTATATCTCAATCCATATATTTTTTCAGTATGTGTTTTTAAAGAAATCTATGAAATTGGCGAAAAATTCCGAATTATATTTTTGTTTCCAATTTCTGTAATTTTGCTTTTAACCCGAAGATTATTATTTAATTAAAAATTGACTATTAAATTAACAAAAAAATACATTTACAAAAGTTATTTTTTGAATATGTTTAATGTTCGGTAAAATAAAAAAGAGTTCGTGCCATATGCTGCCAGATTCAATTTTAAAAACTTATGAAGCATAAACTTAAAGATTTGTCCAACAGACTGAAAATATTTTTTTGGATTTATTTATTATTATTATTATTTATTGTAATGCATTAGACTACAAAGGCCCGTTTTGTTAGTAACAATGATCTTATAACTATATTAGTATCTTTATCCTAATTTGGATTTGGACGTTTAGATCCAGAAATAAATCATAAAATGTTATGAAAAATAATGTCTGCTTTAAAAACAATATATAAAACGTCAATTTCATAGGTAAGGACTCAATATATTATGATATCTAAAGTCAAAGGTTTTTATTCAATGTAGGGGCTTATAAGTCCTCTTATTGAAAGTCATTGCTACTCCACCGCTTCGGTATGTATAGTTGAGGAGAAGAAGCAATCAATATAATAAAATGTACAAGTTCATGGTTTTAGTGCTTTGCTGAGCTGGGGGCCAATTCCACTAAATGTTAACGGTTATAGTTGGATGACAATGACATCTCAATGGTCAGTCAATGGTGTTATTTTCGCATTTTTCAGTTCAAATAACACCATCGACTGACCATTGATATGTCATTGTCATCCAACTGTAGGTACCCGTTGACATTTAGTGGAATTGGCCTCCTAGAGAAAATTTACACCAAACATCATTGTCATTCTAATTTTCATCTAGCTTACAATATGCCATTTTACATAAAACCATTTTATCGTATGTTTTGAATTTTTTTTCTGGCAAATCTAGAACAGTTTTAGGTAGGTATTTTGTTGTTAAGCCGTACACAAAATCCCATAAAGGAATTATTAATTTTACTTAATCTGTAATGTGGTTACTCTATTTTATTTTTATTTCTAAGACTAGCGACCCGCCCCGGCTTCGCACGGGTGCAATGCTAACACTAAAACCTTCCTCTTAAATATCTCTATCTATTAAAAAAAACCGCATTAAAATCCGTTTAAAGATTTAAGCATACATAGGGACAGAGAAAGCGACTTTGTTTTATACTATGTAGTGATTACAACTGTACCTGTGAGTTTTTTTTAAAAGAGATATATCCCTTTGACAGTGCAGGACCTGTACTTTTCCGTACGTACCTACATAATATTTTCTTAAATATACTGGCATGGCATTGACAAAATATTAATTTCTTTAAATAATTCTCTTAGGGAATCAATGTTTGACTTCAAATCTGATATATTTTGTTTTTTCTTCCTAACACTGATACAGTTTGTAGCTCTACTGTACCTACAGTTACAAATATTTGAACAACTCGTAGCCAAACATAATATTCAAAACAAATTATACGGATCATTTCACAGACTTCGTACTTTCGTTGTAACATTCATAATTTCCCTTTATTTGCTCAATTTCTTTGCAATGATGAGTTCAAATAAATTTCCTTTTCATGTGCACAGAAAATGGAATCAAAAGTCGTCTTATTGACTCCGCTTTCATGTCGGGCGGGCATCGCTAAAATTCTCTTTGAGCTTTCCATGAGCATCTGACTCAGATGGAGCGAATGTACCTGTCAATCGTTCGTTCTTATTTCCGCTCAACTGAGCGATGCGACATCTTTTCTTACTGTTGTAGTATTTTTCGGAATTCCTGTTTTAAGGTTAGTGCACTATGAGTGTTCTTTTGTTATCTTCAAAGCGTGGCAGTATCTCCAAAATCAGATATGCACTAATTTGTGAAGCTGTGCTAATAGCTACCAAAAGGCCTTGAACAAGACAAAAAACTCGACAGGGTGTAAATTGCTCTGAAAGAGTCAAACTTAATGGTTTGACTCCTCCTGGAGCATTCGGGTTAAAACGTGAGTTAAAGAGGAATCTAACAACACCTCAGACTTCAAAATCGGTTAAACCGTTTAGGCTACTGGCTACTCCAAAAAACAATGCTCACGTTTATACATATACTCGTACAAGGCGAAGGAAAACATCATGGGAAACCCGCAGGTCCTAGAATTAATTCTGAGGTATGTGTAACAGACCCGGTACCGCTATGGGCTCACCAAATATCACGTTTAGGGGTCGAATATAGGTAGGTATTCTTGAATAGTGGGTATTTCCAGAAATGGAATACCTCTGACTACCCCTTCGAAGAAAAAAGGCTTGAGATTACTTAATGTACAGGGTGAATTTTTCAAGTGGGCGTGGATGGCTAAATCAGAAACTATGAGGAATTGCGAAGCACTCAAAGGAGTCTCGTGTACGATGTTAATGAAAATTAAAACTGCATATTTGGATTTTTTCATTTATATATGTTCTAATTTCAATCTTTTATTATCTCTTGGCGGTTAATGTTGTTAAGATGATCACGCTGCGGGTCTGTGTTGAGAAAAATATATAATAATAATATAATCTCACGCCTTTCATCCCCGAGGGGGTAGGCAGAGGTATTCCATTACTGGATATACCCACATTTCACGAGATACATTGGAACCCTAAACGTGATAGGTGGTGAGCCCATCGCCGGACCGGGTCTATTTACACATGTCTCAGAATTAATTCTGAGACCTGCGGGCTTCCTCACGATGTTTTCCTTCACCGTCGAGCTAGTGATAAAGATATACGTAAGTGTTTTGAAAAACTCATTGGTACATGCCAGGATTCGAACCCGAGCCTCACTGAGTTTCGTTTTAATATTGGGGTCCCTGTAATGAGGAATCCTATATTTAAAAACATCGATAGTTATAGGTATATCCACTTAAATACTTATTTCAATATGAAAGCTTTGAAAGCTTGTTGTTTCTACGTTCACATTAGGTTGCCAAAAATAACAATCTAAAAATATCTATAAAATCTACGCCGATCCGTCATTTACGACATATAACATCCAACATTTCAATTGATATTTGGTGTTGTGACATGAGATTCTACTCAGAGAAGCGTCAAAACATTATTGTTGTAGTCTAAACAAAGCCTCACAAATATACATATACTACGTTTAATTATATCATACACAGCCGATAAGCAGTAATTTTTATATTATACTAGCAGCGCCCCGCGGTTTCACCCGCGTAGTTCCCGTTCCCGTAGGAATACGGGGATAAAATAAAGCCTATGTGTTATTCTTATGTATAAGCTATATAACTGTAAAGTTTCATCAAAATCCGTTCTGTAGTTTTTGCGTGAAAGAGGAACTAACATCCAGACATAAAATACGAGACTTTCGCGTAATATTAGTAGGATTTCATGCATGAGGGCCTGGTTTGATGCTGAGTAAAGTCATGGACATGCCAATGAGTTTTCATGTATCTTAGATATGTTTTATTAACTAAACAATTAAGAAAAACTTTGTAAGAAAATCCGCAGAATTGTTTCTGAGATGCACCTCGGTCCCGTCATGGACTCATCTACTGTAACTTAAATTCTTCCACTGTTAAACGTGGGTACTTCCAACCCCTTCGAGGATAAATCTTGAGCATAATATTCACATAAAAAATCATCATCAAACAACTGACTCTTTATATCCACAAATATAAGATGTTTAAATGGCAACCAATAACAAATACCTGTACAATATATAAATTAATGTTGAAGGACTGTATCAAGCAAGCTAATGAATATTCCCAACCAACCAACAGTAAGTCAAAATTAATCTTCTCAATTTAACATTTCAACATCCACAATCAGTTTATCCAGGCAGATTGAAAATAATAAACTCCAAATGTCACCTACATTTTGCAGGAAATTGCAGCCCATTCGATTGAAATTACTTTTAATCGACGATTCATTTCGATGAAAATTGCCAGCTTGGATTTTTTGCTCTTTGGCTATTCTTGGAGGAACACTTTATTAATGTAGGTACAGTCACTTTTCTGGTCTAGAAAACAGGTAGTCTAACAATCCCTGATCCAACAAATCGAACTCGCTATACCAAACTACCAAAATTGACAAGCAAGACACGTCAACCCGAGCCTTGCCCTTTCTCTTGAAACTATACCAAAATTTATTAATTTATACTTATACATTATCGCATGACACAAAATTGAACTATGTTTATGGCTACCTTCATGGCAATCGGATTCCTTTTGACGTACCTCTATCATTATCGTTCAAAGTTATCGTTAGAATATTTAGAGCAAATAGTGCCCTCGCAATAAATGTGTGACATAATGACAATAAAACCTAAGTATTTCGAATTAATCTATTCCGAATCCATTTATAAATAGACAATAATGTTTGGTACAACATTTCCAGTCTACGAGTATATCGTTTTTATGTAAATACTTACCAAGATTATTCGTAAGCACAATAATATATTTCGAGAAAAAAACGATGTTATTGAGCCTATTTATACTTCGTCTAATAATGGACAATATTGTCCTTTAACATTAAAATCCAACCATATTCGTCTGTCTTCTCATAAAATCCATTTCGTATTCAATAGCCATTTGTAGTAAAAGAGCTGGTACACGGAATATTTTTGTGAGAGCATATCGACAAAATCGAATAGTCTTTGAACGGTTCCAGTCATAATGTCGTTCCCCAATCATGCCGAGCAAAGGGGGCTTTCCTCGTTATCGTATTCCGGCCTCCGGAATTTATAACTATTTTCGAAAAGTCGAGTCTTTTGAGTCTTTATTATCCGAGTTCTCCGTTTGGATTGCAAAGGATTTTATTTCAGCAATTCGATCGTATCAAATTACTTGCTTAAATCTGCTGAAACTTACGTACGTACCCACTCAAGTTTTTCTTTTATTCTGTTAGTCATCATATCGTCTTGTTATAATACTCTATAAAGACGTCCAAAAGTTAATAACTTCAGCCAACCTTCTGAATATACACGGCAATAATTTCTTAGGTACACCCAAATATTTTGCGTTAGGTATTTGAAACTTACGTACTTATTACTCGTAAATTTGCAGAATCATGCAACACGTAAGTTTCACGTTTCCAGTTATTAAATAGATATGTATATACCTATCTACTGTTATGAGTGCAACTACAATTGCATCCAAAAAATAGTATACAAAAATAAGTAAGTAACGAAAATACTATAGTTTTATGTAAGTAGAGTACTCAAAGCAAAGAGACTTCGGCTAGATTATTTTTAATTCACCAATCTTTCTTTGGAGCGGTTGGAATTGGAACGAACGTTTTATAGCACACTTTTGGATAAAACGATTCGTTTCTGAATAGCACGCCACCGAAGGTAATCCAATCTTTTATTTATATGTACCCTCCTTGGAACAGCAGACAGTCGTGGGATCCTGCACCCGGCTGGACAACGAAGGGATTATATCACACCGGAACGTAATACTTACTTTAGTTGTTGACGTATTTCTCGGGACCGGTCAAGCGATACGACAAGACCGAGCAGAATAGGGATAAATGTACAAATTAGGAGTTAATAACTTACAAAAACGCCCCACTCATGTCGCAATCCCAATGCAGCACTGAATGCCTGCCAACCGTAGTCGTCTGTATGCTGACAGTTCATAAATTGACACCTGAGTAAATGCGGACAGTCTCGGCACTGTCTCACATGGTTCTTCTTTGGAGCACGGTTTATTTTTTGAAATGGTTATTTTAACTAGGTACAACAATTTTATTTGTGTACTAAGAATTTATTGATTAGTTTTATAATAAATAAGTAATTTACACCCAAATTCATCTTCTTCAGAAGTAAGAGAAATCTTGGCGCTTATCACACTCATCACTTCACCTGTGTCTCATATAAAATCTTTTTAAAAATATACTCTAAAATATTTTGGATTCTCCAAATTTGTCTTTAATTAATTTAAATTTCTGGGTAAAAATTTATACGACCCCGAGCGACGATTGACCTCCCATAGCTACAATAGTTTTAAATTGTTAGTACAATTGACTAGAGATTCAGTCCGAGCGAGCTCGTACTTTGAAGACGCTGGTTTAGAGCACAGATTAGTGGGTACTGAGTTTCGTTATATTTCGATAACTACTACCTACTCAACTTACAAATCTTGTTTAAGGGTCCGGTTATGGTTTTAGATATTACTAGCAGATGCCCAGCGGCGTTGCCCGCGCGGATTTCGTTTATTCCCGTTCCCGTGGGAATTTCCGAAAATCCCTTCATACTGGTTGCCTACGACATATTTAAGACACCTACATACCATATTTCAAATAGCGGGTACCCAGCGGCGTTTTCCCGCTTGGATTTAGTTTATTCCCGTTTCCGTGGGAATTTCCAAAAATCCCTTCATACCAATTTCCTATGACATATCAGACACCTTCGTACCATTTTTCAAGTTTCTAGGTGTTATCGTTTCGGAGTAGTACGTATTTCTCTTTTTAACCAGTTTTTATATTTTCCCGTGGGAATGAGATATTTTCCTGGAATAAAAAGTACCTTAGATGTTGACCCGGGTACTCAGTTATCTCCATACCGAATTTCATCAAAATCCGTCTAGTAGTTTTTGAGTGATGCGTGCACAACCAGACAGACAGACAGACAAAAATTCCAAAAATTGGTGTTTCGGTATCTATATCGATAACTATATACACTACCGTTAAAATTTTCAAAAAATATTTAATGTACAGACACGGCCCCGTTAGAGTTTTATTATATGTATAGATTATAATTATTTTGATATTATTTGTATATCGAAATGTTACGCAACGGTCTCACAGTCGACCACACATGAGAAAAATATACAATAAGCAGAAACAGTGGCTACCAATTGGTATCTAATGTAAAATGCAACACCAATACGTACAAAATTCTCTCTAAATCCTCTTTATTCTTAAAATACACGCCATGAGGTACTTACCTAAATAAAGAAATGGTTTTCTTGAAAATATTTGTTTCACATAAAATAATGTCTTTGTTTTAACACGTTTTTAATAAAATAAAAAGATATTCATAAATAGCATCTCATAATTTTGCATAGTCAGTTAGAAAAAAGCGTTACTTTTCACCAGACCTAATAATTTATATTTCTGACGAATACCAATTTACAAATTTCGTGTCATTTTCGCTTTGAAGAAGTTTAAAAGCGATTATTTGCTTGTCATTTCCATCGTTGATATTCTTTCGCGTCTTCGGTCGATACCTTTTCATTTAAAGTTTTATTTTATTCTGAAACTGTTATGCTTAGATATACGTCTGGTCTTTGCCCTTAGTCTCCTAGACAACAAGGGACTGAGAAACTTTAGTCTGTTATTTCAGCTTTACTTGTCGCGAAGGGATGTCTATTAGAGAATAATGTTACTTGTAAAGACAGGGCGAGGCATATTAGAGGTCCTCTCTAGCCTTCTTAATTACACATAGGGTCGCAGAATTTATTCGCAATCGCACTCACACAGCGATAGCTATCTCCTGTTACATAAGTGTTATTATCTCGTTTGACAAGATTACTGCAGTAAAGCGCTTAATTACAGGAATTATTGCTATCCTTTCGCCTGAGGCCAGTGACCATCGCCATATTTTGTGAAGCCGACATTTCTGGTCCCTCTTAAATATTGCCGATCGTTTGTCTGACTGCGGGGTCTAAATGGAGAAGATTAAGTGTCTCGTTGTATTCCGAAAATACGAGTATAACTTCACATATTTTTTGTCCGTATATTTAGAAAATGTTTCCCACTTTTTTTCCTTCTATGTTAACAACTAGCTTCGTTCTCGACCTTATCCGCTTTTCAAATTTAAATGTAGCCAATGACATTTCTAAAGTATGCAAGCTATCTCCTTTCATGAACATCGGTCTATCAGCTAGTCTTACAAATTTTAAAGACAGACAAGACAGAATTACTTACTAGATTAATAACATTTATTTACTAAGAAAATATACATTCATTTACAATAATTACACACCCTCACCGTAAGACTCCCAGTAAAATTTGGGGGACAGGGGGTTAGCAAAATTTCCAGTATTTCCCTATCGGCGTTTCTGTCCTCAGCTCATAGTGCGTACAACCTTCACGGGAGCATAATATGCCCCACTCTGGGTATCGTGGAGTTGTCGTACTTGACGGCAACGTGTTGCGGGCGCCCGTGGGCCGTGACCCAGCCGCGGATGCACAACCGCGGTGCCATGGTTGGGTCCGAAGCGGCAAGGAGGAACATCCCTGGGTTTTTAGGCTAGAGCTGCATGGCTAGGAGCATGTCCGGGGACACATAAAAAATGTCCGCAACTAATACGGGCCTTGGTTAAGCAAAACACTTCAACTGTCTTCTGTTCTCGGATAGGTACAGCTAGCCTGGTGACAGACAGATGGACGGACAGCGGACAGCGAAGTCTTAGTAATAGGATCCCGCTTTTACCCTTTGGGTACGGAACCCTAAAAAGAAATTTTAAAAATCTCACGCATTTTATCCTGTAGGCAGAGGTATTCCATTTCTGGAAATACAAACTGTGAAAAGTGGGTAAGGGTGAGCCCATCGCCGAACCGGGTCTGTTACATGCCTCAGAATAATTCTGAGACCTGCGGGCTACCTCACGATGTGTTCCTTCACCGTCAAATAAAAATTACACCGCCGAAATACTTGGTTTTTGGCGTACTAGTCTAGGCAATAAAGGTAGTGGACCCCAACATTAATTCCTCAGTCGATGAAACTTTGCAGGATTGTAGTATAGTATGAGACCATACTTGCATAAAAAAATCCAAAAAAAAAACCTAACCGAAACTAGGTTTTTATACTAAAAAAAATTTTTTTTTTCGTTGTTAATTTGATAATTTCTGAGAATAATGTAGCATGACGGTTTTTATTTTGGATTTTCCTATTGTAAGTCCACAGCGACTACTAAATAACATTCCAGTTAAAAAAATGGACTGAGCAATTTTCCCGTGCAAGGTACATATACGTCTGAGTTTTGTTGTTTCTACCAGGAATTTTTTTTGGATATTTCGCATATAGCTTTCTTAATACACATGAATATTGCTGGCGAAGAAAATTTTGACTGAGCATTTTTCCCAACAAAGATATCAAATAAATAAGTATTTCAGTAAAAATACCTAACTTCGGTTAGGTTTTTTTTTGGATTTTTTTTTGCAAGTATTGTCTCATACTATACTACAATCCTGCAAAGTTTCATCGACTGAGGAATTAATGTTGGGGTCTTCATACAAAAATCCGCTTCATTGACTGGACTATACATCAGCCTCCTAACTTCGGTCGTGTAATTTCGACAATCAGAATACTGTGTCGTCTTACTTACGGGACCCATGAGTAATAGGACCCAGTTACTTAATAATACCATTAACTATTCAGGTGAAATTAACAACGGTTGAAATACTAGTAACATAAATTAATTAGAAGCAGCGCGTGTGAGTGCATCCAAGCGAATATTCCCTACCCTTAATATTACATATTTCCAACATAACAATCTGTGCCGAAATTGCTGCCTAACTATTTTGTACCCGTTATTACTAAGGAATCAGGCTTTTGGTACAGATATATTAAATGGTATTGATATTCCGTACATATTGTTTTATCGACGGTTGGTATATTTGTGCGTGTTTTAATATTTTTTTCAAAAGATCGTACCTACATGTATAAAATTTTAACTGTCCGAATGCATGTCAGTAAATATAAAGGAAACATTCAAAAAAACTTAAATGAGGGGTGCTTATAACTGCAATAATAGTAAAAATAAATATATTAAGTTTTTTTTTCTATACGTTTATCCGTAAGTTTTTAGGTGCATCACGCAAAAACTACTGGACGTTATTGGAGGCACGATCATGGAGGAGCATTCCACCTCCGCTCCTCCATAGTTCTATAATTTGGACGGAAAAATCTGTCAACTCCACCATATTTAAAAAAACTACTTATATTAGACAAATGAAACTTCATTGCGATAATTCATCTAATAACTTAACCGTTTCCTCGTTATACACCTGCACTCTGATCTAAAGTTTATCTACGTAAGTAACATATGGCACGTGATCTGGCAAATTGTACGCGCGTAACTTGCCATTCCCACTCGCTCAGATTACACTATTCATACATTTGCTTGAGATTACAATATTCATAGAGGAAAGTTGTGAAACAGGCACTAAGAGCAGTTTACCATCTGCAGTTTACGAGTCTGTGGTACCATTTCTCCTATATGATGGTCTATAACTCTCTTTTCATTGCCAAACTTTCAGAAGGTAACATTACGGCGAATGCATTGCGTTTGTGATTGTTCCTAAGTAAACGCAAGCGATCTGTCAGATTTAATTTTTTACGAGATAATTACCTAATAGCGTAGGTTAGGTACCTACGCTATTGCCTCTATTAAAATAATTTAAAAAAAACATTTTATGTCAGACACAGGACCCATAAAATTGTACATTACCTACTGTAAAGATCTATATAGGTACAATAATTAAGTAGTATTAAGGTAGGTATAAGTATTATTATTATTATGTATCTATAAAAAAATATCTATGTAATAAAAAAAGAGCGCGATCTCGCTAACAAACTGTACTCAGTTTGGAGAGTATTTTTAAAATAAGTACAAAATTATGTTATATAAATAAAAAATAAATAAATAAAAAAATAGTTTTTTCTCTTACTATATTTTTAAACAGGTGAAAAGGTAGGTATACAACATATTAAATAGGTACTTACATCCGAATATTTGTATTAAAGAGACACAATAATAGTATTCCTCAAGATCGTAAATTGCAAATAATTTCATTTTCCGAACACTTGTATCAATATTAAACAAATGTTCTAGAAGTAGGTATTTTCATTTGTAAAGTTTGTAATAGTTATCATACAAATTAATTGAATGATTAACCGGTTCCATGGTGTAATGGTGAGCACTCTGAATCCAGCGATCCGAGTTCAAATCTCGGTGGAACCTGTCATTTTGCAATTTTATATTTCAAAAATAATATTTACCTATCTGCCATTTTTTTTGTGAATATTCTACCAAGTAGGGCAGTTAGTTGCCTGTACAGAAATTCTATGTGAGTAGTCATAAATGAATAAGATTATTTACACCATTGTTATAAACACCTATAAATATGTATTTTGATTTTCATTTTACAATTGAGGTACCTAATTTATTCGACTAGGCAGTCCACTGCCTAATAATAATAGTAATTAATTTAAGAAAATAGCATTACGTGGCATTACGTTGTGATAGCCCCTTTGGAAATAAGTCCGCCTGTAATGTCTGAGGCCCGGGTTTAATTTAGGGATAATACTGCGATAGAGTACCTATCAAAAGAATATCATTGGAACCTTGATTACTTTTATTTAAAAATATCCGCCTCTTCTATTTTTTGTAATAACTTACTTTTGACAGCAGTACCCACAAAATCCTTTCAACAAATTATTCCCTAAGTCCCAAAGAGCCTCACCAAGTCAGTTTTACAATTCCTAAAAATATGTTTCTGATTAAAAGTTTCGTGATGGATCAAAAGTTTCGATGACATCGACCCGAGCTTTAATCCCGAAGTAAAATATTGTACTAATATGAACACAAAATTCAGATCTATAAAATTGGAATTATTCTAAATGTTACATACATTTACGAGATACATACGCTCTCGCAGTACCCTTTTTCCGACGGGGTAGGCAGGGTTAGGGGTATTTTCCTGGTCCCTGAGATGGGATGGCGGATGAAGCTGAGTTAACGCCTAATATCATAATAAATATACCTATAATAAAACAATAAAATAAGTCATAATAAACATAACACACACACAACATAATTTATAAATAGCTTTACACCTATTATGTGCTTGGTCACCTCTTCGTCCCCTCCCCTGTACCCCCGTTCTGCGATTTTCGATATTTCGCCGCCCGCCACCTAATGAAAACTGAAAGCTCTGTAAAGTCGTTACAAAGAAACCGTAGCACCAAATTCATTATTTTTATTTATTATTTATTTATTTCATTTTCTTATATCTACATTATAACAAAAAATTAAAGTCGCCAAATTGCAGCAGCAGTTTCTAGGCGTAGACGTTATTTTTAGATAGATTAGATTCGATTTCATATTAAATTCTCAATCACGAATTTCATATCAAATTCTCAATCAAGACAAGTATTGCTGCAACGAAGTCTAAAACACTGTTACATCGTAGCTTAATTAATGACAGGTGCATTTATACGGTCAATTAAATAGCTAAACGTGTACCCAGTCCACTAGAGTAATTAATGGAGTCATATGGAGCAACATACTTCAAACTTTAGTAATTAATTTAACGGTCAATTATCCCTAAGCGGTTTTACAACTAAATACCTTTTGGTAGCACTCAAATGGAATTTATTTCTGATCTTCTGGTAATCTATTTGAGACTTCAATGAAATCTAACGTAGGTATGTATTCAAATTTAGAGTCATTGACTTTATAAACTAAATAATAAGGATGAGATTAAACGTAACAATGAATTATTTGAATTCATGAACCGTTTTAGGCAATGAATAGTTAGGCAAGTATATTAGAGTAAGTATCTATTAAGTATTTTTAGGCACTCAAAACTGCTGTGTTAGCCCTGTGGTTAAATATTCTCTTTTCATTCGTGAGGCTCGGGTTCGAATCCTGGCATGTTGTAACCTACCCACCAACGAGTTTTCAAAAAGCTTACGTACATATTTATCACTAGGTCGACGGTGAAGGAAAACGTCAGGAAACCCGTAAGTTCCAGAATTAACTCTGAAGCATTATAATATGTAACAGACCCGTGAATGGGCTCACCAGCTATCACGTTTAGGGGTCGAAAGATACTGGTGAAACTTGCGTATTTCCAGAAATAGAATAGTACCTCTCTAAGATTATTTATTTATTATTTTCATTATTTGGTAGACTGCCAAGTTTAGTGCAACAATATCTTGAGTTATTTCAACAGACCATAATGGGCTGTGGTTATTTCTATGGTTCTTAAGTACTCGAGTAACAGTAAGTAGTACCTAGCAATAAATTTCAAACCAACAACTACGAGTATTGTAAATTTATTTCGCACATTACATTTTACAATTCAATTAGAACTCAGACATTTTTTTTCTCTTATGATTTTTATAACGTAACCTACGTAAGTCTATACAAAAACATACAGCTACTTCGAACTTAAGTTCCCTTCCTCCGCCCTGACCCTACGAAGGGCGTGTCAAAAGCTTCGAAGTATCGCCTGACTCGTCGATCGCCGCCGCCATGTTGGAAGACCACGGCTTGCAGCTGGTCCACCGCTTCGAGGGTACTGCTGCTGATGTGGACCTCGTGGGTGAACCCGAAGAAAGAAGAGCGTTCGGCTTCCAGCACGTCGGAGGCCTAAAGTAGTATTGGTAGTTATGATAGTTTGTATTTATCATACATCGCTGTTGGAAGCAGCCCCGGATCTAGGGCGACAAGCCGGGGCCCGTTGCCCGGGCAGCAAATTCAAGCTTGGTAGACGAACACACTACTCAGATTTACTATTACTAAGTACACCACTTTACTATTACTTAAGAGCAGTACCAGTGGCGGATTTGCCCTAAGGCCCAGTAGGCCCGCCAGATAGGGCGGCCATATATACCTATTAGGGACGCAAATTATGGCGGGCCGTACCTAATGCTGCAACGTATAGGTAAAAATATTCTTCCTAAATCACTTTCTACATTTTTTGTAGAATAAAATAAAAGTTGTCAATAAAGTAAATGTATTATGTAGGTAATCTATATGATGGGTGCTGAGAAGGGGCGGCTGGTACAGTCAAGAGCACGCTAAGCTTGACACTTTGGACTTTGACCCGGCCCTGTATTCTATGGCGCGCAGTACAAATCAGAGCTCAGCTTAAACTGGTAGTGTCAAACTTGACTTGCTCTTGACTGTACTTACTACACTGTAAATCCGCCACTGGGCAGTATAGTAAAATAATAAAATATACAATTTTTTTCCGCGGAGCTCGTAGGCATAGGTTAATGGCCGGAGGGGGTTAGAGCCAGAATCGACGTCAATCGACGATGAGACGATGATCGAGGGATGTGACATTGATCGAAAAAAAAATCGATATTTAAAAATCGATTATACGAAAAATAAATACCAATTTATATGAAAAATTATCATTTAGGGATTTAATGTCGAATTAGGAAAAAACTAAATATGGTTTTTTTTGCTTATTTATTATTATTAACCAATTAATAACAACAATTCCTTCTTCTGTACCAATGCACTGTCAGAATAACTAGTTCCAACCGACGACGTTTTATAATACTTATTTGAAGAATCTTTTTGGATATTGTTTCAACCATAGCAAAAAATTCTAAATTTATGGTTTCAACTGAGCATGCTTCGGATGAAAATATCCATTCATTAATCGATCCGCTATAAAAGGATTAACTCAGTATTCTCTTTTAAAACTACTTCTCGTTTTCTTAAACTTCATGTACATTACAACACAACGTAATCTCAGAATATTCGCTTCCATAGCGTGCGCTTCTCTAAATTTCCGGGGGACAAATGATCGCACACCGTGTGCGTTGCGTCCGCGGCAAGTCCTCGGTGGACATATTTTTTTACGATTGGGGGGATTTTGTCCTCCGGGGACAAAGTCCGTCGTCTGCGCAGGCTATTAGTCAGACTCGCGCAATATTAGCCATAGAAAATCGAACTGCTCATGAGGTAAATTTTCGGGGTGGCGTGACACACCACGCATTTCCAGTTTGTTTGTAACTTGATGATGATAAAGGTAAAAAGATTGTCGGGGAGCGGCATTTTTCAGTTGTTGCGAAGCCTCCAAATAATTCAAGATCCGGGTGTTGTTGGAAGTGTCTACTTCACATGCATGAAGGACGGGTACGAAACCTGGGGCGGAACTGTACCTACCAAGGAGTTTTTCAAAAACTTACATTAAACAAAGACGAGTTGGTTACACCATTTGTAACCCGAGAACGGCTGCACCGAATTTTATGATCTTTGATTTCTATGGATTTTTATCCGCCGAATCGCAGAACAACAATTTAAGTTCGGTAACTGGTGGATGAAAGCGGCAAGTTGCCGTTCGTTGTGGCGTTCTATGGTGGAGGCCTTTGTTCAACAGTGGACGTCTTCCGGCTGATGATTATGATAAAAAATCGGATTAAGCTCGGGCAACGCCGCTTGGCACCGGCTAGTTTAATATCACCATATCATTTGTCACTTTAAGGTGTCCAAAAAGTATACTGGTGAAAATTGGGTATTTCTAGCAATGGAATACCTCTACCGACCCTCTCGGGGATAAAGCGTGAGCATATTTAAATTATGATATTTGTTGGCTTTGCATTTTAAAACCTCCAAAAAAGCGCCAATTCTTTTGATCATGTAGGTACGTGTATATGTATCGTAAAAATCAACTCCCATTGCCATGCAGTACGCTACTGCACCATCTCCCAATCCGCGATTGGTTTGCGTAAGAGATTATGGTCCATACTTCATTCAAATGCCATGGGGTACTGTTTGATAATTATGTGTATTATAGTCTTATAATGCTTGTCCAAGAGTTGTTGGTTTTTGTGATTACTTAATACGGGAAAATTATTACTAATTATAGTACAATTTTAAATCTAACTTACCACAGTAGTTAAAAGGAAGTTAATTACTAGAATAATAGATTTCATTTCAAAATAAAACCTTTGCAATATAATACGAAACTACATATTTCTGAATATGCCGTGGTTATAAAGAAATCAATATAACTCCTAGCCATAAAACAAACATATTGAAATATAGAAATAGAATTAAAATATATTTACTACATTATAAAATGGAAAATTGCATAATTTAGCAATTTTACAAGTTTCAATATACCAAAAAACTATTTTTGGACATAACATATTTATTTAATAAAAATACTGCTATAATATTGTACCCAGATAATTTTATAAATAACATATTTTTGTTATCTTGTTATTCAAAATTAAAAACTCATTTTTATTCTTGATCCTCATAGTGATATTTTTAACAAAGGAAATTTCTTTGAAAACTAAAATATAAATAAAATGCTAGCAGGCTTCTACAGTTTTCAGTGTGTTTGCGTACTGAAATTCAGGACTGTTTTCGTACTCCGACATGTCAAGGGCCACTTCACAGCTCTCTCGTACTACTCGCCGTGGGTCGCTCAAGTACCTGGAATTTATAAAATTAATTAGTATTCATAAAATTTATGCACATTACGATAAAATAATATTATAAATGCGAAAAAAACTGTCTCTTTCCTTTTTACTGTCACACAGGTCAACTGATCTTGATGAAATTTGTTGGAATGGCTGCTTTTCATCCCAGCAAACTTAAAATCTCTAGGAAATACGACAATCCAAACTCCACTCAGTCATGGGCAACAGCTAGATTATAATAAAACATTTTATTTCCTATCTATATATAAAAATTAATCCCTTTTTCCCTTGGTCACGGCATCACGCGTTAATGGCTGAACCGATTTGGCTGAAAGTTGGTGGGGAGGTAGCTTAGAACCAGGAGACGGACATAGGATACTTTTTATTCCGATAATCCCACGGGAACGGGAACTACGCGGGTGGAACCGCAGGGCGCTGCTAGTTGACAATAAAAGTAGTAGTATCTACAGTTAAGAAACTAAGATTCTTCTTTAAATGGGAATGGCCAGGCCACATTTTGTCATATGTAGTCAGATAGATGGGCACAAATCTGCACCAACTGGGTCCCAACGACTGACAGTCGTCGACGAGGCAGACCCCGAAGGAGATGGCGGGATGAACTGGACGCCTTCTCAAGGACATGGCCAGAGGAGGCACAGGATAGGGATAAGTGGAGGGAGGGAGGAAAGGCCTTTGCTCAGCAGTGGGACAATACATAGGCTAATAAAAATATATAACATATCTAATCGGTAAATACATTAAATCTTTTTAGTTATTATAGGAGAGTGCCATTAGTGGTTACTAAAATTAACTGGCAATCACATTCATAAAATAAAGATTACCTTTGCAAAACTTCCGTGCATTCATCTGTAGCGATGGAGCCCAATGCCTCGGCAGCCTCATGCCTAACCATTTCATGTTCTGCAGTATTTTCTAGTGTCTTCTTGAGGAATGGTACTGTACGCTCATCCTGCATCTGGCCAAACACAAACGCCACCTCATGACGGAATAGTGCACTATTTGCTTTGAAACCTGCAATAACATTTAAATTAAAATTCAGTATTCTAGGCAGTGTTAGAAATTGTACAGTAAATTACAGGAATATCAGTAGCATTATGTTTAGTTATTAAATTGATAAAGGTCAAACTACTGTAAATTCAAATCAATTCAATTCAGTTCAATTTCTTCATTATGTTATTATTTGTTAATTGTATATTTAAATAGTATTTTTTGAAATTATATCAGAATTTGTTAATTGTATTTTTAAATAGTAATTTTTTATATTATATCAGAATTTGTTGATTGTATTTTTAAATAGTAATTTTTGAAAATGTTAATATATTTTCAGAGTTTTATTAATGAATGATACCTTGCAATTCAATTTATAATACAGAGAACTTTTCTTTTTAAATATAAATTAAAGATAAAAATTAAATGCATACCTTCTCCCAAAGCATTAATACTCTCAGTAGTACCCAAATTTCGTAGACTAAACATAGCTCTATATCTCTCAAATAGTGGTCTAGTTTCGTCCATCAAAATTTTGCTAAGTTTCAAAACATCGCTCTCACTGCTTGGAGGAGCGGGATCTACAGAGGAATACAAGCTTTTGGATAGGATTTCTTTTGTGTTCTCGTTGGCAATCCAGTTGAGTCTCTGAAGAGCTATTTGACAAGTTTCTGCAACTTCTATAGCTGAATCGTGTTGATATTTCTCTAGTAGCTCGCAAAGGTTTGGATCACCTATTGCTCCAAGCGCTTCACCTGTAAATTGGTTAACTTAATATTAATAAAAACATATACAATATATATTGGAAAGACAATATTAAAGTCTACTAAAACATATTTGTACAACTTCAGGGGTAAGTACACCAGAACTGTTTCGATAGGAGTGAATAAAATAATATCAGTGATGTGTGTGAACGAGTTCATATTAAATGTATTAGCTCTAGAATACCCTGATATGTGTGGAACTGCAGATAGATCTTATTGGTTTTTTTGAGCAATGGGTGCATATTGACAAAAAGAAGTAAATTTCGAAAGAATGTGACAACACTAATTACACCCAGACCAATCTAACTGTAAGCATTTAAAATAAATCTGGATTTTTTTACAATATAGCTGTTTAACGCGATTCTACATAGTAAGTATGATTCTACAAGTATGTAACTTTCCATTAAGAAAATTATAATCCATGGTACTCTCACATCTTTCTATAAGGAAAGACTTTAAAATCGCTCAAGTAATTTCGGAGCATTACAAACAAACACACGCAAAAACTCCTCATAATAATAATATGAATGTAGTACACATTACTTACCAGCCTCATGGCGTACTATCGGGTCCTGATTTCTGTCCTCCAATACACTTCTCAGTATCGGAATAGCCCTTTTATCCTGCATTTGACCTAAGCAATATGCTAATTCGTGTTTCAGCAGCACTGATTCATCAGGGAAGCATTCGCTTATGCATTGGATAGCTGTTTCGCCGCCCAAGTTTCTCAAAGTGAAAAGAGCCCTAAACCGCTCTTTCATAGGTCTCAAAGGATCATTTAAAACCTTTCCGATGTCTTTTATCGCTGCTTCGCTAACGTTATCCATTTTATTATTATCAATAAAGTTACAAAAGTTTTGGTTAAATAGTCTTTATGGTTAGAAAAGAAACGTCAACAAGACTAGCCAGACTGTCTTTTGTCAAGCAAGACTGTCAATGTCAGAATTATTTGTCTTTGAATTCGGATACACGCACACAATAACTAAGACTAACTCAATATGGAGCTTTGTTTACAACATAATATTTAGAGAATAGAGTAAGTAGCATAAATCATTACAACATCAGAAAATAAGTTCATATACAGGAACCTTTGAGTATTAAACCAACCGGAGACGCCACTGACAGGCGTTCCCCTCTGCCAAAAAAAAGAGTCGGTCAACGCGCACACCTGTTAAATACAACTAGTTTTATTGAGTTCACGGAGTGCTTGGATTGGTGAATGTATTTGTGTGCATCTAGTTCAAGTTAATTGTTTTGTCAAAAAATGCGTTTGTTTCAACATTATTTGTGTTTGTTTCCTCGTCCCCCCCCCCGCAGAAATTGGCAGACTTTTTTGCAAAGGAACTAGTGCGCGTGACGTCTCCTGTTGGTTTAATACTCAAAGACAGGAACCCTTGGACTTAATTTACCTTGAACTCGACTCTCGCTTCATCATCATGTACTTGCCCTTATCCCATTACTTGGGGTCGGCGCACTCTCGTCTCGTCGTCGGTCGACTCTCGCTTCATATCTTAAGTATATTTTTCTTAGTAGGTATGTAGATACCTCAAAGGAAAGTACTATTTAGGAGAGAAGGTGGAGTGCTCCTACATCGGAAAAAGGAAAGATCTTTCTACAGGCGAAGTGATCCTGCCTGGGGACCGCGATCCAACGGTTGATGTTGGACAGTACCTAATGAGTCGGTCTTCTGTAGGTAAGTGAGTATTATTATTTAATGTGTGCTTTCGTTGCAGTAAGCACAATTTCATTATAAGTCCTGTAATACTTAATATGATTATTATTGTTAATAATAAAATCATGAATGTAATGCCACCAATGCGAATCATTATAACATTTATAAAAGTCAACTCATTAAAGGTTATTTATAATGATAGTTTTACCTAAACTTCCTTGTATAAAAATGGTAATCTTATTTCTATATTAAATCAATAATTTGTGTTTGGAAAGGAAAATCAGTCATGTTGATAAAAGTTACTTAGATATTTATTTATCAAATTCTTTTAAGTCCAGTTAATAGATAATATATACTTTTATTTACAAAATATAATCATAAAAGGGGTCATACGTTAGGCACCTTTTTATTCTACGTACCAAACTACTATAGTATTTGGGTTGTGTTTATAATAGACTGCTATTGATAAATGCAAACGATGCTTCTTCAGTTTGATCATGGTTTGATCAGCACCAGTGTATACGAATTTTAAATTGCCTACCATAAATATTGCAAACTAAAAATATTCTTTTATAATAAAAAAAGTATTCACATACGTACATACTAAATACTCTTGGGGGGGGGGAAAGAAACCCCCCCGGTTTCTTTCATGATTGTAGTAATAAATATAAAAATATGGAAGGCCTTCTTAGACCTTATTTTTGGGATCTTATAAGCCTCGGCATTCATGCCACACTGTTCTTGTGTATAATATTTATCACAGCTTAGTAAACGATAGCTAGATATCATACTGGAAAGATTACGTTTTTGTTTTCCCAGTGGCATGATTATTAGTAGGTCTATCAACTGAAAATGACACGACAACAATAACATCACAAATATTCACTCGCCAACACAGTCGGTCACGGTCATTCATTATACAGAGTCGTTTGAAACTTTAAAGCGCATTTACATTGCGTTAGGTACGTAGTTATTTTTAATGAGTTATATTTATAATAGGTAGGTACTTAAGTACATACCTACTCATTCATTTTATAGAGTTCTGAAGTATTTGTGTAGGTACCTATTCGACCTTCATTGTTATTTTAATTATTTTTAGTGTTCGCATTGCGAGTAAGTTTATCTTAAATTTTATAAGTTTTCTTTGTAAAGGTTGTGGATCATTTTTTATGCACTTTTAACAAGTTCCTATTTAAACATATTTTTAAACATCAAATTTCCAAGTAAAATGTGTATCTTCTTAACTACTTATTAAGTATTATTGTATTGTTTATTTTAACTTTCTTACGGTGTCTTACCTCAACGCCTTGTTTTGCAATTTAATGTAAATTATCCATTTAAACTAACTTTTTGAGCAGACTCTACATCATTTCTACATAGATTGCATTGCTTGCATCTTAAATATATATACATATTTAAGGTAAAAAAGTATTTACTTACTTACTTTTTTATTTTGTATGGTAGAAGGTACCTAGCTGTATAGCATTGAAAACGTTTTATATACTTACATAAATAACTTCCTATTTATTTGGATTTCTAATGAAATCGATCTCACGGCAATGGCAGCAGCAGCAATAACACCACGTGCATCCAACCCAGAATAAGACTTTTTTATTCATTTATTCGAGAATTGATCGCAAATTTGAGATTTAGCGCTTTATCCTTACTCTACATTAGGCGTAGTAACCAAAATAAAACAAAACAATAACATGATCATTTCGGGCAGTTAACAAAATATACATACTTTACTGCGTACTACTTACATGCTGTTTTTATCTACTTACTTTGATAAAAAAATAAAAGTAATACCATGCCTTCCTAGTCGGGGCCAACATTTGTGTGCAGGACCACTGAACATGTCTGTTGGCTTTGTGTCTGGGTGTTTAATACTTATTGAAGTCTGTTTATAAGATCTTTAAGCTCTGCCTAGTTCTGGACTAATGAACCGTGTGAGAATTCGTGTCCCATAGGTAATTTATTATTAAAGAATGTTTTGTAACTTCTGTGATAAACTCGTGTTTGTAACGCTTTGGTTCAAAATATTTATGTTAAATTTTTTAATTAAATACAGAAATAAATGTTATGAGCATACAAGAAATAAGCTTCAAAGATATCCTGGGCAGAAGCTAGTAAAAAGATGTATTTGATACATGTGTGCAATTTAATTAACCTAAGTATTATTTAAGCATAATTATACCAATATATTCATTTATTGATAGAGTGGCGGCTACGATTGCAGGGAGCCTTATTCTGGGTTCTGTTGTTTCATGAGATAAGCATGGAAAAAACAACAGGTAAATAAAAACTTTAATTAAGTAGGTACCTCTTTTCAGATCTCGGTTTATTTCGCGCAAATGAAACCAACAGAGAACATACCATGGACGTAGTTTAAGTGAACATTAAACATGTACGAAAAGTGTGCTCTGCATGCATGCAGAGCACACTTTTCGTACATGTTTAATCATATTTTTTTTAAATTCACGACGGCTTTGATCATTCTCTTATTCTGCATAGGAGTCATCAGCGGGCGTATTCATGAAGATTCGATATTCGACTCGGAATC
Source organism: Ethmia dodecea (assembly GCA_963855545.1). Classification (NCBI taxonomy): domain Eukaryota; kingdom Metazoa; phylum Arthropoda; class Insecta; order Lepidoptera; family Depressariidae; genus Ethmia; species Ethmia dodecea. The sequence goes on along the minus strand of OY979446.1, from coordinate 11,064,990 downwards.
GGAAAATCTCTCGAATCCTTATGTCAAAGATGACATCTGTAAATAGTCCATCTCGGAACCTTTCGACAGATTTTACGATTCCGAGTCGAATATCGAATCTCCGCTGGTCAGAAAATAAATGAACTAACAAAAACAGTTACATAACGAACAGCAGTTCGGTGGCGATGGGCTCACCGCCTATATCGCGTTTACGGGTTCAAAAAATACACTGTTGAAAAGAATTCTTCTGCCAACCGTCTCGGATAAAGTGTGAGTGTATTTTTAAAAATTGTTGTTCATTATTTAACAGATGGGCAGTACAATATCTAAGTGGTGGTGGGGGGGAGACCCTGACGAACCAGATCCAATCTCAAACCTTTCCAGACGCGACATATACCAGATCCGCCGTACGTGGGCACCTGTCTATGATAAATCTGGCGACTTTGGAATTGCTTTATTTTTAAGGTCGTTTACATAAACTCGTTTCGCTTTTTAAATATGTGGGCACATTTTTTTGTTTATCTGTATTAAGGCTGTCACACGCAGCGGAGACATATAACTCATATTTAAGTAATATATTCCTATTTTTGCATATTCCTTAAGGCTGCTACACACTATGCCGGCGGTACAGCCGGCGGGTTTTTGCTGCGCGGGTATGCCGCCGGGATATTCAGGCCGCTGGCACTTGCCGCTGGCTGCCGCAGAGTATCATTGTCTGATCTGTGGCATCATTTTTAAGTTGTCAGCCGGGTAGACCGATAGTGTTGTACGCTCGGCCGCCGGCCGTTCCGCCGGTATAATGTGTAGGAGCCTTTATATTTCGAGTGGGACAACATTTGTTTTCTTCAGTAAAGGATAAATATTATACCTAAACTGCCATCTGTGACGTGCTTAAAGGTAGACTCTAGCGTGTTGCGACGACGCACCAGAAACTTATCGGGTTCATACACAAGTACCCACTAAACCTAACATCCTAAAATCCGCGATGGGCGTGCGGGTTTGTGGTACATAAAACTCTCTCATTTGTGACGAAAATCACATAGCTTCACAGGGCGGTTACTGTTTAAGACAGACACGACTGACAGGCGTTTTGGTAATTTCTAGAAAATGATTATCGCAGTATTTTCACAAGCCATGAGATGCCCTAGCCTTAAACCTGATGAAGATGATACAGCTTAACACCAAGTCAATACCAAAATATTCGGGTTACAGATTATTCCGTGCCGATATTGAGATAAAGGGTTTCTTCAAAGCTATTAAAACTATGAACGAAGAACAAATATCGAAAAGTTTCCAGTTCCGAGCGCATGCCATCAACTTGATGACAGCATTGAATATGGCTATCATAAATTTGGACCAGACCGAGGTAGTAGTAGCCATGATGGAAAAGCTTGGAAACTCACATCGTAGACTTGAAGTACCACAGAAACATTTCGAAGTAAGTTTTGAGTTTGGACCTCCTTATAGCATGGATACTCATCCGTTTCGTATAAAAGTTGAGCTGTTGTTTGAAAGTTGACCATTGAAAGTTGACCAGACATATGTACCTAGATTTATAATTGTCTTTGTATCCAAGTGCATTCCAAGTGCATGGAGGCGGAGCCTGATAGTAAGATTTTGTCGAGTCTGTTCGTATTATACCTAATAATTAATATTAGAAGTATAAAAATCGATCTGTAAGCGCAGTAGCTCCCTCAAATCCTAATACTCTCTCAAGTTCTCTTTTCGCCCAGACTTTTAATACTATTCTAGGTTCGTTAAAAACTTAATAAAAAAAAAGTAAAAACAAAAACAATAAATTTATAGACAATCTTTTTTCTTCAAATGGTTTAGCCACTTCGTCAATTTGCTTTTCATCTACCTTGGATCCATATTGGATAATTTATTTTGCAATTTAATATGTTTTCATTTCAGACATTTCAAAACGTACTAATGGATTTCCTGGCGAACGACCTGAAGTTGACACCAGCGGTACTCGGTTCATATTCACGATTCATGAGCTTCATTTATATACACATACTCGAAAATTTAAACGCCGAATAAACATGACTGTCATTATTAACCTATTATTTTCCTCTTACTTTTTGTAACGTTGTGTTATTAAGTGTAATAAAATAAGTATATTTATTAGAAAAAACTGTTGACTAAATATACTTTATTTGCACAACTGGTGAAACGTCAAAAAAATATCAGAATGATTCGGCATTTCTATTTCAAATTAAGAACAGCGATTGTTTTTTAGTAGTCATTGAGTAATTTAAAATTTATTTACATGTTTTTACGTGTTTACAAAACTGTCTCGCTCGACACAGGCGTCATTTTTGAGTATAGTACCTACTAAGTTATTTGTGATTATAAACAAATACAAGTAGAAGATGACGAATGAACTTTAATAGTTAACATATCATACTAGTGCGGTAAATTTGTTTTTACAAACGAGTACACGAGTGTAAGTACTTTCTATAGTCACATTTCCATATTATACCAATTTTTCCATATGTGTCATACAACGTTTTACAACACTTTTGCGAGAAAACAGTAAAATATTGAAACAACCTTTTCTGATATGAAAATGGCGCGAATTTGCAAATGGCGCCATGTGCGCGTGGTGAAAATTAGAACTACATATTTCCTCTTATTTTCCCTTTAATATTAAAGTGAGACAAGGGTATTGAGCAAAAGCGCCTTACAGCTTCTTGATCATTCAGTTTATTTATTGTGGTAAATCCTTGGAGAAATTCTTATAAATTAAAAAAAACTATAGGATACCCAAGGCGCTATGTACAACGGAAAGTGCGGTAATAGTACATTATGATATAAGTGCGATAAGTCGAAAATTACAGTCGAGGCGATATTGCTAGCCCGAGCCGTAGGCGAGGGCTACAAATAAGCAGAGGCTGTAATTATCATAGCGCACGTATGTCGTACGACGTTTTATAGCACATTTTCGAGGAAATAAAATAAAACTCGGACTATGGTAAACGAATAAAAACAATAAAGCGTTAAGAAAAAGCGCGCGGAATGATTTTTACTTATTCACAAATTAGCGATGCGCGCGCATCAGCTTTTTTTTAGGCAAAGGCACAAAAAACAGCCAGTAGGTATTACTAATAAAGTAAATTAATATTGTTGTGTTTTTGTTACAGATGAATTGGTATTAATTTACTGTCAAAATTAATTAAATTAAATAATTATGTACATAAATGTTTCTTTATTATATTTTATCTCCCAAACTTAATTTTAATCATAAAATTTTGACAACTTTTTTGACATAAAAACTCTTTGCTAAGATTTTAAAAAGTACCGTTCGTTATTAGACGGAGCATCTTGATAAACCGTGCGTTTTACATTACATGAGATACAATACGATATTGAAATTGGTGAAATAAGACACCTTTTACGAGCAAATGTGTTATAAAACAGGTTTTTTTATGTGAGGTTTATTTTACTGCAGGTTCCGTTGTATGGTGCGTAATTTTTTACTTTCTAATAATGTAATCATGCTTCTTAAGTACATTTTTAGAGCAAATGTGTTGAAAAAATATTTTTTTATTTGTATTGTAAGTAATTTTACTATTCTTTGTGTGACTTTCAACTAATTATAATTAATTGAGGGGTATTTGCGTAGGCAATGAACGACGAGCGATGATTAGAGAAAACAGATTTTTTCTTTAATTTAAACTAGGTATACCTATTAATATGTACCCACAGTTGTATAAATATCAGCAGAAGTTATAGCCCTGTGGTTAAAGAGCCCGCTTCTCGTGCCTTGGGTTCGAATCCTGGCGAGGACATGTACCAATTACTTTGAAAAAATCACGAATATTAATGACTTGCCACAAGCTTGCAGCTACGCCGAGCTTCCACAATCCACCACTACCTGTTATCTCTTACCTACTTTGTGGTCGAATCCAGAATCCAGTTGGTATTTACACCTAATATAACCGGACAGCGAAATACCTATATATTTATGGCGGGAGTAAACATATTTTGGGTAGCTACGCATGAACGTACAAATTCTGTAGTCTAATAAAATTAACTGCGTAACCAATAATGGTAAAAATGTGCCCCTCCTGAACAGTTCCGTATTTACCCTTAGGACAAGTGGGAAACGAGCCTGAATCCTGTGGCCATATATTTTTCATCCTATTAAATTAAATAAATAAAAAAAGCGCATTTGGCTATTAGTGTATTCGTGACCGACTGGCGAATACAGTTTGCATTCGGACCGCGAAACACCTGTATTTATGTCGGTACTATACCTATTTTAGGTTTGCATGAACGAGAACGTACTAAATTTGTACTGTAATAAAATTAAAAGCGTGCGAATGGGAGTAGTAAAATATATTCTATCCAATTCAATCTTAAACTAGTGGCCATATATAATTTTATCAAAATAAATGATTAAATATTATTATGAAGTATTGGCTGCCTATCTAACGAACTATTACATAAAAAAAAAAATTTTTTAGGTATTACTTTCTAAAAGGTCCTACAATCTCTCAGCTGCGCACCCTAAGGCCCCAGAATGACCTAAAACGACTCTGCACCTGTCTCTACCAAAGACCAACCAGTATTGTCGAATTAGTATTCCCAATACACAGTTCGTATAATCAAGTATCAGTACGGTCGCGTTAGCAGCTACACCATTGAATACTAATGCGTTATATTAATACTCGGTCGCAAAATATTCACCGAAATAGGAAATATCCAAAGAAAATATAACAGGATGAAATTTCGTGACCTTAATATTTTTTTCCGTTCACTAAAATAACTATCCAATGAAAGTTATATTATGACTGATTTATCCACGAACAACAACAACAGAGGTGGAGACCTCTGGACTATTAAGCGCGCTCGACACTCTCGAGAAAGCCGCGAGAAGTAAGAGTATGAAGTCGATTTTCGGGTTCTCTTCTGGCGGCTTTCTCGCGTTCTCTCAAGAATCTCGTGAGAGTGTAGAGCGCGCTTTTAGAAGAATTTGGAACTTCAATCACGTAACTTCAATCACGTAGGACTACTATGAGAGGATTTTTTAAATTAACAAAACGGGTACTGCGGGTACTACCACGCGGACAACGGCATAAAATAAATAAAAAACAAAAATAAATAATCTCACGCCTTATATCCCCGAGGGGGTAGGCAGAGGTATTCAATTTCTGAATATACCTGCTTTTCACCAGATATTCTTTGGACTCCTAAACGTGATAGGTGGTGAGCCTGTCAGCCAGTCTATTTACACATGTCTCAGAATTCATTCTGGAATCTGCATAAAATTAACTACCACGTAAATATTATTTACAAATATTTCATTGTGGACATTAATTTATTTCCCTATTGGTAAGAACAAGCCTGGAGTTAGAACAATAGGTTCTTAGTACGAGTATAGATCGTTATCAGTGATTAGTCCATTCAAGTTGAGGCGATAGAATTGTGTAGGGGATTATTTACGATGCATTCTATTGATACTTGCAACGAAGAATTGGTAAAGAATCAATAAGGCTGTAAAGTATTTGACTTGTTATCTTTTGACTTTAGCATATTTTAAAGAAATTTAACTATTTCTTTACGATAATTATTATAATTAAGTAGTACTCGTATTGACAACAGTCGAATGTATTGGTATCGTAAAATTACAACACAATTTTTCTACTAAATTCAATGAGAAAGACGCTCTTAGTCGACGACGAGTCGTGCGTCAAAATATCGCCTACAAATAAGACATTGATCTTTATCTATCTCTAGGTAACTTGTAATTTCCTACGTATAACAATTTATTAATGTGATGATTAATGATATAAGACACTATATTTAATAATAATCGGACGATAAAACAACAAAAAATATATTGTACATTTTCATTTAGAAGCTAGTATTTATAAGAATTATATTGGAATTGGAAATTTCGCACTTTTTAAACCAGTTGGATGATACTCTAAAATTAAATTAAGACTTGCAGAGTAACAATCTAAGCTACTCTTTAGCCACAATCACTAAGTTGGTAGACAACTCGGGCTTTGTCGAATATTTTATCGTCTCGATAACCACTATTATAAACTTCGGTTTGTTGCTTGTTGACATTATAAAATCCCAGCACGATTTAGTTCTTCCAGGATTTTAACAATTCACGTCTTTCGCTATATTAAAGACCAATTTATAAATCACTAAACATTTGTGTAAACAAATGTCTATAGCAGCTATACTCAATCTGCGGCCCGCGGGCCGCGACCTTTGTTATTGGCCCATCTGAAGTTACAAATTTATTGTAAAACATTTTAAATTTCACGCCCATCAAAGAATATTAGAAATAATATCAGAACGGGAATGTGAGCCGAGCGCTATCAGCTATAGCTAATCTCGCCCAGTAAATGCAGTTAATTGTGGTTTTAGTGTCAATATAATGTCAGGAGTGTCTTCTAAATATAAAAGAAAAATATCTAATCGCCAGCCAGACCTTGATAAAGTACTGAAAAAGTGTTCACAGTATCAAAAATCGCATTAAAACATATAAACATCTTTGTTAAAACTTCTTTTTTAACTACATCGTTAACTTGGAATCACGTTTTTTTAAATAAGACCTAAATAATTTTTGCTTGCGGCCCTCGACACCATGACTGAAACGTGTTTGTGGCCCCTATAAAAAAAAGGTTGAGTATGGCTGGCTATAGTATATAGGTGTCAATTTATTAAACTACTAAATATTTATGGAAACAAATGTCAATAGTAGGAATGTTGCCTTTATTTGTAAAGCCCAATTCTCAGCCGAGTCTTTATACAGGGTGACTTTTTTTACCGTCTGAAAAAAAAGGTGGTGTGATAGGTAAGTGTAATAGATTCATTTGGCAATCTTACTTAAAAAAAATTTTTTTTTCTTAAAAAAATTTTTTCTTGCTTAAACTAATATACATTACTCAATTGTAGTCAATAATACACACTGAACTATTTGAAATAGTATTTTAAAAAGAAACAGGCTCGTAGCTTCCATTTATGCGCAATTTACCTACAACTGCCACAGCTGCGCGTAGTACTGTGCGTAGTTTTCTAGATTTTGTAAATTGCATTAAACCTGACTATATTTAACAATTAATCTCGTGTATAACTTCGGCTCTAGATACCTTATACGGCATATTTTTTTCCAGACGGTAAAAAAAATCATCCAGTATATGTAGGCACACTAAAAATATATCATCTCTGATCTTTATTATGTTGTTATGTCTGCTATACATAATACTGGTCCAGAAGTAATAAAGATACCACACAGCTAAAAATCAGTAGCAAATATCAAGGATAATCTAACGAGATATTCTAATTAAAAGTACTTACACCGTTGACTGTTTCAACAATTTCAAAAACCATAAAGTAATTAAAAAGTTAATTAATTAATATTTATCAAAAAACGATAAGGAAAGAAAGAAAGAAATAAACTTTATTTTATAACGTCACAGTAGGTCCATAGTCCATTTCCCATAGTTAACTCTTCTCCGGGTACTGCAATTGGAACCAGCAACTCGTCGGTGGAGATGGGCTGTTGTTTACATTTAGAAAATCTTCATGGACGAGTTTCGAGTGCCTTGTTACTAGACTATTGAATTTTCTAAGTGTATATTTTCTATACCTACAGAATAGAAATGAATTTGTATTTGTATAGGAAGTTTATATTATGATTTTTGACAGATGTTAAAAAGTAACTAATTTGACTTGTCAGTACCTGTTACTATTACCTATCTAGTATATTTTTGCTATCTTCCTGTTTATTTTGTATTTTCCTTGGATAATTAGTTTTATATAATTCATAAGAATCTTCAAAGCTCATTTTAACAAATTATTAAATTAATTTTACGCTGTTCTCAAAATAAGAAAACAAACTACATCGCTTAATAAGCAAGAGATAGCTGAAACCGCAGACATTTTCCGTCATTAAAGCGCTCATCAAGCCGACTCGGCGAGGTCATCGCGGCCACTCCTCAGAACCGTGAACCCTGGTTCATGGTAGATAGGGCTTCGTATCGTAGGGCGGGCGGAGCGTAGTAAACAATGTTACCACTGCCAGTATCACTCCAAACACCGGTCGTACCGCGCGTCACCGCGGCACCGTATCCCCCTAAAACATCGGAGGGTTAACAAGTGATAAAAATTGCAACTGTGACTTTAAACTTCTCTGCACCTCACTATCTGTAGATATAGGTAAGTACAATAGGTAATCACAACTTCGCGGTTATAGTGTAGTATCGGCGAGATAGCAAATAAGATTACAGTTGGTTTTGCTATAAAAAATGTCATTAACCGTCTCTCATGAGTGTCAGTTGGAATAACAAGCGTAGCGGAATCACGTGTATGCCACAAAAGTGTAGTTTACTCACTAATTTGCGATTTAATACCAAAACGGATCGTATTGACAAACTGGAATTACATCTCTATGAGAATCAGTCCAAAATGATTCTTATCAGTGGGTTCTGTGTTAAAGCAAGGCATGCATTTTTATGTGATTATACTCCGTTAATAATTTTAGACCAATTATTGTCATCAAGGTAACCAATAGCAGTACAAATACTACTCAAATGAGTTTTTCTAGGTTTAAAATTTACCTATCACTGAACTAACATTAGGATAAAGTGTCCAAAAGCATTGTGTAGTGATTAATGTGTATGACATTTCATAATACCGTTTCAGATAATTTTATAACAATGTGATGTGAAAGTTTCAAAGTGTTTGTTACTTTGTTATTCAATCACGCCAAGACGGCTGTACGGATGTTGGTGAAATCTTTCACACAGACAGACCATATCGTAGATTAAAACATTTGATACTTTTTATCTCGAAAAAAATTATCCTTTGGGAATCGAATGATGCGACGCGAGTGACAGCGGTGCGCCACTAGGTAGTTAGTTTAGTAATGTGTAAACGAAACTAACTTCCAAATAGCAAACAATACATTATTAACTACAGATAACGCTATAATTAGCAAGTTTATCATCGTTAATTTATAATAGTTGTGTGCGCATTGTAGATATATTTAAATACTTATCTCCAAAAATCTGATATAATATTATCAAATGATGCAATACATATAAATGACCTTTGCCTAGTAGCCATTTCAACCTACGAGTAGTTTTACTTAGGCCACACGTCATCATTACGATGATTTATGAGTAGCTTTTCAATTGACCAATCAATTCAACATTAATGAAATACGAACTATGTTCATTATCTACGATTTCATATTTATTAATTTATTACGATAAAGACAGAAAGTTAAAAAGAACACTTAACTAAATATATAATATAATAATCTACATCTATAAAATATCTCTATAAAATAATAACATGACAAGACAAATTAATCTAAGATCCCCCCCCTGAGCCATTTCCTTACCAAAGGTCCCCATTACGCTAGCAGCGTTACCACGCTGAATTTCTATGGAACCTCGTTGGACCTGGTACGCCCCAGAACAGGAATCAAGACCCCGATCCCTGAGACGTTGACCCAGAGCCCTAATAAATTGCTTCGCCTTTGAGCCCCAAGGAATCGCGGATTCAACAGCGACCGGGACGAAGTCATACAGTCATGCAGATTCGCAAATTTTAAAGTTCTTTCACAAGTAGGAACCTACATTATCCCTCACTAATAGTATATATAATTTTAATAGTTTCAGAGTTTATCCCCAAGCCCCCAAGAGACATACAAACAAACTCAAATTTACAATTTACCTCTGTTAAATATAATATTAATTTACCTAAATGAAAAAATATGTTTTTTACAATGTTTACCTACAGCAAAAATATATCTTCCAAAGATATGGAAAGCGGACTGAGTAAAAAATTCAAAAACTGTCCCTAAGTGGTTAGGTTAGGTTTGTAATTTAAAGAAAAAGGTATATTATATTGTTTTTTTCCCTAGAACATAAGCATAGATATGTGTAGGTATCAATGTTGCTCTATTATAGTCCACAAAATCGGAATCACTCAGCCAAACGAAACGAGTCCGGCGACAACTCAAACATTTCGAATGCGCGTTTTAAACAGACATAGTTGATTAAATGCTTCTGGAAGCCGGCCAAAGCCATAATCCATAAGTCACCTAAATAGTTACTCGTATATACGACGACAATACTAATGAAAACGGACCTATATTGGAACGGAATAAGCATCCGAGTCCGTTTGTTTTGGCGAGCTTGAGCCCTTTACTGCATACTGTAACAGTACTTAATAAAATTTACAAAATACTTATTTCATAAGCTTTTTACTGTGACGATAGAGCTCAATGAATGATGTGATGAAACAGGAGCGTGATATTAAGGTACGTACATAATATAATAATAATAATAATCTCACGCCTCTCATCCCCGAGGGGGTAGGCAGAGGTATTCCATTACTGGATATACCCACATTTTACGAGATACATTGGACCCCTAAACGTGATAGGTGGTGAGCCCATCGCCGGACCGGGTCTATTTACACATGTCTCAGAATTATTTCTGAGACCTGCGGGTTTCCTCACGATGTTTTCCTTCACCGTCGAGCTAGTGATAAATATGTACGTAAGTTTTTGAAAAACTCATTGGTACATGCCAGGATTCGAACCCGAGCCTCACTGATTTTCGACCGGCTCTTTAACCGTCCGGGCTATCACATATAATATACAAATTTAAAAAAATACGTAACATATTTATCACTAGCTCAATGGTAAAATAAAACATCTCGCGGAAACCCGAAGGCCCCAGAATTGATTCTGAGGTATGTGTAACTGCAATTCAGGTCCGGCGATAGACTCTCTACCTGTTAAGGGTTCCATTAAATACACGGTACGGTGGAATACCTTTCAACCACAATGATCTGTGCTTTCAACCCCATCGCTGATAATCGTGAGTGTATGTTTTATTTATCACTTAACTAGACGACAGACCTGACAGACGCTAAACGTAACGAAACGTAAAAAGCACGTTAGCAAAAAAGCGGTCACTTTTCCCCATTCTTTTTTATTTTGGTAGCATTTCTCGAATTTATTTTTCTCTAAAAACCTAATTCCGACTATTTAAAAATGACAAAAACATAGGTGATTATAAATTAAAAAATACATACAGAGGTAGGTAAATAAAACCTCTTTTTCCAGTGATTTGGAAGCGCTTATTATGTAGATTTAGATCAGATTTTTCAATAGTCAGTTAAAAGTTATCTGAAGAATAAACATAACCTACCTGTCACTTTTCCTTTTTATTGTGTCAGACAGTGAGAGCATATATTCTACAAATAAGATTTATCTGACGATTGAAAAATCAGCCTTTATTGATTTTGCTCAGCCTAACTAAAACATACTATGCTAAATAAATTCCGATCGAAGTCACGGAAGACTACTAGCTCTACGTAAATATAGTACCTATGGCTTATGAAAATGTGATCGTGAGCAAATATACACAAGCCGTTCCAACTTGCCATGCTCTACGCAAATAAATGTTTATAGCTTGCCTAGCCATTCTCATTGTTGTTTAGAATTAGAACCGCAAAGCTTTAACCGCAAACGTATTTCATAACAAACGCAATTCAATAGCTCCCGTTAAATTAAAATTCTGGTGTATTGGTGCGTTAGTATATAATATTATCACGTCCTCACGCTGAGGAGGTCAGCAGAGGTATGCGGGTGGTATGGTGCTGGTACACATTTCACCAGTTAAATTTTTTTGGACCGCTAAATGTGACAGGAGTGAGCCGTTTGGACCGGGGTGCTATTAGACATGCCACAGAATCAGCTATGCGGGTTTCCTCTCTATGATTTCCTTTTCCGGCGAGGTAGTGATGTATGTATGTTTTTGAAAAACTCTTTTGTACATCCTTACTCTCACCAGGAGTCGAACCCGAGCCTCACGCATGAAAGGCTGGCTCACTAACCACCCGGCGGGTATCCACCGTTGTGGTCACGACGGGCATGCCCACAACCCTAATAGACTTAGTTTATGACGTCACACTTTCACGTTTACTTTTGTAATTTTTGTGAGCGAAGAAACTAGCATTTTACATATTTACTATTTATTTCCCAGTGTTCACCCACGGCTTTTCCTACGTGGAACAGATTGTACAAAATCTTGGTTTGGGCGTTATAATTATATTTTTTTGTAAACATCTCCTTTTAGGAAAGTACTATATCGATCATCAGCGAGTTTATACTCCAACTGTCTCGTGGTAGATTTTCGGGTGGCTGCGACCATAACTTTTTTGAGAGCTGGAACCGCGCCTGCTAACTACAGGGTTATCATTGCTCAGTAGCTCTGATTTGCATCGTTGGTATATTGGTCCATTAATAATATTAACGTTGTATAACGAAGTGCCTAGTACTATTTTAATACCTTTGTGAACATTACTATTGTTCCTAGGTTTATTGAGAAATGTACAAAAGCTGCATACTACTCACTTATACAGCAATCGCATACGATCAAGCAGTAAAGTGGATATCATCATCTACACTTCTACATTAATCTACACTAATATAATACAGAGGAAAGATTTGTATTTATGTAACTATGTAACAGACTCAAAAACTAACTGGACCTTATCAAAAATTCTTTTAGCACTGGAAAGCTTTATACTTTTCTGGGAGTAACATGGGCTATAATTTTACCACGGAAACGGGACGGGTGAAATCCCGAAGAACAGCTAGTTATATATAGATTTACCCCCGAAGGTAAAGGTAAATAGGGTATATGAAAGAGAGGGAGATTAATTTGGATTTAATTTCATTTAGTGCTTCGTTTTATAAGAAAATCCTTCATGCTTCCAGAGTCTTGCTAGACAACCGACCTGAATCTCTCTTGTGGTTTAGACCCACTAAATTAGGCTATGCGTTGTCTGTCAATAACAAAATAATAAAGCTTCAGTATAATAGCACAGTTTAACAATCATATTTGTTAAACTGTGATAATAGCCTGCGCAGACGACGGACTTTGTCCCCGGAGGACAAAGTCCTCCGAATCGTAAAAAATATGTCTGTCTCTTTTTGTCCTGTACCACCCGTGCGTCGGTGTCCGCAATCGCGGACATCAAAAAAACACAAAAGTCCTCCGAATAATCATTCGGAGGACTTTTTGTACGCCATACTTTTAATCCCTCGTGTGCAAAAAAATACAGGGACAAAGTGCGTCGTCTGCGCAGGCTATAAGAGATGTATAACAAGTAGGTACCTACATCATAATAGAATTATCCAGTAGGAATTCTAATTGAAACTGTGACGGTGATCATTAGAATATTGTTCACAGAAACGATCTAAATATACTTATTTACTTATTTGTTTAGCACCTAGCTCGAGTATATTACGGGAGTATAGATGGGCTTCTTGGCTCAGTTGGTAGACCCTGCCTTCTGAGTCGGAGGTCGTGGTTTCGATCCCCGCTCGGGGCCAACATTTGTGTGCATGAACATGTCTGTTGGCTTCACTTCTGGTCGTTTAATTATTTATTTATGTATGTTTATCAGTTATTTAGTACCCATAGTACAGGCCCTACCATAGTTTGGCACTAAATAACAGTGTGTGAATTGTGTCCCAAAATTTATTATTATTTTAGTTTAGCCACAGAATAAGTAATAGGTTTAGCCTGAATCTTTTGTTTTGCTCTTGCATCTCTATACTACCGTGCATTATTATGCTGCTATTTGTTCTTTCTTTAAATTATGGCTTTGAGTGTTACACTTAATTTTTAGATCTACAGGCGAAAACTTTTTAAATGGCTTATAGATAAAAATATCTCTTGTATTACATTAATATAATATAACTGTAAGTTTTCCAAAGATGTTAAAATAATAAATAAATAAATAAAATATTCAAATAAAAATAATTGAATCACGCCGGGTTCATCCGAGACCAATTTAGTTCTTGTGTGTTTGTTGTTGTTTGCATCGTGCTTATGGAACTTATAAAGAATTGTGATATGCTTAATTCATTTACACTTAAAATTAATCATATATATCTAAATCGATAATTGCAATCTCTATTACTATTCAAAAAATTTTGAGCTAAAAGCTAGATAACATAGTACCTACATTACTTGGTGTAAGAAAAGCTATAAGTTGTTTCAATTTAATACATAGAGGCGATATTCCAATACAACGCATACATATAAAATACCTATAAATAATATATCGATAGTCTCGATACCTTTGATCTGTGATATATTGCTTCTAATAATAAAAAGAACGTAAAACCTCAATTTCAAATTGAATTTTATAGCTATTTTATGGCTACAAGTTTTTGCAAGTTGTTTTCTTTAGATTTAAAAACAATAAATTATTTTATATTCAATTTATGGGTAGATATAGTTACAAGTATGTAATCTGCCATTTTCACTTCCATGTATAAACATCTGATAAAGTAGGTATATAAATGTTTCTGAGAGCACATGTTTCTAGTCACGTAACGAACATGGAACTAATAAGTGCTACCGTACAATTGGAATGAGATTAGGTACTTTGGCAAAAAAATGGTCATAGCTAAACGAAGTAGCTAAACATTTGTAGTATTAGTACTTTCATTCTAATATGTACGCACAATATTAATTCCATGCTTATTAGTTCCATTCCATAGTAGCGAACAATAAAAATCTAGGTTTATCCACAACGAAGTTATAGGGGGTCGAAAATGGCGTGAATTGCTTCGAGGAAAGGATGGTACGGCCGTGTCGCTTTTTGCTCGACTTGGCGTTGGCACTGCCGTGCCCCCAGATAATGTTAGTGACAAGTTCAGTGGAACTTATTTTTTTGGGAAAGGCATGAAAGTAAAATGTATGTAGGTACTCTTATACCCCAAAAACGACCTCACAGAAATAGCTTCGAGATGTCTTGCTTTATTCTAGTAGCTTTCGTATCAACTTCAAGAGACATTGTAATTTTTATTATGATATAACAGAAACAATTAAAAATTTAGCTTAATTGGTCTAAGTCCCTTCCAACTACTTCCAACAGGACTTCTAGGTAAAATCGTAACTCATAGGAAAACTCTACAATTAATTTCCTTCTTCATTTTGAACGGGCCGTAAGTCCAAATCATAATCTACCATACCGATCCATTGTAAATGGTTAAAAGCATATCTAAGCATCGACATTGATATCTGTGTGGATTTGCATATGGTGTTCTACTATGGTATGGTATGGTATGGTAACGCGGGCTTGTTTCCGCAACTCGACGTCACTTTTGCGCCTATTTTGCGTGATGGTGGGAATGGCTCTACTCTTGCCATCCCAGCTCCTCCAGGAAGCCCAGCAGCGACTTGAGGTCCTTGAGGGCTTCGGGGAGCGAGCTCGGGGATCCAAGGTGCTTCGCCCGGTATATATGTATATTCGATTTGGCATTTTATTGACCGTTGATGTGCTCACGACATCACACTTAGGAGTCGAATCTTCTGGTGAAAATTGTCGTATTTCCAAAAATGGAATACCTACCTCTACTGCCTACCCCTTTGAGTATTAAACCAACAGGAGACGTCATGAGCACTACTTTCTTCCCAAAAAAGTCTGCCAATTTCTTTCACACAAATAATGTTAACACAAACGCATTTTTTGACAAAACAATTCAACACTAGCTTGAACTAGATGCACACAAATACATTCACGAATCCGAGCACTCCGTGAACTCAAAAAAAATAGTTGTTTATAACAGGTATGGTCGTTGACCGACACTTTTTTTTGGCAGAGGGGAACGCCTGTCAGTGGCGTCTCCGGTTGGTATCATGATTTGAAAGGTCTACCCCCGCTTAAGGATAAAAGGCGTGAGATTACTTATTGAATTTTTTTATTCATTGACCGATCGCCTTTTTGACCAATCTTCCTTAAGTATGCTATTGTTAGGGTTAACGCGCCACTGTTAGGACAGCGAATCGTAAAGTGGTCAAATGTGATGCTTGGTCGCCTCATACGGCACCCACGAGCAAATTGTGTTGGTAATACTTCTCACGAAAATATTATACCGGACCTTATTTATAAGTCTAAGAACACACAATGTGGAAATTAAGCGGTCGAAGTTCGCCGTGGTCACGCCTGCAATGCTTTTGAAACTAAGAACTACGTCACGTTTTTCGTGTGTGTGAAAATCAGCCGAACTTCGGCCGAGTAATATCAGTATGGCGTGTAATCTTACTAAGAGGCGGGCCAGATTCCAGGGCTGTCGCAAGTGCTAACATAATTATGGTCAAATCCGATTAAAGTGGCGCGTGAGGCCGCCCATCAAGCTCCAATTAATTAAATCGATAGCTCACTGCCTCGAGGAATATTCGATTTTATATAGTTGCTTAGTATATTATTTTATGAAATACACAACGGTGTGTGTTGAGGAACTTGGGTTCGGTTAGATATTATAAAGTTATTCACAGCATCTAGTCTCTACATCTCTAACATCATGTCAGCTCTTAGTTTAATTTTAGGCTTTTTGCAAAAGTTTTTTGAAATACAATTTGTTGAAAACTCACATATATCTCAAAACAGATTGTATCTATAGGTAGGCGAAGTTTGTAATTATAATTTAAATGCAAATTGTACACATAAAACAATTATTCCGCTATTAACCCGAGGAATCCTAATGGAGTAATTTATGGAGGAGCGGAGGTGGAATGCTCCTAAATCGTGAAAAGGGAAGATCTTCCGCCAGGCGAGTTGATCGAGCCTCGGGACCGCGGTCCAACGGTCGATGTTGGACAGTTGTATTTATACAAACTCATTAGAAAACTTCGATAGCGCGGTTTAGAACTCGGCCGTCTATTGGCGCGTTCTATGTAGTGTTGTCGCTACAAGTTCATCTTACTATATCCGATAAACTGTAACTCAAGTGTTCACTGGTTTAATTTCTCTTCTAGTGCGGCGTGCCTACCGTGTCCCACTGTTTGCTGTACGTTCATTACCTCTCCCGCATGTCACTCTACTACTCCAATATTGTCTTTGTAATTAACGTTTCACATATAATTTGCACAGATTACCTTTGCTGTTTATTTTGCGTGTAACGTTAACAGTTTAACGTAAATTGTAACACTGCATAGCGTTTTCATCTATTAAACATAGTTAAATATTTTAAATCTCTTTGCTACTGAATAATATGCATTTCATCTACCTTGCAGCATTTAAAAATGCTCTATGCTGCCATTTACAACACTGTAATATTTATTAACCCTCTAGCCGTGTGCACAAGGAATTAGGAAAACACTTTCATCCCCTATTTAACCCTCACAGGTAATGATTTTTCTAAAATCCTTCCCCAGTGCTTTCCTTCGTTATATAGGGAAAATTTCAGTTTTTATCAGTTTGTGCAAAATTTCATGCTTCTACACTCACCAGTTTAGGCTGTGAGTTGTCTGTCAGAGTTCCAGCGAAAAAAATGTAACAATTTAAAATAAGGTTTGAACATGTCCTACTCCTATATCGAATTAATTTGCTAGTTTGTCTTTTATATTAATCTTTACGGCACTTTTTACGTCGTAGTTTATTATTCCCTAGTTTTTTTGCGTTTTGATAGATATACAACGCGTAACAGAATAGCGCAATTCCTCATACACCCCACTTAGTATATTAATATAAAAAAAATATGATGCTATCGAACTTTAGTTTTGTCTAACCAATTTTCTTAAATATCGATTAATAATAGCACGATTTCCATAGAAAGCACTAAATTCAGCTACGCTAATTCATTTTTCGGAAACATTTAACACATATTAATATATAATATAATATAATATATAATCTCACGCCTTATTAATCCCCGAGGGGGTAGGCAGAGGTATTCCATTACTGGATATACCCACATTTCACGAGATATATTGGACCCCTAAACGTGATAGGTGGTGAGCCCATCGCCGGACCGGGTCTGTTTACACATGTCTCAGAATTAATTCCGAGACCTGCGGGTTTCCTCACGATGTTTTCCTTCACCGTCGAGCTAGTGTTAATTATGTACGTAAGTTTTTGAAAAACTCATTGGTACATGCCAGGATTCGAACCCGAGCCTCACTGATTTTCGGCCGGCTCTTTAACCGTCCGGGCTATCACTGCTCACATACAAAAAATAGCTGAAATCGATGAAGTAGTTGATATTGAACAAACTAATTTCAGGAATTGCGCTTATTCTGTTACATATTGTATATTAAAAAGGCACTGCGTGATTGGTAAGCAATCTCTTACCAAAAAAATTTGAAAACAACTGCACTGACGTCGATATCATCGAATAATTTATCTTTTGCGATAACCTTTCATATTTGCACTGAGAATCTTGATCTTGTTTATGAACAAATCTAAGTCGTAGTACGTGCTGAGTTACGGTAAAGCCCCTATGTGTACACTATTAAAATAAATCCTACCATTATTTTATTCTATCAGAATAACTTATAAGGTATAATTTTTGAAGATATTGTGTAAAACTTGTGTTTTAAAATCTAACCTAAAAAAATCTATATAAATAAATATTAAAATAAAATCTAAAATATTTTAAAATATCCACGGTAACCTACAAAAACAGCTTCCGCTAGTCTTTACTATTTATGGATTTTTTCGTTTCGTTTTCTTCACCCTGTTTAAATATTTTTTGCTAATTATGTCACTCGGTGTAGCTTTTCAAATAATTAAAGAATTTTGTGAATGGAATCAGTCGTTCCAGATTTCACTTCTCACAGACACACAAACAACTTTACCTCTTTAATGTAGTCGATGTAAATGCGCTATGTAACTGCAATTTACAAAGTGCAGAGTTAATTTGCTTTAGTTTGCTACTTATCGTTACTTAATGTACCTACTCATTATACATTACATTATCTACTAATGTATCTTCAAATTACGTAAACATTCTTTGGAGTAGTCCCTTCAGCCAGTACAAATACAAATACAGCTCCTGTCAGACATTTTATTTGTGTTTATTTTTGTCTTGTGACTGCATAATCAGAGTCATTTAACGAATACCGAGATTACAACATACTTTAAGTGGTCTAGTACATTTTAGTTCGCGCTCGTTAATACTGGAGAGAGGTTGGTTCTAAATTATTTTCTTCATTTGCCAAAACTACCTTGACAATGTTAGTTTTCATTTACTTATCATCCATATTTCTGTTATTTGCTCTCGTAGTTTTGAAGATAAAGCTTCGACGAAAGGTATCACGCTTTATTTCTTGTTTCATTTTTGTTTTAGTTATGCCTAATTCATTATATTATGGCTACATAAATTTGAAAAAGTAGATTCCTAATTGTTTATGATCCTTTGTATGTGCTGTGTATGTGCAAGTAAATAAATATTTTATCTATCTAAATAATAGAAATGGTAATCGTATTTCGTTATTTTAATTAAATTGCGGGAAACAGCTAGTCTATCTTATACTTTCTGTACTTACTAATATTATAAAGAGGAAAGATTTGTATGTTTGTAGCTTTGTTACGAATAAACTCAAAACTACTGGACCGATTTTAAAAATTCTTAGGCTATATATAACAGGCTATATTTTATTCCCGTATTCCCACGGGAACGGGAACTACGCGGGTGCAACCGAACCGCTAGTCTTCGATAAATATAGTTATAGAAGATATTCTTCCGCAGGTAACAATGGGGGGTTGGCTGAGCTACGTGTGGTGGGGCGGTGACCCCGACGCTGTGAACTCTATGTCCGGACTCTCCCGGCGGGAGGTGTACGCTGTACAAAAGTCCTGGGCGCCATTGTATGCTAACTCCGTTGCTTCTGGCACAGAGATATTGAAGAGGTGAGACTTGTTTTCCGTTCCGCAAATGTGTTAGACACACCATAGAGCCATGTCGGGAAATGTAGAGGTTAGAATTGTTTTCTGTTCCGCAAATGTCTAACACAACATAGAGCCTTGTCGGGAAATTGTGCTATGTACCTATGTGCATACCTTAATTAAGTATTTCGTATTCAATTTAATTCAATTATCTCGTATATAGTTACTATACTAATAATAATAATATTTAATGAGGATCAGTACAGTTATAGCAAATCCATTAGAAATATTATCCACGTTATTCTTTATGATATAAGAATGATATCTCTTTTTGAATTATCCAAAACGGACCATTACTTACGAAGATATTAAATAATAAACATACTCAATGATCGCGAGAGCGTGTACGTCACTGTGAGGGAACCAAGTACGGCCGGCCGGCCGGCACTCGATGATCGCGGGAGCGTGATGACGTCACAATGAGGGCGACGCTACCGCGGCGGCTACTCGGTGAACTTCGCTAGGAATTCGGTCATAACTTTGTATATTTTTGTCGTAGAACAAAAATTTTTGTACTGTATGTTAAGGATTTCTTAGCTCTATAAATCTGCATTCTCAACTAAAAACGTTACGGATCCTCATTGTTACTCTTTGTAGTTATTCCAAGCACGAGTGAGTAGTGTCATGGAACTGTTAATTAATTTGATAGTGAGCACATGCTAAATGCTAATTCCATTAATACATCCTTTATTAGTAAGAATTCTTTGGAGTTCATGCACGTAAAAGTACTTTAGTTTCAATAATATGCTAATTAGCATAGATTATTAATAATATTTTTAAAAGGAATACAATACACCGATGCAACCTAATATGCTCCCAATACCTCAATAATTAAGTGTTAAGAGTTCATTCAATCCAACACAACTTGCACAGCAATTAGTCTAGACAATGGGAGTGTTTTCTTAGTGTCTCTACAAAATACTAAAAACAAAACGCTCGTTAAAATACCAAACTACTAAGAGTTTTATTAACTTGAAGATTGAAGTAGTTTTATTGAAATTTCTCTTATATTTACTTTTATTTCGATTAAAAATAAGATAAAGTAATTAAGTATCCTAGTATAATATTTCACATTAACTTTTTTTTCGTTCAAGAATAGGAAGAAGTAATTAAGTATCTGTATAGTCTGTATTTTATTTTAAGGAAACATATTGAAAATCACCCGTGATAGTTTGTTATTATATTAGACGGTTTTTGTGATGTTTTCCCAGAATTTGGTAGGTATTTTTATGATTGTCCAAAAGATAAACTATGTTTTCTAGCTGGTGACAATCAATAAGAAACCCCTGATTACTACACAAACTAAATTATTTTATTGTCAAAATGGCAAGTAATAAATTCTGTATAGGGACTGGTACTATCCATTAAACGAGTAGCAATTAAACGGAATTAAACCTCATTTGAATAGTCATCCATTTACTACGAGGGTCATGCCAAAAGATATTAGTTACCGATTCTGTACACGTTTGTTTGACACTGGCAAGTCGCATATCATCGTTAGGGGCTAGTTATTTACTGTCAAATTAGAAAATGGAACATTTACTATTTCGAATTATTATTTGAAATGCTGTTTTTTGCTTGTAAATTTTTTTTTTTTTTGTGGCGGGAAGTTTCTATTACGATTCATAAAAAAACTCCAGGAATGTTTAGAAGATTTTTCGTACATAAATCTGTTACGTCCAGGGTTTGTTCACACATAACTGCTTTAATTTGTTTGCTGAGAACTATGAAGATGAAAATGAGAAAGTAAAAAACAAGACGTTGAAAAGAAAAAAATTATAGAGCTCCTTATAATTTATAGATTACTAAGGCGTCTAAAGAAAGTGCTCAAAGATATTTTTATAATGGTTTAGATATATGGGAAATATTATACGTACCTATTCAGGATGATTACTTTAAAAAAATATAAGGTACTATACTTGTTATAAAAAATAATAACATAGATTTTGAGTTTATAGGTAAAAACGTCAAGCTTCTGTCTTCTCTCTACTCTTAATCCTATGTGTATTCAAAATATATAATAAATAAGTTTTCGGTTTAGATTTCTTTCTTTCCAGCCATTGCACTCAACAAGTAAATATCAATTTTGTTTTTCATAACCATCGTTTGACTTCGTGCCGTTCTAGATTTATGACTGTCCAAAATATGTGCAACAGAGGTTGTTTAATAAATAGGTAATGCATTACGCAAATTGTAAATGAAACCCAAAAAATATCAAATTAGGTATTTCATTGTGTGTTGTGTTGTGTAGGTGTGTTGTTGTAACTACTTAATGTACAGATAAGTAGAAGTGCTTATAGGGAAGAGGTCATAAAGACCCTCTTTATAAAACAGCATAATGATGCGATCATCATTATTGTTAGAGTTGCTACGTTTCTATTTATCGAATCGCATTTGTTTGAAATATAGAAAACTGTCTAGGAATCCTTATCTTCACTACATAGTATAAAATAAAGTCGCTTTCTCTGTCCCTATATCCCTATGTACCTATGCTTAAATCTTTAAAACTACGCAACGGATTTTGATGCGGTTTTTTTGAATAGATAGAGTGATCAAGAGGAAGGTTTTAGTATTAGCATTGTAGCCGTGCGAAGCCGGGGCGGGTTAGTTATAATATTTAATTAGTTACCCTATTAAAAACTAATATAATGTGTCCTTAGATAATCCTGACATTAAACTATGATAAATATAAAAATAATATAAAATCAATGGGTATTATTTTTTTACCTAACTTATGCTGTACAACACGTTTCTATTTTATTGTTACATTGTAAGTTTACACTATATTTCCCGGTGTCCGGCCTTCAGCACGAAACAACCGGGATTATAGGATGGAGCTTGCGAACCGGAAGTGAGCTTACGGGACGTTTATTGTTGTACTTCGGTCGCAACTCGCAACTAATTACGTATGCTCTTGGACTATACATACAACCGTATTATATTTGCTTACTAAATATTTTGGAATAGAGATTTCCTTGTACAGTCAAGATCAAGTCATGCTTTACACTACCAGTTTAAGCTGAGCTCTGATTTGTACTGCGCGCCATAGAATACAGGGCCGAGTCAAAGTCCAAAATGTCAAGCTTAGCGTCCTCTTGACTGTACAGTCAAGAGCAAATCAAGCTTGACACTACCAGTTTAAGCTGAGCTCTGATTTGTACTGCGCTCCATAGAATACAGGGCCGGGTCAAAGTCCAAAGTGTCAAGCTCAGCGTGCTCTTGACTGTACATCGCACGTCGAAGCAAAATGCGTTCCAGCGATTTTGCATCACCCTAGAAATAAAAGGGGTGAGCTGTCGATCGAGTGTCGCAAAACGCGTGGATAAAAGACGATCGAACATCGTTAGTACCTACTTAATAAAAAATCCTTCATGCAACGTGAAATGATATTAATATTAGAGCACTTTTTCTAAAACTTTGCTGATAATCAAAATATTCAAGTGACTGCTTCCGGAATAATGGTTGCAAGTTCGATTCCTGCCCAGGACAACGTTGGTATCGTGTGTAGATGTTTATATGCGTTTGTGTTGTATGTTTATGTATTTTCTGTATTTAAGTTGACAAACTGTAAATGTACCTACATAAAACTATTATTTGAAGCTTGTATTCGTGACAAGCTCGGCGTGCCTGCCTTGCCGTGTCAACAAGTGCGCCTGAGTCGAGACACGAGACGTTTGTCTCCTAATTTGAATAGAAATAGTATGATCGAGCGTTCAATTGGTTGAAATGAAACTCTAATAGACTGACAATACGTAGGTGTAGAGTTTGTGAACATGATTCAATTCCGTTTTATTGCTTTTGCGTTTAAATTGGTAAAGAATTCACTGCCGTTGTTATGCGTGACTATGTTGGAATTTTCAATTCATACTCGTAAATGTAATAAATATTCAACCAAGTGTGCAATGTTCACTAACATGCAAATTGATCTACTGGGCTCATTATTGATAATTTCGGAGGATCAATTTTAGAATCATTCACTTTCTAACAACTCCTCAAAAAGGTCATCGGTGTTTATCATGCGCGTGATTAGATTTTCTAATCGCTCCACCCACAGTCTACAAATTTAAGGAATCGAAGTGAATCTGTGAGCATTATTTTTGAGTAGCTACTCATAGTTAATAAAGACAGAATAATAATAAACAATTGTTCTGTAGAACCCATACATTTAGAAAAAATGCATAGATACCTAATATCAGACTGTGGAACATTCTAACAACATTCGAATTTCAATAATAGTAAAATAATACTTTTAATGAAATTCGAATGTTGTAAGAAATCTTAGAAATCCTTCATCTTCATTCTTCATCAAATGCGAATTCAAACGATGATTCAGAATACTTTTAATAATGATTAAGTAATTTTCAAAAACAATTTGCTTCAATTTGCTAAGCTGTTTTGCTCATTGTTGACCAGTCAAATCCATTCAATAAAAATAATACATCTAATATTTAATTTCAATGTGAAAAATATTATCCCAGTATTAGAGATCTTTTGCGTAGTTTTTTTTTATTGCTGATGGGCTTACTCTTGACCTCAGACTTGCCCGAAGGCAAAGACGGTAGGTACATGGGACGAGCTTGCCCAGAAGATGCCTGTTCACTCGAGCCTTAAAGGCTGACGGGTTATATGAACTCGGAAATACTTATGTACTTATATAAAGTGAGGTTGAGAACTTAACCACTTGTCAAATCTCAGGTCATTTATTAGTATTTAATTGCTTTTTAGCAAAGTTAACCAATACAGCAATTACATTAATTAATTGACTTACGTCCTCGTAAAGTTTAACGGCTCTCAAGTGTCTACTTTTATGACCGAGAGACTTGAAACAGATGGCCAGTAGTATGTGCTATTAACCTGGGCCAAGACATAATGCCATAAGACACCTTTGATTTACGGCACTGCGTTCGTATGATACAAATTGTTTTTGTCGTATTCGGATACATTGTTTTTGATATTTAACGGTTGATTTTGGAATTCAAAGGTTTTAAGGTTATAGTTCGAATATCACTATCACTACATAGTATAAAACCAAGTCGCTTGCCTCTGACTGTCCCTAATGCTTAGATCTTTAAAACTACGCAAAGGGTTTTTATAACACATTGGCTCGTAAAAGGTGTCTTATTTCACCAATTTCAATATCGTATTGTATCTCATTACGCCCAAGTGCGGTAAGTGTAATGTAAAACGCACGGTTTATCAAGATGCTCCGTCTTAAAACGAACGGTACTTTTTAAAATCTCAGCAAAGAGTTTTTTGTAAAAAAAATTTACAACATTTTATGATTAACCCTTTAACGGGTATAGGCAGTTTACATTTTTCATTGGTTTTGAATCTTATTTAAATTACATAGAGTTCAACTTATTTGATGAAATTGATGTTATTGAATTTTTTTGTGATTATTTGTCAGATATTTATTTGTTAGATACCTATATTTAAGTTCTCACACAGTATTATTATTATTGAATAAATTGAATTGAATATTTGATGGTAACTATTTGCCCTCTGCCCGTTAAATTGTTAAAATTAACTTTGGGAGATAAAATATAATAAAGAAATATGTATGTACATAATTATGTAATTTAATTAATTTTGACAGTAAATTACAACCAATTAATCTGTAACAAAAACACAAAAATATTAATTTACTTTATTAGTAATACTGGCTGTTTTTTGTACCTTTGCCTAAAAAAAAATGCTGATGCGCGCCGCGCGCTTTTTCTTAACGCTGTATTGTTTTTATTCGTTTACCATAGTCGGAGTTTTATTTTATTTCCTCGCAAATGTGTTATAAAACGTCGTATGACATACGTGCGCTTTGATAATTACAGCCTCTGCTTACTTGTAGCCCTCGCCTACCGCTCGGGCTAGCAATATCGCCTCGGCTGTAATTTTCAACCTACCGCACTTATATCAAAGATATTATATATAGAAAGACGTAGATATGTTACTAGAGCACGGGAAATGAGGCCGACAAATGTAGTTAATTAACCACATTTTATTTAGTCGCATTGTATTTCAAGTCGTATTTTAAGCGCAACACTTAACAGATAGCTCTCTTGTTCTTTATTATTCGTTCCGTATCATCTTTCCCCGTCATTGTTGTATCCTATAAATACGCTAAGAAGTAAGTATGTACATCTTGTAGCACACTCGTAGGGGATAAATTTTCAAACGCAAGCAGTATGAATATAACTCATCCTTACTTTAACATCTTTGACTTATATCATAATGTACTATTATAACACATTTGCTCGTAAAAGGTGTCCTATTTCACCAATTTTAATATCGTATTGTATCTCATTACGCCCAAGTGCGGTAAGTGTAAAGTAAAACGCACGGTTTATCAAGATGCTCCGTCTTAAAACGAACGGTACTTTTTAAAATCTCAGCAAAGAGTTTTTATGTCAAAAAAGTTGTCAACATTTTATGATTAAAATTAACTTTGGGAGATAAAATATAATAAAGAAATATTTATGTACATAATTATTTAATTTAATTAATTTTGACAGTAAATTACAACCAATTAATCTGTAACAAAAACACAAAAATATTAATTTACTTTATTAGTAATACTGGCTGTTTTTTGTGCCTTTTGCCCAAAAAAAAATGATGATGCGCGCCGCGTGCTTTTTCTTAACGCTGTATTGTTTTTATTCGTTTACCATAGTCGGAGTTTTATTGTATTTCCTCGCAAATGTGTTATAAAACGTCGTATGACATACGTGCGCTTTGATAATTACAGCCTCTGCTTACTTGTAGCCCTCGCCTACGGCTCGGGCTAGCAATATCGCCTCGGCTGTAATTCTCAACCTACCGCACTTATATCATAATGTACTATTATGCGTTTTTTAGGAGAAGTAATTAAATGGGCAGCAATAATAAAATTTGGTTAGCCACAAAAAATCAGCATTTAAATCATTTGGTCGGCATACAAAGATTTTGTTCGCAAATAAAAAAATCAGGCAGCAATCCCTGTTCGGCAAATAATTTTGATAATGGTCAAAAATTAAATCAGAAATAGGCAGCTTACAATAACATGGGTTTGCATAATAAACATTCAGTCCGCAAAATAGTTACTTGGTCCGCAAAATAACTACTTGGTCAGCAAGACTTCATGATTGAACAGCAGAGAAAACATGTCGTAAAAAATTATACTATAGCCACTCCCACTCCCACTCTCATTCCCACCTACCCGCTCCTACCCTCTCATACCTCCTCCAGGTGGTAAGAGGATGTAGTAGGAGGTAGTAGGATGTAGTAGGAGGTAGTAAGAGGTAGAAGGCGGTAGGAGGAGGTTGTAGGAGGAGGTAGGAGGAGCTAGGAGGGGGTAGGAGGAGATAGAAGGAGGTAGGAGGAGATAGGAGCTAGGAGGGGTTAGGAGGAGGTAGGAGGAGGTGGGAGGAGGTGGTAGGAGGAGGTAGTAGGATGTAGTAGGAGGTAGTAGGCGGTAGTAGGCGGTAGGAGGGGGTAGGAGGAGCTAGGAGGGGGTAGGTGAAGGTAGGAGGAGGAAGGAGGAGGTAGAAGGTAGTAGCTCCTACCTCCTCCTACACCCTACTACCTCCTACTACATCTTCCTACCTCCTTCTAACACCTCCTAAAACCTCCTACCACCTCCTCCTACCCCCTTCTAGCTCCTCCTACCCCCTCCTACCGCCTACTACCGCCTACTACCTCCTACTACATCCTACTACCTCCTCCTACCACCTCCTCCCACCTCCTCCTACCTCCTACTACCACCTACTACCTCCTACTACATCCTACTACCTCCTACTACATCCTCCTACCTCCTCCTACCACCTCCTCCCACCTCATACCACCTCCTCATACCCCCTCCTAGCTCCTCCTACCCCCTCCTAGCTCCTCCTTCCCCCTCCTAGCTCCTCCTACCTCCTCCTACAACCTCCAATCCTCTCCTACCTCCTCCTACCCCTTCCTACCTCCTCCTACCCCCTCCAACATCCTCCTACCTCCTACTACATCCTCCTACCTCTACCTCCTATTACCTCCTCCAGGTGGTAGGAGGAAGTAGGAGGAGGTAGTAGGATGTAGTAGGAGGTAGTAGCTCCTACCTCCTCCTACATCCTACTACTGCCTACTACCTCCCACTACCTCCTACTACCTTCTACTACCTCCCACTACCTCCTACACCTTCCTACACCGAACTCCTACTCCCCATTCCTACCCCCAACTCCCACGCCCACTCCCACTACCACTACCACAACCATGACAACCACCACAGCCACAACAACCACCACCACTGCCACTACCACTAACACCACCACTAACACCACCACTACCACTACCACCACCACTACCACCACCACCACCACCACCACTTGTAATCGTAATAATAATCATAATCATAAAAGTTGCATAATCCAAAGTCCTTCCTAATCTATGTAAGGAATGCGCCCATTTTGCGCATGACAAGTTTGCTGAGATTATTTTTGCTACTTTTATATGAAGCTCAAAAAATATTTTTTGGCTTCCCCTCTGAGTGCTTACCAAAATTTTATTAAACAGTAGCAGCTCATTGCATCCAAAATGACATAAATTGCTGATAGGTTTTGTAATGTTTGCTGGCCATGAGTTGCTGACCAATTAGCTATTTCTGCTTACAGATTATATTTTTCTGCTTACAAAAATTTGAATACTCTGCTAACCATTTAAATAACACCCGTTTTTTAGTACTTATCAGCATTGCACCCGTGGGAAGCGGAGGGGCGCGTTCGCTAGTTCTGTGTTTTTTATGTATTTCTTGTAAGAGTTGTTTTATTTGCAGTAGTTTTGTGTTAGAAATAGGTACTTTTAGTATCTGGCATTGTCAGTATCTATAGGAAACAATGATAAAATATGTAAACAATAATTTGCCCCACCCAAAGACCCTCTAAAATTACTGTTGATTTCTCTTCTATATACTCGATTTCGGATATTTAAAGATTGTCTTAGGTAGTACGCCTACTTCTTTTAGCTTCAGCAGCGCAATAGTGCCTGGTCTTGTAAGTATAAATTGAATTAATGTAGAATAGTAACCTTCTGTTATGACCTATATGTATGTATACTTGCCATAACAGTAAATAAAATTTGTCGGTAGGAAAAAAGCGCTGGAATATCTTGAAATGTAAAATGAACGGAAAACTAGTATTTTCTTATTTTCTCTGTAGTAGGTAATCCCAAACAATCAGTCTTATAACATTGCACGCACATTTGTGCATCAAACCCCTTGAGCTATCGCATTACCTAGTTCTAACATTTGTCTAAGAATGGTATATTACATACGTATCAAGGAAAATGTCTCATATCCCATGTAATTGTCGACCGAGGCGAAGCTGAGGTATAAAAGCGTGATCTGAGGCTTTCTTGTTTACTTTCCGAGGTGTAGGTAAGTATATACTTTTTTTCTGCTCGACGGAGGCGGAAAACGGCAACTTCGCTTAGGGCAGCGGGTCGAAAGCTGACTAAAATAACATTATTTTTCCTTCGCAGGCTATTCAAATCATACCCAGAAACGAAAGAGTTCTTCAGGATGGTGAGGAAACTGCCCGAAGAGGAGTACATATCGAACCCCCAGTTCAAGGCCCACGTGATCAACCTGATGTCTGCACTCAACATGGCAGTCACCAACTTGGACCAACCAGAAGTCGTCGCCGCCATGATGAATAAACTTGGCGAGTCACACGCGAAGAGAAAGATACTAGAACAGAACTTCCAGGTAATATTTTAGTGTAAACGAACGGTTCCCAGCAGCGTTTTAATGGAACTTTGGCCAAAAACTTATGTTTCGGCTGTGCTTTAATCGATCACTCAGTGAGGCAGCTACGACCCTCACTTATTTAAACTATTAACAACACTTCTCCATTTTTACAGGATCTCAAAAACGTCTTAGTCAAATTGTTTATTGAAGTACTACAAATGGACCAGAATACACTCGGCGCTTGGGCGAAGACGGTCGATTTCTGGTACAAGCACATATTCGTAACACTCAACGTGGGTAACACGGAAGAAAGATAGCAGAGCAACTTGCTAACATAAGTTTAAAGTGCCTCCATGCATATTTGTGACATCCATTGAGGCAGTCATAAAGGCACGTGTACACGATTCAGACGAGCAGCTACAGCATCGAGTACCTAAGGCCCATATTAGACAAAATACATTTGACGCAGGTTCTTAAAACACTGACAATACAAAATTCTCGCATTCCGATAAATGCTACCTCCTTTTGTCTAACTATAACATGCCATATTATGATTAATTAGATTCATTCGTCTCTTAACCCAACCAAATCGTTTGCAAACGTTTATATGGTGTTGTTCCTAAGCGGTAGCAACGTGCGACTAGGAAACGCAAAGTCGTGACTGCGCTATTTTGCCTCAGGTCACCTGGACCACAGTAAATAACTGTGGCCAGTACGGGCACAGTACCTAAGTGTCTCCGTTTAATCACACTCGGGTCGTTGTGGGTGTCACAAGGTTTTGGACATAGAGGCTATTACAGAACTGTAATGTAATTGCAATGCACTCTGTTCTGGTTAAATTATAAATTAAATAATACCTCCATTGTAGGTCATTGTCATTAGGTCTCAATAGTGCCATAAGTTTTCTATATTTTTATAAGGAGGCATCAGTTTAGGGATGTCATTGTGCACAAATCTTAGATAATTATTTTATTATTGTCATTTGGTTCCACGCTTAAAAAAGCTGCTTTGAATATTTTTTATTATTTCATCGTTTCCTATGAGCATCGATTTTTATTTGTAAATATATAGTTTTACCGATATTGACATAATCTACATCCTACAATAAGCAGGTAGGTACCCAGTTTTGTTTTTCATTTTCATTGTACCTACGCTGTTTACAGTTTTTTTTTCTGAAGCAATAGCTAACATCCAAAGTTTATGTACCTAATGTATATAACAAAGACCTTTGAAAGAGTTTATTTTATTCCAACCTCCACATTTTATTTTGACATAAAGAAATAGGTATTACGTTACGTAGTGTACCTACGTAGACTGCAGCCATTTAACCAAGAATTGATTAAATTTTCAATAATAGGTACGTACATACTGTAATATTACTTTGTCAAAATAATAAACTTAGTTTACAATTGAGTTTTGACTTTGGGTAGGTACCTAGTTACATAGGTATGGCGGAGCTATCGTAATGTAATTTGTAAATAGATAAGTAAACTTTACTTGTGCAAATCTGTAAATACCGCTATCAATGTAAGTACTTAGATAAGTATTCGTTGACTCTATTAAATTTGTAACATTGTACACATGCTGTTAACCAAAAATTATATGAATGTTCCATATGTACCTATATCAATAAAATTTATATTAAATCCGTATGCCTATTTATTGCGTGATAAAACTGATAAATTAAGTACCGTCTATCGTAGGCTGATAAGAACTTTTGGTTTATTTAATTGCGTATCCTTTTTAATACTTACTTAAGTTAAGTAAGTATTTAAGTTGGGCAGCAGTATTGAATAAGGCTTGTAATTAAAATCGTTATACGTAATTGAAATACAAAGAAGTATTTGGTGTTTGTATTACAATTACTAACTTCGTAAAATGTAATTTGTAATTGGTATTTCTATTTCCTGACGCTGAGGTATTTTTTTAGTATTAGGTACAAATACTAACTTATGGCTTCAAAATAGGTACCTAACTAACTAAATTTGAATATAAATACCTAGTGATCTTAATAATGGGTGCGTTCTGCAGAAAATAGCGCTCGATAACTGTCGTAAGCAAAATGGTCATAGACATATTAACATATGAAAATGGCTGAATTAGTTCTATACACTTGCACACCTGACTGTATTTAGTCCTGGTAATAGCAGATTTAACCAAATTAATCATGTCTCCATAACATTACATTTCAGCCATTTGGCTGGTTAGGTGGTAATGTCCAAACAAATATCTACCCGTATTATCAATCTTGCAAGAGTAAGTAGTAGGTAAGCATTCAATTGAGATTCTATCTGTAGATGTAGGTAGGTACTTTAAACTCACGTAGTGACATAAAAAGCCCACTAATCCCCAGTCGCCGACACAAAAACTTCTTTTTCATGCAAATTATGCTTTGACGAAAGACCCTTCCAAGGATGAGTCCTCGAAATTGAAGCTTTACAAAATATAGTAATTGTCAGTAATGCTAACTAAAGACGAGCTCTCTTTTGTAGCCGTATTCATGCTTTCGTAGACCAAAAAATAAATCGATAAAACTGTACTTTGACGAGAATATGGATATACGTGACGAATTGAGAATCTACTCCTTTTTTGAAGTCGGTTAAAAACGGTAATCTTCTAAGTAGGTACTTGGTACAAGTTGAATTAGAACAAAAAAGTTATACAGCTAAACTCCTAACTTCATAAACAGGTTGCGGAAAGTCCTGAAAACTCACGAAACAAAACGAATGGAAATCAATAAAAGTAATTTTACCCGCATCGAGTAACATGCTCGGATCTCATCGATTCGGTCTCGAAGTTTTAATAAAGTTTGGTAAGTAATACATATTTAGGTACTAACAACTTGCGTTCTTAAATTTCCGACGGAAACGGAAAAGTTTCCAAGGACCGTTCACAAGTTGCGTTTCTGCTTGTTTCGTACAAGTTCTCAGAAGCAATCTATTTTAATAAACTCATAGTAGGTAGGTAGGTACTCTATAACATACATACATACATACATAGGTACTTATACCTACTTAATAATCTTAATATTATGTTTGGCCTGCTTGTGCAAGTTTTTTTTTATAAATAAGTAAAATAAATAATCTCACACATATTACCCCTGAATTTTCTGGAAATTCTAAACTTTCACCAGTACCTATACCTATTCTTTGAACCCCTAAAAGTGATAGGTGAGCCCATCGCCAGCCCGGGGTGTTGTTACAGATGTCTCAGAATTCATTCTGGGACCAGCGGGTCTTCTCACGATGTTTTACTTCACCGTCGAACTACATATATATATTATCTCACGCCTTTTTTATCCCCGAGGGGGTAGGCAGCGGTATTCCATTACTGGATATACCCACATTTCACGAGATATTTTGGACCCCTAAACGTGATAGGTGGTGAGCCCATCGCCGGACCGGGTCTTTAAAAAGTCATTGGTACATGTCAGGATTCGAACCCAAGCGTCACGAATGAGAAGCGGGCTCTTTATAATCACTGGGCTTTTAATAGGTATTATAAACAAAGATGTAAGTACAGTACAATAATGATAGACACAAAATCAGCAACATCATCATCTAATCAACCCCTAACATGCCACTGCTGAGGTAAGGTTCTTTCCTCACACATGAAGAAGTATATAGGCGCCAAAATCTCCTACGCGAGCCAACCACAGATCGATAGTGTTAGGCTAGTAGTTTATATAACGAGCGCTTCCGTGTTTCGGAAGGCACGTTAAATTGTTGGTCCCGGGTTTCGTTGTGTTTACACAATGGAAGTAGTTAAGCCATGTCAGATGCCCTTGGGTGGCTTGAAAAATTCTGACTGTTATAAATGGCCACTAGCTTAACACCATCTCCCAATCCGCGGTGGGCTCGCGTGGGAGATTAAAGCCATTACTTCCTTGCGTGCGAGGAAGTAATGGCTTTACTGTTACGGGTTGATGCTGAGGCCAGGAGACTAACGGTTAACAAAATATTTGGTATTAATTAGGAAATGTACCTATGTAATAGTTACTTCATTTACGAGTAGCAAAGTTGTTGTATTGGCTATTCAATGTTATGTTAAGAAAATTACAGGGTTGGCTCTACATAGGACCTCAGCACAACTTATGCGGTGCAGAAGCGACACAAAGCTTGTTAACTAGGTTTTTTTTTTCGATGGGCTTCAATTTAACGTAGGTATCTACAGACTATGGATATTGAGATTAGTTACCTACTTAGATAAGTATTTAGTGTCCTGAAAGATGATAATGAATTAGCAAATGTTCTTATGGTTACGCAACAGAAAAATGTGTGAAGTTTCTTGATTTGATTTTAATAGTAGCGGAGTTAAAATTGATTTTAAAATGTAGTATTTAGTTAACTGCTTCCAAGATATTGCCAACTGAATTCGGTTTTTTCGCTTTCTTTACCTTATCTTTCCTTATACTTAGGTATAGGTAGGTGGTAGGTACCGGTACAGGGCTTTTTTCTCCAGATTATTGAAACGTCAGAATTTCACTGAATTAAAAATCTAACTTTAAATCTCATTTCAATCTATTAATAATAATAATAATCATTATTTCAAGCAATATTTACATTAGTGGATCTTAAATAACGTAAAAAGAAGCCCATATTGTATATATACCTTATATCTAACATACATATACAATAACTAACTAAACTACTTTGTTACACTATTCAAGAGTATTAATATATACAAATAAAAAAATAATTTCGCGTCTCAATAACGTAGGAATCCATCTATCCTACGAGCCCTCGAGGCGAGCGACGAGTGACTCCTCAGTCCTCACGTAGAGGCGTACATTATTCAGCGGTTGCATATTTTACGCGACACGCCATCTTTCACGTACCTACCTCTCGTAACATTCCTCCAAGTTTTTGGCACAAAAGGAATAAACCCTTTGAACCCTAGGGGCAGCGACGAGACGGGAATGGAAATCATTAGAAATTAATTAGATACCTACTGAGGATCTGTTATTTATGATACTAGTGCGGTAAGTTGGTAGGTATTCAGAAACGAGTAGATCGACAATAATTTAAGCCCGAAACGAAGTCGAGGCCGTAACATAGTCATGAGTCTGTAAATACCAATAGGGTAGTTGACAGCATCGAAATTAAATTGCGAGTAGGTAGTCACAAAAATATTTATCTATTTCATTTTAAAAATAAAATAAATAAATTATCTCAGGTCTTATATCTCCGAGGAGGTAGGCAGAGGTATTCCATTTCTGGATAGGTATAACCACTTTTCAAGAGATATTCTTTGGACCCCTAAACGTGACAGGTGGTGAGCCCATCGCCGAACCCGGTCAGTTTACTTACACATGTCTCAGAATTAATTCTGGGACCTGCGGGTTTTCTCACGATGTTTTTCTTTAATTTACAATTATAGCAAAATTTAAAATAATAAAACAATCAAAAAAGTGCTGCAATTGAGTACTAGAAACTATGACGTTAAGCCTTGTTATTGCAGTACGTTTTCCATAGTAAAATTTAGTTTTGTTATATCATAAAAAATACCTAACTGATTTCACTAGTTGGACACTAGGTAACTAACCTATTTCCAAACGTGTGTCATACAACACCTTTGCGAAAAAGAATCATCAAAATCGGTTCAAAATTGACGGAATGATCGCGTTACATACATACAAAAAAATAAACATACCTACCTACAGTCTAATTTAAAACTCTCCTCCTTTTTTGAAGACGGTTGAAAAGCGAGTAAGGTGTGCGCATTTTGCAGTGGTGAAAATTAGAACCAGTGAAGTTTCAGTCAATATCGTGAAGTCTAGGAGAAAAGAAGGCGGCACTATGCTTCGCAATGGCGCTAGCATCGCGATTCATTCGAAATACAAATCGAAATAAAACAATTGTAATGTCAATCTGTCAATTCATTTCGAATTCCGTTAAGTATATTTCGTAAATTTTTACCTACTTTGACCCTGGACTGCTTTTTGAACCCTGAAGAACCTACCTCAACCAATATCTCAAAAACTGCTGAACCGATTTCGATGCGGTTTTCAATTTTAGATTCAAAATACATATATTTAACTATCATAAATAATACAAAGTTTTAATATTCCCTTACGCGGTTTAAGAACAAAAAAAAAACTTTTTTTTGTTTAATAATTTTTTTGGCTACTTGTATATTCAAATATTTTTGTTTTTATTTTTTTATAATAAAACATAAAAAAGCAAACCGTTTGATACTCAAATAATTGAAATCGGTGCAGTCGTTCAGTTTTTATGAATTTTTGAAGTATTTTTATTTAAGTGGCGCCCTCTGTGTTCCTAAGGGACGAAAGTTTCGCTGCTGCGGATAAAATCGCTTATTTTGGTCCCTACTATCACTGTGCAAAGCGGCTTGCTTCCATCATAAAATGCAGTTTCAAATTCATAACTCCTATGACTATTAGGGGTCCAACATATCTCGTGAAATGTGGGTATATCCAGTAATGGGATACCTCTGCCTACCCCCTCGGGGATAAAAGGCGTGAGATTATCTATCTTATCTATAATTTAATCTCTCTTCTCAACTTCTCATAATATGACATTGATACTGGCATTTTGTGCGATATTTATATAGATAATTAATCGAAGCTAGGATCTGTTTTCCTTGCGCTCCTAGGACACACAATATTTTTATTTTATTTTTAAATATGGTTTAGAAGAAAGCAGGGTGTAAAATAAAAATACGCATATATTGATTTTTTTTTATTTTTTTTTACAATTAATCAGATAACATACATATCAAACCAGCCGAAGTATGGCTAAACCCATTTATTATCTAAACTTATGAACAATACAGAAATTGATACATCTCAAATTCACCTTACTTTAAATATAGATATTTATATAATATGCATTCACTCTACATATAATCTACAACCTACTTAATCATAATCTAAGTTTTGCATAAATTCAAAGTAAATATGCCCAAAAGAAATATTGTTGAACTATGAATATACATATAACTTTTTGGCAATTAATTGAGTATCATTTCTGTGCATAGCAAAATTAATTTTCTTTAACATGTAACTTAGATCTTATTCATAAAGAGGCCACAAATATAACATGCGTTTCTGTCGTCAGTTCGATTACATAGGGACTTTTTGTTAAACATTAATTTATTGCCTATTTACTATAAACATTACTCTTATGAAATGTAAGAAAAATATCCTTACGCAATAACTGAATTATACTAGCAGTGCTGTGCAGTGAGTCGAGGGTCTACGGTTTGGGAGCGGTACCGCCCGAGGGCTGGCAGGCACGCGCTGCCACACCGGCCGCACGCGCCCGCCCGCCCGACCCGCCTCACCGTTGTGCGTACACATTGCGCTAACGATACCATACAATACAACACTTCACATAATGATCAAAACAACTATGTCATCTACATAAAATTTGCTCCAAATGTTTATATTAAAATATGTCTACTTATTGTAACTTCTAATTAGTTACAGCCAACTTTACAAATAATTGATACATTAGACTCTCAAATAGATCTCTACTAACTATTATATTAATGGTAAAAAATAAAGAATAAAATACTTCTAAACATTGCATTTCAATCACATAAGGTTTAGTTTAATTATACAATAATAACATCTTTTAAAACCCGAACATAAGTATTACAAGAACATTGATATCGTTGAGTTGGAATGGAAAATAGCACTTAAATTCACTAACTGTTACACTTACATAATAATTATTGTTCTCCTGCTTTGTTTTGTAAAATACATTGCTTTTGGGTAGGTAGTAGTAGTCTCAGAAAAATAACAGTTAAAATATATCAACTTTGATAGTACGCTGATAAAATTCACGATAAAAATAACTTAGGAAGATTAAATGTTTGTGTACCAAATAACAGTGCAGTGCGCATGGTAAGTACAAGAATAGAGGCGATAAATAGTATGATATTGGACACTACACAATGTGAGGTTACAATACGAGGTAATACAGATATAGAGCACGGAGCATGCCGACGTCCGTGGCGGCGACTGCCCGCGCCCGATTCCGGTCGGCGGACATCACTGACTACTCTTTTATTTGGTACCTGAGTATGACAGACTAACCAACACCGAATCGTCCACGGAACATTTACAATGGATGGTTTAAAGATACACATATTACTATTAAGGCATTCGTACAGTTACTATTTGAAAATTTCTTACGCACGACAATAATTACATTTACATAAATTTTAGATATTGAGAAATTTTAAATAAATACCCAACATAGTTAATTTGAAATAAGGAACACTACAGCAGCAATCAAATTGCGAACACATTTGTACTACATAAAAATAATACACAACCTTTTGCGCGAAAAGACTGAAAGTTCAACTTTAAAAGTCGCAATGGAACAGGGCATTCGCTAAGAAATGTTATACGACACTTCCAGTGCGCTCGGGAGAGATGCATGTACCTTGAGTATTGTGAAGTATACCTTTCACTCTCAAATGCACGGAAAGTTCCATAGCTCGACCCCGCTTCATTTTCAGTTAATACTAGAACTTTAGAATAAAATTTCCCCATCACAGAGATTTTGCACAGAATTTAGCTTATTGATATAATTATGATTATACAGAATATAGTATCTGACTATTATAATAAATGTTCCAATACGAATATAGAGGAAAATTATTTATTAATTGGTGTAATGTGAGACGAGACAGCTTAAGTCTACTCTTAACTTATCGATTAATTAATGTATCCCGATATTGTTATATGAAATACGTCATTGAAACACCTTTATACTTTACAACTACATTGTACTTTAACTCAAAGGTGGTACCAAAAAATATAATATTTTTATTATAAAAAACAGCGCCAATTGTTTTTATTATTGAGACGTCACTCACTACAATACTATAGGCAATCAATTTAGTATTCGTTATTATGATAACTTAAGGTTTTCATTACAATTATCAACTTAACGCGTATTATGAGAATTACGGATATGAATACAACAAAATAATTCGAATTAGAAATGTAGTTGATATGCAACGTTCAAAGATCATTTATGAGGAAATTAATTTCAAATGACATCGGTGGTATTGATACTAGCTTTTATCAGTCTCCGCTGGTAAAGATAATTAAGATGTCATGTTAAGTAAACTCATAATGCACTTTTATTCATTGGGATAGGTTGTTTGGACAATGGTGGGGTTATATACTAATTAAGCTTGTTCGTTTGTACAACTCAAACTAATAAAGGTAATCATACACTTGTATAATGGTCTCTGAAATGTATTAACTCGATACATTACTAGGATTTAAAAATATGCGAAGCAGTATGTCTCGTCACATATAAGTGTCGCTGGCAGTAGGAAACCTCTAATAAAATAAATATTTTCATCCGACTCACTGGATAATATTAAAAATATTTTCTTAATCACAGCTATCAGTCTGTCAAAATTTAAATTAAGTATATTTCAGAATTGTATTAGTCATTCACTTACTTATGTTATTCAAGTACGATCAAGGTACAAAAGTGACTAATTAAGACCGCAGAGTATTGTTTTTGACGCCAATACAAATATCGACAAATTGAGAAAGTTGCATTTTATGGAACATTAGGTAAGATAAATTTGGTCGTTGGAAGTACGTATTTACGTATATCAACGGTGACCTCGAGACCAGTTCTTACAGTATATGAACATTGAATATAAATTTCACACAGGTACAACAGAGATCTAATGAAAGAATAATACAAATATAAACTAGTTTCATATAGGATATGATTTTAATTATGCTCGATAACAAAAGCTTATTTAAAGCGTTCTTGAATGCGAGAGAGACTAGAGAAGCAGTGTCTTGTGCAGTTAGCGAGCAGCAACTGGAGTCTACTGCACCAATTAACAGTTGGTGGGGGGGTTGGCCTTGATACACATACATAATATACATAACCGCTACACGTCAACGTACGACGAAACAAATGCAACATTACTGAAATAAATTACTTGTTCAGAAGGTTTATGTGACGTCACCAACGCACAGTGTCGCAGTCTACAAAAGAACCCAACTGGGCAAAGACACGACGACGCGCCCACTGCGCTTATGGCAACGCGATACTCGGTGTGCATATCGATTTTATGTACTGCTCTGTGAACTAACGGATAATGGCGACTTACTGATCTATTATAACTATACACATAGCAGTTAAAAATATTCTCAGCAATCACAATTAGTTAAATTACCACATAGAGAATTTAGCTTAGTTCAACATTTTTTTATCAATGGCCCTCTGTTTACACGTAAAGTCACTCAGTACATTTTTTTTATATTTTGTATTAAATCAGTTGTTTGTGTTTATCAAGAACACCCTTTGTCTTACAGCTATATACCAATAATACAAAAATCCATTTACTATAATTAAGGTAAATTTTAGATATTTAAACACTAAAATGTAAAATATGAAACATCCTAAATAAACTCTTGATATTCCAATTTTAGGCATTAGCTCAATTAAATATATGCTTGAGTGACTATGACAAAGAGAAATAAATGCATTAATATAATACTACCCAACCATTCCCTTGTAACATTTGACAGGGTCCAAGCTGCTCGGGCCGAGATAATTACCGCTACACTCTACGTCAAAGCCTTCGTTATTATATATTTGGTATTCAAAATCGCACCACATACAAGACTAGAGGAATGATTGCCTCTTGTGCCGACGTCGCCGCTCTATACCGATACCTCATAAATAAGGAAGACTAGTTTCTTTGTAGATATCACCTAATGTGCTATTGTATCAGGACGTCAACGTCGCCGTATAATACATACATAACGTACAAAAATATCATATATATTAATATAAATAAAGACAATAAGCAAAACGTTAACCTTACTAAATAAAAAGGCCCTTTAGAACTTGTACACTCTAGTTTGCTAACATTGTAACACTACATTTATGCGACATCCATTTTGCGGAAATGAATCATGAGATTGTCTTTTGATGTACACCGAATCATCTGTTACATGTTACTTTATGTTATTTTGTAAAATGAAATATGAATGCTATTAGTTTGGTCCCTAAATATGAGAGTTCAGTTGAAATAATACAATGCTATTTTATTTAAAATGCTTAAGGAGGAAAAAAGCCGAACGGAAATGGAAGATCACGTCACAACACTGCTACAGTTTGCTATTCTAGCGAGATTCTGTTGAACAAATCTCGCGAGTCCTGTACGGACATGGCAAGTATTAAATAAGGTAAATTGATAGTAACAATCTGTAATATTAAGTATATTCTTTAGGCGGTAGTTACACGATGCATTAATATGGTAATGGTCCATCTAAGTCACGAACATTAAAAGCTAAACGTTGGAGATTACAAGTACGTTTTAGAATTTCACTCCACAGTAAGGGAAAGCGTTTTAAGACGTAATAATTAAAATTAATAACAATTATGAGCAAACTACTTGAATACTTGAGCTAAAATAACACCAGAGCAGCTTGGATAAGACAGCGGCGGCTGTATAAATAAATGGCTCCTATTTGTACGATCAATAGTTTGTTGTGATGTCAGAGATCCACACAGATTATCTAAGAATATTAGTGGTCGTTTCATGGCATTTAGACATAGACTTTGGCATTCAAGTGTTATGGAATATATGCAATAATTTGGATAATATCAGTTCACAGGAAAATGCCTGACTAAAATTAAATGGACTCGAAAAAGCAACTAATTAATGATACATATTAATTCGGTTAAACTTCATGGAAAACCAAAATAAATAGATAAAAATATTTACACATAGGTATATATAAAATGTTGATTGATGACGTAACACTTACGATAAAAGTAAAACATAGCTAAGCTCATAATGATTACACAAGGCGTGGGCGTGCGCCCCGCTGCTCGCAGCCTTATATTGTCTACAGCTAGTCCACGAGCGGTGCCTAGCGCACAATTCATTATAATAATATTCTGAAGGAAACGATTACACCTGCCATCGGTTACGGTAACGTACCACAGTTCATTGAGGCACAATCATTGGTTTCTTTTAATTGCTTTCTTTTTTCCATTTTTTTTGTTTTTTTTTGTTTTTTCCTTATATTTAATACCTATAATAATTATTATAATTACTTTTAGGTACGTAAATTTATTCTAAATAACAGAAACAAGTCACGAAAAATGTTAAAAGTGAAAGCGTGAAGCGTATTAAATCTTTTAAGAATATAATTTCACAATATATACATATTACAGTGTAGATGTAAGATATAAATAACAACATAATAATAACACAGACTAAATTGCACGTGGCGCAATTGTGTGCAGGAAATAATGATGCAGTCATTGAACCGAGAGGAGATTCAGTTAACGCGGCGCGATGGCCACGTCTCACAACCTTGCTAGGGCCTCAGGGAGGTTCTCACTCGACGTCGCTTCGTCTTCGCCTCGAGCGTCGAGAGGATGGAAGACTTGATTCGAGCTCGGCGATAAATTTTCTAACAGAAGGCGAAGCGATGCCGAACGGGACCTTTGCCGGCACCTGTCCCGTTAACAGCCAAGAGAACGTGGCTAGTAACGCGACGCACGACTCCTACCGACACCTAACACCACTATACCACAACGCCTACACATTATAATATTGTGTCTTTTACAATTATATACCATATTAAGTACTGTTTATTTTAATTAAACTGACTAAAAACTTCAAGGCATGACTTCTTTCGTCTTTATTCTATGGACAACGTATCTACAGGGCACTGGTTACTACACTCTCCGTTATCAGGCTTGTCTAACACTCATTACGGAAAAATTTATAAAAAATTAATGCCTCTTTATTATTTATTGCTGTGATAAATTCACATTCGTAAAAGTATGCTACTACGACTGAAGCATTATTGAACATTATTTTGAAATGGACAGAACAACGTGAAATAAAATTATTTAATTATAGGTACATATATTTTTTTTAGTTTTTTAATTGATAAAAGAAACCCTCACGTAAATTGAGCTTTACAACAATAGAATTGACATTGGCCCGTTGTGTGGTGTGCCTATTGTTGCACAGATATAATACGAATGATATAGGAACATCAGATCAATAACCCGTACCGCAAAAGTAATTTCAAATTAATTTGGAAGAATTGCTTACTAAGCGTGACATGCAATCAATTGTTCCAGACATTTTATCATATCTTTGATACTCACTCTTTGGCACCTAACAATAAACGTCATGACAATGTCAATTATGGCCCCTATCAAGGCGAAAATATTTGTAGTTCGATTGCATAAACCGTGCCTTCCCATTTACAATCTAGCCATTAAAATTCTTTGCAGGTCACGAGCTGCGACACAAATATTAATACGACTTAGATATTAGGAAAATATTGCTGGTACTTTCACAATAAAGGCTAACCATGTCGAAATAAATTTGTCGTTTCTCCATAAAGGCAACAAAGAGTATGCAATTCGTTAAGAGACATTCAACACCTTTCGGTCCCTATAGTAATAATAATGTAAGGTAGTAATGAGAAATGCTAATTTGTTTCTAAATGAACACATCATACATCGAAACATTAACACTATGTAGTACTACTACAGGTCCGAAGCGATCGAAGAGTTTGCAACACACGAATACTTTCAACACCGCGATCACCTAACTTATTTCATTAATTTGTGAAGAGTTCCCGGGTGCGACACCCGACAAGGTACAGCGATTACTTACACAGCTAACTTAGCACTACAATCGTTATGTTTAATCGTAAGATCACTGGAAGATGCTCGAAATACAATAGATATAATGTACACTATAGTCATTCGCTTTTTTGTGATCGATCGTTAGGATCATAAAGCGTGGTGGGTCCGTCGTTGACGGGTCGAGGGCTGGGCCCCGCGAGTCTCTTGTCAGGGGGGATGGCGAGGCCGCCTGAGATTGGCGCATCGTGCGCAGGCGCATAGCGCCAACCTTTTTTGGGGACGTATCTCTTGCCTGTCTAACATGAGCGCCCAATGACAAAATTTTGTCGTTATCTCGTGCATTTGTAT
This sequence comes from Ethmia dodecea, assembly GCA_963855545.1. NCBI lineage: Eukaryota > Metazoa > Arthropoda > Insecta > Lepidoptera > Depressariidae > Ethmia > Ethmia dodecea. The sequence continues at coordinate 11,021,589 of OY979446.1, read as the reverse complement.
TTTTTTCTCGCGAGATACAGCGGCACAAAATATTGTAATGGCGCTTATGTTAGCCTGGCTGAGCGCGACACGGCCGTCTAGAGCTAAGGCCCCGGCCGACGATGGCCAGTATTCCCTAAGTCAGACGTACTAAAACGCGGTTCGCGCACGGTTTGTTTTGCACCGCGGCGCGACGTCTCGCCTCTTTTCTTAGCTAATCCCGTAAAATATTGGTAATGATATATTTTGGCAGAGTATCTCTGTGGCACACCATTAATAAATTAAAAAGTAAATAAAATGTAAATAAACTTTATCATAACGAACATTTACACGTGCGATCGTTGCCGTAAAATATCAATAGTATGCTTATCGAAACCTACGATAGGACTTAAGTGTAAACCTTATATCTACAATGATGTAATACCGAGAAACCTACGACTACAAGTATATTATTAACAGAATATCTAAAGCATATGTCACTTTGAATAACGTTCAAATTGAGCCTATAGAAAATACCACAAATCTTTTATTAAATAGATATTGATATGGCTAAATTTAAGTTAGAACTTTATTCTTACCTATACACAAAAGTGTAATATTTAAATTACTGTCAATTATAGTACTTTATAACACTTCTCACAAATGTATGTAATATAAAATGATAAAACAATTTTCAATTTAATATATTAGGTTACCCTTACATTAATCGTATAATCTAGATAATCGTTTCATATATTAAACATAAAGTGGCACTTGAATCACAAATACTGGAAAAAATTTGGGGAAACATTAGCATCGGCGGAGGCCGACCGCCGGCGACGCTCTACTATGATACTCTCCAACAAAATAGATTATCCTTACATTAGGCAAGATACTTTACATCACAGGATTACTGGATTGCAAGGGAGCGTGCCCCGACTTGTACTTGCAAGCGGCGTCGGCCACGGCTCGCGCCGCTCGCTCTAACGTATATCATTTCCATTTCAGACTATACGGCTTAAAAGGAATTAACCACTACAAGAATGCACTTCGAATCTCATAATTTCAAATTTTGTTATCTTTATAAAAATTACAAACTAATATAAAACTTTTTGTTAGTCTGCGAAATGCACTTACACGTTTATTGCTGAATAAAAATATCACTACTGGAAAACGAAGGCTCACAGTGAGAATTCAAAAAACAGAATAAATAATTAAAATACGATCAGTATGAATAAAACGAGAAATAAAAACGAACACGAAAGAAACTCGGAACGCAACAGCTCGACGGCGAAACAGCAACAGCCCTCGAGCGCAACAAAATAAATACACACTAACATAAGGCCACGGGACGAGTGACTGAGGTAGCCCGCGACGCAACTACTCTACATCCGATACCTACGTTTATTTGGTAGCTTACAGGAGCGAGCCGATGGGCATCGGCGTCGATAGACGTCAACGTTAAGTACGCGGCGCGAAGGCGGCGAAGGGGGCGTCTCACGCGTCCCGCCGCCGCCCCGCGCCAACCATCACTATTATATACTTCATATAACCCTCGATACATTATATGTCTGCCGTTGTATATGTATAATTCTTATGTACACTAAATAATCTACATGAACACTTACAACACAGTAGATAATAGTATGTGGACAGTTGGCTACCGCGGGCGCGTCTCGGCGCGTGATCGACGCAACGCGACGCGCCCGCCACGATCTGACTAGGCGAATAAAATTAGTCCGTCCCCTACGGGAGACGATAAAGCGTAATTACAACTAGACACCTAAGACTGTCCGAACGTACACTGCGGCTACGAACATGGTGCACCGTATCATCGCAGCTGGAATTCGGTTTCGCTACGTACTAGTGATGGGTACGATTGCTACTTATTTCAAATTTCACACCTGCTACAGAAATGAAATTCACATTTGCGATTCCTGATTCACAAAGCAGGTTAGGTAAAGGAAAGTAGGAGGTGCTACGAAAATGAATTCCCATCTCTACTACGTACGGCATGAGGTGCTTAGATGGACTCTCCGCCGAGCAGGTCAGGCGGCAGGAAGGAGTTGAGCGACGATGGAGTGGCTCGTTGTTCGTGCTGGTCTGGCCACAGTCCGGGGAACCCCCAGCCGTCCTTGCCTCCGCGCCACGCGCCGCCGCCGCCCGAGCCGAGGTGCTGAAGGATCATCTGCACCTCCGACTCCGCGGGGGACTCCGCGAATATCGTCGTGTTGCTCAACACGCAGTTGTTTAGGGCCATCTGAGCCTGCTCACACAAAACAAGACGGCGTTAATCGACCATGTATTTTGAGTATTCAGACCACTTTTAGGTACATGATTAGGTATTAAGAGACAATCTACTAGGTACTTATTATAAATACGAAAGATTTTTATTTTTCTAGGTTTGTAATTATTTCTGAGGCATGTGTAAAAGACTCGGTCCGGCGATGAGAGAAAGGTGGGTATATCCAGAAATGGAATACCTTTGCCTACCCGCTCGGGGATAAAGGGGTGAGATATTTTTTTTATTATTTATGTTTGTAACGAATAAATTAAAAAACTACAGGATAGATTATATTTTTTTTTTTTTTACAAATGTGTAGCTTACTTTTTTGAGAGTAACAAGGGCTACAATTTTCCCACTTGAAGGGGACTTACGCGGGTGAAATCGCGCGGAACAACTAGTAGGAAGTAAAGTGACCGTGTCTCTAGTCTACATCTACACTAATATTATAAAGAGTAAAGATTTGTATTTTTGTAACGACTAAACTCAAAAACTACTGATCCGATTTCAAAAATTGTTTCACCATTAGAATGCTACAATATCCCTGAGTCACATACGCTATATTTTATTGCCGTTTTCCCACGGAAACGAGAACTACACGAGGGAAATAAAGTGACCGTGTCTTACCTTAGCGGCTTCCTCGCGAGTAGAGTAGCGAGCGAGGGCCAAGCCCTGGTTCAAGTACAAGTGGAAGTTCTGAAGCGGGCCATGTTGCACGCACAGTGTCTTCAATGTAGACCCGTCGATCTGTGAATATCAATATTCTTTAACAATCTAACCCTAAAACATTAAGAAGTCAGTCAAATTAGTCTAAAGTTAAAACATCATTTCAAAAAGCAAAAGTCGCTAAGAGAGATTTAACTTACACTCATATTTATCACTAGTTCGACGGTGAACGAAAACATCTCGAGAAAACCAGCAGTTCCCAGAATTAATTTTGAGGCATGTGTAACAGACCCGGTCCGTCAATGGACGTACTAACGTGATACGTTAAGGGGTCTCAAGACTATAATAGTGAAATGTGGGTATTTCCTGAAATGCAACAACTCCCCCCGGGGATAAAAGGCGTGTGATTTTCAACCGACTTCAAAAAAGGAGAAGGTTCAATTCGACTATGTTTTTTTTTGTATGTGCTAGTATGTTACGAGATTATTCCGCCAATTATGAACGGATTTTGATGATTTTTTCCTTAGAGATAGTCCCATTTAAATTTCATTAAAAGCGGTTTTTAAAAAATCTACATAAAAAAATTATACATCGATGATATTTTTAGTGAGCTACTAGCTAAACTACTCTTGAAGTAATTTTTTTCCTCTTTAGAGTTCTTTATTTTTTTTACAGCTCTACAAACCTGGGCCGTAAGATTCTTAAGAAGCAGCCAAGTGGACGCCTGCCAGGAAGGCACGGCGGAGCGTTGCTGCGAGTTGCCGTGGTGCTGCGGCCAGGCCTTGTTCAGGCCAGGGGGCGCTGGGCGCGGCTTGGAGGCCCAAGCGTCGGAAGGCGGCTTTAGAAAGAAATAACAATATTTATTTTGGTTAACTTACAGAGATAATCTATATATATAAAAGAAAGTCGTGTTTGTTACACTATTTATAACTCTAGAACGCCTGAACCGATTTGGCTGAAAGTTGGTGGGGAAGTAGCGTAGAACCAGGAGACGGACATAGGATACTTTTTATTCCTATATTCATAGGGGAACGGGAACTACGCGGGTGAAACCGCGGGGCGCTGCTAGTATTATTATAAAATCTAAGATACAAAATAATTTATTAAGCTACCAAAAAGGCTACTCAGCATGTGCTGCAGCAGAAGACTGACAGCGCTGATCTTCCGTAGCGCCACAGTGAGTGCGCAAGGCAACTCCGATGTTAGCTATACACAGAAATAGCGACAATAATCTATTATAACCTATAACTAGCTATACCATAAGAAAAAAAGAACAATACCCAATCAGTACAAATACTAGAGAACAATAAATTAAAGGATCTGAAACACGGAACAACCACGACATAACTTCAGCACAACCATACAATAGTATTTTACACATCTAGGGAAGTAAAATAAGAAATGTCTCACAAACAATTGTGATCTGAGGCTTTCTCATTTACTTACCGAGGTGTGTATACTTTTTTTCTGTTCGACGGCGGCGGAAAGCGGCAACTTCGTTTAACGCAGCGGGCCGAAATTTGCCGCTTTCCGCCCGGAAAAATGAAAACTTACTTTTAGCGCCCCCGAGCTCGTGGCCGGGGGGGCGTAGCTCCACGTCGACGAAGACAAGGAGCGCCCCTCGGGCGGGGAAGTCTTCCCACCGAGCATGTCGCTGTCTTTTATAGCGGTCAGCGAGAGCGGAGAGCGGACGACTGAGCCCGGCGTCATAGCTGGATCGTCTTCGACGTTCTTCATTTGGTTGCCCTATTAGAATTATGCGCTGTCAATTTTGGTACTGAATAATATTTGCTACTAGCGACCCGCCCCGGCTTCGCACGGGTGCAATGCTAACACTAAAACCTTCCTCTTGAATCACTGTATCTATTTAAAAAAAACCGCATCGAAATCCGTTGCGTAGTTTTAAAGATTTAAGCATACATAGGGACATAGGGATATAGCGACAGAGAAAGCGACTTTGTTTTATACTATGTAGTGATAAATCGACCAGTTGGCATACCAAGTATAATTGAGGAGGGACGGAACAAAAAATTATAATTCCATGATGTCTAACTTTAAAAAAAAGGTCCAAAAACCCGCAACTACTTGGCCTAAGTTCAATAAAGAAAAAGTGGGTTCCTATTGTTACTTTATGGAACGGAAGTCTCCCTTGAAGTTAAGAAATTAATAGCTGGAGTATCTGATATTAGCGTAGATTTTTAAAATCTAAGAAATGGTATAATTCTAATGATAATATTACCCAACAATTTGTATAGTTGACTGCCAAGACAAATCAGTTACTTTTCATCATCTGTCTAAACACAATATTTAAAATCTTCACGAATATTATAAAGAAAAGTATTAAATAGGCTCTGAAATTACTGGACCGACCGGAATAATTATTTCATTAATATATTGTGATAGCCCGGACGGTTAAAGAGCCGGCCGAAAATCAGTGAGGCTCGGGTTCGAATCCTGGCATGTACCAATGAGTTTTTCAAAAAACTTACGTACATTATTATCACTAGCTCGACGGTAAAGGAAAACATCGTGAGGAAACCCGCAGGTCTTAGAATTAATTCTCTGAGAAATGTGTAAACAGACCCGGTCCGGCGATGGGCTCACCACCTATCACGTTTAGGGGTCCAATGTATCTCGTGAAATGTGGGTATATCCAGTAATGGAATACCCCTGCCTACCCCCTCGGGGATAAAAAAAAGGCGTGAGATTATATTATATATTATTATTTTATTAGTATAATATAATAGTTAACTTCACTTATAATATTTTGTTCACCGGCAATGGTACTTACGCGGGTGAAATCGCGGGGAACAGCCAGTGACGAATAATTTCCTTCCTCTATACTGTAAAACATTATAAATAATCATCAATATACAAACCTTCCAGGGCTTGCCGGGCTCGAACTCCGGTACGAGGTCGTAGACTGGTTGGTGGGCTGGGTGCGCTGGCCAGTCCTTTCCGTCGGCCACATCTGCGCCGCTATCACCCCAGCCTTCGGCCCCACGACCCACGCCCCAAGTGCTAAAGACAAATGCTAAGTCAGTTTACTTGTATAAATTACTAGCGACACGACCCGCCCCGGCTTCGCACGGGTGCAATGCTAATACTAAAACCTTCCTCTTGAATCACTATCTATTTAAAAAACGCATTAAAATCCGTTGCGTAGTTTTAAAGATTTAAGCATACATAGGGACATAGGAATATAGGGACAGAGAAAACGACTTTGTTTTATACTATGTAGTGATAGTGAAGATGTATGTACCCACTACACCGTATCATACTATGACCGTGCTATATCAGGCTCGGAAAGCAACATGATACGCTCTACTATGCCCACTAGAGCGGAAAAATATTCTCGCCGAAAATTATTGACGCTCCGTGCACGGCACGCGACGGTACTGGTCGGTAGCGGGATGGTCTAGTGGGGTCAAAAAAAAATACTTTGTTTTGAAAAGTATGACACTACTCTCATACTTTTCAAAACAAAGTAATTTTTTTGATTGACACGTTCCTATTACGGTCATAGTATGACACGGTGTAGTGGGCAAACACCTTAACAGTTTAACTAGAAACTTTATAATATGCTTTGTTGCTATCGTGCTGCGCCCGATCAAGCGCGAGTTTTAGATGGTCTAGTGTCCATAGGAGAATATATTTGTATGGAAAACGCGCCTAATTCTATTCAGCCCCATTTAGGACAACGTAGAATAAGTGTTGGACGAATTCAGCCTAAACAGTATACGGCTCGTAGATATTCGGGAGAAAAACAGACCACTATAAATATGTATACAGATATATTTGTCCTAAATCCATTTCAACTTCGACATACTTCCACATCTCTTAGCATATCTCACATGGAATTCTATTGATCTGTTTCTTTTTTTCCCGCTATACCACTAAGTCAATTTTAATGAAAATTCTTACAAAATGAAAATCAAGGGTTACTTGATCCTGTAATGCGAATAATTAGGCTTATAAAAGTTATAAAACAACTAGATAACTTACGAATCGGGTTGCAATCCGAGCTGGTTGAGCTGAGGGCTGGTGGTGGACTTGGCAGTGCCAGGAGCCCTGCTGAACTCCGAGCCATCGCCGTCTTTGTCGAGGGACGGCAGCTTCCATTGGTTCAGTCGTGACTGCTGGTTTCCGGCCCCGTAACCCTATATTGCGGAAAATTTGTTTTTATTTCTCGCTAAACCAAGTTGCCGCTTTCCGCCTCCGTCGAAAAGAAAAAAGTATACACACCCCGGGAAGTAAATAAGAAAGCCTCAGATCACGTTTCTAGACCACAGCTTCGCCTCGGTCGACAATTACATGTGATATGAGACATTTGTTATTTTATTTCCCTAGATATGTAATACATTATGCATACATACTTATTTTTGCAAGTTTATTTGGGGCGCAACATGTAAACCTTTCTTGAGAATGTTATTGGTGGTGGGTAACCCGATACCATTAACTAACCTAACCTGAACCCGATTACCGTTCTTTCGACACATTTCCATACGATATCTGGGATTAGGCGCAAAATGCCACATTCGCAAAATGCCACATTGACGCAAAATGCCACATTCGCAAAATGACACATTAGCAAAATGCCACACTAACAAAGTGCCATACTTGTTCAACTCCCTTTCTTGCAGTATGTTCGAGAGTGTGGCATTATGCGAAAATGGCATTTTGAGAATGTGGCATTTTGCGAATGTGGCGTTTTGAGAATGTGACATTTTGCGAAAATCTAATGTGTTATTTTGCGAATGTGGCATTTTGCGCCTAATCCGATATCTGTAGCGTATTTAACTTTTTTCTAGTCTTTTCATATTGTTACTATTACAACACATACAAGTAGAATGTAGTTGGTAGTATTTTGGGATAATCAAATCAAAAATAATTTATTTCTATAGGTATTAAACATACACTTAGAAACGTCAATATTTTATAATAACAAGGCACTCTAAACTCGTCCATGAAGATTGGCTAAATGCAAACAGCAGCCCATCTCTACCTACTAGAATATTATAATAGTATTCTGTGGTAATTGCTCTCATGGTGCTAGCGGCTTCTGATTGTTTAACTCTAATTAGGGGTGGGGTAATAAAAACTTGAGCTTTCAAGCGACACTTCCTCCAAAGGGTGAAAGTTTGAAAGCTCAAATTTTTATTACCCTGCTCTTTATTAGATTTAAACAACCAGAAGCCAGTAAAACCATTGTTTTTCCATTACGATCCCTCAACGGCCCGAAATGGTCAAACATGAAAGAAACCCTTTTTGTAATTGTCATTGTTACCTACTATAAATGAGGGATTTGCAGCTACAGGGTGGAAAAAGATAGCTGCTCGCAATAATGACACTTAGGTGTATCAGGCAGAACTTGTACTGATAGTACATACCGCCTGAGAGTCTTTAGTGATGCCCATGTCACTGAAGTTGTTCTGCAGTTGCGATAGTGGGTCGTGGCTCTGCTTGAAAAGCTCTGCGCCACCAGCTTGCTGCTTCATGTACAACGCTTGCTGAGTCGCGATTTGGTTCTAAATAAATAAAGAAATTTCAAGTTGTACTGGCTACAAAAGTAAAGACTAATCATTTTAGAAATATAGAGGGCTGGCTGTTATCTATGTCAAAGGATAAGCCTAGTTATACAGAGGGAATGCAGACAGTCTTTTGGGCACTGTTCCACATGATTTCTCTTTAGAAATTGTAAAATTAATTTGTTTTCTTTGTTAATAATTACTGAGTTACAGCAAATTTAAGATGTTTTTTTAGCATATTTGTGAATTCTTCGTTGTTTTCGCTCAATTTTATTCCAGTTAACCAGCGCAAGTAAAGGTCCTTAGAAACTGTAAAGTTAACTTACTTGTAGTGCAGTAATCTGCTGCTTAGTCTTTGTAATTTGCACCGAGTATTGCAAGGCGAGGGAAGAGTTCGCCTTCGAAATGGCAACGGTGTGATTCTGCACCAGTTGCTGCAGTACTTTGATCTATAAAAAACACTCAATGAAAAACAACTTAACTTATAGTATTATGTGAACATGTTATCAAAGTGTACTCAGTTGATTTATCCGTCCGAGCGCGCTCAAACGCTGCTAGTGTCTTCTTCATTAGGTCATTTACAGACAAATGCTCGAAGCTCTAACAGAAGTTTTGATTTATTATAATCAATGTGTCAATGATTTCTAAGTCAAAGATTTTACACTATCATTAAGAGAATTAATAATCAATATTTTATTGCATTATATCCATTTTTACTAACAGAATTTCTTCCCACATGTTTATATATTATACTTAGTATAGATATATATATAAACACAGCACCCATGCAGGGCAGGTCTCATAATTTTATATTACACATAATATAAGTTACTACAAAACAATTCTTCTGCTGTATTTTATTTAAAAGTACATATGTTTACGCTACTGAACTGAACTGTAACATGTGATAGTAATGCAAACATCAGCTCAAAGAAAACGAACATTTCTAGGCCATTGTCCTACGCAAAATTTATATTTAGGTATGTGTTATGGAATAGAAGATTCATCATATCTAATAACCACAAAAACATGTTCAACAAATAATAAAATGAATAAGTATGGAATACCTGTCGTCTGACTGGATAGGAATAAGGTTAATTGGCAATAAATTCGTATTTCTGAGGATATTTTATGTATTATACCTGCTGAAGCAGTTGATTCAGTAGCACGAGGGTTTGCGGAGCCAATGGTTGGTTGAGTATCTGATGGTTGAGATAGCCGGCAGAGACCGCCATCTGGATTTGCTGCACGAGCATGCGCAGTTGCGCCGTGCTGGGCTGTCCGCTGTTTCCAGTGCCGCTGTTTAGAAAACAGTAAAGCTAGATATAATGTTGCTATGATAGAATTTGTAAGAATACGTAGAATAAGGCCACTACATATAAACTGTTGCAAGACCAATACAGGCCAAAACAGCTTACTGCCGCGACTTCAACCAGGAACTAGGATACTGGCGTCGATATCAACAATGTTGCTTTATCCAAACGATTGAACACATACATACATAACATACATAATCTCACGCCTATTTTCCATTGGGGTAGGCAGAGACAACAGACCGCCACTTGCTACGAAACTGGCAGATCTCACGCGCTTCCTCCACATCCATCAAACGACTCATGCATGCTCGTCGGTTTCGGGTACTCTTTATCTGGCTTTTCTTCAACACATCGCCGATCTGGTCGATGTAGGTACGCCTAGGTCGTCCTTTACCGACTCGCCCATTCACAACACCCTTGTATATTTGTCTCGTTAGACGACTTTCATTCATCCGCTCAATGTGACCAAACCACCTGAGCATTCCTCTTTCAATCCTAGTCACTATATCATCTTTCAAGCCGCAACGCTCTCGGATCACACTATTTTTCACTCTATCTATCAATCTTACTCCACTAATGCTTCTTAATGAACGCATTTCGACTGCATTTATTCTACTTTCATGCTTCTTCTGCCATACCCAACACTCACTGCCATACATCAACGTAGGTACTAACACACCATCATGAACAGCCAGACGTGCTTTATTTGTCACATTCTGGCTCTTCATAAAGGAGTGCAAAGCTCCGTTAATCATGTTCCCTGCATTCACCCTCCTTTCAATATCACTGTCACACTTTCCGTCTCTTGTAAACTTACTTCCCAAATAAACAAACTCTGGCACTTGTTCTACTTTCTCGCCTTCAATCATAATATCACATTCAGACATGTCCCTATCTTTCTCCAGAACCATTACCTTCGTCTTGCTTACATTCACTTTCATGCCTTTCTTCTTAAAAGCCTCATTTACAAGAGTTACAGTGTCCTGCAACTTACACGCCGATGGTTCAAGTATTACTTGATCATCGGCGTATAACAGGCATTTGACACGTACCTCTCCCATTCGTACTCCACAATCTCGCTCTTTCAAATTTGTCAAACAGCTATCCATGAAAAGGTTGAAAAGCCATGGCGATGCTACGCAACCTTGTCTAACACCCACAGAGATGTCAAACCAGTCCGTGTAGGCGCCATTAATTCTGACACAGGCTCTAGAATCCCTATAGGGGGATTTCAGACCCTGTACCAAAATAGGGTTCAACCCATGCATGGCCAGTGTTGACCATAGCTCATTCCTTCTCACTCTATCGTAAGCCTTTTCCAGGTCTATAAAGGCGCAGAATATTTTTTGGTCTTTTGCCAAAAATTTCTCAGTGACGCACCGTAAGGAAAAGACTTGATCCATGCATCCCATCCCCCTTCTAAAGCCTGCCTGAACATCCCATATCCTCTCATTCGTTTCACTCACGACCCTATCAATCAATATCCTCGCATATAGTTTGCCGACCACACTTATTGATTGAACACAAGACTCCACTAACTAACATAAATAGTACTAACCCCACACAGGGTTGTTGTGAGGTCGTCTCTTTCGTCTAAATATGTACTGGTTTTATTAAATATATTTTAATTTCATATTCTACAAGTCAATGTAGGTTGTGTGCATAGGAGTGGTGTATGCCAGTAATTGTTCAGCCGGTTATAGCTTTGACCATACATATGCTCAAGCCTTTTTCCCGAAGATGAAGACAATAGGCCGCCACCTGTTACGATCCTGGCACACCACTCGCGCCTCATCAACATCTATCAATCGGTTGATACATGTTCTTCGGTTTCGGGTCTTTTTCTGGTTTTTGTTATGTTAGAGCCTAGACACAGTATAATGAATAGTACTAGCGTACAGTATGGCATCTCCCTGCCTCCCGCTAAAAGTGCCTCCACCCCGCGCTTGGTAACCTCAGTCACCGGCTGGCTAGGACGAGACGACGACAAGGTGCGCAGAGCATGATTGTGAGAGAGAGCGTTCTCACACAAGCATGGTACGCATTCACCGACACGAGCTTAGACTGTGTGCGCAGCAACGCGTTTGTTTCATATATTTTATCGCTAGTGTGGCATAGATAAAGAAAATAAATAAAAATATACCTGTTCGAATTGTAAGGATGATGCTGCACTGGCTGCGGCGGTGGCTGGTTGAGTAGCTTCTGCACGACGGCGGGCGATACGGCTGGCACGGACGGAGGCGGGAAAGGCCCGTGGTGGAAGTGCTCGTCTCGACGCCAGCCTTCGCCACGCGCCGCTGCCAACATCTCCAGAGCTTCCTCGGCGTTCATATCTCGGCTGCGTAGAGCGGCCTCAGCTTCGTCCTTCTTGTAGCCCATCTCCACGAGGTATCTAAAAAACACAGGTATCATATAGTGCTGTAAATAAAAATAGCCTGATGACGATGTTTTCAATGAGTCTCAAGTTGCATTTAAAAATAAACTGATGTAATGTCAAGAAATAAAAGTGTCTCCCTGAACTGTCCTTTTCATAATTATATTAATTTAATAGCGATCATAAATTTAGTAGTAGTAGTCAACTTTAATTTTAAATACATATTTAGTTATATTATGTTACAAATAAATAAATAAACACAGTGACATGTTTTTATCGTTATCTTATCGGTTGTCTCATATGATAGGTGCTGACACAAAACAAAATACAAACCTAAATTGCTTGCTGTTCCACACAATCTCTTTAGGAATCTGCTTCCCAAGAGGCGCACTCTGAGGCGGTTTGGGTCCCCCCCATTCGCCGATGTCATCTGGCCACCCCCCACCCGGGCCAGTTGGCTTCGGCTTGGGTACGGGCCACAGCCCCGGACCGGACGCGTCCGGCCATCCGGGAACTTCCCTATCCGGCCATCCGGGCGTGTGAGGCTCCTCCCAGGAACCGTTGCGTTGTCCGTGCGCTCCCCAAACGGCGTCCGGCTTAGTCGGTGTAGGGGGGATACGTGGAGGCGCGGGTGGTCCTTGCGGGGCACCCCGCCCAGCCATACCAGCCATCCCGCCGCCCCTCTGAGCCCAGAGCGAGGTGCCGTCGTCGAAGCCACCCGCTGTACGCCGCACAGCAGGCGGAGATGGCTCTTCCCATCCCGAGGATTTAATCGTCTCTTTGGGACCCTGCGACAAATATTTTGTGTCAAATTTAACTTGATCTGTTTGTTATTCGCATGAGCGAGCGATCATTGAACTCGAAAAAACGCTGATTCATGACAACATTAGCACTGCAAATTGAAGACACCCGCGCGATATTTTTCAACATGCGCCGCAATCGATATTTGATATCATTAATTCAATAACCTCGCGAGTCATCAAGATCGTTAATGCATGTCAAACGACCGGTTACTCTGACATTTATATTTTCATTTGAAAAGTATGTAAATTAACGTTTATTATTCAAGGCATGGTGATGATACAAAAACTACGGTATTATTATCGGGTCTGGACATTACCTGTGCTCCCCATTGGTTGACAGCACCGGTTGGCATCATCTTGTTCGGTGCGCCTGTGTGCTGATGGTGCTGGCTCCACATGTCTCCGTTGAGACGGCCCGAGATCCCCCCGCGGAGGTCAATGCGCGGGTCCGAGGGTTGCTGGCGTGGGTCTGGGGTACGATGGGGGTCAATCCTAGGGTCGGCGGGTCTATGCGGCTCACCCCACGCGTTCCAATCGTCCTTCTTAGGTACTGCCCATTGTTGAGCATGCTGAGGCGGCCCGGCCGGCCATTGCTGAGGCGGTGGAGGCCCGGTCCAAACGTTCGCCGAATCCGCCGCATCATCATCTTCGCCCCATGTCCCACCGATGTTAGTGGTCGGAGTATGACCCCATGGGGTCTTAGCTGTGGGCTGCGGGGGTGGCTGACCACCGTTCCTCAGGTTGGCTTCCCACAAATCAGTGCCGAGAAAAGCGCCGTTGTTGACGTTTGGTTTCCATGCTGGCGGTCCGCCGGCCGCAGCAGGCTCTACTTTGGACCCTGGCTCAGGAGATCCAGGGACATCCCAGTTGGTGTCTTGGTTCACGTGTTGCTGCAACATGAACAAGAATAGAACATTATTTGATTATGGTGCCAAATAATGATTTAGGCTTGCAATTTCACAAGTCTTTGTGTGATACTTACACCACCCCAGCCATCCTGACTAAAGAGTGCTTCTCGCATAGAGTTCAACTGCTCAATTTTGGCAGAGGAAGTAGTATTGGCATTATTCCCATTGTTTCCATTGGGGGGCGACGGCCCGTTCGTGTTAGCTGCAGAGTTTGGAGGATTGCTTCCCCCATTATTTCCGTTTCCAGCATTATTTGTGCCTAAAAATGTATTAAATAAATAAATATGTAATTCTAAGGTTAATAAACTTTCATAGAAACTAAACTTTCAAGAAACCATCAAATTCAGAATGTGTGCAAAAAGGTACCTATCAATCACGAATATTTCGAATTATTTAGATTGCTGTTTGTTTGTGTAATGTAAGTCCTCATTTCGGCAATTTATATTTATGAATTGTACGTCGATGAGTAATTTTTTTATCGCAATGACTATCAAAACCCGAGCATAAACTCCAAATCGTATCAACAAGAGCGCAACCCGACCGTTCGTGTCTTATTTTAATTAGGGTACGAATTTACCGTTGCTTGCAGGCGCACCGTTGTTGTTGGGCTGCGAATTTGGCATGTTTGGCGGCGAAGTCTGCCAATTCTGCGATGCAGCGCTGGTAGGCGGCATTGGATTGCCGTTCCCCTTGTTGCTATTCACTGCAAGCAACAACTAGTGCGTCAAAAAATGCATCTTAAGCCATTATCCTCAAACAAAATATTACACGCCTCAAAAACGTAACAGCTTCACCCACTATGACATAAGAGCACGTGAGATCCGCGAAAACGCAACACGTTAGTATAATGACTGAGCGTTGGTTTAGTGACGTCACTGTTTTGGGGAATTGTTCGCGCCTCGTCAAGTATTACGGCACAACAGAAAAATGTCGCATACTAATTACCATAAGCCACGTGACGATAACAAACAAACAGCAATGCGAATTCTAATAACGCTACATCATTAGACGTTTGATTTGAAAACAACTTACTGTCTGCTTGAGAAGTGGGCGGGCGTTGAGCCGTGTTATTCCATTGTTGTTGAGTATTGTTAGTTCCATTATTTGCTTGGCCGCTTGAGCTGCCGCCCCAATTCCCGGCTGTCAAATGAAAATCTATTTTAGTGCCAATTTTGTTATGGATAAATTTTATAGAAAATCAGACAGCTCGTCTTACAATTGCCGAAGTGCGAATGTACTAATTTAAGCATTAGCCACGAGTTATATGAAAATGTATAGCATAATTTTCAAGGATGCAAAGTAAAATTGCTGGGTTAATTGTGGGAAATGCACCACAAGTTACATTTGCATATCGACTGCTGTCGCTCATAGCATGGTAACTAAATAGGGTATTTTACTGCCTAGTCAAATGAGTTACTTTTTATAATCTGTCAAACGAAAATTTACTATGGGAAATGTACTGGTACTGACTTTGTGACATAATTTTTTTTACTCAATAACATCACTTCTATTGGTTTATTATTTTAAAATTTCAATACTTAGTTATAAAATAAAAATCGAAATGCATTTTTAGAAGTGTGTTAGGATAAGGTTTTTTAACGGTTACTATTATAGATATTTTACGGTTACTATTATAGGTTACTATTATAGAGTACATTATTACCGTTGTTTGAAGCGGGAGGACTTCCCCACCCAGTGGCGGCGTTCAGAGAGCTCTCCCCGCCCCCGCGGAGGCGCAGGCGGCGCGGTACGCCCCAACTGTCCACCTCTTCAGACTTCGTTATAGCCTTGATCATTCTATCCTCATTCCTCAATAATTCCAGCATCGCGTCAAACGTGAGATCACCGTTTGCAAACTTTCTCGGGGCCGTCTTAGGCGTCGATGCTTCAGTTACATCCGATACATTATTGTCATGGTATGTTCTTATCGACTTCGCGTCATTAGTAATCATTCGAGTTTTCGTTTTGCATATCATATTATGAGCAGACTTTTCGTTTAGTAGTTGCGTCTTATCCATGTAAGGCTCATCTCGTATAATATAAACTGAGGATTTAAAAGCGTAATCAGACTTGTTCATATACTCTGGCGCTCCAAACGCCATCTTATAGTTTAAGTTAAAGCTACTGAAATATGGGTCACTGTATGAGATACCCTGGACTGTTATGGCGTTAATCGATAAAGGAATGCAGTAGTTAGGCGTATCGCCAATCATTTGGTTTTGTTGGATACTATCAACAAACTCTACATTATAAATATTATCTACTATTTTTACACTAACTCGCTGACTTTCATTCTTCTCTTCGACTCGCTTAAAAGCACCAAATTTATTTGTGTTCACCACCCACATCGAGGTGGAGTAATTACATTGCATTGGTTCGGTAACAGTATCAATATTGGAGTAACAATTATCCTTAATTAGATGTGGAACACATAATATTACAGAAACATTAGACATCAGACAATTATTTATAAATAGAATAATTTTCTACAATATCCATCTAGCATTATACTTATTTTCACAGATTGCATATTGTTTCAATTATAGACTAAGTAACAATGGTTCGTAGTGATGCAGTCAATAAAGCAGGTAGCAGTGTTTAGTGCCTCTGTGGCAGAGGGCGGGTGAGATCACCGCTGAAGCTGCTGTGGACGCCTCCTAGCCCCGAGTGGCCCAGCCCTACAAATACACATTGCTATCAACACAAACCCATCACCATGAGAGTAATATATATTTTATTCCCCAATTAGAAACATATTTATTTCCAAAAGAACACTTCCATGCAATTCTAAATAGATGTCATATAAATTCAGTATAATTCTGTCTCTACCATTTGCAGCTACCATCGAATTTTTAAATTAGAGAATGTTTACAACATTACTTATTACATTGTTGTGAAATTATGTGTTTTAAACAGTGTTTAACTACCAGGGTTTTGTTGTAAGGCCGTTTGAATTTACCCTGAGGTTAGATTATTATTTGACAAACAATAAAATGGTGAGCAAATTTATATGATATTCAAAAAAAGATTATAGGATAATTTAGTATTTTATACTGTAATAAAAAGCAAAATATAGTACAAGCCAGAGAATCATTAAAGTGGCATTGTTGTCTAGAATTAAGTAAGTAATTATTATAAATAATTTTGGAAGTGTTTCTAATTGGAAAACAAAAATCAAGGCGTCCCTTGTCAAATTAAGTAACAAAGGTATGTAAGTAAATAATGCAATCTTACCTTATAGGACGGACGAGAGGCTGAGCTGTATATCACAGATAATGCGGGCTCGGCAGATCCTTCGAGCAGCTTTGTAGACAACTCGTACTGTTTCAGATTGTCTGTATTGAAAATAAATTACAGTAATTAGCAAACATTTCATTACTGCTCATTAACATTTGTGTAACCAAGGAATAAAAAAAAAATTCTTTTGAGGTTATATCAATGACTTGCCCATAAGATGTCCTATGGCTAGGGCACTTAGCGACACACTTTGAAGAAGGATGTTTTCTACTTCAACATAATTTGCGTAGTGTATGGAGGCGCGATAACGACAATTATCTATCAAAAACAGGCATAGCTTCCTCAGTCAACGCCACTCGACATAATATAATAAAAAGCCCCAGTAGTAAAATACGACACTGAGATTGAGCAAATATAAAAACTTATCACAATTTCACATTTCTATAAAACCAATATTCCCAGGTAGGTATGGTACATAGATATTTGTGTATTTCGGCCTTGAGACTCGACGACTCGATGTTGAATATCTACAGTACCTACAGACTCGTGTACATGTATCTATACTATGTATATCATCAGCTACAGTACCTATCTATAGAGTGAAAGTTTGCACGACCTATATCAAGCAATTACGAAGAAAATTTTTTAAACAAAATATTAATATTGAAACATTATCATATTATCTAAAGAACCATCACATTACTTCACCAAAAATAATCTATATTGTTAGCAAAAATACAAAAAATCTTACATGACACGACCGAGCACAACGGTGTTATATTACTAGAAAGAACGAGACAGATAATAAAACATGTTGCTGACATTCCGTTTATTAGAGCGAGACAAAACATACGCCTGAGAAAGCGATGGATGCCATAAATGCTAAAAGCTAAAACGATCGGCGACGACATACCTTTAATTACTAATGGAAAAATACACTTTATGGTGCGTACCTTTGTTTTGTATTGTTGTTGGCACATAACTTTATGGATAATACAAAATCACAATCCCAAACCCCCGAGAACACGGCTTCGACGGCTGGATGGAATGATTTCGTCGTCGGGGTTCGCACGAAGAGCTACAAAACACTAGCTATTCGCGTTGAACTCTGATTCTGTACGAATACTGCCGAGCATTCGCCGTTTTGTCGTGGTTGGGTAATAGCAGTTAATATACAATACATATTTATGTATAGGTAGGTACACCATCTATATTCTACCCTACCTCTACCAATAGAGTTGTCCCTACTTATAGTTCGGTATCGTAGGTATCAATGATGTTAAATAGTTAGGTAGGTGTATATTATTATAACACGTAAGTACTTATCGATGAGAACATACTAACTAGCTACTGTGTATAGGTCATTTTTTTTGCAAAAGCCGCGATGCGTACTTAAAGCAGGTATGAAATAGAAAAAAAATGGCATCGCATTCATCTAAGAAAACTTAATCCGCGTCAAGAAATTGTTAAAATTACTATCATTACACATTACAAAATTATCAGTAGGTAATATCATTTATATTATAGCTAAGTAACCATTGTTGGGGCTAGGTAGGTAAGTATATAAGAAGTACCTATAAATTTTGATTCCTATTGTGTCTTTGTTGAACGCTAAGTTATGGCACGTTATGGTTTAATGTAACTAATGTAAGCCTATCTTTACCGATTGGATTGCATAGGTACACCTACCTACTGCCAAAGAGCAAAATAAAATTAATTAATTATAAACATGGACACCTTTATTTACAACATATTATGTACAATACTTGAGACTTACCGACTTAAAGTGCCCTTGGGCAATAAATTCACAGTTATTTTAGTAGGTATGTCTATCATTTTATAGATAAATGCACTGAATTGATAAGACGGAAGACGTCTGTTCATCACATAGGTAGGTAATTTCACTGAACATATTTTTTAGTTTACTATTAGATGGCAAACGATTTGTCAAATATGCAAAATTAGATATTTTAGGCATTTGCTATAGCACTATATGCGATACGAGTATGAGACGAGCCAGTGCCCATCGTCGATGATACAAGCTGCTGAACTGGAAACATAGAACGTTTTAGAACTGACGATACCCACCCAGCTATTTGTTGCAGTACGTTTACGACCGATATTGATCGCATCGTGGTCGTCGCTTCTCATAGCATATAGGCTCGAACCAAAGGCAATTTCTATTCGCGTAACCTCCATCTGGCTGGACACACTTGGGTTGTTAAGTACCTACCTACCTATACCTTATAAGTAGCAATGTTTTCATTTTTGATGATCATCATTTGTTATTTAGGTAAGGGTGTTATTTAAATGGTTAGCAGAGTATTCGTATTTTTGTAAGCAGAAAAATATAATCTGTAAGCAGAAATAGCTAATTGGTCAGCAACTCATGGCCAGCAAACATTACAAAACCTATCTGCAATTTATGTCATTCTGGATGGCTGTAATTATTTTTGAGCTGCAATGAGCTGCTACTGTTTAATAAAATTTTGGTAAGCACTCAGAGCTTCATATAAAAGTAGCAAAATAATCTCAGCAAACTTGTCATGCGCAAAATAGGCGCATTCCTTACATAGATTAGGAAGGACTTTGGATTATGCAGGAGGATGTAGGAGGAGGTAGGAGGATGTAGTAGGAGGTAGTAGGATGCAGTAGGATGTAGGAGGAGGTAGGAGCTACTACCTCCTACTACATCCTACTACATCCTACCACCTCCTCCTACCTCCTCCTACCTTCTCCTCCATCCTCCTACCTCCTCCAGGTGCAAGAGGAAATAGGAGGTAGGAGGAGGTGGTAGGAGGAGGTAGGAGGATGTAGTAGGAGGTAGTAGGATGTAGGAGGCCGTAGTAGGATGTAGGAGGAGGTAGGAGCTACTACCTCCTACTACCTCCTACTACCTCCTACTACATCCTCCTACCTCCTCCTACATCCTCCTACCTCCTCCTACCACCTCCTCCTACCATCTCCTCCTACCCCCTACCTCCTCCTAGCTCCTCCTACCTCCTCCTACATCCTCCTACCTCCTCCAGGTGGTAGAAGGAAATAGGAGGAGGTAGGAGGATGTAGTAGGAGGTAGTAGGCGGTAGTAAGAGGTAAGAGGATGTAGGAGGAGGTAGGAGCTACTACCTCCTACTACATCCTCCTACCTCCTCCTACCACCTCCTACCACCCCCTACCTCCTCCTACCACCTGCTCCCACCTCCTCCCACTTCCTACTACATCCTACTACCTCCTACTACATCCTACTACCTCCTACTACATCCTACTACCTCCTACTACATCCTACTACCTCCTACTATATTCTCCTACCACCTGGAGGAGGTATGAGAGGGTAGGAGCGGGTAGGTGGGAATGAGAGTGGGAGTGGGAGTGGCTATAGTATAATTTTTTACGACATGTTTTCTCTGCTGTCCCATCATGAAGTCTTGCTGACCAAGTAGTTATTTTGCGGACCAAGTAACTATTTTGCGGACTGAATGTTTATTATGCAAACCGATGTTATTGTAAGCTGCCTATTTCTAATTTAATTTTTGACCATTATCAAAATTATTTGCTGCCTGATTTTTTTATTTGCGAACAAAATCTTTGTATGCCGACCGAATGATTTAAATGCTGATTTTTTGTGGCTAACCAAATTTTATTATTGCTGCTCATTTAATTATTTCTCTTTAGGTAATTCCATCATAGGTATGGACTATGGACAATACGTTCTGGAGCAGACCCGAAATAAAGAATAAAGCTAACGTAACCGGGGAGAGTAAGTAAATGAATGAACAAGTAGGTACCTAAGTACATAATAAAAGTAATAAAAGATTTACACCAAATCTTAGTCTTCTGTGATGCTTGTGATATGACGTCCGTCTGTGAATTTATAACCTAGGTACGTTTTAAGTTCGGAAGTTTTAAGACGGATGATTCAATTTTCTTGATGTGAACTAACATCATAAATGATGAACTTAGGTACCTACGTCTAGTGCCACGTTAGTAGTACCCATTCTTTATTCTATAATAACTAAAACTATTAAAACGCGTTCCCACCTAATCAGCTTGGTCTGACCTAATGTCCGCGAAAAGCCTAAAGGGCTCTGCGGGTGCTCGGGGGCTCCAGCATCCGTGAAAGGCTAATAATAATGATAGGTAAAGGAGCACCAGCAGACATAAAAATTTATCAGTGGGTATTCGGTTTTAATTAAGAAATCTCTACAACCTCTGCCGCTAGACTTCTACCAATTTCACGATCATTATGATTCTTAAACTGTGCTTGAGTCAAATCACGTCTACATCAGTGGTGACGAATCTTGGATCTATGCCTAGGATCCTGATTCTAAACAACAATCTACAATTGGGTCTTTCAAGACGAGCCAAAGCCGACTAAAGTTGTTCGTTCTCGAAGCCCTTCAAAGAAGATGGCCACGTTCGTTGGAAAAACCGGCCATGTTGCGACTGTTGCACTTGATCGGTTAACGCAGAGTGGTAATACCACAGTTTGTTTACCACAAGTCATCGCCGAACTTCGAAAATCATCCGGCACCACGACAACGCAAGCTCACACAGCGCTCGTCAAACGATAGAGTAGGTATTTGAAGCAGGAAAAAGTAGAAATTCTTGATGACCATCCTCCATACAGTCCTGACCTTAGCCCTAACGATTTATTTACATTTCCTAAAATTAAGAAAAGTCTTCGTGGTCAAAGGTTCCAGTCCAGTCCGGTGAAGAAGCAGTCCACGCTTTCAAGTCAGCCATTTTGAACACCCCCACTTTAGAGTCTAAGTCGTTAATTGTGGTCGTTAAGAGTAGAGCGCTGTGCGAGCTGGCGTTGTCATGCTGCAGGATGATGCGTCGCTTTGAGTTAGATTTTCGAAGTTCGGCGATAAGAGTGGAATAAATGTTTTATTAACTGGTTTTAGCGAATGGAAAAGTGTATTAAGCTACGTGTGGTGAATATTTTGAAAAACAATAAAAAGTACTAATACCTACTAATAAGGTTCTAGTTGTGTGTTTTTCTTTAAACGTCAAAACTTAAAAGGCATGCCTCGTAAATATTAACAGAATAATTTACCTTACAACATCACATGCATAAACATATCACATGCATGCTCGACAAAGCCGGATTATATATCATATAAACGTCACTGAAAGCAAGACATTATACCTATCCCTTGTCTTTAGCCGGGCTATAATGTTGTAATCATTATAACCCTAGGTCAATAATGTAATTTTCACTTTTCATAATCCTTATTGCTATGTTGATAAAGTCTAATTTCGTTAAGCAAAATGTGGTGAACCCGCCTGCGGCCACGGTCGTGGCCAACTCGATTTTCGAAAACCGAAGCCGCGACCAACTAGATTCGCACAATCTTCATTTGTTAAATCAAGTAGGTAGGTCACGCCGGCAGAAACAAGTTGCTGTATCCATTTTATAGCTTTAACATTTCAAAAAGAATATCGAAAATTTCGAGTGATGAAAGTAGGTACTTTGACTCCAGAGTCTATTAAACTAGATGCCATAGGCATTGGCAATAATCTACTGCCATGCAATTGCATTTTATGGTCGCGCATAAGGTGAGAAAAGTAGAGTATATACCTAACTCGGGAATAATACTGTTTTTGTCTTGGGCGCTTAAATCCCTCACTAAACTCAGGACTCAGTCTTAATTCCCTCGCTTTGCTCGGGAGTCCTTCGTTACGTTCAGGATTCAATGTCGCGCCCGTGACATAAAACAGTGCTTTATTCCCTTGTTGTATAATCTACTATTATAATCATGGATATATTTCTTATATGGCTCCAAAATATGGTATGATATTATCAACTACCATGCATAGGTATCTACTTGGTGTCTAATAAAGGATTTATACCTACCTATCTATATAAAAAAAAAGTGCCTAAGTTCTTACGCCCTCGGGGATAAAAGGCGTGAGATGATTATTTATTATTATTAAAAAGTGCATTGTTTGGTTTTCCTATTATTGAAATGAACTAGATTATGCAGGTACCTACTTACCTATAATGTCGTCAAGCGGAGGCTGGCTACTTATTTGAAGTCGACTAAGTTTGTTAGTTATGAAAATTACTTTATTTCAGAAAATTCATGGAGTCAATCATAGACATAGGTACCATACCATAGGATAGGTCAATTGAGAAGGTAATAACGAGTACTTCCCTGATTGTGATAATCTAGAGACGTAGTACATAATGATCGTAGTATAATTCATTTGCGGATACATACCTAGTTTTCTACCTATTATGGGGCCCCCGGGGGGCGGCACACAGGTACTGAAACGACTTATAGGTACCATAATATATCTCAATAGGTAGCTGTAGAAGGACCGGGGCCCAAGGTGGTCATCAGTAAGCACCAGGGTCTAATAACCAGAGATCGGCATTAGGTAGTGTGATTAGGTACCAAAGTAGGTAGAGGATATAATATGGATGTTCCTACTTTTAAATCGAAGCACACATATGAAATGCCAAATTTCATGTGTGCACACTACCTAATGCCGATCTCTGCTAATAACTAAGGTACCTACCTCTTACGATACTTACGTATGGTTGGAAACTATGTTCAATTAGGCAGTTTACATATTATACTATGGGCTCACCACATGTTAAGTTATTGGTTACAAACATAGATCTAGAAACTTAAGAGCTACACGTATGGTAGGTATGTTACAAAAACTGAATAGAATATATTTTCTACTATGGATAAGACGTGTATTTTCATGAACGTACCTATACCATGGACGCTTTGATTATTTACTCTCATGGACGTAGTATTATGTTTAAATAGGTAGGTAAATAAGCGACAAGATACTTAAGTACTTATTATGATTTATGTAGGTACAAATACTGACTTTAGGAACACTGTGTAAAAACAATAAACCAAACAATAATGAAACCTACTTATGTACCTGTAAATGATTTTAAAAATAAAATTTAATGTAAATAGGTAGGTAAACTTTTATGTTATTGAATATAGCTTTAATCTAAAGCGCTAAACACTAATAATAATGTAAATAAAAAATCTCACGCCTTTTATCCCCGGGGGGGGAGACATGGTATATATTCCATTTCTGGAAATACCCACTATTCACGAGAATTGGGTCGACCGGGTCTGTTACACATGCCTCAGAATAATTCTGAGACCTGCGGGTTTCCTTACGATGTTTTCCTTCACCGTCAAGAAGCTAGTGATTAAATAGGTATGTACGTAATAATGTATGTATTAAATAATAATGTATGTATTATGTAAGTTTTGAAAAACTCATTTTTTCCACATGCCAGGATCTTTAACCGTAAGGCTATAAGGAATATATGAAAACAATATTACAGACTACCGAAAAGGCGGTCAAAGCGAATTCAATTTTACTAGGTAACAAAGACTGAAGACAAGGCAGTATGATCTTTGACCTTAGCCTTTCCAACAAAATTTTTCGAAGAAAAAAGGGTTAAGGCTCTACCACAGACCAGTAATAGAAAAAGACAGCCAATTAGGAACAAAATTTTTGTCCAATTAAAGAGACGTGGGGGGAGGCAGAGAAAACAACATATAGAATCTATCTTATTTCTCAGTCCCCCTTGAGCGATCGGTCACATTCCACTCTAGTATCTGTTTCACACATTTTACTTATGCATTGGCTGGCCCCTGTCATCTTTATTAGGGATGCCCTGCTTTCGTATTTAACCGAAACATCGGTATTCAATCGAAAATAGTGATGTGATTTTTTTCGATTTTTATCGGTTTTTGTTTTCCGGTGTAATGGGTTTCTACTTTTATAATTATTTTTAAGATTTTAAAATAAAAGGCGTTTGAAATAGGCACATTTATTTTTATTCTATACATAAACTGATAGTCAACATTTCAAAAACAGGCCAAGTGTCCGAAGGGTTCCGTACCATTATCTATGAAAACGGCAAAAAAACGTTTGTTGTTTATAGTATCTGTTGTTATAGCGGCAACAGAAATATTTTGCGAAAATTTCAACTGTCTAACTATCGCGGTTCTTGAGATACAGCTTGGTGACAGACAAACGGACGGACAGACAGCGAAATCTTAGTAACAGGGTCCCATTTTTACCCTTTGGGCACGGAACCCTAAAAAAGAGGTACATTCAAGAACGTAAAAGTTTTGGAATTTTTTTCATATAAACCGCCAATGCTGTTGATACTTGGTGGCTGAATACTTGCGCTGCATACTGGATCTGAAAAACGACATTTCGTAAAATAAACAATCTGATCAGCATAAACACGAATATCAATTGATGAATCTTATTTAGTTATTATAGGTATTATGATTGAAAGTAAAGTTGTTTGTGTGTAAATAAACATTTTTGTTTTATACTACAAGACAAGGTCAAGATGTTAAACCTTTTTACAGTAATCTCGACTATCTCAAGTGATTCTATAAGTATGAATTTGTAGAATCACCCTAATATGAAATCACAGTTACTTTACGAAGCCACTGTCAAGTAAAGTAAAAAGTTCTTAATATTTATGTATAATTGTAACGATCTAAAGGTACTTATGATATTTGTGTTATAAACGATAAAAATCATTTTTATTTTGATTATTAGCTATAATTTATTTAACCGAAAGGGCTGTAAAACTGATGTAAATGAATCCTATATTTTGTGCTAATTCTACTTCACTATGCAAGTAAGAATATGAATTAAGTTTGATTTAAAGACAAAAAGTGAAAAAATGAACTTTCTATACAATATGTGCTTTAAATTTGAAAATTTTTTACCTTCATTTTATCATAGTGGGCTCTACCCCACAGGCGCGTTATTACCGCTCGTTATTTTTTTTTTTTTTTTGAAATTGTTTATTGGCCTTTGGATTCTAGTCCTTACAGCCTAATATTACAAGATAAAATACTTATATCGCTCGTTATTATCGCGCACAATGTTGCCAACAGTTAAAATAACTTTCCATCAGATTCAACATCTAAAACCACCAGAAAACTGAAAACCTTAACGAAAAACGACCTTACTCTCATAGTCGCTAAATTTTCCCCTAAACGCTTTTTTACTAACAACATTATAGTAGATTATACAACAAGGGAATAAAGCACTGTTCAATGAAACACATTCAATGTCACGGGCGCGACATTGAATCCTGAACGTATGCGCTCGGGAGTTATGATTTAATTCCCGAGAGAAGCGAGGGAATTAAGACTGAGTCTTGAGTTTAGTGAGGGATTTAAGCGCCCAAGACAAAAACAGTTTTATTCCCGATTTATACACTCTACTTTTCTCACCTTATGCGAGACAATAAAATGCAATTGCATGGTAGTAGATTATTGAATGATTATTGACAATGCCTATGGCATCTAGTTTAATAGACTGTGGAGTCAAAGTACTTTCATCACTCGACATTTTCGATATTCTTTTTGAAATGTTAAAGCTATAAAATGGATACAGCAACTTGTTTCTGCCGGCGTGACCTACTTGATTTAACAAATGAAGATCGTGCGAATCTAGTTGGTCGCGGCTTCGGTTTTCGAAAATCGAGTTGGCCACGACCGTGGACGCTGGCGGGTTCACCACATTTTGCTTAACGAAATTAGACTTTATCATCATAGCAATAAGGATTATGAAAAGTGAAAATTACATTATTTACCTAGGGTTATAATGAAATTCCATACAGCATTATAACCCGGCGCAAGCCAAGGGATATAATGTCTTGCTTTCGGTGACGTTTATATGTTATATAATCCGGCTTTGTCGAGCATGTGGTGTGAAAAGTTATTTATAAGTGTAAATTGTCTTCTGGATGTCATCCATAATTTTTGTCTCGATTTATATAATTTCTTCGTGAGAAAAATAACCGCTTTTGGTTTCCTCTACCAGATGGGCTATTAAAAATCATCAGACGAGAATCGGGGGGTGTTCCACAAAGGAAATAAAAAATCGGTTGTTTGTAAAGTCGGTTTACTGACGATAGTTGAACGTGACAACGTCATATTTTTTGGATTGTGCCTCTTTGTCGCTCGTTGCGCGCTCTCACTTACACTAAAACGCCGCATACGTCATACTTTTTCGTGCATGCAGCCGGCTCCATCGAATTATAAGACGTTGTTACGTTAAAAAAGGACGTAGTTGGCTAGAAGTAACGCACCTTTCCACTTGGCGTTAGAGAAATATGATTACATATAGGTGACAAAACCAAGCTCGCAAATTGCCATCAGAGGGTGCAGCAGTGAAAAAAAAAGTATAAATACGGGTTGAAAACTGAACTCGACCACTAAAGGCAATATTTCGCCACTGAAAGGGGGGTCAAAACCACCAGTTTTAGTGGAAATTCCACTAAGTTGGCAACAAAAACAATCGCGATTATATCGAGCGGTAATGCGCCTGTGGGCGGGAGCCCTTACTGTCCAACTCAAAAAAAGCCAATCGCGGGCTTTTTGGCGGGAATCCGAAGAGAGGGAGAGCGTCACACACTTTTTGTATAATTTCCATTTTATATATTTCGGGTTTTGACCTTTGAGTATGTTTTTCACATATTAGTGATAGTATATTATGTGGCAAGTGTCCGTGAAAGTCTGCAGTGAATTGGGAAATTCAATAAAATGCGAGGGATGGACATTTTTGGATAGCGTTAAGAAGTCACAATGAAGTCTTCATAAAAGTGCTGTCATTTTGCTGTTTATATACAGGGGAGGTATGTAGAAAGTGTTGAAGACACAGAATTTTTCGGCAAATCTAAAACAGACGAGGCTGTATGGGCCTAGATCCCTTGCCTTTTCCAAATAGGACAAACTTAAAAAAAATCGGCTGTGTGTTGTGCACAGACGTATTGTGTCTAGAATGTTGGTAGAACTAGAATGTCAAAGTCAAAACTGTCAAAACTGTGTGTCAAAAGTCAAAAAGTGGTCAAAAAGTACCTACCGTGCTCGTGGATGTGACCGAGTTTTATTTTATCATTTTATTTCTACTATCAACATCAATAGATTACTTAAACGAAGGAATTTTTAATCATTGCTGTGTCAGGTATTGGACGGCAATGTCGTATATTAATAACATACTATGCCTCGTCGCTTCTGGGGTGTGAGAAGGCTGATAAGGATGCCTCTGGTAGAGGCAGGTGAACAATATTCCATTTGGGTAAATATTATTTTCTATTGTGTAGCAAAAGTTTGAAGATAAATGATTTTAACATATGTTACGTGTTAAATCATTTATTTGCATATTATTTAAAAAAGTGCTAAATGGGATTCGAATATAGGAAATAGGAGGCAAATGGAAAAAAACCTTTGTTCTCTGATATTCATAAAATAATGTCTTGTTATTAGAGAAAGCACAATTGGCATGTATACTTCTAGCATGAATTTTTAAATTAGAAAATAATATAAAAATGAAGGAATTATTTTTATCTACAAAAATCTTTACTTGTAAATTGTAAAGTTCTTAAATTGTAAGTTATATTTGGAAGAACTAGTTTCAATATTTGTTATATACTTTCTTATAATTACGCCATGTATAATTTGAGAAAAACTATTTAAATATTTATGCAAGTAAATAGGGCAAGTAAAAAAATTTTTTGTTGTTACAATTGAAAAGAAAAAAATATAAATAATGTAAGCATGGTATGGAACTGTGCAATACATGTACTATCAGCAAACGCTAAGCCTGATACATTTGGAAGAATTGTCGCTTGTAAGCTCCAATTTTATTTCCCTGACCCTAATTAGAGTTGCACAATGAGAAGCCAGTAAAACCGTCTTTTTTTATATTCCGATTTCCGATCCATTCATCGACACTAAATGGTCATAAACATGAAAAAAACACTTTTTTGTAATTGTCATTGTTACTATAAGTGAGGGCTTTTTCACCACGGGGTGGGAAAAGATACTGCTCGCTAAAATGACACTTAGGTGTATCATGCAGAACTTTTTTCGATAGTACACACTCTTTTCTAGCTTATTTATCAAGCACTGAACTAAAACAAAAATCACGATTGGTGCAAGTGTAATTGTGTACTTTTACTGAAATAGAAAATTTTCCTTTTTTTCCTTTTCCTTTGAATTGTATAATAATCATAAGGTTAATTGCAAAACTACATAAATTGTAAACAAAAACACAAGTCACAATTTTTTGGTAATATTATATCCACAGTGCTGATCAAAAAGTGTCTCATGTGTCTGTCATGGCCTATTCTTATTTAAATAGAGTTTGGATATGTGAACATGTGCTTTCTCCATTATAGGTAGGTCTGGTCTACGTATTCAACTTAATTGTTGGCACTGGAGCTTTGACACTGCCGGCTGCTTTTGCACGAGCAGGATGGGGCCTCAGCACAATCTCACTGGTGTTCTTGGCGTTTATGAGTTTCATGAATGCTACTTATGTCATAGAAACCATGGCATGTTCCAACGCAGTGTTCAAATGGAAGAGATTGCAAAGTATTAAAAGGGACAGTGTGAGTATTATTTTAAATAAATTAAATCAATTTAATGCTTTATCTGAAACCAAAGTTTTTATCTAGAGGCCTGGCAAATTGGGCAAGTGTCAACCATTTCTATACATCCTTTTCTCAAACTTTAAGCAGTAGCAGAATGAACTACAACATTCATCACTACACAATATGAAAAAAAGTCGTTGCCCGCTGTCTATCTGTCCCTAAATTTGCTTAGACCTTTAAAACTACGCTATGGATTTTGATGCGTTTTTTTTACTAGATAGAGTGATTCAGGACGAAGGTTTTAGAATAAGCATTGCACCCATGAAGCCAGGGCGGGTTGATAGTCTATCTATACTTACTGATATTATAAGAGGAAATATTTGTATTTTTGTATGTTAGTGTCTTTGCTACGAATAAACTCAAAAACTATTGGACCTATTTTAAAGATTCTTTCACCAATGGATAGCTAGAATACCCCTGAGTAACGTAGACTATAATTTATTCCCGTATTCTCATGGGAACGGTAACTACGCGGGTGAAACCGCGCAGATATGCTAGTCTTAAATAAATATAAGTAGTTTTTGGTAAATTGTTTACTTTCTATGCTATTGGGTGTTTCTTAAGCACCACTGTGTGCAAGAGTCAATATTAATTTGGATGCATATTTATGTCTATTCAATGGGTTAACTTTTATATCCCACCCTAGAACATTGCATACCCAGTTGATTACAAATCCATCAATACAACAAATTATAATTATACAGATACAAGACCATGACTCCGATGAAGAGACTCCATCAACACGCACATATGGGGAACTGGAAGAGCCTCTCGTTTGCGGAGACTCTATACCTTCGCGATACTACAGCCTGGATAGACGGATAGAGTTAGGAGAGATGGCGAATTTGTTCCTGAATAGAGTAGGGCGCATTGTATTCTATGTAATACTGTGTGTCTATTTGTATGGGGATTTGTCCATTTACTCTGCAGCTGTCGCGAAATCTGTCATGGATGTTGTTTGGTGAGTTCATATCATACTTATATAGTATAAAAATATTTTGATCTGTAAACTCATTGTATGCAATGATTTTACAAATAATTTATATTCAATTTTTTTAAACATTTGGTAGAGCAAGATACAATAAAGTTAAAAATAAAAAACATTACTTTTCGAGGAAGTTGGATAAAAAGTTTTTACAAAAAATAAACCGGCTAAGTGCGAGTCGGACTCGCGTACGAAGAGTTTTGTACCATTATATATATAAAAACGGCAAAAAGAACACATTTGTTGTATGGGAGCCCCCTTAAATTAATTTTTTTTTTTTTAGTATTTGTTCTGTAACTATCACGGTTCATGAGATACAGCCTGGTGACAGACGGACGGATACTGGAGTCTTAGTAATAGGGTCCCTTTGGGCACGGCACCTTAAAAAAGGTAGTTGCAAGAAGGGTGTGACTGAAGAATATACAATAATAGAATATATTATTACTATTTTCATAAGAAATATTTCGAAAATACAATATGAATTTTTTAAAACTGCGATTGGCGAAATAATGAGGGACATTTGGTTAAACAAGAAGAGGAACTTGTGCTTATTGCAACACTTTTAAAGGCTTTAACCTTGTATTAAGTTACTATATGTGCATTTATATTTGTTCAAGTGCAAAAGTAGTTACGTAGGTATATATTACTAGACAAGTATTTTATAAAGTATGCTCACTTCTATATCCACTCTCGGGGATAAAGAAGTGAGCATACTAGTAGTAGGCAGAGGTCTATTCCTGGAAATACACACTTTTCACGACTATATTTTACAGACCTCTAAATGTGATGGTAAGCTCATTGCCGGACCGGGATACTGTTGCACATGCCTCAGAATTAAATCGGGGATCTGCTGATTTCTGGCTACCTAACCCGGCAAACTTTTTACTTTTTTGTGGGTTGGTTAAAATATACTTTACGACCTATTCTCCGGAGTTCAACTACAAACGCCGTGACACGATATTTTTATATATCCTAATATGAATTTAGCTAATTCCATAATATTTGTTGTGGAATTGCGAATAGCGCTCAGTCGTCATCATCATCCTCCTTATTCTGCAAATAGATTTTATTTACCGTCATCAGGCCAGAAATTTCTTTTACTCAACTTTTGCTACCTTCCATTCAAAACAAGAGTGTCTGTATTTGAACACGTACAGCGCAAAATGAACCGTGAGAACATATCGGCCTTGTCACTTTTATCATTCATAAGCGTGTAAAGCACGTTTGTCACGCTGATGGTCAAGCGGCTCGAAACGCACTAAACGTGCAATATTTTATTGCACCATGCCTCTCTGTTCATTCGATGCGAACACGTTTTCCATAAAATGTCTTTCCATCTGGCTGCTTGCAGCATTGGCATAGGCACGATTTGATGGGAAAGGAAATGGATTTAAGTAGACTAAATTATTCATCATCAACCCGTAACAGCCCATTGCTAAGCTAAGGGTTTTTCCTCACACATGAGGAAGTATGGGCTATAATCTCCCATGCGAGCCCACCGCGGATTGGGAGACGGTGTTAAGCTAGTGGCCACTAAACGGGTCGCTAGTCTATACTTCTACACTAATATTATAAAGACAGATTATACAGATTTGTATTTTTGTATGTCTGTATCTTTGTTATGAATAAACTCAAAAACTACTGGACCGGTTTTAAAAATTCTTTCACTAATGGAAAGCTGAGTAGCATCCCTGAGTAACATCACTACATAGTATAAAACACAGTCGCTTTCTCTGTCCCTATATCCCGATGTATGCTTAAATCTTTAAAACTACGCAACGGATTTTGATGCGGTTTTTTTAATAGATAGAGTGATTCAAGAGGAAGGTTTTAGTGTTAATGGCACCAGTGCGAAGCCGGGGCCGGTCGCTAGTAGGCTATATTTTATTCTCGTATTCCCACCGGTACGGGAACTACGATGGTAAAACCGCGCAGAACCGCTGATGTCATATAAACCGAAACGAAGCGAGGGAGGGTCGCTAGTTGTAATAAAGCAGAAAAGTAGAGGTATTCTGTGACAATGATCAAAATTAAATGTAACCGTAGCTACTTGTAGTAGTAGATATAACATTAATAAATTAAAAGTAAGAAACCTTTTTTAAAACAAGCTTTTATTGAAAAAAAATATTTTTCTTTAAATCTTTTACTATCAACTTTACACAATTACACAATTTATATGATATAAAAAAAAACTTGTAAACGTAATAATTTCTTCGCCAGCTCTCCAATACCCCAGAACATGACAAGCAAAGAAGACTGGGACGATTTGCCGTGTTTCCTGTCTTCGACGGAGTCCACGTCGTACACGCGGCTGGAGTGTTACCGCGTGGCGTTGCTCACCTTCGTCGGGGCCATGGGCCCGTTTGTGTTTTTCAACGTACAAAAGACTAAATACCTCCAGCTCTTTACAACTGGGATGAGGTGGCTTGGTAAGTGTACATTGCAATATTGTTTTATTATCTTTGTCTCCTATATCAGCAGTGATAGTCTTACAGTTAAAGAGCCTGCTTCACATGATGATAATCAATGAGTTGTTCAAAACTTACGTACGTATGTATCACTAGCTCGACGGTGAAGGAAAACATCGTGAGGAAACCCGCAGGTCCCAGTTAATTCTGAGACATGTGTAAAATACTCCGTCCGGCGATAGGCTCACTACCTATCACGGTTACGGGTTTAAAGAACATCTCGTGAAATGTAGGTATATTTCTGGATATACCTACTTTTCACGAACCTTTGAAACCTAGCCTCACTGATTATCATCATTAGAAGCGGGCTCTCTGCTCATAAATATTTTAGGGTAACTTATTGTTTTATTATGTTAACAGTATCGTTTTCATTCCAGCGTTTACAATAATGATCTCAATGGCGATTAAGCTGCTAATCGGGGAGGGCCCACAGGGGAACCCCCCCGCGTTTGACGTCACCGGCTTGCCCACTCTCTTCGGCGCATGCGTTTACTCCTTCATGTGCCACCACTCGCTGCCCGGCCTCATCGCGCCAATCAGAGGCAAGAACAGGCTCGGCATCCATCTCGCTCTCGACTACGCTCTCATCACCGCGTTCTATCTCCTTCTCGCTTTCACGGGCGCGTTCGCGTTCGCCCATCTCAGCGATCTCTACACTCTGAACTTCGTGCCAACTAACAGTGAGAACTTGTTACTGGAAATAGTCGACTACTTCCTCGCCCTATTCCCTGTTTTCACTTTATCTACCAGTTTTCCTATAATAGCTATTACTTTAAGAAATAACCTGCAAAGTCTCTTTTTAGATACTACTCGGATAGAATCCTACAATTTCGTGTTAAGGAAACTCTTGTTCCCAGTAGTCACGGTGGTTCCACCGTTGTTGTTGACGTACTTTCTAGAAGATATTAGTATTCTAATCGAGTTCACAGGCTCATACGCAGGTACTGGTATTCAATACTTGATACCAACCTTCCTAGTGATGTCCGCAAGACGACATTGCACGAATTTGTTAGGTTTAGGTGTGGTCAATAAATATAAAAGTCCGTTTTCGCACACAGCGTGGGCAGCTTTCGTGCTTCTATGGTCTTTTATGTGTGTTATTCTTGTGTCCGTAAATATATTCCAAAAGAAATCATGACAATAATATTCCGTGAATTTTTAAATAAGTATTTTTATAACTATGTAATTTATTGTAGGTACGTTTTATTACTAATCGCGATAAGTTGTACTAATCGCAATTATTAATACACGTCGTATTACGCGCATTCAACGTTTTTGTAGTTGTGTAAAAAAACTGTCTCTTTTATCGACATTCAAACTAACAGAATGTCACTCACATTCCGTGAAATCGTTAGATAAGAAAATATGTTGAAAATAGAAATGTGAGTACAATATTCTGTTCAAACAAATTGTGGTGATTAATGAAAATAAAATTCTGTGTTCGGTGATATTATTATAAAAGTGAACAAAATCACTATCAATTCTCGGGTTCGTAAACCTATAACGAGGAGCGTTTTATGGAGTATTGGATATTTTAAAAATAATTTTGTATTTTACACCTTGTCATTCGCACAATAATATTTTTTGTCGCAGAGAAGAACTGATAAATAAATAATTTGAATACTAAAAACCGTTACATTTGAAGATAAATACTCCAGTTTTGTAGATTGATTATTATTGGATCTATTTTTTACATAATGTTAATATTTTTTAAACAAACGCAATGCCAAAGGTTTTAAGTTCTTTTAATACGAGAAGCTATGTACAAAGATCTGTGATAAGTTTTATTTTTATAACATCTTCGAAGCTCTGTAAAAACAGATAAATCTTTTTTTCTATTCATTTTGATTTATATCTCGTTAGTGTTAACTAATTGTATTTTGTCACTACTCGGTTCTATTTTGCGACGGCGCTTCCTAATTACCATTTTAATGTAATGTTAGACTTTAAGAAATATTTGTATTTTTATAAATCTTAATACATTAGTAATTTTTTATTGTTCATATAAGTTTATAAGTTGAAATTTCCTAACCTTTAGTAACTTAACTACAATGTATTGTGTAGACTTTCTAAAGATGCATACAAGTTCATTCGAACCCTGAACCTTTTCGTACCTACTATACGGTACCATTTTAATGTCAACATCGTAACTAATTGAAAACATTTTTCTTCGAGCAATTTAGTTCTGCTACTTGTGCGTTGTGACGCTTATCAAAAACCTTCAATTACATAACGCTTTGATGAACATTTTTGGAAACAATCATACTTGTAGATTTTAAAAATTGTTGTCATAGGATTCTAAAACCACAGAATTAAATTAAATACGTCTCAGTCATAACTTTTATTCAGAAGGGTTGATCCAAGTTAATGTGAAATAGTCTTTATCTGTATAACGTATTATTGTTCATTTTACTATTATCTCTGGGACGGAAAAAATGATTGATTGTGTTAGTTTTTTGGTATTTTTTATAAAATATTCGTAGGATGTATTTATTTTCATTTATAACCTCTATGTTACGAATTATTATTTCTAAAGATTTTTTCCTCTTGATAGGTACTGTGATAGAATAACCCATTCGATTGGTTGTTTTAACAAACTATAGTCCATTTCACGTAGCATGGGTTCGATGACAGTTCACATTTTTCTATTTTACTGATACTACTGCAACTTTTGCAATGATAAAATATTAATTTTAATCAAATATTTTTATTAGTAGAGATTAGTAAGCGTAAAACGGAAAAATGTGAACTGTCACCAAACCCATGCTACATGAAATAGACTATAGAGTAACGACTGATTCATAAGTTTGTATTACCAATTTAATGTATTTTTATAATGATGACTGAATGGGAGGAATATAGTTTTATTTTGTGTGTTACTCGATAGTTTTATTACTAAGAACCTTACAGTCAAAGCTAAGAGCTGATTATACCAGCCACCATTAGGGGTAGCACGAAGCCGGTAGCATTAGTATACTAAATCAATGGCCGGTAGAGACAAGAGATTTATCTACCGTCAGTCTCGAAAAAGACGTCATCCGCGTAACCGGTATTATGACAAAGATAAATAAACTCTCGCGCCAAATTTTCGTTTCGCAATAATTTAAAAAGTGGGCTCTCAATACCGCCTTCCTACTGCCCCTACATGAGTGATTAAAAAACTCACACCTTTATCCCCGAGTGGGTCGGCAGAGGTAGTATATTTAGGATTTATTTTGACTCCTAAACGTGAGAGGTGGTGAGCTGTGGGTTTCCTCGCGATGTTTGCCTTTACCGTCGAGTTAGTCTATATCTATACTAATAATAAAAAGAGGAAAGATTTCTGTTTGTATCTTTGTTACGAATAAACTCGAAAACTACTGGACAGATTTGTATTCCCCGTTACATCCACCGTTATATTACCCGTATTCCAACGGGAAAAGGAACTAAGATAGTGATAAGTATGTACGCAAGTTTTTGAAAAACTCATTGATACATACTCTAATTATTAGGATTCGAACCAGTCTCAAGCATGAGAGGCGGGCTCACTAACCACAGGGTTATCACTGCATAATAATGGGCAATTAAATGACATGTACATACAAAAAGGTGCATAAAGTTGAAGAATTTTATTTATTTCATCATCATTATACATAGTTGTCACTTACAGTGTACACAAGCGACAAAAGCCTTCCATAGCTCAATTGACTTTGGCATGAAGTTACATTTTGTGCTGCCGGCCGGACGGCGTGAGTAGCGCTTCCTTGCTCAGTGCTCAAATTAAAACACTAACAGAATTCAAACTTCCTCATACATTCCAAAATTTTAAAGTAACATACTTATTTCACTGGATACTAATATATTTTTTTGTAAAGTATTGTGACCTAATTTAGAATGTATTGGATTAAAGCTTGACCGGTAGCGCTGTACCGCGCCTTAGGTGGCGACAGGCGCACGCGGGGAGGGGAATCGAAACACGCACGGTGAGGATGCGGGAGGGCTGAGGGCATAGACAAGAAGCATTGTACTAATGCATCCAATGATCTTATAAGTTTAGAATGTAGCGTCAAGTGCTACCTAAGGTGCGGTACAGTGTTTTCAGTCAGACTATGATAATTATATAGACAACAATTAATTGTTTATTCCGTATTTCCTATTTTTTTTTTAGAAATAAAAGATCAAAATGGTCGTTACTGTTAACTGCACGCTGAGGCCACCAACAAGATTCTATATCATTAAAAATAATTGAAATCCTTAGATGCGCCCTCTCAACTATGCAGTGTTTGTTTTCTTCCGAATAACTAAAATATAAATTAATATTTGATACAAGACATAAAAAGGAAATAATAGCTATAATTACATAATAAAATGACTGAATGTTTTTTACAGGCGAAATTACACATACCTACATGACGGATATAATTGAGACGCTACAGTACTCGTTCCATTCACACCTAAATATGAAGTACTGTTGATAGAATGTGGACAGCAACACGACATACTAACATATTACCTTGTCTTTATTGTATGTATTTAATTTGTAATAAAATTATACACAAAAATCTAATGAAAGTAAAAACAATAGCTTTTAAAATAATTTCAATAAGTACCTACATACATACTCATAACTTAAACATAAGTTGAGTTCAGTTCAAAGTGTACATTACGTTTTTAACAAACAAATAAATAATTATAATATTATTCTACATAATAATATAATAAATCTAATATTCATTATTACAAGTATTCGCACAATATAGAATATTATTTCATTTATAATTTGAATAGTTAAGAGGGTACTTGTTACTTTCATATTATCTAGGAATATGAACAACAAATGAGATAACCATGCATGAGAATTTACTAATTTGAAGACGAGATAAACTGGAATATGAATTTTATTTAATAGTGGAAAACAAGAAAACAACAATAATAACTAGACCTATCGCCCGGTAAGAACATCTATAATATACCTATAATCGAATAGTACATCACAATAAATACTATAACTACAAATATTATTTTTTATAATCACGAGACACCTCGCAGTGGGGGAACCGAACTAGCTCGACTGTCAGGCGTGTAAATTTTGAATTTCTATTACAACGACAGAATGAAGGAGTACTTACGACACACACTGAAAGTTGTGATAACATTGACTAGTAATTAGTATGTAGTTTGAGATTAACGATTACAAAGTATCGAATTTATTAGAACTGTAAGACGAAGTTCAATCGACTGACTCGCTTTGAATAGACACTATCAACTTTACTTGCGTCGCATGAAATTGCAACAAAATAATATCGAAGAGAGCAAACTGAATCCTTAGCGAGACATCACTACGACAGATGAGACAAAAATTTGCAAATCAGCTGTGTTAAAATAAGACTCCCTCAAAGGTCGGGGGGCGTGGTAGAGCGTATAGACGACGTAATTAAATTCTAGTTGCTATCTAGAGTGTTCTACAAGCTTGGCTATAAAGTGGTTGGAGGGGGGATGATGTCGTTGCGACGGAGAGCGTTCCGGAACGACTCTAGAGACGAGCGGAGGGTGAGACAGAAGCCGCGAGAGGCGGGGATGAGAGGATACTCGGGGGGTGTGACGTCATTGGGGCTTTGGCCGTTTGAGAGAGCCACAAGACCCTCGAGGCGTTGACAGAGCCCCGCGGCGTGGGTGCGTAAATGCTGCAGAATTTCCTCGCGGAACGGCTCCGGCGGGTTCATCAGCATTTTTGTCATCGACTGTACAAGCTTCAGCAGCACCATCTCGTTGTACATGCGCGAGTTCTCCTTGCCTTGTTGGGTGCCTGGAATAGAGGGAAACATATTTATTATATACGAAATGACGACCAAAATATTATAGTTATTAGTAGATGCACGGCAGAATTCCCATGGTAATTTTGATTGTTTTTAAACGAATCTATTCGACGCTTCATTTTTATTGGGGATCTTAATTCATATTTCAGTCAAATGTTAACCGATTTTGATAGGTTCTTTCCGGGAACTTTGGCGCAGTGCTCTTTTTTATATTGTTTAATTTTTGAACAGCTGTTTTCTGACCTTTCTGCTTCTCGTAGCCGGCCTCGTTGAAGTAGGGCTCCGCATTCAGGATGAGCCCTTGCAGGGACACGATCACCTGCAGCAACGAGCTGTCCTTGCCCCAAACCTCAACTCCGCGCCCGGACCACGTGCCCAGTAGGGACACGCACACCTGGTACACACAAACAGTATTATACGGTTGTCGTCTCAAAAGTTGTACATTTTTTAAGTTATACTTCTTTAGGCGGTTTTTGAAAAAATATGAGTGAATTTTTACGACGCGCACACAATATGTAACAGAATAAGCGTAATTCCTGAAATTAGTTGGTTCAGTATCGACTACTTAATCGATTTCAGCTGAATTTAGAGCTACCTATGGAAACCGTACTATTATTGATCTTTATTTCAGAAATTTGGTTAGACAAAACTAAAGTACGAATGCATAATTTTTTTTATACTATTTGGGGTGTATGAGGAATTGCTCTTATTCTGTGACGCCCTTGTATATTTATTTAACTTCATGTACAAAGAAAATGTACACATGGCGAACTTATTGCCTAAATATTATAGGTGGTAAATGATAATTTATTGTGAGTATTTACATATTATTCTTCGGTACTAATAGAATCCAGCCTCACCTTCCCGTCCTCGTAGAGGTTCGGGTTGAGCCGGTCGGTGCAGTACGAGTGGTAGTGGCAGAGCGGAGGCGCTCGCGGGTATTCCCCGCCGAGCTGAACGTCGAACACGAACAGCCCGTCCTCGTAGGGGGTCTTGGTGGGCCCCGCGATCATCACCGACAACAGGTCGATGCGGTCCTCGAAGCCTCGGACCCACACCTGTGGAGACAAGAGGATATCAAGAGGGGCGTATTTGCTAGAAATGATAATAATAATGATTTACATACATACTACATACATTACATATGATTTATTAAGTTATTTACTATTGTCAATTACATAGTTTTGGCGATCTGTACTAGAACAAGTTTTGTATCACAGTCCGCCCTTTTCTAACAATAAATTATTACTAAATGTATCTGCGAAAGATTTTGGCTGTACATCAAATATTTTTGAATTTTTTTGGGGTAGTGAAGTAGTCGATTTAGATATCAAAACACAAATTTTTGTCTGTCTGTCTGTGTCTGTGCACGCATCAAGCAAAAACTACAGGACGGATTTTGATGAAATTTGGAGATACAGAGTAACTGGGTAAACATCAAGGGTACTTTTTACTACAAGAAAATATCTCATTCCCACGGGAAAATAAAAAAAGTTGGTTACAGAGAGAAATAAAAACTGGTTACAGAGAGAAATACGTACTACTCCGAAACGATAACACCTACAAACTTGCAATATGGTATAGTACGGCTTTTTTTTAACTTGGCTGCACTGAATATAGCTCCGCCTGCGCAAATCGCCTCGTACCTCCAAATGGTCGCTAAAAAATGTTATTTGCGCAACTTTAGAGCTGACAATTTCAAACGGCCGTACTATATGAAAGTGTGTTATATGTCACGGGCAACCGTTATGACGGGATTTTCAGATATTCCCACGGGAACGGGAACAAACTGGACCCGCACGGGCAACGCCACTGTGCACCCGTATATGTATGTGTGTAGATCTCACCCCAGCAGGTAGATCGCTCTTGAGCAGTTTGATCTCGCGCTTGACCGCTGAATAGAAGCTGCGCGGTTCTGAGGGCTGCAGCATCGACAACCGGAAGTGGTGAGCGGCCGGAGCAGACTCTAGCACGCAGAAGCCCTCGCCTTCGGTACTCTCTTCCGGGGCAACGACCTCGGTGTCACCCTCGATCTCGGCGCCTTCGGCCGTGGCCAACGGAGCTGTGTCTGGTACGGCTACAGCTGTGTAATGTAATGGACTGCAGGCGCTTTGCAGATGGAGCAACTATCAACTTTTTAAAAGTTTCCTTTAAAAGTTGCCAGTTGCTAAAACCCAATAGCCGGGTTTACGGTTGCCACAATTTTATGGCAATCTATGAACATGGGAATTTTCGATAGGTGATAGGGAGGCAGGATGTAGAATCGCTCGACATGTTGCGATTGCCCGTTGGAGAAACCAACAACTTACACAACCGATACAAATTCGAGAGTTGCTAGTTGCGACAATTAAAAACTAATCGATTGCAGCAACTGAAAACTGTCATCGATCACTGGAACTCGCAACTCGAGTTGCTATGAGTGCGCAGTTCCATTGAGATATACATAAACAGCTTTGTTGACAATTGCTGCAATAATTGCTCAATCTGCAAAGCCCCTAAAAGGTGGGCAAATTCATGAGTAGCATGTGAAAAATTATATGAAATGAGTCTATCATGAACACGGATGATAAACTTATGATACAGCCCTGCTACAGAGTTCATGCACAAAAATATATTACCTTGAATAGTTTACACTTATTTTAAATATAGAAAATTATTTGCAACAATATGAATTACGATAAAAATCGACAAAGTTATTGCGTGTATTGTTACGTGTGACAAATTGTATTAATAATCCATAGTGATTCCAGTATTCTTCTCACCGTTTCCTTCGACAGTGTTGTCAGAAGCAGTAGTGTCATCTTTGATATCGTCGCCCGGTAGGATCTCAGCAACATTTTTTTCCTCGGCCAGACTCACCACCAGAGCGCCATATTGGCTATAAAACATGACAGTTAAATTAATACTTTAATAATACATTAAAACTACATTTGTTGCTTTGTTCGTATACATATAACAGCATTATTAGGCTGAAGGCACATGAAAAGCTACACTGAAAGTTATCGCACTCATATCAACGCTACAAAGCCTCAACTCGAGCCGCTTAGTATTCTTTTCATCGCCTCCCCTCGAGAAAAATTCGAGCGAGATAGAGAGAGTTGATATGTGTGCTATAACCTTAAAGCTGTATTCGTTCAAAGAGTAAGTCTTACTCGAAGATTAGATTGCAAAATGCTATAGGATTTATACGATATCTGGGATAAAGATTACTCTGAATTGGGTACAAACATCAGAAGAGCACATTGAAAAGTATAGGTACTTAAATAGTTCGCTTAGCGCCACTTATATATATTTTCAGTAACTGATTACAAAGGCAGCAATGTTGTCATATATCAGGAGGTTAAACACTTCATAAATATGATCGGGTTTTCATCAAAATGTTATAAAGCTATAAAAATATAGTATGTTTACAGATATACTAATCAGACTATAACAACAATACCATGCATATAAATTTTATATTACTCACATAGGAACAGTCAACGACACAAATGTTTGGGTTAACGCAAGACTTACATTAAACAAAGGCTCACATAACTACGCGTGGATGCTAATAAAATTTTCAAATAGGGTATCAACTTTCCTTAAAAATTTATCTTTCGAAAAACAGAGAAATTATGTTACCACTTTTTACAGTCATCTACGGAAATTAAATAAAAAGGACCAAAACAAATTATAAATAAATTTAACAAATGAAATAAATTTCACTAGAAGAACAACCATACACTACAAACTAAATATAACACTACAAGGTAACTAAAAACATTTTTTTGTAAAATGTTGGTTTCTGTCCACTTAAAGGCATTCTTTATTTACCAGAAATATATT
This sequence comes from Ethmia dodecea, assembly GCA_963855545.1. NCBI lineage: Eukaryota > Metazoa > Arthropoda > Insecta > Lepidoptera > Depressariidae > Ethmia > Ethmia dodecea. The sequence continues at coordinate 10,978,976 of OY979446.1, read as the reverse complement.
AGATTTAATATATTATTAAAAAATAAAAATGTCCTCCACACAGAAGTTATGAGGATCGCTCAGTGTTCATAATAATTAGTCAGCAGGCGTATTCAGGGATATCGGAAAATCTGTCGAACACTTTCGAGATGGGCTGATGTTGGTATCGAAAACTAATGTCATATGTGACATAAGGATTCGGAAAATTTTCCGTGGCTGTCAGAAACGCCTAGAATCAAGTTTCCCTCGATCTGAATCGAACGGAAACGGTATCGAGTCTCCGTGAATACGCCTGCTGATAGGTTTAAACTAATCAAAATTACAATGTAACAAAACAAAAAAAACATTATCGAAACAATAATTTGGTTGTTTTTGTAATTGCGTTATTTTTTTTAAGGTTTGGTGTCTTTTCCTGCCATTTTATTTACACATATAATTTACGAAATAATCGTGTGACTTATTGTATATTTTGTAAATGTAATGTTTTCAGATTGTCTTGTAGCATATAGGTTTCTAAACGAAACGCGAATTGACATCTGTCAATGCAAATGTCATCTCGAGTTATGGTGGGAGGCGGCATCTCCCTCCCCCTCTTGCCTGTCTACTGTAATAGCGAATGGACGCACTAAAATTAATAATTTATAAAATAAACTCCCAAGTGTTTCTAAAGAGTTCTTTTATTTAAAATAACATTACCACCACCACCTATCACGTTTAGGGGTCCAATATATCTCGTGAAATGTGGGTATATCCAGTAATGGAATACCTCTGCCTAACCCCTCGGGGATAAAAAGGCGTGAGATTATATTATTATTATTATATAACATTACTACTTGGTGATCATAAAATGTACGCCATTTTAATATTCGCAACCTAACTACGCACCAGACGTGGCTGTGACCTAGGCAAGGTCAGTAGGTATTGATTACTTACTGATTGCAGCTGCATTCTCTGCAGGTTACTCTAAGAATACTATCCTCAGACATGAATTTTAATTGAATATGAGTTTTTATAACAAAGTTTATTTTATACGAAGATATAATTATTTTCACAGATTAATATATCATAGATGACTGACGAATAACTTGTAATAATATAATTTAATACTTTGGCATTGGCAATTTGGTAAATACTAAAATTCTTGTTTAATATAAGTATTGCGCAGAACCACCTACATAAACAATATGACCCGAAAAGTAATGGTTATATATAAAGACATAAATACAATATAAAAAGCTATGTAAGCTACGTATTGCATTATTAAATTTACTATTAATTGTATTATGTACAGTCAGATATTCAAGTCCAAGAATCCCATTGATACGAAAAATAAGTAGTGGGTGTGATGCGACATCAAATACAAATAATACAACATAAATAAATACAAGAAGTAAAACCACACTAATAGGACAAAACTATAAAACAGACATAAAAATAGTATGGAAAACAGTACAAGTATAGGGTCGCTAAAGACAAAAATGCTAAACGAAGAAAATATAAACAATGACATGCCTTGTACGGAATTCCAATTATCTTTCAACACAGAATAAAACAAAAATAGGAGAGGGTAGTAAACAAAATGGAATCTCACACTGAAAAGTGGTAGGGTAACTTCTCCTCAGTCGCGTTTTGCTTTTTCATTAAGCTGTTAAGGAATTCGGCCAATTCTTGCGGCCTTCTCCTGCGGAAAATAAACCTTTATTTTAATATTTATTAGCTTTCAAGTGGCATTTACGTCGTGTACAGTTTCCTAGTATCGATAATTTTATACGAAATAGGGTTTTTATATATGCATTTTAATTCCTTTACTAATAGTGAAAATGTCACTAAAAATATGTTTGAAGTTCTTTAAGCATAATTGTAGTTGTTATTCTGTTCTATTATGTGCTAAAGAATTTTACAAATCTGTTAAAGTAAATCTATATTAAAAATAAATAAGTAATATTATTCTAAATGTAAAATGTAATACATATTTTTTAAGTTTGTAACAAAAACATGATTATATTGTTTTTATAAAATTATGTAATTACCAGTCAACCATCAGACAAAGCAGAAATAAATCGTAAATCATACTATGTAAACAAATAATTGAATTAAATCTACCTACTTCTAATTTGTCGTGTATAGACTTGAAACTTTGCAATATGTATATTTGTTATTATCGAGCTGATCTGATTATGTAGCTAGGAGATGGATAATAGGATATGGGATAAGTTTTTTAAATTATAATATTAATGTCATCTGTTTTAAAAGTTTAACCACCATTCTGAGGTAAATCCGATAGTGTTTTGTATTAACTCTTACATTGTTAACAATGTTACACAGATATACTCAAAAATAAAAATAAACGTCTTCGAAAGTTATGAACGACTTACCGGCTTACTTCGGAGTGAGCCTTCGCTAGCTGTTGATGTATAAGCGAACATAGCTTGTGGCAAACGTTTCGAGTAGTCCCGTCCACATCAAGCGGCTCTGTAGATGCTGAAATTAACGAAATTTATAACCTCTCAAAATCCAAGTTATATCCCTGCTAAATATCATCAGGATCGGTTCATTGATTTAGTCGTGAAAAGTTACAGAAGTTACCTTCCTATTCCTACTAGTATTCATAAAAACCGGCCAAGTGCGAGTCGGAATCGAGCTCCAAGGTTTCCGTACCATTATCTATAAAAAACGGCAAAAAATCACGTTTGTTGTAAGGAAGCCCCCTTGAATTATTAAAGTACCAGATATCTTGTTTTACTTCTTTTTCTCTCTCTCTCTTCTTCTCTATCTTCTAAGCTGGGCGTACGATAAATTCGATCTACCTAAATGATGTTATCATAATAAGTAACTTACGGTTTTCACTAATGATTTCTTTTGAGACAATCATATCAGATCCTGATGCCTGCGCTATCTCGATGTTCAAATGCAGATCCTTCTTGGAAGTGGTTCCTTCAATCTAAAAACCATAAGGTCCATTGGATTGTAAATATTGTAATATTAAATTGTTGTACGACAGTGGACAATCAGTGTGCTGTAGAATCAATACATTCGAAATGAAGCTTTAAAGACATGCTAAAAAATTCTTTATTGAATGACTTTTAATAATAGTAGCAATGATAGCCTTACGGTTAAAGAGCCTGCTTCACATGATGATAATTAGTGAGGATCGGGTTCGAATCCTGGCATGTACCAATGAGTTTTTCAAAACTAACGTACATATTCATCACTAGCTCGACGGTGAAGGAAAACATCGTGAGGACTCCGAAAGTTCCAGAATTAATTCTGAGGCATGTGTAACAGACCCGGTCTGGCGATGGGCTCACCACCTATCACGTTTAGTTGTCGAATATTCTCGTGAAAAGTGGGTATTTCCAGAAATGGGATAGCTCTGCCTACCCCCTCGGGGATAAAATCGTGAGATTTTTTTTTTTTTTTTAAAACAAGTATTGTTATATATAGTAATAAATAGGGTGTAGGATTGGATAATGCTTACGTACGTATATATTAGAATTAATAACAGACGCAAAGAGCGTTATTCTCGCCGACAAACTGCATTGTAGTTTGGCGAGTGTAATAACTGTACTAATTTTTTATTTCTATAATAAACATATTAAAGAAATCAATAATAAAAAAATTGTTGTCTGTGAACTCGGTTTACGGACGATAATTTTACGTGATAACGTCAAAAGAGAACATTGATGAAGATCGTGCCTCTTCGTGCTTGTTCCGCGCTTAACGTGACAATGAGTCAGCTCTTTCGTGCGTGCAGCCGGCGTTAATGATTTATAAGTCGTTATCACGTCAAAAAACACCTTATCACCCGCTAGCAACACAACGTACCTCCATGGGCTCAACGGTGACGTTCGCTGTTATAATGGCGAGGCTCTGATTCTCGACGTCGTCGTCGACGGCCATCGTGTCGAGCGATGCGTCGGACGGAGGCTCGTTGGAGAACAGCCTTGCGAGCTGCTCGTGCACGCGTCTTTCACCCGCGCGGGGCGTGGTCGCACCGCGTTCCCGGACGCGTTCTAGCAGACCCTGGGCGACAGTAGGGTAGTATCAAAATTAATTAGGGTAGCGTCCTGCCTAGTCAAATGAGTTACTTTTTAAGATCTGTCAAAACGAGAATTTACTATGGAAAATGTATTGAAATAGCAAAGTACTCTCTGCGAATCTTTCCGCTAGACCCTGGATGCTTTGTCGTTTTAGTCGACAGAATTTGAAGGTAGTCTTGTTATAAGGACATCTACCTACACACCTCGAAATATGTAGGTACTTATATTTTCGTTTTATAAATTATAGCACTTATCGAAATAATAGCAATTCCAAAAGTGAAATACTTAAATACTAAAAATGATGACGTCATAGGTATTCAGAATATTTTTTATATTAAATTTGAGTTCTGACCGATTCTATATTTTGTTTTACTAACCAAAAAGTGATCCTCATGGAAGAACGACGTTCCCATTAGGCGATCCAAGAACCGGCAATCTTTGTACAAGTTCAGTAACTTGCGCATTATCTGTAAGCAAGTAGAAATCGACGGAATAAAATACGCAGAAAGGCAGACAAACAATGAGACACAGATTTATTACCCGCGAATTTACCTATCTCTGGTACTGGTATAGTTGCCGACCTGATATTTCAGATCAGTTGCTGTACCTGCTGCCCAAATACATGCGAGCAGCGGCCGGCAAAAGTTGTATGAAATCCATATTATTATCTGGTATGTTTTAGCCATGTTTAGCAGCCAAATAAATTTGCATAGTAAACTCTACGAGTAAACTCATATCTGTGTAATTTAAAAATGGAACGATCTTTTACTCCGAAACACACGGTTACCAGCCAAGGAGGTTACTTATTAAAATTTCGGTTTTGTTTAAATTTCGAACTGGCTTGCAAATAAAGCTGTTTATTGAAAAAAAAAACAAATGAACACTTCAACGCGGGAAAAATACTAGCGTTCGTTGTTCGTCATTGATTTTGAATAGTAATTTCATTTTCAAATAAAAAGTTCTACCTAGGTACTAAGTTTTAATTTCCGCGCAATTTGAGAAAAGCGGGTACTATGCGAGCCTTGGCCACAACTGGCATTGATGGACATACACGTTCGTCCATCGATGCCTTTTTTGCTGGCCGCTGCAGTAGTGTTTTATTTGTTCATTTCAGTACTATACCTCCTGGCTCTGCAGCGTGGGATGTTTGGCGAACATCTCTTCAAGCCGGCGCATGGCGACGCGGCCGCGCTCAATGTGAGCCGCGACCCGCGGTTCCAGGAGCCGTGGCACGATCATGGACGACGGGGTCTCAGCTAAGGGCGCTACCTCCTCGGGCGGGGGAAATGCTGTGACAAAATAATAATAATAATATAATCTCACGCCTTTTATCCCCGAGGGGGTGGGTATTCCATTACTGGATATACCCACATTTCACGAGATATATTGGACCCCTAAACGTGATAGGTGGTGAGCCCATCGCTGGACCGGGTCTGTTTACACATGTCTCAGAATTAATTCTGAGACCTGCAGGTTTCCTCACGATGTTTTCCTTCACCGTCGAGCTAGTGATAAATTTGTACGTAAGTTTTTTGAAAATGATAATTGTGACAAAATGATATGAAAATGATAATTATGGGACACAATTTACACACGGTTATTTTGTCCCAAACTAAGCAGGGCCTGTACTATGGGTATTAAACAACTGATAGACATACTTGAATAAATATTTAAGCGACCTGACACGAAGCCAACAGACACGTTCATGCACACAAATGTTGGCCCCGAGCGGGGATCGAACCTGCGACCTCCGATTCAGAAGGTAGGGTGACTACCAACTGAGCAAACAGGCCCGTCCATCAAATCAAACCTTCGGTCCGTCAAATAAAACCTTTGTGCCAAAATTTCATGCTTCTAGAGCCGTGGTTGCGTTGATCGATAAGTGAGTCGGACCATTAGTTTCTTATCTACACTTCTACACTAATATTATAAAGAGGAAAGATAAGTATTTTTGTACTGAACCGATTTTTAAAATTCTTGCTCCATCGGAAAGCTTACTTTTCTGGGAGTAACATGGGCTATAATTTTCCCACGGAAACAAGACTAATTTTTATTTTTTCGGAAACAAACAGTCACATGTTGTAAATATCATTGTAAAGAAATTACATAAGATCTTGACTTACAGTTTCCTCACTATGTATAAAACTCAAAGATACGCGGAGACTTACGCGGGTAAAATAGTGCGAAACAACTAGTATGTAATAATATAGAACAACAAATAATTGTTCTATCTGAGCATCACTAACTTACCAGGCGGTGGTTTGGCCGGTTCGCTCGGTGGCTGCGTAGGCGTAGGAGGCTCCACGTCATGGGCAGAGCTCTGCGTCTCCCACGAGTCGTCTGACGCGGACGCGTCCGAGCCCCAAAGCTCGCCGTCTTCCGAGTCATATTCTCCTACCTAAATACAGTTAACATTCATTTAAGTCGCGTTTATGAAACTTAATACTCAATCATTTACTACAACCCATAACTTTACATAAGGTGGTCTTAGAATTAGTTCTTACAAGCTTTTATTTAAGTCGCAATGTTTGTGTTAGTTTATGTTAGTTGCAACTGAATTTTAGATTACTCGCTGACGTTCGATTGAGATGAAATTTGGCATAGGTACTTATGTAAGTTCAGTGACAATGCTATCGAGCCGACCTGACCCGGGAGGTGGATAATGGAACTCTCAATGGCGGATCATAAACTTTGCAAGTTAGGTTTAGGAGATTAGCGGTCTTATTACAAAAAGGGGTTTTAAGTTAAACAGATGCTGTTATTTTCTTGACATTCGTAGAGTGCCAATATGATCAACCGGTAACGGCGGGAGTATTCAAGGAGATTCAATATTCGACTCGGCATCAGAAAATCTGTCGAATCCTTGTGTCAAATATGACTTCTGTGAATAGCCCATCTCGAAACCTTTCGACAGATTTTCCGATGCCCAGTCGAATATAAAATATCGAATCTCCGTGAATAGGCCCGCAGATCTGAGCTATGAGTCTTTTCGCACATGTTTACATATTAGAAGATTTCTGCGCTTTAAGTGCATAATCTTATAATATTACGAAGTAGAAATGTGAATACTCCACTATAATTTCATTTATTACAATTTAAATTGGACCCATGTGATGAATTTCACTTCTAACAAGTTGACCTTGCTTTTAGATTTTTACTAAACACGTCATTACTTAATTGTCCATTAAATGGCTTCCCAAAACCATAAGCAATAAAGATTATTATATGAAGTTAGTGTAGTGAGCCATTATTGGTCTGGGCACAACTTTATTATGTGCACTTACCTTGTATAGATCTTGCGGCCAACACATGCTAGTGTGTCCATCCACCCACCATACCTTCACGCGGCCAGACGGGAAGTTGTCGATCACCTTACAAAGAAAATAGTTTTTATTAGATTCATTACATATTATAACGAATACCTATATTTAAGATGCTTCAGAAGTTTGCATTAAATGATAACCTGTCCATATTAAATTTCTTAGATAAACCAGTTAGACTCATATAAACCTTCATTGAGACATTTCTAGTATTTCTACATTAATATTATAAATAGGAAAATTTGTATTATTGTATGTTTGTAACAAAAACTACTGGACCGATTTCAAAAATTCTTTCACCAATGTTAATCTTATTTTTCTAAGAGTAACATGATATATAATATTGCCACGGGAACGGGAATTAAGCGGGTGATATCGTGGGGCACAATCTATACTGATATTATAAAGAGGAAAGATTTGTATTATTACGAATATTATGTTTGTTACGAATAAACTCAAAAACTACTGGACCAATTTAAAAAATTCTTTCACCAATAGAAAGCTAGAATATCCCTGAGTAACATAGGCTATGTTTTATTCCCGTATTCAACCGGGAACGAGAACTACGCGGGTGAAACCGCGCAGAACCGCTATTTGTAAAAATATATCAAAAGTATCAAGTATAAGATACCTACAGTACACTCTCGCCGAGACTGTACTGTAATATAATAATAATATAATCTCACGCCTTTCATCCTCGAGGGGGTAGGCAGAGGTATTCCATTACTGGATATACCCACATTTCACGAGATACATTGGGACCCCTAAACGTGATAGGTGGTGAGCCCATCGCCGGACCGGGTCTATTTACACATGTCTCAGAATTAATTCTGAGACCTGCGGGTTTCCTTACGATGTTTTCCTTTACCGTCGAGCTAGTGATAAATATGTACGTAAGTTTTTGAAAAACTCATTTGTACATGCCAGGATTCGAACCCGAGCCTCACTGATTTTCGGCCGGCTCTTTAACCGTCAGGGCTATCACCAGTACACTGCGATATGCTGCAGTTTTTCTTGGACCCGCACCACACCATCAACGACATCCTAAGCCTAGGTTTCCTTAGGCCAGTCGTTTCTTTTGTAGTTCTTAAGTAGTTTGTAAGACACAGGGCAGAGTGCCCAACGCACTCCCCTCCCTAGTCCGTTGAATGCTGTCAAGCCATTAGGGCAAACAGCACAATGACAGTTCCAGTATCGAATTTACACATTTTCTAAGTGTAGGCTGCTAACTTTGTGCCGCCCCTGCTTCTAAAATTGTCAGTTTCTACTATTATACAATGTTAAAACAATTTCGTTCAAATTGCATAAGAAATATTTTTTTAAGACTATCGCGCTGTCACTGTGTAAACCAAAAAATTCGTTTAATAAAGTAATCGTTTTAAGATGTGTTGCTCTCCATCTATGTCATCAGAAAACCATTACAGGTACAGAAATAAAAAAATAATTAAAAAAAAAAAAATTTGCCGTCCCTAAAATGTGCCGCCCTAGGCTCCAGCCTACTCAGCCTTCTGGTAAAACCGCCACTGGACGGTTAAAAAAAAACTTACTTGGCCAGCGGTACAGTTGGCATCTTCGCCAGTGAAGTTGGCAACCCTGATCACGACAGTTCCCGGTCGGTATTGGAAGTCGGGGTGGTCCTTCAGATCGTACACGCTCATTTCACTCTCGTATAGCATCTGTGGCCTGTTGTCAACAATCAAACTGAGATTTAGTTGTAAAATATGATCTAAGTTTAGTAGTCATGCTTTAGTTAGACTTCTAAGAAATAAGAGTAAATTACAAAGAAAGTTCACTTTGTGTTTGTGTGTTCACGTGAACCATAGCTTTTTTATGGAATATTTAAGTCTATAGAGGTAAGTTATTACTCTACTGGTCTCTATTAGACCGCATTTTGCAATCCCAATAATTGTATAGAAGACGGTTGTCATTTGCTAGAAAGTGGGTCGACGAATAGCATTTCGAAATCTAATGTTTTTTTTTTTAAATGTTTGATTTGTTGTTGATTTTATTAAACAATAATTTAAATGAGAATAGAAGTAATTTCGGAAGTGCTGTTGTAATTTGTTGTTGTCTAGGTTAGGTTTAAAATTGCAAAATATGTGACGTCTGAATATGTGAGGGGGGGGGGGGGGGGGGTGTCAAATCGCTTACAAATCTGAGTTACAAGTGAGAGGGGGAGGGGGACTAAAAAATCAAGAAAATTGTGTGGCGTAATTTATGGATGCCCCCTTACTAGTAATTATGATTTACATACTACGGTAATACTCACACAGGCTCATCAGTGCTAGTGTAGGTGCGGTACCAGTGCACGATGGCCGTGCGTCCGTGGTGATCGACGCGTTGGACCACGCCGTATTCCCTGTGCTTCAGCTGCAAGAGGCATCAGTTTCAGTACAATTTATAAAAGTGTTTTATTTTTATGGCATCGGGTACCATGCATACAGGCAGACGGCCCACCTTATGACCTGATGTTAAGTGATGGCAGCAGTGCGTTGACACCGGTGCGTTGCATACCCTGAAGAACCTTTCCATAGCCTTCTTGAAGAGTAGCACACCCCAGTCCTTATGGTAAACCTTAGAGGGGACCTAAATTGTCAGTACGTAATAAGGTCATCTCTCAAATAATAGTCATTCAGACCTTAATGGCTATACACGTAATATTTTCTGTAAATCGTTTAGGTCTGCAAAATAGCCATAGATATCCTCCAATGACCCCTTGAATAACTTCAGAATTTAATCCTAATTTAATTGTAGTGTTTTATTTAATTATGGTTTGAAGTTTGACTTGTTGTTAAAAAGTGTATTCCTAATTTTCAGTGTTTAATATTGTACCTTCCTACGAGTATAATAGGCATTTCATATTCCGAATCCTCAAAAATTCTTGGAAAAGCTAAGACTAGTAACAATGTTAATATGTATTATGCTAATGGTGTACCTTATTTTATATAAATAATATTCATTAAAAGGAAACGATTTTTACCTGATGATTTTCCTCAACGTTAGCGGCGCCGCTGACTACAAAGTCTCCAGGGAAGCACTCCTGGCCGTCCAGGTGATGGATTGGGTATAGCTGAGTGGATGGAATGCCCATCTCGATGGTGCCATCCTTTAGGACATGATATAAATAAGCAAAACTTGATTATTTCAATTCTCGTCTCGTATCGCCTCGCTGCCGGGCTGGTTGAAAACAGATAACAACAAGAGAATGGACTTTCAGTCGTTCTGGCTACGTGTTACTGCTGCGTGCACAGGTGTTTTCCTCAGAGATGACTTCTGGGCCTAAGGTTACAGATCACAGGTGATACATAAAGGTATACTTTCGTAGGTTTCGGCCAAGGTGGGCAATATACTGAATACTTTTTTTATATCACTATATAAATATAGTAAATAATAAATGTTTCAGATCACTTGTAATTGTCGACCGAGGCAAAGCCGAGATCTACAAACAGGTGATCTGAGGCTTACTTCCTTGGGTATGTAATATACTATTTCATCTCTCTGGGCGAAAAGCGTCAACTTTCGGCCCACTGCGCTAAACGAATTAGCCGCTTTCCGCCTCAGTCCAGCAAAAAATGTAGGTATGTACCGTACGGCCGTTTTAACTTGGCTGCTCTGAACATAGGCTCAGCCTGCGCAAACCACCTCATACCGTCAAATGGTCGCTAAAAATGTTATTGAGCAGCCATTTGCGTAAATTCAGAGCTGCCAAGTTAAAACGGCCGTAAGTAATCCTACTAATACTATAAACGCGAAAGTTTGTATGCATGGGTGTTTGTTCCTCTTCCACGCAAAAACTTCTGCACGGATTTTGATGAAACTTTACAGTTAGACAGCTTATGCATCATAATAACACATATCAGTCGATGGTCAGTCAGAATCGAGTCATATTGACTCGATTCTGACTGACCACCTAAAATTCCTAATTTTAAGTTAGCCTATCCTTCTCCATAGAATACGAAAGAAAAATGACAGAAACAAACCATAGATTGAAGAGTTAATGTCAAACATCTAAAAACCTACTAATTTTAACTATGAACGTGCTTATCTGTCACTTTTATCCATGACCTTGTTACATCGTCGCTAAAATTGCTAAACACGCCATAAATGAGAAGACAAATTTTAATTTGACAGGACTAAATATCTCTCGTCTCTTTTCTTTTATAGGAGAAAGAAAATGACAGGACTAAACTAAAATAAGTTTAGTCGCTGTAATGCAGAATCGAGTCCATTGGCTATATTTTATCCCTGTATTCTTATTAGTATACTATAGTTGATGTCCGAAAAAAATTTTTTTTTATAGTTTGTCACGTACCTGCCATACGACGTTAGCGCGGCTGGTGGTGTGCAGAGTCTCTACGACGACTCGCTCCCCGTGTCGCGGGGGCGGGGCGGGCGGAGCGCGGCGGACGGTGCGCTTCAGCCGCTTCCCGCGCAGCAAACGCACCGCCAGCTGCGGCGACCGCTTGCCGCGCTGCGAGGCCGCCGACGAGCAACGCGACGACCACGTTGCGCCGCTAAGGGAACACGCATTTTAGATACGAAATAGGACTCGATTCTGCTAACCACCTAAAACCATAGATTATAGAGTAATGTCAAACATGGAAAAACCGACTAATTTGATGTGTTATCTGTCACTTTTATCCATGACCTGATCACTAAAATTGCTAAAAACGTGTATTTGATTGCGTCCATAAGGTTCAATTTTGTTATTTTGACATAATTAGTGACGTTGTAAATAAATATGGCGCTTATTTCTGCCCCTTGGCCCTTTCCTTTCCAAAGCGGTAGAAAAGAATAGAGCTAACTTAAAATTAGGAATTTTAGGTGGTTTGCAGAATCGAGTCCTTAATCATAATAAATGTCACGCCTTTTATCCCCGAAGGTATTCCATTTCGGACTATAAAGACTTTTCACGAGACATATTCTTTGAACCCCTAAACGTGATAGGCGGTAAGCCCATCGTCGGACCGGGTCTTTTACACGTCTCAGAATTAATTCTGGGACCTGCGGGTTTCCTCACGATGCTTTCCTTTAGCGTCAAGCTAGTGATAAATATGTACGTAAGTTTTGAAAAACTCATTGGTACATGCCAGGATTCGAACCCGAGCTTTACTGATTTTGACTTTGGACTCTGAAACGTGATATGTGATGAGCCCATCGCCGGGCCGGGTCTGTTACACATGACTCCGTTTTTTTTCTTGGGCGCAAGTCGAGCATTTCCTAACGGTGTTTTACTTCTCCATCCAGGTAGTGTAGTGATAAATATGTACGTAAGTTTTTTAAAACCCAATTTGCACATGCCAGGAGCCTCACTGATCATCATCACGAGAAGCTGGCTTTTAGACCACTGGGCTATCACTGCTGCTCATAGACATATATGTCTGTTTGGTCCTTCAGTTAGATTATCAAAAAATATTTGATTTGCCATACCTGCTAGTATGTGGGTTCCGGGATAAAAAATAAGGTATAATATGTGCTAATGTAGGATATATCTAGACAACCTCATCTATCCATCAATATTTTTTTATATCTTGAGCATTTGCTTAGTGTATTATATAGTGGGACCCTAGAATATAGTTTCATAGAGGATATGCAACGAATAATGTTCGAAACAGCGCAAACTTTTCCGGAGTGCCGTCACGCACTGCAATCGTGTCGCCCCATTTTTTGTAGTAGATCCTCCATTATGTTAGGGTTAGTACCAAACTTTACCTGTCAGTGTCGCTGCCGTCGCTGCTGGTGTTCTCCCAGTTGTCCGAGTCATCATCGTTGAGAGCATTCTCTGAAGACTTGTCGCCGTTCAACAGCGCCTTTTCCTCTTTGGTCGGCTCAGGGCTAAAATAATATAAGTAAAATAAGTACAAAAGTGTTGCGAATAGTGTATAGTCTAACCGCAAGCGCCTTAGATAGTTGCGCGGTGAGACGGGGGAGCAGATCAACCCTCCCACTTTCCGATCCTATACGTTCATATCACGGTCATAGTATGATACGGTGTAGTAGGTAGACACTTTAGCAGCTTAGGCCGTAGTACAGCGCCAGGTAAGCTATAGTTGACTGCGTAGTAAAATTCTTTAATAGGGTATGTGACTGTCTAGTCAAATGAGTTACTTTTTATGTTGTCAAAACAAAAACTATGCTATGAAAAATTAAAAATATTGAGTTGTGACGTCACAACTCATAGTACTCAAATAAAATTAAAAAAAAATCGCATTTTATTCCCGAGGGGGTAGGCACAAGTATTCCATCTCTGGAAATACCCACTTTTCACGAGAATAATATTCGACCCCTATACGTGATAAGTGCCTGCGACATGCCTCAGAATTAATTCTGAGACGAGCTAGTGATGAATATGTACGTAAGTTTTTGAAAAACTCATAGTACTCAATTGCATAACTTTTTGATAGTGTTATTGTTTTAAAATTTTGACATAATTGTAACATGAAAAGCGAAATGTATTTTTAGAGGTGTTTCGTGATAAGCTTTTTAATTACTGATTACATGCTGATTACTCACCATTTAATTTCGTTTCATCTTAAATTTCGTAACAGTCAAATACCCAATTATCAGTCAAAACGCGAATTTATAATGGAAAATGTACTGAATACCCGACTGTCACGTCATCATTGTTTAATTGAGTATTTTTTTTATTATTTCGAAATTCATATTATAAACGCGAAAGTTTTTGACGATGACGTATGAGTCGGACTAGCGCACGAAGGGTTCCGTACCATCTATAAAAACGGCAAAAAAACGTTTGTTGTATGGGAGCCCCTTAAATATTTATTTTATTTTGATACTAGCGACCCGCCCCTACTTCGCACGGGTGCAATGCTTATAAGATTTTCCCGCTTTTCTGTTGAAATTTTTCCTGAATTTTCTTTGCTATAAACCTCACGGAGCCCGAGACCTTTCTAACGAATGCAAAACCGTGGAAATCGGTTCGTGCGTTCTGGAGTTATAGCGTCAGAAAGGAAAACCCGACTTATTTTTATATAGTAGATTAGTATTTGTCGTTATAGCTAAAACAGAAATACATAATTTGTGCAAATTTCGACTGTCTAGCTATCGCGGTTCTTGAGATACAGCCTTTTGACAGACAGACGGTCACCGAAGTCTTAGTAATATGGTCCCGTTTTTACCCTTTGGGTACGGAACCCTAAAAATTACAACCACCAGTGAACATACCTGATCCCGGAGTCATTTTTCTCCTCAGTGACGGTGTCTTCCTGACTGCTGGCGTTGGGCAGGGAAGCCTGGTCGCCGCTGGGCTCTATCTTGATGCTGGGGCAAGTCCCATCTGCTTTTGGACCGTCATCCACAGTTTCAGTCTTCTCTTCAGCTGCATCTACTTCCATTTCACTCTAACGAAATATTATATTTTATTAATAGACATACACAACAGTTAACAATTATATAAGTAACTAACAAAAACATGTGCTAGCAAAAGAACAGATTACCAACCAGTTATAAACCAATATTATTAATGAATATAAAAATTACGATATTATTACAAACTGCTAAGTTTAACAATAGTTTTGCTTAACTTTTGCAAAAGTTGTGTGTTACGGTTAGCGAAACAGCATTAAATAATTAAAGATATAGCACTACCTACTTAGTTTTTAATTGTGGAGACTTATAATTAGCTAGTGATATTTCTTATTGTATCTTTATTTTATTGATGTAAAATGCTGTAAGTCTTCCTAAAAGTAAATAAAAAAAAATAAAAAAAACTGTGCTATCATAGAAGAGTGATCTTAATGTTTACAGATTAAAGTTTCGTAGTTCTTCTATTTTACTAATGAAAAAGCACAGATTGAACCCGAATTTGAAGGCAGAAATTAAATCTATGCATAACCAGCAAAGGATACCGCAGACAAACAAACAAAATTCCTTTACAGAAGTAACAGTACCTCAGTAGATTTAATCTTCCTTTGCGACGAAGCTCTCTTCTTAGGGCGAGACGGCATGTGATCTGTCGAGTTAATCTCCGATTTTGATGCCTTCTTCGACGGCTTTGACTGTTTACGTAGATTCCTGTAGTATTTACCTGAGGAAAACAGGCAGAGATGTGTATTTTTGCATGTAATTTATTCTTAAATGTGTTCTATAGCAACAGAACACTTGGAGTCAAGAGTGGCGATAACTATTGCCTGACTCATCTTGAAATCTCTGAAACTGTAATGTCGGTAACTGGAAATTTCTTTGTGTTATGCTTATTACTACTAGCATGCCAAAAAAAAGCGCCACCTATCGGATTCAATTGTAAAACTTAACCATCCAGGGAACTACCCAAACACACCAAAAAACACTAAAATCGGTCCAGCCATTGTCGACACTAAGAAACGCCAATATTTTTTTTTATATGGTGATTCCGAATAGTAGATATTTAACACGAATACGAATGCTGTTTGATATAGAACCTTAAGTCAAGAGATATAGTGTATATAATTACTTTGTTGTTTCCTCCACTGTTTTTTGCTGATGAAGGTGTCTTCCGGGCCGACAGTCAAGAAGTTCCGGTCGCCGACCTGCAGCGTACACGGCTCGAACACGTTCAAAAGCTTCAGGTTCTTGAGATCGTCGCCTAGAGACACATTTTCATATTGAAGAAAGTAAAATATTTAATAGGTACTATTAAATACCATTTTATCATTATAACTTTAAACTATAAAACATATTTAGTAATAATATAATTCTTTTGCATGAAATGGTCTCATGCAAAAGGTCCTTTCGATTCCTGTTTCGCTCACTTGCAACAGGGGAGGAGTATCAACACAGTCAGTCCAAATATTAATGTAAAGTAACTTTATAACACATTTGCTCGTAAAATGTGTCTTATTTCACCAATTTCAATATCGTTACCTATCTCATTACGCCCAAGTGCGGTAAGTGTAAAGTAAAACGCACGGTTTATCAAGATGCTCTGTCTTAAAACGAACGGTACTTTTTAAAATCTCAGCAAACAGTTTTTATGTCAAAAAAGTTGTCAACATTTTATAATTAAAATTTACTTAGGGATATAAAGTATAATAAAGAAATATTTATGTACATAATTATTTAATTTAATTAATTTTGAAAATAAATTACAACCAATTAATCTGTAACAAAAACACAAAAATATTAATTTACTTTATTAGTAATACTGGCTGTTTTTTGTGCTTTTGCCTAATAAAAAATGATGATGCGCGCCGCGCGCTTTTTCTTAACACTGTATTGTTTTTATTCGTTTACCATAGTCGGAGTTTTTTTTTATTTCCTCGCAAATGTGTTACAAAACTTCGTATGACATACATGCGCTTTGATAATTACAGCCTTTGCTTACTTGCAGACTATAGCAATATCGCCTCGGCTGTAATTTTCAACCTACCGCACTTATATCATAATGTACTATTATATAATACTAAAACAAAAGTAAGCTTTTAATTGGTGAAAGAATTTTTAAAATCGGTCCAGTAGTTTCGGAGTCTATTACAATAACTAAAATTATAAACAAAAAATCTAATCATTCCTCTTTATAAAATTACTAGCTGTTCCACGCGGTTTCACCCACGTAGTTCCCGTCCCCGTGGGAATACAGGAATAAAATATAGCCTGTGTTACTCAGGGATATTCTAACTTTCAATAAGTGAAAGAATTTTTAAAATCGGTCCAGTAGCTTTTGAGTTTATTCGTAACAAACATACAAAAATACAAATCTTTCCTCTTTATAATATTAGTATAGAAGTATAGATATTACTTACCTTCAACAAGGAACTTGGGTTGCTGCGGTGTGCCCTGGTCAGCAGGATGCGTGCAGAGTGCACGGCACTGCCAGTGTACGCTTACACTTTCGGTGACCACCGCCTCCACTGTGAACTATTCGTAAAACAGGGTCTTTTACTGACTAGTCAAATGAGTTACTTTTTATGAGCTGTCAAAACGAAAATTTACAATAGAAAATGTACTGAGTACTGACTTTGTGACGTGACCATTTTTAGTACTTACTCAAATGCATCACTTTTTTATTGTTTTAATATTAAAAAATTTGCTACAATTGTAAAATGAAAATCGAAAGGAATTTTGAGAGGTGTTTTGGGATAAGGTTTTTAATTAATAATTACTTAACATTTAATTTCTATACAGTGAAATACCCTATTCAAGACACCTTCCAAGAAAATAGAACAATCCTCTAAGAAAGTGAATCACACGAGGATAGTAAGTAAAAAATTTAAGATAAAAAAAAGTATTTCATCTCTTCATACGAAATCGGCTAGCTCTGAGAGTAGATGAAAAAAAATAGTTTTAGCTTCTTCAGTTTCAAGTTTGGAACCTCTTTGTATTACTGTCCTTTAATACCCTATACACATCACATTGCATATGTATAAAATGATACACACAATCTTTAATTATAGATATCACTATCATTCCTTAGAAATTAATTGATGGATCAGAGAACAAAGTGTCACATACATTGGACCAATTCAAGGACTAAGTGCGGAAACCAAATCCCTTACATAGAACAGAGAATAAAGTATAAAATAAATAAAACAAATTATCTCACTCCTTTTATTCCATTTCTGGAAATACCCACGTTTTCACCAGTATATTCTTTGGACCCTAAACTAAAATAGTCAATTACAAACCTTGTGATCATGCATTTTGTGTTTCCTTGCTGCCTTCATCTCTTTAGTGATGTGAAGCCAGTTAGCATTATCCAGTGATCCTAGAGAGCCATACACCACCTGCGCCGGGTAGAACTCTGACGAGGAATAGGGTGTATGACGGCGCCGGCGCATAGAATAGTCCTCTAGAGGACAACTGTCCAGATCGGGGTACTCGAGACGGGATCCGTCAGCAGAAACAAGACGCAATTTGCTATGAACCGCCTGTGAAAACAAGATCAAATAAACATATAGGTACTGACACATAGTCAAATATAATAAGCCACAGGCTAACATCATCTCCCAATCCGCGGTGGGCTCGTGTAAGAAAAAACCCATAGCTCAGCAGTGGGCTTGTTACGGGTTGATGATGAAACCACAGCTGAGCTACGCATCTTTCCTCACATATGGAGAAGTATAGGCCGTAACATGTTGATGTGTATGCAGCATGACATAAGAGAAACAAAAGTGTCTCGATTTTGTGACAATGAATGTTAAGATCTTATTCTTAACATTGTCTCCACTTTCTTATTCTTATCATTCAAGCACAAGAATAATAAAATAAATAAGGTGGGAAAAAGTATTCCATGGCAAAAGTACCAACTCTGGCAAATTTTACCAGGCAGCCAGTTATAATAATATTAATAAACAGTTAAAAATATACCTTTGATGTCCCAACCCAGGAATCAAGGCACACAGCCAGATCTGGAGTGAATTCTTCCAATGGTTGCAACCTTTCGCTAGCCACGTGGGGTATGACGTGCTTGGTGCCGACAATCTGCAGTGCTGCTGTCATGATGATGTCACGGCAGTAACCTCTCTGAGTATCCTTGCCGGCTATTAGGCGACGGACTACATCACCGGGCA
The DNA here is from genome assembly GCA_963855545.1 of Ethmia dodecea. Classification (NCBI taxonomy): domain Eukaryota; kingdom Metazoa; phylum Arthropoda; class Insecta; order Lepidoptera; family Depressariidae; genus Ethmia; species Ethmia dodecea. Next base: position 10,960,130 of record OY979446.1, on the reverse strand, counting down.
TGAGTGAGCGGTCTGCCAGGCCGACCTATCAGAAAAAAATTCATGATCTGATTAAAAAAGTTAATCATCACACATTAAAATCGTAAATACATACTGTGCAAGGTTAGTAAAGTAACTAAGTAGCTAATAAACCATTCATAATATTGACATCAATCAATGCAAAATAGTTTTACTTGTATGCAAATTGATAATATGTAAGATTTATTGATTACTAGCGACCCCCTCCGCTTTACTCCGCTCCGGTATATATGATATACAAAACCTTCCTCGTTTATCACTCGTTCTATTAGTGACAACCACATTAAAATCCGTTGCATGGTTTAAAAGATCTCAGCGTAAAGACGGCGGGAACCAACTTCATTTTATACTACAAAGATTCACAAAACTTACATTTTGCCGTCGTATCTAAAAGCACATTCATGAAAATCATTATAAATTATTGCTACACTTTCTTTCCACATAACCTAGAATAATATAAATATCGAATGATTTAAGCTCTTACATATATTATTAACTCTCCAGTGAAAAAGTTAGAATAAATGACAAATAAATAGCTGCTGCTGTATAAGCATTATGATCAAGCCATTTATTTATCTATTAATTTCTGCTAAACATATTATGTAATTTTGCCATTTTAACTTGGAGGTAAAAAGAAATAAATAAAAAAATAAAATCTCACGCCTTTCATCCCCGAGGGGGTAGGCAGAGGTATTCCATTACTGGATATACCCACATTTCACGAGATATATTGGACCCCTAAACGTGATAGGTGGTGAGCCCATCGCCGGACCGGGTCTGTTTACACATGTCTCAAAACTAATTCTGCGACCTGCGGGTTTCCTCACGATGTTTTCCTTCACCGTCGAGCTAGTGATAAATATGTACGTAAGTTTTTTGAAAAACTCATTGGTACATGCCAGGATTAGAACCCGAGCCTCACTGATTTTCGGCCAGCTCTTTAACCGTAAGGGCTATCACTGCTCTGCTGCTGGAGGTACAATTCAATTTTAATAATGAATTTCAATATTTCAATTATGATGTTAGAGGCTCGGAGTAAGTCTTGTACGAAAGTCAATCAAAATAGCTAAGTACTCCTCTTTTCACTATACAGAACGTTTTTTTGTAGCTTTGATTTATTTTCCTGAGTCTTATAAATTTATATCATCAGTATCAGTGCATGACTAACTGCTTTAGCGGATTTATATGTATTGTAGCTGTGTATAACTGATGTTTTATATGTATTGTAGCTGTGTATAACTGATGTTGATTAATTTAATTATTTAGGTAATGTCAGGATTCATACCAGACACTTCATACATGAGAGGCGGGCTCTTTAACCCCAGGCTATCACTGCTCTTGGCTTAATACTTTCGACTTAATATATTTATCATATCTTAAGTATATACTATGGTCTCTTTTTACATAACTAATACTTGAAACAGTAGCATCCAAATCAATGTCTCAATCACAGGATCTTAACTGCTGCACATAGGCCTCCACTAGCCTCCAATGTGTTACTTGGAGAAGTAAATGTAAGGGACTTTCTTATCCAATAAACGAAGTCTTATTATTTAATAACACCACAGCATATAGCCCCATAATATTTTAATACTCATTCCAGTAAAACAATACTATCTTGTTTCCAAGAAGTATTGCACCTTATATTTGTAGGTTTATTTAAAAAAAAAATGGGGGTACCTGCAGTATTAATCCTAACCTTTATATACTTTAGGATCTACCTCCTATAATGTTGTCTTAAACATACATTATTCGACATATGGTAGATTTGACTATTCGAGGAGTTGATGCACTGGTCAGAAAACATCAATTTTATTGTTCTTTTGCAGGCTATGACAATGTGCAAGCTGGAGACTGCAACTCAGCTGAAACTGTTGTCAAGGCTATGCTGTACTTACCGTTTTCTCGGATATAACTCGTTCAGTGCCGGAAGGGTGCCACACAACACGAATTTCGCCTTTTTGAATGGGTGTTTCAATGTCGCTCTCTTGATCGCTTGAGTTGGCTTCATAGTTTTCAAGAACAAGACCGAAGACCACTTGGCCACGATTGTTGATTTTATACACTTCATCCTCGTAAAAGTACTGGAAGTCAGTCGGCGAACCTGGATTTTGCCCCGCCATATTGACGGGAATTATCTAAAGACACAAATAATTTTGTTTTTTACGTGATTATGTTCTTTCTGACAGCTGATTGCAATGTGTGGCGCATGCGTCAAATAAAATTAAAATATGCAACGGAAACGCCATCTTGCGGCTATAAGAAAAAATAATACGTTACGTTTCATGCTTTTCATTTACATAATCATACATTAACACAAAGTAGGTTTTAGTTAAAATAAGCATATAATACCAAAAACAATTGAAAATAACAAATTTGTATATTTATTGTTTTATATATGTACGTTTGTATAGGTTTTGTATTTTTGTTGTGTTTCCGTTTTCTATACAAATAATCTTGAACTGGAACGTAATGTATGTAGTGATAATTTTAACCTCAAAATCAAAAATAGCAAAAATAATCAAAATATTTGCCGTTGATTACATACATACATTATGTGAGTTTAGATAACGCACAGATCGTAAAAAAATCTAGACGCTGCCACTGTACCTAAGTGCATAGGATGGCCATAAGGTTTTTTTATTTAACGTGGAACCGGCGCCAATTTTGCTTTTTTTTTCTCTACTGCGCAGTTTTTGCTTTACTTTAGCAGTTGCCGGGTTGAAGTGAAGGTTGACAAGACAAGACAACATAGAGGAAAGAAGCTCAAACGTTGACTAGCTCAACACACTAGGTATCCGATCCGATATCGGAGTCGGATGCCGATACGATATCTGGGCAAGTAAAATGTATGAAATATGTGCCTTTATATATGAACCTTTCACATTGTCCCCTCCGATATCAGTTATAATTCATACATTTTACTTGCCCTGATATCGTATAGGCATCCGGCTCCGATATCGGATCGGATAATGTGAAAACGCTCTAACCCTTTTGCCCTTTCTTAAGTGTGGGTCAAAAGGTATGAGCACAGTTTAACAATCATACAGTTGGCTCACGAATGTACCTACTTGTGCAGAGCAACGGAGGGGGCCTTGCGGGGAAGCGAGCGACGCGGACCGCTTCTGACGAACTCGCTTAGTTTGTCAGGTTAATCGTCGGGGGCTGACGCGAGCGCGTTTCGCTCGTTCGAAATCGTTGTAACGAGTACAAAACTCTCATGATGGTTTTACCGACATCACAACAATTTCCAAAGATCTATTCGACATACCCATAATAGTTATTAAATAACAATAACTGTTTTTGTGATATATTCAAGTTAATTTTCTCGCAGTGCGCTTAATAAATCGCAGGTCAATGAACACTTATCTATTATGATCTTTATTTATTTTTGATAGTAACACGGTCACAGAATGTTACACTTTTTATTTTACCCGACTGCCCCAGAAGAGTAATTTATCTCCTGTAGACTAAACGGTGTGACGGATTTTGAAATTCGATGTGGTGTTTTATTAGTCTTCATTTCCAGGGCTGTCTTTATCTGGGGGTGGAAGTACCATGTAGGTACCATGCGTAATCTGCTAGTTTAGAAAATTACTTAACATTGTAATTTGTACCTGTACCTACCTCTAAAATATGTATAGACACCAATTTTGTTTACGAATATGACTCGTTAAGCTTTCGGCACATTCGCATTAGCAATGTACTTACCTAATTCGCAAACCAATTTATATTAGATTGATTACTACTAAAACTTACAACAATCGCGTGTGGCAAATTATATAATAATACTTTTTATTAATAATTGATCGTGTGCATTTGAAAACGTTTTTTTCATCTATATTTAATATGTACATACATATTTCAATAAATGATTTTGTGATTGAAACCAAAAAATATTTTATTTCCAATTTTGTGACAACCCTTGCATAAATACGTATAGGACAGCGTCAATACCTACGCCGCCGGCGGCGCGGCGGCATCGCGCGCCCACAAAGGCGATATCCAACTGTATGATTGTCAAAGAGATTTAAATATTAGGGCATAGAGGGGACAAAGCCCGAAAAAATTGAAGTCAAAACTTATTCCACAGTGGAATAACTCGTCCGAATAACAACTCTCGTTCGTATCTCGCCAAAATAAATAAATATGCCGAGATGCGCCTTGCTAAGTTGCAAATCACGCTACGGCAAAACGCCTGGAAGGGATTTTAGTTTATTTTCGTAAGTATTTTTCATATTTACTCAGAAAAAAGAACAAAATTAATAATTTTCTTATATTCGTTCTAGAACATTCTGCTGATCTTGTAAATTAACGCCCTCTGCTGTTGAGTAGCTTATACCACTACTTCACTACTAATTAGTGATGTGGTGCTGTTTATCAACTTTTGTTATCGATATTTATTTATTAGGTAGAAAATATAGGCATACTGTTTTTAACTCGTATCATCCCAAGCCTGTCTATTTTCATCTGATTTGTATCAAACACATAGAAGGGCATACAAACAGCATAAAGAACAAAAAAATATCGATAAAAAAAATCATGATTTTTATTTTTTTTATTACAGTACCGTTCCAAAAATGGAACAGCAGGACAATATGCCGATGTATTTTCCTTCATATATGATTTAAACAAAATATAAATAAAAGTGTAAATAACAGGAAATTCCTGTGTATTTTGTTTATTTTGTTTATTATTACTATGTTCTTATATACCGAAGCTATCTTTTATAATATTATAATAGAAAATCATTATTTATTATGGAACTCAATTGAAAATTTATTATGCTGAGCTACATATTGCAAGTATCGCACTTCATCCTTATATTTTTGAGACACAAACCGCACCGGGGATGTTTGTTTTACTCTATAAAATGATGCTGCGTCTTTTTGTCTAATCATATACTGTCTGGAATGCCTTTTATTACAACTAGAGATGACCTAGGCAGCGGCGTTCTTGAGGCCGAGGAGGTCGCGGTTGAATGTTTTGTTTGAAGATATATATTCACAATATTCCTTGTAAATGAAAGTAAATCATGCTATGGTTTCATATGGCCCTTGCTCATAACCGAGACCTACAAAGGTGATTTATATCGCTCAAATCTTCAGCTCGAACAACACTAGATCAGCTTGGAGTGTCGTGACGCGCCAGAAGCCTATCGGTCTCATACATTTAGTATGGTTAGAAATACATCGTGGAGAAGATAGTGCTTCGTTCTCTATCTAACCCTAGTTTATTTACAAAACAGATAGCGAAGCGACACAACGTGTTGGGTTAGTGCAATTCTAGCTTTTATCGCCGCTATCTTCGTTAGGTGAGGTTTTTGATGTGTTATATACAAATTTGCCGCCAAAACAGTGTCATCTTTATCAAAATGTAATATAATCTCATTTACGATCAATCAAAAACGAAATAAATAGAAAGTAAGCATAACAAAACTCATACCAAACCTAAATAATACTACCTTCTCGTAGAGTATGTTACAGAGGTATACATTCCTACTGTTCCAAAAATGGATCGGTACAAAAAATACTCAATATTTATATAAACACTTTCAGATTTTTATATACTATCGTAACTAACATATAGTTTATAGTATTATTGATAAACTGATATTAAAAAAAATATAACTTTACAAAAATAAATAAATAATACTAAAATTTTCCGGCGTGACATTTTTTTTCTCAATGATCACGTATATTTTTTAAAAATTACAGAACGTTATTCCCGTGTTTATAAAAAACTTACAAAACTATATGACAGGTCATTATGTAAGTTCTGCCACAACACAGAAATAATATTCGGAAGCGTTTAGAAAAATAATATAAAAATTGAAAAAGGAACCGTTCCAATAATGGAGCAATAGGATGATATGAGTTAAGAATACAAACAGTTTAATAAATAATTTAATATCAATATAGGAACATATATTTTTTGGTTCAAAAAGGTTATAGATTTCCTGCAGTAATTAATGAAGCTGATTAATTGGTCAACCTTTTGGTATGTTTTTTTTTATTTTGAATACAGAATTGTGAAAAAAAATAAGTAAATTCGAGTCTGTTCATTGTTTTCAATGATGCAAGGGAGGATAAAACTTTTTTAATTTTGCGAAAGTTGGATTTTTTTATTTATGTTTCTGATTATTGGTTCAATAATATGGCTACTGCAAACTTTGAGAAAGTTTTGACCAAAAAATATGGATACTCGGCCTGAAATTGCCGCCAAAGCTGTGGCACTTCTGCAGGCCGGGCATAGCCAAAGAAATGTGAGTGCACAACTAAATTTAAGCCGTACTTCTGTCCGAAGAGTTTATTAAAGGTACTTAGAGACTGGCGGCTTCGTTTGTTGTCAAGGAATCTGGAAAGGAAACCGCGATCTCGTGTGACAACGTTTTTAGCTAGGGACCATCAAAACTTAAAAAACACTAGGTGGCCCGATAGATGTGTCCGGGAGTGTAGTAGGTATAATTGAAATTGATTTTGTTGTATATACCTATACTTTGTCAATAAACTGATATTATCGATACCTTGGTATGAAATAGTAACATCCCTTTTAATCAGCGTGACCTCTACCGGTCGATAGCTGAAACAACTTCTAATTGTTTGAATACTTGTTTCAGCTATTGAAATCTAGATACCAGCACTGACGCTTAGGCTTCAAAGTTTTGTATGAAAATATTCCCAATGCCCCCTCTATGCCCTAGTATTTAAATCTCTCTGTTCGGACGACTTATTCCACTGTGGAATAAGTTTTGACTTCAAATTTTTCGGGCTTTGTCCCCTCTATGCCCTAGTATTTAAATCTCTTTGCTCTAAAAACACAAATATTACGCGCCGCTTCCTCAAATCGTGAGTGCCGGCCGGCCGGCCGAGCTCGGTTCCGTCACAGTGACGTCACCATGCTCCCGCGCTCATTGAGTTTTGCGACAGGAGCGGCATATGTTTATTATTTAATATCTCCGTAAGTCAGAGAGATTTAAATACTAGGGCATAGAGGGGACAAAGCCCGAAAAATTTGAAGTCAAAACTTATTCCACAGTGGAATAACTTGAATAAGTCGTCCGAATAACAACTCTCGTTCGTATCTCGCCAAAATAAATAAATATGCCGAGATGCGCCTTGCTAGGTTGCAAATGCAATGATTTTAGTTTATTTTCGTAAGTATTTTTCATATTTACTCAGAAAAAAGAACAAAATTAATAATTTTCTTATATTCGTTCTAGAACATTCTGCTGATATTGTAAATTAACGCCCTCTGCTGTTGAGTAGCTTATACCACTACTTCACTACTAATTAGTGTAGTGGTGCTGTTTATCGACTTTTTTTATCGATATTTATTTATTAGGTAGAAAATATAGGCATACTGTTTTTAAGAATACAAACAGTTTAATAAATAATTTAAGGTTCTTAGAGACTGGCGGCTTCGTTTGTTGTCAAGGAAGACCGCGATCTCGTGTGACAACGTTTTTAGCTAGGGACCGTCAAAACTTAAAACACTAGGTGGCCCGATAGATGTGTCCGGGAGTGTAGTAGGTATAATTGAAATTGATTTTGTTGTATATACCTATACTTTGTCAATAAACTGATATTATCGATACCTTGGTATGAAATAGTAACATCCCTTTTAATCAGCGTGACCTCTACCGGTCGATAGCTGAAACAACTTCTAATTGTTTGAATACTTGTTTCAGCTATTGAAATCTAGATACCAGCACTGCAGCTTAGGCTTCAAAGTTTTGTATGGAACTATTCCCAATGCCCCCTCTATGCCCTAGTATTTAAATCTCTCTGATGATTGTTAAACTGTGGTATGAGCCTGGGCACAATGAGGGATGGGTCTGATCGGATTGGGAATAGGGATGTGTGTCAACGTCAAGTTGAGCGGAAAAATGGAATAACGCCGATTATAAACAACGAACTTTGGTTGTGAATTTGCGAGAGTTAATCTAATACTTATAGATTTAATATTTCCATATGTACCTAGGTAGGTACCTATCTCGACTTCAAATCTATCATTATGATATAGAATATCATGGAACGATATGGTACTTATACCTAAAGATAAATTGCTATCTACCTTCCATAATATCCAAGCACCAGAGGGCTTGCACTTTAGGTATATAGGTCTACTTACCTATTAAAAAGTTCAGGTTACAACTTATTTCTGAACGTACCTACTCGTACTACCTAATTACCTATGGCACTTAAGCCCTTCGTTTACTATTGGTATAGACGAGTATCAGGCTATAATGTATCAATTAGGTCCATATTCACAAAAAGTTTTTCGATAACACGGGAGAAGGAAAATACAGAATCTGCGAGCGTAACGTCGCATAAAGACATGCTTTAGGTATAGGGACGTATAGGTACCTATCCATGTAACGTTCTGGCTGACAAGGATTGGTCTCTTAAAGAGAATGATTTTCCTCTTACAGATCAAACAGAGTCTTCTGCTGGTACTTAAAATAAGTAGTAACGAGCTCAAATTCATCTAATTACCTAACTACCTTTTTACTATACTTACACAGCGTAGGTACCTAGGTATATAATAGCTTTCAGGAAATTGAAGTAGGTACCTACCTTGTTATTCAGAGCTCATTCAAAACTCTATTTTATTGCGCAACAACGAAAGACAACTTGTTCAACAAGAAAATTATTTGTTGCCAGCTGTGACGTTAACTCAGTGCTCGAGTGCCTTACCGGCGCTGTTCTTGTTCCGGCGATCAATACCGTGTTATCAAGCTAGCTGTGTGGATGTTTATATGCGCGTAGTACGTATACAGCGCGGCTTGAATGAGGTTGTCGCGAGTGATAACGCTATGTAATAAACGTTCTAACGCGTGTTATTGAGGAAATGTGAAACATTAGCTTCAAAATGCCGCTGCCAGAACTACTGAAGCGAGCTTCAAGCTACTTCCTGGGCCTGGAGTTTGACGAGAACGATGAGCCACTGGATTATGTCGATAACGAAATATTGTTTTGCAAGAACAACGTCTGCGTGCACCCACCTACCATCGCCAGACACGAGTTGGATATTATACACCATCCTGGATACATGACAGTCACGACTAAAGTTTTTACGGATCAACATAACAATGCTAAACGGCCCACGCTATTTCTCAATTGGATCCCTAACACGACTCTGCGTAAGTGTCCGTCGGCTGTAGAGACGAGTCCGAGTGATGAACTTGGTTACGGGATCAACAAATCAGTGAAACCCAAAGAAATTCCAAACTTCAAAGATATAAATAAAGGAAAAATAGACCCTAATAACGAAAATGCATTCTCAGACTCTTCTGAAACAACAAGTATCAACTCCAACTCTGATAAACAAAGTATAAAATCGTCTGATACGAGATATACTCCCAATGACACGACCCAGGATGAGTTATCTTCGAGCTCCAAACCGACGGTGAAGTCGGTTGATTCGACGAAAGACAATGTCTTTGCAAGTTTTGAAAAAGACGAGTCGAAAGACGAGGTATTTGTGTACGACAAGCACGTGCGGTCGCAGTCGATGACATCTGTTAACATAACTATTGCTAATCCGACTATAGAGAACGTCGACTTGACCCCGGATTCAGTTTCGGGCGACCGGTTCATCAGGTCACTGTCAATGAGTTCATGTGACGAAGGCAACCCTAATTGGATGAGTACGCCCGAGTTTTTGGCGTTGAAACATAATTTGGCATTTCCCGACAGCGTGCACAGTTCTCCGGTACCACAGCGTAGAGCCCCTATAAAATGTCGAAGGTAAGCTTCGTACATAGTCTTCTACCTATCGATTTTTGTGTGGGTAGACTGTACGCAGGCATATTCTATTACAAGGTGCCATAGCCTGTCTGTAACATTTAAGTCTCGTAACAAAAACGGGTTTTTCCACAGACCTTATTTTTATAGAGCGATTAGGTCTGCGATATTTGCAAATTATTTTTGCTTACTACTTTAATTCGAAAAACGAACATATTAACGTTCTTAGATTTCTATACTCTTACATGAATATTACACGCACATCAACTTCTAAGAGTCCACTGCTGAGCTTTTATAACATGAGATTTATTACAAGTAAAAACTTAAAGTTTGAAACTTACGAAAAGTGGAATAGAAGTAACTTTTTTAGACCTTTTTGATTGAATTAAATACCTTAACATGTACTCCGAAGTAGGTACCTATATGGCCTAAGCAAACAATATTTAGGTAATATTACTGTTACATAACTCGAGTCTGCTGAATGCTAAATCGAGTCATATCACCTACCTACTGATACAGCTGAATATTTGATTTTGTTATTTATATTTCGTTTGTTGTTTATTTATAATGCTGCTGGTTATGCAAAATACTGTGACACGCGACACGCAAGACTTCTGCTACTGCAGTAAACCTAGAGTTACATTATGTACTGTATTGTAATAGCTCGGGTTCGAATTACGTCAGGGATAGGTACGTTGAGACGAGCATTATAGTGCGCACCAATGGTACACGCATTACACTATGTTGTAAAACCAAACCAAACCACACTCAAAAGGGGTTACAATGGCGATTGCTTCTCAATTAACCCTGCTATATTATTACTAGGGGACAAATGTTGCGTGACACGTGTATCCAGGGATGTCGAGCGACCTCGCATGCTATCGCCCGACGTTACAATCAAAGAAATTAAAATATAAATGCCATAGAGGGGACAATTGTGAAAAATTTAGAAGTGGAATAAATTCGACCGAATGACTCCTCGCGTTCATACTGACATGACGCTTGGCTTGAGCTTCAAAGTTTTGTATGAAAATATTCCCAATGCCCCCTCTATGTCCTATTATATTTTAATCTCTTTGGTTACAATATAAAACACACGCGTGCAATATAAAACTTGCGACCTGGCGGATATGTCGGGCGACGCCAGACGAGATCATGCGACGTCGCCCGACACCCCAGATACACGTGTGACGCGAGATTTGTTCCTGAATGCATGTCTTTAGTCCACACATCATTGTGGATTGTTTGTTACATAACACTCGAATGCTCCCCAAGAGTACTTACCTTAAAGATTCCTTCTATCCACATTATTAACTGTGAACAGTCATGTTGAATGATCATGATCACGATGAGAAGATGATAGTTTACGCAAGTAGGTAATAAAGTAATTACAAGATCGTGAATATTGATAGTTGGGTATCTCGTGGACTTATAGATTTATTAAGCATGAGTGGAGTACGATTGATTGATAGAATGAGAAATAGTGTAATCCGAGAGCTTTGTGGATTGAAAGAGGATGTAGTGACTGAGGATGAAAAGAGGATGATTGAGAAAGGAATGCTCAGGTGGTTTGGACATATCGAGCGGATGGATGATAGGCGTCTAACGAGACAAATATAAGGGGATTGTGAGTGGCCGAGTCAGCAGAGGGCGACCTAGGCGTACTTACATCGATCAGATCGGCGATGTATTAAAAAAAAAACCAGCAAAGCAAAGCCGAAACCGACGAGCTTCTATGAACCGATTGATGGATGTGGATGAGGCGCGTGAGGTATTTCACGATCGTAGCAGGTGGCGATCTGTTGTCTCAGCCTACCCCTTTGGGAAAAAGGCGTGAGCATATGTATGTATGTATGTTATGGATTTATAAATATATAGGTATACGTACAACTGGTTAATTTTCCGAATAAATCCACGTAAGTACCTACCTACAAGGTCGCGTCAGTAAGGAATGTCATTATCTCTCATACTCAGACGGTTTGGCAGTCGTATTGTTATTTGTTAGCTATGGTACAGAATAAAATTAAATATTAGGTACAGACACAAGTAGATATCTAGTTAAGCACATATTTACTGTGACCATAGTGTATGGCTGTGGCACTCCGGTTTTAGAACAAAGATGTAAAAACGACCGATTAAATTGACGACAAATAAACCTAGATAAGATTAAAACAACTTTACTTAATTTATAAATTGCTTTTACAAAACTTACGTACATATTTATCACTAGCTTGACGGTGAAGGAAAACATCGTGAGGAAACCCGCAGGTCTCAGAATTAATTCTGAGACATTTGTAAACGAGAAGTAATTAAATGGGCAGCAATAATAAAATTTGGTTAGCCACAAAAAATCAGCATCATTTGGTCGGCATACAAAGATTTTGTTCGCAAATAAAAAAATCTGGCAGCAATCCTTGTTCGGCAAATAATTTTGATAATGGTCAAAAATTAAATTAGAAATAGGCAGCTTACAATAACATGCATTTGCATAATAAACATTCAGTCCGCAAAATAGTTACTTGGTCCGCAAAATAACTACTTGGTCAGCAAGACTTCATGATTGAACAGCAGAGAAAACATGTCGTAAAAAATTATACTATAGCCACTCCCACTCCCACTCTCATTCCCACCTACCCGCTCCTACCCTCTCATACCTCCTCCAGGTGGTAGGAGATGGTAGGAGGAGGTAGAAGGAGGTAGGAGGAGGTAGAAGGAGGTAGGAGGATGTAGTAGGAGGTAGTAGCTCCTACCTCTTACCTCGTACCTCCTCTTACCTCTTACTACCGCCTACTACCTCCTACTACATCCTCCTACCTCCTCCTATTTCCTCCTACCACCTGGACGAGGTAGAAGGATGGAGGAGGAGGTAGGAGGATGTAGGAGGAGGTAGGATCTACACACACCGGCACAATTAGCGGAACAGAAAAAAAAGGGAGTATTTACGCATTTTTGCGTGTTACTGGCCGGCTAAACAAGCTTTTTTTAAATTTGGGTTTTAATTTAAAAATGGAATACTAAGCGACTGCCCTTTTTTTCAGTCTTTTGTTTTAATTTTCATTGATTCATTTTTTCCACCGCTTGTCCGTTTTTAGAAGGTTCGTGAATTCCATTTGAAAAGCTTTGAATTGCAGTTTTTGAGGCTTTTGAGTTTTTTCGCATATTGATAATTTACGAGCATCTAATTATGCCTGATTTAACGCCATCAGAAATCATTAGGGCAGATCAAATGAGGAGAAATGGTCAAACCTACAGATCGATTGCCAGAAGCCTTCGTCGATCGTTATCAACGATTTATCGTAGCATCCAACGATACAGATTGACGAATGCTCTAGTGAGAAGGAGAGGACAAGGCCGGAAAAGGTGTACTTCAAGGAGGGATGACCGTTTTCTCCAACTTCAAGTCCGACGGAACACGAGACTAACGGCGGTGCAGGCTCGAAATTTACTGGAAGAGGTACGAGCAGTAAGGATGAGTGAGCGGACAGTTCGTAGAAGATTCGAAGAAGTGGGTATAGGCTCGTATGTGCCCGCCAAAGCCCCAAAACTTGAGAGACATCATCGCACAAACCGTCTACACTTTGGTCGTGAACATCGTGATTGGGACTTCGACGACTGGGGACAGGTTCTTTTTACTGATGAATGCAGAGTTATGTTAAATCAAATTGATGGAAGGCAGCGAGTATGGAGACGCAAAGGAGAACGGTATATCCAGTCTAATTTTGAAAATACAGTTGCATATGGCGGCGGTTCAATTATGGTCTGGGGAGGAATATGTTTAGGAGCTCGTACGGAGTTAGTAGTGGTCGATGGCGGGAATCTGAATGCTGATCGGTATATCAGGGAGATTTTAGAAGAACATGTTGTGCCATTTGCCCCCTTTATTGGTAACAACTTCATTCTAATGCAGGATAATGCTCGGGCTTGCACAGTGCTCGCACAGTACAGACATACCTAAACCATGTTGGTATAACGGTGATGGAGTGGCCAGCACGGTCCCCCGATATGAACCCTATAGAACACGTCTGGGACTTGCTAAAGAGGAGTGTAAAGTCAAGAATGCCCCCTCCCAATAATCTCAACGAGTTGCGAAACGCATTACTTGAAGAATGGCAGAGGTTGCCCCAAGAAACCATTGATAACATCATCCGCAGCATGCCCAGACGGATGGAAACCCTCATCAGAGCACGAGGAGGAAACACTCGATATTGAACAGTCATTGAAATTGTTGTTAAACTTTGGAAAATCTTGAATTTTCTGCTGTTTCTCTATAATTAAAAATCGAAGAAAAATGCATTTTGTTTAATTTAATTTTTATTTTTATAAAATTTTAAGTATGGTGTTACAAATGAATGTCAAAACATGTTAATTTAATTGTTGTTTCATTTTAAATAATATATTGTTTAAAAATTACATTCATTGTTCTAAATTCCCTCTTTTTTCTCCTTTTTTTTTCTGTTCCGCTAATTGTGCCGGTGTGTGTACTACCTCCTACTACATCCTACTACCTCTTACTACATCCTCCTACCTCCTCCTACCCCCCTACCTCCTCCTAACTCCTACTAGCTCCTACTACCTCCTCCTACCTCCTCCTACCTCCTTCTACCTCCTACTACCTCCTACAGTCTCCTACACCCTCCTACTACCTCCTACCACCTCCTCCTACCTCCTACCACCTTCTCCTACCTCCTCCTGCTTCCTACTACCTCTTCCTACCTCCTCCTGCCTCCTACTACCTCCTCCTACCTACTCCTAGCTCCTCCTACCTCCTCCAGGTGGTAGGAGGAAATAGGAGGAGGTAGGAGGAGGTGGTAGGAGGAGGTAGAAGCTATTACCTCTTACTACATCCTACTACCTCCTACTACATCCTCTTACCTCCTACACCCTCCTACTACCTCCTACTACCTCCTGCTACCTCCCTATACCTCCTACACCTTCCTTTACCGCCCCACCCCATTCCTACCCCCAACTCCCACGCCCACTCCCACTAACACTACCCAACCACCACAGCCACCACCACCACCACCACTGCCACTGCCACTACCACTAACACCACCACTTGTAATCGTAATAATAATCATAATCATAAAAGTTGCATAATCCAAAGTCCTTCCTAATCTATGTAAGGAATGCGCCCATTTTGCGCATGACAAGTTTGCTGAGATTATTTTGCTACTTTTATATGAAGCTCAAAAAATATTTTTTGGCTTCACCTCTGAGTGCTTACCAAAATTATATTAAACAGCAAACAGTAGCAGCTCATTGCAGCTCAAAAATAATTACAGCCATCCAGAATGACATAAATTGCTGATAGGTTTTGTAATGTTTGCTGGCCATGAGTTGCTGACCAATTAGCTATTTCTGCTTACAGATTATATTTTTCTGCTTACAAAAATACGAATACTCTGCTAACCATTTAAATAACACCCTTTGTAAACAGACCCGGTCCGGCGATGGGCTCACCACCTATCACGTTTAGGGGTCCAATGTATCTCGTGAAATGTGGGTATATCCAGTAATGGAATACCTCTGCCTACCCCCTCGGGGATAAAAAAGGCGTGAGATTATATTTAAGTATATATATTATTATTTTACAAAGGTATAAGAAAGAGTGCCCTAAAATATTTTCTGTTAATTAGTAAACATTAAATTTGACGTTAGGTACCTACTTATTAAGTATATGAAAACCCTACAACGCTATGATAGCTTTTCCATACAGATTTGAGAGAACCCTGTTTATTAAATTTTACGCAAATGTGTATGTTCTACCTACTCGTATTCCCTATATGTTGTATTGTATATCTACTCTTGCATCGTCAATGCCTCTCAGTTTTGATCTATTTTTTGCCTTATTCCACAGCATACATAAAAATTTCGAAGTATGAGTAAGGTATAGTTCCATTTGTTTAAACAACAGTACCGCGGTACGTACCGCATCGTATAGGAAGTGGCAACGCGTTATGGTAACAAATGTTTGATAGCTTTATCATTCGAAACAGTGGAACAGAGTGACAAATATGTTTGTTTATCAATAACATATTCAGCTCCAAGCTCACTAACACCAGTAACACTAAACGAACCTCACTAACAAATGACGTGCCCAGAACAATATAAGTACCACTGACTGATCATCACCATGACAGTGAATTATAATGTTAAACATCTGATGAAAGAGCAGTGATAGCCCGAACGGTTAAAGAGCGGGCCGAAAATCAGTGAGGCTCGGGTTCGAATCCTGGCATGTACCAATGAGTTTTTCAAAAACTTACGTACATATTTATCACTAGCTCGACGGTGAAGGAAAACATCGTGAGGAAACCCGCAGTTCTCAGAATGAATTCTGAGACATGTGTAAACAGACCCGGTCCGGCGATGGGCTCACCACCTATCACGTTTAGGGGTCCAATATATGTCGTGAAATGTGGGTATATCCAGTAATGGAATACCTCTGCCTACCCCCTCGGTCGGGGATAAAAAAGGCGTGAGATTATTATATTAACATCTGATTAAGTACTATAAGTTGATACTAATGGCAGTCCCGGGTTTCTCAAGAGACCGTATAGGCCGCTGCTTAGGGGCGGCATTTTGTTGGGGCCGCAGATTTCAAACAAAAGTGGCCTACCTATACTTAAAAAAGAAGAGAGATGTAGATCCAGCTGTGACTTATATATAATCCTTATTGGTACTTTTCCCTAAACAGAGATTTTTCGCGGATGAATTTAGATGTTCACGTGTGATGTGACGTGTAGTTCTATTACGTTGGGATACAATTCAGACCAAGCTATATCGATTATTCTCCGTAAACTGCAACATTGTAAATTTTATAGAAATCGTAACAGCCGCTTCCGTGAGAGCGATTACAAAATTTACAAATATACACGTAATTGTACCTACCTATAGTGTTCATATAACCCGAATTTAAATCGTAAATGAAAAAATAGGCTTCTATATAAGTAAGCTCGTTTCCACCGTCGACATCATCTTTGTCTTCATTGCTTTAGGGGCAAGAGATAAAAAAAGACGTACCTATCTGATAATTTTGAAAGCAATTGTTTTTCACTTTAACCAGATTCTCGGTGGACCTCAGCCAAATGCGGTCACTGCGGCTTTTCTTCAACGACGACAACTGCACCTGTGGGCAGCTGGTGGTGGCGTCCCGCGAGTCCCAGTATAAGATCTTGCACTTCCACCACGGAGGTCTAGACCACCTCGCCCAGGTCCTGCATAGATGGCATTCCTTGCTGCACAACATTAAACTTACACCTGGTAAGTGTTCCATTCGAATGCTTACAATAATGAAATCTTAATATGATAAAATATACAAAAAAAACAAGACTATTATTTTACAGTATCTATTAGTCGTGACTCATTTATCAGTCATTCAAAATTTATTCAATCAATTATTTGTAAATAATTGGAGATTAACCGATCCATATCACGTGATATTCATTTCTTAATAGATAAAAAAAAGATAATTGATTCACTGCACTGTTCTCAAGGTGAAGGTAGCTATCAAAAATAAGCACATTAATTCACTATTTTAAATGTATATAATAGGGTATTAAATAAATGGTTAATGAAACCAGTTCCTATACCTAATCTTTCAAAAATGAAAATCGACCTACATTTTTAGATGGGTTTTGAGATTAATCTACTCGCAACTTAATTTCGGTAGGTACAGTCAGCAACTACTATTACTATCTACCTATTATTATTTTCAGGCTCCGAAGAACCCAATATACCGTACCGCCACTTTATGGTATGCCGTCCAGAAGTACAAAAATCGGAACAACACCCAGAAGAAGGGAAACTACCTAAAATTACTCCCGAATTATTCTACGGGAAGATAATGAACGGGAAGGGGGTTATAGAGGACGACCTCTTTTTGCGAAAATGCGTGTTCTTTGGAGGCCTTGATAAAGAACTGAGGAGGGAAGTTTGGCCGTTTCTTCTCCATTGTTATCCTTACAACTCTACTTACGATGAACGAGAGATCATTCTCCAGATGAGGACGAGGGAATATGAGGAAATAACAAGAAGGAGGCTTGAAAGGATGACCCCTGAACAACACGCCTTGTTCAGGAAGAACGTCCAGTGCGTCATAGAGAAGGACGTGGTCAGAACAGATCGGGGGAATCCTTTCTTCGCTGGCGAAAATAATTACAATATAGAGATAATGAAGAATATTTTGTTGAACTACGCTGTTTTTAATCCGGTTTTAGGGTGAGTTCGGAATATTATAGAGATTTATCCATGTTTTATCTATTTTGTATTCTGTTGCACCGACTGTCCGAGAAGGGAAATTTTTCGTCAATGTATATTTATTAATGTATATGCAGTAGCATATTTTGTTGAGATCTGTAGCTTAACGGTTTGACAGATTTTGAAGCATGAGGTGTAGTTATATTCGTCTTTATCACCAAAGTGTCTACATTTGTACCAGACTTCTCCAGAAATTTACATATTTTTAATGCATTTTACACGAATTCGGGTTTTGCATGTTTTTTCGTTTTTTGAGTCTAGTTCACGACTGTCACTATCGAAAACGTTGCATCGATGGCAAAATGCATAATAATAGTTACGTACATATTATAATATATTTCCAGGTACACCCAAGGTATGAGTGATCTGCTAGCGCCGGTCCTATGCGAAATCAAGTGTGAGGCGGAAGCGTTCTGGTGCTTCGTCGGCCTTATGCAGCGGGCAATATTCGTGTGCACACCCACCGACAACGACATGGATAATAATCTTGTAAGTAGCTTTCGAATCTAGTAACTGGTAAAGGTATTAAACTAATCTCTTAGGTTCCTCTTCTACTCCCTGCATCTACGTCAGGAACCGTCTGAGTTAAGCGGTAGACCTGAGGGATTATTGTCTATTGACAACCTTAATCGCAATCGTCATCAAATTTAAGTGCTATAAGCAGAAGTTCCGATACACCTAAGCGTAATTTTTGTGAGCAGTTATTTTACATGTCGGTATAGCGATCCATAGCGCCGGCACTCCGGTCCCGTGGCGAAAAAGCCCTCACTTAGGGCCGAAATACATAACCGCGTTGCGGCACCGCAACGCCAAAATCGGCGGTGCTACTCAATAAAGAAAAAAGAAAGATCTATTGAGTAGAACCGCCGATTTTGCCGTTACGGTGACGCAACGCGGTTATGTGTTTCGGCCCTTATTGTAGTCTAAATTACAACTACAAAAAATGAGTTTTATAATGTTTGTGACCATTCCATACGAGACGATGAAAGCAACGGAATGAAAAATAACAGAGTTACTGGCTTCTGATTGAGCGAGGTGGAATGTTTGACGATAGTACATTGCTTCTGAAGTGCATGATTTATGAAGCAAGCGATGACTGTGTAATAAATGTCAAATGAAGACGATTGAGTTTCTAATTATAAATAGACAATAAGTCCCTTTCCACACGTACCGGTTTCAGCCGGTCCGGTCCGGCGGCGAAATGTGTATCCGATTGCCCGCCGGTACGTATGAAAGCGCACGTACATGACCATATACTTCGCCGCGGCCCGGCGCAAACCGGTACGTGTGGAAAGGGGCTAAGGCTTCTGCTCTAAAAGTAGCCTGGTGGCTTCTGCTCTAAAAGTGGAGAGAATACGAAATACGTTGATATTTTTGAGATTTGTTTTGTGGAGACAGAAGTTTACAAATTGATAATAGTCTGTCTGAGGTTATCTATGATAGGGTATGTTTGGCAAAGTCGACTCGACAGTCTACGTTAAGTAGTTGATAGTTAACATATCATATGCCTTTTACAGCTTTACGCTGAAGGCTTTCATCAGTATAACACGTACAATGAAGACAATGAACTAATGGAGTAGTTTGGGACTAACTAACCGTTTGTGACTACGTCCCACGATTATTATTATTGTTATTAATGCCGAACGGCTTTGCGTAGTCAATTCTGTGTGTCAGTTTGCAAATACGGTAAGATAGTGGAACTTCACATAATCTATGAACGGAACTTCACATAATCTAATTGACTGTGAAAGACCTTTCGAATTAGTATCACTCTTTGCTATTCCCTTTCATAAGAACACCTAACATATTACGAAATTTTATTACTTAATTCCAGAGCTACCTTCGCGAGCTGATTAGGATAATGCTACCACACTTCTACAAGCATTTAGAGAAACATGTCGATGCTATGGAATTGCTGTTCTGTCACCGTTGGATATTGCTGTAAGTTCGTTATTTCAATTCAGAGATACTTCAAGGTAGACATAGCTATAAGATTATATGTGGAGATAAGGCTACTTTTTACATGAAAGTATTCCAAATAATTCCAATTTCATTTAATGTAACAGCTTTTGCGTTCTACTCACACTTGCGTGATTTCGATGGGTTTTCAATTTATAGTCAGTTTCTTTCTCAATATTTTCTAGCACAGTATCCTTGTATGATAAATTGTAATAACCAGAAACAAAAGCTTAACTCATAAATAGCGATAGGTATGCAACTATTATTCTGTGCCCAAGGTCTATCTAACCTAACCTAACGCATAGAAAAGGTCCAACTTTATTACATAGGTTAGGTTATATACTTGTCATACCTCCTCAGAACTGTATTCTCCGTTCTTTGGATATAGCAAAACTATCCATTGATAAGAAATACCCGAAATAGCACATTCTTTTGCAGATGCTTCAAACGCGAGTTCACCGAAGCAGTAGCCCTCCGCATGTGGGAAGCGTGTTGGGCCAACTACCAGACGGACTACTTCCACTTATTCCTCTGTCTGGCCATCATCGCGGTTTACGCCGATGACGTCATCGCTCAGGATCTCAACACTGATGAGATGCTGCTTCACTTTAGCTCCCTCGGTGAGTGAATATGTATTAAGAAATAACTTAGTTATATAGCTGGTTAGTGACTACTCTTTTTGGGCCAAAGTGAACCAAGACTAAACGACCTTTAAAACAATAATGTGCCCAAAATCATGAGCAGTGGGCTCATCAACATAAAAGTCAATTTATAATCGTCACGTGTCATTTTAAAACTCTAACACCTCTAACATAACTAATTATTGTCAGAGAAAACGACGTACAGCTTTATTTTCATATAGGGTCATCACTTTTGCACCGTCTTTCGAAATATGCTTAAATAAAGCAAATTGTTGGATGGAACGAAGGAAGCAATACTAAAAAACTACTGAGAGATGGCTCCTGATTATAGTTTCAATGGTCGGTTATTGTTGTTAAACTCTGACCTTAGTCCCCTACACTGTCTGTCATAGCCTCATAGGCTACATTCTCACTCGACTGCATCAAGAGAGTAATGTTTTTTTCAGTGCCTTGCCACAGTTTAGTTATTAATAATAATCAATGAACGTAATTGTAACAGAAATAAAAGATTTAATTTTCTACACTGCATCAAGAGAGTATTGTTTTTAGTGCCTTGTTAAGTCACACAGTCTAGTTATTGGTAATAATTAATACGTATAATAATCGTATTGATATAATTTCTAGCAATGTACATGGACGGGCGTCTGATACTGCGCAAGGCGCGCGGGCTGTTGTACCAGTTCCGGCAACTCGTGCGCATACCTTGTACGTTAGCGGGCATGTGCCAGCGTTGCGGTCCCGGCATTTGGGACTCCACCCACCGGCCCAGCGTCGAGTGCACCGGCGCCCACGACTTCTGCGCGTACGTCGTCCAGTAGCCAATATAGAAGAAAAACAAGGAATAGGTATATAAATCGCGAAACGAATCATAGATGGCGCCACTAATAAGAAAAAGTATAAAAAGTATAATAATAAATACTTAGGTCTGACCCACACGAATAGTCTAGCTTATCAGGAAAAGAATTATAAAATTTTATATAAACAACTTACTGTAGCAACATCTCTCTAAAATATTAGTTCCCTAAATATATAAAATACTTTTTTTAAATTAATGATGGGCTTACTCTTAACCCCAGACTAGCCTGACGGCAAAGACGAGACGAGCTTGCTTTTAAAGGCTGAATATTCCTCAAACTTAATATTTTAGGTAGGTACAGTCAAGAGCAAGTCAAGCTTGACACTAGCAGTTTAAGCTGAGCACTGATTTCTACTGCGCGCCATAGAATACAGGGCCGGGTCAAAGTCCAAAGTGTCAAGCTTAGCGTGCTCTTGACTGTACTTAGGTATAATACCTACCACAACTCAATTTACATAGTGAGCGGCGCGGCGGCGTCACTACAGCTGGTGAAAGATTGCATATTATCCTATTCCTTAAAATTATTTATCGTTAGGGACGTTGGACTGTTTGTCTAACAGTAACACTGATTATGTTTTGCAAGGCAAACAGATGATATTTACTACCTGCATAGTTCAAGCCTCATCAATTGTATTAAAAATAGTGTTGTGCAATTTTGCTGATATTTTTTTAAAACAACGATTTTTTTCATCGATTTTAACTATACGACACTAATTAAAAATTCTAGTCAGCATCATTTTAATTTACAAGAAAGTTATCTCGCTGTACCATTTTCCCTTAATTTGAATTTTTTTTAAAGGAGAAATCAAATTTTTGCAACGTGTACGTTTGCTACGAAAGTGTAGGACATTTAAGATAAAGTCGATCAATTAATTACCTAGAATTTATTCACAATGGTGAATACGAAGTCGCATCAAATTTATTTTTAAACGAAATGCATTTAAGGAAATTGTTTTATCCTTATTGAAATAGGTAAGTGTACAAAAATTAAACTACGTAACTTATGAATGTTTAATTTTCCGTGTAATGGTCAAATGTAAATGTTAAAATATAATATTGATATAAATGTAGTTAGAGTATAAATCGGCAGTATAGATTGAAAATTTAAACTGTATTTTTATTAGAAAGCATATCAGTGCGAGGTGTGATTAGTACCTACCATTTAACAACTACCTTATCTAAAATTATTCGGAAATAATTATTAAGTATGTTATTGTGATATGCTAAATGCTTGGATACAATTTTCGTTACCTACTAGTAGTACCTGGTTTGGAAAATATCTCTGCATCTGTTATTACAGTCTGCTTAATAAAGCCGTTTAAATGTTTTTTTGGAAATTAAACAAAATATGTTTTCAATACATAGGTACATACATTATTTTGAAAAAAGATCTCTAAGTGCTTTTACCTATTGAAAAGGCAAAAACTATTGATACCTAACAAGGTATCAATAGTTTTTGCCTTATGTTGCTTTATTGCTTTTCACTGTTTTAGCTTAGTTTCTATTATAGATTAATGCAATGTATTGTTAATAACTACATCGGTAGTTAACCCATGTAAACTGACTTGTTGAACAGATTAGTGCAGAGCTAGAAATGATTGTCATATCAATGACCAAACTTAACGTAAATTGTAACATTAAATTAAATATTCATATTACTTATGTAGGTATTGCAATTTGTATTTTTATGTTGTTACCTAAGTATGTAATCTCATCTTAAAATGTCTGAAGATTCATGTATTTTTACGAATAAAATATTTACTGAAATAGCTTATTGTTGATGATAAGGTATTTGTTATAAATTGTCGTTTAAAAGGGCGTATACTTACGAGAGGCAAGAATATTATACCTACTTACATAAAATATATTCTTAATCTTGTAATATTTGTAATACGATATATCATTACGTACCTGCTGCTATTCTTTTTTAAACCCTTAATATAACGTCATTTATCAGATGAATTAGACAAAAGTATCATTTTATTAAATAATAATAATCTTAATAATAAATTGTGGGACACAATTCACACACGGTTGTTTAGTCCCAAACTAGGCATAGCCTGAACTAGGGGACTAAACAGCTGATAAAAATAAATATTAAACGATCAGATACGAAGCCAACAGACATGTTCATGCACACAATGTTGGCCCCGAACGGGGATCGCACCCGCGACTTCCGGCTCAGAAGGCAGGGTCATTACCAACTGAGCCAACAGGCCCGTTAGTCACTCTTCCGTTGTGCCTATACTAAAAATATTAGGTGACTACCTAATATTGATTGAACATTAATCCATAGGCTACAGATAAAGCTTCTCAGTCATTTTGTATTCTCGATGAGTAACCTATTGTTCGCTATAAAATAGTATTATCAGCCCTCCTAGCCAAGTGGCAAGTAGATTGACATGTAGATTATACCGTCAGTTGTTTTCATACGCTTATCATTGTAGAAGATTCCTAGCACAAACATCCATCTAGACACGCGGTAGCGTGTGAAAGCCAAGTTCATATTAATACATTTATCGTTGATTATTATCATAAATGTACCACTTCGTGACCTATAGGTACTTAATAAGAAAAAAATATTAAAAAACAATCAATTATTGTTAAATCTAGAAAATTATTGTAATAAATATAAGAATATGTAACTATTACTTAATAAAAATATATTATTTTCGCATATTGTGAATTGTTATGCGTACTCTGTGATATATATTTGATCTGCTTGTAATATATTTGTATAATGTTATATATTAGTCGAAAATGATGAAATGACACCTACTAATATTGTATTAAACGTAAAGGACTAATAAACTACTGCGTCATAATCGTAGACCTATTATGGTCATAATGGATTATATGATGGATTAGAAGTAAATGTATTGATGCATCCAAAAAATACTTATCATTTCTTTTCTTCACTTCAGTCCTCATAAAATAAACTAGGAGTATGTACCTGACCTTCATTAGTAGGTATACACAATAAAAAGGAAAAGTAATATTTTCATTCCATCGAGATAGAAAGGACCCTTGTTCGTCTACATCACAATAATCCCGTATTGTAGAATACCTAATTCTATATTTTGATTAAACCCTAAAACTTTACACATTAATACAAGATTAAGTAAGTCTTTGCGTTTTTATGACAGACCCATTTTTTATAAATAAGAGTGTGTCACATTTTGATGGACCATTAAAGAACATTTAGCATATAACACAATTATTTTTCTTTTGCAATCACAATGTAACATGCTTTTATGTATAAAAAAATTGGGTCTGTGATAAAAACGCAAAGACTTCAATCTTGTATTAATGTTAATACCTATATACAAGGTTAGGTTTTAATAAAAATATATAGGTAATTAGGTAGGTATGTACGATATGGGATTATTGTGATTTGTCACATAGACAAGGAAGGTTAATTATAGTTAAAGCTTAGATAAAAGCAAAAGAGGAAGATACGGTACAGTCATAGAAATCATCGTTGACATTTGTACTGCATACAACTTTTGCTTTTACCTAAGGGTTAAAGGTTGAAATGTGGGTACCTATAATCATAGTGATTTCTTATCAGGTTTAAATTATTTTTAACTTTTTAGTTCTTTTGAAGTAAAAATTGCTCGTTTTTTTAAGTTTTTAGTATTTTTGATGTGAGATTGACTGTACGGCGCGGCGTAGGTACCTACCTACTAGGTAGTACCTAGTTCGTAGCGCGTTGAATGCATCGTTGCAACATTGCACACATTACATGACTCTAAACGTCTCTTTCTTTGTGTAGTAGTTTCTTTTTTGTTCATGTTGTTCCCACGAGTAGGTATAGGACAAAAACGTTCCATCCCCCAGAGGTCCATTGTAGGCCTGCAGTACAACAGGGTTCGCCCTGTTATCCTGAGGCGCAACGTTTGCGATATGACATGTCTATACATTGCACCCTTATACCATTCAGCCCTCTTCACGTGGCATTGGGTCATCCATCTAATCAAAGATAGAATCCACATTAATAACAAACGGAACGAACGAAAGAACTTATTTTTCCAAAGATGGGGACGCATAGGTAGGTATTCACGTCATCTAAAGCTCCACCACACATTAAAAACGGTTCACCCATCAAGACGAATCAAACTCGACACGGTTGTGTCGCTTCCAGCTCCATCATCAGATCCTGTTTAGGTACTATCTAGCGCCAAAGTACTTGTCAAGACGAATCAAACGAGCCCAAACTCGATATGGTGTTATGTCATTAAATTACTTACCGAGTTCCAATGGCCATCTTCCAGCTCCATCATCACACCCTGGGGCCGTTGTCTATTTTTAATTATTGTAATCGCAATCGCCTTCATTTTGACATACGTTGCTTCTTCCGAACATCTGTCAATACAGCCAGTGAAAGAAGAGCAAGCACTGATCGCGTAACAAATGTCAAATAAAGACGATTGCAACTATAAATAGACAAAAAGGTCCCTGGTTACCATCTAGTACCATAGTACTCGTCAAGACGAATCATACGAGTCCAAACTCGATTAGGTTGTGTCGTTTCTGTTTCATCATCAGATCAGCTCCATGTCATAATAATTTCGGATTGTCATCCGATTTACACATGCATGCAAAATTTCAGCTCAATCCGTAACCTTTAACTCAGGAAGTGGGTCAAATTTAACTTGCAAGATTTGATTGCAGACAAATATCGGGAAAGGTGAAATTAAATAAAAGCTTGTAATGCTAGATTAATGGTACATAAATGTAGATATCACAAAACTCTAAAGAGTAAGAAAACTACTTCAACGAATAATACTAAAAAATATACAGTCGAATTAAGAGTCGGTTAAAAAAATAATCATCAAAATCGGTTAGCGTGATATTGAGTTATTCGTCCATTGGTCGCACATTACTTAATGCAAAGTTATAATAATATGGTTTTCTCATGGATGCCATTGTCAGAACTGGAAGAAATTAAAATGGGACCTATCTGGAAGCACCAGCTTTCAAATAAAAAAAAGAGTCATCCAAATCGGTTCACCCAGTCGAAAGTTCTGAGGTGACAAACATAAAAAAAACAACATACAGTCGAATAGATAACCTCCTCCTTTTTTGAAGTTGGTTAAAAAGCAAATTAGGGTTGTAGTGGCCTGACACCTAAAAATAGCTAGATCTAGCTATACAATATCTAAACTGGCAACACTGCATACGCGTTCGGATCACAGTTTAGTGGTTCGAATACACCTAGGTCGAAGCCGATTTTATTTTAGGGGGAATACCCGCGCCACAAACGACGAGCACATAGCGATCGATTCGAGAAACCAGTTTGTTATTTGTGGAATTGCTGCGCTGCAATTACGTCTTTATTGTGTTTGCCACAAGGTTAATTTCGTTTGCAATAACTAAGGGTAACATAATACAATTTAACATAACCATCGGCTAGTTCGTAAACGTCACAAGTTGCACAGCGTTCTCGTTCTGTAGCAAAAGAGTATATAGTTGGTCTGTAGTCCACTGCGAAGTTGATGCACATCGAACGTGCAGTTTTCGTATCGTATATAAAGAGTAGCGTCCATTTTGTCTCTTTTTGCTATTACGGTTTCAACTTTCAACACTGTTTTAGGTATTGTGTTTTGTGTGTTGTGCATTTGGTAAGTATTTATTTTATATCTGTTATTTTTAGGTTTGACCATTTTTTTCAATAACACTATCTTAATTCGCTGATTTGCAGGTTAGAATGGCATCAGGAAAGGCTAATAAAAAGTAAGTTTAAAAGTTACTTTCTATATTTTAGAAATTTAATAATGTAGGTTTTAGGTTATTGAATATACCTAACTCATTCGTAAATACCTACTGAAATAAGAAAACGAATAAGTTCATTAGTGTTTAGAAAAACTACAATTGTAATTAAATCTCAATCATAACAAAACCTTTGATTATTTGAAAAAAAACCTACAAAACCTTATTCTTTTATAGGTTTTGTAGCTAACTATTTCAGAGGG
The DNA here is from genome assembly GCA_963855545.1 of Ethmia dodecea. NCBI lineage: Eukaryota > Metazoa > Arthropoda > Insecta > Lepidoptera > Depressariidae > Ethmia > Ethmia dodecea. The sequence goes on along the minus strand of OY979446.1, from coordinate 10,932,673 downwards.
TTAGGTATTTATTACCTATACCTACAAGTATCTTTATTCTGACTAGTCTGGGTAGGTAGGTAGTTAGGTACCTACCTGCTCTATTTATTTTATAATTATGCATTATTAATTTATTATTATTATATTTTTTTTATTCTCAAGTAGGTATGTGTGTAAGTATTTTCTATTCTTGTTAATTTATTTAATATATATTATGTATATGCGAGCCTCACTGATTTTCGGCCGGCTCTTTAACCGTCCGGGCTATCACTGCTCTTGTAGGTATATATTTATACCAATATATTTATTTATGTGATAGTATGTAAGAGTATGTTCAATAATAGGTATATAGTGTCTACCGTCTACCCTAGTTCTAATATCTCAGTTTCATCCATCTTAAGGTTGTCTGGAAGAGATCGCTAAAAGCGATAAGACCGCCCACTGTACTTTAGTTAATGTTGGTACCTATCCATATTGTGTTGTTTTTGGTGAACAATAAAGAGTTATTGTATTGTATTGTACCTACCTACTGAAATCTACCTACCTACCAGAGTATCAGTATTGTTTAGTAAAACGTAAGTAGGTAGGTACCTACCTAATAAGTATCCTACTGCCCCAGACATGGCTTGATCATCTTTTTTAGGGTTCCTTATCTTTTGCCGCTGCAACAACGAATCCTAAAAAACAGTATAAAATAAATATTGAATGGGGCTTCCATACAACAAACGTGATTTTTGGCAGTTTTTATAGATAATGGTACGGACGGAACCCTTCGTGCGCGAATCCGACTCGTACTTGGCCGGTTTCTATTTTTCAATATGCAATAATATTTCTGATCAATTTAGGCAAAACGTTTTTTTTTAGTAGTAAATAGTGTAACTACCCAGGTATCTAATTAATTAGGTGCCTATCCTTATGATCAGTAAAAATTACAGAATTTTGAAAAAAAAAAAACGTTTTACGTCTCTCACGGAGAACCTCTATCCGTTTGTTTATTTACTACTATTTACTCGAGGCAATATTTACTAAACAAATTGGAAAACATTTGTTCCCTCTGATAAGAAATAAGTACTCGATTCGATTCTGATAGATTCACTATTTTAATTAACCACTCCATTTTCTCGGACATTGCACTCGATTCTGGCTGACCAGCTAAAATTCCTAATTTTAAGTTAGGTATCTCTATTCTTTTCCACCGCTTTGGACAGAAATAAGTGCCATATTTATTTTTAATGTCACAAATGTCAAAATAATAAAATTGAACCTTATAAACACATTCACATCTTATTCAAATACACAAAAGGTCATGGATAAAAGTGACAGATGAGCACGTTCATATTGTTCAAATTAGTTGTTTTTTTCATGTTTGACATTAACTCTTCAATCTAAGGTTTGTTTCTGTCCTTTTTCTTCCGTATTCTGTGGAGAAGGATAGGCTAACATAAATTTTTAAAATTTAGCTGGTCAGCCAGAATTGAGTCCACTATTTATTTATTTAAGGAAAACCAACAGCCATATCAAACATTATAATTAAAAGTATTTTAAACAAATACATATATGTGTAGTTATAACAGTCTAATTGTACCTACATTTACAGGCCTATGGCTTGACAGAACCAGAATCAAGTTTCCGACTTATTTTTATTTTTGAAAGCCTTAGTTATGCGATCCTGACTGGCCTTTGTATTGACGAGCTTTTAAAATAAGATAACATTACCTATTGTTACTCACGTACTATCGTATTTTATTACCATAACGACCTATTTAACATAATATGTTTAAAGCGGCTAGCACCATAGACCTATTTACTAGCACTCATGTTAAGTTAAGCTACCTACTTTTATTCTTAACTAGCGGTTCTGCGCGGTTTCACCCGCCTAGTTCCCGTTCCCGTAATACGGTAATAAAATACAGTCTATGTTACTTAATATTATTAATAGGTATATTATATGGGATCACAGGAACAGATCAAATCGAAAGTTTTTTCGAACAGATTACTTAGGTAGCTACCTCATTTATCTTTTAAATGATATCAAAATAGGTAGGTATACCAACTTACAAAATACATAACTGCATAATAATATATCTTTTGTTTCTCTTTTTCGGTAGGTACTTACTTGTCTAGTTAGATGATAAATAAATCATTACTTAATTAGGCAATTAGCTTCTACGCTCATTTCTCAGTATTCCATAATAAGTAAGTTATAATATCTTGTTAACAACGGAAGATTATTTAAAAATAAATTTATGTTTGTCAACACCAGTATCAATTACTTTTCCAGGATGGCGGCGGCAGCAGTAGATCTACCCGAGTGCCCAGTGTGCATGGAAACAATGAGCGCGCCAATATTCCAATGCAAGTCTGGGCACAGCCTTTGCAACAGTTGCACAAATGCACTATGCCCGCCGCTATGCCCAATCTGCCGACAGGACATGACTCAGATGAGGAACTGGCAGCTTGAGGAGCTCATTGCCAAGGTCATTGTTTATTTTTATACGCTATCAGCTTCACTTGCAACCAACAAACTAGCTTATACTCTACTGAAAATAGTCTTATAGATTTGCATCTTTGCAAGTGTATTGTACTTTAGATGACAATACAATAATTTGTTATCGACCTGATCTGATGATGGAGTCAGGAGGTAAGTAGATACTGGAAATCCTTAATTGCTACTCGTAAATCCCGCGAGATTGGGATTGGTTTTGACAAGTGCCGTTCCTACGTGATTTTTTGTTTTTTTTTGCTGCGCAAGTTGTTGTTTAGGAAATTAAATGCTTCAGTTTGCCATCTAGATTCAAAATTTGTAGAATATAATTAGAACACCGATTAGTATCTACATTAATTTACAAATTAAAATATGTTTTAAGATAAATGTTACCTTATTATGTTCTACACATTTAGGCAAAAGTGCCGTGCCCCAACAAGTCGTCAGGGTGCGTGTACTTGATGACTGCCGCAGACGTGGAAGATCACCTAAAGGAGTGCATTTTCCGTCAAATGGAATGCCCTCTAGGTGCTGTCTTTGGACGATGCTCTTGGAGTGGTAAGTCTAAACGAGAATTCTGTTATTGTTTGTTGGTTTGGTTAGCTGGAAGTTGGTTTCCCTATCTAAAACGTTTTCTTTTTTATTATACTCATTTAGTGACAACACATATTTTAGTATTTCCTTATAAATTATTAGCGGCGTCGGTAGGAATATGAGAATAAAATATAGCCTATGTTACTCAGGCATATCCTAGATTTCTATTGGTGAAAGATTTTTTAAAATCGGTCCAGTAGTTTTTCAGTTTATTCGTAAGTCGTAACAAACATAAAAACACACAAAAATACAAATCTTTCTTCTTTATAATATTAGTAAACATGTATTTAAAGTTAGATACTATTTCTTTTAGTTGTTTGGTTCCCATGTTATACCTACAGAGAATAGGAATGGTGTATGAATTGTGTCATACAATTTATTATCAAACCAAACACCACCTTTTTACACTTGTTCTAGGTAAACTTACCGAAATGATGGAACACTTCAAGGAGCGGCATCCAAATCACTGCAACGTGAACACGGACACTGACGTAGAAGTCAGCAATATCAGCATCAAAGAGGACGAACGCCTCGTCTTCTTAGCGGCTCAAACAAAGATGCTCTTCATCATCACCATGAAGATTGATACTGTCCAAAAGATGGCGTACTGGACTATCCAGCACATTGGAAGTAAGAAAGTAGCTCAGCAGCACATTTACGAGATCCACGTTACTAGCAAACAGGACTCAAGAAGGAAAGTGGTTTTCATAGAACATTGCTTCAACGATGCCTTGAAAGCCGACGATGTGTTCCGCAATGGGAAATGTGCTGTACTACCTTTAGGCGTGCTCGCTCACTTCATTAAAGACAAACGGCTTTCGTTCAGATTCTTCATTAAACGCATCCCCCCCGTAGGTCCTAAGCATAAAGGTGAAACCGAAAACGGAAAAAATGATAACAAGCAGAATAAAGGACCTAAAGGACCTGGTCCCAAGGGTCCTGGGCCTAAAGGCCCCGGCCCCAAAAAATTCAATAAAGCCCAAGCTTAAAATCTCACAATGCACCTAATACGAGACCCTATTACGATAGCTCGTATCTTAAATTCCAAGATATAATAATATATCTAGGAGTGTTTTTATATTTGGGTTTTCTTTTTGTGTTTAATGTGATACAGCTTCCTAATTAGGTTTTATACATGGGAAGTATTTATTTCCTTCATGGAGGTTACCTATTATAGAGTTTCCTTTCCAGATACATGATATAAAAAGTTTTCAAAGTTTTTTTTATGCATAATGCTTTGAAACTTGTATCAAGGACAGGACTTAGGGTGTACTTCCTTATGGATTATTATTCACGGAAAGGAAGCACATGTACCCAATAATTATCTCCTGGGTAATATTGACGGGGTGGTTTGCAAACATTTACTTTGAGAAAGCGCTATTAGCGTAAACTCGATCAATTCTAATTAGCCGTATCATATGGAGGTAGGTCGTAGGAAAATCTCTTCGGCCACCATCAAAACTGATGTTTCGTAACTTGTTTTGATAAAGGCTTACAGATTTTACAAACCACCCTATATAATATTAGGTCATTTACCTAGGAAATTGTCGGAAATTCTAAGTAATGTTTTTCTTTTCAATTTCTGTATTTTTTGTTATTATTAATTCAAAAGATAGATATAGATATATTGGTAAAATTATTCGGTGAAAAATCGTAACGAATTTAAATAGCTAATCAGGGGCCTTATTGTCATTGTAGACAATCGTAATCGTCTTTATTTGACATTTGTTACGCGGTCAGTGCTCGCTCTTCTTTCACTAACGGTATTGACAGATGTACGGAAGAAGCACCGTATGTCAAAATGCATTAGGCGCATAATGCCACATTCGCAAAATGACACATTCGATTTTCGCAAAATGCCACATTCTCAAAATGCCACATTCTCAAAACGCCACATCGCAAAATGTCACATTATCAAAACGTCACATTATCAAAATACCATTTTCGCATAATGCCACACTCTCGTACTAATCTGTGTGATGTGATTAAATACTATTATAAGTACATATTACAATAAAACAGCTGAATGATGTAAATACAAAAAATATGCTTTTTTGTAAAAAGTTATAATATTTTGTTATTAAGTTTGTATATTCTCAGCGGCATTCATAATTTCAGTTAACATTTTCAATTTATTTTTTGTTAAAATAAATGGAAATTAATAAATAATGTGATTAAATACATTATACTAAAATTATTAAATTAGTTTTATTTTCTAATTTATAAATAATCGGCCTACATACTGCAAGAAAGGGAGTTGGACAAGTATGGCACTTTGTTAGTGTGGCATTTTGCTACTGTGGCATTTTGCTGTGTGGCATTTTGCGAATGTGGCATTGTGCGAATGTTACATTTTGCGAATGTGGCATTGTGCGCCTAATCCGTCAAAATGAAGACGATTGCGATTACTATTATAAATAGACAATAAGGTCCCAGAACAGTTAACATGAGATTGAACAGAATGTCAGCTAAATTTAGTTTGATTTGCTTTTCGGAAACCAGGGGTTAGTGCCGTGTGTTGCCTGATTCGACGCTCTGTTTAATTATTTACAACAAACAACAACTTCTACAATTTTAAAAGCAGATGTTAGATACTCTTTAATCTAACACACAAGTTTGCTAAATATGGATTTCAATACCTATTCGAATTTGGTAACAATTTCGTAAAATGTTTTCAGAAAAATCTTTATAGAAACCGGAAATTATATTTAGTAACAATTTCGTAAAATGTTTTCAGAAAAATCTTGATAGAAACCGGAAATTATATAGGTAAGGAATTAGCAAATAAGTACATACTTACCTAATTAGCATTTCAAATAATGCATTTTGTATTTTATAATTTGTATACATACCTACTCAGGTGTACTGAATTGGTAATTTTAGAGAATGCGATTTTTGTTGGTTTGTCGAATATGTGAAGGTTAGTATTGTGGCGCGACTTTTATGATTATTCATATCAAAGGTACATACAAATTGTTGTAATACATGGCTTTGCTTGTAATTATAATGAGCGTACGTTAGGCTGCGGGTTTTTCCTTCAGGTAATACCATTTACGGCATCTTGAAGTAACCGTTTCAAGAAACACTGCTGTTTATAAAAGGGCATTTTAAAGCTTCTGGTGTATGACGTCTTTCCACATGTAATAATCTATCTTTATCTATTTCATAGTAAATAACAAGTGGCAACCTGGGTCCATATATTATCTAGAGCTTGGTCAATTCATGAGTAGAAATTCCCAAGTCTCTTGCTCCCCTCTACCCTCCTACACACTTGTTATGAAATCGCAAATAGACCTAATTTCATTGCACTTTTCACATTTTATATATAATTATCAGTTCATTGTTATTAAAAATCATTGTCTGTGAAATTTCATAGGTGAAAATTTGTGAGAAATAAGCAATTTTATCAAATAGGAATGATTTTAAAGTAGCTATCATACCCCTCTCTACCCCAAAATTTTAGTTATCCTTGAGACCTTATAATTTTATATTGCTTATAAAACCGAGTATAAAATAAATAACCAGAGATAGAAAACTAAAAAAAAATGAGACGACTTGTGGAAATTAAACCAGACTTTATAATTGTTCCGTGGATTCCAGAACAAAAAATTTATTTGTAATATCCAAATGCCTATGTGGAGGAACAGCCGTGTTTTAACAACAGAATTTATCTTCGTGTACGTATGTAGTGATTTTGAAATACGAAGAAAGTAAAAGTCGTCACTACAATCATGGCCTAACAAAAACAAACAACATGAATGCAGATTACCTATTTCGTCAGTCATTATTTATATAATATAATAATGATTGCTTTTTCATAAATATATTGTTTAATACAATGTAAGTACTAGTTGTAAGTTTAATATTCAATAAATTTTCTGTACTGTACAAAATAATTATTGTTTAATTTATATGGGCACATAATTATCTAACTGTAGCCTGTGCTATAAAAACTAACTCCACTCAAGCATCAGTAACACACGGGTGGCAAAGGAGTGTATTATCTTATTGTCTCTTTTTCGATGCATAAAAAAAGCTCAAGCATCTTAAAAATCCATTTATTATATTTTACTAAAATATAAAATAGTAGTGTTATCCTCTCCCACCACGTCCGCCACCGAACCCACCACGACCACCGAAGCCTCCAAAACCTCTTCCTCCAATGCCTCTGCCTCCGAAACCGCGACCACCGAATCCACGACCACCGAAACCGCGGCCTCCAAAACCTCTGCTTCCAAACCCAAAACCGCGGCCAAATCCTCCCCCGAAGCCTCCGAACCCTCCGAACCCTCCAAACCCCCCAAAAATTGGTAGCGGGTAGGGATCTGTAAGAGAAAAATAATTGTAATGCTTTAAGTAGGTACTAAGTACCTACCTAAGTACCTACGCAACTTGTATGCAATTGGTAAATCCCCATACGTTTAAGGTCGTGTCACTTAACTAGTCGAAATGACATATTTTTTGCGTTAATCAATGCCAAAATATTGGTGATCCTGATACATCTTATCAAGAGATCTCGAATTTAAAAAATTAAGAATTTAGGAGATCTTTTTTATTATTAACGGGCTTGCTCTTTACCTCAATCTGGGAGCACACAGAGACACAGATGGGATCAACTATAGAACAAGCCCACCCAGAAAAAGCCTTTGCTCTCGTGACTTCTCGTGAATTGACTGTTTAGAAAAGTAAAAACATCTATATCGTGCTTGTGTACGTTACACATAGCTACTTACATCCGAATTGCCTCTTGACTCTGGGTAAATTTTCCTCTTTCGATTTAGTCAAATTATTTCCATTTTCTTGTCGATTTAATATCAAATCGGACAACGGATTATACACTTCGGTAGGCAATTGGGTTGTATTCGTTATTTGATGTGTATTTTCATCATTCGATTCCACTTCAATTGTTGTTAGAAATATTGTCAGTAAAAATGCTATACTTCTCTGAAACCAAAGGAAGATATTAATAATTAGTACCTATAGGTAGGTGTATTGTTAAGTTATGATTATAAAATTAAATATATGTTTAGTTAACAAATCGGCCATGGAAATTTAAATTAATATTGTTTAAATTCTTTAATTAAAGATACCTATTATTTTCGTAAAGCATTATTTTTACATTATACACTACCCTTTGATAATATGCCGTATTGTTAACTCAACAAGACAACTCAACTTTGCAGTAAGAAACAACTAATAAAGAAATTTGAAGAAAGTTCACTAACATAAAGTTAGAAAAAAAAATTACAGAAAAACAAAGAAAACCTATTCTAAAACTTGTTCAAGTAAATCAAGATGTTGAAGTTTAGCTATAAATATAAACTTACTACCTTCCTGGCATGTTAGTTTATAAGTATTACTTACTTAAGTTAAATATCTATATTTACTTAGTTACGTCTTTTCACATTTAAACTATAAATAAGTTAACAATTCCTATTGATTTTATAATTCTTTATTTTTAGTTTGTAATAGAGTTATAAGATTCATCCGCTCCATTATTCGAATACGTGAGTGTTCTAGTGGGGAATTATCGAATTACTGAAAACAAATCAATAAATTTGGAAAAACTTACAAGAATATCCATGTTAGATCGGCTTCAAACGACTGAATGAACTGAAATCAAATTTGCATGATGCTATTATACTCGTGCCAGGCTAGGAGTTGCTAATTACCCTATATAAGTCCTCTGTTTTTCAAACCTGACTGGTTGAATATTAATAAGAAATACCTACTTAAAGTAGTTTTAGTTGGTTGGAAAGTTACAAATTGTTCATAGACTATTGTCAGTTCAATATGAACGTATTGTCAGTTCAAGTGCACAATAAACTCTAACACAAAAAATTACCTCTCTTCATCGTCATCAACCCGTAACATAACAGTCAACTACTGAACTTTAGGTCTTTACTAGCATGAGGAAGTAACCTCTCATACATGGGAGGATATTGCCATAAGGGAAGCTGAGAATCGCGCACCGACCCATAGAGAGAGCAAGTTTCTGTGCGCGATAGAATCCTGAACGAGGAAATTCGCAGAACTAGGGTCACCGACATATGTAGCTCTCAGAATATACAGAAGTGGCAATGAACTGGCCACATCGCTCAAAGAAAGGTTTTCGAGAGGCGACCACGAACCGGAAGACGCAGCGTTGGTAGGTCTCCCGCTAGGTTAGGTGGCCATCCGTCCGAATGGTTACCGTCACCGGTTTGGAACTTCTGTCCCGGTCGTCCCGGTTGATCTACAAAATGTCCCGGTATTTGTCCCGGTATATGTAGTTGTGAATGTGGAAAGAATATTTTGTTTTGTATCTGCGCAGTGGACTAAAGACATAGACCTACTTATACTAAAGAACGTAATGGCCTTCACGTAGACACGGTCGAAACATAATTCAATGCAAGTTCAATTACACAATGACATGTTCCTAATTCCATAAATATAACATATTTAGGCAAACCGAACCTGTAAGATAAGGTGAAGAAATCTGAAAAATATCACAGCAATTAGTGGCTAGGTGAACCGACGACATCGTCAAGGTCTCATTTAAACGGAAGCATTAAGGAGCAAGTTGCCGTTCGTTCTATTGGGGAGGCCTTTGTTAAATAGTGGAAAGTTTTTCGGCTGATGATGATGGGTTAGGTGCAGAGTAAAATTAGCGTGCTCGTCCGCTGGCTAAGTAAATATCCTTTTTACTAAGGCAAGGGTTTCTAATTTTATCGATGGGGCACTGGCTATTAAGCGCTATAGTGCGAACTCATGAGAGTGCACAGTAATACCAATAATATTAAGGACCTTAGATTAGAGTACCTAGGTGTACAAGTTATATTTTTGGGCAATGACATTATGAATCACGGTACTTTGCCCGTCTCCTTCGAAAATCTAAGTTGTTTATTGAACTGTGATATTGTAGTTTAAATATAGGTAACAGCAACGTGTTAAATGGTTCCAACAACAGTGTTACTGGCAGCGGATATCGGGGAATAACATTGTCGTACTCATGTTAATGTTTCGAAATTTAATTTCGACACAGTCAACTGAAATAAAGTTGATTCTGTACACGAATTTCTCACTTCGGCAACCTAAAATAATATTGAAATGTACTTTTAGCAGGCATTGAAATTGATGGTAGAAAACATAGAGTTTATTATATAACATACCTAGTAGGTACGTAACCAATATTACCTAATCTACTCAGGCGGAAAGGTCGAAGGTTTGCGAGGTAAGATCCAATGAGTTTATCGAACTATCCCAATTTTTTGCCTTTTCTGAAATGAGTTGTGAACGTATAGTTGTGAACGTATTGTTGGGTTGGTTTGGGTTGGGTGAACGAGAACCGCTAACTATTTACTTATTTGATTTGTATAAAGTAAAGAGCTAATAAAAGAGTAAACTTTTAACAGTTTCTTTATTTACTTGCTGCGGTCCCCTGTTGCGCCAGCACCAATAAAACATTTATTTATTATCTTAATTTAGGGAAACCTACAGCTATAATAATAATAATAAGCAAAGAATTTAGAAATCATGAAGCCAATTAGAGGTCTCCACAAGTACCTAGCGATATTTAGATAGGCGGTATTCGCAATAAGTGCGCTTCCAGTAAGTAAGTACGTTATGTAAACAAAAGAATTAGAGTTTGTTACATTATAGTCCTTCATATAAACTACTTAAAATAAAAATATATGTTCATGTGCCAACAATTACTTAAGCTATATTTTAGTAAAGATCAATCATTGAAAAAATTATCCAGAAGAAAGAAATGGTCCAGAAGAGGTGGACAGTCAATGCCTCTAGGGGTGATTCTCAAAAGAACTGAAATACAGGTATAAATACCTATAAAGCGGCTGAATGCGCACTTTTCTATAAATTAAACTCTTAGATATATGGGAGCGAGAAAATATAATTGTGGCCTTTTAGACTTCAAAAACATGACAGACAGACTTTACATAAAAACATCAAAAAGAATATAGAGGCAAGTCGGCGAGTACTGGCCACACCTACCTATTTGTTTGATTGGTGCTGCCCACGTCACTTAGTGCCTATAGGTACTATGAGATGTACCTACTATTAGATGGGTTATCTAATAAGTATGAATATTAGGGGTCTGAATCGTATCTGGAAAAAATTATGTATGGATATTTAATCCATACTTACATCAATTTTGAAAGATTATCAACTTATCCAAATATAAGAGTAGGTAGGTACCTAAGTAAATAGTAGGTAAGTATTTGTAATCTATATACAACGCGTAACAGAATAAGCGCAATTCCTCATACACCCCAATTAGTAGATAATATATTAATATAAAAAAAATATGATGCATTCTAACTTTAGTTGTATCTAACCAATTTTCTTAAATAAAGAGCAATTATAGCACGATTTCCATAGGTAGCACTAAATTCAGCTCTGGTAATTAATTTTTCAGAAAAATTTAACACATATTAAACATAGCTGAAATCTATTAAGTTGTTAATACTGTACTGTACAAACTAATTTCAGGAATTGCGCTTATTCTGTTACATAATTGTATAGGTACCAACATTAATAATGGTAACATTAAAATTTAAATCTAGCATCCAAGTAAGTACCTAAGTAAAAAGTTAGCCTGTGTACCTAACGGGATTATAATTGGACTAGCGAGCCGCCCCGACTTCGCACGGTTGCAATGCTAACACTAAAACCTTCCTCTTGAATCACTCTATCTATTAAAAAAACTGCATCAAAATCCGTTGCGTAGTTTTAAAGATTTATGCATACGTAGGGACAAGGGATATAGGGACATAGGGATTATTAGGGATATAGGGACAGAGAAAGCGACTTTGTTTTATACTATGTAGTGATATTTGACTTTGTTCTTCGTGAAAATGAATGAATACATTTATAAGCTCTGTTTATCCCTCAACAGAATGAATGGGGTGGTATTCTAAAAAAATAGGTGCTGTTTTTTTTATAATTTACTTAAATATAAGATACCTACCTATTTCATTATAACTTTTTTAGATTACTATTGGCCTCGTAATATTTTTTTTAAAGATTTTGTGTTATGACGTCACACGTACAATACATTGATATTTTTGCATATTTTAGAACAATTATTTATTTATTTACTTTTTTGTTTAAGAATATGAAAATAAAGATTCTAATTAAAAATAACGACACGTTTTTTGAATTACTGCCTCTATTAAAAAATAGCATGGCCAATTAGGCTCATATAAAATTACAAGTTACGATATTACGATACATTTTGATACGGATTTAAATAATAAAAACACATCCTAATCCCGTTTCGCAGGACAAGTCGACAAGGCTATTCATTTAATATTCTTAAAGCATCTTCTGAATATGTTAATAAGTGGTTGAACCCGACAATATATAGTACTCTGTAAAGTGACTTCAAACACCCGCCTTCAAAGATTAGGTACGTATGTACCGAGTCCAAACGAGGCATCAACATATACAGGGCGAGTGGCGCTTTGCGGTCATATAAATATTTTATCGCGCACGGCCGCAATATGAAGTGGTTAATTTAAATTCTGACTCGTCTGCCCGCGGCCGAACACTCGACTATTCCAATTTTTTGTATTCACCTTTTTGCCCACTCGCTTTCGAAATGTATAAGTGGGCGATGCCTGTTTTTTTGTTTTTTCTGGAGCTTGTTTGAAATAGATTTTCTTTTTGCATTTGATGATCATTCATTCTGGGTATTAATAGAATCTAACTACGTGAAATGGTATTTTATTAATTACTAGCTGTTTTGATTTCCCCCGCTTAAGTCCTGTCCCCTCAAAAAATTATAGCCTATGTTACCCCCAGAAAAGTATAAGCTTTCCATTGTTAAAAGAATTTTTAAAATCTGTCCAGTAGTCAAAATAATAATAATAAATAAACATCGCCTTACATTGCTAAAATATAGTCCGACTAATAAAACTTGTTTTTTAGTTTCGTATCACCAGTATGTAAATTTAAGTTTATTGGATTTCGGTAACTCATAACTTGAATTGATGTAAGTAACTACCTACTTATTTATAGCTTCTTGTGACGGGGAGCTTAGGTGTAGAGAGTTAGAGGGGCATGTCGCACTACAGGACATGCCCCTCTAACGGACAATGTGGCGGTTTCCCCAAGTGACACTCAGTGCGGAGAATAGGCCCATTAAAGCGTCCCGTCGAACATCACCGCGTTTACCCAGTCATGAGCTCGGTGTACATCGTCTAAATTTTCTTTTGAAAACAATTATGTTTATCTTTATATTGTCTTCTTTTTCGTTAATAGCGCAAAGTTCGTCACTAGGTAGAGGTAACGGTAACGTCTCTTTTAAAACATCAACACCTAAAACCAGACTGTTTGTAAGAGACGCTGAATATTTTTACTGGTGCAGTCGGGTAACAACGGTCCATGACACTTCTGAGATGATCTTTAATTGTATTACAGTAGCTAGCTTAGGCCATATTGTTTTTTTCGTGACGTCACGTTCACTTTCCCAACTAATAGTAAGAAAAATCGAACGACACCTCAAAAATACTATAAGTACTTACCAACCTATAAAGTGTTTAGTCTACAGTGTACACCAACACCAAAAAACTACTAATACCTGAAAAACATTACCTTTTCCTTCTGTCGTAGTCAGGCAAAAAAAACGCCAAGCTGCAAGTGCAGTTTGTAGTCGTTGCGCTTTTTAGGCAATTTGTTTGTTTCCTACGACTAAACGTAGATGTAGGTAACTTAGGATATTAAGAACTATTGCAATACAATAACTATCTATTGCACACCAAATAACAATAAAAAGAGAGAGAGAGTTTTATTTTTAGCGTGTGACATCTGATTTTGTGTTCGTCCAATAGATAGCAGGTACTTATATCATCTATTTATTTAGTAGGTAGTCGTACTTATATTTATTGTTTGCTCTTATTTGCACAATTAAATTAGTTTGTAGCAAATGTAATATAATGTAGTGACATTCGATGATTACTGGAAAATCTTAGCTCAAAAGCCTCCACACGTTACGGTTTTGCCCTTAAAATATTTCATTTCATAAAAGGACCTGTCGTATAAAACTAGCAAAGAAAGATTTGAATATTCCATTATGTAGAGTAGTTATATACTAACGTGTGTGGTTCCGTACCCTGCTCGGAAATGGCCGTCGGTGCGAGGCGACAAAGCGCGATATTTCGCACGACAAAGACCTCTGGAAAATGGCTTCTGAAAAATACTTACAGCTAGGAATATTAAAGTACTTTCGTAGTTCACTCAAATACCTTCTCTAATTTTAAGATTATGGTTTGCTAGCGAAAGTTAATCTGAATATTGTTGTGATAAAACTAATGCTTAGTAAAAACTGTTAATAAGTAGGTACTTACATAAATATATAAAAAAATAAGTACCTACTTAGGTACATGAATATATTAAAAACCCTTATTTCTTTAGCAAAAGTTTTATATTATATGTGTTTGAAGTTTGTTTTTTCTGCGATTGGCGGTCCTTAAAATAAAATTTCCTGATTCCTTGCCCTGTTAATAAAATAATAAAAAATTTCAATTTGTGAGACTAGTATATACATATAAATATATGGATATTTCCCGCCCTGGGCAGACAGAGACAATAGACCGCCATCAGCTATGATGCTAACACGTATCGAGTTTCATTAATATAACCACAAAATGTTTCTCTTTTCGGGTATACGAGTACATATTTTATTATCTGATCATGATGACATTATGATCGACGCGGTAAGACTGGCATATAGAACGTGTTTAGGTATCATAGATATTTATTTATTTATTTCAACGACGTACACAACAGTTAACAACCACAAAATTATATAACAGATTAAAGGCTAAAGGTATTGTTCTAGATTGCAAACCAAAAACGTGAACGTACAGCTCGGTTAAGCAGGCTAACAAACATTCATAAATACAAAGATAATAATAGATCACAGTTATACTTATCAGTTATAGCAACGTGATAACTTAACTTAACGCGAGATAGATTGACGTTCTATAGGTATATTTGAAAATTAAAAGAAGAGTACTTATTAACTTCAAATTTGCCTTTCATCGTGTAAACACGTCTATTAACGAGAGAATGTAATTCTATGGACAAACTTCCACCTGTTGACTGCTAACAACGAAAATGATGTTAATGATGATAATAATTTTGATGGTGACATTTTTTGACATTTTTTGACATTTTTGTAATTTTTTGTCATTTTTGAAACTTTTGACATTTTAGACCTTTTTGACATTTTGACATTTTTGAACTTTTTGACATTTTAACATTTTTGACATTTTGACATTTTTGACATTTTTTGACCTTTTTGACATTTTGACATTTTTTGACATTTTTGACCTATTTGACATTTTTGACATTTTTGAACTTTTTGACATTTTGACATTTTTGACATTTTTTGACCTTTTTTGACATTTTGACATTTTTTGACATTTTTGACCTTTTTGACATTTTTGAAATTTTTGAAATTTTGTCATTTTTGAACTTTTTGACATTTTGACATTTTTGACCTTTTTGACATTTTTGAAATTTTTGAAATTTTGTCATTTTTGAACTTTTTGACATTTTGACATTTTTGACCTTTTTGACATTTTTGACATTTTTTGACCTTTTTTGACATTTTGACATTTTTGACCTTTTTGACTATTTGACATTTTTGAACTTTTTGCAATTTTTGACATTTTATGACCTTTTTGACATTTTTGACCATTTTTGACATTTTGACATTTTTGACCTTTTTGACATTTTTGAGCTTTTTGACATTTTGACATTTTTTGACATTTTTGAAATTTTGACATTTTTGAAATTTTTTGACCTTTTTGACATTTTTGACAGTTTTGGCATTTTTGAGATTTTTGAAATTTTTGAAATTTTTGACCCACGGGTCTGAAATGCCCAGTCCCTTTTGACCCACGGGTCTGAAATTCAAACTCGATCGAGGTATTGACCTAAGGTATCTACTGA
The DNA here is from genome assembly GCA_963855545.1 of Ethmia dodecea. Lineage (NCBI taxonomy): Eukaryota > Metazoa > Arthropoda > Insecta > Lepidoptera > Depressariidae > Ethmia > Ethmia dodecea. Next base: position 10,916,655 of record OY979446.1, on the reverse strand, counting down.
CCGAATTTGAAGTCAATCGGTCCAGTAGATCCGGAGATATCCTGTCGACAGACACACAGACACACAGACACACAGATACACAGACAGACATCTTACTCAAACCATTAACTTCCTCTTATAATGCTACGCAGGAGGAAGTTAATAATATACGACTTTGGACTAACGCCTTTCTTATTCTCCACACGTTGGAGCACTGCATACTGCCCCAACAGTACGTCGCGACGTCGAAGTCGAAGTCGTATATTATTAATAGACGTGTTTACACGATGAAAGGCAAATTTGAAGTTAATAAGTACTCTTATTTTAATTTTCAAATATACCTATAGAACATCAATCTATCTATGATACCTAAACACGTTCTATATGCCAGTCTTACTTATGCTATGCATATTATAAACCTATTTCAACACGTACAAGTACGACTTGCCCCAGCAAAACGAGTTTCATCCCTACGCTTTATAACGCTCTATATGATTCATGGGCTTCTGTATGGGCTATGGTGTCCTACGGGATCCCTCCTTGGATTGGAAGATGGTGTTAGGCTAGCCTAGCTGTCGGAATTTTTCAAGCCATCAATGACATGGCTTGAGTTCTATTTGCGGATGCGCTCGTTATGTAATGCCACTAAGTATTTATTTATGCCAATTCACTGACTGTTAGTGATCAATTTGGGTAACCGTACGATCGTTTTAAACGCACCGGCATCGCAGAGCTATGAGCACACACTCACACTATAGATCTGATGTAATAAGAATATAGCTTTCAAACTATTCGTGGAACACATTCCCAGCTGCATAGTTGCAAACCCTAGCCTAGTCCTGCTAAAAGCGTATTCATGTTCGGCGCTAAACTTTTCACCCAGTTCGGATCGCGGCACTCGTTAGGGTATTACGCTACGTGACCGATACCACTATTCGTTGAGTTTCAGTTCACTCTCTTTTGTTTGAATATTGTTACCCGGATGCAGATGTTTTATTTTTGTGTAAATTATGTGAGTAAATTTTTTTGGTTCAAGTTATTTTCAAAACTGGTTGATAAATAATAAGGTGTCGCTAAATTTCTTTTAGTTATTGAAACACTGGATTATTAACGTCCAAAAAACTAACTTCCTATATCGTAAATTGTTTATCTATTAAAAATCTGTGCCTTTTACTTGAAGACGGGTTTTATAAAAATTAACATAAAACAATGCAATATCAATTTACTACAACTACCTACTATACAATTTTACAAAATCAACATAAAAGAGATAAAAAGAAAGTACTTATTTTTCGTATTGCTTAGAATAATTTACATACTCTTATCAATGTGGTTTTATGTTCTGATAAAATATTGCTCGATTTGTGACTGGCCACAATTGCTATGCAGAGAACATTTTATTTATTATATTTATACTTACCTAATACATTTCAATTCGTTAATTTAATGTAGTAATTCCGGTCACTGCTTTTGCATTTCAACTAAATTATTATGTAGTGAGGATGCTTAAATAAAAATTAAAAATCGAATGAACTTACATTTATTTATATATAAGGTATATTCTTAATATACACACCCATTCAATTCTATATCGTTAAATACAATGTTAAGAGAAATTTGCTTCAATTTTAATGAACATTATTTTGCTCATAAAATAATAATTTGCGTAAGCTCTGCACATCTAAAAGACGCAGGGTTCTTAGAGACATTCTTTGAATTTGTTAGCCTAATTATAGATTTCACCACCATAAATCCCTTTCCCTTGCGAAAATTATAGCCCAGGTTACTCACAGAAAAGTAAACTTTCCACTGGCGAAAGTATTTTTAAAATCCGTCCAGTAGATTTTCAGTTTATTCGTTATACACATACAAACATACAAAAATACAAAACTTGCCTCTTTATAAACATATTGGTGTAGATGTATAGTTATTTGAAAAAGTACCTACCTAACAGTTTCGGTTATGAGAACTTGTGCAACGCCAATGGTTTGTATTCATTGGACCGTACAACGATGTGGCGATATAAACAACACGGCTCGGAACTATTGATAATAGATTGAACTGACGGATACCTACATACGCTGATATTCTATTCAGGAAGCCCGTTTGTCACCTCACAATGTTTATACACGTTTATATACGTACATTTACTTACACTTGTGCATAAATGAAAATTAATTTTATTCTGTAGGTAATAAGAATTACTCTTGGCACAGTCAATAGTCCAATAACAAGGCACACTAAACTCGTCCATTAATATTGGCTTAATGTAAAGCAACCTATCTCCACCGAAGAGTTGCTGGTTCCAAATGCAGTACCCCGCAAAGAAGAAGATAGTACTCAAATAGTGTATGTATAGTGTATGTATCAAATAGTATAGGTATATTAGGAAGGTAGGTTCGTCCTGGCGATGTACTAATGAAGTTTTAAAAAACTTACGTAGGTAGGTATACCAGTAGCTCGACGGTGTAGGAAACCATCGTGAGGAAACCCGCAGGTCTCAGAATTAATTCTGAGACATGTGTAAAATCACCCCGACGCGATCCTGCGATAGGCTCACCTCTTGTCACTTTTAGGGTTCCTAAGAATACCTCTGGAGGAGGTCATAGTACGAAGGGAGCAAAACTAAAATGATACGTTTCAAAAATAACTAAGTGCAAATATCAAGGGTAGCAAACTGTTACTATAAAACTGCTAAAGGCAATAACTCAAGCTGAGCGGCGAGTGGCGGCCATAGATAACACACCGGAAGTGGAGGAAGGTGTCGCTCGCGGCCGGATGTGGCGCATTCCGTTGCGTTATCGCCGGCCACTTCGTCCTGCGCGCTTTTATATCCGAATTTTAGCGTTTCATTGTCAAATTATACAAATATGCTAATAAGGCTTAGAGGCTTACATTGTAGTTTTATAAAACACAGTCGGCAGCGACAGCATTTATACAAGTATCAATCTAGCCGCTAGCCCTTTTTTCTTAAAATAAGAAACCATTTAGACGTATAATTGCAATATAACGCATATCTCAGCAATTTCTACGAGACGTCTACGTCTATCGGGTCTATAGTTTAGGTACCTACAGTAAAATTCGTACTCCAAATAATTAAGAAAAAATTACTGAAATTTCAAAGGTGAAATCATGTGAAATAATAAGTAATACCATCAATTGAAATGACTTAAAAAGTAGTTCAAATTCAAAAATTCAAATTCAAAAATCGTTTATTTTCTATTGGTATTAAAATATACACTTAGAAACGTCAATATTTTATAATAACAAGGCACTCTAAACTCGTCCATGAAGATTGGCTAAATGCAAACAGCAGCCCATCTCCACCGACGAGCTGCTGGTTCCGAATGCAGTACCCCGAGAAGAGCCAGCAAGAAACTCAAGGGCAGCTCTTTTTAATCTCATGTCTTACTAATAAATATCGTTTACAATAATAATTATAATTAATAGCCTTACATAGCGTCGAGTCGGTTAATCCCATGCATGTTGGTCTACTAAGTAGTCTGTAATTTTATAGTAGCCTTTTTTACGTAATTTTTGCTTAACTATTATTTTAAATTTGTCAAGAGGCAAATTTTGTAATTCAATGGGAATCTTATTGTAAAAGCGTATACATTGACCCTTATATGATTTGGTAACTTTAGATAATCGACTAACACAAGCAGCCAGTTCATTCTTATTTCTAGTGTTTATACAATGTCTGTCACAATTTTTTTTGTAAAGTGATATATTCTTTTTAACATACAATACGTTTTCGTAAATATACTGTGACGCCAGTGTCAGTATATTAATTTCCTTGAATTTTTCCTTTAGAGACATCCTAGACCCCATTTTATAAATTGCACGAATGGCTCGTTTCTGCAAAATAAATATTCTCTGGACATCAGCAGCATTCCCCCACAGTAGAATGCCATATGACATACCCATCCCTGGTCGGGACACGATTCTGGCACAGCCCTAGGACGGTCCGTCCACTGATGTATGCGGACTGTGGACCTTAAAAAGGCACGTACCAACCAACGGACTTTTATATTCGCACGTTGTAGCAGCGCCTTTTCTTACAGGTTATTGCAATTTGAGCTCTATTTTAATTACTTTAAAATATTTTGCGACTGCACGTTTTCTCCGCTTAGGGCGGTGTAAGTTTTGCATAATTGGAATAGAAAAATAAAAATAAAAAATAATAATCTCACGCCTTTTATCCCCGAGTGGAATACCTCTGCCTACCCCAGGCAGAGGTATTCCATTTCTGGATATACAAACTTTTTTTCACGAGATATCCTTTCGACCCCTTAACGTCATAGATGGTGAGCCCATCGACGGACCGGGTCTTTTACACAGGTCTCAGAATAGAAAAAAAAAAAAAAAACCGTCAGTACGCGCTCTAAGTGTGATTCAAATCGCTCAACTTGTGATTTCATCCCAGTACACACAGCAATGAACAACCTCCAATCAAATATTTTATATATTTTAATAAAACCATTAGTGAAATTGGTTAAATTGTTAGCAACGTATATTAATCCAACCAATAATGGGTGATACTCCGCACGCATGACGTAGCAGCGTTAACGAGCGGCCATCGAACAATGCAGCTAAACGCAATCAACGTGAACCGATGCAATTCTTACGGAACTACATTTCCATGGAACCGTCCTTATCGTATTATATTTGGAACGCAACACAAATATCATGAACCAGAGTATTAATTAGAAAAATAAATATAACCTATTCCGTGTATAAAGCTAAAAAAAAAATAATTACCCTCCTTATGCTGACACTCCAGGGGGTCGATTTTTGAATCTCACCAAGTGACTTATTCTCACCGATGTGAGTGTTTTCCGGAAACAGCGTGTGACTTTCAAAAATACGGCTTTTGGAAAATGGTGACATAAAAGTCATCGATGATAATTTTAGTCACCGGTGATTTGATATCACCAGTGAGATTCAAAAATCGCACTCCAGGAGTTGAAGAAGGGATTCACAACTAAGACTATACCTAATATAAAAGTAAATAATCTCATGCCTTTTATCCCCGAGGGAATAGGCAGAGGTATTCCATTTCTTGATATAGGTACCTTTTCACAAGAGTTTCATAAAAGTTTACGAAGAGAATAACAGTATTTTTAATGAAAGTAAGTAGGTAGTATTGATACTATTAGCAAAAACTCTTATCTCATTACTAGAAAACTTGCTATTGAATATTGTAGTGCATAACTGGTGGGCACACGATATTTAAAAATAAAAATATCTACGTACTATTAGATCAGTGGGTTTAAAACCGCATGCAGTCTTTGCAAAATTGATAATTTTATTGAAGGCGAATTTTGGCATTGCCGCAGTGCTTGGTCATGTGTGTGTGGTGGCAAATGAGTGGTCAGTTTCCATAGATAGGTTATATTCTAGGTTATATATGTTATATAATTTTATTCAATGGTTCTACTAAATCAATTTAAATCCTTAAAGTAAAACTGAAAAAAATATATATTATTTGTTGATTCAAATACACATTCTGTCTCCCTTCTTCTTTTTCTTTTTTTAGGTGATGGTGGTTTTGGTGATTTTCGCCAATGTGCAAGTAACAAAAAAAAAAACATGTGGTAGTCTTAGCCGTGACTGGAAAATCTACAGACAGCCTGTGTCCATTTGCCTGCCCCGTTGCCCAGGGTGCGTCACGAGGAGGCGACTACCGTGCACACCCTTAGTGTCTAGTCTACCTATAAGGGTTCATGAGCTCCGCTAACAGAAAGACAGGCTGACGAATAGTACAGGCTGACAGTAAGCCTGTACTATTCGTCAGCCTGTCTTTGGTTCTGTACCCAAAGTAACTTTGGGTACAGAACCAAAAAGTTATCGTCATAAACATCGACCGAATACGAGCAAGTAATAAATTGCTCAGTATAAATTATTATTTTCCCGTCGGTACAAAATTCCGTAAATCTGAGCGAACATAAATGAATTAACAGGAAAACGCGTTGGAATTACATAGTGTTCCGGCGCCAGCGCGAACTGTATTCAACCCTGCTTCAGCCGCTTTCCATTTCGTCACGGCCTCGCTCGCTGCAATTCGCAATGCATTTTCGTACCAAAATTATGGAGGTTCGTTAAAATTCACGCCTTTGCATTGAATTAACACATTTCATTTGTTTTCTTGTTTACGGTTTGCTCTTCGTATATTATTGTATGTAAATATGTACTGTAATCAGGATATAGGTATGTATTTTGATCTGCTATAAGATAATAATTTATTCCTACTTCCCTATTTATATTATAAAAAAGTACTAGATATTTTAAACTTTTTTGAATTGAATTTTTTTGTAAATTTTTTTGGTGAACAATAAATATCTACTCTGTATAGTTGTAACGTTGTTGTTAAATGATTAGGTATAATGTAATAAAGTGGGGCAAAAGTATTAATTTATTTTGCATAACGTTTCGAGGAATTCAATTTTAGTTTTTACTAGAATTTGAATTCAGGACTGTTCATGGACATCAGTTGTACCTAATCGCTTCACGAATCAGATTTAGCACTATCCCACTGCTTCACAAAGTGAATTTTTCAACTTATTTACTCTCGCCATTGTCAACTGGAGGTCCGATAGTGAGTCCGGACGTGCTCGCGCGGATAACGGTCCGGAACGCGTCCGATTCCGCTCACTGCACCGCTCGTTTCCGTCCGGAGTCTCGCTTTGCCAACAGTTTATTTAATCAGCTATTGTCATGACGAGTAATTATAGAGCAAGCTGAATATAAAGTGTTATGTGTTAGAAATTGTTGGTTAAATACATATTTTTGAATTAGGAACACATACAACAATAACATCAGAGGTAATAAACCAGCTTAGGTTCTACAGTAAAAATAATTGTTTTCTATCCAAATAAGTATCTCATTTCGCTCTGTATACATTGGTCTTTGAAATAGACAAGGAAAAAACGCAACCCCTATTGTACCTATCACTTTGTTATGCGTCTGTCTGTCTGTCAAGACCGTTTATCTTGGAACGCGTAGAGGTATCGAGTTGAAATGAAAACCGTATACTCAGGTCTGCAGGTATTTTTCGACACTGTTTATGAAATAAAAATTTATGGGTAGGTACTTTCCGTTGACCTAGAACTATGAAATTTTGCAAGTAATATCGTCTTATAATCTACGTACAAGGAAAAATCTGAAACTATACATTTGTATCTAATTAAATCCTAAAAAATATAGCATTTATTTCAAGAACGTAACCAATCATCGAAGTACATTAATATGTACCTAAAAATTTGTAGGGACCCCTAGTCTGACTCGCACTTGTCCGTTTTTTTAGTTGTTCCAAAACGTGGCAACACAAGAAAGAACTATTCAGAGCACAAAACAAAACTTCAATGGGCGGGTATAAACGATATACCCTCACTAAAACAAAGCCTGTATAAAGAGCTGTTAAAGTAATCGCTGCCGTGCCCCCCTCATTTAGTTGATTGCTGTCGTTGCGCCTCTCAGTCTTTTGTGCTGAACACTGAACACCCGTGCTTAGCAGGCGCCTTCGCCTTACACTTTGGCAAGGCTCAGTCATACACTACATTATGACACACATGCCTAAGAATAATTCTGAGACCTGTGGGTTTCCTCACGATGTTTTTCTTCACCGTCGAGTTAGTGATGAATATGTACGTAAGTTTTGAAAAGCTTATTAAAAGGTACATACCACGATTTAGAGCTTACTTTATAATCTGAAATTAACGTATTAGTAGCTATGCAAGCCGCGTTATCCCCAAATTAACACAATATCAGGGTAATAAAAAAAAAGATGAATGCGACAGACGGCTCATCCATCAACGTTAATCCAAAATATTATCCTCGGAACAGGTTTTAGAGTACAAAGTATAAGTTAATCTCACATCTTATGCTATTGAGATTGAGGTAGGAGACATTAGACCGCCATTTGGTATGAATCTGGCAGATAGCACGGGCTTCATCCACATCCATCATGCTCGTCGATTTTAGAAACTCTATCTGGCTTTTCATCCATAAAATGTCCTCGTTGACTTTGGCCGGTTTTTATGCGGTATAGTGGCGATAACGACAGTACAGATTACTATTTAGAAGATAGAAACTAGAAACTTTTGAAATAAGTTTGAGTACAATAAACCACGTTACCAAAACACCTTCATCGTGATTTGCTCGCTGAGGTTTTTCCTTCATTATCCCGTCACGAAGGAATACCTAGTTTGCGTTCAAAACTTATCTCTGTGATAATTATTATCCCTATTTTCCTTTATTCTCTTACATTAAAGATTTATAATCGAAATCCGTAGTTCATGGAAGCGCCCCACAAAGTAATATAATACTTTTTGCAAAAGCATTAGTTCTGCAGAACGAAAACCCGTATGCATTTTGATGTAACGCGAGTTTGTAAGCAAAGCATTTTTGCAAATATTTTTAGTAAAGTTGCAAATAATAGCACTCGTGAGAGTTTTACCGGCTTTTTTATACCACAATGGAATATAGGTACTCGTTCGCAATTATCACTAACAACACTAGTTCTAACAGTATTAAAAAAAAAAAATAAAAAAAAATAAGACGTTTATTCATTCACACAATGCTACACTAGACTTTACTAAAAACTTAGTTACTAGAAAAAAACACAATGTGAATGAAACGGCTAGAGTCTCAGCACAATTGCTGCTTTTCAGACCCTGCCCTAATTTAAAATTATTCTAAGTATGCTTTATAACAGTTTTTGTTTGCTGTCTTACGCTTCTAAATATACAAAGTGATAATTAAAAGAAATATAAAACAATAAGTGTTGTTCAAAGACAATAGAACTACTTATTTCTGGTTATATGGCAAATACTTTAAACTCGACGAATGAGATGAGACCGCGTTACACTGAAAGAGACAACTATCAAATACGCTATATAGATAGTATACAGTTTTTTTATTTTTGATTTAAGTTTGACCAACTACAAGAGGATTTCTGAACTGATAGAAGCCATTGCTTGCAGTATTTTTTAAAACTATATAGTGTATGTCTTACTTACCAATATGTGCCCGCTGCCCACCGCAGCACAATAAATTGTTATACATAATCTACATTATCGTTAAAGTATCTACCTGTCCCGATTGATTAAAAAGTGACGTAGTTTATATTGTAGGATATTGAAAACTAGACCAAAAATAATGCATGTAAAATGTTTCAACATCTTCTAGAGAGACTACTTTAGTTAACAATAATCGCGGACTCAACCAACGTAGAATAATATGGTTTAAAGATCTTTATTTCTTATACGAACTAAAATAGAATAATATCGAGATGATATCTCAAAAAAATCTTCGTTCGTTGTAATTTCTATTTAGAATAACCCGGATTCTTGTGGTTTGAAGGCTCTAAGAAGCTATTTGACTAGGTACTTCAAAATTGTTGGTCTGACATCCGCCAAATGTCAAACTTACTAATTGAGGGATCGATGGGTCCCCCTGAGTGGCCATTAGCACGGCCGCCTTGAGCGCTCGCGGTCTCACGCGAGGAGTACCCTTCATTCGAGGGTTTTGTCCTCTACACTTGACACAGACACAATGCCGTGGTGTGCGTGTTACATGTAGATGGGTTATCTGTTGCGGCAAGCAATTTTGGGTTTTTACCGATGATGTAAAGTGTAGGAACAAACCGTGTTAAAATTACGCGGCTGTAATTCGGCGTGGTTGCGCCTTCTATGCTTCTTAAATTCAGTGAAACATTATGTCGAAATTTTGCAAACTTCGGCCGCGTAGTGGGTATAATGTGTCATCTTATTTACTGACCATGAGACGTTAGTAACTTATATTTGAAGTAGAGCCACACTAATATTATATAGAGAGAAAAATCGATCTTGAATCGTATGTGTCTCTGGAACTACAGCTCTCCTATTTTCATTCACTCGATTGCATTTCTCAGTCTGCAGCTATACTATACCTATACTCTCGCAGATTTAATATACCTAGAAGTATCGTATTGAAAGGTAATTTCGAAAGAACTTTAATGGCTGACCCGATTCTGACAATTGTTTTGTTGATAGCAATTGAGTAGGTACCTACACTATTTTCGAGTGACATCGGATGAAATTTTTGGGCGCAGTTAATATAGTAAGTTGAATACTACATCTATAAAGTCGACAGTTCTATCTAATTTTCAGAACACACACGTAATTGGTAGGTACTACAGAGAAGGCGTGGGACTCAAGCCGAGGGATTGAGAGTGTCAAGACAATTGGTGGTGCGACGGTGGCACTTGTTTACGAAGTGGGTGACCCTTTTGGTGAGGTGTTAGTTCAAACACACTCCAAGCACTTACAATATACCATTGTTCTTCTTACCCGAGTGCACCGATAGAGGAGGTAGAGATTTTTTTTAGTGTATGTAATCTAAAATCTATTTCTGGACATTGCACTGGCTGACAGATTTTTTAAATTTCGGACTACATTTTTATACAGTTTCTGTGTCTTTTCGGGGTTTTTGGTTATTAAATCGTGTAGGTACGTATTTTTTAAAGTTATGATCCCTATCAAAAATAAGTACATTAAAAAAACTGCTTAGGTACTCTTTTATCCCCGGGAGAATCAGCAGCGGTGTTCCATTCCTGGAGACCCACTTTTCACCAGTATATTTTTTTGGCTCCTAAATAATATAAATTAATGAAATTGGTTCAAATTATGGGATAACAACACGTACCTATATCGAAATAAAATACTACAATTCTATTCTCAAATTTCAAAGTAACACAAATTCCTATTTTTATTAGTAACTTTTGCTTTGATGCATAATGATTGCAATTTCTTTTTCGTATGCTAAACTCTGTCACCTAAATGCAACTGTATGCAAACCCAATAGGTTTTGGCAAAAATTGTAAAAGGCATCGATGAAGCGTCACAAGCGAGAGCGCCGACAGCGATGCAATTTTTACTTTCTTTTCCCTGACCGAGCTTGACCATAATCTCTTAATACTTTATCACTCCGAATTTTACGTTAATTAAAAAAATTAATCGCTTAAGTAATTTAACCCCTATTCCTTAAAGTACTAAGGAAATATTTTTTAAATCAAATCATTGTTCTGAACCTTGTGACTAGGTACAGCTATAATTTTTATCTAATTCCACTTAGAAGAAGGATTTCTTTCCGCGTTGATTTGTTGTATGTAAGTATGTTACAATAGTAAATATTGTTCTATCAAGCACTTTAAATGTGCACTGCTTAAACAAAATTGTATTCTACTTGTACTTGAATTAACAAAAGGATTTTTTGGGGTCTCTTATGTGACCATATTTCTCTGTAGCCGAAACGGTTTTCCGGGTTTTGAAGTGCGAGCTGTAGACTGGTCTATATCTCTGGAATGTCGTAGAACAGTTACATTTTACCTGTACCTTCAGACAGAGTTTTAAATATATTCTAATTGATGTTTTAACGAACTAAAAATTAACTTGTTTCTATAAAAACTTTAAAATAAACTTATGAATTTGCATAAATTAGGTACCCCATGAAGTACCTACCCAAAAAAAGTAAGACAAAGAAAAGTACGCATGTAAAAATAGTCAGTAGATATGTGCAGCTAGACCATAAAATCTATGAAACTCTGTGCTCATATTAAAAATTTAGACACAGCATCTCATTTCGGTGCTCCGCAGTTTCATAGCAGTTGGAAATTTCCTTCATTCTTTAAAGCGCATAACTAATGCACATAAATTACCCTCCAAGGGTACTTAGCGGGGAAAGTATGCAAAATTACGTGTAATATGCAACCGAGCACATGTGCGGGTTATTAGGAAAAGTGGAAATTGTAATAAGGGCCCTTTCTGGGCTTGTACGTAACTGTTTAAGGGCTGGAGGGTACGAAATTAGTTTTATTTTACCATACCCATTTACCATAATTACCATAGCCATAGTATGACACAGTTTATCTCAGCTATTCAAAATCCAATAACCTGCTGGTTACATGCTTAAAAATGATTTATTCGTAAATAGAAACGAAATAATCGTTTATTTGCACTGATATATTAATAAGAGGACAGATTAGATTTTTTGTTTGTCTGTTTGTATTGCATAAGCTCCAAAACTATCGGATTCGGCGACTTATTGCAAAACAAACATGCAAATCTTTACTCTTTATAATACTCGTATTAATGCCTAGTAATATGCCTAGTTTGAGACTTAATAACGGTGTGTCAATTGTGTCCCACAATTTATTATTATAACTATTATAAACGATGATTTAATTTCGACATTAAAGATAATGTTTGAGACACGTGTAGGTACAGTGAGAAGGAGCCGTTAGAAAACTTGTCTCATATTTGCCCGACTAAATTGAATAAGATTAAATATTTTTTTCTCTGTGTTTATGCCATACTTTGATAACAAATGATTACAAGCATACGGGAATAGAGATCTATTTTCTGTGAACTGGATTACACTAGTTGTTAGGAGAGATTTATGCAAGCGCACATTGTGCATGGAGGACAAAGATAAATGTCACCAACACGGCACAGGATGAGAATCTGTGCGAGGAGGCTATCTAACATAATCCTACCAACAAACATTTAATACACTATATTCAGAGCAATTGAGAATCCCTGAATCCACTAGACCTACCTAGACGATATGATGGCAACATAACTATAACTCAGCATTGTAATCAGAGGCCTAACTATCTAAGAGAATCTTTGTTTATCCGACAGCGTCAAATGGCATTTGGTTACCATTAACGTCCAATTCTATTCTGATATTCAAAATTAAAAATACTATGAGGAGAAAGAAAACTACTTACTAATTATACTTTCTGATGGTGTTAATTTTCGACAGAGAAGAGCAGAAACGATATTTCTAAGCATTACAGTTCATATAGACCTTATGAATAGAGCAAACATTTTATTTGATTCTAAAACGGCTGGCGAAAGAAAACACGACCCTAATGAGACTGTCTGCGACTGGGAACGGGCGGCCTAAATTGGAATATAGGTAACAATAAAGAGGTTCCTTTGTTCGGTTCATTAGTGCCGATAGGTCTTCAGTACAAGTGCCCTTAGACGAGATACGGCACGGCAGGGAGCCCTAATATTGGCCTATTTACCGTCTATATTCTACAGTCGACAGCACTTTGTCGAGGGCAACACTCTAGACCTTGTCATGAGAGTTTAATTTGAAACTACAAGTTTAAGGGTTTAGGTGCCGACTGACGAAGAGCAATCAATGAATATTGTCTAATAATGGTGATGTATCTACAATGAATGAACAAATGAACAACAACTTTTTGATACAGCACCATGGTGACCAAAAAGGATTGATAGAGAATAGGGTAGTTGACTGGGTAGTTACTTTTTAAGATCTGCCACAAGGAAAATGTACTACTTTTAAAAATAAAGTATAAGTATACTGCTGCTGTGACGTAATAATTTTTACTAAGTGCTCAATTGGTTCACATGTTTGATTGTTTTATCTTTTTTTAAATTTGCTATAATTGTAATATTTAGATACTTTTTCGAGGTGTTTGAGATTTTCCTTATAATGAATTATTAAACGCAATTTCGTTATGCCGTACCCTATTAGGATACGACCATCGATAGAATCTGGGAGAGAGATACAATAAGTTACCGAATGTTATTTTCCAATATTGTGCTTATTAACCAGTACAATAACTCAAATATAATTGCCACTCAGTGTTTCGTACTGAAGGACGCCGAAGCCCAATTATAACAGATGCCTCTTGAAGTGCTCATTGTATTGCTTGTATTGCCTCGCCTCTTATTGCTTTCTACACGCATACTCGATACAATCCAATCAGAGAGGCCTTTGTTCCAGGTACAAACAGACAAACAATTGATAACATTTGTTTTATTTGGCTTGTTAAAACAACGAACGACTGCGTAATTTGCGTGCTTGAGCGTATTCGAAATAGGTCACCGGAATGTTGTAGAGATTTTTTGGGACGTTTCGGATATAATTTTATTAAATATACTATGTATCTACCTATTGCTTTTCGCTTTCAACTTGCCGTTATCACAGCTTTATCTAGAGCGCGGTGGTTAAGGGACATATTCTTTGGAAAATTGAGACATTCTCTCAGTGAAAGAATTTTCAAAATCGGATTAATACTCCAACAATAAAATAACTGTTTATTGTAGGTACACCAAAAAAATACAATATTTATATATTAAAGTACAATTGGCGGCCTTAACGCATTTAGTTACTAAGAAAATAAAATATACATTGATTTACAATAATTACAGATAAAAAATGTCCTCCAAAGAGGAACCATGTGGGACAGTGCCCAGAAGACTGGCAGCATTCCCTCTCTGGATAGCTAGGCTGATCCTTTGACAGAGATAGCTGCCAGCCCTCTGGTCACCTGAAGCCTCGACCAAACGCACTGACAGCTCTTTGAGGAGCTGCCGCGCCCCCGGACCCCACGGTCCCATGGTCTCCACCCCAAACGGCACAAATATGTAGCCCTCATTGAGGTCAGCATATTTGCGCCGCTTCAGGCGTTCAGCGGCTGCAGCCGCCGCGCCAGCGCCCACAGAGGTGGCATCGATGTGGGATGGGGCCAATGTGTCGGCACATGTGGCATCCCACACCAGCGACCTGCCATGTCTCCATGGCCCGACAGTCATACCATCAGGCCTCCCGCCACCTATTCGTGTGATGCCGTTAGGCTCAAGAATAGCTGGGATACCAGCAGTGGTGAGAGCCCTGCGGATGATGTCGTTGAGGCATGCATGGCGCGACAGGCGGCCGGCGCTACGTGCGCAAGAGAGGCCGTGGCGTCCGAGTCGATCGACAGGCTCCCCACACTGGCATCTATGGGGGTGGTTTGCCCTGACGCCCAATCGAAGACAGACAGCGAGGGAAAGTGTCTGTCTATCCAATAGAGTACCAACGGTAGCAGAAGGCAATGCCCGCAGCCAATGTCCCGATTCTTTTTGAGACACTGCGAGGAGACGAGCACGCTCCGAGGTGCTGGTGCATGATTCCGTTAGATTCTTAAGCACCAACTCGCAGAGCGGCCCGTCCCAGTGCTTCTGACAAAGCGGACTGGATGGCAGACTAACACCCGGACATGCTCCCAGCCATGCATCTCTAGCCTCCGTAAAGTACGACAACTCCACGATACCCAGAGAGGGGCATATTATGCTTCCGTGGAGGTTGTACGCACTATGAGCAGAGGACAGAAACGCCGGTAGCGAAATACTGGAAATTTTGCGAACCCCCAGTCCACCAAATCTTACTGGGAGGGTAGCTTGGTCCCAGGCTCGCCCTTCTAAAGGGCTATTTAGAATTTGGGAGAGATATTTTTGTAAAGAAAGGTCCAGACTATCTAATAAACTATCAAACTTCCAAAAATGGGAGCAGCGGAGGAAATATGTCAATTTCGGGACGAACAGGCAAGACCGTATTATGGACAGAGCCATATGCGGGTTAATTTCGAGGAGTCTGTCCGAGCAGTCGTTAAATTTAGAAATTTGCTCCTGAACAAAACTCGAGAAAGATTCATCGAGAATCGGGGCTCCTAGGAGACGAAGGGATTCATTTCCGAGAATTTTTATATTTGGGGCTAAATTATTGAAACTATCCATTAGTGAACGGAGGTCACTAAGGACCGCGGATGCTTCGCCTCCTAGGGTTCCGTCGTCAAGATACCAATTATTAAATTTTGAATTTAGTTCTGAAATTATAGGGTGGATGGCGAGGCTAAGGATAGCTGGGCCAAGCGGGTCGCCCTGTTGGCAACCTACAGCCGAATTCAATAAATGGTTTTTGTGTATTAATTTAGTGTGTCGGTATCTAATATTAGATATAATATACCTACTAACATATTTTAAATCATAAAACTTACTTGAATTTCAATCTTTTGTACACAAGAATCTCTCTCTCAGTGTTTGCCTAAACAAATGATTAATTTGCCCGAATATTATTGACAATTTATTTACCGTAATAAATAAATACACACGGCTTTCATAAAATTCAAATGCCACAAATAATCTTGTACATTTCAGTGCACACAAAGTACTATTCCGAGAAGTGAAGCACGAAATTAGTGCATGAATGCGGCTCGCTCCTTTCGAGGATATGCTAAATAGCAGCGCATGTATGTAACAAAGGTTCCACGAGAGCCCTTGCTACTCGCATTATACCTGCCTCACCATTGAGCCTGCATTGTACTATATAGTATTGAATACGTTGAATTAGACCTGCCGAGGCTGTCGAAACCTCTTGCTATTCATGTTGTACTGGGATATTGGCAGCAGTGCTATCAATTGTCTACGTTGGCAAATATCTAGTTAATATATTTCTGAAACAAAGTCTAGCGCACATATTTCTGACAAGCTCGACAGTGAAGGAAGGGACCCGCAGGTCCCAGAATTGATTCTGTACCATGACTGTGTCAAAGAAATCAAGACCAGCCATGAGCTGCCACATTTAGGAGTGTAAAAATATATGTATTTGTGAAAAGAGGGTTTTTCCAGATTTCTGAATCGTGTATAAAACGCTTCGTGAGTGTAGAGTGTACAGAGATAGTAGTTTCTGCGTGAAACAGTTACAAACGTCCCACCATCCTCGCAATACACCTTCACCTTTACAATACACAAATATCACTATGATTATAATGCGTCTTATGAATTTACTATTGAAAAGAAACATCAGTGAGGCTCGGGTTCAAATCCTGGCATGTACCAAAGAGTTTTTCATAATTTACGTACATATTCATCACTAGCTCGACGGTGAAGGAAAACATCATGAGGAAACCAAAAGGAATTAATTATGAGGCATGTGTAAAACACCCAGTCCGTCGATGGGCTCACCACTTATCACCTTTAGGGGTCGAATATTCTAGTGAGAAGTGAGTATCTCCAAAAATGGAATACCTCTGCCTACCCACTCGGGGATAAAAAGCGTGAGATTAGTTATTAATATTATTTAATTTTAAAGCAACAAATCGTTCCGTGTAATTTTACCTCAACCACATAAACCCACTCTTACATTAAATGGTTACCATTGTATTTCGTACACAAAAGACCCATATTCATTGATTATGAAACAATTTAGTAATGAAAATCCCATGTCGCCATTGTATTCCATTTCAATGTACAGCTATGCGCTGCCTGCCGCGGATGCATTCGAATCATCCGGCCGATTGAATCGATTAATCCTCAGCATCCGCAAACAACGCTCGGGCGGTGCGATGGAACGCATGAGCACCTCTGGACGGATATCCAGTTTACGCCTAGTCTACTACTACTACTGCTCATTCGCTTAAGAGAGCTTTTTGTCACATTCGCATTATAAATACATAATCTCACGCATATTTCCATTTGTAGGTAGGCAGAGACAATGGACTGCCACTTGCTACGAACCTGACAGATCTCTCGTGCTTCATCCACATCCCTTAAATGACTCATGCATGCTCGTCGGTTTCGGGTACTTATTATCTGGATTTTCTTCAATTCTTCTCCGATCTGTTCGATGTATTGAAAAAAACATTATGTACTATAATTCTTCTTTTTACATCTTTCATGGCGGGTGGCCCTTTGGCTATTATGATTGTTCGCTGCAGTAAAACTTACCAAGAAGAAATTTCACATGGGGCACGTAATTGCTCAGCATAAATAATTTTGCGGAATTGGTCTAAATGAATAGTTAATTCATAGATATATATAAATATTATGTATGTAGGTACATAAGAACAGTGATAAGATAACCCTGAGTGAAGAAAGCTAGCTTTTCATTCTTGGTTCTTATTCTAATGGCATAGGCATATCAATGAGTTTTTTGAAAAATTACGTACTTAAATGTTTTTCACTAGCTCGATGGTCACGAAAAAAAAAAAAACATCGTGTGAGAACCTGCAGGCCCCTTAACAGGTTCTGAAGAACGTTTATGGATCCGAAAAATACATTTTTGAAATGTGTAGGTATTCTCAGGAATGGCACCTTTGCCGACGTCCTCGAGAAGGTGTGACCGAATTATTTTTGAATTTGTTTGATGCATGCCGTTTTAGCATTTTTCACGACCGTCTGCCTGTCTGACGTGCCGGGGTCAAATGTTAGTTACTCGAAAGCAGATGTTTTTTCTTGTTTACCAGCAAGTACCTACTTTTCTTCTTGAAGAACCCCTTGCCGATATCAATTAATTTCGTTAGACAAAAGCTAAACGATATTTTATACTACCCTCTGCTGTATCATCAAGAAACTTGATGCCGTTTTTATATCCTAGACAGAATAAATATCTAGTGATAGTTAATTCCGAGGAATGCATGAATAGCTGAGCGTGTGATTCTCGCGAACGCTGCAGTTGGCTCAAGTAGCTCATTTGAAATTCATATTGTTGACTCCAGGGATATAAAGCGGTAAGATGGTACAAACAAATAGTGTGCCACTTCAGCCCTGGCTTATTGCAAGTACTCAGTTAGATTTAAAATTCATATGATACGTCTTTTTGTAGTCTCATGAAACTAAAACAAACTATATTAATATATTTAGTAACGGTGAATCCTGAAAAATATCGAATCCAAAAGATTTACAACTGGGGATTTATGTATATTTATAAGAATGAAGATGCTGACTGGTTACGTGACTGATCGGTCAGTACTTTTTTACGCATTGTGCCCTACGAATAAGGACACTTATTCCTTATTCGTAGATTATTGGTGTACAATAAAGAGATTTTACTCCTTACTAAGGAACGGATTTGAACATTGCCACGGAATGAAGGAAAATCGAACGAAATCCAGGTCGTGCCGCGCTTGGTGTTGCTGACAACCGAATGTACTTAAGACTTGGTGAGTGGTGATAACATTGTTCCACAAAAAAGTTAGTAAGTGTCTATTTTTAATACATACCCAATTCCATTCCCATTTTAAAGTAAAAATCCTTACTTGCATCCTCGAGATAATCAAGAAATACTTTCTTCATATTTCAAACCCTTAGGTCTACTTAATGTTTGGTCTAGTATGTCTGATTAGACCAAGATAATCATGGACCGTAGACAGTTGCACATTTTCACAGAATGTGTATTTCTATTGCCGCTATCCCAAACATAAAAATGTAATAAAATAAAAAGAATGAGGGAAGGAGGCGAGAAACAAAAATTTTTGGCGTTCTATTACTACTAGTACTACTACGTTTTTTTTTATTTTTATAATGGCAATAGGTAGACGCTGGAAATGTTCACGGAATGTGTATAGTCACTATAACGCTTAAAATAATAAAAAAAGTTTAAATATGAAAGGGGGTTTTTGGTTGACTCTTTTTATTGTATGGCTGTACGGACTCTCACTTGGCCGTTTTTTTTGTTTTATAATTAATCAAGCAAGCATAATACTCTCTAAGTAAATTAAAACAAATTACTGCCCACAACAACAAATAAAATGCATTTATTGTGCGCAAAGCCGCTAGTATTACTTTGTTGATCAACTAGATGGCGTTGTTCATTTTTCTGAAACGCGCTATGGTTTCGTTCCTCTAATTGAGATATAAGTCAGCTGAGTTACCGTTTAAGGTTGATAGACAGAAATGTCTTGACTCTTAATGCTCACGTCTTTATCCCGTAAAAGAATTTTTGAGGAAGTGGATAATCATCACTTCTTGATAATTAATCTGTAAAGCGTATTAAATATGCAGTATCATATAACCCAGTGAATAGAGAGCTTATACCTTACAAACGGTCCGGTAGTTCTAAATTTTTTACATGTTGTCTAGGATGGTTGTTAAGTGTTTAAAATGCAAAATGCACAATTCCCCCCCCTCCGCGCCCTCCGCCATCTTGAAAAAACCGAAAAAAAATCGGCACTTTTTTTAGTTTTTCACTTATATCTTTGTTTCGGTGCATTTTAGCTACAAAATAGTTCTATTCAATGTTGTAGAGAATAAAATTCCCTATAATATACGTGTTAAATTTTGTTTGTAAGGCAGATAGTTCACGAGATATGATATTTTAAAAAAGATAAAAAATTACGCATTTTTTCAAACTTTTTTCAAATTTTTTAAACTTCTAACTTTAGAACGCTGTAATTCAATTTTGGCCTATTTGAGAAAAACAAGTATTAAGAATAAAAATTGTAGGGAATTTAATTACCTACAAAATGGATGTATACTTTTTTAACCAACCTTACGGAGGGGGCAGTAAGCATTAAAATGAAAACAACGGCATATTGTTTATTTGATAAGTTTGAAAAATTTCCGGAAAATGCGTATTTTTTTAATATATATAATATAATATAATCTCACGCCTTTCATCCCCGAGGGGGTAGGCAGAGGTATTCCATTACTGGATATACCCACATTTCACGAGATACATTGGACCCCTAAGCGTGATAGGTGGTGAGCCCATCGCCGGACCGGGTCTATTTACACATGTCTCAGAATTAATTCTGAGACCTGCGGGTTTCCTCACGATGTTTTCCTTCACCGTCGAGCTAGTGATAAATACGTACGTAAGTTTTGAAAAACTCATTGGTACATGCCAGGATTCGAACCCGAGCCTCACTGATTTTCGGCCGGTTCTTTAACCGTCCGGGCTATCACTGCTCGTATTTTTTTATATTTTTAAAAATATCATATCTCGTGAACTATCTGCCCTACAAACATAATTTAACACGTATATTATAGGGAATTTTATTCTCTACAACATTGAATAGAACTGTTTTGTAGCTAAAATGCACCGAAACAAAGATATAAGTGAAAATCTAAAAAAAGTGCCGATTTTTTTCGGTTTTTTCAAGATGGCGGCGAGTGCGGAGGGGGGGGGGAATTGTGCATTTTGCATTTTAAACACTTAACAACCATCCTAGACAACATGTAAAAAATTTAGAACTACCGGACCGTTTGTAAGGTAACCCCCCTTATTTGGTCTCTATTCACTGTACTAATATAATGACTTAATTATTAGATAGATAGACACTTTCCACCGATTTTGTTTAGACCATTATGAAATCTTAATACGATAATTGTACATCTATACTAATCTATATCTATACTAATATTATAAAGAGGAAAGATTTGTATTTTTGGATTTTATAGGGCTATATTTTATTCCCGTATTGTGAAACCGCGCGCAACCGGTAGTACCTAACTGTATAATAAAAGATAGCCTATGTTACTCAGGAATCTTCTGGATTTCCATTGGTGAAAGAATTTTTAAAATCTGTCCAATCGTTTTTGAGTTTATTCGTAACAAACATTCAAAAATACTACAAATCTTTCCTCTTTACAATATTAGTATAGTTATAGATGGGTCATTTTATTAGTACCTAGCATGTGAAAAATCTTGTGAAATCAATTATATAACAACGAAAGAATAGAAAAAAAATCCATACAAGAAACGTGTTTTTGAGCGTTATTTGATCAATTTTAATAAAGTAGACGCTTGACACCACAGTTTGTAAAACAATATTAAAAAAAATACACCGTACCTACGTAAAGACCTGTTTTTTGGCGTTATTTGCTCGATTTGTTTTTATATAGTAGTACAATAATTTGTACGAATAATAATGTAATTTGTAATTTGTGCGCGAATTTGACTCGCACTTATCCGATTCTTATAGGCAATGCAGATTTATATCTCAATTAAAATGTAGAGCAGTGATAGCCTTTACGGTTAAAGAGCCGGCCGAAAATCAGTGAGGCTCGGGTTCGAATCCTGGTATGTACCAATGAGTTTTTCAAAAACTTATCTACGTACATATTTATCACTAGCTCGACGGTGAAGGAAAACATCATGAGGAAACCCGCAGGTCTCAGAATAATTCTGAGACATGTGTAAATAGACCCAGTCCGGCGATGGGCTCACCACCTATCACGTTTAGGGGTCCAATGTACCTCGTGAAATGTGGGTATATCCAGTAATGGAATACCTCTGCCTACCCCCTCGGGGATGAAAGGCGTGAGATTTTTTTGATTTTTTAAAATTTTTTTTGACTTTGTCGTTTCTAAGATACTTAACTCGTATAAGTCTCTGTCGCATGGCTTAGTGGAGCTTTTCCATGCGAGTGGTGCCGATGTGAGTGCAACGATTCAAGCACATACACTTTTTAAGTCCCATAAGTGCCGTGCTTGCTGTCTCTGACCAAATATCACTAGTATTATGCTTCGCGTATTTTTAGTGAAACGCCTGAATTAATTACCATAGCATATTGATAATGAAAGATTGATGCAAGATGTGTATCTCTCCAATTATATTTTTTCGATACAATCAAGTTTGTGAAACCACACATAGGTACTTCTATATGCTCACGCATTATTATCTATGAAGTAGACAGAAGTAAAATACCACCACCCGTTACGAAACTGGCACACCGCTGGCACTGCTCCACATCCATCAATCCTACTTATAATATTATAAACGCGAAAGTTTGTATGGATGGATGTATAGATGTATGGATGTTTGTTCCTCTTTCACGCAAAACTACTGAACGGATTTTGATGAAACTTTACAGTTATATAGCTTATACATCAGAATAACACATATGCTATATTTTATCCCCGTATGGAACGGGAACTAGAAACCACGGGGCGCTGCTAGTCCATTCATTTAAACTCGCCGGTACATCCCGTACATCACCAAGCTGATCGATGTAGGTACACCTAGGTTTCATTTCATTACCAACTTTTTAAAACCATGTGATACAATATAAATTTATTTTGACAAGATGATCTTTGTTGTGATTGCTTATTATATATTTTATCAAAGGTGACTAAATTTGAGATATTTAAAATGTACCTAAACCAAACGAGAAGAAATTACGACGAGGTTTAAAGTAAAATATGATATATGCAGGTATACTATATTCCAATTTCGAAATGCAATTATTTCCTCATATTTATATTTGATCAATTCTATTGATCGTTAATTCAAAAAAGAATTTGTCTTATCGGCGAATGAGCATTTTGCCGTGCTCAATTAATTTTAATGATCTTCAATTCGGGCGGTCTTAATTTAATCGCGTCTTTGTTGGAAAATATTCCAGAATTGGAGAAATTTACGGCAATTTCTTAGTGTAGGAAAGGAAATTCAATCCAATTACACAAAAATCTCTTTAGCAAGGGGCTACGGTATTGAAAATTATTAAGATATTTACAACATAAACAAGTTAGAAAATTATCAGCAAACTGGAAATAAGATGCAGAGAACACATTATCTACTTATTTGATAATAATAAATGTAGGACACAATTCGCACACGGATATTTAGTCCCAAGCGTGACAGAGCCTGTCCTATGGGTACTAAACAGAGAATTAACATACTTAAATAAATAAATGTAAGCAACCGGACACGAAACAAACAATCATGTTCAAACACAAATTTTGGACCCGGACTTGAATAGAAGCCGTGACCTGTGGCACAATAAGCAGGGATACTACCAATTTGTACACGAGTACATATGACTGTATGTTACGTTTTAATAAAAAAAGAGAAGTCAATAGTTTAAGAAAGTGCGTGTGTGATCGGAGAAAGATAATTATATTTGAATGATTTTAATCAGGTTTTAATAATAATAATAATATAATCACACGCCTTTTTTTTCCCCGAGGGGGTAGGCAGAGGTATTCCATTACTGGATATACCCACATTTCACGAGATATATTGGACCTCTAAACGTGATAGGTGGTGAGCCCATCGCCGGACCGGGTCTGTTTACACATGTCTCAGAATTAATTCTGAGACCTGGGGGTTTCCTCACGTTGTTTTCCTTCACCGTCGAGCAAGTGATAAATATGTACGTCAGTTTTTGAAAAACTCATTGGTACATGCCAGGATTCGAACCCGAGCCTCACTGATTTTCGGCCGGCTCTTTAACCGTCCGTTTAATCAGGTTTTTTTTTGAGGATAAAACTGTGTTATCCTCTTGCATACATCTACGTATCCTCGAGGCTCATGAAAATGCGTAATCCATTTACTTGCGTAACTGAAGTATGAAGTACAGATTTTGTTTTGCATATTTACCAGGAAGTTTTTATTACCATTGTTTAGAGAATTGAACTCCATCTCCGTACACGTGAAATACAATGATCCCTCAGTAGCTCTTTATTTACATAAAACAGTCGTATTCTGGATATTATGCGGTATTTTGGCAGTATTTGGATGTTTTGAGGGTATTTATTTAAGGCTCTATGAGCTGCTTTAAACTTGGACTTTTTTGGTTTACTGATAATGTTTTGTGAAGTTAGTTTTTAAACATTATTATTAAATTTATATATGGAAACGATATAGCTATCTATGTCTTATACATAACAGTAAAATACTGATAGTTTGTTACCTTGATTTTATGCTACTCCTCAATTATAAATATTATAATACAGGATGTCAAAACAAGTACGTGCGCGTACCTACTTGTTTGGACACCGAACATAAATTTCATAATAAATTGCTGAACCAAAATATCTAGCCTAACCAAAAAATCTCAGCTTACACAATTATTGTGAGGAGCTGTTCTTGTTCCCTCTTCTATTAATATATATTTGTTTTGCGTCAAAGCTGTTTAGTTCCCCCATTTTTCTATATTTAATAATAATTTAATAATAAATTGTGGGACACAATTCACACACGGTTTGGACTAAATGTCCCAAGCTAGGCAGGGCCTGTACTACTTCTTATGTATTTTTTTATTTATTTTATATTTTACCAGCCTGTGGCGTAGTGAATCTGGGGGCACGGCAGTGCCCCCGCCAAGTCGAGCAAAAAGCGGCACGGCCGTAACATCCTTTTCTCGAAGCAATTCACGCCATTTTCGAGCCCCTATAACTTCGTTGTGGATAAACCTAGAAGCCTGAATTTTCAGTAAACAAGCAGGCATTGTATAAACACAGTATATTTAAAATTTCATCCAATTTGAACCAGTAGTTTTAGTATTATAAATATTCAAAGTTTCCTAATTTTGTCACTCACTGACTGACTGACTCACTGACCGATCATCAAAACTCTAAGGCATTTCTAGCAGTCGTAGAAGCTTCAAATTTACAATACAATTAGGGTTTAGTGTGTAAATCAAGGAAAAACTCAAATTATTTGCAATTTCGGTCTAGGTTTCTAGATACACTAACTGCATAAATAACTTTGTAATCCCATAATAATTGTATAGGATTACCACATTAGATGTTCAAGTGGAATCTTGCAACTCAATTTTGAAGCAGATATCTTCAACCGATTGAGCTGAAATTTGGTATACTTATGTAAGTTTGCAATATTATGGTACCACCGAGCTGATCTGATGATGGTGCAAGGAGGTGGACATCCCAACTTCTCAATGACTACTCGTAAACCACTCGAGTTTGGGCTCGTATGATTCATCTTGACAAATACTTTGGTGCTAGATTGTAAACCAGGGTCTGATGATGGAACTGAAAAATGGCCATGGGAACTCGGTAATTAAATGACACAACCCCATCGAGTTTAGGCTCGTTTAATTCGTCATGACGAGATCTTTGGTGCTAGATGGTAACCAGGGTCTGATTATATAGCTAGTAAATGGCCATGGGAACTCGGTAATTAAACGACCTAGCCCCATCGAGTTTGGGCTCGTTTGATTTGTCTTGATGAGTACTTTGGTACTAGATGGTAACCAGAGTCTGATGATGAAACTGGAAAATGGCCATTGAAACTCGGTAATTGAACGACATAACCCCATTGAGTTTGGGCTCGTTTGAATCATCTTGACTGGTACTTCGGTGCTAGATAGTAACCAGGGTTTGATGATGGAGCTGGAAGATGGCCATAGGAACTCGGTAATTAAACGACAGAATCCCATCGAGTTTGGGCTCGAATGATTCGTCTTGACGAGTATATTGGTACTAGATGTTAACCAGGGTCTGATGATGGAGCTGGAATTTTGTATACACATGACCTCAGAATTATTTCTGGGACCTGGGGGTTTCCTCAAGATGTTTTCCTTTACCTTCGAGCAAGAATCAGTTGTTGGTATACAAGAAGTAGAAGGTACCGGAAAGGAAAAAAGTAAGACTATCTACAAAAAGAAGTCAGATGCCATTAAAAACAAAACTTGTCAAAAACCCAAGCCTCGCAACTCAGTTCTTCTTCCGTAAAAAGTTGTGAGATCCATGTCATACCAAGTCGGTTAATTTATTTAGTCCCTACTAAGGATTCCGCAATAATCTAATCTAACAACCTCTTATATCGACCATAACAATATTAAAAATCTTTTAGGTTCTAAATAAATGGATTGACTTGGCATCGCACTAAACAATCTAATTTAATATAATATGTATCACTTTTGAGATACATTGGGCTTTCATACAATGGCCAAGTCAATCCATTTATTTATATATTACATGGATCTCACAACTTTTTACGGTAGAAGAGCTGAGTTGCGAGGCTTGGGTTTTTGACAAGTTTTGTTTTTAATGGCTATTTATTATTATAACTTACTAATATCTAACAACATACCTCATACATCTGTATGAGGTATGTTGTATTAGAATTGGGTATTAGAATCTCTAATGCCTAACGAGATATCCAAACATATCAAATTCGTAGTTGGCACGTCGCAAAAGCCCGCAAATCTCGCCGTGAGTTGCGTTCTTGGCAAGTGCCGAGCGGTGACGAAGGTTTAATCTACGGAATTCCAGAATAATCCGCCGGATATGCACGGACTTAGCTTTGCCGTTTATCGATATCGATAGTATCCTTTATACGGAATAGACAATTAGGAGAATATCTATTGCATCATGATATATACTAATATTTATCTTTTAAGGCCCAATGATGGTATGTATGGTAAATGTGATGTGACATGGCATGACTTGAAAATTAACTAAAAAAATATATTTTTTTGAAATACGAATTCTAAATACAATTCGATTTTCGAAATTAACCATTTTCCTAATATTTATACATACGTAGGTACAGCACGGCCGTTTTAACTTGACATCTCTGAAGTTGCGCAAATGGCTGCGCAGTAACATTTTTTAGCGACCATATGGCGGTAGGAGGGGGATTTGCGCAGGCGAAGCCTATGTTCAGAGAAGCCAAGTTAAAACGGCCGTACTGTAATTAGGTAGGTATGTGCTTTGTAACATTTATTTATCTATACTAATAGGTACTATCAGTCCTTAGATTTTAAAGACAGTAATTATTAATTTTCTCAAGTCGATACTTAAGAAAAGTAATAATTACTGTCTTTAAAATCTTTAAAAATGCAGCACGTCATTTTTAACCGACTTAAAAAAGGAGGAGGTTATCAATGCGACTGTTAGTGTTTATGCTTTTTTTATGTTTGTTACCTCAGAACTTTCGACTGGGTGAACCGATTTTGATTATGATTTTTTTTTATTTGAAAGCAGGTGCTTCCCGTGTGATCCTATTTCAATTTGGTACAGTTCTCACAATGGAATCCATGAGAAAACTATATAAGGTGAAGTATTTTTTTACTCATTTTAAAGTTCTATGTTATTTAAGATAAAATCAGGTGTGCAAAGGTTCGCCATTCAATTATACGACAACAGAGTCACAATAAAAATATTTGTTAGGTACGCGTGCTGTGATGCGTAAATGTGTACCAGAAAAGGCTTGTTAACAAAAAAACTGATTGCAAACGTAACACGATTGCCGGGCTGAGCAATCACCGATGAAAACAAACACAGCGCGCACTTAATCCGATTTCCAATTATTGTTGTACAAACGAGCACCTCTCCAATGTTGGAGATCGATATCACATCAAATCACCGTCTCCCAATCGGAGGTGGGATCGCGTGGGAGTTTCTAGTCCATCCTTCCTCCTATATGATGAAATACAACACAATCCCGAGAGCGTTGTCTTGAAAGAACATGTAATGACTGCAGAGAGCCTAGCCAAGAGGTTTTGGAAAACTTAAAGATTAGTCGAATAGAATAGCCTCTCTAGCCAAGATGCACGCTTTAACGTTACCGCTCGTTGCCAAGTGCTTATATCAATCCCATAGATGTCAATCTATAAAATCATTCGCTTTTGTTAATGCTTGCATCTTTTCTAGGGGTGTTGATGTATGGGATTGACGGTCGATTTGTCATGATGACAACATCCAACTATAACCGTTGACATTTAGTGGAATTGGCCCCCTGCACAGATATTTGTCCTGCCACAGACAACAGTGCCACCTATCCGGTCTAATTGTGAATCTAAACCATAGATGTATCCAATTGTTTAAATAACGATAACAGCCATTTGACGTATATTAACACCAGTTATTTAGTGCAATTTACACCATAAAGAGGTAAAACTTTATATTATATTAAAATTATTAAACAATAAAATAGATTGTCCTCGCCTCATAAGTAAATTTAGAATAAATGTACCGTATAGGATACCTAGAATTAAAATCCAACCATTAGCTCCACCTTTACGCACAACTGTATTAGGCTCAAGTTCGTTTGTCCCCAGAGCGAGCAGACTTCTAAATTGTCACGGAAAGTTGACAGATATCCATGCTGTAAGTCTCAATACATTTCGTAAGCATTTGCAAGAAACCATGGTCGATTAATAGATTATTTTCTTTTCTGTTTCTTTTTTTTTATGTTGCTTTATAAATACATAAGGACTCTTTACTAGCAGTTACTTTGAATTTGGTGTTTACCTTAAATTAATTGTGCATTTAGTTACCTTCAGTGTATGAATCTTGTGCAATGTATGATTGTAACGATTGCTGGTAAACCAAATAAATAAAATAAAAATAAATAAATATAAAGAGATAAAACTCTGTGCGTTTATATGTATTTTTAGGAATATCTCTTGAACTGTACACTGAACCGATTTTAAAGATTCTTTTACTAATAGTGATAAGGAAGCTACATTATCCCTAAGCAATATAACATGTATTTTGTGTTGGTAAACTGAGTACAAGTATGTGAGTATACCTAGATAAGGTTTATAAAATATCGTTGATAACAATAGCAACCGGACACACGAGTGATATAAGCGAGGATTGACTGTTATGGGCGATGGAACGAGCGGACCCAATGGGGGGGAAATCGGTTCGCGTCCACTCATCGGTTTGATGCGCCCAGTGGATCGGAACAAGCCTTCTATTGTTCTGTTTACACATGCAACACTACTCTTCAATATTATATGTATACAGATACATATAATATTGAAGAGTAGTGTGGTCACCTGTATTTCGGCGGCGGTATTTGGTAACGTTTAAATAAACCTTCTTTTGTTTTTTAAGGACATACTCCTATGGGAACATATTCCTCCAGCATAGCGCAGTACGAGAGCTAAGATAACGAAGTTATGTAATCCAGATTAGTATTAAAAAAAACCGGCCAAGTGCGAGTCGGACTCGCGCACCGAGGGTTCCGTACAACCTTGCAAATTTATGGTTTTCGTAATTTTTCCTTTATCTATGCTATAAGACGTTGCTTCGTACCAAATTTCAAGATTCTGAGTTCACGGGAAGCACCCTGTAGGTTTTGATTCCCTTGCAAGTGTCGAAAATTTGCGGCATAAACGGCTGTATCTTTTGATTGCGTTGGCTTAGAAGTTTGATTTTTTCACAGCTTCAAGGGACAGTAGACCTGAGTAATTGATATAAATTTCAGCTTCATACCTCCACGCGTTCCTGAGAAAAAGGGTCTTGACAGACGGACGGACGGACGGACAGACGGACAACAAAGTGATCCTATAAGGGTTCCGTTTTTTCCTTTTGAGGTACGGAACCCTAAAAATGAGTTTGTTGACAAAAAAAAGGAATTATTATTAGGTAGCTGAATATGCTATTTCTTATGAATCTACGTATGTAAAATAATATTTAGATTAAGTATCTTAAAACACATTAAATTAAATTATGACATATATACTTACTTAAAGTTCATAATTACATAAGTATATGACATACTTAATACATAAAATAACTAATCAGAAAAATTATGACATTATTTTGATTATTTTATATATATTTTTAAAATTTTCAAAATATTGCTATACAGCACTGTTTTTGTTACATCATAATTATATAAACCGTTATTTTGTTTAATTTAAATAAAACTGAGTGCAATATAATATTCGTAAAAAAAACATATCAACTGAAATAACCGATGAGTTCTTCTTCTCGGTTCAACCAATTTTAATATTAAAATTCGATACGTATTGTTTTTATCTCGGATACTGTAATCAAAAAGTCAAAAGTCAAAAAGTCAAAATGTTTTATTCAAAATAGGAACTTACAAGTCCACTTATTGAACGTCATTTCAACTCCACCGCTTCAGCATGTATGGTTGA
Source organism: Ethmia dodecea (assembly GCA_963855545.1). Taxonomy (NCBI): domain Eukaryota; kingdom Metazoa; phylum Arthropoda; class Insecta; order Lepidoptera; family Depressariidae; genus Ethmia; species Ethmia dodecea. The sequence goes on along the minus strand of OY979446.1, from coordinate 10,886,468 downwards.
GGAGAAGAAGCGGGGCAAGAAACTCCTCAACACAATATTCTTTTAATCAATTGTTACTTAATACTAAATTGGGTTAAATAATTTCGTTTGTTTTTCGCTATCGTATTGCGCTGGACTGGAGGAAATCTGTTCCAAGCATCATTGTCATTTATATAGTCGTCTAGTTTGTAATATGCCATTTTACAAAGTACATGTTTAACATGAGTTTTGAACACAGTTTCAGGCAATTTCAAAATATCTTCTGGTATTTTATTATAAAAGCGTATGCAAAGCCCCACAAAGGAATTATTAATTTTACTTAATCGTGACTGAGGTTGCTCTAGTTTATTTTTATTCCTAAGATTACAATTATGCCTGTCACAGTTTTTAGTATACAGTAATATGTTTTTCCGTACATACATAATGTTTTCATAAATGTACTGACAAGGCATTGTTAAGATATTAATTTCTTTGAACAGTTCTCTTAGGGAATCACGACATCTTAACTTGTAAATGGCGCGTATAGCCCTTTTTTGTAAAATAAAAATAGATTCTGCATCAGCAGCTCTGCCCCACAGCAAGATGCCATAGGACATTATACTGTGAAAGTAGCTAAAATAATATTTTGCTGATTCTCATAGTTAATTTAATATGATAGTGATTTTTAATATATATGTTTAAAAGTTTATTTTTTTATTATAATGAATCTGATAACGTGTATTAGAACAAAAATTTATGTTCTGTAGGTACATGAATGACTAAAATTTAGGCTCTGACATCGAAGATGACTACCGACCGATCACACTTCAAAATATTATGTGACAGGAGATCACATTGAAGTATGCGCAAGCGCATACTCGTATATTACTTAATACATACATACACACACAGTTATCTTTTTCATAAGCATATGCCTATTCAGTTTGAGCCGCTGGACGATGACGGTTGAAACCACTACGTAAACCGATTTAAAAAATTCTTTAACCAGTGGATCTTATTGTATCGCATTCCCACGGGAACGGAAATGGGGTAGTTGTTAATATTATAACTGGAAAACAATGATTAGGCGCCGTTGTTTATCATCAAAGCGCAATCCATTACCGCATGCACAAATCCCCTGCACTGGTAGAGTCGCGTAATAAATTAACAACTCCATTGTGTATGTGCTGGACTTTAAACAATGCTACAGATATCATACTGTACAACACTATTTATAACAATTAACTATTTATAACTATTTATAAAATACTAGCGACCCGCCCCGGCTTCGCACGGGTGCAATGCTGAATTTTCTTTGCTATAAACCATCCCTGGACCCACTCGAACTCACACAAAAAGTTTCATCAAAATCGGTCCGGCCGTTCTCGAGTTAAATCGTCAGGAAGGAAAACCCGACTTATTTTTATATAGTAGACTATTGGCCCCGGGCAAACGTTGTTTTGCCACCGTATAAACCATCCCTGGACCCACTCGAACCCACACAAAAAGTTTCATCGAAATCGGTCCGGCCGTTCTGGAGTTATAGCGTCAGGAAGGAAAACCCGACTTATTTTTATATAGTAGAAAGATTATGTTATACGTTGTAGAGATGGGTCATTTCATGTGAAAAATTATGTGAAATTAATTTTCATACGTCATACCTACTACCAAAGACGTTTAAAGAAAAAGTTTCTAGAGTGGTTTTCTTCCAACCTCTTTGCTTACCTACTACTCTGCGTCACCCTTCACCAGCTAGCCGGCTAACTTACCTATGTGAATTATATTGTTTTTTGTATATATTATACATTTCATTTCCAGTAGCAAATGTGATTTTTTATCGTCGAAAAATCATTGTCTGTAAATTTACACGATTGAAATACTGTAAAAGAAATAAGAAATTCGATGAAATGAAAATTTAAAAATATCAATAATACCCATTTCTACGTAAGTTTTTGAAAAACTCTGTTTATTTGCTCTCAGGCTTCGAAAAACAACATGATGTAAAAAGTCGTTTGAAACGCAGGGTGGTACAATCACCATCAAATCACACTACGTCTATGTTGGCACAGTACAATGTAGTCATACCGCGAACAGTCATTATGCACTTCAAAGAGCGCGAACTATCAGAGGGAGCAGCGGCTACTACAAAAGCGTCAACGGTAAAGTTCCGCCCGCTATCCCGCAATTATCTAAATGCGAGCTTCCCGAGGTGTCGCCACAGAATCGATAGCCGCAGACACGGTGGCCTTTTGATAAGCAACAAGAAGTTTCTCGAAATCTAAGTAAGTTTGGCAAGTTTGCTTCTACTTAATAACATTCTAACACTGATAGACTAGGCCCTGCCTAACCCGTTGGATATTGTTTCTATACGGTTTTTATGTCGCGACCATAAGTCAAAAAGTTAATAAGTAAAAGCCCGCCACCATAAAACTTTCCTTCCTACATATATTTATGTTAATATGGTATATAGGTAGGTGTCTTATATATCATAGGTTTCATAGGTCACCGCTTTGAAGGTATTTTTGGAAATTCCAACGGGAACTGGAATAATCTGGTTCCAAGCGGGCAACGCAGCTGGCAGGTGCCCAGGTATAGTTTTGACTAATCTTTACGTTTAACAAAGCCATTTGGTTAGGCCCTCAGGTTATGGGAATCCTGAGATTGACGGAGTTCATTTAATATTGTTTCAATAAACTTGGCACATCTGCGAAATTTGATCTCTCGGCATCTGGGGGGCAGAATTATTCGGGCGCCCTTTTAAAATGTGCCTTTAGCCACCTCCAGTAATGCGACGTCGTTTGTGCAAATTGTAATGGTCACGACAAGGATTATCAAAATTTATAACACCTTTCTGAATGGAGAAAAATAATGTTAAGTGAACCTTTTGCTTTGACCTTGGTAATGAGATTAAAGTGCTAAGAGATTAAGGTTTATTTGAAGAGTTTTTAAAAAAAATTGTTAGTAAAGTAGGTACCGTGGTAACCATGACCGTATTTTTGTAAATAAATAGAGAGAAGTGTAAAATTTTTTATGAAAAATGACAACGCATGCCGCCCGAGAAAAAAGTAATGTCGTAAAGTAATTTTCTGCCTGAGTACCAATAATATTTTTTTAAATTTAATTCTCTGCACTTCAATTACCTCCTGTATAGTAACTACAGTATACAAAGCTTTTGTAAATGGGGCGAGCCGGGAGCCCGCTTTGCAAGTTAATAACCTATTTGAGCGCGCTGGAAAGGCTATCGCTACATGACAGGAATACAGGGATAAATAAAAAAAACACTACCAATTTTTGCAAGACAATTTCTGTGTTTACAAACAAAATTTAACCCCTAGAAGCTAAATAAGAGATCTTCATAACAGTAATAGAAGCCAAAACAATAATTGTTAGAAATATTGTCTGTATGTCTGTCCGGATGATTCGCAAGCCACAGTTGTATTCTTGCAGCTCAAAATTAAAAACTTGTACATGTTTCATCTAGATGAGCTACGTACTCGTAGAAGTTGATTTTTCTATAGATTGTTTTTACTACTGCGTGAGTGCGGAGGTGATGTCGCGGGAATAAGCTAATATGACAGATTCTAGTGGTTACAGTTTATAGGTTTACTCAAAAGGGACTGGAACCCGTTTTATGGGAATTGTAAAAGATAGTTTTTCTTTAGAAATATTAAATTAATTTATTACTTAAGCCCAAAAGTTATACAAATATGGATCGTATTCATATTTTAGAATAATTTCATTCATTAGACTTATAAGTTTATTCAGTTAATCCTCGGTCCAACAAGAACTTTAAATTCAAGGATTGTTAATAAAGAAGTAATTATTTCTTTTGTGAGGGCACCTATAAATTGAATTGAATCTACTATTCTTAATATAGCCTTTGATCTCCCCTTCTTCGTCTTTTAGATTAAATATTAATTCTGAAATTGTTTCTAGAGTTTTTGCTCTCTTTTGCAGAGCTCTGTTGTATAGCTTTGAAGTAACTTCTTACTTAAATGAAAAAACAATAATAGAACTTAAAACAGAAATACCTACCTATTGTAGACGTATTTTGTCAAGATAATAGTTTTTGTAGAAAGTTGAAGATTACCTAGTTTAAAAACTGCTAAATACGCTTTTATCTCTAAAACTATCTCGAAAGAAATTCAGAAAAATAAATATGACAGTGGGAAATGAAAAGGTGTAAAATAAATAAAAATTATCATCATTTATCTAAACTAAACAGGTTTTTCAAAGGGTGTACATTTATTATACAAAACATACACAAGTGAAACTCATCAATAATTTTGTTTCCTAGGTGTTAAATTATTTACTTGTAAAGTTTTAAAAAAACACTTCACTGTTGGGCGCATGGCACACGTAATTGTGTTGTAATATTTGCATCTGGCAGTAGCAACGTGGAAGGTACAAAGAGAGCACAGAACACCTAATTCACAGTATACAAAGTACGAATGCTGGGGATGTTAACATTACGTATTTTGTTACGTATTCTGTAGTATAGTAGGGTCAAGGCGGCAACAGTGGGTCACTTTTTTTTTCAGTGACCTGCACTTGATTTGTAGTAGTGTTAGGAGGATGTAAAGGTTACTAGTATGTTATGTAACTAATGTATTTTCATTATTTTATTAGATTTAGTTCAACAAAGTGATATCTTAGGAGATAAAACGTATTTAACAAAAAAAGTCATTTGAGCCACTATGTACTGGTAGTCGGATACAGTGAATCGGAACTTAGTTTACAGTGAATCAGGTATGTTCACAGTGAATCATCCATAATATTAACTAATTAAAATGCAGTTTTATGCTTTTTAAAAGTCTTTATTTACAAATTTAACTCCGTATCTTAAAATACCGTAGGCCTTTGATGCTTTTCGGAATGCCACATTCGCAAAATATCACACTAGCAAAAAGTCACACTAGCAAAAAGTCACACTAACAAAGTGCCATATTATCAAAATAACAAGATTGTTCAACTCCCTTCGTTGCCGTAGGCCAAGATTTATGAATTAGAAAATAAAACTAATTAATTATGTTTGTATTCAATGAAATTATTTATTAATTTCCATTTATTTTATCATAAAATTAATTGAAAATGTAAACTAAAATTATGAATGCTGCTGAGAATCATATAATGTTATAACTTTTTTCAAAAAAGCATATTTTTTGTATTAAGAAAATAATTCAGTAGGTAACGATTTAGTTGCGCAGGGGTCAGCTGTTTGTTTGTAATTTTAATTGTATTATAATAGTATTTAATCACATTAACGTGAAAATATGGGAATAAAACATAGCCACATGGCCGGAGATTTTCTTAACAGATTAATAGGTAAAATTTACATCAAAATCTATTCAGCCGTTTTCACGTGATGCGCGATCAAATAAACAAACTGACAAAAATTCTAAAAATTGTTGGAACATGTTCTATTACCGATTCTAAGTATCCTCAGTTAACATTTTTCGCTTCTTAGCGGCATTCATAATTTCAGTTTAGATTTTAAATTTGATTTATGTTAAAAAATATGTCTAGGTACCCCTCGGGGATACAAGACGTGTGTTTTTTTAATGTTAAAATAAATGTAAATTAATAAATAATGTGATTAAATACTAAAATAATTCAATTAGTTTTATTTTATAATTCATAAATCATCGGCTTACTGCAAGAAAGGGAGTTGGACAATCTTCTTATTTTGATAATAGGCACTTAGTTAGTGTGGCATTTTGCTAAAGTGACGTTATGCGAATGTGACATTTTGGCGATGTAGCGTTTTGAGAATGTGACAATTTGAGAATGTGACATTATGCGAAATTCCAAGTTTTCATTTTGCGAATGTCCAATGTGTCAAATTAATGCGTGGGAATCTTGTTGGTAATAATATAGTACACAGTGGTTCATGATCCACTGTGTACTAAAGTGGTTTGAGCCACTGTGTACTAAACCGCCAGTTTGGATATACCTCATACCACACGCCACACTGTTGCGTAAACGGAAGTGCAGTAAACGCCAAAACAATCTCAAATAAACTTACTTTTTATCACAAATATCACTTTTAAAAAGTAACAAAAGGTTAGTAAAAAAATACAAAGTCTATCTTACCTTTAAACTCACTTTTTCGATGGTCAAAACAAAAAAATATTCGCAACACGCCTACATTCCGTCGCAGACGGAAGCCGATTGGTTGTGATATGTTCGTGTTTTGAAGCCTTCCGAAGAGTGAGAGAGAGAGCTAGCTATCTCTAATACTTTCTAACAAATGGCCACTGCGCCACTGTTGTCGCTATAGCCACTGTTGCCGCCTTGACCCTACCCATCAAGCCGCATAATCGCGAAACAATAGGATTATCTGTTTTCATTGATCGCCTGTGATAGGCTGATGCTTAAATGGGAAATGTTTTATAAATTTTTCCGCGCGGTTTCACCCGCGTAGATCCCGTTTCCGTGGGAATACGGAGATAAAATATAACCTATGTTACTCCCTGATAATGAAGCTTTCCATTGGTGAAAGAATTTTTAAAATCTGTTAAGTATAGTTTCAGAGCCTATTCAATGCAAACATACAAACACATTTTCTTCCCGTTAGGTTATATTTCATTCCCGTGGGAATAAAATTCAATGCAAAGCCTATTCAATGAAAACAAACAAACAGATTTTCTTCCCGTTAGGTTATGTTTTATTCCCGTGTGAATAAAATATAACCCATGTTACTCAGGGATCTTCTAGCTTTCCATTGGAGACAGAATTTTTAAAATCGGTCCAGTAGTTTTTGAGTTTAAGTTGAAACCTACAAAACTTTCCTTTTTACAATATTACCAAGTATAGAAGTATAGATAGATATAGATTATTTTTATTAGTTTAGACTAGTGTTGATATAAGAGCGGTGATAGCCCGGACGGTTAAAGAGCCTGCCTAAAATCAGTGAGGCTCGGGTTCGAATCCTGGCATGTACCAATGAGTTTTTCAAAAAACTTACGTACATATTTATCACTAGCTCGACGGTGAAGGAAAACATCGTGAAGAAACCCGCAGGTCTCAGAATTAATTCTGAGACATGTGTAAATAGACCCGGTCCGGCGATAGGCTCACCACCTATCACGTTTAGGGGTCCAATATATCTCGTGAAATGTGGGTATTTCCAGTAATGGAATACCTCTGCCTACCCCCTCGGGGATAAAAAAAAAAGGCGTGAGATTATACTTATACTTATACTGATATAAAACACACTTCACCTCACGTCATGAAGAAACTATATTAGGATACTGCATTTCTTGGACTGTAGCAGAAGTATATCACTAGGCTTTGTGGCGAAGCCCCTTGATCACATGTTGTGTGCTATTACATAGCCCGGGGAAATAATCCTTGCTATTCACTGTGTACTGTAGCTGTATCTGCCTATGATAAAGGCAAAATTGAAGGTAACTAATAGGTAAGAAATGATTTAGATTCTGAGAGGTCGGTTAAATCTTTTTGGCTGTTGCTTATATAATAACAAGAAGACTGTTACTTAGTTAAATAATGAAAAATAAAATAAAAGTCTACTGGAACAAAGAACAAAATAGAAATAGGACAAAGCGTTTTCCAATTTTCCTCTAAAGTCTTTGACTGTTGTTTATTTTTACATATTTCATGTTTCTGTAAAGCTAAATCAAGAATATTGTTTAATAATACAATCATAACAAACGATAAAACACAATGTCGACACAGAAATAAATGTAAATAGCAAAAAAACGCTTTAATGAAATAATTATACTTTTTTTTCAACCTCATTTTTCGGCTAACAATAAACTTCATTATAATTATAAAGAGGAGGCGAAAAATCAGAAATCTTCTTTCGTTAATTACAGCCCCGAGTATTTTCCTTAAGTTATTCTATTTGCTCGCTAAGAGGAATAATAATTAGATGGCCTAACTTATAACTAAGTAGGTGATACGAATTCCTGCGCTTACGAATGGCGTATAAACTCCTTGATCGTATAACGGTAATGACGCTGTGCTGGAATAATATTATTAGTTGGTACTAGTTATAGGTATCTAAGTAGTATGGTAGTACTAGATATTGGTATGTATATATGATATAACCAAAGATAAGTTTCATCTGCTCCTGATTGCAAAATATATAGAATTGTGTTGTATGTTAGATATTTCTTTATAATAATATTCTCTTGTAGCTAATATTGTTCAAGTTATGGGTTAATTAATCAGACATCTTTCAAGTTGCTTTGTTTTCTTCGAGCATTGCAGGAGACTAATATTTGGAATATGCAGCTTTTAGTAGATAAGTACTTACTTAAAACGGTTTTTCAATATATTCCCACGGGAACGAAAAAAAGGGCTCCGCGAGGGGAACGCCCCTAGGCACTTAATATTATTCAGTCGTAGTCGGCCGGATATCAAGAGGACTTCAAGTTCTTTTATTATGCGCACCGCCAAGGAGTGGAACTACCTGCCGGCGTCTGTATTTCCGAGTTCATATAACCCACAAGCCTTTAAGGATCGAGTGAACAGGCATCTTCTGGGCAAGCTCGTCCCAACGTAGGCCCCGTCTTTGCTCTCGGGCTAGTCTGGGGTCAAGAGCAAGCCCATTTTTTAGTAAAAAAAAAAAAAAAAAGGACTTGAATTAAGGAGAATAAATCTTTGTGAATTAATTTCTTATCTAGCAACGAATGACACAGAAAAGCAAAAGTGGACTTTAGTAGTGAAAAAATAGGAATCCTCTACTAATATGGTCTTGCTATTATAATATGACCTCAATGGTAACCCTACTTCCAAAGACGTTTAAAGAAAAACTTTCTCTCTCCTAAGAGAGTGACTTTCTTCCAACCACTTTGCATACTTCACTAATCCCCGTTTCATAGTGAGACTAAGTTTCCTGGACATCATTTAGCCTTGTCTGGCTACAGGTATTTTTTTAAAATCAAGTAAAATAAATCGACACGTTAAATTGTTATTTCCGGTTTCCGTGTGTTTACGCACAATGGAAGTCGTTAAGCCATGTCAGATACCCCTGCGTGGCTTGAAAAATTCTGACTGTAAAGTGGCCACTAGCTTAACACCATCTCCTAATCCGCGGTGGGCTCGCGTGGAAGATTATAGCCCATCCTTCCTCATGTGTGAGGAAAGACCCTTAGCTCAGCAGAGTAAAATAAATATGTTCATGCCTTTATCCCTGAGTTAGTTGGCAGAGGTATTAAATTCCTGGAAAAAATCCTCTTTAGATCAGTATATTTTTCAACTGTCGATGTATTGATAAATATGTAGAGTACAGTTAGTATTTTAAAGCTCTATCGTACATCACATTCGAAAAATAGGTACCAACATTCGAATCCCACAGGACTATCATTGCTCTTATTAAGAATAACTAGTTAAATTAAAATAACTTATTTTAATCAAGAACAATAATTTACTTCAAGATCTATATACTACTTAATAACTTAATGATTCCCTTCCGTAGAAAGCAGTGGAGTTTCAGTCAATAGAAGTCTCTTTTGTATGAGAAAGGATGGCACCACCATGCTTTCGTTGATTCGTTCGAAATACAAATTGAAATAAAACAATTATAATGTCAATCTGTCAATTCATTTCTAATTCCGTTGTATTTCGTAAATGTGTTCTTTTTGTGTTTAACTTCGACCCTGGACTGCTTTTTGGACCCCGAAGAACCCTCTGCTGTTCTTAGACCTTCGCTTACTCACTTGGAAACCGTTTGAATTTGCTCATGGCATGTCACACCACACTCAAGTTTTCAGTTGCATTATATTTTACTATTTAGTCTCTTTGATGTCCAATAAATAAATGTTTTCGTATCATAATACTTGTTTTAATTCTAAATACTAAATTATGAAATAAAATAAATATTCGAATCCGACCGACCCTACCAAAAAAAAATAAAAAATAGTTGCACCACAAAATCCAGATGCGCCACACGCTAAGGATTCAGTTTACTCATACCTCTATTTCTTTCTTTCTACTTTATGGTAGAAAGCACACAATTTATCAGTTTTTATCACACTGCTTCTAATACAGCGTGTAGCTTACATTAGGTTCCGTATCTTCGGGCAACCACATAAATCGCCTAATGGAGGTAGCTGTAACTTGGAAAATAATTCACACTGAGAGCCGTAATGGGCAGGCAGCGAACATAAACAATAAGCTATAAAACTTCATGCGAAAAGTGATTTCACCACTTCACTCATAAAACCTTTTTGGGAGGGATTTGAATAATCACTCATGTCATTATCTCAGGCAATATGAAAGGATGAAAGTCATTGTTTGGGTCTTCGTGTAATATTAATATTTGGTCATCATATCGTAAAGCAATTTACATCTTAAGACCTCTTAACGACATTTAACACAGCTAGATTACGAAATGAGCTTTACAAGAACGTTTGTAGGTACCTACTTAGATATTAATCACTAGCGGTTCTGCGCGGTTTTACGCGGTGTACCTCTACGCAGCGGGACCCTCGGCCGTAGAGAGATATGGTTGGTATATACCTTTAGTACCCTCGCCCAAACTTACTGAACGTGTATTTAAATCATTTGTACCCCGATGGTTTTAGAGTAAATACAAAAATAAGAAAGTCTCTATCCAGCGGGGCCCTCCGTAAGTATACATTCAATTGTTTTTCCAATTGCATTTAAGTATAGTACCCCAAGACCCCTTTTCGAAATAACAATTACTTTTCATCTAAGACATATAGTTTTTATATAAAATAAAGTGGAAGTTCTGATCTATCCAGCGGGGCCCTCCCTGGTTTGGCATGGAACAGTCGTTTTGTATTTTTTTCCGTTTAGTACCCTTGGCAAAAATTACTTTTGACAAATAATATGTTTAAAAATACATACAAAATATATATATATGAATAAAATAAAATGACGCGCCTCTCCATGCGATCAGCGTGATTTAGAATAATAAATCAAGGGATGATTTTAGAATCAAATAAAACAATACTTATTGTTAGGCTTTCAGGTAAGTCTGTGCTTTTATTTTAAAGCTATATAACATAATATAGAAACCACAAAATCGCTTTAGGATAGTAAGGATAGTAAAACCAACATTGTTAAAATAGTATGGAGAGGCGCATCATTTTATTTTATTCATATATATTTTTTTGTATGTATTTTTAAACATATTATTTGTCAAAAGTAATTTTTGCCAAGGGTACTAAACGGAAAAAAATACAAAACGACTGTTCCATGCCAAACCAGGGAGGGCCCCGCTGGATAGATCAGAACTTCCACTTGATTTTATATAAAAACTATATGTCTTAGATGAAAAGTAATTGTTATTTCGAAAAGGGGTCTTGGGGTACTATACTTAAATGCAATTGGAAAAACAATTGAATGTATACTTACGGAGGGCCCCGCTGGATAGAGACTTTCTTATTTTTGTATTTACTCTAAAACCATCGGGGTACAAATGATTTAAATACACGTTCAGTAAGTTTGGGCGAGGGTACTAAAGGTATATACCAACCATATATCTCTAGGGCCGAGGGTCCCGCTGCGTAGAGGTACACTTTTACGCGTAGTTCCCGTTTCCATGGGAATACGGGAATAAAATATAGCTTATGTTACTTAGGGATAGTGTAATATTCTAATGGTGAAAGAATTTTTGAAATAGGAAAATTAAAAACATACACAATTACGCTGTACATCTACATATACAGTAGGTACACGCCAACTACCCAATTAAAATTTTAGTGTAAATTACAAAATAAATAAATGAAACTTGTTTTATTGAATTCTATTAGTCGTTGTGTCACCTGTCATATATTTATTACTAGCTGTAGCCCGAGACTCCGTACAAATTTTATCTAAATCCGTTAAGCCATTCTTGCGTGATTGAGTAACACACTTCTATATTTATAATATTAGTAGGATTGGGTTCTCACTTATTTACAAAGTTAATTTTGAAGCGGACAAAGTCGAGGGAACCGGTAGTTCATCGTTGGACTGACACAATGAAAGGTACAAGTATTTCCTCTCAAATATTTTAAGTGTAACAATACAAAATTGTGAACAAAGCTGTTAAGCCGACAAATAAACACCAAGTTTTAAATCCACATACAAACGGACACATTTTAACAAAAGAAAAGGAGGAAATCCCCTTGCATTTGAGAGGGATGCTGGGAGGGAAAAATACCAGTACAAAGGTTGCCTTTGAGTGTTTGCTCCGAAACTTGACGCCTTTTCTCAAGATTATAAGGATTTTAACACTTTTTGATTGAATAGAGGATTGCTCTCAGTCCGAGATCGGAAGGTTGAAGGTTTGTACCTGGTATTCGATGGTGTCTCATTGCAAACTCATTACAACATGATTAAAGCTCGCACCCAACATTTGTGTACCTTAACATGTCTGCAAGTACTTGTGTGTCGTGAGTGTCAAAATATACGTTTTTCGCGACATAAACAGCCATATTTTACTTAACTTTAATTTAGAACTTTGATTTTTTCACAGCTTTAAGAGACTACGTTTTTTCCTTTTGAGATACGGAGCCCTAAAAATTATGACGTCGTAGTTCCGTATACTGTACAATATTAAAAAAATGCATTGTTTATTTCGACATATTCTATAATGAAAAGATATAGATTTCACTAGACAACCACCTAATTTACCGAAACTTCATAATTATGTTGAATGAGAGACATTATGTTTACACCAAAAATGCATTGAAAATATGTTTTTAACTTAAAAAACTGCTGCTGCTTACACCACCAGCAAAGAGTATTCTTCATACTTTATGCAATGGGTAATGAAATAACAAAAGATTTTTGGAAAAAATATTTCCCAATTCCCAGTAGAAACGAAATTATTTAATCATTTCATAAGAAAAACATCCCAAGGTTCATGAGAATGAAATTGTAATTTGATAAGAAGATATGAGAATAATAAATGTCTTAGGTAGAGAGATGATCTACATCTTATTTACTTACTTAATATGTACGATTAATGTTTAAGTAGGAAGCAAATACACATTACTTATAGGCAGCAGTACTTTTTTATTCTCTAAATTAATAAAATCTATTATTAAAATTCTTTTAATTGAATAAAAATTTATTATTACTACAGAAATTTATAAAATTTAATATATTTCATTGTAATTAAATATACTTATAGAATTTATTGTGATAATAAAATATTACACTAAACGAATTGGTGCCTATGAATAAAATTATTAACACAACCCTGGCAAAACCACTTAGCCATTCTAGCGACATAGTACAGAATTATTCTCATTAGCTTATCTGAGCAGTGGAATTTGGGAATTTTCCCTTATCTCCCGTAAAGCTAAACAGGGATACTACGCCGCAACGCGCTACGCCCCGCTACGACAGCTATCTGCTACGCGGTGTGCTACGAGGGGAGGTTAAAATGGTACGTGCTTCCATTGTAGAACATGTTTCACAACCACTTCCGCGGTATTCTGAACGAATCCGCAATTTTGTGTAAATTATACATAAAATATTTATGCTAAACATCTAGAATCGCAAGGGAATAAAAAATAAGTGGGAAAAACAAAGCCCTTTGTTTTAGAACAAATGATGTCTCCATCGAAAACAACAAATGACCAAGTTTTTCTATTCCCATTTCATTTTTGGATGGGACCTGAATTATGACCGTCTTGTGTTGCGATTATCGATCCACATATCAAGTGATGTGATTATACTATCTCATCGTTAAGGAATAATAATAATAATAATAATATAATCTCACGCCTTTTTATCCCCGAGGGGGTAGGCAGAGGTATTCCATTACTGGATATACCCACATTTCACGAGATATATTGGACCCCTAAACGTGATAGGTGAGCCTATCGCCGGACCGGGTCTGTTTACACATCGCACCTGAAATCAAAGACCGACACAACTCCAAATTTGACGAAATTGACCTTTTATTATCAAAAAATCCGCTATATTTTTCTCTTTCGACTGGTAAAACTCTTATAATTATACGTGAATTCTAGGAAATTTTACATACCTAAATGTCTCTTTTGACTTGCCGCGATTTGCATCGCGCCGAAAGGGAAGACAGGACTTTCTTAGTTGATCCGCAGGCGTCGTCCCAAACGCAAGCGCCGCATTGGCACAACACGAAATAATACGCGCAAGCGACGGAATTTGAGAACAGTAAGAAAGTCAAAAAAGACACAATTTGAATTACGCCTGTTTAAACTAGTTAAATGTTTACAATTTTCGGGATTATTTTGAGTTATGACTATCTTAACTTTTTGTACTTGACGATTTCTGATATTTTCTGTGCATTATTTTTATTTGTGTCTCTTTGTTAGCAAAAAATTTTGTGTTATGCTACTTCAAACTTTTTAGTATTCGGTGTTTAGGATTTCTTATTTTGACTTGTGTCTCTATAACCTGTTTTCTGTCATAAAACTTAGTATTATATTTATAAATTGCAGGTCAATTAGAAGATCAACCATCATAATAGTCATACTAGGTAATTATGAAAATGAAACTGTATTTAATGATGTAAGCAAACCGCTTTGCACAGTTATAGTATAAGTACCTAGATAGAGACCTAAACAAGCAATTTTTACTTTATTAGCAGCGAATGTTACTTTATTATAATTTGTTAGTTTGAGTAATAACAATAAAAATATATAATTGTGTCGCTGATTTCCAAGGGCATCGGTCAAGCAGGGGAAAATTCTAACCAAATGTTTATTTATGAAAGGCGACTGAACTAGTTGGAAGATTTATCAATAGCCTATTATTGATATTTAGTAGTGAGACATTGATAAATCCCACAACGCTGACAGAAAACATTACTTTGACCTCAACCAACACTCTTCGTATCGAATGAGCGACTGAGCAATGTTGGGGCTCTACGTAATGAGTTTAAGCACGGATCGGGTACAAGCCACCTAACGCTGTTCCTTACAAGGGTTGGTGAAACCATTGTCTTCAAGTTGGGGATCTTGGCTGAGACCGAAAACTTTTATAGCCTGTTGTGCACTTCGCATTCAATTTGTCCGGAAGCCAGTACCTAATGATGATAATAGAGCAGCACTGACCCGCCACTATACGGATGATCTCCCGGAGATCAGCTTTTATGAAATTGAAATGCTGTCGAAACTGTTGAAGAATGGAAAAGGACCTGGTGAAGACTGAATAACATCACAGTTTTTAAAGTCAAGAAACACCAATGTGTCTTAAACTTCGTTATGAACTGTGGGAGAACTCCTAGGTCATGGAGTAGGAATATCGTGGTTGTTTTTCAAGTTCCTAACCAATATTTATTATCTGTTTTCAAGGGCTATTACGTGATAGTCTTACGTGAAGCGTGAAAGTGTAAGGACTACAATCAACCACTGTAGTTGGCGTCCGGCAGTCTCTGTAGGGATGTTAAGACGATCGAAATGCTGATATACCTTTACGGTCCAAGTCCAGAACCAAATAAATTATTCACGAATGCATAATGCATAAAGATAATGCATGAAGATAATTGACGGCGCTGATTTGGATAGAATGTATTGAGAAACATAAATGGGAAACACATCTCTGCTTGCAATTTGCCGATTGACATCGTCCTGTTAGTGGATTTATTGCAAGATCAATGATGATGATAAAATACTATGACGATAACATTATGATTTACTTTATAGTGATAATTTTTTTTTTTTTTAATTTTTAAATTTATTCGAATCTTACTAATGTCATAAAACAAAAATACAATAATAATCTAAGTAAAGTTAATTAAATAACCCGCCCCTAATCGTTCCCGGTGCAAAGGTGCCCATCACGCTGGCCGCGTTTCCGCGCTGGATTTCGAGGGCCAGCCTCTGCACCAGGAACGATCCGGCACGGGAGTAATTACTTTTTTAGCAAAAAAATCATTTTTTTTTATTATTATCACTCAAATTTACTTTTTAAAAACTGAATGAACACCTATTATAACCGTGTATTATTAATTATGACCGTAATGTTATATTCGTAGGTAAAACCTATTTAAATTCAGAGTATTTTGGTTATTGTAGGAGTGTATATTTTAGATTTTATACTGATTTTAATTTCTGAACATTGAAAAGTTAACATTTAATTGTTTTCTTGCTTTATTATAAAGAATTCATTCTTATAATTGTTTTTGCATTTTGACTTGATACACCTATTTTTAAATTCCCCTGTTATTGAAAGTAGTCATAACAGTCATATTTTGAATTAATACACATTGTTTTTATATATTCGTGTTTTGAAGTTTGTCTAAATAGTCATATTTTGAGTTAGGACATCTCCTTTTTCATTTCTTGTATTATAAAATGAAGGCTAAAACGACACATTGCAAAACATATTTTTGAAAACCGGGCAATATAGACACAAGTCGAAGTACTAATCAAATATACCTCAAAACTTTATAATGTTGTTAGTTTTCTACAATATAAGTTATTTTAATCGGAAATGTACACTTCAAGCAAAATTTTAAAATAAGTATAATACCCTAATTTGGAACAGAACTTGGTCAAAAAGGACGACAAAACTTTAACTTGAGTTTTCTCGAAACTCACTTTTTTGAGTTGTGTCGGTCTTTAATTTCAGGTGCGACATGTCTCAGAATTAATTCTGAGACCTGCGGGTTTCCTCACGATGTTTTCCTTCACCGTCGAGCTAGTGATAAATATGTACGTAAGTTTTTGAAAAACTCATTGGTACATGCCAGGATTTGAACCCGAGCCTCACTGATTTTCGGCCGGCTCTTTAACCGTCCGGGCTATCACTGCGTTAAGGAATAGTGCTCAGAAAGTTATATACTTAGTTGGATCGAAATGTAACCACTTTTCATTTGTACCAGGTGTTGAAAGCATCGACGGACTGGATTGCTGTTTCACCTACATTAGTGGTTCTTGGTAAGTCTGGGTCTTACGGGTTTCTTCACGAAGATAAATTATAGGTACGTAAATTTTTGAAAAAATAATCTTGTATATCCAGGAATTATACGTCATCGTCATTTTTGATAGGCAGACTCACTTCCTAAAGAGCTATTCCTTAGGAAGTGAGTCTGCCTATCAATCAATCAATCATTGCTCTTTGGATAGATCCTTAATTTAAACCCGCTTTCAATTCAAAGAAAACCCGATACGAGTAAGACTGCCTATGTATTGGACTTAATTTTATTTCGGAATAGCGGACGCCCGCAACTTCGTTCACCGTGGACCCGTATTTTTACCAACAATATGTTTATAAATTATAGCCTCTACGTTATTCAGGTGGAGTTTCTTGCCCCGCTTCTTCTCCCAACCATACTATGCTGAAGAGCTGGATTTGAAATGATTTTCAATATCTGGACTTATAGGCCCCAACTTTGAATAAAACATTTTGACTTTCATGTACCTACCTTTATGCATGTATGAACCGATTGATGGAAATGGATGAGACGTGAGAGGAGTGCCAGGATCGTAGCAGGTGGTGGTCTAGTGTCTCTGCCTACCCCTTCAGGAAAAAGGCGTAAGCCTATGTATGTATGTACCTATTAGCCACATTACGGTGAAGTTTCATGAAAATCCGTTCAGTAGTTTTAACGTTCGTAACGTTAACGTTCGCAGTTATAATAATAATATGATAATAGTTCGCCATGTGTACATTTTCTTGGTACATGAAGTTAAATAAATAAATAAATTATATTAGTAGGATAGGTGCATATTATAAAGATTACTGTATTGTATCAGATCAATACCTATCTTGCTTTGCTTGTAATACAAAATATCCCCGGAGCTCACTTAGGGCATATCATATATAAGTAAATCACCGAGGAGCGCGGTATCGGTATCAGTCATTACCGCATCATGTGGTGCGGCTCGTAAAAGGCAGGAACTTACGTCGTTGGGAGAACGTTCCCGAGGAGTCAATCCCCTCATCCCACCCTTAGCCAACAGTGTATACTTGGCTTCAGATTTATTTGATGTTATATAAATATGATGCTTTTTACCTTATGTTTTATTTGCATGAGAACATTTATTCTGATGTGTAAATAACAAGCCTATACAGTTGAGTCTACACAATTTTGTTAGAGCCATGTAGAATGCAACTTGCAATGTTTTTTTTCTAGGCCTACAAAATATACTATTATATAAATACCTAACTTGAATGTTGTAAGATAAATACATACGTAATCTCGAAAAATATTACAGTCCTTCTGCAGCAGTCAGGTAAAAAAGGTGTAATGAAATTGACCCAGAAACTGACGGCACACATAAATATCGATACGAATAGACAAAGGACTTAATTTATTAAATTCCCCTTTTCACATCGTGGGTTGAAAATGTAATAGTAAAATTTTAGGCGCAATTTTAAATAATTACCTGTGCAAAACATCTATCGAAGAACACCTAACACGTCCAAGAGTATACTTGTGTGAGTATTTCTAGAAATAACACGTCAAATAATTCACTTGACAATAGTAGGTAAGTATTTCTTTGCCAACCCCCTCGATGAAAAGGCGTGAGTATATTATTTTCTTCATCTTGCTAAATTTATATATTTATAAATAAATGATAAACTGAAAAACGTGAGCTAAAATAGTATTTTGTGCAATACACAATAAGAACAGAACGGCTTAGCGGAATTTATTAGTCGCTGAGATCTTTTTCAGGCAACTTCCATTCTTGTGTTTACTGGGAAAACCTAAGCTGGAGATTTTACTTTAGGTCTGGGGTGCACTGAGATATTTGTATAATTAGGCAAATGTCTCGGTTCATCTGAGAATTTGAATTTTGTCATTGGTCAGGTATTGGACTGGCACTGGCAGTAATAGTCACAGGGTAAATACCGGTTGATAAGAAAAAAAGTCTTTCACTTTGCCTCATCCTCATTGTTAGGTAAAACGTAATAGGGTGACTCGCTAGTTACCCTATTACCCGCTGGTGACCAGTGGCATTGCCCGCTTTAAACTATTTTTTTTTTCGTTATTTTGGGTATTTTCAAAAATCCCTTCTTACTGACTTACATCATGGAAATTTTTTAGAAAATTCACGCCTTTAAACCCAGCGATTGATCAGCCAGGCAGTCAGTTTCTGCTTTTCTATTGAGGGTACACAAAGCCCCACAGCCCACTTGTGGACTGATACGGGTTGATGAAGATAAATAAAATTAAAATAAATAAATAAGCTCACGCCTTATATTAACGAGGCGGTAGGCAGAGGTATTCCAATTCTGGATATACCCACTTTTCACTAGATATTCTTTGGACCCCTAAACATGATAGGTGGTGAGCCCATCGCCGGAACGGGTCTGTTTACACATGTCTCAGAATTCATTCTGGAACCTGCCGGTTTCCTCACGATGTTTTCCTTCACCGTCGAGCTAGTGATAAATATGTACGTAAGTTTTGAAAAACTCATTGGTAGGTACATGTCAGAATTCGAAAACGAGCCTCACTGATTTTCATCATGTGAAGCAGGCTCTTTAAACGTAAGGCTATCACTGCTATGATGATGATAAGATATGTGTATCCCTAGTTTTATTTAAAACTCGCCACTCACGCGGCCAAGCCACGCTTCGGTAAAAAGCGCTTTCACGTTCGCCCGCCAATAGAATATTCTCGCATGAGGCGATCCTTTCTCGCCCTCGTGCGGTATATCGCGGTATTGTTAGCTCACGTCTGCTATTTAGCTACATTGGTACCGCTTTTCCATCGACATTTTATAGGTAGACACGTTACACTCTTACATAGTGCGTCAAATATACCAACAGGCGTCGAGGGGTGAGAGCCACACAATGTGTCACTTTTACAAGTCAATCACGTGTCACTATGTTCGTACATGCTCATCTCTGAAAGCGCCAAATCGATTTTCATGAAATTTTTGTGAATGGTTGGTGAGACAGTATAGTTTAGGATCCGATAGGTGGCGCTGTTTTCGAGATCTAATATGTCTAGCAGGACGTCTACCCCTTTCCCACTAGTATTGGGTATATAGTTTTACCATTTAGCATAGTATAGTTGTAGTGGTCACAATTCTTTAGATATGAGATACAATAATCGTGAAAAAATAGGTAAATAATTTAGGCTGTCTCAGTACCTGGCGGGCCTGTAGGCTCAGATGGAAGTGACCCTGCCTTCTGACCCGGAGGTTGCGGGTTCGATCCCCGCTCGTGGCCAACATTTGTGTGCGTGAACATGTCTGTTGGCTTCGTGTTTGGTCGTTTAATATTTATTTAAGTATGTTTATCAGTTGTTTAGTACCCATAGCACAGGGCCTGACTAGTTTGGGACTAAATATCCGTGTGTGAATTGTATACCAGAATTTATTATAATTATTATTACCTATTCCAAATGTTAAAAAAAAACTTTTGCCATGACAGGTTAGTGCGCGGTGGCAATAACTATCAAATTTTATCTTTCCAGAATTGAACATGGACACATCTACTTGAGTAGATATATAGAATATCATTGCGCCTCACGTGAAATATAAATGGCTCGGGATTGCTGTTTGGGGGGTTTTAATCGGATGAACGGGGGTACGATCGTGTAGTGATTGCGAGCAAGAGCTTGCTTTAATTTTTAAAGTGGTTTTAGAATGCTGAGACAGTGTATCTATTGAAGTATACAAAACTTCGTATGTATACAGGGTGTCCCAGAAGTCAACGATAAGCCGGAAACCAGCGATAGGCCTAGTCATGAGGGTAATCAAAAAAATATAAAAAAAAAAACTATGTTCTTTTTTCAAAATGTTATGAAGGTTTTAAAAAAATCCTAAAAAACGGACACCTTGTAATGAACTTTCTTGTACTGTGACTGTAAATATTTACTTTTTGAATATTTTTTTTCTGTAATGCTATAATGAATAGCCGTGCTACAATTTACAATAAAAAAAAATACATAACTGCTTTACTTTTAAGTAAAAAGTTAAATTTGTTTCCAACATTGAATTCTAAATAATTTCATCAACCTACTTAAACCAGCTGTACTTAAAAAAAAATGTATGGCTACTATTTTGGCAAGTATACTTAAAAGTTGACGCATTTAGTCTAGATTCTAAAATGGTATAACACATGCTAGGTTTTGTTATAGTTGAGGCATGAAAAATGTTTTTCTCGATTAATCCGGATTCTATGCCAATCTAATTTAATGAGGTAAAATGTTGGTAACGCAACCTTCTTAGGTAAATCCAGGTTAAAATCTTTTTGAATGGAGACGGACTCATAATTTTGAAAAGAGAACCTAACAGGGATTTTTGTTTATTCGTACATCTTTTGTTTATGTCATTTGTTTGATGGCTTTGATTTAAATCCATCTGCCCCAAAAGTAAAGATTCTGGAGTCTGTTGCTTAGATTGTATTTGCGTGTAATTACGAGTTCGTAAAGTGAAGTTATCATACCAAATAGACATACCGTACAGGAGTACGCCAACATGCATCTTATTTACGGAGAATGCTTATGTAACGCCAATGCTGCAGCTAGGGTGTATCGCGAGAGATACCCAAACTTAGAGCGTCATCCTGATTACTGAGTTTTTATTAATCTGCATCGATCATTATCCGAAGGTCGATTCCCTGATCATATGGCTGGTGAAGGAAGGCCCCTCTTGCCCTACGAGGACGAAGTCATGCAAGCTGTGGAAGAAGATCCAAGTATATCCGTACGTGGAATTGAGGAAAGCCTTGGAGTACCTAAAAGCAGTGCACATCGTATTCTGAAAAAAAAAAACCGTCTGCATCTATTCCATGTACAACGAGTACAATCTTTGCTTCCCCGAGACTACCCAGAGAGAGTGCGATTTTGTCAAACGATTTTGCAAAAACACACTGAAGATCCCGAGATTTTGAAACGATTCTATGGTCCGACGAAGCAACGTTTAAAAAGGACGGTTTCATGAACCTACACAATTTACACGAATGGCACGTGGAAAATTCTCACCTAATGCGTGAAGATCATTCACAGTACCGTTTTAAAGTAAACATGTGGACAGGCATTTTAAACGGTACAGTTATAGGTCCGATTGAGCTGCCAGAGACCATAAATGAACATGTTTATTTAGAATTCCTACAAAATCAACTACCCGATTTATTAGAAGAAGTGCCGCTAAATATTTACGGCAGCATGTGGTATCTAGTCTAGTCAGAGAGTTTCTCGATCAAGAATATCACGCCCAAACGTCACGCCCGGTGCATAGCTTGATCATTTTTAAGGAGATGTAGAGCGTGCATATTAGCTGAAGGAAAAAAGTTTGAACATTTGTTATAAAAATGCTGTAAAACAATGTTGTATGTCATACCACATTAAATAAAAAAAATATTACACAAACTTATTTTAAGTATCATTACTTTAAAGGAGGGTTAAGAAAGAGGATAAAAAGGCTTAGTTCAGGTCAGCTGCAGACTTAAGGTTGCTTTACCAACATTTCACCTCATTAAATTAGATTGGCATAGAATCCGGATTCATCGAGAAAAAAATTTTTCATGCCTCAACTATAACAAAACCTAGCATGTGTTATACCATTTTAGAATCTTGACTAAATGCGTCAATTTTTAAGTATACTTGCCAAAATAGTAGCCATACATTTTTTTTACAGTACAGCTGGTTTAAGTTGGTTGATGAAATTATTTAGAATTTAATGTTGGAAACAAATTTAACTTTTTACTTAAAAGTGAGGCAGTTATGTAATTTTTTTTTATTTTAAATTGTAGCACGGCTATTCATTATAGTATTACAGAAAAAAATATTCAAAAAGTAAAAATTTACAGTCACGGTACAAGAAAGTTCATTACAGGTTGTCCGTTTTTTAGGAATTTTTTTAAACCTTCATAACATTTTGAAAAAAGAACATAGAATTTTTTTTATATTTTTCTGATTACCCTCATGACTAGGCCTATCGCTGGTTTCCGGCTTATCGTTGACTTCTGGGACATCCTGTATGTATCGTTTTTATAGTTTTGAGCTATTGTAGTGGCTTACTTTAGTCTACCATTGCTTGGCTGATAGTGACATTACTTAATATCTTACTTACTAGGTACGGGTTTTATGTAGGTATATGAACTATATTGGTTATAGGAGCAAATTAAAAACAGCAAAAAAATCGAATGCTTAAGACCAAAACAATCTTGTGGATGTTACTCGTATTTATTTCAAGTTTATGTTAGATACCGAAATACCATATTGAAAAGTAATAATCAATAAAAAATAATATTATTATTCAAAATCGATCAATTGTTCTGAACAAAGCAGTTTGTTTCGTTCGTTTCGTTGCTCGTTGTATATTATGGGCATCTATAGATAAACTTTCTGAGTCAAGTAGATGTAGTGCGGTATGGCAGCCGCGTCGGATTCTGTTTGCCCGTCCAGCACCACTTTCCCCCACCGATAAAAGCCTCTTTGTGTTCAGCCCCTATTCTCCAAGGGCCACGAAATAACTCTTTCAGTGCTAGATTGCAGAATAGTGGTATTGTAAGCTTTTTGAATATAGTAACGAGCGCAGAAACTTTTGATGGACAGAACTCAACAAGATTTACTTTATATATTTAGTAAAGGCCCATAAAAATTAATACAGCTGTGGGCAAATATACAAGAAATTGCAGCACAAAGTTTTGCGGCAGATTTGCGGTAAACTGTTTTGTATCTTCGAATCTTTTTGTGTCGGTATGTTAAGGTACGAAGATACTATTTTCTCCAAATAAGGGAACTTTTCGTAGAACACAAAGTTATTCACACATTTTTCATTAACTCGATGGTGAATGAAAATATGGCGAGGAATTTGAGTGCTCTAGGTGTTTCTGAGGCATGTGTTACAGTATCCCGCTCTGGTAATAGGCTCACCACCTGTACTGGCAAAACAATTAATATTTCCCGGAATTAAATATTTCTGCCGACCCTCGGGGGATATGGCGGAAGCTTTTTTACCAAATTAGTCGTATTTTACTCATCATAAGTTATGAACTTTAATTATTATTTGATTATACATTAACCTATGCAGAAATCATGCTCTAGTTGCAAAATGATTGTGTAGTATACTTACCTAAATTACCTACCATGCACTTATTAGAACACAATAAGGTCTATAAAGTACCGAACAACAAAGTAATTGATGTTTGATAATGAAGCAAGGGTCTGATCCTTTTGTGAGAGCGACCAAAAGAGCGCTATCTTAAGAATTTGTTGTCGTAACTAACTGGCTCACTAACAGGGCTGTATTCAGGTTAGTTACAAAAGTATAATTATAAATAAATAAATAAATATTATGCCCTCACCTTCTACCCAACCAATCATAATATCTTGAAATACCCACCAGTGAGATGTACCGAGACTGGACTAGGGTGCAGACTGGTGTGGACTAGAGAGCAGACTGATAATAATGTACATAAATGTTTGTGTACATGGGTAGGTACCAGGGTCGAACCCTTCTCTCACCCATAAGAGGTGTGCTCACATAATTAGAACCCATTAAGCCAAAAAAATGAGACACAATTGATTTTTAATTGTTCTGTCGCGCATTGGAACCGCACGGTGCTTGACTGAATACTAAAAGCAAACAATATTAGGTATATAATATGTTTCCTTAATTACTAAAATCTAGGGATGAGTATGCTTGCTACTTTCATATGTTTTCACCTGTGAAATTTGAGATTCAATGATTTCTAATTAAGATGAGAAAAATCATCTTTATCTAGGAATAAATTTATAAAGATAAAGACAAAGAGGTAAAAAAGAAAACTTAAAGTAAAACTAAGACTATACGAACTAAACTAAAATATATAAAAATGAGTCATTTCCGCGATGCATGAACTATGTCTACAGGCACAGCCATTCAATGAAATTCACACGAATTGAGGTTTCATAAGTAGCAGGTGGCATGTTAGGTAAAGGAGAGTAGGAGGTGCGACGTATGAAAATTATTTTCATATGTTTTGTGCACATGGTACCTACTCGTGAAATCGCCCACCTCTATTAAAATCGTATAACTATTAAAATTTTTAGGTCCAATTAAAATGTTGGTACCTATAACTACCTCAAAGTATTCAAATTCAAAATTCATTTATTTCAGTAGGTATATAATAGTACATTATGATATAAGTGCGGTAAGTTGATAATTACAGCCGAGGCGATATTGCTAGCCCGAGCCGTAGGCGAGAGCAAATGTGTTATAAAATACACTTTAAAACTTTTTATTATTTCAGGTCAGGTCAGGTCTACAGCGAATGATTTGTAAGAGAAAATAAGTAAAGCCTGAAGATCTGAGTCCATGACGAAAAGTCATAAAAAGTGATATTCATTGGGTTTTTCAATAATATATGCCTCCTTATTCTACGGTACATAGGTTTTAAGACCCTTTCCGAACTGAGTTCGCCAATCTCCAGGATTTTATTGGAATAATTTGGGCTACTCTGGTGTTTATTGATTGAGAATTATATAATTTTGTGAAGTAACCATAGACAGCATTTGAAATGTTCTAAATTAGAACTTGAACAGAAAATCACGAATATCGTTTCAGTTGTATTCAGTTACGTAACAGAACAACAGCGGCTCTCTGCTCTGGCTACTAGTAAAATACGTAATTTGTAAGTAATTTATAAATTAACTTTACTGCATATCTAAAAAGCTTCATCTTTGAATTGCATCATCATTGTGATTTATACGTATAAACTTATATATTTGCATAAGTTTATAAACGTATATAACAAACATATTAAAAATAAAAATACAATAAAATATAATATACCTATATTATTAACTGGAAAAACTATAAGCGTATTGCTTTTAAGGTACTTTTGAGTTTTGAAAAATTCCGTGTAAGTAGCCTTGCGTAGCAGTATGTTGATCGAGGCCTTAGTGTGTAAATCGCCTTATTCCGACCCCGTTACCAGGAATAACGTTACAAAGTAGCTATAAAGTAAAGATTCTTCGCTGCCGCTGCTCCTGCGGGTATCATTAGAGAGACGCTAAAACATTATTTCCCTGTGTTATTGAAAACAAATAACGTTTAAATTTTATTTTTTCTTGTGCTGTACTCGATTTGCTGTAGCAATTTTTGCGGCAGTCTATCAGGGCGATTGTAATGTAAAATGCCCTTTTTAAATTATACTAGTGTACGAATATTACTTTGGTTTAATATTACTTCAGTAATCCATTTAATAATTTAAAAAAATATATTAATTTGTATCAATATTTTCGATAATAATGATAAAATTTTCTCCGAAGTAAGTATGTAATACGGCACCCCTATTCGGAGATCCAATTCTTTTTTTGAGGACATAGTTTAATTGTTCAATACCTTAAAATAATACTATAGTACCTAATAAAATAATATAATACCTTGAAATAAGGATACTACTTATGTAGTTTTATATCCATAACTTGCCTTTATAATTATTATTTTACTCAGGTCTGTTTAGTTGTTATCAGTATTTAGTAGGTAATAGCACTTGCCTTAGAGGTCTCGTGCTCGATCCCCGCTCGGGCCAAGATTTGTGTGTATGATCATTATTGCATTGTGTCTGCGTTACTGCATTTACCCTAGAACCCTTACCCAGTATAAGCTCAGCTTACTTTGAAACTGAATTACCGACTGTAATTTGCGTCCCAGAATTTATATAAATTTCTTTTCTCCACGATCCCTAATGGCAGTGATTTTATTGAAATCACAGTCTCTCAGGTGAACTCTATTAAGCTATTTTTACTTTACGACGCGTCGCCGTAAAACTAAAAGTTGCTTGGCTAATGTATGCTGTGTCTCAACGGGTGATATATTATTATGTGCCGCATCGGAGTAGGAGGTACACGATTTCGCTTTTAGAGTCCACCTGTGTTCCTATTCTGGATTTTGTGGCATCGAAATCGTTTTCACTGTCGCAAAACAATTTTCGTAGCATGGCATTTCTTTTTATCAAAGCGTTCACATACCAAGTAGGTATTAATAAATTGAAATAAACCGGGAAGAGATTTAAAATATCATTATCCTTCTGGCGTAGTCGTGTAAAAATGTAGCTTGTAGCATTTTTGGGATAGAGACGAATCTAACGATACTTCGCACTTAATAAATCAGTGAAAACGTTTATCCTACTGGCGAACGAAACAAACTAAAATGGGCTCACCTATATACATTTATAAAATAAAAACATAAATACACCTGAAAAACAATATAGCCCCTCTAGTGCGGGAAAATGAGAATGATTAAAATATGCATAAATGCCTTCATCTCGTTGAATAAGCTTTCTTTATAAATACCAAAAGAAACGTGTTTTATCCAATAATAGAGTTTATTTGGTACACGAGAAATCACACAACTCAGCGAGCACGCATACTCGTATAAGGGGCCTCAGACGTATTTACTATTTACGTAGTTCATTCAATTGTAATACATTTGAAATTGTAATCCAGAATAAGGCCTCTGTTGGTATTACGTATGATGCATTGCTCCGTTGCTTGTTAATTGTAACAGAACACTGCGACGGCGTAATTTTCTTTTTTAAATTTAAAAGAGAAAGATGTTGGTATTAGTAGGTACATGATTTTAAATTACTTTGAATTACAGCTATAATGATTAAGATACATTTTGGTAACGAATAATCCTTATTATTATACTCGAAATGACAACGATTAGAACCTGTCGAGATTAGAACATTGATTTTGATTAGAACAAAAAAAAAACTTGAGGCATTGGTAATTTAGCCGACAGCCGA
Source organism: Ethmia dodecea (assembly GCA_963855545.1). Lineage (NCBI taxonomy): Eukaryota > Metazoa > Arthropoda > Insecta > Lepidoptera > Depressariidae > Ethmia > Ethmia dodecea. Next base: position 10,858,895 of record OY979446.1, on the reverse strand, counting down.
AATAGTCCAGTAAATTTGTCGGTTGAATGTATGGGCTCGTATGCGTCAAATCCGGTAGTTCTAATTTTTTGCAGACTTGTTTATGATGTTGGCCTAATGTATAATCCAAGTTTGTGACCTCGAACGCCGAACGCAACTTTGTCAAAAATCGAAAAAACAGCGAAAAAGTAGTATTTTTTTCAAATTTTGACGATTATAACCCTAAAGGACTAGTTTCTAAAAAAACTTTCTTAGGACGTTTTTAAAGTAGACTAAATTAACTACAATATGATACTAGAATTGTCTCTGTAGACCTAATAGTTTTTGAGATTTACCCTTTCAAAGTTTATATTTTTTTTCGAACTTCGCAATTTTTTGCATTTCTGTCGTTTTAAAATGTTGCCTGCTACTTCTTTCGCGTTATTTAGGGATAAAAAGTAGCCTATATGTTAATCCGGGCCCTAATCTATCTACCTACCAAATTTCATCTAAATCCGTGCAGCCGCTAAGTTTATTTTTGTCTTTTATCACATAGATATCTACACTAATCTATACTAATATTAAATAGGAAAGATTAGATTTTTTGTACGTTTGTTACGAATAAACTCAAAAAATACTGCATCGATTTAAAAAATTCTTTCACCAATGGAAAGTTAGAATATCCTTGAGTAACATAAGCTATATTTTATTCCCGTATTCCCACGGAAATGAAAACTACGCTGGTGAAACCGCGCGGAACCGCTATTATATTATAACACTAACGGTATTTGTATCGATTATAGCAAAAAGTAAAAAAAAAATCTTCTTAAGTTAAGATAAACGTAAGTCACACTTATAGTTAGGGAGGCGAATAGGGGAATTTTCGGTAATACTCGAGCGTGGCAGTTTAAGATATGAGAGATACCTTAGACCTAATAGAACAACCTTGTCAAGTATTTAGCTCTATAAGTAGTGACGCGCGCCTAGGATAGACGATCAGATTAGTAAAAAAAAAATCGATAGTCTGAAATACTCAAGCGCGTCAGATTAAGATATTGGGGGTTGATTTTAGTGTTTTAAGACTAAATTTAACTAATCTGACGATAAGTCCTTGACGCCGCCAAGTTATAGGGTCGCGAACTTGTAAAAAAAAAACGTTAATCCGGCATTCTCGAGCGCGATTTTTTTATTTTTTATTTTGAAGAATATAATCTAAAACTTACTAAAAATACAAAATCTGCCGGTTTCCGCATGACCGGAAGTGTGGAGGAGCCATTTCGTCTTCCGAAAAACGCGTTGCGGCATATAAGTCGCGAATGATACATTTTACACAAAAAAAGTTTAAATAAACAAAAAAGGTAATTTTATTTTACACAAAAAATGTCTCTTTACATTTTTGTCCAAAGTTAAAACTTTTTGACTTGAAGCATCATAAAAACTCAAACTCCCGGTTTTTTGAGTATATTTCGAAAACTGAAGTTTTTAAAATAAATTGATATAAAATAACGATGATTAAATTATTGAACTTTTATTATATCTCAAATTTTTTTTTTCTAAAGCTTCTCGAAAATTTTCGTGGACTCGGAAAAAGTTACGCGTATCTGTATACAAAAGTTTTATTAACATGTACAGTTCCATGTATGTATATTATTCAATAGCCTGTTGATCCTCAAATTGTTTTTTGGACGTATCGTAAGCAAAACGAAGTGAAGAATTGAAGCAAAAAAGAGGAATTTGCTATAAACATGTAATACAGACTGAGCGCTTCGCGGAAATATGCCGTCCCACCAGTATTTTTCCTTTATTTCGCAACATTGATGGTGGGGAAAAAAGCGGTAGAAGGGAATTTTCGGTACACCTTAATATATATATAATTCCCCGTTTTATCACGGAGAAAGAAAGGAAAAATATAAACCAAAAAACCTTTTTCGGTCAGATTAAGAGAACCCACCAACATTTTTGTCAGATTAAGAAAATATGCTTTCAGGATACCAAGATAAACCTCCCCTATGAAAATCTGACGCGCTCGAGTATTGCAAAAGAACTATTTTTTTTTGAATTTTCAAACATTCATCGTAACTTATCGTCACGCCCAAATCGTCAGTTTTTTTAAAGGGAGCTTCCTTGGGGCCTACTTAACACCCCTTCCGAAAATCTGACGCGCTCGAGTAATTTTTTTTTTTTTTGCATTTTTGACTACTTTTTATGCCTACCCCCACCACGCAAACCGGCAGATTAGTATACCGTTGTTATCAGAGGCACTTGGGGCATACGTAGTATGAATATCTGACGCGCTCGAGAATGCCCAAGTAACTGTTTTTTTTTACATTTTTGAAAAACCGTACACGCCAAACCCACCGCTAAAATGGTTTTTACCATATTAGCTTTTTTTTCGAAATTATTTTATCTTTCGATTTTGATAGGTCTCGATGGCGCCGTTGAATTACGCCATTTAGCTACCTCGCCTCCCTAACTATTAGTTTTTAGGGATTTTCAGAGATTTAGAAATATATATTTTTTAAACAAATTAATTTATCAAACCAGACAGTAAATATGAATCAAAATGATGTTGATAATTAGCCTGCTCTGGATGAACCCTATAAAAATATAATATATGCAGAAACACTTAGAATATACCATAAAATATGTCTTTACGAGTTCTCTTGGGTACAGAAAAACCCATCAATAACTATTAGATTGTATTTCCAGTCACTTCATAAGCCAAATAATATGACCATTGCTAACGATGCTGTAATAAATAACATTTTATCGCGATCATTAATGCACTATAAGAACAAAACCCCCGCAATAAATTGCTCTATAATGCTCAAAGTCATTTGCGGGAATCGTAGCAAGGCTTAAAAAGTTGTTTAATAAAATTGAACCACAAGAAATAACCACATTTTCGAATATTTGTTTGCCTGTTTGGCTTGAACATAACTCATAAGGTTTCCTGTATAATTGAAAAGTTTTTTTGCAGATGTGTTTCTCTTATTAAAAGATACATTTCAGTTAAATTAAAAGTGATTTATTATTTTCCTTCTCTATGAACTGATCTATCGTGTTGCTGATTCATCTCTTTTCCAGACCCAAATTTACATAAAGTATAAGTACGGAGTACATAAAATCTTATCACGAACTTTAGTATCGCGGCTGAGGACCAAGTTACGCTAATAAAACCTAAGACAAAGGACTCGGGATACACACAATAAATGGCCTTGAATTTTGCAAACGCGATACTCAAATTTAAAATAAAGCTTGTTAAATTCTGGTTATTTTTCTTTTTCTAAATTGCATTTGTCTTCGGGTGACCAGTGGGCTAGTACCCAACTCACTTAAAGCATTTGCACCCAATTTGCATAAAGTTTTGAGCTCTTTTACAAAACGGTATCAGCTTAGCAATTTTTTATACAATTTAAATAGTTACCTTATTGCTCTACTTACTAGATATTGTTGGCGCTTTTGTCTGCATTCCAGGATAAAAAGTAACTTATGAAAGCTCCGAAGTCCTCCAAATATCTCCATGCGAAATCACGTCGATCCGATCAAGAGGCATAAATCGACGACCGAAACACACTTTCACGTTTATAATATTAGAAGGGCTTTTTAATTGAATTAAGGGCATTTCTATTATATTGCATTTATACCTAAATCTAGCTTAGAGGAGATAGACGAGGTCATTCATGAGACGTGCTCACCCTGAAAAAGATAATTCATTCGTGAAATTGTAAAAATATTTAAAGTAAATAGGGTAGGTAATTACTTCTGTTTTTAATCATGTATAATCAAGATTTAAACACGAAATTTCATTATAAGCAAAGAAATGTCTACGCTATAACACTTGTAATTTCATACAACTACAGACAATACTATTTAGTCAGCAAAACGACGAGTATAATACCCACTACAGTTTTTGACACGGATTGTTCATTGTTCACGATGTTCACTTGAACAGGACAACGACAGTTGCGCTTCTGTTGTGTTCTGTCGTTGGCTAGACTGGCAGCTTTATTGTTGCTTCGAACAGCAAAAATGTAGCGCTAACTGGAATGCCAATTGCATACTTTTGTTGTAGCGACTGACTGTCCTTTCTTCTGAGAAATTCGAGTCCTTTGCTTTGGAATTAAATTGATTCAACTAAAAAGAGTGGAATTGTATATTGCTAGAAAAGTTAGTTTTTTACTTTTTATTTTTATTGTATTTTATTGTCTTTGTTGAGTTCTAATAAAATAGTAAGTATTAGTACTAGATTAGTACCTAGTTACTTTTGGAAGTTATAATGAAAAACATTTTTAAAGTAGGTAATATACGCTGTGACAATTTTAAGTGTCTGTCTATTACGCTTTAAATAAAAGATACAGCGCTCAGACGATGGACGGACGAACAGAGAACAACAATCACATGTCTATAAATAAGGATTTGAACATATTATAAAAAAAATTGAAAAAAATAATCTCAAGCCTTTTATCCCCGAGGGGATAGGCAGATGTATTCCATTACTGGATATACCCACATTTTACGAGATATATTGGACCCCTAAACGTGATAGGTGGTGAGCCCATCGCCCGAACGGGTCTATTTACATATGTCTCAGAATTAATTCTGAGCCCTGTGGGTTTCCTCACGATGTTTTCCTTCACCGTCGAGCTAGTGATAAATATGTACATAAGTTTTTAAAAAACTCATTGGTACATGCCAGGATTCAAATCCGAGCCTCACTGATTTTCTTCTTTAACCGTAAGGCTATCACTGCTCTGAACATATTATAAAATCAAGCAAAACGTTTCAGTTTGTAATTGCTAAAACAGTTTTGCAAAATGACGATTACTTAATCAAATAGACCGTCAACATAATAGTCCTTTAACCACAAAGCGATTGAATGTTAGCACGGTCACTACACAAGCACGTGTAAGACGACATCAAACACAGATTAGCATCGCTCTGCCCCGAGGGGCGAAAGGACTCCCGGAAATGAAGGTTGTCTGCGGGGTGACGCCATTTCCGGACGGTCCGGACGAGCAGCAGCTAAACAGGCGACTATTATAGCTTAGTACCACCGCAGTGATACCGTACATGGGAATGTCATTTCGACTTTTTCAAAATTACCCAACATCACCTCGGTCCGGTAATGGTAAATCCATTACCGGTCACGAGGGGTTCGTAAAAAATTAAAGTGGGTATTTTTAGTAATTTAATACCTCTGTCACACCTCTTAGGAATATGGTGTAAGCATACTTATACCCAATCTTTATGAAATAATCGTCCTCAAAAAGTGTTTGAGATTCAAAATTTTATTTGGCCTTTTTTCATACAAATAGTAGTGGTCTACTACTATTTTAATTACGGTTGTTTAAAACTGTTACCGAGTTCCGCGAATCAACGATTTGAAATATTGCAAATGCAATGCTGCAAAGAATCTAAAAGGAGTTATTGATTACTGGCAGCATAAAAAAAAATCCCCTTATATTTGTGGTAAAATCTGATGTTGGTATCACTGGCTGAACTGTCGTCTCCGATGCTTCCACGTCGCGCCTCTATTGTGCACTCCCCTTTGTCTGCTTTTACATCTGTGGAGTGTTTGTGAGTTTCGCAGGGTAAAGAGGCATTTCCTGCCGCTGCTAGGCTTTGGACGGCTCTGTGTTTTGACGTTATTTACGAATGTGGTTGAATGTAACTTGCTGATATCTGTAATCTGTTTGACTATTTTATTTATGTGTGTACCTACCTACTGGATGCGCCTGATATAAACATTAGCATAGATGGAGACATTTTCACCTCTCTAATATTTTTTTTTTCTTCAATTTTATTTAATGCATAAAAGTAATGTATTGTATTGTAACGATCATTATTTTAACATATTCAAATGACGCTCATGTTAAAGTTCTCTACTTACGTGATTCTACATTAAAATTGATATTTTTTTGGATGCATGTAATGTGTATGTGAGTGTATTTTGCTGGCACAGTCTGATGGATTTTTAGGATTGTTTTTCTGAATGCAAACTATTTAACATAAAATCGAACTTCAATACTTAATCGTGCACAAAATGGCGTCGACCTGCGAACGGATACAAGGGGCTTATCTAGTCCGGATGTAAGCCGGGCGCGGGCGCTCAGCCGATATTACAGCGGGTATCGGGTGTAAGCAAGATTTACTGAGCGCTGCCACAATGCGCAAGTAATGTGCTAGAGTGAGCTACTCAGCACTGCTTTTTAATACAGGTTGTTTAAACAACGGTTAAAGTCGGACAACACAGAATATATTTGTAAAAAAATGTGTTTCAGTTTTCCCTTAGCAAAATAGTGTCACCTTTATAAAAACCGGCAACAAAGGGTTACTTGGGCTTTCAATTTTATTTAGAGCTTGCTTTAGAATAAATTAATAACCCCAACCACCCACCACCAACCCACAACGGCTCATATTAAGATTTTGGATAAAAGTTTTCTTTATAAATCGCTAATAAAAAAACATTTTTCAATACAAACTATACCAGTCAGTTTCCGTTTAGTATGAGGAGATGATAGTGTGTTTGCTAATCAATAATTATTTATTTTGGATTGTATATCGGATATTCTAATCGGGCCTTGTAAATTATTGATGTAGAGGTACCTAAAGGATTTGTGTAAGTAGGTATATACTATTTGCGAGGTTTCGAACAAATGTCTCTCTTTTCTCTCTCTTTCTTTTTATTAATCTCAAGATCTGTAAGTATATACTAGATGTCGCGCGGTGCGCGAGGCCGCAAGCGACCACGCGTGTCTCTGTGGGGTCGTATTTTGACAGAAAAATAAAGTCTAATTTTGGGCGCCCATCTTGTTTTAGCCATTTTTTATAATTTTCTATGTGAATTTTGTCTTTTTTTAGTATAAGTCGAAAAATAATAAAATTTTGTAAAATATTTCTTTTCATGGCAATACTACTGAGACCCACAAACGCTCCATACAACCCAACTTTCCAAAGTGTTGACAACTTGCCTAAAAATACCGATAAAAATTATAGAAATCCAATTTTTTCAGTAAAGGGAGAATACCGGAGCGGCCATCTTGTTTTTTCAGTTTTTCGGATTTTTCTGGTAAACTACAGGATATGCCCTATGCAATGACACCAATCACGTCTCTATAGCATATTGGCTTCTGGGAGATCAATTCGGGTCTTTTGAGGTCTACCCTAAAAATTCAATCGGCCATAACTTTAAGTGATAGGAATATTGATATCCTGTGTGTGAATGAGACGAAGAGAAAGGGGAAGGACTTGTCGACGCATGGCCAATTCACAGCCATCTGGTCAGGGGTCGCTGATGATGAATATGGCAGTAGAGGTGTCGGACTTGTCCTTTCTGAGCGAATGATGATAGGCATGAGAGAGTATGAGTGTGTAGATTCTCGTCTTCTTTGGGCTAGACTGAAAGTGGGCATAACATCCATTTTTATAATTGGTGTATATGCTCCCGACATGTCAAAACCTCAAGAAGAAAGAGAATCTTTTTGGGAAGGTCTAAGAGAAGTATGTCTGAAGCGAAAGCCCAATGAACGATTGGTAATGTTAGGGGATTTTAATGCTTGGGTTGGCATGAAAAGGGATGGATATGAAAAGGTACTGGGGGCTTTCGGTGATGTAAGAGTTAATGAGAATGGGATAAGACTGTTAGATGTGTGTGCAGAGATGAATCTGAATGTGACAAACACTATGTTTGAGCACCGACAGGTCCATCTGTACACGTGGCAGAGAGGTAATGAGAGAAGCTTGATTGATTTTGTGATTGTAGATGAAAGACTGAAAAGCAAAGTCACAGATACCAGAGCATATAGGGGGGCCAACGTGGGCACAGATCATTACTTGGTAGTGTGTCGAATTAGCGGTCTGTTTTCACGTTGGAAGAACCGTGCACGAGTAAATGTGACTGCGCCAGAACGTATAAAAGTAGAGAGATTGAGTGACCCTGACGTGAAAGAGCAGTATAAAAATAAAATGAGAGAAAAAAAAAAACGGAAAGTGTGACAGTGATATTGAAAGAAGGGTGAATGCAGGGAACATGATTAACGGAGCTTTGCACTCCTTTATGAAGAGCCAGAATGTGACAAATAAAGCACGTCTGGCTGTTCATGATGGTGTGTTAGTACCTACGTTGATGTATGGCAGCGAGTGTTGGGTATGGCAGAAGAAGCATGAAAGTAGAATAAATGCAGTCGAAATGCGTTCATTAAGAAGCATTAGTGGAGTAAGATTGATAGATAGAGTGAAAAATAGTGTGATCCGAGAGCGTTGCGGCTTGAAAGATGATATAGTAACTAGGATTGAAAGAGGAATGCTCAGGTGGTTTGGTCACATTGAGCGGATGAATGAAAGTCGTCTAACGAGACAAATATACAAGGGTGTTGTGAATGGGCGAGTCGGTAGAGGACGACCTAGGCGTACCTACATCGACCAGATCGGCGATGTGTTGAAGAAAAGCCAGATAAAGAGTACCCGAAACCGACGAGCATGCATGAGTCGTTTGATGGATGTGGAGGAAGCGCGTGAGATCTGCCAGGTTCGTAGCAAGTGGCGGTCTGTTGTCTCTGCCTACCCCAATGGGAAATAGGCGTGAGATTATGTATGTATGTATGTATGTAACTTTCAGTGTTGCCAGGCGAAATTCAAAAAACCTACAAAAGGTCATAGGGAGAAATAAAATGTACCGTAGACTGCCACTTGTTTTTGCGAAATGGTAAAATTTTGAGTTTTGACTTTATGCATTAAAAGTAAAAAAATACCCCAAATTTTGGAAAAATTGTTAAACGTGGCAACACTCTGTAATGAGACCGCTAACCCCGCCATACAAGCCAACTCGCTCAGAGGTCGCCATCTTGCCGAAAATCGACATTCAAAATCTGGTAAAATTCATCTTTTTCTTTGGGAGCCAATCACAGGGCGGCCATGTTGGATTTTCAGTTTTTCGGATTTTTCTAGTAAACTACGGGATGTGTCTAAAAAGATGACGTGCCACTTGTAACTACACGATGTTGGCAACCATGCGTCTAATTCGGGTCAAGTGGGGTCTAAAACCACTCTAACTTTAAAACACTATTACGCAGCCGCCATTTTGTTTTTTCAATTTTTTAAAGAATTTTCGTAAATCATCTTAAAAGTTTTACAGATACCAAAAATTTGAACAGAATCGGCCAGAAAACAAAAGAGATACGATAGGCAAGCTTGGCCGCCATTTTGTTTTTATGAAAAGTCGGAATTTTCCCTGGGTCATCCCGCCATCTTGAACACTTTTCTCATAAATGACTTGCCTCCAAAACGACTCCTTCTGGGAGAACAATTATGTCAATCAGTGAGTGAGTGAGTCAGTGGTAATCGAGCTTTATATATTATCTGTATATAAAAATATACTACTTAATCACTCATCACGAAATATCCAAAACCATAACACCTTGAAAGTTAACCAGTAGGTAGGTTGCTTTACGAGTACTACGAGTATGTAAAGGCATCCGCCGCTAAGACAGGATTTCGCTAAAATTCTCATGGGAACGAGAAATAAATTGTAAAATGTGATATCAGTTTCAGTATCAACATTTCGTATCATCTTATAGTTGCTCGGTTTTAGCGAATCCTAAGGAAGCTATATACGAATGAGTAGAGGATAAAATGTGTTACCAAACTACGTCCCAAAGTATAAGTTGCTGCGAATTATGACAAATAAAGAAACTTCGCCCGCCGCCGAGCCCAACCGATAGAACTTCTCAACAGTTGTTAAACGTAGATAAGTTGCAGATTAATCTTCGGTACAGAGTTTTTCGTTGGCCGGAGAAAGTTTCGCGTATTGGATTGGAATACTAATTTATCGCTTCGATAGGGTTTTTGGGATATAAGCAATGTTAATCTGATGGTCGGATGTGTCGGTTCTTTATAATTTTTACTATGTACATAGTTGTTGAAATAATATAATGAGAAAACTATCACCATCATTTTAAGCATGAAAGTGTGTATTGCGTTCCACCCCGTCCACAATTCCACCGCAGAATGAATGCTCCTTTACCTACTAACTCACAGTTTGGTCTTACAGCTGAGCAAAGGCCTCTTCTCCCTCCTTCCACTTATCCTTATTCTCTGCCTCTTCTGACCATTTCCTCAAGAAAGCGTCCAGTTCATTCCGTCATCTCCTCCCGGAACTGCCACAAAGTCGACGTAGTTGGTGCAGGTGCAGATTTGGCCTGCCCATTCCCATTTCAGTTTGGCTCAGATTTTGTGGCATTTCAATTATGTTTCCCGGTTACTATATGTCTTAGCTGCTGAACTAAATTTGACAAAATTTGACACAATAGCTTGGGAATATTTTAACTTCGAACGCGTACAAAGTCAGGGCCGAAAGTTGATTTACGGTGATTATTTAACGATGCTCTACAATGTTGTATTCTATTTATAAGTATATACGACTTATTATGAAGTGACAACAGAGTATCAAATTGAGCTGTCTGTGACAAACCGTACAATTTAGATAAAACACAAATAAGTGTGTAGGACATAAACAAATGGAAATCACAGGAACACTTTCCTGATTGAGGAGGCTCGAACATTCCCAAACCAAGGCCTGTCTAGAGGATCGATTACATAATTACTCTAATCTCCCACGTCGATTCGTTTTGACACACGATTTTACGACACTCTGTGCTCCTTGTACGAAAATATTGATTATGGTCTCGAAACATTACAAAATTACTTACAAATATTCATACCTCGTTATATTCCAAGGAACTCTTGTGCAAAATTTGTGGTTTTAAATCCATCGTTTTAGGCTTACTTTAATATGTAATAATTACTTAAATAAAATTTTAACAATAGATAACTTATCGCCTTTCAAAGTTTATTTATAAACTAAACTAGCGACCCGCCCCGGCTTCGCACGGGTACAATGCTTACACTAAAACCTTCCTCTTGAATCACTCTATCTATTAAAAAAAAACGCATCAAAATCCGTTGCGTAGTTTTAAAGATTTAAGCATACAAAGGGACATAGGGACATAAGGACATAGGGATATGAGGACAGAGAAAGCGACTTTGTTTTATACTATGTAGTGATGATGAAGAATTGGTTACTGACATATCAAAACTGTCAGTAACCTATACTGACTTTCCGATTATCTTGAAATTTGGTTTAAAAGAACAAAAGTAAAAGTCCTAACATTATTAATTTCAAATTATTTTTTTGTGGAAATACGACCAAATTGTTAAATACAATCAGACCGTTAAAAACTGGCCTCTATTTTTGCTAGGTTTATTGTTTAGGTGGCTCCGCTTAAACTTGAGTACACCATATTCCAAGAATGAAGCACAAAAACTCGACTTTTGAAATTAACTTTTATTGATCAAATCGACTGCCAGAGTACCATAAACTGACGAGAAATGAGGCGCTAAAGGTGTGATAGAGTCTCTGCGTAGGAAAAAAGTGTAGGCGTATATGTAGATATTTAAAACCTTAGAAAAATTTAGTCTGAGTAAATTTTGTTTATTATCTTTCATTATTTTTGTATTAGTTTTGTAAACTAATCTACAGCCAGCATTAAACTTTATTAGAATAAGTGAAAGTAAGTGGTCATAGGTAAACTTAATAATTGAAGCTCCGGTCTTAAATGATAACATAGCGAGGCTATTTGCGGGAAAGTACACTCTCTAAGAATTAAATTAAAGTGTAAAAGCCTGGAAGAAATTATCTGGTAAGAATTTTCTTCCTTTTACTTGGGAAGTGCATTTGGATTTTAGATTTATAAAAAAACTTAGCTATAGTAAGTGTAGAAGTAAAATTAAAATGCAATAGTAATTAATTTAGAATATATACTTTACAAAAAAAGTTTTTTTTATAGACACAAGCTCAATGAAAAATTCACGTACCTAGATGTATGAAAGAGGACAAACTAATAAACACACTTTGACGTTTATTGATTACTTTGATGTTGATTATGTACCTTTTTTATTATTATTTTTATTTTTAGGGCCGTCATCACAGGGCGTTGGGTTTCTACCTCTGACATGGAGGTCAGAGACTTTTATTTCTCATTTATTCTTATTTACATTTTCATTTTCTTTACTCCTGGGCCTCTATTGCTAAGAACATTTAAAGCCAATAATATACTTAGTTATAATTAAATCAGTGCTAGAACACAAACTTCTAACAGGGATGAAGTGGGAATCCAAGGCGCCTCTCATGCATGAGGTTCGAGTTGAATCCTGATTTGGAGATACCAACTTACAATACACTAGCTCAGAAAGAAAACATTCTGAGAAATTATTCTGAGGGATGTGTACCAGTGATGAACAGAGGTCTGCAAAATATACTTGTGAAAAATGGAATGGAATAACTCTGCCAATCCCCTCGGGGATAAGGCGTGACTATTTACTATTGTTACTTATTATTGTTTAAATTTAAATTTTAAACTATATATTTCATAAAGAGCAGTGATAGCCCGGACGGTTAAAGAGCAGTGATAGCCTGGACGGTTAAAGAGCCGGCCGAAAATTAGTGAGGCTCGGGTTCGAATCCTGGCATGTACCAATGAGTTTTTCAAAAACTTACGTACATATTTATCACTAGCTCTACGGTGAAGGAAAACATCGTGAGGAAACCCGCAGGTCTCAGACATGTGTAAACAGACCCGGTCCGGCGATGGGCTCACCACCTATCACGTTTAGGGGTCCAATATATCTCGTGAAATGTGGGTATATTCAGTAATGGAATACCTCTGCCTACCCTCTCGGGGATAAAAAAGGCGTGAGATTATATATATTATATATATATTTCAATTTATAGTAATTTAAAAACTAACATTATGAGACTTATTAATCTTATATACTTATTTAAAATTGTATATTATTAAGCCTCAACACAAATTTACACTATTATTATACTATATTTAAGTGTTCTTGGGATTGCATCCACCTTCTTCTTTCCTTATAAAAGGGTTTTTAGTAGGTATTTAATTTGTCTGGAAGTTTTCTCTTTTAGTGTGTTGACTAGATTTTGGTAAATTATTTAGAATGCACTCCCAAACCCTGCCACCATACTCGTTACTTATACTTGTTATATATTTATACTTGTTACTTATTAATATTGTTCTGAGAAAATTACGTAACTTAATTACAAGATAGGATTAGACGCATCCAGGAAATTTCAATCTAATTTCTATTGTAGTGAAGTTAGTCGCTGGCTGCCGGCTTCATTTGGTTAGCCTCCTGCCCTTAGCTGTTGGAACTTCGGAAGTTCCAACTTACTGTGACACTAACTTGCTGACAGTTGCACCTAAAATGGTTGCCGGTTACCACCGAACTATGTGAGGCAATTGATACAGGATGATGAAGCTTTCAGACTAATGGTCGATTTATATTTTCTGTTTTGATTTTAATAAATATAGCTTTATAGACCCGGAATAGCGAACTAAAGGTGGTAAGTCACAAAAACATTCTTGGCACGGCATCGATTGTATATTACAACAAAATTGAAATTGAAATAATGTAATTTTACACAGACTGATAACCTCCAGCAGGCGTATTCAAGGAGCTTCGATATTCGATGTCGGAAAATCTATCGAACACTTTCGAGATGGGCTGATGTTGGTATCGAAAAGTTTCGAGATGGGCTGATGTTGGTATCGAAAACTTTAGAGATGGGCTGATGGTGGTATCGTAAACTAATGTCATATGTGACATAAGGATTCGGAAAATTTTCCGTGGCTGTCAGAAACGCCTAGAATAAAGTTTCCGAAGTCGTTAGATTCGACTTCGAAAATTTTTTCACTCGATCTGAATCGAACGGAAACGGTATCGAGTCTCCGTGAATATGTCTGCTGTTACTGTTTATAATATTAAATCTGGCTATCGAAAGTACATATTTTCATTTAGTCTACGATGCGGATAGTACATTGGTATATTATAGTTTTTAATACTATATCTATTTATGCTATGGACCGTCCTTATTAAAGGATTTTAATCACATAAATATTTGTTATTATTATTTCTCTTTACTTAAGAAAGAGGTATACACATGCCATGTCATGGCAAAATTTTTTGTCGCAGATGTAATAAACATTCGCCATCTTACATGCTAAAGAATGAATACAGCAAAGGGAATATACTCGTAAGTAAGAGGTTTCTTTTAAACCCTAAAAAAGGCAGTGCAAACTATTTTTCAATTTCAGTCTTTACATCTCGGCAGGATGTTCAACGCGGAGCTTTGTCAGAATGCCCTCAGAAAATCTTACAGGACTTTCTCAGAAACCAGACATCATTAAGAATCCTGGAAAGTTATTGATGTGAGTCACACACATCCCGTATAAGAACTTGTACAAAGCAAGTGCCCGTGTCTTTGAGTGCGCAAATACGATGTCCCATTTCGATTTCCTGTTTCATGCAGAAGTTTCCTTCATCAGTTGTGTACAACTAAATGCTAGGTATATATTTTAAGGACGCTGAGTGGAAAGTGAATAGAAAGCATCTTTAATAATAAATTCAAAATCCTCGTATAGTCCAGCTCGTTATATTGCCAGATAAAACTGAATAGAAAAATCTTAACAAAGAGATCTTGTCTACCAATTGAACAAAAAAAAAACATATTCAGATTATCAATTAGCTTTTGCCCGGATCTTTAGGTAAATAATAAAACTAAAAAATATGCTCACGAGTGGTCAGGAAGAGGTATTATATTCCTGGATATACCTACTTTTTACCGTATATTTTTGGATCCATAAACGTGACAGTGAGGCCGACGGACCGGCAGGTGTTGTTACACATACCTGCTGGTTTCCCTAAGATTTTCACCATCGAGCTAGTAATAAATATTTACGTAAACTATGTCGTTTCTAAAATGTAAGCTATATTCTTGCCAGATTTCATTAAGGTCGGTTTAGCACACAGATTTAGAATCGCGCCTTTAGCAGCAAAAGGATAATCAGTCAACCCGCCAGTGCGGTCAAGAACAATATAATTGATCATCCTTTATGTATAAATTCCGTTGCTTGACGTGCAAAAATCAAGTTAGTAGTACTATCGTTAGTATTAGGTATGAATAACTATTTCAGTTGCAGTTTGAGCTAACTTTACGACCCAGTAATAACCGTCGTCCTGGCAGGTAGGTACATGAGCAGTAAAAAGGAGCAAATTTTACTAAGTAACCGGGAACCATTAGAGTTTTAAACTAAGTTAACGTCTTCCAGTTCGCGTTCACCTCAGCAAATCGTTAGAGGGGAACTATATACATTACAAAGTTGCCTACTGCCGCATCACCGTAAATTGTGCCATTAAGATGATCAGGAAGTCTAACTCAAGTTAACTTTGTATAGGAAATTGTTTTGTACAGTACAATTATTTACGTTGATAGATTAAGTGAAGAATGGTTTGAGTCGAAATTATTGCGGCCTGAAAGATGGTAAAGTGACTAGGATTGAAAGCTTCAGGACAGGAATCTTCAATAAACTCAGGGTGTTTGGTCATATTAAGCGGATGAATGAATGAAGGTTAACGAGACAAATATAAAAGGGTGTTGTAAATGGGTGAGTCGGTAGAGGATGAACTAGGCGTCCTCCTGACCTCGACCGGATCGGCGAAGTATTGAAAAATAGCCAGATAAAGAGTACCCGAAACCGACGATCACGCAAGAGTCGTTTGCTGGATGTGGATGAAGCACGAGAAATCTGCCAAGTTCGTAGCAAGTGGCAGCCTTATAGTCTCTGCCCAATGGGCTTGAGAGTATGTATGCATGTATGTTATTTGTCTTCAGGTAGGTGTGCTTTGATTTACCTTATATTCATAAAATCTAACCATTCGGACCTCTAAACAATTTTGAGCAGATTAATTAAAAATAAATAAAATATACAAATGCATAACATTTATTTATGAATTTAATCTCACGCCTTATATCCCCGAGGGTTTAGGCAAATGTATTCCATTTATGGATATACCTAATTTTCACGAGATATTCTTTGGACCCCTAAACGTGCCAGGTGGTGAGCCCATCGCCGGACCGTTTATTCTACCATTTATTTTTTGAAATAATGCCTACTATGTCGAGTTGAGACATATTATATACGATAGTCGGGACTAAGTTGGTATGTTAGTAATTGCATTATCGTAGACTTACCTTGTCTGGATTATGTAAAAGTACTTTTAAACGGTAACTTTAAAACTATAGCTACTATACATATCTATTTTCCGCAAAAGTTGGTGAAAACGAGAGCTCGTTGGCTGAGTAATTTTAATTACAGTTTTGAATAGTTTTTACTTCTACCTGAACTATTAGTTTTCATTAGCATTCAAATAGTTTTATGCTTAGGGTATATAATTTTGATTTATAGGTAGGTAAATTGTAAGCTTTCAATTTGAATACAATAACAAAGAGGGGTTATCAAGCAGCCTACAGCCGTAAAATATACTCAAAATCTTTTCATACAGTTATTTATTTATTTCTTTCCTTTTTTTTTGTAATATGGATTAAAGGATTTGTGACGTTAACAATATGCCAACTACTCATAATACCTTTGTTACCTACAATCTCCACCTATAGGTAACAAATAACTTTAGACTTCAAAAATGTTAGCAAAATTATTTTCATAAGTGCCTAATGTAACGATTTAACAATGCACTTAGAAAACACCATGTGCACTCAGTTTAAACCCGCCAAAGTGTTTTTTTCAAAAAAGTTGTTTTGCCACTAAACGTTTGACTGCTGAGGTGTTTGTGCAGAATAAATGTATGAATAATATATCGGAAGGCGTAGCGTAGGTAGGCTTGAAAGAAGGTGTATCGTAGAATTCGTAGACCTGATGAAAGTCGCGGGTACTCGCTGGATGCGGGAAGCACAAGACCAGTCATTGTGGTAATGTTTGGGAAAAGCCTAGATGTCCAGCTGTGGACAGACAGAGTCTTTCAGCTAATATAAGTCGTCTCAAATATTGAGAAAAGGGGAGGATGGTGATGAATATAGGATCAAAAGGAAACAAGTTTTAAATTATGTCGTTTCATCATCTTCATCAACCCGTAACAGCACACCACTGAGCTAAGGGTCTTTCCTCACACATGAGCAAGTATGCCGATTATTCTTTTCTGAACTTAAGACCAGCCCAATATACTACAGCCTTCGAAGTAGAACTTTGAAAATGTTGAAAATGAAACATGATTGCGATCCTAAGTTGCTAACTGCTTCGACGGTAAAAGAAGTTTCCAGAACTCGCGAACAGCGAATTTTACACTTTGTAGATACTTCACTTCATAGAAATTGGGACGCTGCACACGTTGGGTACTTTTGAAGCCGTGATGTAAGATTTTGTAAGTGCTTCGTATTTACTTTTTAATGGAATTAATAGTTTATTAAATATACGAATTACATACTTTTAGAAAGACAGGACACATTTATAACACGTAGCAAAGGCATCAGACGGATCGGGGTTAAGTCAGATAAAAAATATAAAATGGAAAAACAAGAAAGACTAAAAAGGGTATTTAGCTGATTTTATTATTCTATAATAAAATAAAATAAATTCTTTAGTTTATAAAAAAAGTGAACTTATTCAACTTATAACTTTGACTACATATTAATTTCCTCTTCTACTCATTAAATGTATTGATTTACGAGTATGTTGAAGTTTCATCGCTTCTCAAATAAAGTCTGAAAGCCATTCAGCCTTTTTCCTCGTCGATAAACTTGCAAACAAAGACGTTTAAAGAAAAAGTTTCTAAAGAGAATGATTTTCTTCCAACCTCTTTGCTTGCAAACTTCATTGTAATAACTTTAGAACACCTATCACTTTGTCGTTCAAAAATGGACATTATTACACAGTACATAAACAACGTTTTTAATGAAATACTACAAAATATGAATAGTATTTTTAAGTTTGAGAATTTCAGTTACGAAGTTGTTTAATTTAAATGATAGTTACGTTTATGTTTTATTATAAAATATTAAGTAGAATATGAGATATAAATCCAGTATACCTACCTTCGAAAACCTTTCGTTCTAGTAGGTATTAGCAGTGATAAAAAAATGTAGGTAGGTACCTAAAATAACCTAAGTTTCATTAGACTGTCTGTGTGAATCGTTGCAGGCCGATAACAGGCAGGCGAGTTATCAATAGATTTACTATATAGTATGAGGACTTTAGTGCATAAGCCGGCTCTTGTGTGCGAGCGAGTTAACTTGACTTACGAGCTGCAAAACAAATTACTAAATAGATATACTTACTATATTAAGCTTGCAGCCATTAACATTTTAGGGACCGATATACTCTTAAATATTGCACTAAATAGATAGTGGTAAAACTGGCGGTTTCATTCTCTTAGTTGGAGTTGGGATAACTGTATATTAGGTAAGAACTACAAGCCAGCGACTATACTTCTTTAAAGTGTTGCGTAAATTTTACTTGGTCGCGCTGTAAAGCCGAACGCATGACAACTCGATTGCTAATGTCAATTCCATGCATTTGTCATTCTATTCGATTATTCTTTACGTTTTACAAACCTACTAGTACCTCAGAATTAAGTAATAGTACTACGTACAGAAGGTTTTCTGTTAACAAATTCCCTGTTTAGGTACGTCAAACGTGCCTAAATGTGGCCATCTCTTTCTATCGCATGCAACGCGCTCTTTCGGAGGCGGAGCCTTAGATCTAGGGTTGCCGGCTGTTCGACCCATTAAATTATACGTTACTAGTTACTAGTTATAGGTACTAGAGACCACCCAACTAAACAAAAGCTGTGTAATATGCCTTTAGTTATGACTTCAAAACTGCCTGTTTCTGCAAAATGTAGGACGAAGACATACAACTAGATTATCTACATACATACATTATATAATGTAAAGAAAAATAGTTTATTAAAATTCAATATCTATACAACCAATGCGCGGCAACCACTAATAGACCGCCGGGTGGCGGCCGGCCGCATGTACTTGTAGCGGCGCGATGACGTCACGCAGTGTGCCTCCCCTGCTAGTACTAAGTGTACTACTGACTAGGCCCTCTAGTGTCACATTTTGAAAAGTATGCGCAACAAACTTGAGTCGATCTGTTTATTAAATATTTAAATCTGAATAGAATACAATTTAATTAAGACTCTTCGTCTTCAAAACGATTGAAGAAACACATCTTTAATGATGACAGGTTCTTACGCGAGAGTTTTAAAGTAATCGGTGAAGAACTTTCTAAGATTAAACTTAATGAACAAACCCGTTCAGTAGTTTAAAGAGATATAAACATCCATCCATCCTCACAAACTTTCGCGTTTATAATACTAATAAGAAGGATAAATTAATTTGATTTGTAATTGTTTGTCAGTTCATCCGGCAAATGTCACTAAGCGGCTCGCGGGCGCAGCTGGTCGGAACTCGGAACGATGCCGCTGCAAAGTTTGTTTAAACTGGCTCTTAGCCGAAGTACCTTAGAGCTGGATATTAAACAAAAACTTTATGAGCAGTCGTCCATTACTTATTTACGAGTATTTAAGAGATTTTACAAGGAAATATGACTTAACTACTCGATTAAGTACCCTTTTTAATCTGCTATTAACGGACACAAAACTACGAAGCAAAAAAAACCGGTAAAGTAAGTAATGTAGAGTCCCCAGTTTTTTGTCACAATTTTAATAAAATATAAAATATAATAATCTCACGCCTTTCTTATCCTCGAGGGGGTAGGCAGAGGTATTCCATTACTGGATATACCCACATTTCACGAGATATATTGGACCCCTAAACGTGATAGGTTGTGAGCCCATCGCCGGACCTGGTCTGTTTACACATGTCTCAGAATTAATTCTGAGACCTGCGGGTTTCTTCACAATATTTTCCTTCACCGTCGAGCTAGTGATAAATATGTACGTAAGTTTTTGAAAAACTCATTGGTACATGCCAGGATTCGAACCCAATTTCACAATTTCATAAGTTTTTATTTTATTTTGTTGTCAACTATTATTCTTCAACTTGTAAAGCCTGTCATACAACAACCACCACATACCATATATAGGGATAGACGAGAAAAATCATCCCTCGAGGAGGTACCTGAAAGAAAACAGTATCAGTATTTTATTTTACCACTATGTTGGCGTAATATTTATATATCCATACCAAATCACAGATTTTAAATACATAGTAAGAGCTTCTGAGCTAATCTGCGGACAGACGCACGGACATGGTGAAACTATAAGGGATACTTGTTGACTATGGAATCTTTAAAAGAGAAAAATAAATATTTATTTGTCCTATTAATTCTTCGAGTAGAATACAGTAAAAAAAGTAGTAAAAAGCCCTTGATCAATGCTATTGTTAGAGTCTTGCCTATTTGTGTTGATGATTTACTTTTCTATTAACTCACGTCGATAATAGAAGTCACCGTTCCAACAAAAAAATATCTTTTGATGCTTTTGAGTAACTGTTAATCTAAGTAAGTAATAAATGGTGGGTCGTGTTATCAATAGAACACAATCTTTTATTTCCCCATACACTTTCCTCCCACAATCTTCACGGAACCTCTGAAAGGGAAAATGAAAGGGAAACGTGTTTCGCGAAATCATATGTCCTTGTATTATAAGATAGAATATTATCTTCGAGGGAATAACGCATTAGCAGAATTAATGCTCAGACTTTCAACTTTGTCCGCGGAGGCAAATCTGAGCACCCCAATGGATTGAATAGAGATCGATAATCCTAAGGAACGCCTAGTACTTATTGGCAGTGAAGTGATTTATCGTGGTATATATATCAGAGGGAAACGAATGCTTGTGGAGATTACTCTGAGACAAGTCAAGGATTATAGCTGGGAAAATATTTTGCGAGTAATTTCGTATTTTGTGCGATTAAGGAGGCTCTCTAAGGGAAATTGACTCTTGTCTAATCTTTTTTATGTTTTACTAATATAATATCTATCTTCATCCATACTATAATATTCTAAAGAGGAAAGATTTGTATGTTTGTAAGGAATAAACTTAAAAAATCTTTAACGAATGGAAAGTTTACTTCTGGGAGTAACATATGATATAGTTATCCCACAGGAACGGGATTTGCATGACTGAAATCGCGCGAAACAGCTTTATATGTATAAATCACTTGCGGTACGGTTTCTCACAAAACCAAACTCAAAAAAGGCTCGACGGATTTTAATGAAATTGTGTGGGTCCCTGGATCGTTTAAATTAACAATTGGTCGTTCTTGTGTGTGGAAGTCAACGTCCGGCCAGGATACCAGTTTATTGAATTAGCAATGCCTGGCCAAATTTAGAAATATATGACAAACTTATAATAAATTTTATCAATAAAATGTTAGATACAGTTTTTAGGTTACAATATCTAGGTTACATATTTTGTGGTATAATACCCTAATAATTAATTTACGTGAAGCCTCTTGTGTGGTAAAACATTTAATCCTCTAATTTACAACTATGATACATGTAGTCTTAGTAGTTTCGCTAATGAATTCCCTAAAAGTAGGACTATCTCCTGATTACTGAAATCAGGGAAGCATTGTTCGAGTTTGGACCCACCCTATTTACTTTACTGAACTATTCTTCGCCGTAAAGATATTATTTATTAGTGTGATAAGTAACTGGATTATCACTTTTATATTGATAATTAGTTATCTCGGTTACCCACAGCACAACCATCCCACAATGCCAATATGACAACACTTGATGTGAGAACTCGTCTCAATAATAAAAAACTTTACCCATCATCATCAGCTTACCATCGATTGGTCATTATTAGAAAATAAATAAATAAATAATCTCACGCCTTTCATCCCCGAGGGGGTAGGCAGAGGTATTCCATATACCCACTTTTCACGAGATATTCTTTGGACCCCTAAACTTGATAGGAGGTGAGTCTATTACACATGCCTCAGAAATAATTCTGGGACCAGCGGGTTTCCTCACGATGTTTTCCTTCACCGAAAGAAAGTGTGTATTATTCTATACTTGAACACTTTAAAGAATATTTTTGAAGAGTTTCAAAACGAGAGAGCTTAATGCAGCATCTGGCAAAATTTATAAAAATGTGTGTGAAAGGTATTAATGGTTGGTGAAGTACGTATCGACCACAAAATCTATTTCGTTTGGGCCTGTGTACAGGTGTCCTGCAAACAGTCGTAAGCAGGCAGGTATTACTGACTAATTAATATTCGAATTAGATGTAGATACGCCATGAATAATTTATTACGAAGAACCAATTAACTACAAATCGGTATCAAACAACAACGATCATTTTAAATTGTAATGAAAAACACTTATTTTTAAAGGTTTTAAAACTTCTTTTATTGTTAAGTAATAATAATTAAATATTATTTTACATACATACATAATCTCACGCTTTTTTAAATTGGGGTAGGCATAGACAATCGACTGCCACTTGCTACGAACCTGGCAGATCTCTCGTAGCAAATATTATTTTATTTACATATAATTTCATTCATATAACACTCAGTCATACCTAATAAAAATAATATTTTGCAATTTATAAAAAATACTGTTACCTCCGAATGTAAAATGTTTTACCTATAGCATTTTGCGATAAACACAAACATTACACAAATATTCTGTAATATGAATTGTTATCGATACCATCAATTTCCGCATTCACAAATGCAATCCGGAAAGCGGCTTGTGCTAGTTATAACTAGATATAACTGGTAATAACCAGTACGTGCCAATTTGAATGCGCCGCGCTGCCCGTTCGCAATTAAACGTAGCCATTTCAATGGAACTTTCAAATAAGGCCCATTCCATTCGTTCGACGGTTTTGAAAAGTAGGCTTTCTGTGGAGAGTCCTTTGTCTTCTGACGGCGGAAATAGCTTTTAGCGACGTTTATTTTTCTTTTAATCCACTTGGAGAAGTTTTTAAATAGACTTGAGATGCTTGTTTATTTTTTAAATAGCGGGTTTTATGTACTTAATTCCAAGAGACACCCGTCCCCGGAGTTACCAAACGAAACCAATTCATTAAAAGGGACATTTCAAAATGGGCTAGGACATTGTGGTAACCAAATAGAAATGGAAAAAAATGTACTTAATTCATTAGGTTTGTCTCTATCAGTCAGCTAATTGCTTTCTACTGATGTACGAAAGCCTCGGCCTAGGTTTGTTTAACTTTACGAAATGTTTAAATTCAAAATGAGTTCCTAAATTGGAATACCTATATTCCAGTAATGGAATACCTCTGCCTACCCCCTCGGGGATAGCAGGCGTGAGATTATTATTGTTATTTTATTTATTCCTAAATAGCAACACTGTCGTATGGAAAAATTATATTGTACAAATATCTAGGCCAAGCTCCTCTCAATTTCAATTATCATAATATTTTGTACGAGGTTACATATTATTATCCTTAGAAACCAAAAACTCATTTAAAGCTGGCATTATATAATATAATCTCAAGCCTATTTCCCATTGGAATAGGCAAACACAGCAGTGGGCATTACATTATCAAATAAATTGGACAAAGAACTTTTTCCAAGATTTGATAAAATATCATTTTCTATAGCAATTTTACTTCGTAATCTCATAAGGCAATCCGATAACTTGTATCAAATTCAAACTTGGCGAAATATAATGTAATTAATTGTAAATTAAACATACTTAACTGTTTTCTAACTGCTACCCAAGTTACTATAGGAATACTAGCAGGTGCTCAGCGGCGTTACCCGAGCGTATCCTATTTTCCCCTTTCCGTGGGAAATTCCAAAAATCCCTTAGTGCTCACTTAAGTCACTTGAAGATCCTTTGTGCAACATTTAGTGGTTCCAAACCCAACGGTTTCGGGCGTGCGTTGATCGATCAGTCGGCCAAACAGCCAGTCAGTTTCTTCTTTTAGATTTATAGATCATTCAAGAAGAAAAAGAAAATAGAAAAGACTTTTTTATTTGAGAGTTTTAGTAAACATTATGTACTTGTTTACTTATGTTTACTAAATAAGTGCATAACTAGATAAGTGTAGGGTTATATGGCTTATTATTTGTAAAAGGAATAACAAATAAAAAAAATAACTCCCCACTTAAATCAAGAAAACAATTAATCTTACAGTTCCATTAAATATCTATTCCTACCTACAATGTAGCTTTATAGCTACTAGAGAGGCTATATCAGCTGAAGTGCAGGCAAGCGCCGCCCGTCGTCAGTTCGCTTGGGTATACCGCGTCGGATCCACGCGTCCCGCCCTCGCGTTTGGAGGGAAAACTTTTCCAGCTATCGAAGGAGCAGTGGAACGATGACGGAACATTTTCAAATTAAATAACGCCATGAAACTGTGCTGTTGCTTACAATGTGGACGCTCTGTGACTATCATTCTGGAACCTGAGAAGTTTTGGAAGTTGGTGTAAGGTGATACCGGAATAATGATTGGTTTGTTCTTTATATTTGATTGTTTCTGAGATATGAGTTAGAATTTTTATCGTTGTGTGATATTTTTTTTGGCTATCTAGTATTTTTTTCTTATATATAATTATAACTTTTTTATGATTTAAATAGTTTGTAAAATAGTGATTTTAATCCAATACTAATTACCCTATTATCGGTTTCATTGATAAAGAAGACATTTTTGTACAAAGTTCCTTCTTCCTTCAAAGTTATGAACAATCGGCAATAATTATAATAGTTACGTGTACATATAATTTCCTCGAAAACAAACATCTTGTATTAAAAAAAACATTGTTTGGGTTACATTTTCTTTATTAAAATTTAAACGAATCGTCATATAATAATTTAATTTACATTAAACGTCTTTCGAAATGGCGTAAACCCCAAAATACTTAATGAACGCGAATGAACACTTTTGCCGAGTGCAAACATGTGTATAAAAAAGTTTAATAGAAAAAGTTTGATAAAAAACTGTACAGCGGGAAGTTATATAGTAAACAAAGTCCTCCACCACACTGGACCATTTTGCTACATTATTTAGATTTTATTTGGACTTTTTGGGATAGGAGATGTGACCGACAAATATGAAAGAACTATTAGATAAACACGTAAATGACCTTAAAAATATTACTTCAAAACATTTTTTATTACAAAGAAATATGTAAGAATAAAACTGAATGATAAAAAGGTTAAGATTGATTTTATTGTTAGAAAAGTCCCAGGTTCACAATTTACGAGTATATCTATACTAATATTATAAAGAGGAAAAATTTGTATGTTTGTATAATAAATAAATAATAATCTCACGCCTTTTATCCCCGAGAAGGTAGGCAGAGGTATTCCTTTACTAGATTTACCCACTTTTCACGAGAATATTCGACCCCTAAACGTGATAGGCGGTGAGCCCATCGCCGGACCGGGTCTGTTTACACATGTCTCAGAATTAATGTTTGTATCTTTGTTACAAAAAACTGAAAAACTACTTTACCGATTTTAAAAATTCTTTTAACAATGGAAAGTTAGAAGATCCCTGAGTAACATAGGCTATATTTTATTCCCGTATTCAAACGGGAACGGTAACTATGCGGGTCGAATATAAAAGTAGTTTATACATTTTATTTGCGTTGTTAAAAACAAAATGCATCTGCAAAATTCTAATTACACTACGCAAAGCTCTGGATATCTTAACACTATTTCCGTCCAAGAAATCCACTTAGCCATAAACTTGCATGAATTATGTGCACTTACTTTTATAGTGCACTCTTATACTTGTGTGGATTCTTTCCATCTTATTTATGTTAATAAAGCCAAGAGCTTTCCTGATGGCTCTCTTGGAAGATAAAAATAACAAATATTTCTATAGTTGGAAACCTACAATAAAGTTAATAAAATAAATAATTTATTTTAAGATTATTGCAAATTACAATTTACGCATATTATTAAAATAAAATAATATCCTACTAATATTATAAACGCGAAAGTTTGTATCGATGGATGTCTGAATGTATGGATGGATGTTTGTTCCTCTTTCAAAAACTATTGAACGGATTTTGATGAAACTTTACAATTATATAGCTTAAATACATCAGAATAACACATAGGCTATATTTTATCCCCGTATTCCCACGGGAACTTCAAATTCAAAATTCAAAATCGTTTATTTTCTATTGGTATTAAAATATACACTTAGAAACGTCAATATTTTATAATAACAAGGCACTCTAAACTCGTCCATGAAGATTGGCCAAATGCAAACAGCAGCCCATCTCCACCGACGAGCTGCTGGTTCCGAATGCAGTACCCCGAGAAGAGCCAGCAAGAAACTCAAGGGCAGCTCTTTTTAATCTCATGTCTTACTAATAAATATCGTTTACAATAATAATTATAATTAATAGCCTTACATAGCGTCGAGTCGGTTAATCCCATGCATGTTGGTCTACTAAGTAGTCTGTAATTTTATAGTAGCCTTTTTTATGTAATTTTTGCTTAACTATTATTTTAAATTTGTCAAGAGGCAAATTTTGTAATTCAATGGGAATCTTATTGTAAAAACGTATACATTGACCCTTAAAGGATTTGGTAACTTTAGATAATCGACTAACACAAGCAGCCAGTTCATTCTTATTTCTAGTGTTTATACAATGTCTGTCACAATTTTTTTTGTAAAGTGATATATTCTTTTTAACATACAATACGTTTTCGTAAATATACTGTGACGCCAGTGTCAGTATATTAATTTCCTTGAATTTTTCCTTTAGAGACATCCTAGACCCCATTTTATAAATTGCACGAATGGCTCGTTTCTGCAAAATAAATATTCTCTGGACATCAGCAGCATTCCCCCACAGTAGAATGCCATATGACATCAAGCTGTGGAAGTAGCTGAAATAGACAAGTCTAGCTGTTTCTACGCTTGACATATTACGTATTTTTTTTACGGCATATGCAGCAGAACTGAGCCTTTTCGCCAACGTATCAATGTGCGGTCCCCACTGTAACTTAGAGTCTAGAGTTATTCCTAGAAATACTGTAGTGTTTACACATTCTAATTTTTCGTTTTTAACTGTAACTGAGTTTAAAGTTCGTTTAATATTTGATAAAGAAAAATGTACACATTTAGTTTTTTTCTCATTGAGAAGTAAATTATTAACGTTAAACCAACTGACAACATCATCAATTGCACTGTTCACTTCGTCATAAGACTTAATAGGTCGTTTAATTTTAAAAAGTAGAGATGTATCATCTGCGAACAGTACAATATCATGTTGCACTCGGTTGGGTAGGTCATTTATATAGACCAGAAATAGAAAGGGGCCTAAAATGGAGCCCTGCGGTACACCAATACAAACCGCCGATCCAGACGATCTTGAACCGTTTACATCAACACATTGTATCCGGCTTCTCAAGTAGGACTTTATTAAATCAAGAGCGCGGTCTTGTACTCCGTAATGACGTAGTTTTCTGATGAGAATTTCATGATGGACACAATCGAATGCCTTAGATAAATCACAGAAAACCCCAACAGCATCCTGCGACTCCTCCCAGGCATCAAAAACATGATTTACTAGCTCAACACCGGCATCGGTTGTCGAGCGACCCCTAGTAAATCCAAATTGCTTTACAGACATTATACTGTTGATAGAAAAATGTGCACTCAACTGATATAGAATAATTTTCTCAAAAATTTTACTAAGAGTCGGTAGAATTGATATTGGTCTGAAGTTAGAAGGGTCTAATCTACTACCGGCTTTGAATAATGGAATAATTTTACTATGTTTCATCAGATCAGGAAACACGCCATCATCAACGCATTTATTAAATAAACAAGCTAGGGGTGAGGCAATTAAGTCTATTATGGATGATATGATTTTTACAGATAAGCCGTCGAGATCGGCAGTATTTTTCATTTGTATTGATCTGAATGCTTTTAGGATGTCCCAAGGATTTACATGATCGAATACGAAATTGCGTGTATTACATGCAGCGGTATGTTCTTGTAGTAGCGATTCAGCGAGTGCGGGTGACGAGTTAAGTGACTTGGTCGTCGAGACTGGAATATCAGAGAAAAAATTTACAAACACTTCAGATATATCTTTATCATTTCTTAAAATTCTATTGTTAACTTTCAACTGAAAGTCAAAATGTTGAGATTTAAATTTTCCAGTCTCGCTATTTATAATTTTCCATGTAGTTTTTACAATGTCTGTGCTATTTTTGATTTTATTACTTACATGGTTAGCTTTAGCCGCGGTACAAATACGTTTAAAGACTTTTGAATATTGACGAACATAATTGCAAAAGGTATCACTAGTGTTATACGTCCTTTCCTCGTATAGTTCATATAATCTTTGTCTGCTTTTATGAATTCCCACCGTCGCCCAATCACTGAACATTAGATTGTTATTGATTTTTACACTTTTTGTTTTAAAAACATTATTACATTCGTTCTTAGCTAGTGTTAATACTGACTTGTACAAATCATTAGGGTCATCACAGTATGAAAAATCTAAAAGTTTATTTTCTATGTTATTTCTAAATTGCTGAAGGCGAGTACACGTTACTGGTCTGCATTTAATATCTTTCTTTAGTGCCTTTTCAGTACACATCTGATAAGTTACCATCAGGCCACAATGATCTGAGGATAATTTATTAATTACGGCTGTATCATCAGGCACGAGGTTTGTAAAAACATTATCGATGCATGTTGCTGTGGTCGCAGTAATTCTGGTAGGCACTGAAAAAAGATTTACAAGATTATGACATTTGAAAAATGATACAAGCCTACTACCAATACTGGATGAAGTATCTAAAAGGTTAATGTTAAAATCTCCACAAACAACAATGTATTTATTTTTATTGCTAATTTTACATATAGCTTCATCCATGATTTTCTCAAAGTGTTCATAACAAGAACTACGCGGGTGAAACCGCGGGGCGCTGCTAGTATACCATATATTATATTATTCATACCTGTTTCTCGATGGGATAAAAAAAACGGAACCCTTCTGTATTCGTCATGTCTGTCTGTCTGTCCGTCCGTTTGTCACAGCCACTTTTTTCCAAAACTATAAGAACTATACTGTTGAAACTTGGTTAGTAGATGTATTCTGTAAACCGTCCCGAACCGTATGCAAACTTCCACCGAAAATTGGTTTGAACGAGATCTAGTAAGTTTTGTTTAATATCTCATAAATCGTAAACCTCAATTTACCTTTCATTTGCTTTTTATAGATAACGGTACGGAACCCTTAGTGCGCGAGTCGCGCGAGTCAGACTCGCAACAACAACTTCTAGTAATAACTTAAACTAGGTAATGATATTGTTTACCTAAATGAGAATATTTATCAAAATGTCGAATACTAAATAGTATTTAGTTATATTCCCACGACCATACTATGTTGCGCATACCTCAGCAACTTAAAGTAGGATGTTGATAGATAGGTCAGCAGGAATGTAACGGTTCCCAGAACCAAATCTAAATAAACAATAGTCTTCTTATTAAATCGGTTACTTAGACCAGTCAGTACTGAATGAACTTCTTCAGGCTCGACACGTAGTTTTAGTTAGTTTTTAAAAAAGCTTTATACGTTCCCAAGAGCTTAA
Organism: Ethmia dodecea; assembly: GCA_963855545.1. Taxonomy (NCBI): domain Eukaryota; kingdom Metazoa; phylum Arthropoda; class Insecta; order Lepidoptera; family Depressariidae; genus Ethmia; species Ethmia dodecea. The sequence continues at coordinate 10,829,475 of OY979446.1, read as the reverse complement.
CTGGCGCAGCCGGTAGGATTGCTGGCTGTTAGTTATCGTAATATAGTGCGCGAACATAGTAATTTGCAGAAGGTATTTCCTCAAATCGGAAAGCCTGGTGAGTCAGTGTTACGCGACGACGGTGGCAGCAGTGAATCCAATTCTTCATAATCAGCAATCCTCGAACCAAAGAAATTTGTTAAGATGTGGGCAAAAGCTTCGGTCGGACAGTAAGTCAAATTCTCACTGTTCCTTCCAAATCCTTTTTATATTTTTTTTATTGTAACGGAAAGTGGTATTTAAAAGTGAAATATAAAGTAAATTGAAATAAAATAAATAAATTGAAATAAAAGAAATAAATTGAAATAAAAGAAATAAATTGAAGTTAAATAAAGAAAAGTGAAATATTAAATATTAGTTTAAGAAATTTTGATAGAATAAGTTAAGTAATATCATATTATAAGATTTATACTTTTATTAATAAGACACAATGGCTAATGAAAATAACGCTGGTCCTTCAGACATTCCAAAGGAATTTTTAAGTTTAATTCCGACATTTTCGGGTGAAACAAATTTATTAAATTTCTTTCTCCGAAAATGTGAATTTGTTATAAGAAAGTACCAGGGCACAGTAGAGCGCAATGAGTTTTTAATGCAATGTATAACGAGCCGATTAAGCGGAAAAGCGGCGGCACTTATTAGTGAAAGAGACGACTTCTCTTCTTATGATGAGTTAAAAGAATTATTGTTACAACATTTCGGAGATCCGCGTAGCGAAGAATGTGTAGCGATAGAGTTAGAAACTCTTAAAATTAAAACTAACGAGTCTTATCTAGACTTCTGTTCAAGAATTCAGGACGTTAGAGCTCTCCTTATGTCAAAAGTAAATAAAATAGGAGACGTTAATTTAAGGATAGCAAAGAAAATTATTTATAATAATACATCCCTCAATGTATTCCTATACAACCTGCCAGAAAATCTTGTGCGTATAGTCAGGCTCAAGAACCCAGACGACCTCGAAGAAGCATTAAGCACAGTCCTAGAAGAAGTAAATTTCCAGGAGCAATACAATGCTAGAACAAAAATGTTACAGAATAAAAATTCACATTCATTTAATAATCAGAAACCTACATTATTTCAACCGCAACAACAAGCATTTAAACCAATCTTCGTTCCACAACAACCTCAATTACAATTTAAATCACAGCCAATGCCAGGTCAATTTAAATTTGGCATTCCTTATCAGAATTTTAAGAATCCACAGTTAGGTAATCAGCAATTTGGATTCCGACCTCAACCCGGACAATTCGGATACAGACCCTCAAATCAACCAACGTTCAGACCCCCGATTCAACAAGGATACAAACCCCCAATGATAGGATATAAACCTATGCAATTTCAACCAACTGGTTTCAAACCCCAGTCAGGACAATTTGGATATAGATCCCCGCAAAACTTTCAGAACCAACAAAGAGTTAATACGGACGTTTCCATGAGGACCGCTCCTCATCAACCAAAACCCCAAGGTTTCCATAATAACGAAATTTATTATACCAACGATGAAAACCAAGGCTATGAAGAAATCGGATATGAGCAAGCGTATTACGAAAATTCAAGTTCTTACGAAAACTCTGAATTCCCATATGTACAGGAACTAGACACGTACCAGACGAACAACGGTGACGTAGACGCACCTGAAAAAGCTGAAACTAATGACGTAAACGAGATTGAAAATTTTATGATAGGCGCTATACGAACCAATCGGAAGTGATACAACTTAATTATGACTCTAATTTAAAATTACCCTATATATATGTACCAGAAATAGATGGAAAGTTTATGTTAGATACAGGCAGCACTAGATCCTTTATAAGTCCTAGGAAGGCTAACAAGCACTACCAAAATAACAAATCATTTGAACCATTTACCGTAAATAGTACACATGCCTCAAGTTTTCACGACGAAGTGGTAGAAATCCCCTTATTTTCAATTTTTAAATGTTCAGATTTCCACAAATTTTATGTATACGAAGTTGATAAAAATTATGACGGATTAATTGGCGTCGATTTAATGTCTCGCCTTAGAGCAAACATCAATTTAAAAGACAAAATTCTTCACACAAATTACTCTACAATACCAATAGTTTACGAACCCAATTATGAAATTGAATTAGACCCGCGATCTGAACAACGCGTTAAATTACCGACAGTGTTAAAAGATGGATATGCTTTATTAGAATTTAAACAGTTTATGGAAGGCGTAAGAATGCCTGCAGCCATAGTTAAATGTGAAAATAACTTTGCAACCACCATAATACAGAACACAACCGACTTTTACATAACGTTGACAATCACAGCCCCTTTTAAAGTAACTCATTATACAGACACCCCTAATAACGTAAACAATCTCACAGACTGGAATGACGTAGAAGTTGACAATATATTAGCGGAAAACTTAAACAAAACAAGATTAGACCATTTGGACGACATTGAAAGACAAGCTATTAGCGAACTTTGTCTAGAATACAAGGACATATTTTATTCAGAACATCTCCCATTAACTTTCACCAACCAGGTAAAACATCAAATAAGAACGACTAACGAAGACCCAGCCTATACTAAACCATATAGACAGGCCCCTACTCAAGCGAACGAAATAAAAAATCAAGTGGACAAACTCTTAAAAGATAACGTAATACAGGAGTCGCATTCCCCGTGGAGTGCCCCAGTCCACTTAGTACCAAAAAAAGCAGACGCCTCAGGCCAAGTAAAGTATAGAATGGTAATTGACTACAGACGATTAAATGAAATGACTGTTGACGACAAATACCCCATGCCAAACATATGTGACTTATTTGACAAGCTAGGTAAATGCAACTACTTTACGACACTCGACTTAGCATCAGGATACCATCAGATTGAAGTTGACGAAAAAGATAGAGCCAAAACCGCATTTTCTACTCAGAACGGGCATTACGAATTTCTCAGAATGCCCTTTGGACTAAAGACCGCACCCGCAACGTTCCAGAAAACAATGGACAATGTACTTAGAGGTCTACAAGGGATACATTGTCTTGTATATCTTGATGACATTCTGATCTTTTCTAATGGTCTAGAGGAACACCTAAAGAAATTAAGAACGATATTTGACAGACTCAGACAGACGAATCTTAAGGTTCAACTCGATAAATCGGAATTTTTACGTAAAGAAGTACAGTACCTAGGACATACATTGACAGAAGACGGACTTAAACCCAACAATGACAAAATAAAAGTTGTCATGGACTACCCCATACCGCAGACACAGACAGAAATAAAAAGATTTTTAGGATTCATTGGTTACTACAGACGTTTTATTAAAGACTTTTCAAAAATAACTCAACCTCTTACAGCATGTTTAAAAAAGGGAAGAAAAGTAATTTTAGATGAAAAATACAAGGAGTCTTTCCAAAAATGTAAAGAACTATTATTAAATGCACCTATTTTGCAATATCCGGATTATTCAAAAAAATTCATCCTAACTACGGACGCATCTGAAGTGGCTATTGGAGCAGTGCTCTCTCAAGGACCGATAGGCAGTGATAGACCAGTAGCATACGCAAGTAGAACGTTAACTGAAACAGAACGAAGATACAGCGCGATTGAGCGAGAACTATTAGCCATTATTTGGGCTACAAAACATTTTAGACCATACCTTTACGGACGCAAATTCGATATTTATACAGATCATAAACCCCTCGTTTGGCTTTACCAACTGAAAGAACCAAACAGTAAGTTGACGAGATGGCGGTTACGTCTACAAGAATTCGATTTTAATATTATACATAAAAACGGCAAACAGAACACTAACGCAGACGCGTTGTCCCGAATCAAATTAAACGCATTAAGCGGAGACGAGGAAGACAACGAGTCTATGATAGTTAATATCGATGACAAGGAAAAACGATTACAAAACTATTTAGACGACGTATCTAAACAAATAACCAAACTGACAAAAAGACGTGAAACGACAGATACCGAACGTACAGCAACGGCTTCACCTGTAATAGAAATCTCAGACGATGAAACCGAAATAAATTTCCCTCTTAGATCAGAATCACCCTCAACTGAAACAGTTCATTCAGCCAGGGACATGGAATCTCACGGTATCCCCATTTTAAATGAAGCAATAGACACTAAACCGAACCAAATTCTTGTTTTTAGTTGGCCCCTAAATAAAATGCGAGTAAATGATTTATCCCGCGATAAACAAAAGATTTTAGAAGTATTTTTACCCCTAAACAATCAAGAAATAATTAAAGAATTTCTGAAACAATACATAAGACCCAAAATTAAATATTTCATTTACTTTGAAGAAGAACAACATCGAAAAGATTTTAGCAAAATTATAATAACATTATTTAAGCAAGACACCGTCAAATTCTTTGAATGTACAGACAGATCAATCTATGTTGAAGATGAGCAAGAACAAAAGGCAATAATAATTAAATTACATGAAGGGAAAACGTGCCATCGTGGTATCACAGAAACGGTAAAAAGAATAAGACGAAACTATTATTGGCCGGACATTCATGAAACTGTTTCAGCCGTAATAAATTCATGCGAAAAATGTAAAGTCACTAAATATGATAGGAAACCAATAAAGCCAATCTTACAATTAACCCAAACACAGAATGCCCCTTTTCAGGAAATATTCATTGATTTATTCTCCATAGAATCAAAATATTATTTAACAATTATAGATGCATTCAGTAAACTGGGACAGGCCATAGAAATTACATCTAGATGTACACCGGAAGTAGTTAGAGCTATGATAAAATATTTCTCAATGTATGGAATTCCTAAAAAAATTTGTTGCGATCCCGGAACCGAATTTAACAACGAATTATTCAAAGAACTAACAGAATTGCATAAAATTAAACTTCACATAGGTACGCCAAATAACCCAAACTCAATGGGTCTAATTGAACGTTTTCACTCTACTATCATAGAGATATAACGATTAGCAAAATATGAAAGAAAATACTCCGACCCAGCGACAGTTATGTGCTATGCAGTTATGGCATATAATAACACTATACACAGTTCAACCGATTTAACACCTTTTGAAGTAGTTTTTGGCCATACAGATTTAAATTCAACATTTGATTTAGATTTTGAGAAAAACTATAAACAACAATTAATTAAAGACCATAGAAAGCGAACTCAGGTACTCTACGAGCATTTACACGAAAAATTAGAATTGGCTAAAATAAAAATACGCGATAAGCAAGGAGGTGAACCTTCCCCGGAACTTAAGGACGGACAAACAGTTTTCGCAAAAGCTGTAAATAAGAGACAGTCAAAAGATAAGCCTCGATATCAAAAGGCTACAGTAATAGGACAAACGGAAAGAAACGTAGTGCCAATAAAGGCAAGAGAAAGAGAGACCAAGGTCCCTATTAAAAACGTAAAACGTCCTCCTCAGGTGGTGCTTCCTCCTGCTGATGTGGATCCGAATGAACCAGGCCCTTCACGACCCAGGTCTTGAAGTAACCAAGATTAGTCAAAACCCAGGACTTCTACCGGTAAAATTAGGAAAAGCAACAGTTCAGAAAAATAAATGGCTTATAGCAAAAACACTTACCTTAAGCGGCATCGGTACAGACTTATCATTTAATATTCGAAAATATTCTAAACTCTATAAAATATTACATAACAATAAACTCCAGTTTAAAGAATTCGAAGGTTTGATTACACAAATTGATTATTTGCGGAATGAAGCTTTGGAGAAATACCAACAATTAGTACCATCTAAAAGAATTAAAAGAGGCCTTATAGACCCTTTAGGTTCTCTTATAAAGGCAATAACGGGTAATCTAGATCAAAAGGACGCAATTCGTTATGACCAATTAATTAGCGAAATACATTCTAAGGAAGAAGCTAACTCTAAGAGAATTACAATAATTTCCGAAGTGCTGGACCATTTTCTGAACTCTACTAAAATAATAGACGAAAATACAAAATTAATTGCCGAACGCTTAAATCAAATAGAATTATTAATGAAAAACATTTCACAAAAAGGAAACAACGCTATCTACTCAGCCCATGTACTTGGTTTATGTAGTTTATTCATAAGTAACTTCAGAACAATACATGTAAAGCTCAGCGAAATAGAGACAGCTCTAGCATTTAGTAAAGTATCTGTTTTACATAAATCTGTTATAGATTCAAAGGAATTTATGGAAATATTAAGATCAATAAATAAATTCAGTCATTTAATGTATGAGGTTAAAGAACAAAACCTAATTAATTTAGAAGAAACACTCTCTGTAAAAGCTTACCTTAAGGAAGATACAATTACATTTATAATAGAAGTACCACTTACCGATAACGTAACATATAATTATTTTAAATTATATCCAATTCCCATGTTGAACTCCTATAACCAAACCATGATTGTCATCCCTACATTTCCTTACCTTATAGTAGAGAATGAGAGATACCGCCCACTGTCACGACCCTGCAAAGAAATTACAGCTGAAGAAGTCCTATGCTCTGAAGAAGACATAATACCATATATTACAGAAACCTGTGTGGAACAACTGATGAAATACAGTTCAAATTTATCTCGCTGTTCCCCACAAGTGGTAACGACGGAAAATATGAAAATCCAAAGAATTTCCCCGACGTCATGGATATTATATACAACACAAAGCATGGTGTTGTCACATACCTGCAACGATGACGTCATAAGACAGAAAATAAAAGGAACTTATGTAATCTCTATTGATCCTAAATGCGACGCTTATATAGAGAATGTGTTAATACACGAACATCAGTATCATTCCGTAAATACGGAATATAAACCAGTTCCAATTATAAACTTACCGGAATTACAACAAAAAGGGACTCCGCTAGAAGAAAGCCTGAAGCCCCTGGACCTGAAAGGAATAGACCTGGACGATGTGCAACATCTTAACTACGCCCTGAAAAATAGTGCGAAAAGTGACGAGAGCATTGTGAAAGTGAAAAGTGTTAGTGCCGCCACAATAACTCTTTACCTGATTTTGACTTTAATTATAATCATTGTTTTTATACATAAGTATCTGGATAAGATAAAATTATATTTTAAACCAGGAACTATTCAAAATCCTGTTTTGCAGGAAGAGGCTAGGCCCTCTATATTATTAACTTAAGTATTTTTGAATTATATAAAGATTATTCATAAGCTTTTAATAAAATTTATGTTTATCCGAAGTTCTCGGGAAAACTCAAGACTTTACCCGATAACTTCGAATTTAAGGAGGGAGGAGTTATATTCCCACGACCATACTATGTTGCGCATACCTCAGCAACTTAAAGTAGGATGTTGATAGATAGGTCAGCAGGAATGTAACGGTTCCCAGAACCAAATCTAAATAAACAATAGTCTTCTTATTAAATCGGTTACTTAGACCAGTCAGTACTGAATGAACTTCTTCAGGCTCGACACGTAGTTTTAGTTAGTTTTTAAAAAAGCTTTATACGTTCCCAAGAGCTTAACTATTTATTTAAGATTATGTACCTTGTACCCGACTTCTTAGCATAACATTGCAGCAATGAATTATCTTCGAACACAAAATACCATTATAGGACCACTACGCCAATTGGTCAAAAACCACAGCCAGTCACATATCACTGAAAAGCTTCTAATCCTTGATTATTTTTTGATAGAGCACACAATATCATGGGTCTTCGCGTTGGCGGTGGTTCAAGCGGCGAGCTCGAGCGAGAAGCGGCCTCACTTCGTATCAGAGCCTCCGTCGCGGCTGCTGTGGCCGGCGACGCGCGGCGCGCACGCAGCCTGCCGCGCCACCGGCCACCCTCCTCCGGACATTAATTGGGTCACCGCAGAAGGCCAGATCTTGACGACCATACCTGGTTTAAGGTAAGCATTATAGATTTCAATTTGATTACTGTTCCATAACCGGATATCTAGTGACTCCGCTTTTTTAAATCAATTTATAAATAATCATAAATAGCTGTTGATTTCTAATCTCTGAGCGCAGGCGGCGCTATTCTGTGGTAAATAAATACCATTTGACGTTGTCGGCTATTCATGGATTGTTTTAGATAGGTCTGCTAGTACTTCTCTAGAGATGGCAGAAGCAGTAATTACGTATCAGCGCCATTTCAAAACACGTTTGACCGAAACTTACTTCATCACTTATTTATCACTCGCTACAAAACATCGTGAGGATACCCGCAGGACCTAGAATTAATTCTGAGACATGTGTAAACAGACCCGGTCCGGAGATGGGCTCACCACCTGTCACGTTTGTGGGCGACTGCAAAGTGAATATAATCGAAGTCATTAATATATTACCATATTACTATACGAATTGAATTATCTACTATCTATCGATCGTTTCCCCCGATTCATTGGAGTCAAGATTTCGAAACACGTTTCAAATCAATTCACGGTTCACATGTCCATGCTCCTGTAGTGGTATTTTCTGTTTACAAACACTGTAAATTTATTCTGTTATGAGAACCGCTAAACTAAGCAAGTTTCATGTAAGCAAAATTAATTGGGAGCTTCTCAGCAACGCGACCTATTTCAATGTTCGGACTTCGGCATCTATTTATTAAAAACGCTGCTATTTCAAAAGAAATATCATAAAACTCCACTCCTATCTATGTTGGGATTACTTTACTATTGTAAGTTATCGGATTCAACGCAAAAGTCGACGAAGTCACCATTAAATAAACTACTCCAACTTTGCCTATATTTTACTAGGAAGCGATACGCAAGCGACCAAGTTAATATTTACGGCAGATTCAGATGGGAATTCATGCTCTATTATGTGGCGGAATATGCAATGTTAATGTGTATTAATGTAATTTGTGTACAAACGATACATCTTCCTTTCAGTTAAGACGACGATTTAGAGATCACAAATGTAGAGGGTTGTATCGGTTCTGTTCGATACGTTATTCACTCACTCAATAGGTGATACTGAAGTTCTGTACTTATAGAAATGTAATTCTCGTTGTAATTGAGATATACAATATTAAGGTAAAGAAAACATGTTTCTTTCAATATTTATTTTAAGACTTGGAGCTGGATATTTCCAGTACCGGTTGTATGACGGCACAACGAACTCTAAGCAATTTGTTTTTTTAATTAACAGATAAATACTATCAATTTTTATATCTTTAAACTTATTTCCATGTGGTAGGTAGTTGATAAGTATGCACTGTGCATTCAGTGTGCAAAAATTTGTTTTATTTTATTGTTATCTGTGAAGATCTTTCATTGGCTGCGTTTTTAGTCAATTAGGCTTTTATACCTTTCATAAACCTGTTGGTCTTTGACCATTAAATAAATAAATGTCCTCCCATGAGGAACTATGTAGAACAGTACCTAGAATACTGACTGAAGGCAATGCCATACATAATATATCTGCCTTCTGCAGCCGTATAGTACCTAAGTTCCATTACGGGATATGCAATTTGACCCCGCTTTATTTAGCATTAATCGACATTTTTGGTAGCAACTCAAATCAAAAACTTCAAATACGAGTAGGGTATTCGACTGCCTAGTCAAATGAGGTACTTTTTATGATCTGTCAAAACGAAAATTTACTATGAAAAACGTACTGAGTATTGAATTGTGACGTCATCATTTTTAGTATTCATTTGCGACACTTTTTTGATTGTTTTATTATTATAAAAATTGCTATAGTTGTAAAATAACAATTGAAATGCATTTTTAGAGGTGTTTTAGTCAATTTTTTTTAATTAATTATTACTCGCAATTTAATTTCGATAAGTACAGTCAAATACCCAATTGGTAAAATCTAAAATTTACTATATCTCGATTTTCTTTTACAATTAAGTGTAGCGAATTTCAAAAAGAAGGGCACAACTAAAAAAGTGATGAAACTGATGATGATAACGTCACATAACAGCTTAGTTTATGTTTCAATTGTACCAAATAAATATTAAATAATATTTCTTTCTTTTTTTCTCAGTACTCAGTAAATGTTCCATAGTAAATTTAAGTTTTTACGATCTAAAAAAGTGACTCAATTGACTATTCAGTAAAACGGTAACTACACCTATAGCTTAATCTGTAGCCTTGCATCCCAGAAGTGAGGACTCAATAATTGTCATCTTTAGTTTGGAATTACAAATATTAAAATAATTTTGTACAGACGAACGATATCTATTTCTAAAGAACTTATAATGATGACTTAAGAAGTTGGGAAACATGGCGTACCGTAAGCTGCAAAAGTTCGAGAAGCTTGTATAGCTGCTCCGAGGTTTGTATTTTTAAAAATACCGTGTTCGAGTGTGTCGACTGGAAAGAACTTTTACGGAAACTTCGAAAGGACATTATAACTTTAACGTTTGGTTATGACAATTCCTTCGCTGAATATGAAATTTTACTGAGATGTTTTAAAATTATCCTAGGGTAAATTTTGTTTACGTAATGATAAAAAGATAGGCTGTTTGCACAGACCATTAATAGTCTGTATGCTATTCAGAATGTTCCGCTACAAAAAATATTTTTGCGCTGTGTATTAATAAAAAAAAAAGGTTGCAGGAGTTTTAACGCAGGCTCTACTCACACTTTGCAGGTTTTAGTATTTGATTTACAGTTTATAGTATAGGTAAGTATATTAACGAACAAACAACACATTTTGTTATTATTATTTGTCAATTATTTTAATCCTCTTAAGCGAAAAAAAGGAGACAATAGATTTTTAATTGTTGAACCGTACGGCGCTTGACTGATTCAGTCAGCAGTATTAAAACGGACGGACGGACAGACAGACAGACGGCGTAGGCTTATTAGGGTCCTATCATTTGGGTGCGGAACCCTAAAATGTGCTGGTTTTGAGGCAAGTATTTCTGTATTATAAAGAGATCCATCATGTGAACACGAATCCATCATAAGTTTTCGTGTTCAATCAAAGTTAAGAGAAATAGGCTTAAGAAACATAACTTCACTATAATAATAACAAGGTTACAGCACGGCCGTTTTAACTTGATAGCTCTGAAGTTGAGAAAATGGCTGCGCAATAAAAAAAAATTGAGACCATTGTTCGTTATAAGGTGGTTTGCGCATGAGTCTATGTTCAGAGCAACCAAGATAAATTCAAACTCAAATTTAAAATATTTTATTTGTCGAATATATGTAAAATTGCTTTAGGTGTTATACATAAGGTTATAAAAAGGCCGTGCTGTAGCAACTGGTCATTTGATGGATACTAGGCACAGTTTCTACATCTTTTATTATGTTTCTATACAACGCGTAACAGAAAAAGCGCAATTCCTCATACACCCCAATTAGTATTTTTTAATTTAGTTATTTTTCTTAAATATCGATGAATAATAGCACGATTTCCATAGAAAGCACTAAATTCAGCTACCATAATTCATTTTTTTGAAAAATTAAACACTAATTAAAATTAGCTGAAATCGAATAAGTAGTCGACACTGAACAAACTAATTTCAGGAATTGCGCTTATTCTGTTACATGTTGTATGTATTATTTTTATATATTTAGAAAATAATAGCCCTTTCGTTACTGAGCGAGGTCAATGCGCGAAGATCGTCTTTGAATCCTGGTAGTGGGCATGTACTTATTAGTTTTTCAAAAACTTACGTACATATTTATTACTACGTGAAGGAAAAAAAACGTTAGAAAATCCGCTAATCACAGAATTGATTCTGAGGCATGTGTACCCTGGTCCGACGACTATCTCACCAACTGCTGCACATTTAAAGGTCCAAAAAATATACTATTGAACAGTGGGTATTGACCCTGACCCTCTCGGGGATAAAATGAGTGAGCATATATATTTTTTAACATATTTGAGAACACATTAAATATAAAAACACAAAAATAAAACAAGTACTTGTAATAAAAAATCTACGTGACCTGAAAAATTTCAAAACATAACCTTATTTCTAGTGCAGTGTGATAAAAAAGTAGCCCATAACACTTAGGGACGAAAACGCTTATAACAATGCCTTGTGCTTCAAAATCAGTGAAGCTTATTTAGCTTTGGCTCACAAAGCACAATATTAGCGTTGTCGATTTTTTATTGTTTATGAAACAAAACACTTTGTCAATTATTTAAGTTCATTTATTTACAGATACAATGTTTTTACTGTGGGACCTAATGTTGAGCCACACACAACTTGCATTTGGCCAAATTCAAATTAAGTAGCAAAGTTTTATTAATACTATGACAACAATACTTTGCCAATTCATCAAAGTATAATATTGTACGACGTTTAATGTAAAGGACCTGACAACATTACTTTGAGAATTTATTTAAATTTATTTTGTTGTAATTTCAATAAAAACGTTATCTCAAAGGCAACGTTCCTATGTGGGTTATATTGTTAGATTGACAATATTTTTTTCTTAGTGTAAGTTTACACCCTTTACAATACATGTGAAAAATAATATCGTTTTTCTGGTGCCGACTCTTACACCTACATAGTGTAGGCTATAAATCCTGCTAAGCAAAGGAGAAACATTGTCAGTACATTGCACGTCAGAACATTAGTAAATCCGGAACACACGTTGTGTAAAATACATTCGCTAGCACTGCCCTGATGAAAAGTGCTCGACGCAGAGTAACAGGATTGTGTAGCCTACTATGGACCAGCGTAATGGAACATGCTTGTAACATTAATCCTCTTATACACTGAGAACATTTTGACTTTTTATTAATAAAGATAAATATATATACAATTTATCAGAGTTAATTTAATCATGTCAACAGAAACAACAAATGTTTTCAAATCTTTCTGGAAGTTTGTTCTGGTTACTCGCGGTTCATCAATTTTCTATTCAAGTATTTTCCATGATTTATTTTGAGATTCGATTGATTCTTACAATAAACTATTCACACACTGCGTCCGATCCGGACTCGAGAAAATACCGACTGAAATAGTGCTATTTGTATGAGAGTGAGTTCCGTCATTCGAATTCTCACACAAAATGTTTTTTGTGTAAATAGAGCTACCGATCACATACTAAGCAACTTACAGCCGTACCGAGTAGCAAATTTATGTCCATGCTTTAGCACAAAAAGCGACGCCAACCAATGACGCCTTAGTACCGAGCAGAAATTCGACACGCCTGATTGTCCCGACCAATCAGTCCCCAGCGATGTCCACTGTGTAGTTGACTTGACAGTACCATGTTAGCGTACGCTTATGACTCTCTACTGGAACGCAACACTCTGCGAATACCATGCACAAGAGGCACAAATTAGACAGACAATATGTAGAACAGCCCCCCTAGCCTAGACAAGTATCAAAAAGAAGACACAATAGTCTTCTGATGCTTGACCGGTACACCCACTTTCAAAGACGTTTGAAGGAAGAGTTTCATGAGAATTTTTTTCTTCCAACCTCTGCCTATTTCCTTGGCAACTACAATTTTAGTAAGAACTTTTTCTTAGAAGTGCAAAGCAAACGTAATATATTAGTATCGCCAAAGAAACTACAACGAGCCTCTACATGGCTATTGCTAGCCGCAACCGCGCTAGCACTCAAACGTATAAAATATATAGGAACCACATCCTCCGCATCGAGCTAATAAATTGGCAGAGTTTCCGATCGGTCCGTTATAGTGGAACAAGTTTGAGGCGCGGACGTGTCCGCTCCGTGTGTGTCAAGTTACGAACTTGTCTGATCTCCACCGTAACTTCGACGGTATTAACCCAGTAACTTCGATTGAGTCCGAATTTCGTCACTGTGGCTATCAACAAAACAATTTCGATGCAAATATGTTCAGGGTTTGGTCAATGAAGATTAAATCTATGGATAGTGTAACAGCTTCTTCAATTTTGGTGGACAATATGGTGATGTATACGCTTATGTCGATATTGGTTTTAGAGGGTTCGATTAAATGCAAGGAACGACATTGTATGTTACTATAATCAAACACCATTAAACAAACGATTGTGTGTAAAAGGCTCCATTTATTATGGCATAGTCAGGTAAAGACAATAACGACGAATCTTACGACACCTCGCACTTTAAAATCCGTCATACCGTCTAGTCGTGTGCCAACGCAAATTATGCACGCATACTTATATAACTAATCCAAAAGTGAGACATACCTATAAGGGTCACCTAATATATATATATATATTCGTGTAGGTATCCTGAAAGACGCGTCAGCACACGTTCAGTTGCTGCGATATCAATAACGGGTTTTAGTAGCCAATATCATGTTCGGAGGCGTTAGCTGTGTCAATACCAAATATTTGTATAGGCACTCTCCGAATGTAGAAGACTCTGTATTCGCTGAGTGTGTGAGAAAGTTTCCCCTTCGGGAAGTACCTAGTCTAGTATTCAATGAAATAGCACAGTTTGCAGTGTGCTTGCCATTTTTCCGCTTAGTTACGAGTCTTCGCCTTGGTACATTCTGTTTTTGTTACACACACAGTTGGTTTTCAAAGGAATAGAATGTAGGTACTTAGTCGTTTAGTTTTGTTTAATTCACTTATCACTACATAGTATAAAACAAAGTCGCTTCCCGCTGTCTGTCTGTCCCTATGTGTGCTTAGATCTTTAAAACTACGCAATGGATTTTGATGCGGTTTTTTTAATAGATAGAGTGATTCAAGAGGAAGATTTTTATATACCACATAAACCAAAGCAAAGCGAGCGGGTTGTTAGTAAGCTTGGTCCTTTCAGCATGAGGGCATGTATAGAAGAATTTTCGACAACTTACTTACATATTCACTGGCTCAACGGTAAAGGAATCGTGAGGAAGTTTCCTACTGCCATGGGTTCAGAACAAAACACTGGAGAAAAGCAGGTATCTCCAGAAATGAAAAGTCGAAAGTCTACATTAATTAAATTGAAACATACAAATTTAAATTAATCTGTCTCACAACTTTCAAGTGAAGTTGTACCGCTCCGAGTTGATATAAAGGCGGCCACCCACTAAACACAGCAGCCAAGTGAGCATGAAACAAACGATTATGGCGACAGTTGACTTATGGCAGCGGAACAGCGATAAATGGCGAGCGTTCAGTCGGGCCGCATTCCGAGCGGTGCCATCTGTTTTCGTATTAACTATACTCGTATCAGACAATAGCCCGGGGCGTGTCATGACACGAACACAACTCGATCCGATAAAAAATGTGTACCGTAAAAAATAACAGGGTCCTTTTCCGTTGTAAACTTGTAACTGCAAAAATTTAGAAAGATAACAGTTAAAGGATTCCGTACCACCGTATAGTAAAAAAACCCTTTGAATTTGTAACTTCTTACTATTATTTCTTGTTGTATTGGTTATAGTAACTCTTATACATTATGTAAAAATAATTTTACAGGGAACCTAATCCGGTCAATCAGATAAAATCCACTGTCAGACAGACATACGGACGGACGGACGGACGGATGGACGGGGGAACGGACAGCGGATGATAAGTACTATAGGGTCCCGTTCCCCGACTCTTTAAATATGGATTGTACATGAAAACGAGGATTAAAAGTCTGAAAAGGCGACGACCGTAACTCAAACATTCTAGTCAACATCTCCCATTAGAAAAATTACTTTTTTTGGAATACAAGTTTTCAGCTAGCAACTAGTCCTTCTGAGCCTCGGATAAAACATACTACTTGAAAAAGTATCAGAGTGTGCGACTTGACATAATTATCTGAGTCCTATTGTTGAGCTAATGGAATGTATTGTTAGGGAGATAGGCAGACGGGAGGTGAGACCCTCGTCGAGATTCGACGTTCCATTACCGGCGCGATTATGTTCGCCTCGTCACTGCCGAAGGTATTTTATTACTCATTCTACATTCTTATATCACTGATTTTCTAAAAATGTGAGCATAAAATTACCTCGATGTTCACAGTTCAACGTAACACTTGGTCTTTGAAGTGTTTTATTTACCATACAACACATTATAGTACAATAATTTTTCCGGAACTCTTATGATACGTTAACCCTTTACGAATGTATTCGTATTCCTTTTGAAACATCTTTAAACCATTTTATTATGCTACGTAGGTATAATTCTGTTCACACAAAGTTCGTTTAACCGTTTCACAACATGGCGCCTTGTCGCTGCCATAAAGTTTTCGCATACAAAATAGCACAGCACAAGTTGGCCAGTTTGCCAGTCGGTAGTGTCTCTCCGATCATATTAAAAGAACGTGAGAATAGTTCAGTTTATCCTGGCTGCTGGGTATGAGGTGACGTCACACATCACGTAACTTGCGTCAGCAATTCCAACACGGCGGTGTTGACTCGGCGAAGTTTACAAACTTCGGACACCTGCGAATAACCGTCACGGTTTATCAGGATGTGCTTAGGAATAGGTAATTTTAAACTTTTAAATTTCGAAGCAGTTAATTATCTCTTTCATTTGTTTGGGTTCATAATTTTGTTGTTGAAGAAAAATACTGCAACTTTTTAAATTTTATTCATAAAATGTTACGTATTCAAAGAGTACTATTTGCGGAAACCAGTCGAGTTACCATAATATAATTTAATTCATACTATTTCCATAGCAAGTTCCATTCTTCGCTGGCGTTCCGATGCTTCCTTTTTTATTATGTAGGTACGTATCCAATTTCAAATGGATTTTTTCGCTCGAAGATTGCTATATTGCAAAACATTGGAGCAGAAAATTAGGTTTTCATGTCAATATGAATATAGGCTTCAATGGAATGTGAATGTTAACGGGAATTTGGCAGTGATCGAATACGTCAGAATTTGGTAACCATGATAGGTTTTTATTTTTTACAAGCATAAATTTTCTCATGTTTGACCTCACTTATTTTTTATTTTATTAATTTTGGAAAACAGCAGCATGGAAAAATAAAGATTGTCAACTTATACATACACAAACAAGTATAAAACCCAAAAAACCAATGAATTTGTAGCAACACTACATCGCTCCAATAGACAGCCGAATTCTAAACCGCGCTATCAAAGTTTTCTAATGAGTTTGTATAAATATACTTGCCCAACATCAACCGTTGGACCGCGGTTGGGCACGATCACCTAGCCTGGCGGAAGATCTTCCCTTTTCACGATGGAGGAGTATTCCATCTCCGCTCCTCCATAAAATCTATTCATATAATAAAACTCTAACGGGGCCGTGTCTGTACATGAAATATTTTTGATAAAATTTGGTATGGAGCTAACTGAGTACCCGGGTCAACATACAGGGTACTTTTTATTCCAACAAAATATCTCATTCCCACGGGAAAATTCAAAAACTGGTTAGAGGAGGAAATGTACTATTTTACAGAACTAAATGTAACTTGAAAGATAGTATCCAGCTTATTTCTTGCATAAAAAATAATATAATAATAATAAACATAGTACTATTATTTAATAGTTCAAGGTAGATTACTAATGGTTGTAAAATAACATGAGTAACATTTATACGTGTTTATTCTATTATTCTTACAAATATATGAAAATTAAGTGTACGTTTCTCACACAACACTATTTATGTATTTGGTACACCAACGTTTGTTACACTAATACTTACTCATTAACATACATAATATAATACTTTTATAAATGCAACAACCAATGTATTATATTTAAAGTCAGAATTTGCGCTGACAGTAATTTTCCTTGGTCCAGGCACGTGCTGAACGACGGTCGACTAGTGATCGGCGCCCGGCGTTCCCTGGTCGATGCCGGTGGAGGTGGTGGAGGGGCGGTACTCAGATGTAGAGCCTCCAACCGCGCTGGTACCATACTATCCCGACCAGTACTGCTGCAGCCAGGTACGTACTAACCCCACATGGACCCGTATTCACACAATAGATTTTCATTTGATTAATTACTTAGAATACAACAGTAACTTTATTGTACACTAAAACAATACACCCCTACATTCAATGGCATACAATGCATACAAAGTATACAAAGGCCGGTCGTATAGCCTCTTCCAAATGACCTTGAGATTTATGAAACTGAGAGTTTAGAACTAGGGACTTTTAACACTTGAATCGAAAAAATAACCCTCGAAACATTTTTTTTCCGTTCCATTGGGAATTTAAAACATTTGTCCAATCCTAAGGTACTCAAGGAACATTTCCTCCGAATATCACTTCTCTATCTCTATCTCTCTCTCTCTGTCAGCCAGTCAGTCTCTAGACGTATTAACGGATGAAGGACTTAAACGACGTATTTGAAGAAGATGCTGGTATTTCTGATACCATCATAGACTAAGCATTATTGGGTGCGTTTCTGCAGCGAATGGACGATCACTTAGTTTCATTACACAATTTTGCAATCAGTATTACGAAAGACACATCGAAAAAGACACAACCCTGGTTTTTATTGTCTCGCAGAACAAAAGTAATATACAGATTAAATGATGTTTCGGCTTCTCTCCGGAGCATGGAGATTACTTCAAGACTAATTAAAAAAAAAACATAATATAAACCTTGCCATTTCTTCAAGTCAACAAAAACGATGTTACGGGCAACATTACACGTATAGCGTTATTATTAATTTACCTCATCAAATACTGTTTAGTTGCAAAATAAACTGTGCCCTTTAAAATCAATACAACGTTTCATTATTTATGCTATTGACCAGGGCTCGTTCTCTTTGTTCGCAAAACAATGAAAATTCAAAAAACCGTAAACAACGGACTTGTATAATAAACAGATGTAGGAGAAAAGGGCAAAACGAATTACAACTTCGACTCGAGTTGGACCAATTAACTTTCCGTTACACAGCGAGGGAAAATTTGAAATAAAATGAAAAACACCCCACGGCCGCGCCGAGTTTTTTACACGGAAAACTTTTAATTAAGGGATTAAAAATGACATTAGACTCAGTTTGCAACAAGGTAACTTTTCTTTTGTTCCGCGGAATGTCCGCAAGGAGAATTTTGGCTGGAATAATATTATGATTACTATCTGAATGTCTAACGGGCTCCTCAGCAGGGCTTGTTGAAGTTTACTTCCCACGAGGACCGTCGAATTAGGCTGCCTTTAAGAAAATACTTTGTAATGTTTGCTACAAGTTGAAAAGTAATAGAAGGAACTTGGTAAATCAGATTGATCATGAGAAGGCCTAACCAAGTGGCTTTGTAAAACGTAGAGATTAGTTGAATAGAATGACAAATGCGTATAATTGACCCAACACTCAGAAGAACTATTACATTGTGACACATAGTTCTTAGTGAGTATTACAATTAAATAAGCTAAGCAAATACAATTTTCGTTGACTTGGCTGTGTCTGTAACCAAGGTAATCACTACCCTACCTCCTTTCTTCCTAATCTTATCAACTTTTTGCCCTTTTAACTTTTATCTGGCTACATATTTTAAATTTAAAATTTCGCATTAGAATCTTCTTTAGAAGCGCAGTGATAGCTCGAACGGTTAAAGAGCCGGCCGAAAATCAGTGAGGCTCGGGTTCGAATCCTGGCATGTACCAATGAGTTTTTCAATAACTTACGTACATATTTATCACTAGCTCGACGGTGAATCAAAACATCGTGAGGAAACCTGCAGGTCTCAGAATTAATTCTGAGACATGTACTAAACAGACCCGGTCCGGCGATGGGCTTACCATGCACCTATCACGTTTAGGGGTCCAAATATCTCGTGAAATGTGGGTATATCCAGTAATGGAATACCTCTGCCTACCCCCTCGGGGATAAAAAAAAGGCGTGAGATTATATTTATATATTTTATATTATATAGAATCATCTTTCTCTCATATTTTTTTTTAACGGCAGCTTCAGTACCACAGAGAACTATTACTATCTAGTACTTATCTGAAATTTGAGTTCGACAGTTCTTCTTCTTCTTCTTCCTGTATTCATAGAATATGTTGCTACATACAAATTGTGCTACGACCTTATAAGAAACAGTGATAAAATTGTGTTTCCTTCATATCTACTTTCCTTCATATAATAAATCCCAGTTTGGCTAAAAATAAAACTGAACATTTCTTTATTTCGAACCCCGACCTTCACTCCGTCATCGTGCTCTGGACTGCACCGCCGCACTTCTTCAAGATGTACTTAAGCTATCGTCATGCGAATGATCGGTTCAGCGATTTAGCCGTGAAGAGGTGACAGACAACCAGTCTAACCAAGTTTCTATTGTATAAAAGTTGTAGAGTCTGCGAGTCAGTAGGTACTTTAAGTAAACTAACTTTTGTAAAGCTTTTTCGAAACGTAACAAAAAAAGAAACTTGAAAAAAGGAAAAATACTGAAATAATTGCGGTCAGAGAGAAATGGCGACGCATTGTAAGACCAACCCTCAAGTGACGACACAACTCTGCCAAGAGTGGTGAATCTAATTTTAGCCAGTATTATAACAGAAGCACTTTAGGTGAAGTGCTTCCATTTAATTCATGTTGTAGGTATTCATTTAGTAATATAATTATAAACCAAATAGTAACTGTAATTAAAAAAATTGTGTTCAGTGATGAATAAGTATTTTCAGTCCAATTACTTTTCACCGAGGGACCCGGGAAAGTTTTAATTAAAGATTGAGCGACATTATGTCCCTCATCTAGAAAAATAACTTCGTTAAAACGAAGCCTACCTTTCTTTATTGAATATTTTACATTCGCGAGGTAACCAACCTCAGCTAGAACAAATTATATTCAGCGACGCATACAAATTACAAAGTACGAGTATTTTATCATAAGAGGGGTTTTTATAACATTGAGTTTGTTCGATGAGCTCAGCTTTCATTTTAATGTAATGATACCCATATATTTATCAGACAAAGCGATTCACCAGCAAGTCTATTTACATAAAAGTAAAAAGTTTTTAAACAACTATTATTTTTTGCATAGTTAGCTTAAAAGTAAAATCGCAGAGAAAATGTTTGATGGAAAATGAGAACCAAGAAATTGCCTGACGGAATACCAACGTCAGTGTCTTATTAGATCGGATTCTCAGTTTATTGAAACAAAACACCGTTCTCTTGTTATTTCCGATAAATCATTAGCCGGATGCTTCACAATAGACACTCGAAGCGACGTCGAACATCTACAAAGTAGCGCTAACGAGACTTGCAGCAACCGCCTTCGGAACTAGCGAACAAGTTACAGATTTAACTTATCATATTTTAATATTTTCCTTTCTGGAGCCCGCTACAAAGGAAGAATTGAAAGGCAACAAATGGGGCGCAGTAGCTCATTCTCATTCAAATGAGTTTCGAAGAAAGTGTTGGACACTTTGATGTTGTAATATTTACCTATCTTTTTGGAGTTGGGAAGGTTTTTTTTCGTTTCGTAACAAAAATACTAGCGTATCATACGGTATATAATGTAGGGTAGCTAAATAAATGTAACATTTTTCAATGTAATGAGATTAACTCGTACCTTTTGTTAACTTCTTTGTTGTATTATTACTTATTATTATATCGTTTGATAAGTCGATCTAACGAGAAAATAGCTTTTACAAAAGAAAGAAAAAATGAAACGCACTTATTAAAGTCTTCGCAAGTGACGACTCAATAATGAGATGGCTTCATAAACAAAGGCACGTCGGACTCAATTATTTTCTTATTTATTATTCCATCTTGTTTCTGTTTGTTGTTTCTTAGTCGCTAAAAGGAGTTCAAATAACGCATTACGAAAATTGAAACAGACTTTATAACAAAATTAAATTACTAAAAACATCATGTTTAGAATTTTAACTCTAATTTAGAGATCTTTGCATACAATTTCATCAGCACTGAAAAAAATACAGAGCAAAGTAAGACCCGAATATTAATCAAACAGCTGAAATATAAAATGAGGGTATACGTCAGTATTCATACACCTGTCGTCCTATTTATAAGTTTTGTTACAGTTGAAGATATTGTACTGTCACATACGGTGCGGCAACTAACTCCAACGAAAGTAGGGGGTACTGTAGTCCTACGATGCGAAGTATCTCTCCAAGTAGGCTTGGAAGATGTCACCTGGTTGCAGGATGGGCTGCCTCTGTCTTCAGGTTATCTAGGTGCTGGTAAGAATTACTTTCATATTTACTTTACGATATTTAAATCTCCTTAGTTTGCAATATCAGAGGTTAATACCATAACAATAGGAATGTCTAAATTAGATATTACATTAATAACAAAAAAATAATTAGATTTTTTGTTTGCCTTAATCAATAATCTTCCAGATGCGCGATGGTTGTCTGGAGCTGGTGGCATTTTGCTTGGATCAGATTTAACTCAAGCTGATATTCAAGCAGATTACGCCTGTCTGGTACTCGATACTCCGAGCCCTAACGTTAAACTTACGACTGATGGTAAGATAAAAAATCAAACTAATCCTGGTTACGATACAAAGTGATATAGGAATTTGAAATTAATCTAACCGTGTTTGTGTAGATAGTAGCTGGCTGGAAAACATCGAAATAAATTCGATAGAAGCAAAAGCTGGAGACACTGTGATACTACCTTGTATTTTACGACATATGACTGGACATACTATAAGGTAACTAATACTTCATTGAAGATCATTTTGATGGGCCACGGGATTATGAAGCCATTTTATTTTTAGTTGGCAGAAACAAGACATTACTGGAACTTGGACTTCAGTAGGTGAAGGAACAGTTCGCAGTGGCGTACTTGTTATAATTAATGCGCGGTCCCAACACGCTACACGTTACGCTTGCTCAGTTGGAATCGAATCATCTCCAAGAATTTTGACGCGATTGGTGGTATATGAACCTTTGATTGTCAGTGTGTCACCAAACCCATTGGTAAGTTTCAGTGCTATGATCAGATAATATTAATTGTTTGTAAAACCAAGAGTAGCTCATATATGAGGTTCTTGCGTTTTTTTTGTATCTATCATCTGTTAATTAACTTGTTTAAAAAAGTACCTATGTTTCCTAAAGTAGGAAGTTAATCTTTCTCGTTAATAGGAAGGTAACTTTTTTTACAATAGTATTTCAAGTAGATTTCCTGGTAAGTGTCTTTATCAATTCCAGATGTTAGGTACGGGTGGATCAGGTCACTTCAACTGTTCAGTTAATGGCGGCCGGGGTGGAGGAGTAACACTGAGTTGGCAACATGAGGGGCGACCTCTCCACGCCCCTCAAACTCGCTTAGCACTAGGTCCAGTCAGGAATCATCATGCAGGACTATATCAGTGCACAGCACATGACCACTCTGATACTGCAGTGGCAGGAGCAGAACTACTTATCGCTGGTAATATTTTTCTTTACATAATAACCACTGTACTGATTTGTGTTTTAATGTCTGAGTAAATCTGACAACTCATGAACTGGGTTTCAGACAGACCGCCAAGATTGGTTTCGACATTTAGTGAAGCTGTGACGAGGATTGGACAGAGCATTGCTTTAAAATGTGCTGCTACTGGTGTACCGTCACCTAGGATAGTTTGGACTTTAGATGATAGACCTCTTCCTGCGGCTCCCGACAAGTAAGTCTATTGTAATAAAGCTTCGTAATTTTCGATTGGAGCTAAAATACTGCTACTATAAAAAATAATCAGAGTAGACTTTTTCGTCAGATAAAGATAGATTTAAAACATAGTAAGAGATTGTAAGATAAAACAAAAGGTTATTATTTCAGGTACAGTGTCAACACTAGAGCAGAAACTGTGCCTGGTGTAGAAGAAGGGACCATAGTATCGACTTTGAGTGTCACTATAAGAACTGCAGATGAAGGTGGTCGATATGGGTGTAATGCAACAAATTCCCGTGGTTCTCATGCACATCATGCTCGGCTAAATGTTTTTGGTAATATTGAAATAAACATACTAAAGCATTAAATAAAAACTTAAGTGTTGTTAGAATGTTTATACTTAAATTATGTTACTTACGTTACAGGGCCACCAAATATTAGATATTTGCCAGCGATTCATGTAAAAACCGATACAGATGTCGCATTGTATTGCCCGTATTCAGGATATCCTATAAAGTAAGTCTACATGCAAACATACTATACTAAATTTGCAAACACTTTGTATTATTTAATTTTTTTTGCTTACCTTGCTTCAATCTGCAGAGAAGTAGTGTGGCGACGTGAAGATGCGTCTGTAGTAGACGTATCAATGGAACCTGGTGATGAACGTGGAATATTAAGGCTTACTTCAGTAAGAACGTCTGTAGCTGGTGCATATACATGCGAAGTAAGAGCTGAAAGTGGTGAACTAGCTAGAAGGACAGTTCGCATTGAAGTTCACAGTAAGACTTTAATTACATTATTACTTTTACTGGTTTCTGAGTGGGTAGACTTTTTTACTTGATACTTTTTTACAGAACCGCCGAAAGTAATGCCCTTTCAGTTTCCTGAAGAGCTTGAAGTTGGTGACAGCACGCAAGCAACGTGCAGCTTGGTTTCCGGAGACAAACCAATCCAATTCACTTGGCATAAAGATAATTTACCGATACCCTCTACGTTGAAGGTTAGTTAACATGATTTCTTTTTTAATACCTTCATCCAATATAGCAAAGGACCTAATCATAGTTTCTTTCTCTTAGGTTGCACAGAAGAACATGGATTTCTTTTCAATATTAATTATCCAAGACCTTACATCTACGCATACTGGTGAATATACTTGCAGAGCTACAAACGATTTTGGATCTGTTAGTCATACCACAATGTTGGTCGTTAAAGGTATTTCTGATTTAACAAATTATAGTTATCAGCAGTTTTATCCAGATGGCGTAACATTTATAGTAGTTTTTCCTCACAGAGCCGCCTACTTGGGTGTGGAGGGCACAGAATACATCTGTATCAGCTGGAGCGGCTTTACTACTGCCATGTTCTGCTAAAGGACAGCCTACGCCTAGAATATCTTGGGAATATTCAATTGGTATACTAACATCTATCAAATACTTTTGTATAAGTTTCAATATTTTTTTCTTATAATGATTAAATAATTTTGTATCTCTATTTTTTGTTATATTTTTTTACTTATTACTTGTTATGTTCCTGCTTTTTCTGCTTCATTAGTATAAGTAATAAGTATGAACGTCTTTGGCAGATGGTGAAAATTGGCGCCATGTCCTCTGGGGACAGTCTGAAGCAACCGACGCTAATGGAGGCTCCATTCTCTCAGATGGAACTGTTTGGCTAAAAGCAACTACTCCTGAACATGAAGGCTGGTATAGATGTACGGCCCGCGTCCAGCATTCCTTTTTGCATCATAGTTTTTATCTTGATGTACGAGGTAAGTGATTTGTACTAAAAATGGCGCTATATGGCTATCAAAGTTGAGTAGGTAAAATCTGATCTGATGAAACCAATGAAATCTGTATTTTTTATGGGTTTGTTGTCATTTTAAATTTCTCGTAAATTTTCATAGCATCCGATTTAATTTCCTCTTTTCTTGAAATTGATTCTCTTATCATTGATTAATCTACATCGGGTGCCTAAATTTTTTGCCAATAAATATAATTAGCAAATTTTTTTTTTTTTACGTTAGAACCTCCACGATTGAGTAGAGGAGGGGGTGGTGGCGTGACTCGATGGGTGGTCAGAGGATCAACCGCACGTCTTGCGTGCACAGTCCGAGGAGAGCCAGAAATACATGTTCATTGGACTCACGACTCGAGGCCCTTAGCTTTACAGTAAGTGATGAACTAAGATACATCGAGAAAATGTTTATTTGTATCTTTAGCCACCACATACATGCAGTCAAATAAACAAAATAAAATACAGTCAATTATTAATATACAGTAGCAAATAGCGTAGCTCAGCAATTCAGCATATTCTTTTAATTGAACAAACAGCAGGAAGAATCTTATAATTAGCATTTAGGAATTAATATTTTGTTACTTATATAATTTGTATAGCCGTAAAGTTTTCTCAAAAGTATATAAATAAAATGAAGTGATTAATCTGAGAATAAACCGAGACTTTCATTTATTTTCTTTGGCTGACTACTATGTTTATTTTATAGTGGTGCCGGAGCTATTGAGACTAGAGATATAAGCAATGGTGTCATGACGTCAGAAATCACCATAGCTCATACTGGGCCAGAACACGCCGGTGAATATCGCTGTCTCGCTCGCAACCTTTACGGCACTGACGAATTGACCTTTCGATTGTTTGTCAAAGGTAAGGATGGTTCAGTTCGTTCCTACTTTGGAAACTGACACTTCGTCATATAATCAAATCGAAAGGCGACATCCTTGATGACGTAGTAGTTAGGCCCAAAGGGACCGCAATGTTGTCCTTACCACAAAACGTGATTGTGTGCTTGTATAGAGAGGTAGCGATTTTAAAGTAGCTCATATTAGGTTGATTCAATTCATTTTTTTCTGGGTCATCCTTTGATGCTTGGCCAATATCAGGTAGAACGAAACATCAATTTCAAATTTCTAGTTCAGTTTTTGTACTCTGCTATGAACTTGGAATACAAGCCGCGAAGAAAGAAGGAAAATAGAAATATTTGTTGATCCACCTAAAAACAAGAAGAACAATTTATAAATACATGCAAATAAAGACACAGAGTTATTAATATGATGTTAGTCAAAATAAACACCTTACAAACTAATATTATTACGTCTAAATACAATCACATAAAATATCTAAACATGAATTTAAAAGACTTATCACTTTTAGAGCGTCCAACTGTACCAGAAGAAGTCCGCATATCAGAAGTATGGCCCCGTAGAGCAAGAGTTACTTGGAGAATAGCTAGAGGAGCTTTAGTGTCACACTACTCACTACAGTACCGCGCTCTGACGCGTGATATCTCAAACGCCCCGCTCGACGCTCCGCTACCCGCTCTGCTAGACTCATGGGATACACCCGACGTTGTCAACCTCACGTTGGCTAATTCTGATTTGCTTCATGTTGCGTAAGTTTACATAGGCTTATGAATATGATAATATTCTCGAGATTTCAATTAATAGAACATGACTTGTATCTATTGTGTGTATATAGTACACAATATGAATAATCCAGCAGATAGTGATTACAATAACATAGAACTGTAAAGAGTAAAAAACCGACTTCAACTTATATGGTTTTCTCATGGATGCCATTGTCAGAACTAGACCAAATGGAAATGGAACCACACGGAAAGTACCAGATTTCAAATAAAAAAAGAATCATCAAAATCGGTTCACCCAGTCGAAAGCTCTGAGGTAATAAACATAAAAAAAAACATAGTCGAATTTTGAAGTCGGTTGGAAAGTATATAACAAAAAATCAAACATTGAATTATTTACCTAAAAAGATTTACCGCTTTTGCTGGTAAAAGCAATTATTTATGTATATTTCAAAGGAGTCGTTTCTTTGGTATAGGCTTAATTTGGATTGCAGGTTCGATTAACATCCGGGACAACACTTTTGTGCTTGAACTTCATAGTTGGTTTCATTTCTGGCAGTTCAGTTCAGATCAGTTATTTACTACCTGTAGTAGTACTACAGACCATCTAATTTGAGAATAGGTCCAACAATTTATATTATTAATAATGAATGAGATAAGAGACTACCTTTCAGATAATGAATTAACAATGCCAACGGCAATCATGTGTACATTAAATTTATAAACGTATTTAGGACGGAACGATGTACATGCAACCATATAGTGAAGCGTTATTTATTTATTTATGTACCGTCACATCTGTGGAGTTTGCGTAAATGTTTGCTCATGCAGGTCTGAGGGTCCGGGCCGTGCTGGCGCATCGGTCGCCGGATTAGAGCCGGACACCCGATACGCTCTTCGGCTAGCCGCTTTCAACGACGTTGGCGCCTCTCAGTACACAACACCTCTTCACTTCACCACTCGGGAAGAAGGTTAGTGGTTTCCAGTGTTTGGAAATGTCTGTCGTTTAAAAATAGATTGTGACATTTTGCCGCATATTGTGCTCATCTTTCTTCGAGCTAGAGTTAGTCAGTCAAAAATTAAAGGGTAGGGCTTTAATCAATCATACCAATATTATAAATGCGAAAGTGTTTTGTTACTTGGTTCTACTTTTACAAAGCAACGCGCAACGGATTGTCGTAATTTATTGCATAGATATAGTCTTAGACCGAAAATTTCATAGACACTTTTTACCTCTCTGATGAATTCGCGGGGAAAATCTAGTCTTTTTTTTATAATAAAAAGGCGGCAAACGGGCAGACGGGTCACCTGATGGTAAGTGACTACCGTCGCCCATGGACACCTGCAACTCAAGAGTCACAACTGCGTTGCCGGCCTCTGAGGTGGGAGTAGGGGAGGGGGAGGGGGAGGGGGAGGGGTTGGGGCCTCCGGTTACCTCACTCACTCAGCGAAACGCAATGCAAGCATTGCTTTACGATGGTTTTCTGTGAGGCCGTGGTATCACTCCGGTCGAGCCGGCCCAAGCGTGCCGAAGCATGGTTTTCCCAAGGCCAAAAGTCATTTTTTTTTCGCTTCATGGCAGATGCACTCTAGGTCAGGTCGCTACAGATGCGCTCAAGAGCATTAGGATAGCTGACATAGAGACGAAGAAGATGGCCATATTTTTATTTTTTTTATTTAACTTTATTCCATCGGTGCTTGACAATAACGTAGGTACTTCTGAGCGCTAGCCAACAATTCAATGAACCGCTAAATTATACTTTTCCGACCCTGTGGATGGTTGTAAATATGGCTAGTTAATTTTTTCAGTTGGTAGTGAACTTGCTTTATAATTCGGAAGTCGCTGGTTTAATTTCAGCTCGGGGTCAACATTGGTGTGCTGAACAGTATTGTTGGTTTCCTGGCTGTATGTTTTTTGTATTTAAGTATGTTTATCAGTTGTTTAGTCCCCAGTACAGTCTCTATCTTATTTGGGTAATTTTGGGTAAGCAGAGTAATCGTGTGAAAATTGCGTCTCACGATTTATTATAAATGTATTACAATACAATGCGACGCGCGATAACACCTGCGTCAATATTAAGCATACCCTTTGTCACTCTGGTATAATGAAGCTAGGTATCGGTAAAATAACAAAAACTTACTACCTACAAAAAAAACTTGATCTCTTTATTAATAAAGATATAGATTAAGAGCAAGTAAGTACCTATATAAATTTTCTTACTGCATGTATCTCTTCCTTAAACTACTACAATATTGTTAAAGTTAAGTTAAAATTCGGCACCATTAATTAATAACTTGTATTATATTGTTATTGAGATGACAGTCTGTTGCCAAAATAAAAAAAAAAGATTAATCACTTGTCCGTGTTTGCAGGCTATCACGTGAAGCGTCGATAAACTAACTTTATGGGCCAAAATATTATAATACAAATTGTGTCCTTTACACCATCCATTTTGAGCATTACCATTACAAATATATACAGGTACTCGTAGCTAAGTTCTTAAGTTCCACCGCTCTGTAAGGCACAGGGCTGTGTGAAAGGAAAGTTCGCTAAATACAGGTTTTGTATTTATTACTATTTACATGATCCATCCTAAGTACTATTTTATACCCCAAAAAGATATTATATAGGTACTTATTTATGATGTATTCAGAGCTGTGTATTTATGTTTGATCTTTATGATTTATTACATTAAATTATTGCTTGTCTTAATGGCTCCTCATAAAAAGATAACATCGCTCGTAAACAGAAAGCTATAGGATTAAAAATTTAGATTATAATACTATGACAAATTGCTCTTTGATTTGACAGTTGTGTTTATAGAAGAGATAAGAGCAGTGATAGCCTTACGGTTAAAGAGCCGGCCGAAAATCAGTAAGGCTCGGGTTTGAATCCTGGCATTGAGTTTTCAAAAACTTACGTACATATTTATCACTAACTCGACGGTGTAGGAAAACATCGTGAGGAAACCCGCAGGTCTCCGGTCCGGCGATGGGCTCACCGTTTAGGGGTCCAATGTATCTCGTGAAATGTGGTTATATCCAGTAATGGAATACCTCTGCCTACCCTTTCGGGGATAAAAGGCCTGAGACTATTTATTTTTAAGTGATAAGTGTATTGAAAGATTTGAGATCGCAAGTTAACCCGGTTTCGAAGCGGGATGATGAATTAATGAGTTTTTATAAAACATACGTATTTATCAGTAGCTCTGCGGTGAAGGAAAACTTGAGGAAACCCTAGAATACTGAGGCATGTAAATCAATGCTGCTAGTCTGGGCGATAAGCGCGCCACCAATCACGTTTAGAGATCTGATAATGAAAGTAAACGTTAAAATTTGTGAAAACTTACGCACAATACAGACCTGAAAAAATTAGGAGCTTTTTAATTACTTCCCTATCGTTTTGAAGCTGTTTAAAAAGATCAAGCATAAGAAAGCCAATGCATTAAAGATAAACTTTGCCCTTTAGCAAAGGGAGCTATCAGCAGAGACTTGTTTCGCATAAAGCTAGCTTATTACGAATTAGGCCGTTAGTTCCGACATAAAATGTAAAAAAAGAAAACTATCCAAATTAGGAACTTTTCATAGCTTAATTAACAAAAAGGGTATTAACTTTTTAAAATACGGCTAAGTTACATCATCAACCATTTCGTAAGGCGCGGTTATGAATTGTAGCAGTAATGCCTTTTTCTCCGCGTGGGTATTAAACAGAGTGCTAGAAATGATAATTTTATGTGTGTACATAGCCACGTGCATAATTAAGTAGTTACTTACTTAGTCTAATGTAATTGCCTCGTTAGGTGTGGAGGGTCTCTCCTGTCTAATTACAGTGAAGCAAAAGTACTTTAGTCTAATGTTAGTAGAATAATATTTTTCATAACATTTAGACAGAAGTAAATATTTTAGCAACGAGATGGATACAAATACTACCTACTAGTATTTTTAAGCTTTAGAGGAAATGTGTATGGAAACACTTTTAGCTCAGCAGTGGGCTGATAGGGGTGGATGATGGTGCTAATTGATACCTATCATTTTAAATATACCTTTGGCACAACTTTTATTACAAATGATTACAACCTTACATATGATCACTCCATTTTCCCGATGGGATAGACAGAGAATAGACCGCCAAGTGCTACGAACTTAGTGCACCTCTCGCTTAGTGATGTCGTTATCACCATTAATTGTTTGCTGGATTGGTTCACAAAAAAACGATATGGTGAACGTGTTCCTTTGCGACTTTTAAAGGTTCAACGGAGAAGACTTAGGACATTTTTCCTCCACTGCCCCAAAAGCGGAAAATATTTGTAAAATAGTGATTTCTATCAGACTTTATGGTATTTTATGTATGTGTTCCCGTGGAAATACGGGAATAAAATATAGCCTATGCTATTAAGGAATACTGTAGCTTTCCATTGGTGAAAGAATTTTTAAAATAGGTTTTGTAGTTTTTGAGTTTATTCGTAACAAACATACAAAAATACAATTGCCTCTTTATAATATTAGTGTTCATGTACTACAATAACGTGTTCTGTATTGTTCAGCACCCGGCGCTGGTCCTCGTGATATAACAGTGCGGGCCCTACGAGCTCGCGAGCTTCATGTGTCATGGCAGGTTAGATAATAAAATTAAAATGGCTACATCACGATGCGCGTTGGGATCACCAATAAAGTGGCCTTTTACACCTCAAAAACATGACAGAAAGAATTTACTTAAAAACATCAAAAAGAATATAGAGGCAAGTCGGCGAGTAGGTACTGGCCATAAAATAAATGATCTTGCACTATGTATTTATTTTTCCTTTACATACGATAGCGATATGGTAAACTACACACACCGGCACAATTAGCGGAACAGAAAAAAAAGGGAGTATTTACGCATTTTTGCGTGTTACTGGCCGGCTAAACAAGCTTTTTTTAAATTTGGGTTTTAATTTAAAAATGGAATACTAAGCGACTGCCCTTTTTTTCATTCTTTTGTTTTAATTTTCATTGATTCATTTTTTCCACCGCTTGTCCGTTTTTAGAAGGTTCGTGAATTCCATTTGAAAAGCTTTGAATTGCAGTTTTTGAGGCTTTTGAGTTTTTTCGCATATTGATAATTTACGAGCATCTAATTATGCCTGATTTAACGCCATCAGAAATCATTAGGGCAGATCAAATGAGGAGAAATGGTCAAACCTACAGATCGATTGCCAGAAGCCTTCGTCGATCGTTATCAACGATTTATCGTAGCATCCAACGATACAGATTGACGAATGCTCTAGTGAGAAGGAGAGGACAAGGCCGGAAAAGGTGTACTTCAAGGAGGGATGACCGTTTTCTCCAACTTCAAGTCCGACGGAACACGAGACTAACGGCGGTGCAGGCTCGAAATTTACTGGAAGAGGTACGAGCAGTAAGGATGAGTGAGCGGACAGTTCGTAGAAGATTCGAAGAAGTGGGTATAGGCTCGTATGTGCCCGCCAAAGCCCCAAAACTTGAGAGACATCATCGCACAAACCGTCTACACTTTGGTCGTGAACATCGTGATTGGGACTTCGACGACTGGGGACAGGTTCTTTTTACTGATGAATGCAGAGTTATGTTAAATCAAATTGATGGAAGGCAGCGAGTATGGAGACGCAAAGGAGAACGGTATATCCAGTCTAATTTTGAAAATACAGTTGCATATGGCGGCGGTTCAATTATGGTCTGGGGAGGAATATGTTTAGGAGCTCGTACGGAGTTAGTAGTGGTCGATGGCGGGAATCTGAATGCTGATCGGTATATCAGGGAGATTTTAGAAGAACATGTTGTGCCATTTGCCCCCTTTATTGGTAACAACTTCATTCTAATGCAGGATAATGCTCGGGCTCACAGTGCTCGCACAGTACAGACATACCTAAACCATGTTGGTATAACGGTGATGGAGTGGCCAGCACGGTCCCCCGATATGAACCCTATAGAACACGTCTGGGACTTGCTAAAGAGGAGTGTAAAGTCAAGAATGCCCCCTCCCAATAATCTCAACGAGTTGCGAAACGCATTACTTGAAGAATGGCAGAGGTTGCCCCAAGAAACCATTGATAACATCATCCGCAGCATGCCCAGACGGATGGAAACCCTCATCAGAGCATGAGGAGGAAACACTCGATATTGAACAGTCATTGAAATTGTTGTTAAACTTTGGAAAATCTTGAATTTTCTGCTGTTTCTCTATAATTAAAAATCGAAGAAAAATGCATTTTGTTTAATTTAATTTTTATTATTATAAAATTTTAAGTATGGTGTTACAAATGAATGTCAAAACATGTTAATTTAATTGTTGTTTCATTTTAAATAATATATTGTTTAAAAATTACATTCATTGTTCTAAATTCCCTCTTTTTTCTCCTTTTTTTTCTGTTCCGCTAATTGTGCCGGTGTGTGTATTAACCCGCCTAATATACAACAGAAAAATTTAACTATTCAAATAAGGAATGTAGTCTCAAAAGTATCATTAATTAATTTATTGCTTTATTATGACATGTTGAGGAGTAAAAGTGTTCTGTGGTTGTGGCTCAGTAAGCGCCGAAACACAACCGCGTTGGGGCACCGCAACGCGAAAATCGGCGGTGCGACTCAATACAGTTTTTTGTGTGTACCGGCAACGCGGTTATGTACACATTATAGGTTAGTTCATCCGTAGACCCCAATGGCGTAGCATCTACACTGAGCGGTTATACAGTGTGAGTCTCCATAAAGTGCACATATGAAAATGGGTGAAACTAGACACATTTTTGCCAACGGAAAAAAAGTAAAAAAATCTGAGATTTTATTTTTTATATTTTATAGATATTTTTTTCTTCTGATTACTTACGGTTACGGTAAAGAAAACGTTATAACTTTTAAACTATGAAGTATATAGTGATAAAATAAAAACAGTAATGATGTCAAATAACAGAAGATACTAATAAAATAAAATAAAACCCAAAAAACGGTACTAAGAAATAATAAAATGGGACAATCTATAACGAAGCGTTGAATGGTGCACCCGGAATGACTCAGTTCAAACACTCATAGTAAACGTTGTGATATGGATAAAGATACGGGATTTTTGTTTTTTGAAAGGTAATACGATGGAAAATAACATAAAGTTATAAAAACTTCATATAATATGGGCATTATTTAGAGGAATTTGATAATTAATTAAAAAAACATGAATAAAAATACAGATTTTCCTCAAAAAGTCTCTTTTTATTATTTCTTGGTACCGTTTTTTGGGTATTTTTTTTATTTTATTAGTATTTTCTGTTATTTTACATCATAACTGTTTTTATTTTATCACAATATAGTACTTCTTAGTTAAAAAGTTATAACGTTTTATTTAGATAAAGTCAACAGTATGTAATAAAAAAAATATATATTTATAAAAAATTAATAAAAAAAAACAGTTTTTTTTATCATTTTTTCCTTCGATAAAAATGTGTCTAGTTTCACCCATTTTCATATGTGCACTTTATGGAGACTCACACTGTATTTTAAACTCATGTATCACTACATAGTATAAAACAAAGTCGCTTTCTCTGTCCCTATATCCCTTTGTATGCTTAAATCTTTAAAACTATGCAACGGATTTTGATGCGGTTTTTTTTAATGGATAAAGTGATTCAAGAGGAAGGTTTTAGTGTTAGCATTGCACCCGTGCAAAGCCGGGGCGGGTCGCTAGTAATATATAAATTGTTCTGGCAAAATACGCAAAATGAACAAGCAAGGGGAATTCCATCAAACGATTTTGGAGAGAGTCGCAATAAGTGATGACTGATGAAGCGATGTTTCTAGGAATCAAAAATCATTATAACTTTTATTAGAGAGAATTCTTCTTATTTAGTATCCGATATTCTCCCGCATATTTATAACACAAAAAGCTTCGTAATATAAATTTAATTGAAACCTTTACATATAACAACAAAAAGTTAGGTATGCCCTGTCGTATATCATAAAATTGGAATTTTCTACATTTGACAAGGGTACAGTAGCGTTATTAATTTTTTAGCCCCCGCTCCGAGAGACATGGCATGGTACTCTCCTGGGATACACAATACGTTGGTGGGAGGTCTCCGAGGAAGGTCTGGGATCCGCGGAGTCTCCAGGGTCTGAAAGTGGAGCAAGTGCTGACGCCATTAGCACCACGCTGAGAGGTCTGAAAGCTGCCACGCGTTATGGGGTCACAGTGAGAGCGTACAACGCAGCTGGCACGGGGCCTGTGTCACAACCACATTATCGACATACTTTAGAATCTCGTAAGTATATTTTCTAAGAATTTAATTAGACTTCGGTTCAGGCCCATGGTTCTTTTTAGAGGACATATGTAAATATTGTTAATAATAGAAGGTGTTTTGGGTTCTGTTACTCTTTTTTTTATCGTTTAAACTCGTTTTTTTTTATTTAATCAATATACAAACACATGGTTTATACTGACTTATTTTATGATATCTATAGGTAAATGTATTTTATATTTGTAACTAGGTAAATGTTAAATAATATTTGACTTTTATTAGTCTATGTAGGCACATAAAAGAAACGAAACAATTATTTCCAGGACCGTAGGTAGATAATTCGTTCATAGAATTTCTGTATTCGGCGAAGTATTTATGATGAAAATTTACTTCTAACGATCGAAATTTCTTACAAACATTAACAAACGAATTGAATTGTGTTATTATTAAAAGCTTTATATTAATTTAACTTGTAACTAAATAGGTAGGTATGTACTCCTATGTAAATAAATCTTGGACGTCGAATTTAACTTAGGTAGTTGTAATTGTCATATTATATACTTAAAACTTTGCATCTGTATTCAATTCTGATGAAAAAGAAAAATCTGATGACAGTATTATATCGTTATCATCAAGATAATCTGATCATGGAGCCAGAACGTGAGCAGCCGAATTCCGCAATTCGTAAACTCTTCGATTTAGGTTTCATTTGTTGTTTTGACGAATGTCATACATTGCTCTTGATGATGAGGGTCTAATAATGGAGCCAGTACGTTGATAAAAGAATTCCTTAATGGCTCCCCGTAAACCCCTCAAGTTTGGGCTCGTTTGATTTCTTTCGACGAGAGTCATACACACAGTAGCGTGTTTTCAAGGGTCTATAATTATTTAAAAAGAACTTTGGACTCTGTAAACTTTATTGGAACTTAGTTTCTCACTGAATAGTGGTAGCTTTTAAAATCCAATGTTAGTTTACAGTTTAGTCGCAATGTTGCGTAAATAAATCCGCACTGGCTATCGACGAAAAGCGACGATCGTAAATTTTCCCATCAAAATGCAAAATGGCTTAATTGGACCGTGGCCTTTCGATCTAGGTCAAACGATTCAGAACAAATTGATAGCACTTTTGGACGGTTACTTTGTTTCGATTTTATAGCTATAAAGTGATAGAATTGTTAGCCATAAAATGTCGGATGTTCTAAATCTCTCAATTCATTTCTATATAAACGAAAACGTACCCATTAATTGTAATTACAGTCCATTTACGATCAATCGAATTAAAAAATAACCAGTTGAACCTCCTAGTCCAGTTGCAAACAAAAAGAAACATTTGCCGGCAGTTACATATAAATAATTTAATCTGACTTCAATGTCCTGTTTATTAGTAAAGGATAATTTTCTGCATAAATCACGCAACTGTTGTTACTTGAATAATGTTTGTAGATGGTTAGAAATGTACGTCTGGTGATCTGTGAAATTAATATAATTCTACTGTATCTTGCTTACATTGCCGTCACGTTTCTGGCTATTTGAAGCTCTAAATTCGGCTAATCTATCCCTTTTCCTTCTATGCAGCACCGACCGGAGGGCCGGAAGGTGTGTCTTGCATATCAAGTGGCTCTACCTCTGTGAGGGTGTCGTGGCGCCCTCCGACTGTCGACACCAGAGGAGGCCTAATTACACACTACACACTACAGTATACAAGGAGAGATGCTGATCCATTGTTACCGAGCCAGGATGCGTATCTACGTGTTCAGGTGTGATATTTGTCTTCCTTAAAGTCAAAAAGTTGATTTATTGTTGCATGCTTGGTTAGTTGAACAATCGATTCTTGACCTCTCTAGACCTCTATCTACTCGTATTATTCTTTCTTTTTCGTTCTGTTTTTGCGTTCCCTTACTCTAACCAGCTGCGCTTTTTAATTTCCTAAGCATTTGAAATGAATGGGCAGATTGTTTATTCAATTTAATTGGGTATACAATAACATTGTTTTATGAAGGGTGAAGAGGCAACAGTGTCACGATTGACTCCGTACGCTGAATATGAAATAAGGGTTCGAGCGCACAACGCAGCCGGAGATGGCCCATTATCTACTCCTCAAGTTTGCAGAACAGACGAAGACGGTAAATATTACAACGGAAATTCAATTAATTTCGACTGGTACACAATTATAATGGAAAGTGTTTTGCATTCTTAGTGCCAAGCGCTCCAGGTGGTATGAAGCTGATTGCACTCAGCGAGCGATCTTTGAGAGCATCTTGGCTTCCACCCCCAGAGCCTAATGGAAGACTGACTCATTATACTCTTTATGTTAAGGATTTATCAGGGTAAGCTGCTTTCTTTCGATACTGTGCTGCACTATGTCAGATACTTTTTGTTTCTCATAACATTGATATTTTTGGTTAATGTTGTAGTTCACAGGAACCAAACTTAACCCGCGTAAACGCGTGTTCAGAAAGTGAAGGTGGTTCTGTAGAATGTATGAGGTCACTTCGTGGTCTGCGCACTGGAAGAACTTACGAAGCATGGGTTCGGGCTGCCACAGCCGCTGGTGAAGGTCCACCTTCGTCCGCTGTTGCTTGCCAAACTAGTGCTTTAGGTAAGAGTATGAAAATTTTTGGATCGATAGTACTACTTCGAATGCGTGTAAAGTGCGGAATATAGTCTATGCAGAGAGTAAAATGACTCCGTAGGTTTTTTTTTTATTTTTAGCACCAGCAAGAATATCATCCTTCGGTGGTGTGGCTGTAGGTGCGGCAGGAGGTTCCTTGTCTCTTCGCTGCGTTGTTGGAGGAGCTCCACCGCCAGCCAAACGATGGCTTCGAGGAGGAAATCCTTTACATCCTCGACCACCGTTCCATCTCGATGGAGATGCTTTGTTGATAAGAGGTAGTTTTACTTCGCAAAAATATTTTATAGCTTTTATTTTCTTTTTTGAAAAAATACAAAGATTGATTAAAGTTCGGGCTCGATAACGACAACTATAATCAACATGTTCTTTTTTTTTTCATACCAAGGTCTAGAACTTCCTCATGCTGACAACTACACCTGTGTAGCGGAAAACCCTCATGGTTCAGACTCCGCTACCTGGCGAGTGGTGGTGCTGCGTCCACCCCCTCCTCCAAGTCTGGCGTTGGTAGAAGCCAGGCCACGGGAACTGGAACTAGAACTACGGCCAACGCCAAGATCTCCAGGTCATGCTCTCGCAAAAGCCTACACATTACATTGGAGGCTTGCTGCACCTGAGGTAACGCCCATTATCCATAAATATTGTTACGTTTTTTTTTTAATTTCCCTAATTATCAGCAAAAAATAAATGAGTGTCGCTGACCGTTGTCGATGTAGATTTAAAATTAGACAATTTTCAGGGTGAATGGCGAATACAAGCAGCAAACCCTGGACCAATATCCATAAACGGTTTACGCTGTGGTTCAGCTTATCGAGCTTATGGTTCGGCTGGTGGGCCACCTGGTTCGGAAATAGCAGTTAGAACCTCCGGTGGTCCTCCAGTGGCACCTCCAGATATAAGATGGATAAAAGCTAATGCTACTCACGCGAGATTCGACACAAGTGTTTGGAGTGACGGTGGATGTGGACCCGTGACTTTGAAGTTAGAATGGATAGGTTCTGGTGCAGCTGGTGCTAGGGATATTCCGGTTGGTGGAGAAGTTATATTGGGAGGTAAGTTTCCTGTGACATACTTTCAATATATCCCCTTCTTAGAAACTAATTGTCTGTAGCTGTATTTACAAGCGAGAACCATTAATACGGGATGAAACAAAACGAAATAAAATATTCAACACCAGTTAAGCCCCTCCGCTGTCACATGTTTCGCATGATTTAATTACACATGTCCTACATTTAAATTAACCCTGTAAATTTCTTTAATAGGGTTAACCCCAGGATCCCGATACCGTGTGGCAGCTCGCGCGACAAACGAGGCGGGTTGGACTCGGGAGGTATACGAATTTGCCACACTGCCCTCAGAAGGGGGCTTCGCTGAGGAGGTTGATGCTCCCTTCCCAGCCACTGCCGGAGAACTGGCCTTGTTATTGGCTCTTTGTGCTGCGTTGTCTCTAGCGGCGCTCACTATTCTAGCCATACTTTTACGCAGGAAGAGGTAAGGAAAATCTAACATTTTATGATACTTGTCAAAACTATTTTACATTAAAGTTTTGACTCAAGTTGTCGACAAAGTGTGAGGCTGGTACGACATTCATGATCTTGGCAGCCTACCTTGGTAGACTAAGCTTGGTCTGACTCTTCAATTTCTAAATAAAATAATTACAAAATTAAAAATCTTTTATTCAAAATTATAGTCAGTACACGATTATACTCCCTTATTTTTTTGACAACTTGTCAATCAATCAATCAATCAATAATTTTTATTTGCATGAATACAGTATATCACAGATATTATTAAAATAAATGTTGGTTCATGTATTCTGGAAGATCGGCGTGCAAACATTATATCACATTAAAATCTTAATTGTCCTCATAAAATACCCTGATTAAAGTGCTATAAAAGATACGGCGCGAAAATTTTGGTATAAAATATAAAGAAAACAGAACCATAACAATAGAGACCGCTATGAAACAGATATAATGGTGTGGAGAGCCATTGTGCTCAGATAACATTGAAATACGTCTCAGAATTGAAACCATTTGCGGGAATCCAGCTTGTTATAGTCCGAATGTACGACAGTCCTTTCTTTACAAGTTGAATGCTCATAATTGTGTGCCGTACTGTTGACATAAAAAAAATTTTTTTTCTGTAGGTAATTGAAAATTACACATAGAAATGTCAATAGTCTAAGGCACTCCAAACTCGTCCATGAAGATTTTATAAATTTACACACCACATGCTCGACAACGCCGGATTATATATCATACAAACGTCACCGAAAGCAAGACATTATATCCCTTGGCTTTAACCGGGTTATAATGTTGTATGGAATTTCATTATAACCCTAGGTCAATAATGTAATTTTCACTTTTTATAATCCTTATTGCTATGGCCATAAAGTCTAATTTCGTTAAGCAAAATGT
Organism: Ethmia dodecea; assembly: GCA_963855545.1. Taxonomy (NCBI): domain Eukaryota; kingdom Metazoa; phylum Arthropoda; class Insecta; order Lepidoptera; family Depressariidae; genus Ethmia; species Ethmia dodecea. The sequence continues at coordinate 10,789,441 of OY979446.1, read as the reverse complement.
GGTGGCCAACTCGATTTTCGAAAACCGAAGCCGCGACCAACTAGATTCGCACGATCTTCATTTGTTAAATCAAGTAGGTCACGCCGGCAGAAACAAGTTGCTGTATCCAATTTATAGCTTTCAAAAAGAATATCGAAAATGTCGAGTGATGAAAGTACTTTGACTTCAGAGTGTATTATACTAGATGCCATAGGCATTGTCAATAATCTACTACCATGCAATTGCATTTTATGGTCTCGTATAAGGTGAGAAAAGTGGAGTATATAACTCGGGAATAAAACTGTTTTTGTCTTGGGTGCTTAAATCCCTCACTAAACTCAGGACTCAGTCAGGCCTCCGTCACTCGCTCAAGGTCGCGCTATAAGTGCCTACCGCACAGTAGGTCGGTACCGACCCAAGCGGCAGTTGGTTGGCACACGCGAGACTGCGCACGCGCGTCACGTTTCCCGCGCTCGCTACCAAGATGCCCGGTTATTGCGATGTGGACGGGTGTCGGAGTTCAAGAGTAAATAACAAGGAATTGTCTTTTTTTCAATTGCCCCCGAGCCACGTAGTAACAAAGAAACTCACAAACCTACCAGGCTACAAGGAAACAACTACTACCAATAAGATTTCATTTTTTTATTGTATAATGTAACAAATTTAATTAACAATAAAAAATTAAGTTTTCCAGCAACTGTGTTTAATTTTACGCGCTCGGTACAACCCTGACGTTTTCGCTTGATGACGCAATCACGCAGCGTGCGCGGGAAACTCGCTTCTCGGTGCGCGTTCGTAGAGTACGTTTCTTACTGCAGCCGAGTTGCGGCGCATTTTGTAGGTAAATATAGCGTAGGTATTTTAGCTTTTGTATGGAAGTGCTGTATCTGTTACGAAGTAACTATTCTCTAATCTGTGACTCAGTCTTAATTCCCTCGCTTCACTCGGGAATTAAATCATAACTCCCTCGCTGCGCTCGAGAGTAAAACTGGGAGTCCTGCGATCATCAGGATTCAATGTCGCGCCCGTGACATAAAACAGTGCTTTATTCCCTTGTTGTATAATCTACTATTAAACAGCAGCCCGTATACTATCTACCGACGAGTTGCTGGTTCCAAGTTCAGTACCCCGAGAAGAACCAGCAAGAAACTCAAGGGCAGCTCTTTATAATCTCATGTATTACTAGTAAATCTGGTTTACAATAATAATTATAATCAATAGCCTTAATAGCGTCGAGTCGGTAATCCTATGCATGTTTGTCTACTCATTCTGTCATTTGAGTCGTTTGATGCAGCAAATTTTCACCTGTTTAAATGTAAAGAGATCTTTAGCAGATTTGTGGGTGACAACGAGGTGACACTAGCCCCGGATGAATGCCCATTGACCCTTTTCACGGAGGTGCCAGGGTGTCATGCCAGATACCGCTTAAAATTAAATGACGTGACGCGACGTTTTATTATAATTCTGGTTTAACTGAAAACCCTTTAATTCGGTTTATGATCGTAATGAAAACAGCTTTCAAATTTGTGGCGTTAATGAGCCAGAGTTTGGAGGTTATAAAGTTAGGAGATATGAAATTAGCTGTGTAGGATCATGCTGAATTTAGTGGCACAAGAAAATTTATGATATGCAAAATAATCGTCAGCAATTAGTTTCTACTTTCATATTTAAGTATGATTAACTAAGCATGAGGGATACACTAAAGACTTATAATTATACTCTCTACATGGATATCAGAGATGAAGTTTTGTTATTATTTTAATATTTTATGCTCCCATTTTATTTTCATCATTGTTCCATTAACTTATTTACTCCTTGTATAATGGGGCGACCTCGAACATAAACTTGACTAAACATTTATTGGGGATGTTGTCGAAAAGAAAGCGGCACGTAATTTCCCCTCTCGACCCGTCCACCCATTGGACATTCCCACTCCAGTACTAGTTAGTCCACCCACTAAGCTAGTGTGAACCGAATTAAGCATACCTATAGTAATCGGGTAATTAATAAATTCGATAAATCCAAATACATTGAAACATTATTTTGCTTTCACCCACTAAGCTAATGATAAAGGGACAACGCGGCGCAGTAAAGTTATTTAGAGTCTGAGCAGACTTACTTTTGGCATCGGCGATTTAGTTGCTTTTTAGACCTCATTCTACACACCGCACATATTCGGTCACAGGAACTCAATCAGACTTTGCTGCTTGCTACACCTATACGCACCTCATGCAGTCGCTAAAACAAGCAATTTCGATAAAGCAATCAAACTCATAAAGTAGATAAATAGCGATGTAGTCTCAATGCAGTCACAAAATCACCGATCGCAAATCTTAAAAGTAACGCGTCTACTCAGGCCGCAATCCGTATCCAAATGGAAAAAAACGGAATTGTTATTATTTCGGCATGCCATCCAACCATTTTTCTATGTTATCAAACGGCTTTGAATGTTTACTTGATAAAAGTGCAGGTTCTAACGTTGTAAATACTGTCTTAGGAGTGACGGCGGTGCACCCAGGGTGACCATGAGTGCTGAGAAGCCAGGTTGCGGCACTTACAGGGCGCCTCCGCATCAGGCACCAAAACTGCCGCCTGACCCACCAGGTTTGCCATTATCATTTTGACATTGAGTTTTACCAAAGGTCTGACCGCTAAGTATGTCAAATGATCAGCCTAGATATCCAGAGATGAAATTCATTCAGCCAACATTTTTCCACTGTATGATTCATTGCGCGTAGTGAGGGCTAGTCAAATCTGTTATTTTGTGAAAATGTACCTACTAGATATTAGACTTCATTATTTTGAATATTCAGTTGCGTCACATTTTTTGTATTGTATTGTTTTGAAATCTACTATCCTGTGCTTCTATCTATATCTATAGGAATATATCAAATGATAAACTGACTCACGCATTGGTGATGTATCAACGCACAACCTAAACCGCTGGGTCTAGAGACTTGACATTTTGCACATATTATAGCACACTAAGAAAGGATTTTGCCAAATTCAACTGCTAAGGGGGTGAAATAAACGTGATCGAGCGGAGCCGCGGATAAAAGCTAGTGTTCTATAAAAAAACCCAAACCCATTTTAGAGGTTTTTTCGGATAAGGTCTCTCTAATTACTCGGAATTTAATTTCCATACAGTCAAATACCCTCTATCTATTGGTAACAACGTTTCACACACACCTAGATAAAAGCGTGTCACAGTAATAACCTTTTTTAATTAATCATATCACATTGGCATAATTCTTCTATCAGATGTGTATGAGATAAGTCCGTACGCAACATTCGCGGGAGGGCCGGGAGTTGCGGGGGCTGGTTCACGCGCATACACATTACAGCTGCGCGCGCTCGCCCGCCACGATGACGACGCGGCGCCGCCTGCGCATACCAACTGCTGCGATGGTGAGTAAAAGCAACTCACTATGCATTTCACCCCCTAGTTTGGTGTGATCTACCAGATTGCATCAGGCTTTTGCAAGCAGGATTGATTGCTTAAACTCTACATATTGTAGGTAAAAACTACTGAATGAAGTTTTTCGTCTCGGGTAGTTCCTGTGGTTCAATATTCAGAAGACAAAAAATACCATTACTTTACTATAAAGTGAAAACAATATTCAAAGTCTAGCTACGAAAATTGTCTTACAATATCTCTTATAATACATACATACATACAAAAATACAATATATACAATACATATACAGTAGTCCTATAATTTTATTAAATGATCAACATTAGCTGTGATGTTGGGAGTTAAGATAAATATTATTTTTGTACAGAAGAAACGTGCGTGGACGCATGCGACGCGCAACGAAGGCGCAGGCGCCGACGTCACTACTGCCCCGATCATGGTAATTATATATTTTGCATATCCTTCAACTATTTAAGGTCACAGCACACTTATCAACTCGGAAAGGGATCGTCACCGTATCGTCTCGAGCCGTTCAGTATTGTTTGTATGAAACTCCCCACTGCAACGCACACTAATTGGAAACGTAACGTAATCGCCTCGCCTCGGAACAGGCTCCGAACCGCGTTGCGGTGAGTGGTCAACTTGCAGTTCCCGCGCTTACGGCTCGCTGTCCCCCCGCTTACGTCTCTCCGTACGCGAGCTCACGGCTCTTCGTCCACCCTTGACCGTGTCCCCTCCCGCGACTTGCCTGCCGACCGTGCCGCCCCGCCCGCCATTCGCAAGGCAACTTCCTTTCGTGTTGCGCGTAAGTTTTATTGATTTTTTTATTGAACACTCAACGTTTGGATTCAAACTGATTTGGTGCCAACCCGGTCAGCCAGCGGTCGGCGAGGCGTAAGCGCGGTGACGCCTAGCCGTAGCCGAGTTGACGTACAGGAGCCGCTGCTACGCTTTGGTTACATGCATACTTTAGGTTGACTACTGGTTGACGGCGAGGCGAAAGGCGATACGGTGCCGATCCCTTTCCGAGTTGATATGTGTGCTGTGACCCTTATACTACCTACTTAGTAAAGTACGACGCAAACTGAATCGATTGAATAAATAAAACTGTGTTTTGCTCCTTGTGCAAAATCACACACTTTTGTCAGCGTGTACATATTCTTCAGTACTATCATTGTCATTATTTTGTAGTTGCTGTATTTTTATTTTATTTTCTGGTGTTTGTAAATTATTTTCATTTGTTTTTGTATTTTTTTTCTTATGCATTGTGTTTTTTGTATTCTTTGTATTTATACTGTGTGTGCGTCTTTGGGCGCAAAATAAACCTTCATTCGTTTTTTATTACAAATACATTTATTTGAAAAAAGCGTGGTATATACAGGTGGTGATAAATACAATTCAGAACAAACATGTTTAGCAAAAATAGAATATACCTACCATGCATTTTTTGTCAGATAAATATTAATTAATTAAGAAAACAATAACACTATTTAATAAAAAAGTTTTTAAAGGGTTTCCTTTTCATTTCACAAATAGGACAATTTCATTGAATTGTTTTGTTTACAAACGGTTTACAAAACTAAATCAAGGATGTGAGATTTTGCGTCAGAAAAAGTAGATATATTTCAAAATGTCGGCTTTAAAGAACTGTTTAGTTAGTTAGACATCTCAATTAAAAGATAACACATAATACGACATTAATAATAAGCTTACTCAAGATAATACTGATAAATGATAAATAAATGTAACATATTCAAAGTGCTACGTCGTAGCTCTTTGATACGTTGTAGCACATTGTTACATTTAAATTATTCGTAGTACCTAAGTGGAAAACCAAATGCACAAAACATGATAATCGGATGCGAAAGCATTATTTACTAAATGAGTATAATGTTTTATTATCCTCAAAGAACAATTATGTTGTGTAAATCTATTAAATAAAGCATCTATTTGTCTGCAGGTTGCTCACAAGACTCAGGGAGTTGAGAAACGAATCTGCCAAATTGTTAAGTGAAAAATATCTAGTCTATATAAGTATGTAACTAGCGAATTGGGTTGAACATATTAAAATATGTATACAAAAATTTATACAAAAAATGTCTATTTATATTTTGAAGTTTTTCTGTAATCCCAAATTCCCCGAAGCCCTTATCAAATGCTAAAAGTTTTTACGTGAAAAGTTTTGACATTATCAAGTTGAGAACAGAGCCATAATAATTATAATTATATGACCCACGATAAACAGTTTACATAAAATAAAGTTACGTTTACATAGGGCTGGAAGTTTATAATTCTGTATGTATCAAGTCTCTGAATAAACCAGCGATAGACTGGTCAGCACGCACTCAATTTCAAACCGCAATATTTGAGATAACCAGATGTGTTAAATGGAACTATCGCACCCTAATTATTTTAAAGGTATGTATAAGTAACTCCATGAAAATAATCCTCATCCTTTTATGGAAATTATCTAATCCTCGAGGGATACAATTTGCTACTACGGAGAGAATTTTATTAGGGTTGTGAATATTTTATAAACTGTGGACACCTATTTGGGTGAACTTTGACTGGACGTTTCCTCTTATCGCCGCCACACAGACATGTGAGTATAGTAATCCGCTTACCTGCAGAGGATTATCTGTTAAACTAATATCTATACGATAGCGTCTGTATTAGTTCTAGTTGAAATGCATTGTGTTTGCCAATGTTATTACGACAACCATTTCGAAGAACAAAGCAACCTTGCTATATGTTAATTATATTTTTTCTTTCCAATTGAAAAACTTCTTGATGTATTCAGGCTTCACAAAGAAAAAGTAATAAGATAAGGCTAAGTTTCCAATTAATTAGGACTGAATAAGAACCAGAATTAATTTAAATATCTTTTCTTCTGAATTTATGAAGATGTTACTTTGCGGCATCTCAGTAATTAGGCCTATTTAAATTCGTAAATTCCGAGTGTATAAAAATATTATCCTGGACCCGAAACTTTGTCGAATTCAGAAGTAGTTCCAAAACGAATTTCGGTGTATTACCGTATATAACACGTTTGTATGCAAATTTTATTCCCAAAATCCGTCCTGATGGAAAACGGTCTTGGAAGTATTATCAGGGTATGGCGGTGCCCCGACGGAACTTTTGGGTCGACTCGATAACATACCGAAATAGCGGCTTTCCTCGATTACCTCCAATATACGCATAATTCCAGAATAAGATCTGTAATTTTAATGTAGAATGGTTATTTCAAAAAAATAATTCAGTAAAAAAATTGCTAGAATTTGGCGAGGTAACAATGATATTTTGTTCAGACAAGGTATTAGTAAGTAGGTATTGAAGGTCCCACACGGAATACACATCAATTACACGCAACAGCTCAAGAGCTGATGGTGTATTAAATAAATAATAATAATAGCGTCGAGTCGGTTAATCCTATGCATGTTGGTCTACTAAGTAGTCTGTAATATAATAGTAGCCTTTTTATGTACAGTAGTCGCGAACATGAACATGTAGAGAAGTGAAAATACTCTTACAAGATGAGATACGAGTAGGTGTCATTTAATTTATTGATATGGTGTGGAGTGCATTACCATGTAAAACTTACCAACCTAATTATTGACATACTTAAATATAAAATAATATTCCTTACACAAGAGAGGGTCGGCAGACGTATTCCATTCCTAACGGGCTAAAACATGAGCGCCGCAACAAAATTTTGTCAGGTGGTGAGTTTGGCCAGAAAGGGGTTTCTTAGTTCTTTATCGAATACAGTTGAATCTGTTTAGTTTCTTTGGCCTTAATATATTTTTCATTCCTCCGGGCGGAAAGCCTCAACATTCGGCCTGCTGCGCTAAACGAAAATGCCACTTTCCGCCTCCGTCGAGCTGAAAAAAAGAATACCTACACACTTCGGGAAGTAAATAGGAAAGATCACATGTTTGTTAACAAACATGTGATCTAACAATTACATGTTATCTGAGACATTTGTTAGTTTACTTCCCTTGGTATGTAACATACTATTTCGCTTCATAACGTATGATTATTACATATATACCCATTACACACCATTGGCCGGAATTTCATATATTTGCTTTCATAAATAGGTATGTCAAATTCTATAGAAAATCTCTAACTTTTCAAGTGGTTTACGAATAAAACATTATAGTAACAGCACTGTATTTCGTCGTAGACGTTTGCAGGTAACAAATTACCCTAGCTATAGATAATGGGGGATTATCTCGTCCCTCTCTCCTATTAATCACTTCGTAAACTTACACCCCTTCGAGGCTAAGCCCATCTACCTATTAAATGGAGACTAGTGAGTTACCCGGCTTTATCTAATTGTCTTTAACTATTGTTAAAACTAGTTAGTGCGTTATATTTCACGTCTCAAAACTTAATTTAAATTCTAATGAATGAGGACAAGTACTTATAATTTGGTGTCATAAGGTATTAATCTATACATATAATAAAACTCTAACGGGGCCGTGTCTGTACATTAAATATTTTTTGAAAATTTCAACGGTAGTGTGTATATAGTTATCGATATAGATACCGAAACACCAATTTTTGGAATTTTTGTCTGTCTGTCTGTCTGTCTGTCTGTCTGGTTGTGCACGCATCACTCAAAAACTACTGGACGGATTTTGATGAAATTTGGTATGGAGATAACTGAGTACCCGGGTCAACATCTAGGGTACTTTTTATTCCAGGAAAATATCTCATTCCCACGGGAAAATAAAAAAACTGGTTAAAAAGAGAAATACGTACTACTCCGAAACGATAACACCTAGAAACTTGAAAAATGGTATGAAGGTGTCTGATATGTCATAGGAAATTGGTATGAAGGGATTTTTGTAAATTCCCACGGGAACGGGAATAAACTAAATTCAAGCTGGAAAACGCCGCTGGGCACCCGCTATTTGAAATATGGTATGTAGGTGTCTTAAGTATGTCGTAGGCAACCACTATGAAGGGATTTTCGGAATTTCCCACGGGAACGGGAATAAACTAAATCCAAGCGGAAAAACGCCGCTGGGCACCCGCTATTTGAAATATGGTATGTAGGTGTCTTAAATATGTCGTAGGCAACCACTATCAAGGGATTTTCGGAAATTCCCACGGGAACGGGAATAAACGGAATCCGCGCGGGCAACGCCGCTGGGCATCCGCTAGTTATATATAAAGTCAGCTTTTTTTGGTTGTCTGACTGACTGATCAATCAATGAAATTTTGCACAAATTTTCCTTAAATGAGGTAAGTGAGGTATTTCTTTTATATTTTTACAGATTCACACTTGCTCTTTGCACGGCAAAGTTGGAGCGAGTCACTATAGTAGTTTAATAAAACTGTTTCACGCCTACCCAGTGCTCTCTCGACTTCTAAGGATAAATAAAACGAGAGAATGTAATTCTATGGACAAACTTCCACCTGTTGACTGCCAACAACGAAAATGATGTTAATGATGATAATAATTTTGATGGTGACATTTTTTGACATTTTTTGACATTTTTGTAATTTTTTGTCATTTTTGAAACTTTTGACATTTTAGACCTTTTTGACATTTTGACATTTTTGAACTTTTTGACATTTTAACATTTTTGACATTTTGACATTTTTGACATTTTTTGACCTTTTTGACATTTTGACATTTTTTGACATTTTTGACCTATTTGACATTTTTGACATTTTTGAACTTTTTGACATTTTGACATTTTTGACATTTTTGGACTTTTTGACATTTTTGACATTTTTCACCTTTTTTGACATTTTGACATTTTTTGACATGTTTGACCTTTTTGACATTTTTGAAATTTTTGAAATTTTGTCATTTTTGAACTTTTTGACATTTTGACATTTTTGACATTTTTTGACCTTTTGACATTTTTGACCTCTTTGACTATTTGACATTTTTGAACTTTTTGACATTTTATGACCTTTTTGACATTTTTGACCATTTTTGACACTTTGACATTTTTGACCTTTTTGACATTTTTGAGCTTTTTGACATTTTGACATTTTTTGACATTTTTGAAATTTTGACATTTTTGAAATTTTTTGACCTTTTTGACATTTTTGACAGTTTTGGCATTTTTGAGATTTTTGAAATTTTTGAAATTTTTGACCCACGGGTCTGAAATGCCCAGTCCCTTTTGACCCACGGGTCTGAAATTCAAACTCGATCGAGGTATTGACCTAAGGTATCTACTGACCGAATTTGAAGTCAATCGGTCCAGTAGATCCGGAGATATCCTGTCGACAGACACACAGACACACAGACACACAGATACACAGACAGACATCTTACTCAAACCATTAACTTCCTCTTATAATGCTACGCAGGAGGAAGTTAATAATAGAAGCCTGAATACTGAATAGACAATCAGCTTTTGATTAAACTGAATATTTGAAATGCTTTTCATTTTCAGTGAAATAACATCTTTCTGTACTTTTTTTATCAAATTACTTTTTCTAGTCGTTTTGTAGTAAGTATATAGTTTTGTAGTAGTAAGTAAGTGTAGTAGTAAGTAATATTAAAATATTTCTACAAAGGAAAATGCTGTGTGTAAATTCCGAAGATAATTATAATGAAATTGTAACTGGTCTTTATAACATCGATATAAGCAAAAACTTTACTTTTGTGTAATTGCTGGTCTAACTTAAAATCTGGTACATGTTTCGTCTTGATATGTCGTCTAGAGGCCGAGTTACCAACACATACATAGTGTTGTTTAACTGGGTCAGTACAAGGCGAAGTCACGAGCTTCCGCTAGTTAAAAATAAATTGATAATATCTAACTAACTACTTACAATCTGCCAACGGTCTGCCTGCGCACGCAATGCGCCATATCGAGTGGATTACTTAAAATATGCATTAAATAGACGCTAGAAATAATTTAAGAACGCAGCTACGTTTTCAATTCTATAGACATTTAGCAACCTTTTATATGCTCGTCGTGCAACTTTCATAACATTAGGGCTCTTACAGACGATCGGCACTTTCCCGAAGATAGAGGTAACTGCAGCCTTCGCCACCTCTCGGCGTCAAGCTGCGGTGCGTATAGTCGAGGTGTAAAAATCAACGGGCAATGAAGACGATGGCAGTTATAGTGCGTAGAGGTCATTGACACCGACAAGCTAACAGTCATTGGCGTTTAGACGTCCGACGCTGACTCTGTAAGCTCATTATCTGTATGTTCACTTAGAGGTCTTGCAGACAAGTGGCACTTTGCCGAAAACAGAGGTAACTCGGAGGTAACTGCGCAAATGGGAACGATGGGCTAGTGCGTCGACTAGGGCCGCCATACATGGGCCGCTCGAGCAGTAACCCAGTGATCAACATACACGGACCACTCTTGCAGTCAGAGTCAACAGCTTGAAGCTACCATTTATAACTGCATCGAGCAGTTGGCAATTTCAATCAGTAGCATCATGGATTTTGAGGAAGAAGCACGACGCGGAATAAAGAGCGCGGGTGGGGGTAACTGCGCGAGAGCAGTCGACAGCTCGAGCAGTCAGTGTATGCCTGGCGACTGCTTGACCGCATGATGAAATTTCACCGCGCAGCCAATCGCCCGAAGCAGTTACAACTGCTTGAGCGGTTCGTGTATTGCGAATGACTATTTTGTATTGAAACTGCAGATGACCTAACGGCGACCGCTTAAAGATGCTGGCACTGTCTGCTTGAAGCAGTCCGTGTATGGCCACTCAGATGACAGCCGGCGGTGTAAGGCGTTGGCGCGTCGACGTCAGAAGTCAGCAAGTCAACTTTGGTCGTCAGTGTTTTAACAGCTGCGGCAGACCTGTGGTGACTGCTGCAGTTAAACTAGTGTCGGCAAAGAGCCGTCCGACTGTAAGTGCGTGGTCTCTTACCGCTTGGAAAAATCAGTTGTCTTAAAGTGTAGACTAAACTAATAAAGTACTCAGCGACCAATGAAGTGGATCATCACAAGGGTCTCTTAAAAAGTATTAGCTCAGGTCTCAAGAGGTTTCTGAGCACGTCAATATAGTTAGTGTGTCGAAATCCAAACAATTAAGTTACGCAATCAATCTTCGTCTCTCCGGCGTAATCAATAACTCTCTGAGAGTAAGTGTATCTTAAAATTTTATATCTTTATAGACGTAGATAAACGATATGTACCTAACCATAAGATTAAGAAAGGAGCTTAAAAGAAAATAAATCTTCTATATTTTGTCTTCTGTTGAATCTACTAAAACAGAGCTGAACAAAATTGAGATATATTTTTCTTCATAATCTGTGTTACAGTCAAAACTCATAACCGGTCAAAAACCGGTAAGATGCCCCTAATTAAAAACAGTTTTTGGTGTTTTTAGCAGTCAAAGGTAATTTTGACCGGTTATGAGTTTTCACTGTTACATATTCATCTAAGTATCTTTGGATCCCCAAGATACCGTTCGAGGGAGATGTTATACCTTTTATTACGATTCAAGTCATGCACAACTTCAGTTGCACGTTCGCGGAAGTCTGTCAAAGTGGAAAATAGAGATATGTGCGTTTCTATTCACAAAATAATATGAAACGGTCTACTAATAGGTAAGTTATCCGAGGCATAAATACCTATTACAAATTGTTATTTAAATATTTTAAATATCAAAGTCATCTCTATGTTTTGAATTGTATTATATTTTTAGCATGTGTTCAACTTAAAAAATATCGTATGCCAACCGAATAAAATACGCTTTCAAAATCGGCTATGAAAATTAAATTAATTTGCGGCGATTCGAGAGGGATTTTGTAAAATGTGATGCAACGTTGAATGCTGTTTGGCCAGCGGCGGCTCTCCATATTTGATAGGCATACTGCAGTGAACGCCTCTACGATCTGGCGTCAGTTGAAAACACATTGTGAAGTTTCCCCTTATTTAGGAAACTATGTAGTTTTCCCGGTAAAATGGTTAATAGTTACATTTTTAACCGACTTCAAAAATTAGGAGGTTATCAATTTGTCAGTTTTTTTTTTGTGTTTGTTACCTGAACTGAACGTTCTACTAGGTGAACCGATTTGGATGTTTCTTTTTTATTTGAAATCTGGTGCTTCCAGATTGGTCCCATTTTAGTTTCGTCCAGTTCTGACAACGGCATCCATGAGAAAACTATATAAGTTAAAGATTGAAGTCAGTTTTTTTACTCTTTCGAGTGGTTAGGTTAGGTTATAATTTGTTAAAATTGTTGTGGATAGGCTGTTTCTTGCGCCGCTATTTCTTTCTCTGCAGCTAAAACACTTTCCTAGACGTGATTTTAGTATCAATATTCAATAAGTGCACTCATATATTTTTTATTTCGTAGTCTTGTTTACTTTTTATTTAAATACTTTTTATGAGGTTTGCTACAGCCCAACATTTGTTTGTAGTCACTTTTTAGCATTGCATTATGTTTTACTCGAAGCGCATTATCCGAAGGGTAGGCAGAGACATCCCATTTCTGAAACCCACATTTCTCCTGTAGACTGGTGGTGAGCCCGTCGCCGACAGACCGAAGTGTTTGAACGCATCAGAACCAATAACAAAAATTCGCAGTTCGTCTGCCAGACAAATTACGAACCAGACAACCTTTCAACACCCGTAAATAAGTACCTATACTTGTATATTATGTACTTTGTTGACTACCAACTAAACAACTTGAAACAAACGGTACTACTAGGTAGGCCTTTCCAACTAAAATTCCTTTGATTTAACTCCAGATGTCGGAGTAAACTAGGAATTGTTCTAGAAAGTATGAAGTTGGAACAGAAGCTTTATAGATGTTAATCTTGTTTCGCTGTTCTCGAGAAACTGTGATACCAAGTATAAATTTTACAAACTGAATATTAACTATTGCGCTTCGCCGAGTTCTAGGAATGTAGAAAATTAACTAGCACGCAGATAGGGTTCCACTTCAAGAAAGTTAACATAGTTTGCAACCACGATTTGCTCGCAATTCATCGGCTACAATACGGGAAGTTAAATTCAATGGGCTAGTGTGTGCGGTAATAACTAATAATGTACAGCTTCTTACTAGAATACTTCTTCTTCTTACCTTTTACGTATCGAGAGAGAGTGTTGTATTATTAGATTCAGTAGTATTCTATAGGTAGTAGCTATTGCTGGACGAGATACAAGATGAGGTGTTTTCCAACATTATTGTTTAGAGTTAGGGCTAATAATAGTAGATTGTGTCATAAGGGAGCAAAACGATACTTTTACGGCGAGGGCGTTTTTTTAAATCACGAACATAGTAAATGATTCTAGGATAGAATCCCGAACGTAGTGAGGGACTTTATTGTAGAATCATAAACGAAGTGAGGGGTTTAGAGTACATAGCCCAAGGAAAAAATAATTTTGCGACCGAATAATACACTCTGCTTTTCATACCTCTCTATGAGAAAAATAACTACGAAAGCGCGCGCATTGCCACAGCGAGTTTTTTCTGACAGTCTAATGCGGCGAAAAATTGAACTAATGCTTTGTTATAGTACTTAAGCTACAGTGGCGCCAACCTTAGATGCAAACTTATTTTGCTAATCTCTTTGGCTAAGAATGTTGAAGAATATTTTTAATTCCAAATTCAAAACACTTTTATTCGCACTTATTAAAACCCTATCGGAAAAGACTTACTTTACTCCCTCTTATTGAGGACAAAAACGTCACTTTTCGAATAGATGGCATGAAAAATAATTTATTGTATACCTACTAGAGTCTGGCTACGCTAACTCTGCAATCGAATAAACGGGCAACCCCAAAAACATTTGCAAATGGCAATTTTTTTTGTCAGTCAAATTCGTGGTAGTTGAGTTGTCAGATCGAGTTCGAATTTGTTGTTTTTTCTAATTTTAAAGAAAAATAATGGTGAACCTATGAGAAGTGGCGTGCGGGATTTATTATATAATATGATAAGTCAATTCAATGATGTGAGAGAAGAACAAGATATGATCCTTAGCAGAAAAAGACAATGTTTACAAGATATGGAAGAGTTGACAAGTAAGTAGATTAAATGATTTTGATACATTATTGATATTCGGTCACTTTGAAAGTTTCATATTAATTATTATATTTTACTATATCAAACGCCCCGGCGGCAATAGAAGTTGAATTTAAAAGTAAATAAATCAAAACATTGAACATTATGGTGATGCGGTTAGCTGGTGTCAGAATCACTCACTATGAATCTACAGTAAAATCTAAAAAGGTTCTTATTGTTTGCTTTTATTCCAGGTGGCAAAAAAATTACTTGTGAGCGTTTGGTGGACTAGTGAAGGTGTCGTTCACTACAGCTTTCTTAAATCTGGCCAGACGATTACGGCAGATGTATATTGTCAGCAACTGCAAACCATGACGGAAAAGCTAGCTGCTAAACAACCAATAATAAATAGGAAAGATTTTTATTTTTGTATCTTTGTTACGAATAAACTCAAAAACTATTAGAGCTATTTTTTTAATTCTCTTACCAAATGAAAGCTAGAATATCTAAACACTATTTTTTTTTTATTTCAAATTTATTTATGGTTTGCAATAGGTGGTATGGGTACACAAGAAATACAAGTATCAAATACGTTTTCTGTAGTATAGACAGTATTACCATGTGCAGTTTTTTTATTTCCACATTTTTTTTACTTCTGCAGAGTTAGCGTGGCCAGACTCTATCAGAACTGTCAGCGGCATTGCCGGCAAAAAAACCCGGTTGTTCCGGTTCCCCATCTTTCTGAATTATTAAAAAAAACTAAAAACCAAAAGGTTGAAGAATGGAGAGTATAGGAACGGATACAAGACAAACGAATTTACAAATATAGGTATTAGACAGAACTAAAACAAAACAGCTTTACATGGATGATCAATGGTTAACAACGTAGTACCTACCCTCCTAGCCAAGTGGCATTGCACAATCTAATCGAATGTTCTTTTAGATTGCAGGTATGGGATTGACATTAGCGTTAGCGCTCATTGGCAAGTGCTTATGTCAATCCCATACATGTCAATCTAAAAGAACATTCGATTAGATTGTGCAATGCCACTTGGCTAGGGGGGCTGATTAGGGTATCTCACAAATCTTTTTGGCCTGGAGTGATGCTTCCTTTCTCACTTCCTTTTTTACAGTTAGTAGAGAAAAAATCTCTAATAATGTATTATTTATCTCTCATCTACTCGTGTTATTCATTCGGTAACTACGTACAAAACTCTTAATTAGTCAGCATAATTGGCTAAGAAGGTTGCTAAGGAAACATTTCATGCCATTCGTACCGTAACAGTACATATTACGTAATTATATCAAAAGGGATATTAAATACTCGTAACAAAACTTCTGAAGTAATAAAGTGAGAAGTTCGTAGCCCTGAGAAATTGAGTGATGTACGTATTACAATTACGACGAGCCTTTGTGCATAAGCACAGACTTAGGTACTGAGTATCGGAAAAACCACTATTTCACGATAGTATCTATACCAATCATAAAATTGAATTGTTCTCAGATATTGTATAAGTAACTCGTAAGATTATTGTTTTGAAAACCCCCCTCGTTTTTTTGCTGTGCCTTTCAGGGTCCATAATGACTCTACACGACACTAGCTTTAAGGATATCTTGATATGTACATTATGGTGCAATAAAATTATTGAGTATTGAAGTGTCGGTCTGTCATCTATATCTGTAGAAAGAAAGAAAGAAAGAAATAAACTTTACATGTAACTGTAACGAAACTGTGTCCGTATCTGTTTTTTTTTATATGTTTGACGTTAATGTAGATAGTTTGCATGCTTTATTCTCTTCTCAACGATCCGTTTTCTCCTAATTAGGTACTTGAAATGTAGATTCCAGCTCTTGGGCTCGTCCCACAGTCGAAGTTTTCGCAATAATCTGCTGTTATATATGCCTTCTCACCGTACTGGTTTTGTGTCCAACTCCTTCACTGTGCACGCCATCAGGCTTTGGAACCCCCCTTCTCATTCGCATTAGGAAATCCCAAAGCAAATTTTCTTTTAAAAGGAAAATTCGTGCGTTTTTATCGGGACAGGCTTAAATTGTTTGAAAGAAAAATCATCATCTCTAGTTTATTTTATAATAAGATTTTTAGAAATTCCTACGGGAACGGTAAAAAACTGGAACCACGCTGGCAAAATGGCAAAAATTTAAGTCAAAATTAAAGTTATGCGATAATTATAATGACCTTTTTAGGAATTATTGTCTGAAAGTTTATCTTATATAGGCACCAAAACGACTTGATGGAATTCAATAAAAACTTCAGGGATTAAAACAGGAATTTAACAAAAAAGCGTGTGTGTTTCATTGCGATGCAGGGTTCAGAAGATAAATTGTATTTTGATAAACCGAAACGAAACGATGGTGGGTCGCTAGTTGAAAATATATTGTCTATACTGGCTGTCAGCCCTACGTTAATCCTACGTTCCCTAATTATAATCCTAAGTTCTAAACCAGATACACTTTTGGAAATAATATTAAACAGAAACCAAAAATTTCATACACATATATGCTTCTAAATTAAATACCAATAAGTGGCCGTCTGTTTATTCTTTGTTTTCACTCATGGAAGTTGCAGCTACAAAGGTATCCTATCAACACCATAATGGAAAGCCGTTTGTCTGCTCCTTAAACAACTTATTTCAATTACTAGCAGAAATCACATATTATTGCTATCACATAGGAGAGGATTATGTCTAACGAACTGTTAAAGTTTATGATGATACATAGCATAATTCTTGTGTGGATGTATATTTTTCATACATCGATATAAAAAGATTTTTGATGCCAACCGAAGTCTCTGAGATGAGTCTGTAATTAGATCGGCGGCCGTCACGCGCATCGTTGGCGACTCCCGATCAATTTTCCATCAATTTACCTCATTTTCCACCCTTCTCGATCAAAAATTTATTATTGAATAAAAATAGATTCGTAATTTATTTTTAATTGCACCAATCTAATTTTATTGAAAAGGGTAACAAGGAAAGTGACAAAGATTTTGCGAATTTAGAAAAGTTAAATCGAATAAATGATGAAGAAAATGAGATTGTTTAAAATATTCAGCGATTCAGAGATAACAATTCACTAGATACACAAGTGTTGAATTTTGATTTAAACAAGGTAAGTATTGGAAAATTCTAACCTTTTCTGAGCTTAACTGCATTACGGATGTAGATGGAATCAAAGAGGCGGGCAATTGCAATTTTTATCTTGAATCTAATTTGGTAAAAGGGAACTATAAATAACAAATTCTTAATTCATAAATGTTCGTATATTTTATTTTAGATATCATATAATATGATAGATAGTACTATTGGAAAAAATTATACAATATATATAACGACTTACCCCTGAGGAGGTAAGCAGAGTTAGTATTGCATTTCGGGAAGGACTTATTTGTCTTCACTGTTTATTTTAAAACCGCACATGTTTTAGAGCCAATTCTGAAACCTACGACGGGTACAACCACTTTGTATATTTTACCAAATATGTTTACTGATGTAACATATTATACCACGATTCCTTTACACGCCATTTCGGGAGTTTCCCTTAAGGCCTAGGGCTACGTATTAACGCATTTTCGTTTATTACGTCAACTGGCAAACATTTTAGCCGGTTTTCCAGAAAGTTTTATTAATATTGTCATTTTAGATGGTTTTCTAGAATTCTTTATTATTATTATGTATCATTTATCAACTTTTTTGCTTAAATGTAATAATGTTTTGTTTTACAGACAATCTGGTATCTGTATTAATCATTATCTAGATGTAACATACGTTTCGAAATACTCAAAACAATTTAAGTTAGACATAGGGTTCGATTCTGCATTACAGCGCCTAAACTTATTTTAGTTTAGTCCTGTCATTTTCTTTCTCATAGAGAAGAAAAGAGACGAGTGATATTTAGTCCTGTCAAATTAAAATTAGTCCTGTCAACTAAGGCATTTCATAACGTGTATAGTGCATAAGTAAATAAGTCACGACTAAAATACAGCCTCTGACAGGACTAAATTCGGTAGGTTATCTTATATCTTATATATAGAGCAGTGATAGCCCGGACGGTTAAAGAGCCGGCCGAAAATCAGTGAGGCTCGGGTTCAAATCCTGGCATGTACCAATGAGTTTTTCAAAAACTTACGTACATATTTATCACTAGCTCGACGGTGAAGGAAAACATCGTGAGGAAACCCGCAGGTCTCAGAATTAATTCTGAGACATGTGTAAACAGACCCGGTCCGGCGATAGGCTCACCACCTATCACGTTTAGGGGTCCAATATATCTCGTGAAATGTGGGTATATCCAGTAATGGAATACCTCTGCCTACCCCCTCGGGGATAAAAAGGCGTGAGATTATATTATTATTATTATTATCTTATATCCCTTTTCTTTTTTTGAAGTAAAATAAAGACAGGAATAAATTAAAATAAGTTTAGTCGCTGTAATGCAGAATCGAACCCATTAGTTTCCTAAAAAAGTTTTTTTAAATACTGTAGGTGTTCTCGTAATCTGTTACAAATACTTACAATGGATTTAATATGATTTCAATACGAAAAGAAGCTACATAATTTAGTGTTAAACGTAATTTACAACCGTATATCTAATAGTATAAAGCACAGATAGATGCAGGTCTGTAGTGTGAAGTGTTTAACCATATATAAAATATGTTTGTTGTTAAACAAATAAAATTCAAATTTATTTTCCGAATATAATGTATATTTTTATATACTCTCGTTTCCCACTACGCAGCAAAAAAGATTAATTACAGAATCGACAGTTTTAATTAGTTTCGTAATTAACAGCCGCGTGGCGCGCCTTCCGCGCCAACTAACATAAATTACCTTTTAATACAATCACTCCGACAGCCGACTCTTAAATTGAAAATTGCGTCTAATAGGTAGAAACCACAAATTAGCATCCGAAGTTACTTAGGGGGATATTACATTATCATATATCTCTGATCATTTAAATGATCATATGTCTGATCCAATATAGGTAATTGACTATTTGAGTCATATCTGTGTATTACACTATCAAAGTTCTTTGATGCCATTTTACGTCATATGCGCTACTATTGCTTCGGCAGGTATTGACGTCAGGGTTACCAGATCTCAGAAAATTCGATTTGCCAAAAGACATCGTCATTTTTAGTATGGCTTGTTTTTTGTTATTTCAGCAAGATTATGCAAGTATATAATTAGAAAAATAACTACATTACATTATTTTAAACATATTGACGAACAAGAAATCAAAAACTGTTTTTTATATTTGCTTTATATTACCTAGTGGAAAAAAATAAAAAATAACTGGCAACACCTGTTCCTATGACCGTATTGGATCCAATCTCTCAGCAAATGTCAAAAATCTATGATCAAGGAGAAAATGAATCATATTATGTCTATATTACATTATCCAATAACATTGACTCATAGATCTATGATCCAAGATAAATGATAGTGTAATATGCCCCTAAGTTAGTAGTAGGTACGTTGTAATCGGTACCGTGCGCGCGTAGGTACGACTATTACAGTCACATGAAGCTTTACACTTGTAGTGCGAGTCTGACCTCCTCCACGTGCTCTTGACTGTACCTACTACTAAATAGATAAGAGATAAACAAGATTTTCTGTTTCTACTTCGCTAAGTTATAATATCTATCTATATTTCTATACTAATATTATAAAGAGAAAAGATTTGTATTTTTAGTGTTTTGTATGTTTGTTACGAATAAACTCAAAAGTACTGTACTGATTTTTAAAAAATCGTTCACCAATGGAAAGCTAGAACCTGAGTAACCGCCACGTGCCACCAAACAATGTTCAAAAAATGCGTTTCTTGCTTGTCCGCTTTATATTTTTTTAAATTATTATTCAATATCCCCGCAATATGTATCACATTCTTTGAAAATACTAAGTGGCTGACTACACATTTCTCAGAATCAATGATGGCGGTGCTGTTACACATGCTTCAAAATTTATTCTGGGACCTGCAAGTCTCGAGGTTTTCCTTCTAGAGCTAAATAAATTTTCCTTGTTGGTAGTGGCCGCTCTAACCTAATGCCATCTGCTAAATAGCGGTGGGCTCGTGTGAGGAACGATCCTTCGCTTAGGACAAAGGGCTGTTACGGTATGATGATGATAGAGATGGTAATCTCTACAATCAGTTTTCAGTAATTTCCTTTGAAACTCTTACCTATGCAAACCCCCTTCTATTTCATCAAATCAAGCAAAAGGAAGCAGCACATTGTTCGCAGTGTAATTCGTCACAATCGGAATTGTGACGATTCCCCCGGGAGAGCTTTGAGAAAAATTGTCGCTAACGAGCTTGTTCCCCCTCCCGCAACCCCACCACTTTTAATCCGCACCCCCTCTTTATCCGTAGCACTTTAAAACCCTTTTGCGATTTTCCGCACGGAGGAATCAAGAAAAAACCAGAGTGAACATTTATTAATTGTCTACCTCTTTTAATTATGCGCTTCGGATAAAAAAAATGTTATGAGAAGAAAGTCAGATCAAAACAAAAATAAAATCTTGACAAAACAATCGAAGACAAGAGTTCAAAAATATTCTCGATAAAAAAAGGAAAGTTGTTGGTTTGTACATTTTGAGAACAGCTGGACGACTCTTTTGTTTGATGTGGTTTCAACTTCTCGGTTTACAACAATATTTACAAAAGTTACTTTAAAATCCCAACAATAATCAACGTCTATAAGCTAGACACGAAATTCAATAAATTATAGTCGAGTTATTATCCTACTATCCTACTAATATCCTACTAATATTATTAATGCGAAAGTTTGTTTGGATGGATGTATGGATGGCTGGATGTCTGGATGGATGTTTGTTCCTCTTTCACGCAAAAACTACTGAACGGATTTTGATGAAACTTTACAGTTATATAGCTTATACATCAGAATAACACATAGGCTATATTTTTTAAGGATAGTGTGTGAGTTTTTCAAAATATCACAATAATTATCAAGTAAGTCGGAAAAAAATCTACCATCGCGAGCTATTCTGGCGTACGCTGCAAAAACTGCTACGTTCTACTGTATACGGAAGACTCGAACGCAACGCACATCAAATTGAAGAGCGTAAAAAATAAGGCGATCTGAGTCGACAACTTATAGGCGGAAAATTCGGATTATCGAGTATTTTCAATATAAAAATGAATAAATTGCTATTATATTAATGGCGTTGCTAAGTAAACATGTCAATGTCATCATAGTGGCTATGGTGTAGTATATAACGTCATCACGTGTCATAGGTTTGTATTCCCTTCTCCTTTGTGATTTGGGTAAATAAGATTTAGCAGAAATATCTAGAGAAGTAGAGAGAAGATAATCACGATGTTTTCAAGAAAGGTTCAATGCTCTTTTTATGCCGGTTTCCTATATAAAGTTTATTTTGAAAATAAAGAAACGGCTTGAAAGATGATAATTATTATAGTGACTGGGATTGAAAAAGGAATGCTGAGGTGGTTTGGTCACATTGAGCGGATGAATGAAAGTCGTATAAAGGCTGATTCACGTTACACCGTGGCGGGTCCGAGCCGGACCCCGTAAACAATACCTTCCGAGATTTCAACGCCGTGTCAAGCATGAATGACTTCATACCAAAAGTATACTATAGATGTTTGACCGTGCCCCGTACGGGGCCGGCCCGGACCCGGCACGGTGTAATGTATATAAGGGTGTTGTGAATGGGCGTGTCGGTAGAGGATGACCTAAGCGTACCTACATCGATCAGATCGCCGATGTGTTGTAGAAAAGCCAGATAAAGAGTACCCGAAACCGACGAGCATGACGTCTTTTGATGGATGTGGAAGAAGCACGAGAGATCTGCCAGGTTCGAGCAAGTGGCAGTCTATTATCTCTGTCTACCTTAATAGGAATTAGGCGTGTTATTTTATTACTAGCAACGTCCCCCGGTTTTACCCGCGTCAGTCCCGTTTCAATGGAAAAATTATAGCCCATGTTACTCCTAGAAAATTAAGCTTTCCATTGCTAAAATAAATAAGTAGGACTAGCGACTTGCCACGGGTGCAATGCTGATACTAAAACCTTCCTCTTGAATCTAATCTAATCTAATCTATTAAAAAAACCGCATCAAAATCCATTGCGTCATTTTAAAAATCTAAGCATAAATAGGGACAGACAGCGGAAAGCGACTTTGTTTTATACTAACGTAGCGGGGGCCTATTTGAGGAATTTATTCCCGTTACCGTGAAAATTTCAAAAATCCCTTCATACCATTTTTCTATGACGTATAAGATATCTACATACCATATTGATCGTTTCGGAAAAGTACGTACCTATTTCTCTTTTTAACCAGCTTTTATATTTTCCCATAGGAATGAGATATTTTTCTGGAAAAAAAAGTACTGTAGATGTTGATCCAGGTACTCGGTTATCTCCATACCAAATTTCATCAAAATTCGTCCAGTATTTTTTGCGTGATGCGTGCACAGACTGACAGATAGACAAAAAAAATTTAAAAAATGTGATTTGGTATCTAATCGATAACTATCTACACTACCGCTAAAATTTTCAAAAAATATTTGATGTACCTACAGACACGGTCCTGTTAGAGTTTTATTATACGAGTATGTATAGATAGCTGGTGACCAGTGGGTTTGCCCCCGCGGCTCCAGTTTATTCCCGGTCCCGCTGGAATTTCCAAAAAACTCTTCACAGCGGTTTCCTACGACATACATGACACCTACATACCATAGCTAAAGTTTCTTAGGTGTACCTAATCGCTTTAGACCGATACATTGAGAACCTATGGGTAACTACCTACAGAAGTATCATCTACATGTTATAAAAGGTCGGCCAAGTGCGAGTCGGACTCGCGCACGAAGGGTTCCGTACCATCTATCTATATATATAAAGAGAGAAGTCCTGACTCACTGACTCATCAACGCCCAGCCTAAACCCTTAGACCTAAAAAGCTGTTTTTTTACAGCTATTGTTTTTAAGACGTAAGCTAGCACTAAGACAGGATTTTTCGAAATTCAACCCTTAAGGGGGTGAAAAGGGGGTTGAACGTTTGTATGGAAAACCTTCATTTTGGGTGTATCAATAGAAACTTTGTAAAAATACTCTAGAAAACAAACAACAACAAACAACAAGAAACGTATTTCTTAATTTTTTGAAAAACACCCCATATGGGGGTGAAAGAGGGGGATGGAGTTTGTATGGAGACGCGTTGTTTTTTACGTCTATCAAGTTGAAACTTGGCACAAATACTCTTAAAAATAAATGATGAGAAACGTGTTTTGGATTTTTCGAAAATCAATGTAGGGGTTGAAGTTGGTATGGAGAAGTGTGGTTTTTGGCGTGTATCAACTTGAAACTTGGCATAAATATTCTTCAAAAGTCTCCATACAAACTCCACTTCTTTTTTTGAGAATTCACTATGAAATTTAGTTGTTATTATGAGCAAATGCATAGCCTTTGGTATCAAGAACTAATTCAAAAATCATGAACCAGAGAGTGTCCTAGGCTTTACAATACCTAACAGAATAATCGCAATTCCTGAAATTCGTTTGTTCAGTATCGACTACTTAATTGATTTCAGCTATTTTTTATATGTGTCAAGTTTTTCCGAAAAATGAATTAGCATAACTGAATTTAGGGCTACCTATGGATACCGTAATGTTATCGCTCTTCATTTAAGAAATTTGAGTACGAATGCATCACCATTTTTTATATTAGTATACTAATTGGGTTCTATGAGGAATTGCGCTTATTCTGTGACGCGTTGTATATAGGGTGTTTTTAATAACAAAAATGTAAATAGCAATTATAGCCCAGTGGCTAAAGAGCCCGCTTCTCATTCGTGAGGCTCGGGTTTCAATCCTGGCATGTACAGTCAAGTTTTAGTAAGGATCCCTAATTATTTTTCGTCATAAATATAGCCTATGTTATTCAGGGATAATGTAGCATTCTAATGGTAAAAGAATTTTTGAAATCGGTCCAGTAGTGTTTGAGTTTATTCGTTATTAACATACAAAAATACAAATCTATCTCCTTTAAACTTAATATTATTGTACATAAATAGATAGTGTAAATTATCATTATTGATATATTTTCTTAACGCAAAGGAATAACAAATTCCACGCAGACGAAGTCGCGGGTATCAGCTAGTAGAACATAAACACAGAAATAAATTATGCTAAAAAATAATATGATATAATGTAATATTAATAATATGAAGTCTCTACTTTGTTGAGCACATAGTATTTTATTTTGTAAACATAATAGTTTAAATTGTCTAACAAAGTGAGGCAAATTATCAGTGTGTCCCCTTTTGAGTAGCATTCAGCCTCATTAACGATTTTCCATTCGGATGAGTCGAGAAAATACGAAAAAGATGCCGGGAACTCTCTTTCTTATAATAAAATATCTGGGAAGCACGTTGAATTTACGGAAAATTGTCATTTGTAAATCGTTCAGTTGGAAAATTATTGTCGTTTCTTTGAAAGGCATTGTTGTTAGTGTAGGTCTATTCGTCTACGAATTGAGTTCAAACGTGATGATATTTATTTAACGTATTTTTGTGCTTTGTTATTCGTACGCTTATGATACATTATTTATTAAGTTTCTTGGAGTAAACTGTAGGTACTTTTTACTTTCCACTTTGTAATATATTACGTGTGCCGACGATTTAATAATTGATTATTTGTTATTTCGACGTCATATTATAACAATTTGTAGCGTCAAACGTATCTATTTCATAGGTCGTTAATAATTAAATTCGCATGGCCTAAACTTTTTCTCAATTTGTTGCTTCCCGACGATTTTCTAGGTTTAAACTATTTTTACAAAATTTCGAAACAAAAATATGTTTAAGGATATAACAAGTAAGTATGTATTGGCTGTATTTTATTGAATGGCAATAGTTTTGGCTATAATCACGAAAATATCAACGGACTTCTAGGTGCTTCTAGTGAGGTTTGGAGCGACAGTGATGAGTTAACCAATTCTAAACAACTTAAATTAAAATACGAGTAATGTGAAACTACAAACAATTGTAATTAGTTGAATCTGGGGCACGGCAGTGCCCCCGCCAAGTCGAACAATTATATTTTAGCGATATAAAGCGCTGTCGTTCATTATTTTGTAGTACCTACAGGGATGCAGGATTGTAAATATTCGGTCTGTCATTTTGAAGTAGACACGCATCATGCTCAAATAAAAATTGTTACGAAGTATTTATTCCTTAACTCTAAATGTTGCAAACCCCTCTTTGTTTTTTTACATAATTTATACCTTCTACTGACGGGAACATTTTTTGGTTATATAATTGGTTTCACCAGTGTACGAGTAAGTATGTTTTAGACGAACCTAATAGAATTTATTGTATGAATATTCCAAAAATATTTCTATTTACACTTTCAAAATACTCTTAGCAACGTTATCTTCGCCCGGGATTAACCCGGTCTGACCTTATTTAATGTCTTGAAAGCCCAACGTCCCACTACTTGGTAATGGTAATCGGCCACTTTCCCGCCATTACGCCGGGACGCGGCTGTAATGCGTGATTACTACTAGCCTGTTGAGTTTTGCAACTGGCTAGAACAACGCAGGCTTTTATAGTAGACTAGCGGTTCTGCGCGGTTTCACCCGCGTAGTTCCCGTTCACGTGGGAATACGGGAATAATATATATATATATATATATATATATATAGCTTATATTACTTAGGGATATTCTAGCTTTCCATTGGTGAAAGAATTTTTGAAATCGGTCTAGTAGTTTTTGAGTTTATTCGTAACAAACATACAAACACACAAACATACAAAAATACAAATCTTTCCTCTTTATAATAAAATAGACTAGTATAGAGATATAGATTTACTGAATCTCAACTCCACAACTTTCGGCTAACTACAAACCAACTGTATGTGGCTGAATAAATGTACTAGTAGTGCAATTCGATTCATAGAGCATTACAAAGTGCCTTTGAAATACGTAACGACAGTCGAATAGAATTATAAATGTATGGGATTGACATAAGTTTGACTTTGTACGTTTGACTCTTTTTTTCTTTTTTTTTTATGATAAAAAAGGGGCAAACGCGCAGACGGGTCACCTGATGGTAAGTGACGTCCGTCGCCCATGGACACCTGCAACTCAAGAGTCACAACTGCGTTGCCGACCTTCATTAGCTCGGCACTATAGTGGCGTGCGACCATGTGAAATTGACGAAACACTTTATAGACTCATACGTAGTTCTTAATAGTTAGAGAGCTGAGCGAATATAACTTTCGATTGTCACTTGGCTAGGGGAGCTGATATAGATTCATTTCATCATTTCAGCTAATTGCTGTCGTCTGCTGGACAAAAGCCTCTCCCCCAAAGAGCGCCAACCATTCCGGTGACTACCAGCCACCTTCTTTAAGTCGTCGGTCCATCGTGACGCAGGGCACCCTACACTTAGTTTGCCTAAACGCGGTCTCCACTCCAAGCCCACTTCCACTTCAGCTGATATAGATGCTGTGTGTTAATTACTCGATAAAAAAATTGACATGCGTAGGTGTGCAATGTGTCAGTAATTAGCAAACTTTACTAATATTCTACAATTTACAACTAAAACTACTATAAAGTGTGACTATCTACACGAAAGTGCAACTTTTAAATTGCGATCCTATGATGTTCATAAAAAAATTAGAAGCATATTTTTCGGTGCTCGCCTTCGAGTGAACAGCTATTAATTGACATTTAATTATTGCTGTAGTTAGCAATTAGCATGTTGAATGGTCCTAAAATATCACAAAAGCACACCCTCGAATAAAATTGTTTTAGAAAACAAAATATAATGCAAACAAGCATGCAAACAAAGGGATATGTTTGCATTCAATCCGAATGCAAATCGTGTATTGCAGTACAAAACTACACTAATATTATAAACTTACTGGACTGATTTTAAAGAATCTTTCACCTATGTAAAGCTTGTTTTTGTGGCAAAATGGGTTAATTTTCCCACTGGAACGTCCAGACTTGCGGTAGTAAAATAGCGATTCAAGTAACAATAATAAACTATTGAAGGTGACCAAGTCTTAAAAGTGCCAACTGATGAAATATTTTTAGACAAAGCCAGTCTCGTTTCAGACAAACAATGGGTATTTCTCAGGTTATTGAGTTTACGCGGCTGAAACGGCCGGCACTCTCAACGGTCACGGGCGGCCGACAGGGTTGCCTTTGTCAATATCCTACTAATGTTCGCTACAGAGATTTGGTATGCCGAATTTCTTTGGAATTATAGGTCTCGTTGCGGAATGTGAGATAAGCGGAAAGGCAAAGAGGTTGGAAGAAAATCATTCTCTCTTTAAACGTCTTTGGAGAAAGGTATGTGTTTGGCGTGTAGTTTGACACTTGAATTTTCGCTTTTTTTGTTGTAGAGACGCAATAAAGGTTTTTGAAGTTTTTGTTGTATACTATATTATCTATTTTTTTACCAGTATTACAATGTAAGAAAAATCTACTTTATAAAACTCTTACCCTCACAGACTGTCAGAAAACCTAATCCAGTGAGTCTATAGTCATCAATTTTGCAACAGTAGGTACTTTATCGTTACCTACCTACTTTTATACATTACTGGCCCTATATAGGCTCCTTGCGATTTGTCCCTGCTAAGTCCTACGCCCGTAGAAAAATTAGGTCATGTTACTGTAGTGTATGTGCAGAAAAGTAAGATTTCCATTGCTGAAAGAATTTTAAAATCGGTCCAACAGTTTTGGAGCTTATTCATTAAAAAAAAATAAAAAATAAAAATAAAAAAATGTATATTCCTAAAGAGGATATTATAAAGATAATACTAGTGTAGATAATAAAAAGAACTTAGCACTAAGAAAGGATAACAGGAGGAATTATTGGCAGTTACAAAACCATATTTACTTGTAAGACATGAAATAAAAAGAACTGCCCTTGAGTTTCTTGCTGGTTTTTCTCGAGGTACCTCTGCATTTGAAACTAGCAACTTAACTTTTTGGTGGAGATGGGCTGCTGTTTACATTTAGCCAATCTTCATGGACGAGTTTAGAATGCCATGTTATTAGACTATTGACTTTTTTAAGTATAATTATCAATTACCTACAGAAATAAATACATTTTAATTTTCACCCATAGTTGTAATTATAAGACCTTAATTTACTTTTCCACATTTACTTTTGTGTCAAAGGCATACTTTTTTGTATAAAACCGAACAACGCTTTTTAATTTGCGCGAAAAAACACCGGCGGGAAACTTCAATATCCATTACCGCATGACAGAGTATTGCAGTGCTGCGCAAACAGTGGCTGCCGCGCATTGTCAGCACGTTGGTGCGGTTTATATTACAAGCTTTAAGGTTAGAATCAAGTTCAGTGCCATATAAATAAATATAAATAGTATACTTATTTACATCACAAGAATAGGAAAAGCTTTAATGTGTAACGACACTACATAGAACGCCAGAATAGACGGCCGAGTTCTAAACCGACGTCTAAACCGCGCTATCGAAGTTTTCTAATAATTTTTGTATAAATACAACATTTACTGACCAAATGCGAGTCCGAGCTTGCTCTATGATTGGACTGTACTCAAAGTCAAAGTCAAAATGTTTTATTCAAAGTAGGGACTTACAAGTCCATCTATAAACGTCCTTTCAACTCCACCGCTTCAGCGTGTATGGTTGAGGAGAAGAAGCGGGGAAGAAACTCCTCAACATAGTATTCTTTCTTTTTCTTAATGACTTCTTACTAAATACTAAATTGGGTTACATAATTTTGATACTTTTCGCTGACGTAATGCGCTGTGCTGGAGGAAATCTATTCCAAGCATCATTGTCATTTATATAGTCGTCTAGTTTGTAATACGCCACTTGCAATACTAGCAATTTTGAGATATTTATTAATATTTTAAACCCAATTTAGTATAATGGAACAAGTATTTTTTAATCAACGAATATAAAGGAGGAGGTTCTCAAGTCCACTACGAGTTTAGCTGTTTTGGTAACATTTCTGCCAAATTTCATTTATGTATATGTACGGAACCCGCTGCTTGACTGTTTATCGGAAAGGTTTGTATTCCGTCATTATATAAAATACCTAGGAAATATATGCAATGCCAAATTTCGCCAGGAAATGTGTTCACACAATTGTATTTCAATACGAAATTTAAATTTTCACATTTCCTAGGAGTTATGTACTCGTACATTTCAGAAACTGTTATGTTGCTTGATGTTGAGTTGGCTATAAATTATAACTTGGACCATCGCGGTGAACTTGATGAGCTCTTCAACCCCGCACTGCTAAAATAATTAACAAAGTCTCAATCCCAGTGGTTTTATTATCAATGTTGACTAATTTGCTTTCAATTTTGGTTACACTACAATAAAATATTGCGTCTGTGCCCTGTGGTGTGTTTAATATATCTAAAAAAAACTAGGTACATTAGGTACCTACGAGTATATTGTATTTCTTTATAAGTCACTTTAATTATAGTTTCCAAAATAACTTTGCATAATTATTATTATTAATATAGAGCTACCGCTCTAATTTTATATTGATTAATAGAATGTAGAAACTAGTCGGTCAACCTTTTTAACTTAATTATTTATTATGAAAGCAACTATTAAATGCAATCCACTAATGACTTTAAAGTACCAATAGACCTACACAGTTCTAGTCGTATTTTATGTAATATTAAAAATAATTCTTGAAAAATGGAAATAAAAGTATTGAAATTCGTATCCTTTGTCGAAAATGTCTTGTGCGTTTGTAGAAACGTCAGTTTTGTTGGAAGAATTACACAAATTTACATATTTTTGAGAGTATTTGTGGAAATTTCACTGGCAACATTCAACGGGATAATCCGAAGTTGCTACTACAAGCGTTTTGAAATGAAATCCGAAATGTTATTCTTCTTCTCAAGCATAACCAGTTCCATTATCATTATCCTGCTTTCCTGCTACCACTCTAGAAATTTTAAACAACTTCTAACACACTTAAACGATAACCACTCTTATTTGAAAAGTAACAGCGAGTACAGGAGAAAACTAAAGAATATTCTATACTACACCATTATTGTTTCGAGCATATTTTTTGTTATCGGCACGGTTACATTTATTTACAGCGATTTTATTCATCACTACGATTTGCCGGGCGTGAACTTTGTTTTAATTTATCTACTTCATTTAAACTTGGCTTCCTGTGATTATCGGTACGTGTTTGAATATATCATGCTGGGCGTTGTACTTGAGGTAATGGCGGAACAACTAGATTGCATCGCACGATCTGTTGATGACGTCAAAGTGAACATGCAACCCGAGTTGGCCGTATCTCAAGACACACTAAAGCCGTTTGATGAATGGTGTCTTACTTATACCAATATTACGGAGGCTTCCAAAATGTTTAACAATGTTTTCGGAGTTCAGGTCGGTTATTTCTATAATTTTATATATTACTAGCGTTTCTGCGCGGTTTCACCCGCGTAGTTCCCGTTCCCGTAGGAATACGGAAATAAAATATAGCCTATGTTGCTCAGGGATATTCAAGTTTTTCATTTGTGAATTTTTTTTTAAATCGATTTAGTAGTTTTTGAGTTTATTCGTAAAAAACATAGAAAAAACATACAAAAATACAAATCTTTCTGATAGTTATGCGTTTTATTTGCTATTGAGAAAAAACTCTTTTTTACAGCTGACGGTAATGATTGCGACCGTCGTTTTCTACTTCATAATATTTCTTTACTCTTTGACAGAAGAAAGCGTTTCGGTACGTGTTATACGTAATTTTGATTTACCGCTACCGCTGTACCACGCCTTAGGTGAGCTAAGCGTTCGGAAGCGCTGATGTGCCCCTTGTCTCACCGCGCAGCTACCTAAGGCCCGGAAAAGCGTTTTCGTTTAAAATAGGCGACCTTTATGAAGGTAATTAATAACATTATTATTTTCCAGGGTAATATTTCCGTAATTGCAATGTTCTTTTACATCAGCACGACAATATTGCTGATGGCAACTCTGACGCTGCTGTCTAGAGCTGCGCAGCGCGTGCGACGCAGTGCTGACAATCTCTGGCGTCGTGTGGCTGGCCTGCTTAATCATTCACAAATGAGTGAGTCTAGTATTTCTCATCAGTTTTTGTCTACTATAGTATATTTCACGTAGCATGGGTTCGATGACAGTTCACATTTTTCCGTTTTACGCTTACCTACTAATTTCGACTAATAAAAATATTTGATACAAAAATAATTAATATTTTATTATTTTGTCATTTGCAAAAATATAATATTTTTTATTAGTCAACAGTACCTAGAATCAGTAAAATTGAAAAATGTGAACTGTCACCGAACCCAACGTGAAATAGACTATAACATATTCACGTTCCAGTGTAAAAGTAGTATACCTACATCCTTCTTCAAGATGTAAGATATCTAAAAAATTCATTCATAAAAAATAATAAACAGACGGTAAGTAAAACTTACAGCATTTTAAGTAATACCTATAAATGAGGAATCGATTACTAGGAAGTGAAGATTTAAAAACAATTTAGAGTTTAGATGAAACCATATAGTGGGGCGTATAAAAGCGTTCATAGTGAAACAAATTTGGTAGTAGCATCTAAACACAGAGTATAAAATAAGCCTTGAAAAATATAACTAGGTATCATACGATTAAAGTACGACAAAGGATAAATTGACTGGCTTAGTGAATTAAAATAATTTTGTTTCAGACGAAGAATACTACAAGTCCATGCGTGATCTCGTGCGACTTATCACGACTCGTCCGATTAGTACGCATGCGTTCGGCTTTATCAGTGTGGACATGACTTTACTCCCTAGCTGCGTGGTTTTCTTCACACACTACACCGTCATAGTGTTGCAGTTTAACAATATTGTATAATATGTTACTGTGTAACGCACTAAGTAGCAATCTACATAGTAGAAGCGGGGGGTCTAAAATGGCCACTTTGAGAAATTCCTCTAGCAATTCCTCCTTTTATGAATTCCCAGCAAATCCTAAGCAATTCCTCTAAATTTCGTAAAATGGTCCCTCATTTTAGTGATTCACTGGACAATTCAATTCATTAGCAGATTCGTAATTTGGTGAAAATTTCGAATATGAATCGAAATAGGATCCTATTATGATTCACCCGAAACGGCCTTTTTAGACCCCCTGATGTGATTAATGTGATGCATACAGTAGATTAGATTTCTAGTAAGTACAATAGATACCTAAATGGGGGAACTAATAGATTGGGTAATAATCAACCATTAAAATAAAACAAGACTACATTGATGATTTTATGTGCAAGTATGTCTTATGTTTTAAAATTAGCTTTTTTCCACGTTCCAGAATAAAAACCGGCCAAGTGCGAGTCGGACTCGCGCACCGAGGGTTCCGTACAACCTTGCAAATTTATGGTTTTCGTAATTTTTCCTTTATCTATGCTATAAGACGTTGCTTCGTACCAAATTTCAAGATTCTGAGTTCACGGGAAGCACCCTGTAGGTTTTGATTCCCTTGCAAGTGTCGAAAATTTGCGGCATAAACGGCTGTATCTTTTGATTGCGTTGGCTTAGAAGTTTGATTTTTTCACAGCTTCAAGGGACAGTAGACCTGAGTAATTGATATAAATTTCAGCTTCATACCTCCACGCGTTCCTGAGAAAAAGGGTCTTGACAGACGGACGGACAGACGGACAACAAAGTGATCCTATAAGGGTTCCGTTTTTTCCTTTTGAGGTACGGAACCCTAAAAAGTAAGCCTATTTCGTAAGTAAATACTTATTCTAGTACTCTTACAAATTTTACTCTCTACAGTCTATTTAGTTATCGCGGGAAAAAATATAATTACTTAAGTATAACTTAATTTACTTTCTGAATAATTGATGAAATGAGTACGTGGTGTATTGATGAATTGTTGTTACATTTCGTCATTATAATTTCATTAACACGTGTTAAAGCCTTAAAACTTGGGTTATAAAGAAAATGTATTGTGTATGTACAAAAACTTTTTTTCCAGTGCAATATCAACAATTATCATTTTTCACGTGTTGTGACACATCAGATACTTATGCATTAATTAACAATAATGAATTTTATTCATCACTCTTATTATTTAGATCACAATATTATCTAGATATTTATTTCTTGTTTTAAATGCCGGAATTTTTATTTCATCTCTTTATATTGCGATAGATTTTTTTTAAATATGTATAACAATATTGTTAATATTCTATCATATTACTCGTCTTTAATAAGTTAAATCATACAAACAGGTCATAAAATTAATGAGAAATAAATTTTAATTCATTAGTCAGATAGCAACTAGCCGTCAAAGTGACAAATGGTGTAGATGAATGTACAATATTAATAAATCGAATGTACGGAACTATAATTCAAATTTATGTTAGTGATTGCCATAAAGTTATTGTAATAGACAATAAGACTTGACACAGATAAGACGTGTTTAATTTTACGAATCATAAATATTTTTTTACAAAAATGGACATTAAAGTCATAAAATTCGCATTGTTATGCGAAAAGCTGCTAAGCATTCCTAGAGATGTTTCGTTTAATAACAAAAGAACTCAGTTTCTTATTTTTATTCAGGTTTTAATTACGTTTACAGTGATTATATTTAATATCATAATTTATTATAATTATCATGAACATCTTGATGAAAATTCTAACAAATTATTTTTTGGGTTGATTAACTTCAATTGTATCACCACTATTTTGTTAGCCTGCTACCACTCTGCAAACTATAAAGTACTTTTGATGCACTTAAATAAAAACCATTCATATTTTCTAACTGATAAACAATATCTTAAAAATATATCCCAAATTTTATACTGGGGTGCTTCTACAGCGAGCATAATGTTTGTATTAGTTATAAGTTTCTGCTTACTGGAAATCGGTCGCAGCATTCAAAGTATAGATTTTAATCCATATACAAAATGTTTCTTTCATATGACAGCTGCTTATTGTTACTATCAGTATTTATTTCAATATATTTCAATATATTGTATATTAAGTTTAATAGCTGAGCATCTAGACTCTTTGAGACGACGTATTAGAAATATCAATATCCAAAGTTCAGAAGATGTCGAAGAAAACCACGCATTTCACGGAAATATAAAAACTATAGAGACATGGTATACCACCTATAGTAATATTAAAGGAGCCTCACACATATTTAACGTCATCTTCGGAGTACAGGTATTTTAGTAATTTAATACAGCCAGTGTTTCCTTAATCTTCCTTTAGTAATATTGTTCTGACTTCCACCTGCCCAGCGCCTCTCATGGATTAGGCTAGGTTTAATTTCTGGTGGTTTAAGGATGAAGGAAAACATTATGAGAAATCCCCAGGGCTAGAGTCAGTCTTGAGGCAAGAGTAAGTAATGGTACAGGGCTAGAATCAGTCTTCACGGTCCGGCAACAAGCTACACCTTTTTGAAAAATACGTTAGTAAAATGTAGGTATGTACTTTCCGAAATGTAATACAAATCCTTTGAGGGAAACGGTGTAAGTGAGTGTATTTATTTATTTCTTGTCGTGTTGCTTTTAAAAATACAATTTCTTTATATAAGTCTTTTTATGTGTAAAAGGATGCAAAAAATCAGAAACTTACAGATCTGGACTCAAGAAATATTTTACCTACCTATGTTTGGTCTTATTTTTGCAGCAGACAATGATGATAGCTGTGACAGTTACTTTGTACATAATATCTTATTATCACATAATTTCGCAGTCTATTGCAGTAAGTTTTTATGCTACTTATTTTTTTAAATACAAACCAATAATGAAGTTTAAAGTTTGTTACTTATTTTTTAAATACAAACCAATAATATTTTTACAAGTTCTTACGTGCAGCTTAGGTATCGTAATTGAAATAGAAAATTTAGAAAACAAAGAATTTTTCCCGAAGAAGGGATTTATTTATCCAGGGTTTAAGTACTCTTAGTCATTTCTCAGTCTTCCAAGTGTTTCTGTGTAAAAAACTCTGGTAACAAACAAAATAATATATTTAACATTTATATAAACACCTGATATTTTTAATACGGTAAAAAATCATCCTGTATAAAAACAGTTAGGATTAACTTTTTCTTGCCTTTCCAAAGGGCAAGTTTTCAGTACCACAGATGAGTGGCCATGTTGTTGGGGTAGCATGTTTGTCCGTGAGCTTAATTTTTATAACACGTGCCGCTCAGCGCACTTGCTCCAACGCCGAGAGAATGAAACAGCAGCTCACTAGACTACTTCTTTATTCACTGGAGGGTAAATCATGTTTATTTTTTATGTATTATCATAACATACGGTCAAGAATAACATTTTTTTAACTTTACGTAGGTATGCCTCTAAATACTATCAGGTACAGATTTTCAATCATCGTACACAATCGGTTAAATTTGTACTTATTATAATTTTTTCTCAGTTACATCTATTTTAAAATTGTCTGGAACAAATCGCTCAAAGCGTTAACACCGCCCATGTTACTTTTTCTATTGGTGTACAATATAAAGTGGTTATTTGTTTAAAATTGTATCTTATAATAATATTATAAAGATATAGGATATTAATTTTTTTATATATTTCAGAAGATTGTTACAAGCCTCTGCGCGATCTCGTGCGCCTCGTCGCGACTCATCCCATCCGCACGCAAGCGCTCGGTTTGATCAGTGTAGACATGACTTTAATACCTAGTTGTGTGGCTTTGTTCACTTACTATACCGTCATAGCGTTGCAGTTCAACAATGTTATACCTCCAGATTTTTTTTACCAGCAAAATAATCAAAGTAGATAATTTCTACAAGCTGACTCCGGGCTTGATGTAGTCTTATTTTTAGTATATAAAATGTACTTTGTTGTGTGATTGATTGTTGTTATAGCACCTAAACTATTATATTTCTCATTAAATGTAATGTATTTAATATAACAATTTTGTTTATTTTAAAATAATTAATTATAATTATTTTATCTTGACCGACATTGTATACTAGCTGGCGGTGGGTTTATCGCCGGACCGGGTGTTAAACATGCCTCAGAAATAATTCTATGACCTGCGGGTTTCCTCAAGATTTATTTCTTTCACCGTCGAGCTAGTGATAAATTATATGTACCTACCTACTTAGGTAAGTTTTACAAAAAAGCAATTGGTCATGTACCTACCTAACCCAGGATTCGAACCCGCCCGAGACTCATGACTGACAAGCGAGCTCTTTGGCCGCAGGGCTATCACTGCTCTTGTGAAGATAATCAACACAAACAAATGACGAACGAACGAAACTGTTATAGTTTCGAGATGAGTGAGTGAGATATGTTATATTATCTAAATCTAAAAATTAACTGTAAAGATATGCACTAGGTAATAACACCCAGTGTCACCCCGCCACGCAGTGAGCGAGTGATTATAATGAAACCCATTATTCTTCGAG
This sequence comes from Ethmia dodecea, assembly GCA_963855545.1. Lineage (NCBI taxonomy): Eukaryota > Metazoa > Arthropoda > Insecta > Lepidoptera > Depressariidae > Ethmia > Ethmia dodecea. Next base: position 10,752,660 of record OY979446.1, on the reverse strand, counting down.
ACGGTAAACTGTTAAATTGATGACGATCTAATGAAACAATAAAATCTCTGGGCCATCATCAAGAAGTGTTAGATTCTTCTGACATTTGTAAAACGGTTTTATTATCATTACAGGATAATACCCCGACCTTATATTAATACTATTTTCGGTTCGATTCTGCTTAACACCGTTAGTTTTGATTAAGACCTGTCTTTGTCTTACCTCAAAAAAAGGAAAGTTATAGAAAATAACCTACCGAATTTAGTCCTGTCAGAGGCTGTATTTTAGTCGTGACTTCTTTACTTATGCACTAAACACGTTATGAAATGCCTTAGCTGACAGGACTAATTTTAATTTGACAGGACGAAATATCGTTCGTCTCTTTTCTTTTCTAAGAGAAAAACAATTACAGCAGACGTATTCACAGAGACTCGATACCGTTTCCGTTCGATTCGATTCGAATCTATCGACATCGGAAACGAATCTATCGAGATGGGCTGATGTTGGTATCGAAAACTAATGCCATATGTGACACCAATTGGTCACATATGACATTACTTTTCGATACCAACATCAGCCCATCTCGATAGATTCGCTTCCGATGTCGATACATTCGACTCGAATCTAACGGAAACGGTATCGAGTCTCTGTGAATACGTCTGCAGGAGTAAACTAAAATAAGTTTAGTCACTGTAAAGCAGAATCAGTACCCTTGTGTGCATTCTTTTACTTGACGGATTACCGACGTTCCTATTTACCTTGATCCTAACTAGACAACGAGTTCCCAACAATGCTGAGACTCTAAAACGGAACTGATTCTGATTATTGTTGTACAAAGCTCCGTATACCAGATTGACAGGTTCTGTTTTAATATTCTCTCTGTTGAAATATGTACCTAAATAGACAAATAAATAAAGAATAATGTCTTGATTGACATATTATTATTCATTTATTATTATTATGTATTGCTCGACTTACCAATGACAGCATTCACCGTCGGACCAAAGAAGCTGATAATCCTAATGTACAAATTAAGAAGGCGCCGACTACAGTGTAAGCTAATATATTGATGTATAAGGCAATTGGGTAGTTGACAGCATCGAAATTAAATTGCGAGTAGTCATAAATTAAAAAGATTATCCCAAAACACCTCAAAATATGTATTTCGGTTTTCAATTTACAATTATAGCAAATTTAAAAATAATAAAACAATCAAAAAAAGTGCTGCAATTGAGTACTACAAACTATGACGTCACGGTTTGCTAGTTCAGTACATTTTCCATAGTAAAATTTCGTTTTGACAGATCGTAAAAAGTAACTGATTTGACTAGGTAGGACACAACCCTATTATTGAAGAAATATTATAAGAAAATAATAATAAAACTAAACACTAGATTTCTATTAGACTTTCAAAATATTACTTTCAACTATAAGTACCTAACTTCGATCAATAAATAAATATACAATAATGGTTTAAATCAATAAATTTTATTTCTCTAGGTAAAAAAAAAGTTCCTTCCAGTCTTTAAAGGACCCAGTTTTCACTAGTGTATTTTTCGGAGTCCTAAATGCTAAGAACCAAAGAGATTTAAATATAATAGGGGCATAGAGGGGACAAATTTGAACTTAAAAGTTATTCCAAGTGGAATAAGTCTAGTACAATTTCGACCGAATGACAGCTCGCGTTCATACTAGCTGACATGACAAGGACATGACGCTTAGGCTTCAAAGTTTTGTATGAAAATATTCCCAATGCCCCCTCTATGCCCTATTATATTTAAATATCTTTGCTAAGAACCAATTCTGAAGCTTGCCTAGTCACGATGTTTTCCTCACGATATTAAAAGACTTTGTACAACTCATTTAATACATTAGCCTCCTATCTCGTGCATGTGACACTGCTGGACACTCTCAAAAGGGCTATCACAAATTCATTAAATTAATTAAAAATTAAAATTAATAATCTCACGCCTTTTATCCCCGAGGGGGTAGGCAGAGGTATTCCATTACTGGATATACCCACATTTCACGATATATATTGGACCCCTAAACGTGATAGGTGGTGAGCCCATCGCCGGACCGGGTCTATTTACACGAGTCTCGGGTTCGAATCCTGGCATGTACCAATGAGTTTTTCAAAAACTTACGTACGTACATATTTAGGACTAGCTCGACGGTGAAGGAAAACATCGTGAGGAAACCCGCAGGTCTCAGAATTAATTCTGAGAAATTCATTAAATATCATGTGTGTTTGGTGATAGATGGTGTGATAGCCTCTGCGTGTCGTGCTTCTCGTTTATTACGTTACAACAGTGCTTCCGAAACTTATTATTAGAACTATATCAATATTTTTATGATAAAAACATTTGATAATACTTTTTGGAGCAATCAATAAATCACCAATGATTGAATCCGCCGATACAGTGACAAGGCTAATTGAATTAAAACGTTTCAAATTACCAAAATAAATATCGAACGTAGCGTACCTACCTGCATTATTATTATTACTACCAACTATAGTAGTTAATAGTTTAAATACTAATGGTTTTATTAATACAAACATACGCTCACGCCTTTTTCTCGAAGGGGTAGGCATACACAATAGCCCGCCACCTGCTACGATCCTGGCATACCTCTCGCGCCTCATCCACATCCATCCAGGTTTTATTAATTTGTGTATTTAATAAAACTTTATTGTACCTCTTTCGCTTGCTAAGTGTTCATTCGCTTTATCGATAAAAGATAGTCGGAGTTTGGCACAGACAGTGAAAATGCGAGGTTATCTTAGTATTTTCTATTTAACCACAGTGTCATAAATATAGCAGTATAATTCCATTGTAGATTTTCAACAGCTTGAGAAAAAGTGTAAATAGTGAAAGCCGGGGAGAGTTGGCCGATAAATGAAAATGAGGGGGTAGGGGGGGCTCGTTAGCGAACCGTTCTCACTGCGCTCTTACTGATTGTCAGTCCAAAGCTGGTGTACAGACAAAAACCGTTCTAATTCTAAAGTTTTACAGTTCAAAATTCGTCGCAAAGCGATATAAAAATGCTGCTGTGTGACAAAGAACTCATAAAATTCTGCAACACAGAGGATTTTCAGAGATGTAACAGACGCAATTTCTAATTAGATGAGTCGTACCTCGCGGGGCGACACTGGAATAAAAGTCTGGCTTTAAATTTAGAGTATTTGAGTTTTACTCGAATTTTATTTTTCAATAAATGTAAGAGTCTTTGTTCAGTTATTTTCTTACATAATGGCTGCTTTATAATAATTCTGTGCTATCATGTGCCACTAAATCATTAATGAACCGATTTAGAACTTATCATTCTGTGCTGGTAAGTATTTTATTTATACCCGGCAGCATTAGAAGAAAATTAATGATTTTAGTGTATGTCAGCAAGTTTATTTCATTGTCACATCCTATTGTCATCCTTCATCTCCTGACTGTCATAGATTAAACATTTTCCCGACTGCACCAAACGAATGGTAATAACATTCATTTCTGTTTTAAAGGTATTCAATACTAGCAGTCAGAATACGGGCATAAAATATAGTTTATGTTACTCTCTGATAATGTAGCATTCCATTAATGAATGAAATTTTAAAATCGGTTTAGAGTTTTAGGCGTGAAGTAGCAAAGTCACTCGCATTTATAATATCTGTATTTATTATCCATTTATATTCTGTATTTATATTCTGTATCCAGTAATGGAATACCTCTGCCTACCCCCTCGGGGATTAATAAGGCGTGAGATTATATATATATTTATATATTTTTATAAGCCATTTAAAATGATTTCGGATCTGACCTAACCTAATTTTTACGAATCATTAACTCGCACAACAGAATACTTCTCGCTCTTCTCAATACGAGTATCTTACGCCCAGTAACCCCTGTTTTGTAGATAGGGAGCAATTTAATCCCGCACTCAGGGACGCTATCTGTATGCCATCTGTGGTGAATAGGCGAAAGTGAACAAACAAGCGCTATCTGCCCGGTTGAAGCAGGTGTCGCGCCACACTCGCACAGGCCGATGCTGCCGCGTCGCCACATTGAGCCCGTCGAGCTACGAATGTTTGTACGTCAACTGGTCTTTTCTTGGGTAAAATAAGCCCACTGTCAGAACCGTTTTTTCTAGGGCTAAAGACGACTGTCACGGAAGAAACCGTTTCCCGGGACTCTTACTTAGGGCGAGAGGAGGAAAGTCATTGCATCTCCACCGCTTCGGTACGTTTAGTTGAGGATTAGAAACGGGCAAGAAAATCCTCCAACTGGGCCTAGAACACTGTCAATGGTCATATGTACGTAAAAAGACCAATTTCTTATCTGGTTGATTTATCAACGCAGCATCTACCGCTTGACTCGGCCTAGAATGTTGAGGTTTGGAATGTAGATAGCATGTTATAGGAATTATGGTAAACAATTTATCCAAACAAATATAAAAAAAGGTAAAAAAAAGATAAGTATAGCATTTTCGGTCTGCAACAGTCAAACAGACTCATCTCCTTATCGTCTATAATAATACAGATAAACACTTATTCCAACTGAGTGAGTACAGTAATTTCATGGTGGCGCGATTACGCTACGGTAATAGACTATCCAACTTTAAATCTTTGCCGTCATAGAATTTCTTGTTTATCACGTGAAAGCAACTGCAAACATAGAGGGTCTATAAGTTTTGCGCGGCGTCTATTGCGTCACTATTTTTTTAAATACTATACCATAATACAATACTACTACTATACAATAGACATTGGTGCTGCTTCTGCTTTACAGCTACTAAACTTATTTTAGTTTATTTCTGTCATTTTCTTTCTCCTAGTTCAGAAAAAAAAGAGACGAGAGATATTTAGTCCTGTCAAATTAAAATTAGTCCTGTCAACTAAGGCATTACATAACGTGTTTAGTAACAATAGTAAAGAAGTCTCGACTAAAATACAACCGCTGACTGAACTACATGCGGTAGGAATCACCACCATTGCTTACTTTAAAAAGAAGCCTCAATAATATCATAGGTGTACACTATGTATTGAAATTGCATCCTTCGTAGCTCCACAGCGCCGCCGTATCACACACACTCAGTGTCCTGTGAAAGAGCTCTCTCGGGGCAAACGTCAGACCTTTTAATGGCGACTCGCAGCTCTCGTGTTTGAATGGAAAATAAGAAACGACAGTTTTCAGCTCGGAAGCAAATGAGAGCGACTCCAAGTTAAGAACTCACAAGAAGTAAGTATATTATAGAGGAAATGTGCAAGGATATACATTAAAAAGCTTAATTAGCTCTTGTAGCGATTTTGTCCGGTGAACTTTAGGTTATTTAAGGGACCTAGGAAGTATGTAGTTTTAAGTAAATTCCACATTGCAAATTTTTGTACTTATATTCAGAAAATTATGTATGGTGACACGCGAAAAGTATTCGAATGTCGTTTCTATTGAATTTATTTCTACAATTACTTCCATCAACATCGCTCATCATAATAAAAACTAAGTAGCTATAGGTACCTCCCGTATTTTAGTCGTGTTGAAAATAAATTTGCAAATTATACATACGTATGTATGTATACAGTATCTTTGCTGCCATTGTGAGGACTGCCTAGTAATTGTGCAATTAAAGTAATGAGTTCCATTCCCTTTGCTTTGTTCTGCCGTTTGTAAACATAATGTTTTTGTCAAATTTGCCTATATAGTAACACGTAAACCTCAGGCAATAAAGTTGAGGTTCGATTCCGGAAAATCAACAAATGTGTAATTTAATAGTTACTTAGATCATTACATCACATTTACTGAAACTTGTTTAGACAACTGTTTAGATAGCTGATCAAAGTCCGCGTGGTTTAGGAGGAATTCCATATATAATTGATATACAGATAGACTGTGTAGAAGATAAGTGTAGAAAGATATTATAGTATATTTTACTACTTTGCCTGTGACTTTGTCCAAGTTTCGGGAGGAAACGTATTCCTACTTAGGTATAATTTCCCCCTAATAAACAAAAACTCAATTAAAATCCGTACAGGATTTCTAACAACCAAGCATGAACACATCCAAACAAACGCATTTACAATTTTAATGGGGTGTTGAAAGGAGGAGTAGGTACAGTCGCTACTAATGCTGATCACAACAAGTTCACTAATAATTAAAACGTTAGAAACCCGACTGTCACTGAAAAAGTATGAAACATTACCCTCACTCTGATTCTGTCGAGAAAAAAGTAGCCTCTGACACTTAGAAGATAAAGACGCATCAAACGTCACACCGAAAAACCGTTTAGGCTACAGGCGGAGGCAACGAAATAGTTCATATACGTACGTACAATCATCTAAAAATTTACCCTCCTTCTGAAGCAGTAGGGAGAAAGCAAACATTTATCTACCATAATATTCCGCACAACAGAAATAAATCCCCCAAGCCCAGCCTCTGTACCAAAGCTTTTTATTTACACGCATCCGGGCAATTCGCCCTAAACAAATACACAGGAACGGATCCTTTATGTTCTATGTTCAAAATAAATATTTCGGATATTAATCGAGGCAAAAGGCCGTCAATTCTTCCGCTTCTTCCACTCCCGTGTCAGCTCAAATTAGGTTACGCCGACCGTGTGAACGAGTTATGCAAATTAACTTATCTGTTTTCCAGTGTCCAGTTAACTCAGTTCTTTCCTTTGGCGGCGAGTGGGGAAATTGTGCTATTTTGCATTTTGATGAAACATTCATCGGATGCGTCGCTGTGTTTTGTTGCAAAATATTTCGACAGTCGCCCATCTGTGCGACCGAACGAAGCTTTATTGAATTGTTTGAAATGATAATTAAATTTTAGTATGTCACAGTGACATTTAGTTAAAGAGAAAAGTAGGTCGCAGCTTTAAGCAGTGTTAGCCTTACGGTTACAGAGCTGTTTCACATGATGATAATCAGTGAGGCTCGGGTTCGAATCTTGGCATGTACCAATGTGTTTTTCAGAACTTACGTAGATATTGATCACTAGCTCGACGCTGAAGGAAAACATCGTGAGGAGACCCGCAAGTCCCAGAATTAATTCTGAGACATGTGTATCTGGATAAGACCCGGTCCGGCGATGGGCTCACCACCTATCACGTTTAGGGGTCCAAAGAATATCTCGTGAAAAGTGGGCATAACCAGAAATGGAATACCGCTGCCTACCCCCTCGGGGATAAAAGGCTTAAGATTATTACTTTATTATTATTATAGGTCGCAGCTAACCAGTTTTTTTATTTTGTTCAAGTTAAACGTAAGAATATTTCGCAGTTTCTAAAGTTACATACATACATACATACAGCTCACGCCTTCCCACAGGGGTAGGCAGAGACGATGGATCGCCACTTTGCCCGATCTTCGCACACTTCCCTCGCTTCCTTCACATTCATAAGCATTTTCATACACGCTCTTTTATTCTTCGCACTCTTGACCCCAGCTTTTTGAAGGACGTCACTAATTTGATCCGTGAACGTCCTTCTGGGGCGTCCTCTTGCCTTGTATCCTTCAACATTCGCACCATAAATCTCTTTCGTTACTCTTCTTTCATCCATTCGTTCTAAATGACCAAACCAGCTTAACATACCCTTTTCTATCCTTGTCACTACATCTTCTTTCAAACCACACTTCTCTCGTATATCCGCATTCCTCACTCTATCACACAATTTTACTCCACACATTTTCCTTAAAGACCTCATTTCCACTGCTTTCATGCTTCTTCTGCCACACCCAACACTCACTCGCATACATCAGCGTCGGGACCAGAACAGCGTTATGCACAGCCATCCTTGCCTTGTTAGACATGACCTGGCTACTCACAAGGCTATTCAGGGCCCCATTGACTGCATTTCCTTTCAATACTCTTCTTTCAATATCTTGCTCAAACTTGCCATCCCTTGTACGACGAACTCTTTCACTTGCTCAACTTTCTCACCATCAATCTTTATATCACACTCTGTCATACACTCTTCTCTTTCAAAAATCATCACTTTCGTTTTTGCAACATTCACTTTCATGCCCTTCTTTTCAAATGCTGCATTCAATATATCCACCATCTTTTGCAACTCGGACGCCGACGATGCAAGCATGACTTGGTCGTCGGTAGAGAATCCAATCCCGCATCAAAATCGCGATCCCGCAGGCCTGCGGGATTGAGGTCATCAATCCCGCGGGATTTGCGGGATTGAGATTTTTCTAAATATTCTTTTTTTTGAGTAGTTATTAAAAAATAATTGAAATAAACACAAGTCATTTTTTATTTTTAAATACATACATATAGGGAATCCAATCCCGCAAACGCTGCGGGATCCCGCAGCTCTTTTGCAGGATTCGATTTTAGTGATTACGCACGTTTGCGGGATTGAAAATAAAATAAATCATCTCAGACGACGTTCTGATTAGTTTTAAGACCCAGTACAGCCTCATTAATAAGTGTTTTAGGAACTTTCCCATGTTTTTAATTTTTAATTTTGTAGTTTTTTATAAAATATATATTTTAATTTCATGTTGTGTGAATCCTGTTTCGAAACGGAACGTAAACTTCTCAAACCAAGAATCATAGACAGAATTGATTTTTAATTGTTACGGTGCGCATTGGAACCGCCCGATGCTTGACGAATTGTTAGTTGAAATACTAGAGCTATGACTAGGGATTCCCCCACGGCACGGGAATACTTTATCATTAAATAATTTCTTCGAAAGTATTATTTAAAAAAACTGTTTTTTTCATGTCTTTAAAACTAAAGAATATTTTCTATTGTCAATACAAATCTAAAAGATAAAAGGTTGAAAATTGTATTAAGTATATCATTTCTTAAAAGAAACTGATATTTTTACCTTTGAAGCATAATTGAATTCAATAGTTGTTTAGTAATTAGTAATAACTCTACCTAATAATAATTATATTAAAAATTTAAAGTTACTTATCTTTTTATATTTAATTTACTTATTTTTATTACTTTAATTATTTTTAAATAATTACTCAAAACAAAAGAATATTTAGAAAAATCTCAATCCCGCAAATCCCGGATTGATGACCTTAATCCCGCATTACTAATCAACAATTGAAATCAATTATGCTTTAAAGGTAAAATTAATCAGCTACTTTTAAGAAACGATACACTTAATACTTACAATTTTAAACCTTTTATCTTTTAGATTTGTATTGACAATTGAACATATCGACGACGATGTTCGAATACCTCCTAACTGACACCCGGGGCCAAAATGAGTTATCTATGCCACTGTACTTAGAGTTCAATTTCGCACCGACTGGCAAAGACTCCGAAGTGATTTTGTAATAAATAACGCCACAAATTCATAATGAGAATACCTCCTAATATCACGCTTTGAGCGTGTTAGCCTGCTGCTGCTGCTAATATATTCTAACTTAACAAAACGAATATCTCCCTAAGTTACTTCCGAACTAATTTTGCTGCCAATACCTCCTATCTACCATCAAACACGTGTTTCCATGTGAGTCTACGATCCAGATGTAGCCCGAGATAACTGACATGGTCCAATTGAGGGACTTGGATATCACTAAGAGTTACAGATGGCCAAGTTTCTCGCCTAAACGTGAATGTTACATGAACAGATTTTGCTTCATTTGCCTTTATGCGCCTTTTTTTTAACCATCCCGAGATTTCATTCAGGTCGCCTTGTAGCATTTGTGATGCGGTTGAAGGGTTGCTGAGACATTCTAGAATAGCAGTGTCGTCCGCGAAGGTTCCCGTTGTTGAACTTTCACCTATTGGTTTATCGCATGTGTGCAGGAGATACAGACTCGGACCTAGTACACTACCCTGTGTACAAGGTCCGATTCTGTACTCCAGCATGTATGGGTTGTAGGCTTGTTATTTCCTCACCATACTTTATCAGGAATTGTCGGTCTCGCAGATATGATCGTAGTATATAGAACAGGCTGCTCGGGAGAAGATGTTTGAGCTTATATAATAGACGTTCGTGCCAGACACGATCGAAAGCTTGGGAGATGTCGAGGAACACAGCAGAGCAGTAGCATCTATCTTCGAATGATTGATGTATTTTATTTACCAGTCTATGGACCTGTTCGATGGTACCATGTTTATGCCTAAATCCAAACTGGTGGTCAGGAATCAGTGCTTTATTTTGGATTTGTTGCATGAGCCTTTTCAAGAGTAGAGTTTCGAGAAGTTTGGAAGTTATAGGGAGGAGACTAATTGGTCTGTAAGATTTTGGGTCGTAATGGTCTTTCACCTTAACTTGTGCCAATTTCCATTGTGGTGGAATGAATGCCATTCGGATTACAGCATTAAACAAATATGTGAGAATTAAAAATCCTATGGTTGGCTAAAAGTTAAAGCTCGTACCCGGGGATTTCTTATCTTTGACTTTGTAATGGCAGTCATTACTTCACCCTTTGTTATCGTTGAGCATCCTTGGTCCGGTGATGATTGGCACAGGGTGAAAAGAGTACTCCCGAATTCTTCAATGTGTGCAAGAGGTCCATCATAAGGATGTGGTGTGAATACCTTAGCCAAGTGCTCCGCAAATGTTTCTGCCTTCTCGGTGTCACTTCTGGCCCGGTCGCCATTACTTTGGCGCAAGGGGAAAGATGGTACAACAGGTTTTTTCAAAAAATTTCTGGCTTTCCATAGTGAGTAGTCGGTGGCTGCAGTAGGATCCAGTGTGGAAACTAATTTTTGAATACTTGAGTTATTTTCCTTGTTCAGGAGTAGCGATAGTTTTTTCCTTAAGAAGTTTAGCTTTGTCTTCAGAGGCGGGTATTTAGTTTTGTGCCATTCTTTCCTTAGTTTGCGCTTCTGTGCAATAACTTCTTCCACTTTCTGCGAGATTCTTAACGCCGTGTTTGGGCTATTTGAATTCTTTACTGGTGTAGCTTCCCAAGCAGCTTTTTGGACGGTAGTGTTAAATATCTCCACTGCTTCAACCAAGTCCTCCTCGCTTTTAAGGCGTAGGTTCGCGTCAAGGGACTCATTTACCAATTGTATTTAGTAGTCCCAGTTAGTTAGTTTTTTTGAAGTGAAAATTTCTTTAGCTTCGTTGAGCACTTTTGTGGGATGGGTAAAAACTGTGAAACTCGCGTCAGGTCACGTGTGCTGATCGAAAAACCGTAAGACGGTTGGAGAGTAGTGTTGTAACACTGAAATCGATAATCAAGTTTTCACTTCTGCCGGCACTCCCGGAGTGCATGTTTTTTTAGAAAAAGAATGAAGTAATTTAACTGAAATTTAACTGAAAATTTAAATGAAGTGATTTTTGTGAGGTTTAGTAATAGAAATAAGTTTTCAATTACTAGTAGAGAGTTACAGACTTATTTTATTGGTCATCTAATAAAGATTTTCGTAATTATTTCCTAAAACTTTTATTAAGTAATACCTCTTAACTTCATCAAAATAAGTTGGACATGGACATTAGTGAAACTAATAACTCCTAACTAACACTAACTTGGAAACCACTTGTCTGTATGTAAAATCAATGCTAGCATCAATTTCGCAGCCCCATTTAATAAAAACTTGCTTTAGAACACATTTTCATAAAATAGGTACAAAAAGAATTAAAACGTTTTTTTCGCCTCCTGTAAAATTAGCTTTTTGTTAGTTAGGAGGTCTTCGAACATCGTCGTCGATATTTATTAGTTATAGAGGCATGAAAAAACAGTTTATAATTTTTTTAAAAAGTGTTTTCCATTCAAATGTTACTAATGAGGCTGTACTACTTAATAAAAGTAATCAGAACGTCGTCTGAGCTCGTTTCCTCAATCCCGCACGAATAATCCCGCATTTTTGATCCCGCAAAAAAGGTGCGGGATCCCGCAAATGCGGGATCCCGCGTTTGCGGGATTGGATTCCCTAGTCGTCGGCGTACAAGAGGCATTTGATGGTGGTCTCAATCATTTTCACATCACTATCACGTAAATCATCCAAACAGCTGTCCATGAATAGGTAGAAGAGCCACGGCGATGCTACACAGCCCTGTCTAACACCCCTTGAGATGTTAAACCAGTCTGTGTAGGCGCCATTTAGTCTGACACATGCACTGGAATCCTCGTAAAGTGATTTCAGTGCATCTATCAACCGGCTCCCCAACCCAAACTTGGACAGTACATCCCACATTTCATTCCTCCTCACTTTGTCAAAAGCCTTCTCCAGGTCTATAAAGGCGCAAAACACCTTCTGATGTTTGGCGAGGTGTTTTTCTGTTAGGCACCTTAGGGAGAAGACTTGATCCATACACCTCATTCCCTTTCTGAATCCCGTTTGTACATCCCATATTTTCTCATCCGTCTCTCTCATCACTCTTTCGATCAATACCTTTGCATACAATTTGCCGACAATGCTGAGAAGACTGATTCCGCGGTAATTTTTGGCATCCTGTTGTGACCCCTTTCCCTTGAAAAGAGGCACTATTACGGCTTTTCGCCAATCTTGCGGCACTTTACCGCTGGCCCAACATTTCTTGAAAATGGAGTGCAACCAAGAAGCTACCAGCCCTTTCCCAGCTCTCAGCATTTTGACACATATTCTGTCATACCCTGCAGCCTTACCTTTCTTCATATTTTTCATCGCTCTTTCAATATCATGCATACTAATCTCGCTTTCATCTCTTTCCTCCTCAAGCATATCTACAGTAGGTGCAAGATCTGCTTGAGGCAGGGAGTAATCACATTCAAATAATCCCTCGAAATATTGCTTCCATCGCCTCAGCACTCTATCCTCTCCCGTTACCTATATTTGTAAAGTTACCTATATTTGTAAAATACCTACTCGACTCGCACTGCATTTGCCTGTAGGTATATTCAATCAACATAAACAACACATTGTATAGAAAACGAAAAAAGTTTATATACCAAGGTAAGTACCTTGTAACAATTTTCTGTGTCCATATTTTGATTATTTTTATAAAACGATAAGTAACGGGCGCCCAGCCCATTACAGCCCCGAAAATATGACATAGTTTAACTAGTAACGGGGCAACCATGCGGCAACGCCATAAACCGGACCTCGTAAACCAGGCGTGGCCGTTACACCCGCAGATGTTATCACAACATAAACCGGCCAAATTAAAACCTATAAAATATCGAGCGACATGATTTATATCGCCATCGGTGATATAATCCGACATAACCGCATCGTTTATTGGACGCCGTAAACCAGACTTAGATCAGTCTCGTAGAACTTTTTTAATCGCAGTATAATTTAGGAAGTGCCTTCAAATTAAGCAATCTTTAGGGCACCCGCATTTCCATTTGTCTGTGTCCCGGCAGAAGGTTTGATCAAAATTATAAATGAGGTGTGTTAATATTAAAAAGCTTTTTGGGCGCTACAAAATGTAGCCACATTATTTTCTGTTCAAGTAGTCTGTACAGAAAAACACTGCTCAAGCCTTTTATCCCGGAGGTACTCCATTCCTGGAAATACCCACTTTTCACCAGTATATATTTTTGGGCCCCTTAAACGTGACTAAAATCAATTCTGGGAAGCCAGTAACCACAGGGCTACCATTTCTCATTGAATTTCAAACGAGTGTTTTCCAAAGTACACAAGTCAAAACTACTTAGGTACTCAATTTATTGCAGTTAGTTTTACCACTTTTGCAAGAGCCGAATGCGGCAGTGTTTACGTAAGGAGCCACTTTGCCACATTCGACGAGTAGCGGGCTACATGCGAGTTTCCTTTGCCAAAATCAAGTGGTTTGCTTGGAACTTCTAATTTTACTAAGTGAAACCTAGCGCCCGCACTGAAGCTAACTGGGCGTGGCGGTTTTAGCTTTCTAGAACACCCATTAAAGTAACTTTTGGTCGGATAAGCCGTTATTTAGTGAAGTTAGTCTTACATTTTCATTACAAAATGAAATATACCACTGTGGTGGAAGTTACCTATGAATTTTAGATATTAATAGGGATGTTTATGGTACATGAAGTTAAATAAATCAATGTTTCCTGAGTAAAAAGAAATTGATTCTATTTGGTTTCTCAGTCAGATTATCAAAATATAAAAGATATAAGTTCAGCAGTTGGGGGTTTTGACTTTTGACGTCACTCCTTGCGAAAATGTGAAGCACGGTGTGACGTCACGTAAAATTTCAAAGGGCTGCATCGTTTTCATTTTTGTTTGCCAGACAAAAGTAAAAATAGGTATATCTACAATACTAGTTTGTTTAATCTAACTGAGGGACCAAATGAATTTTTAGTCAACTACCATATTTTTGCAACTAATTTCTGTACCCAAAATGTGTCAACGGGACACTCCAACTGTCCGTCCTTATGTCAATGGACTGTATGCTTGTATCCCATCGAATATTACATTCTCCGCACGTAGTTTTTTCTTTACTTGGACATTCGCCAAAACCATCCCCGAGGGGGTAGGCATAGGTATTCCATTACTGGATATACCCACATTTCACGAGATACATTGGACCCCTAAACGTGATAGGTGGCGGTGGCCCATCGCCGGACCGGGTCTATTTACACATGTCTCAGAATTAATTCTGAGACCTGCGGGTTTCCTCACGATGTTTTCCTTCACCGTCGAGCTAGTAATAAATATGTACGTAAGTTTTTGAAAAACTCATTGGTACATGACAGGATTCGAACCCGAGCCTCACTGATTTTCGGCCGGTTCTTTAACCGTAAGGGCTATCACTGCTCTTACTTATTATTGACTTGCCAACATTCATATTTCTCGTAAAGCGATACCATATTTTTCGGAGGCGCAACGTGACTTCACTGTTAATGACTTTTGTTAAAGAGGATTCCGTTTCTTTAATTATATTTATTTACGACTTATAATAAGGACGTGCCAAATGATCGCTTGTTATTTATGTTACTGTTTCACGTATTAAGTTTATGTTCATTTATGGAAATATGGGCGGAAGTTATATTATTAAATATCAGCAACTTTGCCCGCACGTTTACGTTTTCCTCGGAGTCGTGGGAATTTCGAAAAATCCTTTGTTCACTGATCCCTTAATCCTAATTGGGTACCTACTTCTGCATTCCTGTTTCCTACGTCTATTGATAGCTATGCGTTGTGATACATTAGTTCTTCAGGATTTTTATCTTTACATACCGACTCGTATATAAAATATTAGCTAATCTGGCAGCGGCGTTTTCTGTGCCAATTCAGTGTATTCTGGTTCCCGTGGGAATCTCGTTTTTATTTTAGAAAGTTTTCCGACTTGCCCAAAAAACTCTACAAACTTTCATCGCAATTGAGTTAATAATTCCGGAATGCACAGAGGACTAACAAAGAAACATTAATTTTATTGACCTGCATATATGAGACCTACATATAAACACGGAAAATGTAACAAAAGAATACCCCTAAAACTAGAAAGAACTTGGAAAAGGCGTGCGGGAGCTAGGTACATGCTTGCAATCCAGAGCCAATTGCCAATTCAAATCGTGGACTGCAAGCGCATAATTTCAATTTTATACTCGTAAAACAAAAAAATTGCATAACTTTGCAATATATATTTTTACTCCTTGCTTTTTTTAGTTCTGAATGAAGCTATAGGTACTATAATAACTAAATTTAATATTCCTTCCGTGTATCAAAACTATTAGCTGAAAGTGCAATTAAATATTAGCCATAAGCAAAGAAATATCATCGAAATTAAGCGTTAGTTCCCAGACTTAAGTTTCATTTTTGCTAATGAAATTCCCGGGTGGGAAATTACCTACGCGTCTATTGCGTCGGTAACTACAGTAGGTGAATAAACAGACCAATATGAGAAAAGCTAATTTCGCCCACAGGAACGGCCGTCGGCGCCATAATGGGGCATTTAACGAACTGCCCAAATTGTGCCCGCACCACATAATTAATAATACGAACAATAATGTTTTCCGTTTCTCGTCTGGGGAAACGTTTGCAAGAAATGAAGCAGGAATAGATTAGTGCTATTCCCTGCCCCCTAGCCAAATAGCAAACTCAAGTTTTCAGTTCGAATTCTGCATAATTACTAACTATATTTTGATGACTAGCTCGACACTGACGGAAAACATCGTAAGGAAACCCGCAGGTCCTAGAATTGATTCTGAGGCATGTGTAACAGAAATCCAGTCTGGCGATGTCGCGTATTGGGGTCAAAAAATATACTACCTAGTATAAAAAGTGGGAATTTCTAGCAATAGAATATTTGTCGAACCTCTCGGGTATAAATCCTTGAGCATAATATATTATTATTATTACTAACTAGTTTTTCTACGTTTTCTTTCAAAAGAAGCATGACTTTTTCTAAATCCGATTAAATTACTAGGTTCTCGAATGGTGCTCTGTTTCAACTTTCTTCAGACAAGCAGAATCATTCAATCATGCTAGATTTGCTTTATTCCGTGTAGTCCGTCTTTGATGGTTTCCTAGCAACTGTCAATTAACATCATGTTACTGAAACTATCTCAAACATTCACCGTCCTATTCTACTAACATTTACATAATACAAAGCCTTGCTGGACCCTCTGATCCATTAAAATAGAGCAATGTCTTAATCTCTCGACCAAAGGGGTTCCTTAAACAATAGAATTTCGGTCGTCTCTAACCGATTTATGTAATGGTAAATCTAGCTACTCTTGAAACTGACCATTTCAGGTACCTACAGTCAAGAGCACATGAAGCTTTACAATTGTAGAGCGAGTCTGACCTATAAGGTGAATAAGAACGTTACAAAGTCCAATGTGCCAAGCTCCTCGTGCTCTCGTATACAAGTAAGTTAAAAAATTTAGCCGCCTCTTTATTTTCTGATATCCACCTACAGAAAGAGAAAGAAAGAAAATAAATTTATTAGACACGAAACAAAGAACAAGAACAGAAATAAAATAAACAGGTAAAAAAAAAATTGTGCCTAATGGGACCCCATTCAGCTTGTGCTGCAGCATTAGCCACAGCGCTGGTATTCTGCGGGGCCCCGGGGGCAGGGAGTCCTTTTTGGGCTATGTACGTATCTACTACTATAAGTCCATGTTGCTACGCTTAAAATTTCTCTCTCTCTCTTACTTATATAAATAAAAAAATAATAAAATCTCACGCCTATTCACGCCATCATCGAGGGGGTAGGCAGAGATATTCCATTTCTGGAAATACCCACATTTCACTAGTATATTCGACCCCTAAACATGATAGGTGGTGAGCCCATCGCAAACCGGGTCTTAGACATGCCTTAGAATTAATTCTGGGACCTGCGAGTTTCCTCACTTTGTTTTCCTTCACCGTCGGCTAATGATAAATATGTACTCGTAAGTACCTACGTAAGTTTTTGAAAAACTCATTGGTAGTGGAATATAATATACAGTTATGAGAACTTTATCATCATGAAATGTATTGAATATACCGCGCTTCTGCCGTGTAGCACGTTCGTGGACAGTGCGTGCTTGGCACTAGTTTAGCTTATTTGTTCCACATCAAATGATATATGTTCCTGAACCCAGATACTAAAATTAGTATCTGAGGCTCAGTAACTATGCAATCGACTAAGAGTGTAATAAATAACATTAATGTGTCAAAAAAGTTATATAATTACCGATAAGTTATTACCAATTATCTAATTATCAAAAGACAAAAAATCTAATTGCGTGTAATGAAGTATTTCTACCTAAAAAGGATTTTGCCGTAAACAGAATCTGTCCTTAGACAAATAAGTGAAAAGATTTTAACATTTCAATTCATTGGGGTATAAATATGTATCTATAGTCGACTAGCTTTTCCCTGAAATTTCGTCCGCTTGAACTTTTGGTTGTTGCGTCCTCTAGGATATTTTTCTCGGGGATAAGTCGTAGCCTATGTCCTCAATCAGTTCAATGGTTTAGTCATGAAAAGGTAAGAGAGAAACAGACATAGTTACTCTTGAAATTTTGAATATTAGTGAAGATGAATCTAACTAATAGCAATTTATAATCTTTCCAACTGTTTAGACTACAGAAATAATATTATTTTTAATATATTTTTGTAAAACTTGAAGGCAATTCCATTCTATTATTAATACACCCGAAAAACATTACCCATTTTCTGGTGCAGTCGGGCAACAATCGCGCTTTTTAGTGTAAACATGAACTCGAAAACATTATTCTCCTATGTATGGTAACATACTCGTATACCTACTTAATCAAATATGTGCCCATTAAACATCATCAAATATTTGTTTACTCCTCAGACGGGTAATAAGGACAAACAACAAATTGTTAATTACTTAACAAACAAAACGAGAAACCTTTCATAAAAAGAAGTGATACATTAACAAAATAAAGCAGTGATAGCCCGGACGGTTAAAGAGCCGGCCGAAAATCAGTGAGGCTCGGGTTCGAATCCTGGCATGTACCAATGAGTTTTTCAAAAACTTACGTACATATTTATCACTAGCTCGACGGTGAAGGAAAACATCGTGAGGAAACCCGCAGGTCTCAGAATTAATTCTGAGACATGTGTAAACAGACCCGGTCCGGCGATGGGCTCACCACCTATCACGTTTAGGGGTCCAATATATCTCGTGAAATGTGGGCATATCCAGTAATGGAATACCTCTGCCTACCCCCTCGGGGATAAAAAAGGCGTGAGATTATATTATTATTATTATTATTACATTAACAACATTTTGAAACAACAAATATTACTTAAATAAGCTAAAACAACGATACATCACCAGAACACAATTATTCGGCGAGTGAGTAATGGCCGGCGACTGCAACTAGCCTCTTGGTAGCGTTGATTTAATTTCATCGGAGCGGGCGTCAGGCTTGATATAATGCTCAACTAAATAACGCGGACATCCTCACCCCTCTTCTCCTCACGCTGACACCCCCCCCCCCGCCCCCCCACCCCCTACTTCCAGATTAATCTTTCACATGCTTCAATGTCATCTGCCGTTGCAAATGACGCAAAAAATAATGATAAATATGCGAGAAATTCTATTTTTTAGCCTCTCGTTCTTTTTACTTCCCCATTCATTTTTATTAAAACTGTAATGAATGATCTCGGCAAATCTTTTCTATTGTAATCCCTGTTTCATGCAATTACCTCGAAAGTTATGGTGGCGCAAATTTAGCACTTTCGGTGAAAGAGCACCGCATTAACTTAACATAGGTACTTTAATCTTACGCGTTGAATAACTAAAGAATGCAAATAGTCCCTAATATAAAGCAATTACGAAACGAAGGATAAGCCAAATCGGAATGGATGTAGCTATTTTTGTCTCGGGAATTAAAAGGCATCGCCGATTTGCTCGGCCCACGCCGATATTCGCACAGATTTGAATCAACGCCAGACCAATATTCAGCGAAGCGACAAATCAGCACTTCGATATTGCCTCCATTTGGATACCACCTCAACATATGGAAAATCAGATTTTCATTGGCTCTCCCAGAGGCACACGTGTAAAGCGAATATTTAATATTTACGAAAGTTTCTCCGCTTGCCGAGCGCGCCGTAAAACTCTGAAATCCAATTAAACGAGCAATTCTAACTTCTTAATAGGCCATTTATCGACTTACTCACACCATTAAGCTACTTATCGACTATAGAAAATATCGCTTTTCTAATGAGTTAGTTAGTACGTTACATTTCTCGTATAAATTCCGACAATATTTCAATTTGGCGGCACGTGCGGAGGCTTAGCAGCCAAAACAACACTTCTTATAACAATATTGTTATGTGCTTTGGAGCGTCGTACGTGACTCATTCGTGCAATAAGTAGGTACCTTATTAAGTCATTGTCCTTCCAAATTCCATGAGAATAATAATATAAGGATAGGGAACATCATTACATGATATCGTTATAGGTATTTGCTTCTATTGAAGACGAGATCTATATATTATACGGAAATTAGTTTATGCGCTACTAGCTACAGTAGCACACACCTGTTTTTCTGGTTTCCGTAGGTATTTCAACAAATCCTTTCTTAGTGTATTCATAGATTGTTTAAGAAACCTATACCTGTATTTTATTATGTTTCTACTATTTTGGAAACACCATGATGAGTGACTCAGTGGTAGGTTGCTGCGAGCGTGGACACAAAATTCATCCACATCAAACTATTCCCAGTATAATCTTAGCCAGATTCATTCATGTACGTGCAATATGAACACAGCAAAGGATTTAGATGGAATTCCTCGACGCAGCCCGCCTTTGTCTCGTCTCGGCGTGATTACAGCCAGAGCTTGCTAATAACACGGCGTTTGCTCATACCGCGTGAGGAATCTCTTCAGTGACACGTTGGAATTAAACTACAATACTACTAATTGCTATTACGTCATTATTCGCAGATTATTATGTCTTCTAAGAGTTGGGCCTCTTTGGTATAAAAATAAACAACTATAATATTAGAATCTATAACAAAACATCAAGAAACGCGATAGCGATAGAACTCTGCTACAACGAACGTTATAGCGACATAACGTTCCATCGAAAAACTTTCTAGCGGCAGAACCGTAGTGCAACGAACGTTATAGCGACATAACGTTCCATCGAAAAACGTTCTAGCGGCAGAACCGTAGTGCAACAAACGTTATAGTGACATAACGTTCCATCGAAAACGTTCTAGCGGCAGAACCGTAGTGCAACGAACGTTATAGCGACATAACATTCTAGCTGCAGAACCGTAGTGCACCGAACGTTATACGTAACGTTTCAGTGGCAGAAGCGTAGGTACTGCAACGAACGCTATAGCGACATAACGTTCCATCAAAAAACGTTACATTTAGTAGAGTATACCGTAATATGACCTTGGATTACAAGTCTGTAAGTTTAAGAATCAAGAACTCCACATCAAACTAAGAAATTGTATTACAAAGTTTGCCATTTGCGATAGCAACCATTTAACCGCAAGGTCCAGAGGTACGGTAGCTTATCAAAGATAGCACATTTGGTCGAGACTTGAGTTGAATAGGTAGCATGCAGATATTATCTCTTTCAAAGGATGGACCTACCTATCCAAAGAGGGATGCATCCAGTCTTCTGAGCAATGTTCTTCGCAGTTTCTCTTAGTCTTGACTTTTGTCCGTGTTTTTTTTAATATCTAGGTAATTGTAGAACTTTACAATAGGGCTTTTACAATAACAATGGTACATAAGTCCTCATTAAAAACTAGAAAATCTCTATAAAATATAATATGCTACGGTTCTGTAAATAGGAACGAAATTACTTAATAGAATGGTCTGGTAGCTTCATTAAGCGAGGCTGGATGTCCGAATATCGAAACTGAGGTAAGCGGCTTAAAGTGGCTTCCAATCTACCTAGAGTAGATTAGTATTGACACGGGAACTTTTGGTGAGTGTACATCCATACAAATTTCACCTGGTGGCAGAAATTGACTAAAGTAAATTCTTAAGGCTATGTTATATAGTAGTGAATGCCTTAGTTTTAGTGAAGTAAATTATTAAATATTGTTTTTTATTTTAATATTGACTTAATAGGCCTTTTCATTCAGCTAAAATTTTCCTGATCAGAAATCAAATCAGGCTACAGAAAAACTATTCTAAAATCTAAAATCAAATAACCGAAATATCGAAATAATTTATTATAAGTTAATATTATTCAATTAGCAGCTAAATATTATTTTCCTTGTGCTGCAAAACTACTAGCTAAACTAAAATTCAAATCCGTATAAATCTAAATAAAAATATTATGTTACTTCTTAAATTCCCATAGGGAAGCATATTGCAAATTAATTAGACCTGCAGCCGCACCACCTAGGTTTCGTTACGAGATATCTAATTTGACGATGCTTTATTTATTTATAAATTTTGTTTAATAGTTGTTTAAACCATGAAGCGTAAAGGACAAAATGTATACTGTTGATCTCTAATCTTTATGCGCTGAGGCTGCTTAGCGGTCAAATTGAGCGTTAAACAGTAAACAAGTCCCATTTGATGATGCCGGATATTAAAAGATTGTTTTACAGTAGGCCTGCTGCATCTACAAACTAAATGTATTTTTTTTCTGATTTGGATTTCAAATCCACATAACACACATACAAATTTACACATGTCTCAGAATTAATTCTGAGACCTGCGGGTTTCCTCACGATGTTTTCCTTCACCGTCGAGCTAGTAATAAATATGTACGTAAGTTTTTGAAAAACTCATTGGTACATGACAGGATTCGAACCCGAGCCTCACTGATTTTCGGCCGGTTCTTTAACCGTAAGGGCTATCACTGCTCTTACTTATTATTGACTTGCCAACATTCATATTTCTCGTAAAGCGATACCATATTTTTCGGAGGCGCAACGTGACTTCACTGTTAATGACTTTTGTTAAAGAGGATTCCGTTTCTTTAATTATATTTATTTACGACTTATAATAAGGACGTGCCAAATGATCGCTTGTTATTTATGTTACTGTTTCACGTATTAAGTTTATGTTCATTTATGGAAATATGGGCGGAAGTTATATTATTAAATATCAGCAACTTTGCCCGCACGTTTACGTTTTCCTCGGAGTCGTGGGAATTTCGAAAAATCCTTTGTTCACTGATCCCTTAATCCTAATTGGGTACCTACTTCTGCATTCCTGTTTCCTACGTCTATTGATAGCTATGCGTTGTGATACATTAGTTCTTCAGGATTTTTATCTTTACATACCGACTCGTATATAAAATATTAGCTAATCTGGCAGCGGCGTTTTCTGTGCCAATTCAGTGTATTCTGGTTCCCGTGGGAATCTCGTTTTTATTTTAGAAAGTTTTCCGACTTGCCCAAAAAACTCTACAAACTTTCATCGCAATTGAGTTAATAATTCCGGAATGCACAGAGGACTAACAAAGAAACATTAATTTTATTGACCTGCATATATGAGACCTACATATAAACACGGAAAATGTAACAAAAGAATACCCCTAAAACTAGAAAGAACTTGGAAAAGGCGTGCGGGAGCTAGGTACATGCTTGCAATCCAGAGCCAATTGCCAATTCAAATCGTGGACTGCAAGCGCATAATTTCAATTTTATACTCGTAAAACAAAAAAATTGCATAACTTTGCAATATATATTTTTACTCCTTGCTTTTTTTAGTTCTGAATGAAGCTATAGGTACTATAATAACTAAATTTAATATTCCTTCCGTGTATCAAAACTATTAGCTGAAAGTGCAATTAAATATTAGCCATAAGCAAAGAAATATCATCGAAATTAAGCGTTAGTTCCCAGACTTAAGTTTCATTTTTGCTAATGAAATTCCCGGGTGGGAAATTACCTACGCGTCTATTGCGTCGGTAACTACAGTAGGTGAATAAACAGACCAATATGAGAAAAGCTAATTTCGCCCACAGGAACGGCCGTCGGCGCCATAATGGGGCATTTAACGAACTGCCCAAATTGTGCCCGCACCACATAATTAATAATACGAACAATAATGTTTTCCGTTTCTCGTCTGGGGAAACGTTTGCAAGAAATGAAGCAGGAATAGATTAGTGCTATTCCCTGCCCCCTAGCCAAATAGCAAACTCAAGTTTTCAGTTCGAATTCTGCATAATTACTAACTATATTTTGATGACTAGCTCGACACTGACGGAAAACATCGTAAGGAAACCCGCAGGTCCTAGAATTGATTCTGAGGCATGTGTAACAGAAATCCAGTCTGGCGATGTCGCGTATTGGGGTCAAAAAATATACTACCTAGTATAAAAAGTGGGAATTTCTAGCAATAGAATATTTGTCGAACCTCTCGGGTATAAATCCTTGAGCATAATATATTATTATTATTACTAACTAGTTTTTCTACGTTTTCTTTCAAAAGAAGCATGACTTTTTCTAAATCCGATTAAATTACTAGGTTCTCGAATGGTGCTCTGTTTCAACTTTCTTCAGACAAGCAGAATCATTCAATCATGCTAGATTTGCTTTATTCCGTGTAGTCCGTCTTTGATGGTTTCCTAGCAACTGTCAATTAACATCATGTTACTGAAACTATCTCAAACATTCACCGTCCTATTCTACTAACATTTACATAATACAAAGCCTTGCTGGACCCTCTGATCCATTAAAATAGAGCAATGTCTTAATCTCTCGACCAAAGGGGTTCCTTAAACAATAGAATTTCGGTCGTCTCTAACCGATTTATGTAATGGTAAATCTAGCTACTCTTGAAACTGACCATTTCAGGTACCTACAGTCAAGAGCACATGAAGCTTTACAATTGTAGAGCGAGTCTGACCTATAAGGTGAATAAGAACGTTACAAAGTCCAATGTGCCAAGCTCCTCGTGCTCTCGTATACAAGTAAGTTAAAAAATTTAGCCGCCTCTTTATTTTCTGATATCCACCTACAGAAAGAGAAAGAAAGAAAATAAATTTATTAGACACGAAACAAAGAACAAGAACAGAAATAAAATAAACAGGTAAAAAAAAAATTGTGCCTAATGGGACCCCATTCAGCTTGTGCTGCAGCATTAGCCACAGCGCTGGTATTCTGCGGGGCCCCGGGGGCAGGGAGTCCTTTTTGGGCTATGTACGTATCTACTACTATAAGTCCATGTTGCTACGCTTAAAATTTCTCTCTCTCTCTTACTTATATAAATAAAAAAATAATAAAATCTCACGCCTATTCACGCCATCATCGAGGGGGTAGGCAGAGATATTCCATTTCTGGAAATACCCACATTTCACTAGTATATTCGACCCCTAAACATGATAGGTGGTGAGCCCATCGCAAACCGGGTCTTAGACATGCCTTAGAATTAATTCTGGGACCTGCGAGTTTCCTCACTTTGTTTTCCTTCACCGTCGGCTAATGATAAATATGTACTCGTAAGTACCTACGTAAGTTTTTGAAAAACTCATTGGTAGTGGAATATAATATACAGTTATGAGAACTTTATCATCATGAAATGTATTGAATATACCGCGCTTCTGCCGTGTAGCACGTTCGTGGACAGTGCGTGCTTGGCACTAGTTTAGCTTATTTGTTCCACATCAAATGATATATGTTCCTGAACCCAGATACTAAAATTAGTATCTGAGGCTCAGTAACTATGCAATCGACTAAGAGTGTAATAAATAACATTAATGTGTCAAAAAAGTTATATAATTACCGATAAGTTATTACCAATTATCTAATTATCAAAAGACAAAAAATCTAATTGCGTGTAATGAAGTATTTCTACCTAAAAAGGATTTTGCCGTAAACAGAATCTGTCCTTAGACAAATAAGTGAAAAGATTTTAACATTTCAATTCATTGGGGTATAAATATGTATCTATAGTCGACTAGCTTTTCCCTGAAATTTCGTCCGCTTGAACTTTTGGTTGTTGCGTCCTCTAGGATATTTTTCTCGGGGATAAGTCGTAGCCTATGTCCTCAATCAGTTCAATGGTTTAGTCATGAAAAGGTAAGAGAGAAACAGACATAGTTACTCTTGAAATTTTGAATATTAGTGAAGATGAATCTAACTAATAGCAATTTATAATCTTTCCAACTGTTTAGACTACAGAAATAATATTATTTTTAATATATTTTTGTAAAACTTGAAGGCAATTCCATTCTATTATTAATACACCCGAAAAACATTACCCATTTTCTGGTGCAGTCGGGCAACAATCGCGCTTTTTAGTGTAAACATGAACTCGAAAACATTATTCTCCTATGTATGGTAACATACTCGTATACCTACTTAATCAAATATGTGCCCATTAAACATCATCAAATATTTGTTTACTCCTCAGACGGGTAATAAGGACAAACAACAAATTGTTAATTACTTAACAAACAAAACGAGAAACCTTTCATAAAAAGAAGTGATACATTAACAAAATAAAGCAGTGATAGCCCGGACGGTTAAAGAGCCGGCCGAAAATCAGTGAGGCTCGGGTTCGAATCCTGGCATGTACCAATGAGTTTTTCAAAAACTTACGTACATATTTATCACTAGCTCGACGGTGAAGGAAAACATCGTGAGGAAACCCGCAGGTCTCAGAATTAATTCTGAGACATGTGTAAACAGACCCGGTCCGGCGATGGGCTCACCACCTATCACGTTTAGGGGTCCAATATATCTCGTGAAATGTGGGCATATCCAGTAATGGAATACCTCTGCCTACCCCCTCGGGGATAAAAAAGGCGTGAGATTATATTATTATTATTATTATTACATTAACAACATTTTGAAACAACAAATATTACTTAAATAAGCTAAAACAACGATACATCACCAGAACACAATTATTCGGCGAGTGAGTAATGGCCGGCGACTGCAACTAGCCTCTTGGTAGCGTTGATTTAATTTCATCGGAGCGGGCGTCAGGCTTGATATAATGCTCAACTAAATAACGCGGACATCCTCACCCCTCTTCTCCTCACGCTGACACCCCCCCCCCCGCCCCCCCACCCCCTACTTCCAGATTAATCTTTCACATGCTTCAATGTCATCTGCCGTTGCAAATGACGCAAAAAATAATGATAAATATGCGAGAAATTCTATTTTTTAGCCTCTCGTTCTTTTTACTTCCCCATTCATTTTTATTAAAACTGTAATGAATGATCTCGGCAAATCTTTTCTATTGTAATCCCTGTTTCATGCAATTACCTCGAAAGTTATGGTGGCGCAAATTTAGCACTTTCGGTGAAAGAGCACCGCATTAACTTAACATAGGTACTTTAATCTTACGCGTTGAATAACTAAAGAATGCAAATAGTCCCTAATATAAAGCAATTACGAAACGAAGGATAAGCCAAATCGGAATGGATGTAGCTATTTTTGTCTCGGGAATTAAAAGGCATCGCCGATTTGCTCGGCCCACGCCGATATTCGCACAGATTTGAATCAACGCCAGACCAATATTCAGCGAAGCGACAAATCAGCACTTCGATATTGCCTCCATTTGGATACCACCTCAACATATGGAAAATCAGATTTTCATTGGCTCTCCCAGAGGCACACGTGTAAAGCGAATATTTAATATTTACGAAAGTTTCTCCGCTTGCCGAGCGCGCCGTAAAACTCTGAAATCCAATTAAACGAGCAATTCTAACTTCTTAATAGGCCATTTATCGACTTACTCACACCATTAAGCTACTTATCGACTATAGAAAATATCGCTTTTCTAATGAGTTAGTTAGTACGTTACATTTCTCGTATAAATTCCGACAATATTTCAATTTGGCGGCACGTGCGGAGGCTTAGCAGCCAAAACAACACTTCTTATAACAATATTGTTATGTGCTTTGGAGCGTCGTACGTGACTCATTCGTGCAATAAGTAGGTACCTTATTAAGTCATTGTCCTTCCAAATTCCATGAGAATAATAATATAAGGATAGGGAACATCATTACATGATATCGTTATAGGTATTTGCTTCTATTGAAGACGAGATCTATATATTATACGGAAATTAGTTTATGCGCTACTAGCTACAGTAGCACACACCTGTTTTTCTGGTTTCCGTAGGTATTTCAACAAATCCTTTCTTAGTGTATTCATAGATTGTTTAAGAAACCTATACCTGTATTTTATTATGTTTCTACTATTTTGGAAACACCATGATGAGTGACTCAGTGGTAGGTTGCTGCGAGCGTGGACACAAAATTCATCCACATCAAACTATTCCCAGTATAATCTTAGCCAGATTCATTCATGTACGTGCAATATGAACACAGCAAAGGATTTAGATGGAATTCCTCGACGCAGCCCGCCTTTGTCTCGTCTCGGCGTGATTACAGCCAGAGCTTGCTAATAACACGGCGTTTGCTCATACCGCGTGAGGAATCTCTTCAGTGACACGTTGGAATTAAACTACAATACTACTAATTGCTATTACGTCATTATTCGCAGATTATTATGTCTTCTAAGAGTTGGGCCTCTTTGGTATAAAAATAAACAACTATAATATTAGAATCTATAACAAAACATCAAGAAACGCGATAGCGATAGAACTCTGCTACAACGAACGTTATAGCGACATAACGTTCCATCGAAAAACTTTCTAGCGGCAGAACCGTAGTGCAACGAACGTTATAGCGACATAACGTTCCATCGAAAAACGTTCTAGCGGCAGAACCGTAGTGCAACAAACGTTATAGTGACATAACGTTCCATCGAAAACGTTCTAGCGGCAGAACCGTAGTGCAACGAACGTTATAGCGACATAACATTCTAGCTGCAGAACCGTAGTGCACCGAACGTTATACGTAACGTTTCAGTGGCAGAAGCGTAGGTACTGCAACGAACGCTATAGCGACATAACGTTCCATCAAAAAACGTTACATTTAGTAGAGTATACCGTAATATGACCTTGGATTACAAGTCTGTAAGTTTAAGAATCAAGAACTCCACATCAAACTAAGAAATTGTATTACAAAGTTTGCCATTTGCGATAGCAACCATTTAACCGCAAGGTCCAGAGGTACGGTAGCTTATCAAAGATAGCACATTTGGTCGAGACTTGAGTTGAATAGGTAGCATGCAGATATTATCTCTTTCAAAGGATGGACCTACCTATCCAAAGAGGGATGCATCCAGTCTTCTGAGCAATGTTCTTCGCAGTTTCTCTTAGTCTTGACTTTTGTCCGTGTTTTTTTTAATATCTAGGTAATTGTAGAACTTTACAATAGGGCTTTTACAATAACAATGGTACATAAGTCCTCATTAAAAACTAGAAAATCTCTATAAAATATAATATGCTACGGTTCTGTAAATAGGAACGAAATTACTTAATAGAATGGTCTGGTAGCTTCATTAAGCGAGGCTGGATGTCCGAATATCGAAACTGAGGTAAGCGGCTTAAAGTGGCTTCCAATCTACCTAGAGTAGATTAGTATTGACACGGGAACTTTTGGTGAGTGTACATCCATACAAATTTCACCTGGTGGCAGAAATTGACTAAAGTAAATTCTTAAGGCTATGTTATATAGTAGTGAATGCCTTAGTTTTAGTGAAGTAAATTATTAAATATTGTTTTTTATTTTAATATTGACTTAATAGGCCTTTTCATTCAGCTAAAATTTTCCTGATCAGAAATCAAATCAGGCTACAGAAAAACTATTCTAAAATCTAAAATCAAATAACCGAAATATCAAGGATTTTGCCGTAAACAGAATCTGTCCTTAGACAAATAAGTGAAAAGATTTTAACATTTCAATTCATTGGGGTATAAATATGTATCTATAGTCGACTAGCTTTTCCCTGAAATTTCGTCCGCTTGAACTTTTGGTTGTTGCGTCCTCTAGGATATTTTTCTCGGGGATAAGTCGTAGCCTATGTCCTCAATCAGTTCAATGGTTTAGTCATGAAAAGGTAAGAGAGAAACAGACATAGTTACTCTTGAAATTTTGAATATTAGTGAAGATGAATCTAACTAATAGCAATTTATAATCTTTCCAACTGTTTAGACTACAGAAATAATATTATTTTTAATATATTTTTGTAAAACTTGAAGGCAATTCCATTCTATTATTAATACACCCGAAAAACATTACCCATTTTCTGGTGCAGTCGGGCAACAATCGCGCTTTTTAGTGTAAACATGAACTCGAAAACATTATTCTCCTATGTATGGTAACATACTCGTATACCTACTTAATCAAATATGTGCCCATTAAACATCATCAAATATTTGTTTACTCCTCAGACGGGTAATAAGGACAAACAACAAATTGTTAATTACTTAACAAACAAAACGAGAAACCTTTCATAAAAAGAAGTGATACATTAACAAAATAAAGCAGTGATAGCCCGGACGGTTAAAGAGCCGGCCGAAAATCAGTGAGGCTCGGGTTCGAATCCTGGCATGTACCAATGAGTTTTTCAAAAACTTACGTACATATTTATCACTAGCTCGACGGTGAAGGAAAACATCGTGAGGAAACCCGCAGGTCTCAGAATTAATTCTGAGACATGTGTAAACAGACCCGGTCCGGCGATGGGCTCACCACCTATCACGTTTAGGGGTCCAATATATCTCGTGAAATGTGGGCATATCCAGTAATGGAATACCTCTGCCTACCCCCTCGGGGATAAAAAAGGCGTGAGATTATATTATTATTATTATTATTACATTAACAACATTTTGAAACAACAAATATTACTTAAATAAGCTAAAACAACGATACATCACCAGAACACAATTATTCGGCGAGTGAGTAATGGCCGGCGACTGCAACTAGCCTCTTGGTAGCGTTGATTTAATTTCATCGGAGCGGGCGTCAGGCTTGATATAATGCTCAACTAAATAACGCGGACATCCTCACCCCTCTTCTCCTCACGCTGACACCCCCCCCCCCGCCCCCCCACCCCCTACTTCCAGATTAATCTTTCACATGCTTCAATGTCATCTGCCGTTGCAAATGACGCAAAAAATAATGATAAATATGCGAGAAATTCTATTTTTTAGCCTCTCGTTCTTTTTACTTCCCCATTCATTTTTATTAAAACTGTAATGAATGATCTCGGCAAATCTTTTCTATTGTAATCCCTGTTTCATGCAATTACCTCGAAAGTTATGGTGGCGCAAATTTAGCACTTTCGGTGAAAGAGCACCGCATTAACTTAACATAGGTACTTTAATCTTACGCGTTGAATAACTAAAGAATGCAAATAGTCCCTAATATAAAGCAATTACGAAACGAAGGATAAGCCAAATCGGAATGGATGTAGCTATTTTTGTCTCGGGAATTAAAAGGCATCGCCGATTTGCTCGGCCCACGCCGATATTCGCACAGATTTGAATCAACGCCAGACCAATATTCAGCGAAGCGACAAATCAGCACTTCGATATTGCCTCCATTTGGATACCACCTCAACATATGGAAAATCAGATTTTCATTGGCTCTCCCAGAGGCACACGTGTAAAGCGAATATTTAATATTTACGAAAGTTTCTCCGCTTGCCGAGCGCGCCGTAAAACTCTGAAATCCAATTAAACGAGCAATTCTAACTTCTTAATAGGCCATTTATCGACTTACTCACACCATTAAGCTACTTATCGACTATAGAAAATATCGCTTTTCTAATGAGTTAGTTAGTACGTTACATTTCTCGTATAAATTCCGACAATATTTCAATTTGGCGGCACGTGCGGAGGCTTAGCAGCCAAAACAACACTTCTTATAACAATATTGTTATGTGCTTTGGAGCGTCGTACGTGACTCATTCGTGCAATAAGTAGGTACCTTATTAAGTCATTGTCCTTCCAAATTCCATGAGAATAATAATATAAGGATAGGGAACATCATTACATGATATCGTTATAGGTATTTGCTTCTATTGAAGACGAGATCTATATATTATACGGAAATTAGTTTATGCGCTACTAGCTACAGTAGCACACACCTGTTTTTCTGGTTTCCGTAGGTATTTCAACAAATCCTTTCTTAGTGTATTCATAGATTGTTTAAGAAACCTATACCTGTATTTTATTATGTTTCTACTATTTTGGAAACACCATGATGAGTGACTCAGTGGTAGGTTGCTGCGAGCGTGGACACAAAATTCATCCACATCAAACTATTCCCAGTATAATCTTAGCCAGATTCATTCATGTACGTGCAATATGAACACAGCAAAGGATTTAGATGGAATTCCTCGACGCAGCCCGCCTTTGTCTCGTCTCGGCGTGATTACAGCCAGAGCTTGCTAATAACACGGCGTTTGCTCATACCGCGTGAGGAATCTCTTCAGTGACACGTTGGAATTAAACTACAATACTACTAATTGCTATTACGTCATTATTCGCAGATTATTATGTCTTCTAAGAGTTGGGCCTCTTTGGTATAAAAATAAACAACTATAATATTAGAATCTATAACAAAACATCAAGAAACGCGATAGCGATAGAACTCTGCTACAACGAACGTTATAGCGACATAACGTTCCATCGAAAAACTTTCTAGCGGCAGAACCGTAGTGCAACGAACGTTATAGCGACATAACGTTCCATCGAAAAACGTTCTAGCGGCAGAACCGTAGTGCAACAAACGTTATAGTGACATAACGTTCCATCGAAAACGTTCTAGCGGCAGAACCGTAGTGCAACGAACGTTATAGCGACATAACATTCTAGCTGCAGAACCGTAGTGCACCGAACGTTATACGTAACGTTTCAGTGGCAGAAGCGTAGGTACTGCAACGAACGCTATAGCGACATAACGTTCCATCAAAAAACGTTACATTTAGTAGAGTATACCGTAATATGACCTTGGATTACAAGTCTGTAAGTTTAAGAATCAAGAACTCCACATCAAACTAAGAAATTGTATTACAAAGTTTGCCATTTGCGATAGCAACCATTTAACCGCAAGGTCCAGAGGTACGGTAGCTTATCAAAGATAGCACATTTGGTCGAGACTTGAGTTGAATAGGTAGCATGCAGATATTATCTCTTTCAAAGGATGGACCTACCTATCCAAAGAGGGATGCATCCAGTCTTCTGAGCAATGTTCTTCGCAGTTTCTCTTAGTCTTGACTTTTGTCCGTGTTTTTTTTAATATCTAGGTAATTGTAGAACTTTACAATAGGGCTTTTACAATAACAATGGTACATAAGTCCTCATTAAAAACTAGAAAATCTCTATAAAATATAATATGCTACGGTTCTGTAAATAGGAACGAAATTACTTAATAGAATGGTCTGGTAGCTTCATTAAGCGAGGCTGGATGTCCGAATATCGAAACTGAGGTAAGCGGCTTAAAGTGGCTTCCAATCTACCTAGAGTAGATTAGTATTGACACGGGAACTTTTGGTGAGTGTACATCCATACAAATTTCACCTGGTGGCAGAAATTGACTAAAGTAAATTCTTAAGGCTATGTTATATAGTAGTGAATGCCTTAGTTTTAGTGAAGTAAATTATTAAATATTGTTTTTTATTTTAATATTGACTTAATAGGCCTTTTCATTCAGCTAAAATTTTCCTGATCAGAAATCAAATCAGGCTACAGAAAAACTATTCTAAAATCTAAAATCAAATAACCGAAATATCGAAATAATTTATTATAAGTTAATATTATTCAATTAGCAGCTAAATATTATTTTCCTTGTGCTGCAAAACTACTAGCTAAACTAAAATTCAAATCCGTATAAATCTAAATAAAAATATTATGTTACTTCTTAAATTCCCATAGGGAAGCATATTGCAAATTAATTAGACCTGCAGCCGCACCACCTAGGTTTCGTTACGAGATATCTAATTTGACGATGCTTTATTTATTTATAAATTTTGTTTAATAGTTGTTTAAACCATGAAGCGTAAAGGACAAAATGTATACTGTTGATCTCTAATCTTTATGCGCTGAGGCTGCTTAGCGGTCAAATTGAGCGTTAAACAGTAAACAAGTCCCATTTGATGATGCCGGATATTAAAAGATTGTTTTACAGTAGGCCTGCTGCATCTACAAACTAAATGTATTTTTTTTCTGATTTGGATTTCAAATCCACATAACCCTTCATGATGACGTCATAAGCTATTAAACATTAAATCCGCTACGTAGCTGGACAATGCAGTATTCATTCGGACAATGACGCTCTCTCTAAAGTTGTGCGAACAGAATTTCCGAGCGTTCGTTTATAATCTTCTGAGCCTCCGGGAAGAAAGGCAAGATATTGATCCACGAATCCAGACTTAGAGTCAAAATTCCCACCTGTAAAAGATACAAATTATTGAGTTTAATATTGAAAAAATAAACGGTTAATTTTAATGA
The DNA here is from genome assembly GCA_963855545.1 of Ethmia dodecea. Classification (NCBI taxonomy): domain Eukaryota; kingdom Metazoa; phylum Arthropoda; class Insecta; order Lepidoptera; family Depressariidae; genus Ethmia; species Ethmia dodecea. Next base: position 10,719,075 of record OY979446.1, on the reverse strand, counting down.
CAATGATGTTTGGTGTTAATTGTCTCCAGCACAACACTAAAACCATATAACTTGTAGTGTATAACTTATTGCATTCTTTAAAAAAATGTGTTGAGGTGTTTCTTCCTACGTTTCTTCTCCTTAACTACAACACATGCCGAAGCGGTGGAGTTGCAATGACTTTCTATAAGTGGACTTATAAGGTTTATAAGTCCTACGTAAGCTATAAGTATATCTTTAAATTCATATGCCCTCGTAGACAGTCCTTGTGCATGTTTGAACAGTTCTCAACTGGATATGGTCTTAAAATTAGACTATCTACTGGCAGCCTACATAATTCCCACAAAACATAGTTTTCATACCAAACACGTATAGTCAACTTACCCTAGTCTCAGCTCTATAAGAGAAGCAGTGCGAGATGCCTCGGTTCAGGCCCTGAAGGATGCCGAAGATGTCTCCTGTGACGAGGTGTTCGTGGACATGCTCGGTCAGGTCAGCGCGCACGGAGACCACAGCCACAGTGCCTGACTCCACCCAGAACATCCGGGTGTCGCTGTCTCCAGCCACCACTATGTAGTTGCCTAATAAAACATCAGATCATTGGCGGTTTTGCAGTCTTGGCCGCCCTAGGCCCCTGGGCCATGTAGTAAAGTACCAGCCGCCCTTTTCTCAGTACTTCATCATAATTAATTTATCGTATCGACAACTTTTATTTCTTCACTACATAGTATAAAACAAAGTCGCTTTCTCTGTCCCTATATCCCTATGTCCCTTTGTATGCTTAAATCTTTAAAACTACGCAACGGATTTTGATGCGGTTTTTTTTACTAGATAGAGTGATTCAAGCGTAAGGTTTTAGTGTTAGCATTGCACTCGTGCAAAGCCGGGGCGGGTCGCTAGTTCTACATAAAATGTACAAAGTTATTTAGGAAGATTTTTGGTTTAAAATGCAATGCATTTTATAATATTTAGGTACTCTGAGTTCTTTTTTGTTAACATCACATACTTTTATGGCTACGATTGGCCGCCTATAATATCTGGCCACCGTAGGCCCGGGCCTACTGGACCTTAGGGAAAATCCGCTACTGCATCAGACCATTTCATTTGTTTAAACTATTGATCTTGCTAGTGTCACACGTATTTTTATGGAAACAAAACCACTTATATTTGGTAATGATGACATTAGAATTCCGATTTCCCAATCGGCAAGCAAGCAAGGGCCCAGTAGCGTTCAGTAGCGTTCCCGGAGTGGATACCACTTCTTTTCCGTTCCCACGGGAGTATAAAATTGTTATAGTTCCAGAGCTGTGATGCTGGAAAATCTTCATGAACTATCTAGAATATTTTATTTTATGTATACAAATATTATACCCGGAAAGAATATTGTAAAGTCAAGAACCGCGGTGAGCTGACGGAGGAACGCTTCGCCGGTATCAGCAAAGAGATAGCAGTGACGCAGGTGGTGGCCAAACATCGCCGCCATGAGGTCACAGCGACGCACATATGGTGTTTCAGCCAGGAGCACAGGCAACTACCACAGAGAACGTAAGAGAGCTGAACATTGAAAAACGTCACCAATATTGGCGTATACTCTACACTAGCGCAGGTGATAATAAAATACACACAACGTCACAGCGACACATACCGCCTGTTTTTTTTTACCGTCTAGAAAAAAATATGGTGTGATAGGTAAGTGTAGTACATTCATTTGGCATTATTACTTTAAAAAAAAAAAATTTCATCCTTAAACTAATATAAATTACTCAATTGTAGTCAATATTATTATTACACACTGAAATATTTTAAATAGTATTTTAAAAAGAAACAGGCTCGTAGCTTTCGTTTATGCGCAATCTACCTACAACCGCAAGTTGCTACAATATAGTAGTGTGCGTAGTTTTCTAGATTTTGTAAGTTGCATTAAAAATGACTATATTTAACTATTAATCTCGTGTACAACTTCAGCTCTAGATGCCGTATACGTCCTATTTTTTCCAGACGGTAAAAAAAACATCCAGTATACAGGGTCTGAATCTGTTATACTGGTTGCGATAGATATTTTTATGAGAAACTAGCAGCGCCCCGCGGTTTCAGCCGCGTAGTTCCCGTTCCCGTTCCCGCGTGTTTTTAGGGTTTTTCCGGCAATTATTTGATTTTTTCTCGCCGTAAAAATTATCTTTGAACTTCAACGAACATTTAAAAAAAAATTGGCCAAATTGGTCCAGACTTTGGTGAGTTATGCGCTTACCAACACATTTTGTGATTCATTTTTATATCATAGATTTGAAACATGCCACCAAGTTTAAAAATTTCTCATTGTATCTTACCAATATCTGGCTACATACAGTCGCAGTGACGTCCTTCCAGTTTCAGTCAGTAGGTAATATGGGCAGCTGCTATACACTATGTAATTTTGTAAGATAGTAAAATTACATGGCCTATAACAGCTATTTTAATACCTGTCGCCCACGTTCTGTCACCCACAGTTGCTGGACATACTTCCAGAATTTTTTTGATTGATAGTCTGGAAAGTAAATTATTTTGTAAAATCAATAAAATAAATAGAATCTTTCCAGTCTCTACAAATATATGAAAATTTACATAATTTGGAATAGTGTCGAATCAGCTCATATCTCGTAAAGTTATGACTGAAATTGTATAATATTAGGTTGAGAATCCTAAACTAACAGAACTGACCACTTAAGTAAAAGTTTTGCGTTTATATAACCGATCAATAAGTAAGGGAGCTGGTAGGTGTATTAAAATAATAATTCCTCGCAACGTCACTTTTTCAAGGTTATGTTTTTGATATTTTCAGGAGTGGAATTTCATCACTTTTTGACACCGTTTGGCCCGCTGTAACGGCCGAAATATGATGAACTGGAAGGCGGAGCCCTGCCTGGTCTTGAAGTTAGTTACAGTTTCGTATACAAAAAAAATACAAAAATCTAAAACGTTACCTGACAATCCTTGGTTCTTCAACATATCGATAAGGTTCCCACTTTTCATTTCGTATTTGTTCAAGGCGCATTGGTTGGAATACGACACTTGGATAGACGTCGACACCACCATGGCAGCTATGATCTTGCCAAAGATGAGCACTAGGAAGAGAATCATGCGAGACACTGTTCCTTCCATCTCGAATTCGTCACCTCCCGTATTCGTCAGCTGGGAGATCACGATGTAGAATGAGGTGGTGTAATCCCAGAGGTTCATTGGTGATACTCTGTTGCACAAGAAAAATGTTACCTCATCACCGGCCTTCAGGCTGACTATTTAAGACATCCGACAGCGTGAAATAGCATTTGGTTAATATTGAACGTTTACGATTTGTTTTTAAAAAAAAATATACATTTATTTTTGTTTAATGACCTTCTGTAAATGCTAACTAAATCGGCGTCAATTAAATATCCCGTAATTAAACGTAGGTAGGGCTGCTAGTAGGCTTAAGATTTTTTTTATAAACTCCACCGTTTTCATTGGTACACAGGTAAACATTTTCAGGGCATATTTTCCTTAATCAGTTAAGAACCGCCGCACAGTGGTCCGCGCGCCTTAGTAAGGCGGTCATAATTATTTTTTCAGTCAATTTTCATTTTAATTGCTTTTGCACCACGGGTTATCATAGAATAAATAAATAAAAACTTATTTTGGGGTATTTTACAATTAAAATTAATTAATTTAATAAAAATAGAATATTAAATATCGGAAAAAAAACAACAGATTAAATTCTATGCTAATTAATACAATTTAATAAACGTTTAACGTCAGCAGACAATAAATATTTCTTTTTTGGGAGCAATTTCCTACTAGATGTAATTAATGGATCAGAGTTCAGTAGAAGTCTGTTCTTATGGTCTGTGTTTGTTAAGACCCAGGTCAATTTTCTAGTGTGGTTGAGTCTGAACGTCCTTATATTTTTATTTGTTGACTCTGCAGCCTCTTCGGACAGTTCACCAATAGGAATTAATGCGTTATCAATGACCATGGCACCGTGTAAAAGTACTTTATGCACGCATGAAGGTAGGTTAGGTATGCTGTCACGAGTTGCTTGGCCGTTTCTTCAAACTTTGCTGCATTTTTTTTAGCTTCTAGTACCTTAATGTACGAAGGAAGAATTGGATTGCTCCGAGAATTAATCGTAAGTTTAGCTTCCGTTATGAGCGATAACACGTCGTCGGGGTTGATGTCACTTCCACCAGGGTTTGATGTCTCCAAAAGATTACTGATTGCTGACTCATCCACCTGAGCTAGCTCTGCAACCCTCCTGCGTTTTGTTCGCTTACTACAAGCTACAAACTCCTTTCTTGGTCGCCCAACAGTAGCTCCCGCCCGCGGTGATGATGGTTTGTCGGGATCATTATTTATTACATTAAGTATTTTTGGCCAATCTGGTTTTTATCGGTAAATTTATGCTTTCTTTCTCGTCCAGCCACATGTTATGTTTGTTTAGGACTGTGCTTTTTTTTCGTGAACTGGATTTCCACAAAACAACGAGTCGATCGCAAATGTACTTGATAACATTCTCTAAATTGCTAATATCTACGTTATCGGCATCCGGCACCAGGTCTATTAGCTGCCGTAACACTTGACGCCGTCTTTCTATATCTGTACCACTCGTAGACAACCAGAGTTCAAATATAAACCCCCTTGTAAAGGCAACGATGTACTTAGCATCTAAAAATGTTAAAAATAAAGCAGCTTAATATTTGCTACATATTCGTAGCTTTCGGCTACGTGGGCGTAGTAGGTTTATAACAAGACAATCTGCAAGCTTCCGCAGAAAATGGTGTCTGGCTAATAATGTAGACATATTTGACTACTAAATTATAAAAACGTTATCGATAAATATGATTCAGTGCATAGTTAAAAGCTTCAGTAAAAAATAATTCTAAAGATTCCCAAAGCTAGTTTTGTTCCCGGCAAAGGATGATCTATATTTCCACATTTTTATATAAATATGTCCAAACAAGTACATAAAGCAAAACAACATACCTGATTCTTGAAGCTCCATTACAAAAATAGGCACTCAAATTAGAAAATTTCAAGAAATTAGCCACTAAAGACGGGTCACTCAATGAGTCACGGAGAAAGAGTTTACGTGCGACGGGAGTTGTGTTCACTTTCGAGTATCGTTAGACAATGAAAGTTTTTAATTATCCTGGATCTATTTATAGTTAATGATAGTATATGTATCGGCCAATGTAATGACACCATTAGATATTTTAAAATACTACCTTCATTTTTTTTAATTATGACCTCTAGCGGGACCAGTGTGCGCCGGTTCCAATTGAAACCGAGACACAATTAAAATCTATTGTGTCTGTGATTCATGGTCTGAGAGGTTAAACATAAGATTCTAAGAATTATTAAGACCCTAAAAATTTGCCAAATTAGGGTCTGAAATGCAATGTGCTTTCTAAAACTTTAATAAAGGAGTACATCATTAAATATAGCAACTGATTTGCTAGCACGAATAACCACCTTCATAAACTCAATTTATATGTTTCAGTAACCTTTTTTAAAAAAAATATTTTCCTTTCCACAAAGTTTTATGGTTCAAGAGTTTATAAGTTATTAAAGTTATAAATAAAACTGATAACCCTTAACAGGAAAAAATGAATATAAGTTTCTTAATATTTCCTATTATAGAAAGCAGACAGGTTGAAAGTAAAATGAGCTTACTTATCAACGATAGTCATTTTGAGCATGCGGATCTTGCAAATTGGCGAGATAGCCGTAAGTGATATCAACCACAAGCAGGTGAACGTATGGAAGAGCAGGACTACTACGATGAAAGTCGTCATCAACTGCCGACGGAAAAACATTCATGTATCTAAAGAGCAAACTATTCTCCTATTTCCGTGTCAATCTATTTGATTATCATCAACAGCTCACCGCTAAGTTAAGCCGAAAACAAACTATCGGACGCGCCTTAAAATGGATCTAGATAATGTATGTATACTGAGCTGTGCACACTATCGGAGGTCAGTCGTGGACGTAGCCTTGAGCAATCGGACGTCCGACAGAAATCTGGGGTGCTGGATCCAAAATACTGTGTACATTTATCAGTCGCGGCTGTCTGCCGCGTCCGTCAGCCGCGTTCGATAATTTGTTTCCAGCTTAATGCGTCTTTCTTCACGTGAAGAAGTATGGCTATAATTTATATTTTGTTTACTTATTATCGTTGTGCATTGATTAATAGTCAGTTAATCAGTCAGTTTATTTTTTGTGGATTTAATCACAAAATTTTAATTAGTTTGAGCATACCTGCAGAGTTGTGATGTTATTCGTCAGCTCGGCGGCAGTTATACGATAGAAGTCGACTACGTACTTGAGTCTGAATATTTTATTGATTCGTAAGTAATGCATGCTGGTTAAACGATTCCTGTAATTATAATAATACATTAGTGGACACTATTTACATGCTATACAGACAGGAAACTAACAAACATATTGGAATATTCATGTACAGTAATGTTGTCCCCAAGCGGGAATCGGATTAGCAACCTCCGCCTGACTACCATAATGATTCAGATTGGCGTTGACTCTTTAGTATCTCTTGAAATAATAATCCAATTTATATGTCCCTGGTAATTGTCTAATCTTTGGAATAGTTTCACAATATATGTATTGTACAATATGTCGCTGCTGTTGCCATCTACATTATTCAAGCAATTATCTTCATAGACAGTCAGACATAAATGAATCTGCACATGTCGGAAAATTTAATAAGTGTTCAAGAAATGAAAAAAATATATATTTTTTCTTAAGAACTGTAAATTATTTCTGTACGTTAATATTCATAACGTCGACAGTAGAATTAATATCAGAGATGTATGTATACATAGGATCATTGTTAAGAAAAGTAAAAAATGCGACATTTTCCTTTTTCTAATTGCATATTCATGTATATCCGACTGACTATACAATTTCTTGAAGATAGAATTGCAGTATTATAACGATAGTCTAGAAATACTCACGAAAAACAAAAACCAAGAAAATGTAATGGAACGTTCACAAACAAATCGCACCACAGCTGCCATTGATTGCTAAAATACTTCCCACGGCACTTAGAACCTTCTGTCACTAATTCGCCATGTTTGTTAATGTAGCCCTGTTGATAAAACCCATATGAGCTAAGCTGCCCACTACACCGTATCTCCGTATCATACTATGACCATGCTATGAACGTATCAGGACCGGAAAGCAATAAGATACCCTCTACTATGCCCACTAGAAAGCCCAAAATATTCTCGCTGACAATTATATTGACGCTCCGTGCATGGCACGCGACGGTACTAGTCGGTGACTGGACGGTTTTGTACCATTATCTAGTGACCCGCCATCGCTTCGATTCGGTTTAGTCCCTATTTTTTTTATTGAAATTCGCTAAGCGGTTTCGGAGCCTATTCGAGACAAATTTTCAGACAGACAGACAAGAATCCCTCAAATTGTCTTGGACGATTAGTCATCATAATAAATATCTTATAATGAGTAGCTGCTTTCGGGATTCATTTTGAAATCACAGACAGACTCTTCATTACATTTTTTTTATAATCTATACGGGGTCGTAATATGTCCACATTCATTTTAGGAATTAGATATTCTTTTAACTGTGAGAAAATGCTTGACAAATTTCAAGGTCATCGGCAAGTAGCTTATAGGTTTTTAATTATCAGTGTGAGACTCCAACGATCTCTTGAGCCGACGTCTATCGAATAAACGATTTAAAAACCCGTGTTACAGACCCGTTTTGAGATAATATTTTTAACAAATGCTAACTCATAACTGCTATTATAACTTCTATCTTATACCTCGCAACATAATATGCAAAGTCAATAAAATAACACTTACCGAAGAAACAACATTACTGTTACAAACCTGGTGCATATTGAGGAAAACTTTTAAATAGAAGAATACATCCATAACCGAGTTTGTCCAAAACAACCAAATGCAATCGTTCAGAGTTATAAGCTGGTAGAGGGTCACCATATAGTTGGCAGTGGTTACAAGGCATGTTAAATAGCCGTACATCTGCGAAGAGAGACAGAAAGGGTTAAGGAAAATCAACAAGTTAAGCATCGACGCATAACTTTTTACTTGACTTGATCAGAAGGCTTAGAAAGGGCATGAGAACCCTTTCTAAGCCTTCTGATCCAGTTTAAAAAATGCTGATCCAGTTTTAAAAAATGCCCTTTCTAAACCTTCTCATACAGTTTTAAAAAATCTGTGAATGTAATCATATTTTAGCCTATTCCTTATAGGTAGCCTAGCTACACAGGTTGACAGATTTTAATAAATGAGGTGCTGTAGATTGGACTAAGTTGTGGGACACTGCGATGGTGAGCTCACAAATAAACGGAAATATGTTGGAAATATAGATTTAAAGAGCGAGGTGTCGTAAAATCGTCTCTTCCAAAGTGACATACGCAAATTTTTATATAAGTAATATATTTTTGTTGACAAATAAAATAGAAGTCCAGTCAAGCAACCGCATCGGACGTGCACAAGGACAATTGACGATCCTATGGTCTCAGCATTCTGTTACGGGGAGGGACGATTAAAAGTATATGTTGTGTTAATTAAAAAATTATGTGGGTATTTCCAGTAATACCTCTGCTTACCCCCTCGGGGATAAAAAAGGCGTGAGATTATACTAATTAAAAAAATCCCGCTTCAGAAAATAAATCCGTGTTTTATCAAAAGTCTGGTAGGTATATTATAACAATGTATTAGTAACTGAAAATCTAATTAGGATGTATGTGGGTATGTGTCGATTATGTCCCATGTTGTAGACTACGGCTTGTAACATTGTGGAAAAAACAATATAGGCATGTTGAAAGCCAGATTCGGGTGTCTATTTGTTCACAGCACTGAGCACGACGTCGATTCATCGACATGCTTCTCTGCGTTAGTGTTGAGGTGGCCTATATTCATGGCCTATCCAAAACCATTATGGAATTACTCTTTGGCACAATATGGCTATATTGGATTGGCTTCGTGAATAGTTGTAGCGATTTATCACCCTAGTCCCTTTTTCCTATTATTTGGGGTCATGTTATCTAACGACCGGGCCGCTTATTAGACAATATCTCCTTCGGATTGCTGTTTTTGGTGGCTGACCCGCCACCATTCCGGGGGTAAATTGCAAGACAGAACAAGCCGACCGTATAATTCCTATAATAGTAAAAATGGTTACCTGAAATAAATATGACCCAGGTCTGAGGACATTGGTGACATGCAGGTAGCTCTGATAAGTGGCAATACTGAGTGACGACTTCGCCTGGCTAACGTTGGATTGAGAACTGTGTTTGGACAGACCTGCTGCTCAAATATACACATCAGTTAGTAAAAATATACAGTGCGAAGTTGCCATTATAAACAAAATATTTTTTTATAAATTTAATTTATCAATATATGCGTCAAAATTTTACAAAATTATGACTGATAGGTACACTGTAAACGGAATCCAGTCTAGTGCAGAATGAAAAGAGTTTACATTGGACCAATCGATCGAATACTATTGGATTCTAGGATAGGTTAGATGCACTGGATTAGTTTAAAACACAAATATTTACTCGCTGTTAATAACCATAGCTCTCTTGAGCATAGCTCAGTACAATCTTAGCAAAGGAGTGTTAATCACGCCTATAATATGAAAACCCTGGCTTCAGGGAAATTATTCACTACAAGAATTAATAATTATTATGGTGATAGAACTCTTCAAAAACGAATCCCATACTTATTTAAATAGTCTTCCTGAAATTATAAGACGAGATAGCAGTAGAAAAATTTTCTGTATACTTTTAAACACAGGTCTATCATTGTCACAGTCTATATTGTAAAAAAAATGTAATATGATATGTAAAGAGAGACTGCCGGTAACACAGTCAAACTGTTGACACAGTTTTGTGGGGCAATGCATATAGCGTTAAGTATATTGTGTGCTTATTAATTAAATCAATAATAATAATAATAAATATAAATCAGACATAAGGCACTATCTACAATTGTTCATGTTCATCCGTTACTCACCTGAAAATTCTCCCATCGCTACAGAACCACTTTGGGAATCGAAAATTGATGACCTCGTTGAACGAATGTCTCTATCCGATTCTTCTGAAAGAAAACCTTGGTTAATATTATGTTTCGTTTTGCTGTAAAACATACTGAAGGTATATATAGGCTGCTTATGAACAATAAAGAATTATTATACACTTTGTTCTCCGTACAAGACTCCTAGTCCAGACCAGCAACAAAACTCTGACTATAGACAGACATTGCTGACAAGCATCTCAACTACAGATTAATTCAGGTCTGTGATCTCAGCAAGTTGTGAGAACGTGGAAAAACCACGATGTCGCAAAGTCGTAGGTCGAAATATCTATGGGAAGTCAAACGTCATTGCCACATGCGTTACAAAAACTTGGAAATCTACAGCATCTTTTGCCACGATTAATTGAGTGGAAATGTCACCTCGCTTCTCTTTCTACGATGGAGGAGAATTCCAACTTCAAACTGCACACTACGTACTACGTACATATATTTTTCTAAGATTTAATATTTTCTAGCTAAATTTTACCAGTAGAGTCATCATCCATTACATCCATGGATATTGGCAATATGTAGTCTTTAGACGTTTCGAAAGCCTTCGTCAAGGGCTCACGGATCTTAGGATAATATTTTACTAAATTAAAAAAAGTTTGGCTCGGTATAACGAGCAGATCTAGACTCCGACTCGCGAAAATAGATACTTCGGAGCAAGAGGTAGGTTGCTGTAACAAAAATATTGCTTGTTTATTGTACAAGTAAGAAACCTCTTTGATCATCTTAAGGCTGATTCATGTTACAACGGGACGGGCCCCGTCCGGGCCCGGACGTGCCCCGTCCGGGGCGAACCATCCTACAACACGCCACGACATTTGGCGCGGACAGGGCCCGTCCGGGTCCGGACGGGGCACGTCCGGGCCAGCGCTTCATACAAATAATTATTGACCGTTCCCCGGAGGGGGCACGTCCGGGCCCGGACGGGGCCCGTCCCGGTGTAACATGAATCAGCCTTTACGAGACTAATTGCGAATTAGAATTTAAATCATCTTACACCAGTAAAATTGCCAAACATGCCACCGGGCCCCATACAAGTAACCATTTCATTGTAAGAATTTAACACGTCTACCTGTAAACATATTATAAAACTTAAATTTATAGGTACTATTATACCCGATCTTCTAAACATTATTCATGATTTTTTTTAATCTGATCTCGATCTATAACATTTTTTTCAATCTGATCTCGATCTATAACATTAAACCATCAACGTCAAACATTACAAAAGGAATGTGCACTCAAATCTTCAACAAGATTTTTTGTTTTAGCAAGGTTCATAATAATAAGAATATTTATCAACAATAGAAAAATTCGTTGCGTGAATGTAAAGAAACACAAACAAACCGTTGAAACATGAAAATGAACTTATAGCGTCCGCCTTTGGATTTTACCAAAGAGATTTAAATATAATAGGGCATACAGTAGGCTTTGGATTTTACCTTTCCTCTGTAAATTATATAGATGCTCTGCTGTATGTCCTGGCACTGCACAATGGTTTCTCCTTTTAGAAAATACATTTCATTGAGGTGCTGAGTGATGACTCGAATGAAGGACCGCTCCACCTTCCCGAAGAGCGGCACTTCGCGAAGAGCGCGCTCATACATGAATACTAACGTATCTTCCATCAACGCCGAGTTTAGTCTGCGGCAAATTCTCTGTAATCAATTATTTACTAAATTTTTTTTGATGCTTTTATTCTTTTATCAAAATAAACGTCTCGAGGCAATGTCGCGTTTTTATTAGAATATTTTCTGTTTATTTTATCATCTTTAAAACCAATACTTTGTTTGTCACAGTTTAAAAAACCAAGTAAAGCACCTTCTTGGTTCTTTGCTTTTTCTCAGGAACATCGCGTTTTTTTATCAATATCAATGTGAATGAGAGGAAATGTTTCTCATTTGTTCCTCTACTTTAAAAGGAGTATTAAAAGAGATGGTCAGTAAAGATTTTTTATTTTTATACGTAAATAATTTTAACAAGTAGATTAACTAACTTGAGCGTTGCTCCCATTCGTCCTTTTCCACATATATTCGAAGTACTTCAACGTTTTCGCCGTGAGGTCGGGATCCACGTTCTCTTGGTACAAAAAGTTCTCCAAATCCCGCGTCTTCTCCTACAACACAAAGCACCTCATTATAACTCATATAATGTGCACTCCTACCTAATAATTTTAACGATGGAACTTTTACCGTTACGACCGTTAGCGGAGTTGTGTACTTTACATGAGTTTTACTTTTATGGTTATTTGTTATGTTGAGGGTTAGGTAGATGTAGGTATGTGTTTTTATTTTTGCTGACCTTTAGACTAATCATCACTGATTGCGTACTTCCTGCTTTTGTATCTATTCTTCTTTACTAACAATATAAAGAGGTAAGCAGGAGGTACTCTACCGATTCTAAGAATTAATTTACCAATAGAAAGTGAAACTTGTCTTATACATATGAAGTTATACATATAGGAAGTAAGTATGTACGTGTCTTTTACTCTTATTACCTTCTCTAGGGTACCTAAACCGCTGCACCGATTTGGATAAAGTTTTGCTGAGAGCTAGCTTGGATCTTCACTTATGATCCATTTATGATTCAGTATGAAAAACTGATACCGGGAGGCAAAAGCCACAAGTAGCCGGCCTTTTTCTAAACTTTATTTTTACATACGTAAAAATAAAACAATACTGTGCTACATATAAGAACTAAAATATTTTTAAGAGGTGAACCTAAAAATGAATTAAGTTTTAATACATTATGTTGTAACAAAGCGTGTCCAGACGAAGACCTTGTAGAGGCAACGTATCCAAACATGAACGCAAAGTACAGGTATCCTATTACTTGTAACACCATCACCAGATACACATCGGTCGGGCACATGATCGTCGTCGGCGTACATCCACACCCTGCGGACACCATACTGTTGAGTCTCATAAAAAAGTAAACTTACTCTGCTCGCATTATATGGACATAAATAAATAAATAATCTCAAGCCTTATATCTCCGAGATGGCAGAGGTAATCTATTTCTCGATATACCCACTTTTCACGAGATATTCTTTGGACCCCTAAACGTGATAGGTGATGACCTGTTTGCACATGTCTCAGAATTAATTCTGGGACCTGCGTGTTTCCTCACGATGTTGTTGTAATACAATTGTTCTGCGATGGGAATTGTTTTTACGCTTGCTCTATTTAGGTATTCCCCCCACGTCGAGTAGTCCCCTTAATAAAATAACTAGATATTATTACAATCGAGTGTTTTTATTTTTATTTGACTGTACTTTATATTGGACCTAAGGAGACTTTACGTAAAGGGTGATCATCTGCGTATCAGATAACTTGCTTTTCAGCAGACGTATTCACAGAGACTCGATACCGTTTCCGTTCGATTCGAGTCGAATCTATCGACATCGGAAACGAATCTATCGAGATGGGCTGATGTTGGTATTGAAAACTAATGTCACATATGACATTAGTTTTCGATACCAAGGGATTCGACGTATACGACGCAACGTAAAAACCATTAGATACCATCGCAGCACAATAGTCAAAGACGTTTAAAGAAAAAGTTTCTCTCCTGAAGAGAATGATTTTATTCCAACCTCTTTGACAATAGTATTATAAATTCTATGAAAAATTAAGTAAGTAATTCTAAACATGATAATAACCGCGATAGTGACAACAGTAACTCGAAACTTACCAACAAACATTTCAAAAACCCAGAAAATCGTAGCCATATACTCCTTTCTCGCATCTGTAATGTAAATAATACTATTTTAAGTACCAGCTACACCTATTGGTATCACCCGTGTCAATAAAACATAGCCTATGTCCGTTGAGAATAACACGTTAAACGGTTGGTCCCGGTTTTCGTTGTGTTTAGCAACAATGGAAGTCGTTAAGCCATGTCAGAAACCCTATGGTAGCTATCACCATCTCCCAATCCGAGATGGGCTCGCGTGGGAGGTTAAATGGCCCATACTTCCTTATGTGTAAGGAAAGACCCTTAGGTCAGCAGTGGGCATGTGTAACAGACCCGGTCCGACGATGTGCTCACCAACTATCACGTTTAGGGGTCCAAAGAATATCTCGTGAAAAGTGGGTAAATCCAGAAAAGGAATACCTCTGTCTACCTTATTTTTTTTATTCGTTCATTCAATTCAACTCACCGACTAGTTCAAATTTTTGACTACTCTTCTTCACAGATCTAGTACAATTCGCCATAAATTCATCTGCTAACATAAACGGGGTGCAGGAATTCATAAAAACCCATGCAGTTATCAAATTGACAAACGCGATAGCAAATGGGAGGAATTTCATCAGCACGACGGCTGGATTCACTTGTGTTATGTCTCTCTCCCAGAATGAAAAAGCTCCCGTTACTCTAGTCACCTGGACAAAAGAAATTTTTTGTTATAGATAGACGACTTTTTGTATTAATATCGCTATTGTTAGTTCGAAAGGTTTTTTATTGAATTGCGAATGGTTATTCTTTGTTTCCTTTATAAAGCTACTTTTATTTGATTAAAAATAAATAAGCAGCATAGGAAGACATAGATAGGTACTACAGGAGTTTTTATGTTTAGTGAACTTGAGTGGCGTATGATAATTTTATTTTTAAGTAACTTTTGCTTGCAACTTCGTCCGCATTCGGAAAAGAGCAGAAGCTAAATGTCCTTTCTCAAGTCGCAAGCTATCTCCCTACCAAATTTCATCAAGATCAGATCAGCTTTTTTGCCTTGAAAAGGCCAGACAAATAAACACATTTACTTTTGTATATATATTTTTAGAAGAGGATTGCAAGAAACTTACGAGGAGAAGTCGGTTGATTCTGCACAAGTCAGTGTTTGTGTTTTCGTTGACTATTTGAAACTGTAATAATGCTTCAGTGAGTATTTAAGAATTTAATAATATTTTTACTGATATAAACATTTGCAAGAAAATATACCTAAAACTAGCAGCGCCCCGCGGTTTCACCAGCGTAGTTCCCGATCCCGTGGGAATAAGCTATATTAACTGTATAGTTTCATCGAAATCCGTTCAGTATTTTTTGCGTGAAAGAGCAACAAACATCTATACATCCATACTCACAAACTTTCGCGTTTATAAAATTAGTAGGATCCATATATCCATACTCACAAACTTTCGCGTTTATAATATTAGAAGGAAAGGACAGGATATTAATCAATGCTAGGTGATTGCATTTTCCAAAAAAAAATGTCCTTTTAAAAAGACAAATAAATAAACTTACTTAAACATAAACTTACCAATAGTTCGAAAGGAAATATTGATATTAAGTCCCAGAAAAAGGCGTGTGTCAAATATCGAGACACAGTTAGAAGAGGGTGGGTTACGAGCAGAGATCGCTCGTTGTAGTACGACACATACGCCATCACTACTATATCTATGTACAGGAACACATCTACGTATCGGTATTTGTGACAGTGTTTGTACTGCAGAGTCTGTAATACAACATTTTTAGTAAACTGTGTGTATTATTGTTAATAACTTTTATTTTAGTTCAAATGCCGAGTACGGAAATCGTACTCTAGGTCTATATACTATATAGAATCGCGATCAGTTTTGCCGATTTGACAGTTTACCTACCTACACAATTCACACACGTATTTAGTCCCAAACTATCACGAAATAATTATCTACTTTTAACACAAAACATTTAAGTATATAACAAAAGTTTCATCACAGAAATCAGGAAATTCAGAAATCAAATCAAGCACAGAAAATACTCTTACATCACTACACTTTGTAAGAACTTTTTAAGGTAATCACGAAATAATATCAGAAACGCTTATTTATACCTAAATATTTAACACTGGTTTAACGGTAAAGAAAAACATTGAGATGAATCCGCAATGCCGAAAATTGGTTCTAACCAATCCTGCGATGGTCTCACCACCAGTCACAATATAATACTAAAATGTATTAAAGGTTAGTAGCAGTCAACGTTTTTAAGAACAATTTCTTACCGCAAGACAGTAAGGTATAAGCAAAGTGTAGTATATAGCCAACAGCATTCGAAATGTGCACCAGAGCTTTAGGAAAATTCCGTGAGGTGTTATACATCCAGGAAAAAATATATACCTTATGTGCCTGAAATTAAAATTGCTATTTTCAAGTTGTAATTGTATCTCCTCAAGCACCAATTTGCAGAAATACTTATTAGGATTATGTGTTGTCCTCGTCTAGTCAAAGGTAATTTCCTTTATGATTTTTAGATTAAATATCAAATTCAAATAAGGTACTCGAGGCAATTAACGCCCACTTAACTTAAAATCATTTTATTCTCTATAGAGACTTCTTAATTGGAACAAATAATGAGATAGAAAGGTAAAACATAGTTTTCTGAACCGAAAGATGTTAGTTGTGTGCTTAAATTATTTATTATTTCCATGCTAATGACACCTTTTTAAAAACCTTGTCTTGGGCGTTATTAACAATACTATGTTTATTACCGCCCGTTTACTAAATAAAATCCTGGATGCGAAAAATGCATTCTTAGAGGTTATAAAACTAATAAAACATAACCGTCATTATATCAGTTTCTTTATCAAAAATAATGTAATGTAACAAATCAACATTTAACATAAAAACTAGCATACTTCTTATTAAGTGTAAGGTAACTTCAACCTCTTGATTATAATAATTTTTATCCATTTTTATTTAGTTCATTAATAAACATTGACATAAAAAAACAGTATAACAACCGATTATTTAAAAAAAGAAAGATTAGTTTTAACCTATATTGGACGTTAATGAACGATGAAGGGCAATGGCGCCCGCAGGTGTCCTAAAAAAACAGATTCAAGTAGGTAGGTATATATCAAATAGAATAAGTTGAAGTAATTAAATATTTAGGAAATACATTTTATTTTAAGATAATTGTTATTTAGTTAAGAATTATTTTATTTACAACGTAAGGTTTTTGTCATAGTATTATTACGCCCATATGTAGGTCAATAACGCCCAAAGATCAGTTGACCGGGCGTTATTACCCCAGTGGGCGTTATTGTCAATTTGTATATTTTTTCTAGAAAATACTCCGATTTAATTCAAAATATTATCGAACAATTAATGATAGTTACGTACACTACAACACAAATGAAAATTATACAAAAAAATATAACAAAGTAAGCAAAAACATTAAATTTGGTTGGAGTAGTTTTTATAATAGCGACGTCCGTGACCGACGTCGTTAAAGCACAGCGTGTCACTGGCAAGATGGTGGCTCAAGAGAGTTGCGCTTACGCTAGGCGTGTCCCTATTGGTGTATTCTATGTGTGCGCAAGCCATGACGCTGCTCATTTAATTAAAAGTGGTTTTTCTGTAGTTTGGGCGTTATTTAACACAGGGCGTTAATTGCCATACCTACCTTACTTTATCGACTTTACTATGGAGATAGCGTTACTTACTCTTAGTTCATATTTTACGGAATCACACACACACACTCAAACCCTCACACAAATAAGTAAATCACTGAATTATTATCATCAATCATCGCACACACTTAAAAATACTTATACTATATCTATTATGACCGAGATAAGATCCTCTAAAGCGCGTCGAGAAACTTCGAGAAAGTTCCGGAAGTATATTGGTGTTATAGTTATCCACGTGCCATTTATTCAGCGTACCTCATGATTCCCAACTTTTCGTATACCCGCACGTACTCTTCCTTTTCCCGGCCGGACAACACCACGAAACTTTCCTTTATCTCTTGCTACAACAAAATAAGCGTTGAAAACAGCTGCCAACAGTCCAGTCTAACTAGCCCATACAGTATCGATACGGATTTGGAAGTCAGGACAAAAGCGAGACAAATATTTGTCTTTGAAAGTGATTTCTAACAAATAAATACCTGTCATATGAAGTGTTTCGAGTATTAAAGTTATATTGAATTTAATTGCATTTTATTTCAGATTACATCCATAATTACACATTATTAAGATTAAAAAATAAAAATAAATTAATACTAAACTTAAACTTAACATATTTAAAAAATATATATATGAGTATCAACATTTGCCAGTATGTGATTTCTTAAATATGTATGAATAATGATAAAAAAATCTAAATTAAAGCCCCCTGGTCCAACAGTACCCATAAGTAGGTACTATTATGTACGTAAAAGTAATTATGTGTCCGATAGGATTTAGAATATTTACAAACTACTTACTATAAATTTCATCTCCTATTTATCCTTTCAAAAATCGTTTATTAGTGCTCGTCTAAATTATATAAGGAACTCCTTTTCAAATTTCTTGCTTCTACCTAGATCCACCTTTTTAGGCTTTACGCTATTTGTCTTAAGTTCTAAATTAAGTTAGTGTTGAGTAGCAGATGTATTACATAGGTAACAATAATAATAAAAATAATGTAATTTGTCATTTTACCTCAAAAACGAGGTAATTAAATAGATTAGGTTCATTATTACTACAAGAAATTTTCTTGCTATCTAAGTATTATTTAGAATCCTTACTGCTATTCTGTTGGTTTTGGCGTCAATTTTGCCTACAAGTGGCTTCGCCTCTTCGTAATTCTCTTTCATACTTCGAAGTTCAGGGTCTTGTAAAACCTTAAATGAAAACATTAAGTACTAGATAAAAGTTTATACTTACCTAAATCTTCTAGGTCTGTATAAAGTCAATAAAACTTATCAAAATTAATACTTTACTTAAAATAGTTTCAGACATCGGTTTAAAATTAAAAATAATAGCCAGCAAAACCAATGACCGAAAATCTTATACTACTTCATTACACACCATGTTCAATGGGTGACTGACTTCAGGGAACAAACTCCAGCACTTGACCAAGGCAGTGTACTCCACATGCCTCAGAACACAGTTCGTCCTCGTCAGGACTGTGTAGACCTGCCAAAGACATAATAGACAAAATCAGTATCAGCACATAATAGACAAAAGTTACTACGAACTTACATTTACTACGTGCGTAGTGTGCGAGATAATAGCCCATGCTTCTTATGTAAGGAAAAGCTCTTAGCCTACACTGAGCTGTTACGGGTTTATTATGAAAAAAAATAATTATAGAGCAGTGATAGCCCGGACGGTTAAAGAGCCGGCCGAAAATCAGTGAGGCTCGGGTTCGAATACTGGCATGTACCAATGAGTTTTTCAGGTACATATTTATCACTAGCTCGACGGTGAAGGAAAACATCGTGAGGAAACCCGCAGGTCTCAGAATTAATTCTGAGACATGTGTAAACAGACCCGGTCCGGCGATGGGCTCACCACCTATCACGTTTAGGGGTCCAATATATCTCGTGAAATGTGGGTATATCCAGTAATGGAATAGCTCTGCCTACCCCCTCGGGGATAAAAAAGGCGTGAGATTATATTATTATTATATTACTATTTATTAATTATAAACAAAAGTGTCAGCCAAGCGGCAAACGAAGACTTCGTTCACTGAGATGTGATGATGATGAAAATGAGATAGATATATTAGAGCTCTCAGAGCTCTTCTTGTACTAACCGGAGAAAAGTGTTGGTCAGGCAAATTACAGTTAATGAATACTATTACTATGTCCAGCAGAGTACAACCTGTATCTGAAATAAATACGTAAAGAAAGGACTCGCCTCCCCCGCTAAAGTAGCCACGTCTATCAGTATTACCGTGCCATATTCATTCACAGTCATTGTAAACATTTTACATTTCAGTTAATTGCTGTCCACTGCTGGATAAAGCCTCACCCAAGGAGTACCAACCATTCCGGTCGTGGGCCGCCCGCATCCATCCACTGCCAACCACCTTCTTTAGGTCGTCGGTCCATCGTGCCATCAGTCATTGTAATAGTAATAGTTAATTAAATCGATTAGGTTGCCTGAGACGTGCTACAGTGGCGAATTTCTAATTAACAGTTATATGGCTATGTCTTACTTTTGGCAAACCAAAAAGCATTTCTATCACGCCAAAGTGACTACCGGGCCCTCTAGTGACGATAACTTTTCCTTGACTGTCCAAGATTTTGCAGTGTCCCTGAAATATTATGGGCCTATTAAATAAAAAACAAGATATTTTAGGGTTGCAAAAGCGAAATACATGTATCTATACGTAGCAGAGTTTTGGTCCTAGATGGATATGATTAGTGTATACCTGTAGTACCCTCGCCCAAACGGACTACTACCTAACAGTCCTCTTACTACTTAAAGTTTCTCTGTCTGAACTGTAGTCATGAAAAAGTTATGGTTACAAAAACTAAAAAACACACTTTTGTAAGCAACGCACTATATAAATCTACTTTCTGGCTCCATCATAAACACCCGTCACCAAGTGTTTTATTTTTATGTGGCTAATTAAGTATCTTAATTTATTTACGACTAGCAGCGCCCCGCGGTTTCACCCGCGTAGTTCCCGTTCCCGTGGGAATATCGGAATAAAAAGTATCCTATGTCCGTCTCCTGGTTCTAAGCTACCTCCCCACTAACTTTCAGCCAAATCGGTTCAGCCATTAACGCGTGATGCCGTGACCAAGGGAAAAAGGGATTCATTTTTATATAGGTATATAGATTACGATTACATTTATGAATAGACAATAAATCCCCAGTTCTTACCTTTTGTAAAATGTACATGTCGCGGCTTATATCAGCTGCATGCTGCACGATCTCATTGTCTGGCAACACCACCGTCCTAGTGTTAGCAGCAACAGTTTGCAAGAAGTCTTTGTTGCAGTCCTAAAAAGTCACATAATTATATAGTTCACTAATACATTGCAAGTTTACACATGCCTTTTTTCTGTGACAAGTTTACAATAACCCATAAATATTACGAGTATACTTACCTAAAGTAATACAATTGGCATCAAATCAATTATCATTTATGACACTAAATTTTTACCCGGCGGGATGAATATAAGGAATGTATGTATAAGTACGAGTATTAAGTATGTATTTAAACATGTGGGTAAGTAGCTATGTGAGCATATTTCGTTAACGCATCCTCGATCTGAAGGATTTGAAGAATTATTATTTATCTTGGAAGTGTGTTTTTTTTATTATTGTATACGTGTAGGCAGTACTGCCTAAGGAGTAAAAAAGACAATAACAGTTTTCCTATCATACGAAGACAAGCGTAGGTAAGCGTACTACATCAAAGTATTATTATATTACTTCTGCATGAAAACGTGAGTAGATTTTCTAACCTGAAATATTGGGCAAAACAACAATGTTTCCACCATTTCTATAGACAAAACTTCTTGTTCAATATTTG
Source organism: Ethmia dodecea (assembly GCA_963855545.1). Lineage (NCBI taxonomy): Eukaryota > Metazoa > Arthropoda > Insecta > Lepidoptera > Depressariidae > Ethmia > Ethmia dodecea. Next base: position 10,697,752 of record OY979446.1, on the reverse strand, counting down.
ACGACATGTCTTTGAATATTTCTCGGGACGATACCGCCTTATTGTAGTACCTGTGGTTAAAGTAAGCGCTTGTTATTTATTTCTTAATTGTAGTATTGACTATTATAAAAATTACGTGTCATTGACTAACTAAGTAGCTTTATTTCTATAATTACTTCTAGAGTATAATCATAATATAATCTCACGCCTTTTTTTTTTGTCCCCAAGGGGGTAGGCAGAGGTATTCCATTACTGGATATACCCACATTTCACGAAATATATTGGACCCCTAAACGTGATAGGTGGTGAGCCAATCGACCGGTTCTGTTTACACATGTCTCAGAATTAATTCTGAGACCTGCAGGTTTCCTCACCATGTTTTCCTTCACCGTCGAGCTAGTGATAAATATGTACGTAAGTTTTTGAAAAACTCATTGGTACATGGTACTTCTAGAGTGTCTCGTCAATTTTAATTGGGCAATGTTAATCCCTACATTTGTCATTCTGTTCAAGTAATGTCTACGTTTCACAAAGTCACTTGGCTAGGCCGTCTGATCTTTCAATGCCAACTGCAGAGTTTAGGAAGTTGGTATTCAAAACATACGTTCAAGTTAGTAAAGGTAACGCACACACTAAGAAATATTTTTTGAAAGTTTGGGACACACGAGTGGGACACGCTTCTTGGAATTTCTAATATGTAGAGGTAACACAATTTCTGAAGCCCTCAGTTTGAATACCAATCATTAAACTCTCTCTTTACAGACTTATTTATTCTATACTAGCGACCCGCCCCGGCTTCGCACGGGTGCAATGCTGAATTTTCTTTGCTATAAACCATCCCTGGACCCACTCAAACCCACACAAAAAGTTTCATCAAAATCGGTCCGGCCGTTCTGGAGTTAAATCGTCAGGAAGGAAAACCCGACTTATTTTTATATAGTAGATAAACAGCTCGCATCCAATTTCGAACCCCGCTATCCCGTCGTTCCCGTTCCCGTGATAATTTCTAAATTCTCTTATTAAGCATCTACGTCTTAAAAGCTATATTTACATCCAAAATATCCGTTTCTAGGTCGGTTGAGGTAATCATGAAATATTTCTGTATTCTATTATTAACGCGAAAGTGTGTATGTTTGTTGCTCTTTCACGCAAAAACGAAAAAAATATATATATTATCCCCGAGGGGGTACGCAGAGGTATTCCATTTCTGGAAATATCCACTTTTCACGAGAATATTCGCAAAAACGATTAAACGGATTTTGACTAAACAGAATCACACATAGCTATATATTTTTTAGTTATTCCCACGGGAATGGGAACTACGCGGATGAAACTGCGGGGCGCTGGTAGTAATATAGATAATTCACCACTGCACAAGGAAGAACTTCTTCACTCGTGCCTTGATTTTCGCACTGACGCGATTAACGGTCAAAAAGTACGACAGCTCCACCATTTGTTCCTGTTGAATTAAAGGAAATTTATTACGGCCTATTTCAGAAAATACTAAGCTATCGTTAACACATGCCATGTTAAAAATGTCATTTATCTATACATCTATATCTATTCTATCTAAACGCCTATACATAATATTATGATAAAGAGGAAGGATTTGTATTTTTGTATTTTTGTTACTTATAAACTCAAACACTACTGAACCGATTTTAAAAATTCTTTCACCAATGGAAAGCTAGAATATCCCTGAGTAACATATTCTATATTTTATTCCCGTATTCCCAACAGGAACTACGCGGGTGAAACCGCTCAGAACGTTAATAAGAAGTTCAACAATATATTGCACAGCAAAACTCTACATGAATGATATTTTAAGAAACAGATTTTATTACAAATCTTGTTAAAAATAAAATATATTGTGTGCAATAAAAAGCGCTTAGATTGGTTCAATTGCAATTCAGTTTCACATGATTAATGTAAATCAGCCATTTCTGTGATACTAAGAACAAACATTTAGAACTTACCCTAAATTGGTGCCTTCGTTTGGATGAAAGCAAATACAAACTCGAAATTTTTGCAGTGTAGATGCAGTGAAGGTAGGTCCCCATTATAGAGAGAATTACCACCTATAATAGTAGCCAAAACACTTTTCCTTAATAAAATTTAATGAGAAATTGTTTTTGTTTACAAGCGGAATATTGTAGCAAAACGGCTTTACGAAATGTTTTATTATTTCTTCTGCAATTAGACATTAGTACCTACAACAACTAATTTCAATCCGTAAGACAATTGCGTATTTATTAGTTCCCGTTGGAATAAAAAAAAGAAGACGTGTGGCACTCGGGGACTGCCGCGGTAAAGCTATTGCATAGCATTTTGTATCAACAAGACTGCCGAAAAGAAACGACGTTAGTCAATGCACGGCCTTCAAGCCACAAGGGTGTTATTTAAATGGTTAGCAGAGTATTCGTATTTTTGTAAGCAGAAAAATATAATCTGTAAGCAGAAATAGCTAATTGGTCAGCAACTCATGGCCATCAAACATTACAAAACCTATACGCATTTTATGTCATTCTGGATGGCTGTAATTATTTTTGAGCTGCAATGAGCTGCTACTGCTTAATAAAATTTTGGTAAGCACTCAGAGGGGAAGCCAAAAAATATTTTTTGAGCTGCATATAAAAGTAGCAAAAATAATCTTAGCAAACTTGTCATGCGCAAAATGGGCGCATTCCTTACAAAGATTAAGAAGGACTTTGGATTATGCAATTTTTATCATTATAATTATTATTACCATTACAAGTAGTGGTGGTGGTGGTGGTAGTGGTGGTAGTTGAAGTGGGAGTGGTGGTGGTTGTAGTGGGGGTGGGTGTGGGAGTGTGAGGGTGTGTGAGTGGGAGTGGGGGTGGGTGTAGGGTGGGAGTGGGAGTTGGAGTGGGCGTGGGAGTGGGAGTGGGGGTGGAAGTGGGGTTGGGGGTGGGGTGGGAGTGGGAGTGGGAGTCAGAGTGGGAGTGGGACTGAGACCGGGACCCGGACTCGGACTCGGACTCGGACTCGGTCCTCGGTTGGAGTCGGTCCCGGACCCAGACCCGGAGTCGGGCCCGGACCCGGACCTGGACCCGGACCCGGACCCGGACCCGGACCCGGACCCGGACCGGACCGGACCCGGACTCGGACTCGGACCCGGACCCAGACCCGGACCCGGACCCGGACTCTGACTCTGAGTCTGAGTGCCCGTCGGAGTGGGGAGCGTGAGGTTTTTTTCGTTACGGAATTTCTGGATTCGGTCCCAGCGCTCAAGGCCCGCGATAGAAGCTATGCAATAGCTTAAAAACTTTTTCAGGTACCTACATCTTATTAGAAACAGAAATCTACTTGAAAAATTATTAGTATCTAAGTAGTCTTACAGTTTCAGAGATTTAATATAATATAATAATAAGCCGTTTTTAAATCATCTCAATTTCTATAAAATTTAGAGTATAGCAGTTACAGGGGGCGAAAAATATAGGGTGGGCCTCTGAAAAGATTAGTAGGTAGGTAGATATTATGCGAGTTGTCACAGACTCCTACCCAACTTTCCATTAAACTTTGAACCACTAATAATATCTGATATTTACTTACAACCCAAAGGTCTGCTATGCCTGGTGACAGGTCTGAAATGCCGACGCCGGTGAAGATAGCGGTACCCAGAGACATGGCGGACAGCATAGGCCTCTCGTGTTTTGCATTGTAAGTTGCATACACCTTCGTCTCGCGGAATATCAGTAACGCCATCCAGGAGTTCTGTTTTAAAATGTAATAGGACATAGAGGCGACAAAGCGAGGAAAATCTAAAGCCAAAAATTATTACTTATGCTCATAAGTCTAGTACCTACTGATTCGACCGAATGACAGCTCGCGTTTATACTAACTGACATGACGCTTCAGATCAAAGTTTTTGTATGAAAATTTCCCAATACCTTTTGTTTATAATGATTGCAGATACAATGGACTGCAGGACTACTACCTATACCTACACAATCGTTGAATATCCAACAGTGTCAAATGACATTTAGTTACCGTTCAACTTGACGTTTTCGATTCGAATTGGCACCCAAAATGGCGACGTGGGCGCATAGAGAATAGAGATCAACCAGATTCAGGGGCCTTATTGTCTATTTATAATAGTAATTGTAATCGTCTTCATTTTGACATACGTTGCTTCTTCCGTACATCTTTCAATACAGTCAGTGAAAGAAGAGCACTGCTCGCGTAACGAATGTCAAATAAAGACAATTACGATTACTAAGGCCCCAGACAAAGAGGTTGGATGAAAATCATTCTCTTTCCTAAGAATTGTTTTCTTTAAACGTCTTTGGCCCCAGGTTTGTGCGATCATCATTGTTTGTTGTTAAGTGATAGCGTATCATTGCTAAATAAAGCAGCGTCAAATGAGATATCTCGTAATGAAATTAAGGCGGTAGTGCTGCTGCCTTTAAGTTTAAAATATAAAGACATTTTAAAAAATAATCTATATTAAACTCTAACAAAATTATATGTAGGCGTCAAGACATGAATTAACTTTAAGAGCAACTTCGAAATCTGACATATATTATACTTATACTATCAAATATTTAACATTGAACAGAAATATCTGGGGGCACGGCAGTGCCCCGCCAAGTCGAGCATTCTACTTACCTCTCTGCATAACTTTTTCGGACAAGAATACATATACAGAAAACATCCCGACCAGTAGCAAAATATCGTCAATAACATGCCATACTTTAAGACACAAAGCACCTGAAATGAAAATCTGGAATTGATTTAAAATATAAAATATCTCATACATAGATTTTTAGATAATTGTTTAACATAAATCGTATATGTGTTTACGAGCAACTGAGAAAAGAAAACCTTGTTGATAAACTACACACAAAATCAATGGTGAAATGTTAAACCTTATCATTACTGTGGAAAGACTTCTCCCATTTGTCCATATAATCCCACAAATGCCAAACTTGGAGAATTGGAAGCAACAGAGCTACTTCGTCGCATATGGTTTCCCTTTGGGGATCCAAGGTCTGGGTAAATATGTATAAGGGCGAGACAGAAAGCACGTCGAGGTAGAATCCCACGGTTGACAATTTAACTTCGGCTATTTCTTTTACTGTCTCTTTTCTTGAGTTCTACGAATAAATCGAACATTTTAAATAAAATAACACTTATGTGAGGGTACTAGAATCCTGCATAGCGGCTGGTCGTTTATATTAATTAAATCAATCAAATATCATTTTAGCGGGAGATGGCACTCAATTTGGATAAGTCGAGTACGCGACCTCGGGAATAACCTAATCAAACCTCCAACATGCCAAAGTCACGTGCTATATGATAATGTCAGGAATAAAACAAACCAACTTTAACGAATAGCACTAAAAACCGATAAAACGATTTCGTAAAAAAAATTTAATGGAACCGCTTTGAAAATTTTTCAAATGGTTCAGGCAGACCTATTTGACCTTTTGCGTTTCTGGCAGTATGCGTCGAACCGATTCAGAACCTCCTTCTGTTTTAAAGTTGTTTAAAAATGTATATTAAAGGTAGGGAAAGGACAAGTTCAATATGCCCCAAATTTTTTTGCCCTTACTTTAGCTTCATATTTGTAAGAAGAAAATCGAGTTATTACCTTAGCATATATTTCTCTAACATAGGTGTCGCGTGTGAAGAAAGCCACACTACCCAGTAACAAACATGGCGTATAACCTCCATACCATCTTAGAGTAAACACACTGCTGCAATTACCTTATCCACAATCGAAGTTGTCAATTGAATGTATATATTCAACAATAGCCCGGCTTTTACTATTATGTCAGAAACATTTTCCAATTCAGAAATATCCATTTCAATTGCATGCAGCGGCGCCATAATACACACGTAGATAACCATTATGAAATGCAGTATGTTGAACACTTGCGTCTGGAAATTCGTAAAAAACTTTAAGGCTCGGCTTACATTTTCTCGGCCGGTCCGACTCCTAATAAGAATCTGGTGGTCTGGAAGACAGCACACCATACCAATGTGCCTACTGATCGTCTTACTCATGTTTGGCTTGACACGAAGCATTCCTGCTAAGCAAGCGGCCGTATGGCGTCGCCGGACCACAAGAATAGGTAGCGACAAGAAGTGTGAGTCGATTCAATCCGGTAGCAATTCTGCCCCGGTAATCATGTGACCGCACCGGAAAGTGTAAGCCCAGCTTAAGAGTTTAAAAAGAAGCATGCTATATTAAATTTAGTCAATGCAACCAAGACATATAAATCTATTTATGATAAATAAATTATTGGAAGAGCCCGTCATCTCGTAGTAAACCATCAGTGTACAATGTATATACGAATGTACTGTGATAACATAAGTTGAACTACGACATTTTTCGGCGAAAAGTAAACTAGCTTTTCTTATTTCCGAGAGGGTCTATTCCTAGATATACCTACCCACAAATGTATTTTTCAAGTTTCATAAGCGTTTAAGATTTTGAGCCCATCGCCAACTGGAATGCTGTTACACATTACCAATTCTGCGAGGTCCCTCACGAAGCTTTTCTTCACCATACTAATGATAAATATTGGAAACTGAAAATTATAATTAAATCCGTTTAAGTATACATACAAAATCAGTATCAGGCTCAAGAATCCAAGGAAAATTTGATTTTAAGCAAATCCGGGGTTCATCCACGGTAGTCACGTTACAGGCCATGTTGTAGAGCTCCAAATAACTGGTAGTAAACTTTGGCTGGCGGACATTGTTCTCATCTGTTGAATCAAATAATGGACATGTAAATGTAAAACTATATTGAATGTAAAATGTGGAAGCCAATGTAGCCAATAAATTATGTCTTATTTAATTATTTTTATTTTGTTTATTAAATTAAATACCTCTATAATACATATGCGAGTCGTCGACAAACGTCGGATCTTCTTCTTCTACGCCTGCTAGATTATCTTTGAGCACTTTCATTGGTCGGTAGCGAGTTCGTAACAGTCTCGAATCACCTTTGTCGTAATCCTCAATCGCTTTCTAAATAAAAATGAATTCGATGTTTTCAATTTGGCCGCTGAATTTTAAAAGTCACCACGCACCAGTCAATCTATATTATTTGCAAATAGCAAACAGACATACTTACTGTATTCTCAGCTACATTTTGAATTGTGACAGTGTTTGTATATTTACATGTTTTTTGAATTATCCCTTCAGGCCTAGGCTTAGTTAGTTCACCTGCTTTCTGACTCAGAGTCTGACTCTGACTGGTTCGGGCTAACATTGGTGTGCATTGAAACTTAACACTGTCAGTTGTTTAGTATAGGTACGTAGTTTCGGAGTAAATAACAGTATTTGAATGCGTCCTTCAATTTATTTATTCGTTGAATAGAAAGTTTAAAAGACATACTATATTCGTTTTTATTGTTACTATTGTTTTAAAAATCAAGGTTGGTATTACGAAAAGCGAAAAAATAACATGTATGCCAAGTATAAGCCTCACCTGCCGACTTTTAGCTTTTTTAAGTCGTCTATCAATTTTTTCGCGAATTTCGTGAAGTATAGGGTTTTCTGCACTAATTCGCATGAAATCAGTTCGACGTAACACCTACAAAAAGATTGATAAATATTATAATCTCCCGTAATAATAATTAGCTCCAAATATTAGGTTAAACATAAGTCGGAATACCTGTAATTCCACATAAGTAGCAGCTTTCACTGTTACTTTCGATGGTATGGAATAGAATAAACTTAATTCGCCTAGCACCTGAAATTATTCGCAGAAGGTTCACAACAAACATCATTACGAGGGGTGTTCAAAAAGTAGTGAGAATAGCTATGTTAGAAAATGAATTTATTCAATATTATCTTATTTTTCGACGTAATCACCCTTTAGGTCAATACATTTAGCAAAAATTTTTTCTAGAGCCAAAATTCCCTTTTTAAAAAAATCTTTATCTTGAGTACTTAAAAAATCGTTTACGGCGGCATTCACTTCTTCGTCATCTTCAAATTTTGTGCCTCTCAAGTGCTCTTTCAAATGCGGAAATAGGTAGAAATCACTAGGGGACAAGTCTGGTGAATATGGTGGATGATCGAAGATCTCAAAGCCAGCATCTTGGATTGCTGCAATGGCAACTGCAGACTTGTGCGCTGGCGCGTTGTCTTGATGGAACAAAACTTTTTTTTGCTAGTTTTCCTCGTCGCTTTTTAAGAATTTCTTGACGTAATTTTTTTATTTGTTCGGCGTAGACATTATCATCATCATCATCCAGAACAATTTTTTCGACTTTGTCGATCATTTCCTGAGTGACTGATGTCGAAGGGCGGCACGAGCGCGGGTCATCTTTAACCGATGTTCTACCACGTTTAAACTCTGCACTTCACCGAGCCACTGTGGAATATGGAAGAGCCGACTTCCCCAATGTTTCACGTAAATCTTTAAAAATTTGATCCGTAGTAAAATTTTTCAAGCAAAAGTATTTTGTCACCGTACGAATTTTAATTTTATCCAGTTTTAGCTTTAGTTATCGACACGTCACAAACAAATAATTAATACAACTGACACAGACAAGATAGAAAGCTAATTATTTGAGGGTATTATGTTACAGACCTAATCTTTCCGTCACACTAATTTTTTTCTTCAAGTACCCCCCATTACTACGTCATTCTCACTACTTTTTGAACGAGTGTAGTAGAGAGAACGAGAGAAGTAAATTTTAAGCAAAGAGATAATATTTTAATCTCTTTGGTTTTAAGTTATTACGATCATTAAGAAAATCCTTTATTTATATAACTAGATCGACGGTAAAGGAAAACATCGGGAAACCCTATTAATAAATATTATTCCATGTAGTGATATAAATATGCGATTTTAATATAGAAATATTTTGAATGAAAGCATTTAGATTTTCTTCTTTGAAGTGACTTATCAGTGCAACACTTTGGTAAATGCAAAGCGGTTGAAAGAAAACATTATCTAGGATAGAGAAACTTTTTCGTTTAATTTGTGAAGGAGCAGTGATAGCCCGGACGGTTAAAGAGCCGGCCGAAAATCAGTGAGGCTCGGGTTCAAATCCTGACATGTACCAAAGAGTTTTTCAAAAACTTACGTACATATTTATCACTAGCTCGACGGTGAAGGAAAACATCGTGAGGAAACCCGCAGGTCTCAGAATTACTTCTGAGACATGTGTTTACAGACCCGGTCCGGCGATGGGCTCACCACCTATCACGTTTAGGGGTCCAATATATCTCGCGAAATGTGGGTATATCCAGTAATGGAATACCTCTGCCTACCCCCTCGGGGATACAAAGGGGTGAGATTATATTATTATTATATTGTGAAGCACCGTGTGGTTCCAATATGCCGTTGCGACTACCTGAGATTTGTTGACTCTTTTAAATACTTGGGTTTACATGTTGATCGCAAATTTAATTGGAAGGTACATGTCGGTGAGGTATGTGCCAAACTAAGAATACTGCTAGGACGGTTCTATCATCTCAAATCGGTTATTAACAAAAAAACTTTACGAATGATTTATTTCGCATTGGTAGATTCTTCACTTATTTACGGCTTAAGTTGTTATGGTCGAACCTTTGACACATACCTCAAAGATATAAAAAGTCTACAAATTAGATTCTTGAAATATTTAGTAAACAATAAAACTAAAATGAATTGTAATCGAGATTATAACAAGCTATTTTCTAAATGTAAGATTCTTCCTGTTAAAGCCAAAGCCCAGTACTTAATAATTGTTGAGAACTATCTTAATGAACACTTCAGAAACATTGTTAATAATAGATACAACGCTAGGCGGGTTAGATTTAAAAAATATTTGCTTCCTAAAGTTAAAAACAAATACGGGAAAAGAACGAATCAGTTCCTACTCCCAAAGTTGTTCAATGAAATAGATATTTTAAGACAAGAGACACAAATGAGTAAGGGTACTTTAAACCAAAAATTAAAAACGGTGCTATCTGAAAATACTGTATAAGTAAGTATGTGACAACCCTGTATTGAAGACCAATAAAAATATGCAATAAGTGACACAGTTATTTAAAAGAAGTACAATGGGCGGTCTTATCAATTTAAGCGGTAATGTATTAGGTAGGTATTCTAATATAAGATAAAAGTTATGTATTAGCAATAAGTGTTTATTGATAAAACAGAGTGCAAGCTTGCCAACAAACTGCTATGCAGTTTGGCGAGTACTTACAAGTTAAAACATGTAATACTTATTGTAAATAAATAAATAAATAAAAAAATAAAATAAAATAATACGCGATAGAACAATTAAAAATAAATTGTGTCTCATTTTCTTGGCTTTAGAGGCTTGTCTCATAGTTTTTTTTTTTGCCTGGTTTGTCAACAGCCATGGTCAGCGGACAACGAGACACAATTTTTTTAACGCGGGCATTACAAGAACCGGTTTGATAGATGGCATTAGTGGAAGGAATATTTCGGTACTTTCCAATACCAGTATAATACCAGATACTAGAATACTCACAGTGCCTTCTTGGAAAGCAATCATTGGACTCTCATCATCTTCATCTGAGAGCATCTCTAGCACTCCTCGTTTGATGCAAATCATGCCACTTTTGACCACGCCCTGACTCCACACTTGCTGTCCAGCAAGGAATAGCTCATGTTTCATTAGCAGGGAGATTTGCCGCATAAAAGCCTCGCCTAGAAAAGAGGCTAAATAGTGAAGATATTTTTACCTTAAGAGATTTTTAGAATACCTTGACGCCTACGCAGAATTATCATTGTTGGCAGCATGATTGGCCGTATGTATTTAATTTATGAAGATCTAGCTATGCGACCTCCATACCTAAACCAGTATGGACTAATTTTGACATAGTTCACTTGTAGCTAAAGTTAAGTATAAAGTTCTAATAGCCCTGTTGAAACGTAGATGACTATAATTAAGATTACCCTAATTGACAAAATAAGTTAAGCGTCCCCACCTCGGACGAGGCTTGAGTACATATATTTATCTTAAGTTTACGAGTACCATTTATTTCTTAAGTTTTATCTTACGTACCTATCACACTAGCTTGATGGTGAGGGAAAAGTGGTGAGAAATCCCTCAGGCCCCAGAATTAGTTACAAGGCCAGGCGTGCAAGGCAACATCAACCAGGTCAGGGGATACGCTCACAACCTGTCACGTTTAGGGCTCCGAAAAATACACTGGTAAACAGTAAGTATTTTCAGGAAGGCCTCGGGGATAACGGGCATACTTAGTTTTTACTTACTGCTTCCTCTGAAGAGCAAGGAATTATGAAAATAACCGACGTTGATATCGAAAATGAGCTCCATTTGGAGAGGCAGTGGCAACTCTTCCAGTAGGTTGGAGCTGAGGATACCCTCCTTCATCTCCCACAGCTGCTGCTTGTACTGGCGGGCTTGCTCCACCAGCTCTTGCGGCGCGCCGCAGCACCTCAGATAGTTCAACATGTGATGGTACTGCAATTTTTAACTGGAACTGATTATTGTTGTAAAGTGCCTGTGTGTTTGCGCATCCATATTAATATAATATACGAAGGAGAGTTAGTTGTGTCCGCTTGTATAGGTATTTAAATCTCTTTGCATATGAAAAAACTATTTGTTTCCCAAATGAGGAAAATAGAATAGTAAAGTACCTACAAAGAATTTCAGAGCTTGTGTCTGTCCATAACCATTTTACTCGAAAATCGTTAGTCAAATAATAAAAAATGTTTTTAATTTGAAAACTGGTATACCTACGAGGTCTAGAATGCACCAATAATGATATCATCGGCATTGACTTCAAAAACACTAGGATTACACTTTCCGGTGCTGATTCACCGCGAAGAATTGCAACTGAAATGATTGCCTCACACACATTTCTGCGTGACCCATTCTTATTGACCGGTGATGCCGTCCGGGTGCGTGCTCAACGGGCTTGCTGACCGTACCGGTCTGTTAGATGATCAGAATTTTTTTTTTGATCAGTACTTTTTGATTCAGAACGTACTGGAAAATGTCAGTAAATAAATGAAGGTTACATCGCATCTTATCCAGGACTTACCAGTTCGCGGAACCAGGACCACCTTCTTTGGTCATTTGCCAGCTCCCAGGCCAGTTGTCCTATGATTTTGTATCGCAGTCCTATATATCCAAACACCATGATAGAAATCGTAAACCACTTTTGTAGATCATTCTGCAATTTTTTTAAGGTCTGGCTACATTCAATATGAAATTAAAGCATACTGGCCAAGTATGTGTTTTGATGACGCACCGAGGGTTCTGTACCACTACGCAATATATTTGAATATGTATTATACACAAAAAATGTTAAAATTAGGAGCCTTTGTTTTTTTGAATTAAATGTACTCACCATAGGAAATGAATCACCAAATATAATATTCAAGCAACGACAGGCGCAGTAGTACCAACATTGGCTGTAACTGCAAATGATATAATAGATTCCAATACAATATAATGTTCGAGAAACTTTACGGCAACACTTCTAATTGTAATGTAGAAACACTGGCAGGCAAAGAAATATCGATTAGCACAGAGAATAAAATCTACAAGTATATTAGCTAGACGCAAATAAAAAACAAATATGTGATACCTTATCCCCGAGCGGATCGATGAAGGTCTTCCATTTTTGGAAGTACCAACTTTACTAGGACCTATAAACGCGAGAGGTGGTCTCCGGGGGATGTTATTTTTTTCCCGGCTTAAGCAAATGGAGGGTAATAGTTTTATGGATATATGTTTGCTATGACATTGGCCGACGAGTCAATTTCTTTTGCGCAGCAGGGGTTGATTGATTTTAATTAATAATTGAAGTCGTGTCAGATTTGTCTTTGTTGTCTTGTCACCACTATAGATGGCTCGTCTTCTCGTCTGCCACTTTTATAATATTTTAAAATCTTAGAGTCACAACTGTGACGTCACAAGAAAACAAGCGGCAGAACTGTTCCTTTGTGACCTTCTATATCCCGAAGGAAGGATTATGAAGTGCGAGGTGTCACTAGATTCTTCACTGAAGTGTCATAGACATTTTTTTGTTCTTTTCAGTGCCATGCCGTTGGGTTTTGGTATCTCAAAACAAAGAAACATCGAGACGTAACTCACTTTTTGAATCTCAAAGCCTCAGAGTTGACATGGGAGGGATAGCCCAGGTTGTACCACACTTTGTGTTTTTTAGAGGGCTTTACTAAATTGTACCAAATGCAGGTGAAGGCGTGCATGAATAGAAGAACCCACGTCGTGTGCTGCAATATTAGTAGTGCCGTACGGGACTTGCGCATCTGAATAAACATATTAAATATTTGATCATCATAGCCAATTGCATATTGGGAGATGGTGTTAAGCTAGTGACCAACTAATATCAGAATCTAAACCGCTCAAGAATATCTGACATGCCATGCAAAATACGCCGTGATAAAATTTTGACTATTGTGAGAAAAATCTACGAGATGAAACAATTTCGTCACTGCGCTTATGATTAATAGGCTGCATGTTAAATAAGTTTTATTGCGCATAAACAGAAATAATTCCGGAACTAAAGAGTACCTACTCTGTGTGCGTTTTTTTCGTTTGAACCGAAACTTCTGAGCTTTTTATTAGACAATTGTTCATGAAATTTGAAATTAGAAAGTATGCATTAGTTGGCCATTGGCCATGCTCAACGTTGCTTACCATGTGCGATCGTCACCTACAAACACACCTCTCTCATTTAAAAAAATCTGTTAAATAAAAGTGATCCATCGAAATGTAGGCTATTGAGTTATGAAGCGGTATCTCTCAAATCTTAATACCGATACTCACAGCACCATTGATGTCATCAAAAAACACGTACAGTCTGTATATTCGCAATATCGCAAACCATCTGCCGAACACTTTCAGGCTAGTGGATCCTTCAATGAGTCTGGCTGCAATTCCATTAAAAATGTAAAAAGTAGAATCTATCACATAAGGGCGACAAAAAAAACATCGAAAAACGCAATAGCGACAGAACACTTGCGATGAACATTACGGACACAGTAAGTTACCGCGAAACGTTTTAGCGAAAAAACGTTATTGTAAAAAACGGAATGTTACCGCGACAAAATTTTTAGAGAACGTTATCGTTTCGTGTAGCTATGTAAGTATATGAGTATATTTGTTGGCCGCCTGTAACCCACAGACGGTTATTATATAGATTACACAGCATGGGGTGTCTTTAGATTCGTCTTCACCTCTGCGGTGTTTTCATTTTTACACAACTGCTCCAGAAGGACGGTAAAGGTTAGAATCTTTTCAGTGCATAGTCAGGTTTCTTGTATACAATTAAAATGAACTTACATACTAAAGGGAGCGGTATCAAGGTTAACAAATCGAAGAGCAGTGCGCAGCGATGGCGTCGACAAGTCCTCACTTGTAGGCGTACTATGGGCCAGTAGACATGGAGCAAATGTATGAAGACATCTACGATATACACCGCCTCTGATAATCCTAAGGACACGTCCATACTTAGCCAGTATCTCGAAAAGTAATACGCCATAAGAAAATTAACTATGAACTTGTAAACTATAGTTATCATGACAATACTCTGAAAAGAAAAAGTCGAGATGGATCACATTACAGTTACAGGGTTTAAAGATAGTAAAGTATGAAATTTTTTTTAAAAAAATGGAGTACTAAACATTTTGTAAATTTTAAAAGCATGTAAGCTATAATTCCTTTGAATTAACCGTCATGGTGCGAAGCAAGTAGAGTCAAAACAGTACCTACAGCTTTAGTGCGCTAGTAGCCTGTTTTGCAACTCTCACAACTTTATGTAATAAAATTAAAATTAAAAATGTATATCTCTGATTTCAAACAAATTATTCAAATCATAAAGGACCGGTTTTGGAATTACACGGCTGAACAGATTTCAAGAGAAAGTTTAAGGATTATAAATTAAAACAAGAATTTTAACTTGAATGCTCATACTCATAGTTCAGCAATAAAAAAATAAAAAGTCCTCATTGTACAAATTTAAAGTAAAAAAATAATCATAACTTAGCAGTTTACCTATACCTAATCAAATTGAAAGGTATGTTTACTTCCCAAATAAAAACTTATGAATGTAGTAACCTTCCACCATATATTGAAGGGGAGGAGAATGATGGCTTGGGTGACCCTTTTTCGTCGTCCTTCCCAAAACCATATGCCCACTTCAACCTTATCAACTTTGGTTTTGCTGTTGTTTAGAATGCGGCTGCCTTCGGGGTTGGATGTGTGGGCAATCCTAAAAAAACAGTAAAAAATCAAAACGTACTCTGCAAAAAGCTGTGATATCCTGGTTGCTAGAAAAAGAATACTTATCCTGACCAGGCCTTGGAACCGATTTCAAATTTACCGGTAAAGACGGGCTATTAACCATAGTCCCGACTATCTCGGGAATCATAATTATTTATTAGGTTGGATACCCAAAATGGATTAAAAAACTTCTCAGCTCAAAATATTATCTGATCTTCAATAAGTGTAAGTATTTAATATTCCAATGTTAAAAATTTTTGATTTTAAAACATTATGTAAGATTATTATCTATAATAAAATGAATTATTTATTACAAAAACTACAACAGTGCGATCAGAGCGATCGCTGCAAACACACAGCATTATCAGCAGCAGCAGCATCGCTACGAGAACATGATGTGATTACCTACGCTATAAGCAAACTCAAGATGTGCAAGATTTCTTCAGAAAACTTCTATACCAACTAGTTTAGGGTTAGCTTTGTCTGTCAGTCAGTCAGTCAGTCTTAGAGTCTTGTTAAACCGATACTTTCTTAGTACTATTCTAGTACTTACGAGGTACCAATTGATGGTTCACTGGTGCTCATTATCATGAAAATATAAAAATACAGCTTATCTTTACTGGTCGCCTTTTAGACTGTCAGTGGCATGATTCGAGCACGACCAACTTGATAATAACGATTTCATTTGCATTTACAAGAATAAACTGCGTAAGTACTTATTTGGAGTTCTACGAGGTTTTATTCTGTATTGATTTATAAATTGTATTTGGTAGTTATCACTATGTTAATTATTCAGCGTTATAATATATTAAACACTAACTAAACTGATGATATACAAAACAAGCTGAGTGTACTATTTAGGGTATGAAAGAATAAAAATAATTAGAAAAGAAGTCCATTTTATTTTTATGACCCATTTCGTCCATTCCGCCGTGGAGCCGAAATGAAATGCCATATTTTGCCGGATATTGAAATTTTACTGCAAGTTGCCTCGCGTGAGGCGAAGGTCGTAAAGCTTAGCGGAGGCGGGCGCGAGAGCGGACGACGATAAACTCCAAATGAGGTCGGGTAACTCTCGTCCGATGGGCGATCATAACCGCAGTCGTAACTTCGACTCGGCCGGAAATAACTTTCAGATGCTCCTTCAAAACTGAGCCACACGACCTTCACGTCGTACCCTACGAAAAAGGACACAATTGCAAAACCCCTACTTTTCAGGAGAAGGTTTTTTTTACTTTTTTCGAACTGTACGGAATTTATAAAGTTTTTAACGATGCAGTTAAGTCCATAAATGTGCTGAGCTTCATTTAAAATAAATAATATTTTAATTTGATAGATTTTCATATCAATTTTGTCCCTTAAATCGTTATTCGCCGTTATATCAATTAAAAAATGGAGCCTAATGGCTCTTATGTCCTTATTCCAGGGATTTTCTTATAGGCCTAAGCGCATTAGTGGCTTTTTAGTAATGTTTTAGTTACTTTTGCCCACGACTTTGTCCGTGTTCCGAGGTTACAAGAAGTCTTTGTCCTTCTTCAAGATGCAAGTTATATCTCTGTCAATTTTTATAAAAATCAGTTCAGTCAAATAGCCATGAAAACGTATTAGCGTAAATTATGCATTTAATATTTTACTTTGACTTTAAACAGAAATATATAGTTATTTAAAATGTAAAAAAATAAACGTTACGGACTATTTTTATCCTAAGGTTTTCAGGACGAAATCGCTTAATGCGACAAGACCGCCCGTTGTGCTTTTTTGTTATTGTGTCCCTTGTTGCATATCTTTATTGGTGTACAATAAAGAGTTGTTACTTACTTACTTTATATTTCCAAGATACAAAATACTCTCTACGATTATTATAAAGAAAATGAAGTGGTAATTATTTTACTTTTATTTTATTAAGGTTTAAATCAACTTTGCACATATTTTACTCTAAAACAATTTAACTTTACAACAGTAAAAGAGTTTTCCAAATCGCATCAGTAGGTAGTAAAAAATATTGTCTCTTACAAATAAATTACTTCACGCCTTTTATCCCCGGGGGGTAGGCAGAGGTATTCCATTACTGGACATAGACACATGACTTTACCTTTTTATAATATGATTATAAGTAGGGACCTAGTATAGAAGTGTAAAGATGAAGAAGAGAATATTGTAAGAGATACCGTTTATCAGCATGGAAAGAAAAAAAGCTAAGTATATTTATTCAAATTCAAAAATTCTGTAATAAATAATAGCAGTGATAGCCTTACAGTTAAAGAGCGTGCTTCACATGATGATAATCAGTGAGGCTTGGGTTCGAATCCTGGCATGTACCAATGAGTTTTTCAAAACTTACGTTGTACATTATTTATAACTAGCTCGACGGTGAAGGAAAACTTCGTGAGGAACCCCGCATGTCCCAGAATTAATTCTGAGACATGTGTAAAAGACCCGGTCCGACGACGGGCTCACCACCTATCACGTTTAGGAGTCCAAAGAATATCTCGTGGGTAAAAGTGGGTATATCCAGTAATGGAATACCTCTGCCTCTGGAATACCTAGGGGATAAAAGACGTGAGATTATTTATATATTTATTATTATAATAAAAATAATACCATGTCAAGTATATGTACAAGTGGTACAAGTCGGTAGCAATTGTACCATCAATGGTAAAACTCAATGGTACAGCTGGTCCGGAGGGGTTTATTATTAGCACACCAACTCGGCTATATGAATATATCTATCACACTAAAATTACACCTGTGAAAAGTTGTGGGTATAGTTCTAGAAATGGAACCTCGTACCAACCCACTCTAAAAGCATGATTAAGTGTATAATTATCTTACCAAATCAAGTTGATTGAAAATATTTTTAAATAATTCCACAATTGACTATTCTTTCACATTACAGGTGAATATCTACCTTCCCGGATACCTAAAATAAATAAATAAAAATAAAATCACTAACCTAAAGAACTAAATAAAATAAAATAAATATATGTGACCTTGTACATAAAGTTCATGTTCTTGTAATTAAAATAAAATTATCCTTGATTTATTTATCTTAAAAGTTTTATTTAATATCTTAAAGTTTATCTTAAAGTTTTTATTATATATTAGAGCATGAAACGAATTAGGGCTTTTTAACTAAAAGTGAAAAGCCCTAACCGCCATTATGGCCCAAAAATAAATACATATATTTATAAATTTTATGGTTTTGAAACACCCCAGAGGAAATTTCATTTATAGGGTATAACTAAGTAGACAAGTAGCATAAAAAATTATTGTGTTAATATTGTGATATAAAGAGATATTTAACAATATAAAATTTCACCGTAGAAAAAAGACCTAAGTGTCATTAGAGCTTTACATTCTCCTTAGTAATACAAAAAAGAGTTTCCAGCGAATAGAGCCACAAGTGCAATAGTGGCCTTATTCCGCGTAGTTGCGGAAACGAAAAGAACTACTGTAGAAAATAAACGAATTCTGAGCAATTTCACAAAACCAATCTGTATTTTATAAAGTTAATAATAAACTTTAATACATATTATAAATGTTTAAATAAAAATTACAATGTTACGGTGATGCGATTTTCCACAGTGAATGCGTTATAAAAAATAAAACTTAAGCTCATCGACCGCATTTTAGAGTTTACGTTTTAATTTCTTCCTTGGGATATCCGGTTCATCTTTCCTATCCATTTGCATTAACATTTGTCCACCTCCCTGTCTTCGTTTCATTTTTCATTTGTAAGCGTTTTGTTTTTATAATATATCCGTGAAACGAATACACACCGTACTCTTTCGCTGTCTTTCACTGTCCGCCGAATATTGGCAGCAATGGCGCTAGCGCCCGCGCCCGACTCCCGCGTTTTACGCGAAAAAAGGTATAATGGCGGTTATGGCTATATTCGTCGTTCAAAATAGGGCGGGCGCAGTTATGTCTTTATTTTAAACTTTAATTTCTACATGCTAAAACCAACTTTTTTATGATATTTTGAGCTGTAAATATGGCATTTTGATTGTAGAATCCAAATCCGAAATAAAAACAAAAAGCCCTTATGGCCGTTAGGGCTTTATTCGTAGGGTACGACGTTCAGAGAAAAGCAAAAATGCGAACATACAAAGTCCGTATTACAGAACGATCAATCAATCAACGATCCTTAAGCATGCAACTCTGATGAAGCGCAAATTTTGTTTGTTTTTTTTTGTTTTTTTTTTTACACAATTCACACACTGTTATTTAGTCCCAACTAGGCAGGGCCTGTCTATGAGTACTAAACAACTGATAGACATACTTAAATAAATATTAAACGACCATAGCGGTGATAGCCCGGACGGTTAAAGAGCCTGCCTAAAATCAGTGAGGCTCGGGTTCGAATCCTGGCATGTACCAATGAGTTTTTCAAAAACTTACGTACATATTTATCACTAGCTCGACGGTGAAGGAAAAACATCGTGAGGAAACCCGCAGGTCTCAGAATTAATTCTGAGACATGTGTAAATAGACCCGGTCCGGCGATAGGCTCACCACCTATCACGTTTAGGGGTCGAATATATCTCGTGAAATGCGGGTATTTCCAGTAATGGAATACCTCTGCCTACCCCCTCGGAGATAAAAAATGCGTGAGATTATATACTTATTATAAACGACCATTCAGGACGAGAACAGACATTTGCACAAAAATGTTGAACCCACTGACCTCCGGCTCAGAAGGCATGGTCACTACCAACTGAGCAAACAGGCTCGTCAATTACAAAGGGAGAGCTTTATGTAACGAAAGACGTCCACAGCTAGACCTCCACCGAGCATCGCCACTATGACCAGTCTTGTGCTTTCTATATCCAGTCGAATGTATCCGCGACTTTCACCAGGTAAGTCCAACTTTTGGGAGGTCTACCTGCGATGAGCCTTCCGGAACACTATCCCGTCTGTCAACTCCAGAACATTTTGTAATAATGTTGTTAAGCGTTTATTTCTCAAAAGAATACAAAACATTCACTTATACATGCGCAATTGCAAAATACATATTTTATGTTTAGTAGATGTCTACCTACTGTTTACAATATAAATGTAGGTAAATGCCTAAATGGTACTAAAATTAACTAAAAGTATCTAATATAATTATCAAAATTGTAAACAAAAATGCAAACCGACTTCAACGAATATAGTTCTGAAAAGATGATGGCATATTCAACATTTATTACCTACTGTTACTAAACTTATAACGATGATAGCGAGTGACTTGCTGATGTCTGTAGAGGAGTTCTGTTCTCCACCTGAAGTTCTTCATCAGACAAACTTTTACATAGGACCACCCTTGAGGTGTACCAGTTCAAACAAACTAAATTTTTTTAAATCGGTTCAAATTTTACGGAAATATGAATTAACATACCAAAAAAAAACATGTGCAGTGATAGCCCGGACGGTTAAAGAGCCGGCCGAAAATCAGTGAGGCTCGGGTTCGAATCCTGGCATGTACCAATGAGTTTTTCAAAAACTTACGTACATATTTATCAGTAGCTCGACGGTGAAGGAAAACATCGTGAGGAAACCCGCAGGTCTCAGAATTAATTCTGAGACATGTGTAAACAGACCCGGTCCGGCGATGGGCTCACCACCTATCACGTTTAGGGGTCCAATAAATCTCGTGAAATGTGGGTATATCCAGTAATGGAATACCTCTGCCTACCCCCTCGGGGATAAAATGGGCGTGAGATTATATTATTATTATGAAAAAAACATGTGACGAATTGAGAACCTCATTTTTGAAGTCTTTTAAAAAGGGCCTAAAGCGACAACATACTCGTAGATATAAGGCACTCACCACAAAATGTAAATATCCGTCCAAGCTGGAGCGAAAGAATAATTCATATTGAGGAAGGGAGGAGAGTGGGCGGGCATCCACTTTGCATGGTTATTTTGGGGAAATCCCGCCGTATCCTGCTCCCATGTAATTAAGAGATTAAAAGATCGCGGGCGGCGTGCGAGCTCAGCGAAATTTTACTGGATATTTTTTACAGCGCCATACTGTGGATTGAGGGCTTACGGTCAACAATTGCCTGGCTACTTTACCCCATTTCTGTTTTTATAATGCAGCTTACAATGTAATATTTCCATTATAATGTTATCCGGAAGCTGGCAGATTACTAGACCCTCCCATAGGTTTTCTTATTAAACGTTCCTGGCAGCCTGAATCCTATCTATTCAGTTTGTGATTGACAGGCACTCAAGACCTACATATTTTCTCATTTCGGATCATGTTATGTAGGTAGACTATAATATGTAAGTATTAGAAACTAAGAACGGTTCTAGTAGGGATTTCGATCGTCTTTACGGAGCTTATTGGAATCGCTAACTCCTAATTGATTTAACTTTGTGTTGATTATTATATTATATTAGTGCATTAAACATTTATTTGAATTTTAATTTGGATTTAAAGGATGCTGATACTATCTAGTCATCATAATAACCTTTTATTAAGCGACTCGTATAAGTAATTACTTGTCTTCATTTCAACTGCCGCCTCATGAGCCGGTGGTACACAGGAAACTTAGTTAATGTTTTAATACGCCCGATCCAATTGTGGTAACATTGTAAGACGTGCTCAGAACTGAATTTCAAATATTCCACGTCTAGTTAAGTACTATAGAGAGCACTAGTTAAGAGCACAAATTAATAGGCTTTACTATGGCGGAACCATCGCAAAATGTCAGATAAGCAAAATGACGGATTCGCAAAATGTCAGAATTCTGACATTCTGCTTATCTGACCATTAGCGTTTCGCAGAGAGTCAGATTCGAAAAATGACGGATTCGCAAAATGTCGGATTCGCATAATGACGGATTCGCAAAATGACGGAATTTTAAAGATACTTCCCACGACATTAGGATAGACGAATTTGAAGTCTTGTTGTAAAATGACATGGAAACAAATAAAAATAAGAAATGTAGCGGTTTTTGTAAAGATTTTTAACAAAGCTTCATTTTTTTCCTTTCGGACCGTCAAGTTGAATTCGCGTAAAGTTGCATTCCCTAAAAGTTGATTTCCCAGAATGTTGAATCCCATAAAGTTGAATTGCCAACATGTTGAATTATCATTTCCCAAAATGTTGAATTTGCAGAATGTTGAATCCCTTCAAGTTGAATTCCCAAAATGTTGTATTTGCAGAATGTTGAACTGTTGTTGTAGAGGAGAGTCTATATAGTACGAAATCCTAAAAAGGAACCTTTTTATTAAAACTAAACTCCTGCTCTAATGTAAATCCCTGAATAATTTTGCGCCAAACAAACAATCAAAGTAAAGATTAGAAAAAGACGTCAATATTATGATTATTATATTATATGATTAATTTTTCACACAATACATGATGATATACGATGCTTTAGCGGCAATGCAGAGAATTTTTCAGGTTATCAATCTTCTTCCATCTCCAACATCAGACAATCGACAGTAGTAATAACCCGTTAATCGTAAGTTAGGTAGGTACCTATATGTAAATAAACTTCTAATATGGATGAATGAATAAGTCCAAACACAAATTAGCTGCTCTAAACCCTCGATTTAGAACTACAAATGTGGGCCCAAGTTTTAACAGAATCGGTTCACAGATGAATGTTTAGTAGGTGAACAATCACTCGTCTCCTATTTTTCTACCGTTAGAGGTGATTTTTTTTCTGGAATATAAATGGGACCAACTTCGAAACTGAACCATACCAAATAAAAAAAAAGAATTATCGGAATCGGAAAACTCTGTAAAAAGTTATGAGTGGTCATCATTTTTTTATAGTTAAAAAAATAATAATCTCACGCCTTTTATCCCGGAGGAGGTAGGCAAAGGTATTCCATTTCTGGATATGCCTACCCACTTTTCACGAGATATTCTTTGGACACCTAAACTTGATAGGTGGTAAGCCCATCGCCGGACCGGGATCAAATAAAAAAATGTTTTACAATACCGACACATCAATGTCTGCAAACTTTACATTAAACTCTGGGGAATTGAACATTTTGGGATTTCAACATTTTGGAATTTCAACTTTATGAGAATTCAACATTTTACGAAATTAAAATAATTCAACATTCTGGGAAATCCTACATTTTGGGATTTCAACTTTACGCGAATTCAACTTGATGGTCCGAAAGGATTTTTTTTTAAATATACGAATATATCTCAACTGGAACAAATATGTACATTAAAAGAAATATAATATGTGCTTCTATACCACACGGAAATGAATGCAGTAATATTTTTAGAAATAATATATGTTACAGTTTAAAGAAAGTTTCGATGGTTTACGATTTTCGGATTGTATTGTCCATTAACAATCTTATTTTCAGCCTTTAGCATCTTGTCCAAAACCGTTCATAGGCAACAAATTGAGTTACGAAACGTTTCACGCCTGGAACGAAATACCAACAAAGCAAAAATTTCTTTGTCAATTACGTATTGAAACATATTTTTTTCTTTTGTATTATTCAACAGTAATAAACAATCTTTATTATTTTATAGATGAAAATTACTGCCTGCAGTACCTAATCCACGAAAGAAAACAGAAGCAGATTTATTATCAAGTTTCCGTCACTAACTAACCCATATTTTAATATGTGAGATTTTTTGGTAACTTACTAATTTCCAATGAGTAATTTGTATTGTTAATCACTACATTGTATAAACAAAGTCGCTTCCCGTCTGCATTTCCCTATGCATGCTTAGATCTTTAAAACTACGCAACGGATTTTGATTCGGTTTTTTTTATAGATAGAGTGATTCGGGTTGATGATCAGAGTGATTCAAGAGGAAGGTTTTAGTATCATCATTGCACCTTTGCGAAGCCGGGGCGGGTCGCTAGTTTTATTATAATTGCACACTATTACCACTTTAAAAAAAACACTAGCGGTTCTGCGTGGTTCCCGTGGGAATACGGGAATGAAATAGCCTAGTATTTTTTGAGTTTATAACAAAGATACTACCATACAAAAATACAAACCTTTCCTCTTTATAATATGAATGTAGATAGTGTAGATGTAAACTAGTGTAGATGTAGAAGTGTAGATGAATACTCTTATTATCATAATTTACCACACTTTTGCTTACCATAATTTAAGCAAATAAATTATTGTAATAAAATGTACCAATTACTTAGATTTTTGGTGCCTGCAATTTACTACAATGCACATTGCACATGCACAATTTACTAGTTAGGTACGTTTAACGAAAATACGTATTAAAACACTAAATAGTAACTTCGCCGATTTATAATATAAAAACTTTTTATAACCAACGTGGCATTTCCAAAGGACGGATCACAAAGGTTTATTAACGTGCAAAACATCAATTTCACGATGTAAAATCCGACGAGTAGAGCTACACGAAAAGGCAGGGTGTACGTGGGATACACGGATGTAGCCCGCGACGAACTCTGATATTTAATCCTCCAGCAAATGTTTTTTTTTTTTATTGCATAACCAAGGTTTTTTTGGAAAAGATTTTGTACTTCCTGTAGTATTTTAAACAAACCTCTATACAATATCCTAAATTAAAACACATCAACATTCTGGGAAATCCTAGGTACGTTTTGGGATTTCAACTTTACCCGAAATCAAATTGATGGTCTGAAAGGATAATTACTTCTGAATTTTCACTTTACAAACATCAGAGATCACGGGGGGGATATTTTTAAGATATTTTTCGTCATGAATCGAAAGCAAAAGAAAAACATAATCACTACGATGCCTCACTCACTTGTTCTTGTTCACGAACTCTTTTAGCCGTGTGTCAGCGTGTGTAACAAATTCGAACAAAAAAGCGAAAATGGCAGCGCTGCCTGTAAAAATGTTTCAGGGAAAAGTGCAGTTGCACTATGAAAGGTGGAACTTTGTGCATTCCAGCTGGCTGCCGTCACTGCACTTCTAATTACCAGCACGCGCTTTCCTTAAAACAAGCACCAATTTGTAAATACATCACCTATTGTGATCGTAACTAAATATGTAAATTTTCTTTTAACAAAACTTAATACTTCACCAGTAAAGTGACAAAGGCCCACGTAAGTACAAAGACAATAGACAATCCTGTTTCGTTTTTGATGCTTGTCGAAAGAAGTCTATGCAACTATAGTTACGAGTATATAAACAATAATAACTAAACATAGTAACTAAATAATACATTTCTTCGGAACCTGTCTAAATTCAGATAATCAAAATAATAATATTGTTAATATAAAAACCTTAATATCAAATAAATTATTATGTAGGTACTATAATTATTAGTCATAATCGATCACGTAATAGATAAGACATTTGAGATGACACGTTTTTTTAGAAATAAGTACATAAGTACGTAGTTAATTTTAAATAGATGTTTCTTATATGAACTCTCTCGTTTATACTTTAGCTAACTTTTAAATCTTTTTCGGTTTCACTCGACACATACATTTCGAGTGAATGAATTCTAAATGCTTTTTATAAACGAACAGCAGGCAACATATTATAAAATGTTTTATTTATATAATAGGTAATTCAATACAAGAAATATAGAAATATTTCTTAATATCTATCGGTTATTATGAACGCTACGGAAAATTCTAGTTCCGTTATTAATACAGGATTTAATTTCCTCTGAGAATTCCCTGACAGAACTTTCTTATTGCTCGGTAACTTCTCCTATACACACAGTTATATCTAAATTGACTCGAGATCTTGTAGTTAATAACACCTCTTGTAGTTACCTGACGCAAACATTAATAAAATAGATTCTAATCAATCATCGTCAGAACCCCGTAGCAGCCCTCTGCTGAGCTTATTGTATTTTCTAATATTTAAGAAAGTATGGGCTTTAATCTCCCACGCGAGTCCACCGCAGATTGGGAGATAGTGTTAGGCTACTGGCCACCTAATAGTCACAATTTTTCAAGCAACCCAAGGGTGTCTGACATGGCTTAACGACTTCCATTGTGAGTAAACACAATGAAAACCTTGACCAACGGTTTACGTTCATTCTGAAACACAGAGGCGCTCGTTATAAAATGCCACTAGGGCCTAGTGGCAGCAGTCAGTAAATGAGTAACCAACCGCCTAGTGACTAGGCACCTCACTGTCCTAACAAAAGTTAAAACCTGACTTTAGCAACATGACAGTCTGAATATTTGTGAAAATAACTGTAAATAGTCTATGCAACGCCAAATATAACGTCGCAATTTCACGTTGTGTTATATATAAGACGATGATTTAGATAATATATAGGTACTATACCTGCCTACAATATAACATTACCGCGATAACAGCGTCGCTGAACACGGGATTCAATCTCGAAATTAATTTAGATGATATTAAACCTTATCACATGAATATAATCAGGTCCAAATTAATTTCACGACTATTCTCAGGCAACTGAACAAAGACTGAGTTATGTCAGACATTTTGCTTAGAATAGGTAGGTACTTACGATCTTATATGCAATGTGCTTAAATGTTTAGTGAATTCGCCAACCGAAATGGCAGCAATAAAAACGTTTCTTAAAAGAATTCGCAGTAAAATTGTCCACCACTTGAAGGCACTTACAGCCGTTTCCATCAAAATCTGATTCATTTCTAGAAATGATTTTCGCTGGTACCTACGTCTCGGTCTCGACCATTGTTGCTTATTGCTATCGATATAAAGTTACAAGAAGAAGCATTGTGTAAGAAAGGTACTTTAGAAAACTTGTACTTATTCATCGCAAGTGCAGAATGACAACATCAACTAGGTACTATGAAAATATTTTTAATTTATAAGTTATCGTACTTTTTTTGGATGTTTATAGGGTTGATTGCAGGCATTGCACCATTTTACGGGTGAGCTGATCATTTTAGAGTTCCGTACCCAAACAGTAAAAACGGAACCCTATTACTAAGACTTCGCTGTCCGTCCGTCCATCTGTCAGTCACCAGGCTGTATCTCAAGAACCGCGATAACTAGACAGTTGAAATTTTCCCAGATGATGTACGTATTTCTATTACTGCTATAACAACAAATACTAAAAGAAAAATAAAATAAATATTTAAGGGGGGCTCCCATACAACAAACTTGGTTCTTTTTGCCGTTTTTATAGATAATGGTACGGAACCCTTCGTGCGCGAGTCCGACTCGCACTTGACCCGTTTTTTATTGAGTTTGTATTGCTATAACGATTGTTGTTTAGTTTAACACCGAAAATAATTTGAACACAGTTTGCTATAAGTTATATTGTTAAAATAGTCTTGTTAACTTCTGTGGAAATACCGTGGCTGGGTGCTCACATTTTATTTAGACTTTGCGCATTATCAACCAAGCTGTAGGTATTTTATGAAATTTTGTAGCTAAGTATTTTTTTTATATTTCCATCTAAACAGAACAGACAAAAAAATTGCATTCAGCTCAATTGTTTCACTAGTATGCAAAGCACGGCGGTGGTGACCGCACAAATCAGTCTCGCCGACACACCGCTAACATTTTGCGGCGCCATGAAAAAATCTGCGTGCAGTGAATCAAAAAATATTTATATATCGTCAGGCAGCCACAATGTTGGTACTTAGCTACATTATTGGGATTTTTTACGCAATAGATAATCATAGATTTAAATACCAATTATGAAAATACCCAGTGAATAAAAATATCTTATCTTCCCAATTTTTTAATTCCATTGCGATATCACGTGTAAAAAAAATTTAAAGGAAACGTATTCTTGTGCGCGGGAAACTAATTCACGTTTTCATAGATTTTGCAAATAATTAAATAAGGTTGCCAGGTATTCTGGTAAACACACGTGCTGTTAGACAACTGCTTGAGATTATATATTTATTAATTTTCTATTATTTAATAGTAGCGCCCACGAGTTTACCGTTTGTAGTTTGTAGTTCCCGTTCCCGTGGGAATACGGTGTATAGGTAATCCATATAACTTTAAGTTTCATCAAAATCCGCTCACTAGTTTTTGCGTGAAAGAGCAACAAACATCCATACATCCATCCATCCATATACTTACAAACTTTCGAGTTTATAACATTAGTAGGATTTATGTACTAAATTATGATAAGACTTTCACCTTCGTAATTTTAATTAAATATTGTTATCGTAACTTTTACTAACTTTTGCACTTTTGGTTTACATATATTTTTAGATTGTAAGTAGCTTAGATAAAAATTATATGCATCTGGTAATTCATGAGATTATAACATGTGAACCGGATTAAAAAAAATGTTTAACGTTCAATGTCTATTGTCCGAATATCTCTTCTAGGTCCGAGCATGCTTGTCCCGTAACTCAATCCCGTGTAAATGGCTGCTCCGAAGCCCGCGGTATTGCGTTACAGAGGCGACAGCGGACGTCCATTTCCTGGGGGCGAGGCGCTAACTCAATCACCGCAGGATTTTTCCCCTCGACGGAATCCCGCTATCCCGGGAACGTGACCGGAGAATCTCTGATGACCCTCTAACTAAGTTTGGTGCTGTTCTTCCAGTAAGTGGGCTCTTCGCGTGTTTACTGATAGGCTGTAGGCAAAGTTTTTTCTAAGCCATTTGGCTTTTTGAAGGCTATAGAGGTTTACATTTAGGATTCGTCAACCAAAGGACAGGACCCGATTACTAACGCCGTCTGTCTGTTTGTCTACCGTATTTTTAAAGGGTTGTATGTTTTAATACGTAATAGGGAGCCAAAAAAAATTCAATTTTTTTTTTAAATCATTTTGTTATTTTTACTGTTTCTAAAAACGGCAATTCCTGGTCAAGCTTGGTGTGATGTTATCACAAACTCAAGAGTTAAGTCACAGATTATAAAAAGGCTACATGTACATCGGGTTTAGTGTGATGATCATTGGCCAGTGGCCAGTATTCCATAGCAAATAATAGTATAATCTGTGAAAAATCAATTTTACTTCTCATGCTCTAAAAGAACGCCAATGTAGCCCTACGAAGCGGGACTAAAGTGACCACTTTAGGGAGTAAAAAGTAATTCGTTTTTTAATTTCCATAATGAGATGTAGACAAACTCAAACAGCCAGTAAATATCTGTGAAGCGACCATCTTCATTGAGAAAATGTTGCGAGTTTTAGTTTCATAGTTTTTCCGCATAGAAGGTGGCGCCATGTGTTTTAAAGGAGATTTCAATCTCTTTGTTAATTTGTGACAGGTTTAGAAGAAAAAACTGCAAAAATTTCAGAATTTTTGTCGAGTGTATTTGTTTGGTTTTAAATAAATTTGTACTAAAAAAAGTGTGAAAAGTACAGTTTGCACCTCGAGACTAAACGCCAACTTAATATACCTACCCTTGCAAGCTCGGGAGTCGAACCAACTCTGGTATATAATGGCTTCGTTTAGTCCCTTGATATAAAATATACTATTATTTATACCCTGCTCAGATGTTTTGACTTGATGAAATATTTATTTTACTCTACATTTTACTCCTAATAAAAGAGAAGCAAACTTTTAGGTAGACGACCACTCAGAATGAAGTAAATCTCATTAACCGCATCATTAATTTTTTTTAAACTGAAATAGAGTCGAAAATATTTAAGTATACGGAGTATACCCACATAATACAGCAGGCCGCCCTACTTTCTGCTTTATTCAAAGAATTACAAACGAGCGGCCTGTTCCTACTCCGAGCATTCAACTCATGCTTTACACGCTAAAATAAAATAAAATCAATGTAGGTATGCATTTTAATGAATACTGTACGAGAACAGAGATTATGCAGATTCAGCGGGATTATACTTTATAACGCGAGAGGCGAGCTCGTTGATAAAATGATATTTAAAATAAGCATATAGATGGCGATATGATACAAATCCTTTGTGCATGCTTTTTATTTTTTATGGTGTTCCAATTTTTTTTCCAGTAGACTTCTTTAACCTAAAATCAGATACAAAGTACTGTAATTTCTTTAAATAAATGATATACTTTGTCCGTTTTGTTTGCTTGTCTTTTGCTCGGCTTGATGGAGGCACTTGAGGATAATTGGCCACAGACAGACAGATATAACAACGTTGCTTGGTCCTTATAACATACATATCACTAAATAGTTATACGGTCATTAAATAACATTATATCAGGAGGTACCACGACTACCATTCTACTCGACTACAGAGACTGTACACAACATTCCAGCATGCAAAGCGAGCTTCAAATCGACAGATTAATAGTCTGAACTACAGAACAAAGTCACAAGCAGCCTGCAATCCGTTTATCGTTGAAAGCTAACTGTCGTACGACAATGGACCATCCAATTAGACATTTGAGCAAGCTTCATTAGTTTAGAAGAGACTCGAGTCCAGAATTCAGCAAGTATTTTGTGCTGGCTAGTTTATGAGAACTTCTGGTGGCGTAGCTATAGTTTTGTAATGGTGGGGGGGGGGGGGCAGCTTCGCTAAAAGGTAAACTAGTTTTCGTCGTAACATAACGCCTTAAAAAGAAACTACTTCACGTGCCTACAGATGCAATCAATTAGAAATTATCGAACCTTATAAAACACAGCATCAAGCACCAATACAAAATGTGGACATTTTGAGAAAAAATACGTTTTGATATAGATTAATCCCCGGTTTCCTAAAGGCAAATCAAACCATATTACATAACAGACTGTTGCTCTCATGCTAGCTTTTCTGATTGGTTGAATAAAATCATAACGCTTTTTAGTTTGATTGGCCTTTCGGAAACCGGGGGTAAGTCATTTTACAGGAAGACCCTTTGTACCTATCCTTACCTAAAGCACTTAATAAATGGGGCAATACCAGATGTGACATGTTGCTATATGAGAAACAAAACGTGAAAGATTTTAATTTTAGTTCACATCTAGTATTAAGCGAAGTCTTAAATATTTATTCACACTTAAAACAGACATACCATTTACGAGTTTAGAGTGCCTTGTTATTATAAACTATTGAATTTTGTAAGTATATATTCAATACCTACTGAACATTTGACTTTGACTTTGACTTCGGCATGTAGGTATCCGTATATATAACTTACTCTATATAGTACCTAGGTATTATAGTTGCAAAAAACTCCTCAACACATTCTTATTTTGAACAAAATCAATACAATACCAACTCCAGGTAATATGGTTATGCTTTCAGTACTGTGCTAGAAAAAATGTACACCAGTACTTGTTTATCTGTCTAAATACAATATTCGAAATAATGTAACTGTGAAATAAAAGTAAACAGTTCAGCAATTTTAAAATCTTGATCTATCAGCCAACTGCAATAAATGAGCCGGTCTGATTGGAATTGGATAGGTTGCTATTTTGTCCCACGCAGACAGACGTCCATTCCGAGATGCTCAGATATAGATCCAATTTAAAGTATACTTGGTGAGACCATAAGTTCTGGAAAATTCTAAAATAGAGTTCTTTCTACACTCCTTTTCCACAAGATATTGATTGCATTGTAATATACTTATAGTGAAATTAGCACCACTATTCTAAAAGGAACACAATCCACCGATGGTCTCACTACCTGTAGCGTATAGGGGTCAAAAAATATACTGATAATCGGGTAGGATATCCAGGAATGGAATACCTTTGCCTACCCCGGCGGGGATACAGCCGTAAAAAAAAATATTTTTAATTTTTATTTTAAAAAGCAACTAAATTTCTTTTTGTTTTAACAGTGAAAATAGTCCTTCAAGCAATGGAAAATAAAAGTACAAAATTGCAATTTAAGATGCAGCAGGCAGCTGCGAAAATAGCGCTACTTTAGAAATAAAATAATATTTCTACCAATGGACACCAATATTGAAATTTCGAACCAAGTTTTTAATCAAATATTGTAATATTAGAATACAAAACGAAGCACTTTAATTATCCACACAGGTTTAAAAACGTTCAATTACATAAGACGGCCGTTATTAACAATTCGTTTTAAACTTAAGTTTATCTAACGTAAAAGAATCTTAATTGAAGCATTTGTAGGAAATGAAAACGGCTCACTGTAATACAATTCTATTACAATTATCCGCCTCTAATGATTCGTTGCGGTGGGACCGAGGGATTGGATGTGCCCATTAACCTTAATGGAGTTAATCGCCAACTCTAACGGGTGACTGAGTCGTACCTGGCAGTGGAGTAGCTAGGTAACCAAAGGCTATGGTCCTGCCTGACACACCTCTCGTGATTCATCCACATCCATCAATCAACTCAATACTCACACATGCCAGTTTGAAAGTGAATATTTGGCACTCGTGGAAGTAAATCGGAAGCTAATTCATCGAAATGAGTTTTTATACTTATATTTATAAAATCGACCCGCCCTCGCCTGCTTTGTATTTTATAAAGTCTTCCTCTTTTATAAGTCTTTCTATTATTGAAAATAGCATCAAAATACGTTGCGTTGTTTAAAACATCGTCATACAGACGGCGGAAACGACTTTGTTTTATACTATGTAGAGATTCTAAAGGTGGGAGACATTTTCGCATCTTCAGTTTCCTTTGACGTTTGCTGCTGAGGGCCCCAATGCACGGAACCCCCCAGCCCTTCAATAGTTACGCCACTGGTTGCTGGCCGAATAATTCGTTGGTTCAACTCACCTGACGCAAACATTTGGCCATTTCTTTGTTTCAAAGGTCAAGGATATTAAATGTAAAGTTAATTGGATCTGATTTTCGTAGAGTTTGGGCGGAAATCGACGGAATCTATATGGCAGCGTACAACGTCTGGTAGTCTATTTTATTAGGTGGTGTAACTTCTATCTCTTGACCGAAGGAATTCCAGACATAATATAGATGAATGCTTGTAATTTTTTTATTTACCCTATCAAGCGGCATCCTACCACGGGCGATCTGTTGCAATAGATAATTCTATTGTTTCGTGATTTCGATTTGACCTTTTGACTAAAAAGCTAGTAGCTTATACATCAGAATAACACATAGGCTATATTTAATCCCGGTATTCGAACGGGAACGGGAACTACGCGTGTGAAACCGTGGAGCGCTGCTAATATTTTTTTTTTAAGACACCCGTCATCACAGAGCGTTGTGCTTTGACATGGAGGTCAGAGACTTTTATTTCTCATTTATTCTTATTAACATTTTCATTTTATTTACTCCTCAGCCTACTCTACTAGTTTATACGTTGTCGCTGCTAGTTTATATATATAAAAGAAAAAACTGACTGGCTGACTGACTGATTGATCAACGCAAATTACTTTTAAATAATCTCGATTAGTCAGTCAATACATTTTTCACGTCATTTGAACAACGTAATCAATAGGTATAAGGAGAGGCGAAACTAATTCAAACATACCCGGGGCCAAATCTCCCTAATATCCGCAGACCTTCATTCCGCCTAACAAGCGAAATCATGCCGAAATCCGATGAGGTGCGTGTCAGCGGGCAATCGAATGGACTGAGTCAGGTCAAGTGGAGGGATAACGAGTCCTGTACAGTCAACAAAGGTGTTAGGGTTACATAGCCAGTAACTAAAAACTCATTTTTCTTGGGTAGTCATAAATAAATCTTATTGATGAATTTTTATTTCTAAATGTATCTTCGAACCCTATAATTTACCATAATAAACTATAAATACATTGAAGGCTTTAAGAGAAAACTTAATCTTAGTTTATGGCCATGTAACCATAACAACTTTGTTGACTGTACCATGACTGTGTCCCATATCAACCCTCTCTTGTTCCGTTTCTCGGCCTCTCTGTGGATGGCAGTATAATTTGTTTGTATAACGAGCTGTCTGTTGGAGATATTTTTTGTAGTGCATCGAGATCGATTTTAGAATCTGTTCTTTGGATAGGAAGGATTTATATAGTATTTTAATATGCAACACCTCACATAATAAGCCCAATTTCTCATACACCCCAATTAGTATATTAATATAAAAAAATATATGTATACTGATTAATTTTTCGGAAAAATTTTACACATTAAAAATATTCGAAATAGATTAAGTAGTTGATACTGAAAAAACTAATTTCAGGAATTGCGCTTATTCTTTTACATATTGTCATCATATTGTATATACCAACAGGAAGTAAAGTAACATTTAGTAATATTTACTGTATCTGTGGTAGGGGTTGGATCCCGGAACTTTTATTTTTTAATAATACGATCCATTACCTAATCCGTTAGTTAATTAACAATTAGTTATATACATATAGAAAATACAAAAATACAAAAGTTTTCTCAATTATAAATAAAACTAGCGACCCGCCACGGCTTCACACGGGTGCAATGCTAATACGAAAACCTTCCTCTTGAATCACTATCTATTAAAAAAACCGCATCAAAATCCGTTGCGCAGTTTTAAAGATTTAAGCATACATAGGGATATAGGGACAGAGAAAGAGACTTTGTTTTATATTATGTAGTGTGATACGTCATCGAACGCGTCCCCTCGAGGTGGCATCTAGCAGGCTGCAGGCAGCATTCCCGCGCTGAATGGCTAAACTCATAGCCTTTGCGATAGGAAGCCGCCTGCTCAGCGGTCGCCAGATACCTCGACCAGACGCGTCGATAAATCCCTAATAAGCCGCTTCGCTTCAGGGCCCCAAGGTCCCATCGTTTCGAACCCAACCGGCACGAAAAAGTCAAATCTGCCCTAGAGGTCCCGATACTTCCAAGCCTTTTTCATCTCGGCACCCGCACCCAATCCGTTAGTGGTACGCATAATTATTATAATTGTAGTTGTGTATAGTCATAACCTTATTCAATGTCTGATACTAATATTCCTTGATACTTCGAAATGGCTACGAGTAATCCAAACATTACGACTGCTTCTAACGACAAGTCAGTATTATTATAATAAGTACCAAAATAAAAACACCTTTAAAAGATCATACTTCCAGAAAAACTTTTGTTGTTGCACAAAGTATTAAAAGAGGTCCCATTAGCTTGCTTTTAAACTAAAAAATATTATAATTTACTTATAAAAGAGACTGCAAACGAGGGTAGTTCACTATGCAGTAATGTGGAACTGAACTTTTATAAAAGCATGCAGCGTACTAACAACGTCGGCTAATTAACCATTATGTTTCCCTTGTTATCACTCGTGTAGTTTTTTCGTATTTGTATGGAGTTTTCTCTTTTGTTCTACGCTCTTTGTAGGTAGCATATATGAGTAAACCTCATACAATTATATACACATACTTTAATACATTTATCTGAACTGCTAGGAGTAAGTAGACAGTGTAACTATAATTATAATTATAGCACAAGTTCAGACACACAAATAGTTTTTAAAGATACTTACAAGATTTTACATAATAATACATACTTTATTACTATTTAATGTGATTTAATAAACAAAAATAATTATAAAACACACATAATATTTACAAACTAAACTAAACTAAAGATAAAAAATGTCCTCCAGCGCACCAGGTTGAGGTAAAGCACCCATAATAATTATTACTTATATATAATACTTATACAATATTTTTTGAATACTTAATCTTAGATTTACTTCATCATTAAATTATATTTTTGAGATTATAGTTTATAGAATGTAGTAAAGTTCATTTCTAAATTACTTTTAATAGTATTTTTATTTATTTGTAATTTATAAATTTCTTAATAATCTATTCTACTCCAGATCCAAAACTAACTGATTTCAGGGTTTGCGTTACACGCTTTATAACCGATAACAACATTTAATATATAATCGCTGTTGATTACACGCGCCACATTCTATTGTCAGTCCAGTTTTCCCTAAGTCCTTACGACGCCAAGGGAAATTTGACAATACTTATTAATACATAAATTTTAATTAACAGGCCTCCTCGATCTCTCAACAGAGCCTGTCGTCTCAAGGTGGCTGGCGAATTTAATTAATTTCTTGTAGCCACTAAGAGACAGCCATACCCTATTATTAAGTGTCTAAGGGCTAACCCACACAGCAGTCGCTTTTGTAGGCTAGGCTAGTGACATAATAAATAAACGCGAGATCTGAAATTAATTTCTTCTGCAGGCGTATTCACGGAGGCTCGACACCGTTTCCGCTCGATTCAGATCCAGTGAAAAATTTTCCGAAGTAGAATCTATCGACTTCGGAAACTGTATTCTAGGCGTTTCTGACAGCCACGGAAAATTTTCCGAATCCTTATGTCAAATAAGACATTCGTTTTCGATACCGACATCTCTGAATAGCCCATCTTCGACAGATTTTCCGATTCCGAGTCGAATATCGAGTATCGAAGCTCCGTGAATACGCCTGCTGATGCAGGGTGCTATCTTGATTGATAGTAGTTGATGCTCCGAAAGGGATCTGAAATTAATTTGTTGGGAATCACCCAGGGGTTTATAAGATATGATATAATGTAGAAATACATGTTAAAAATGAATTATAATTACAATTTAGGAAATGTCCATAAAACATCCTAGCAATGAATCGACTGAATTAAATTATAATTATTTATAGATAAAATATCTAAGTTTCTGCTCATCAATAAAACAGTAGTTAATCATAATATTAAAGTATTATAATATTATAACTGCTGTCTCAAAACTTATAACATTAGAACTCATCGAGTCTTCGGTGACCACAGAGCGGTCGGTCTCGCTATCCAGCGTGGTAATGCCGCCTGCTTGCTGGGTACTATACCGCCTCGAGGAGACGCACTCGATGATATTTTTTAGATTTAAGTTGTTTGACATGTGTGTACTTATAACTGATATACGGAGGGTGTCTGAAAATATTCGTTAATTACGTTATATGTTTTATAATAGTCAAACCACGGAAGTTTGGTCACGCTTGGTTGCAACTCTGATTGCTTCGAGCCACACTAACTAGTATAGCGTGTCACAAAACAAAAGACTTGTCTTGTGTGTGGATGGGCATTAACTAAAAATTTGAGCCACCAAATCGCAATAAATTCTATCAATAATTTTGATTCTAAATAATAGTGTGTCGTAGCGAACCTACGTAGCAGAGTTACGTGTGTAATATCTCGTGTAGCTCTACGCTGAAGCGCCATTACAGCGTTCTTACATGGTCTTGCTATAAGATACCGTTAAAAAAGAAAAGTGTTTTAGTGAATAACAAGTCTACAAAAACGTAGATTTTAATTAATTGTGTAAGTATATAAACTTACGAATACCATTATGACGCATTGCAGACCATCCAATTATCAATCCTTCGAAATAATAACTTATAGGGACTAAAAATTCACCTGAAGTCATTGCAAAAATTTTAAATTAGTAGGACTTAAAACTTTATATAGAGATATTGTGGGGACAAGTAACAGAATAGGACGAAACTCATCCATCGGAAACGATGATTATAACGTACACGCGTCCTTAACCACCAGTGCGTGTAATGAAAATGGCACGAATTTTGCCGTCTCTCATTAACTGTGCCAAGATTATGATGTCTCATATAAGTAATATATTACAGTGACAATACTCTCTAAATTAAAAATACTCGAATTTGTATAGGCGTTTACGTATTGTATGCAAACCTAAACATTGCTAATAGTAAACGATAATTGAAATAAAATTTGAAATTTGAATAATCATCCAGGATTCATATTTCAGCTCTCAAATAAATATCGAAATCAATAAAAATGTTCTTCTTGTCTATCACCAAAAAGTATAATATATTCTTAAAATTTTCTCCTCTATTTCAGAAGTTTCAGTTGAATTTAGAACATGTCTGACGTGACAACTAAAATCGAAACGTGACGTATGTCATCGGCCTAAAAAAATTATAAAATTATTTTATGTTTTTGTTAACAACCACTATGTATAGCACTTTAACATAAGGTAAATATATTTCTTATTAAAGATAAATGTGAAAGTATTGGTGATTTAACGGAGAAATTGTGAAATATACTCGCGAACGCAAAAGTTTGTTGTAAAACAGATGCAGGACTGCTTAATAGAAAAAATTGATTGATGCGGTTTACTGGTCAACTAAAATGAAATAAGTAGCTGAAACGACAATTTAGAGGAATTTTAGAAATACAGCTACATTTTTAAATTACATTTCCATAGAACCTGATTGCTGCTAAAAATGATTGAATCGAGCAGCGCTGAAAACACAACAGCTGAACTTCCACCGACAAGTCCGGTAAATCCAATAATTGTACTACTGGATACTGAGGAATTGTTCCTAAATATGTTATCTGAAGACAAGGTTTACACTAGTCTTTAACAAAGTGATTTAAATATACTAGTGCATGGAGCGGTTATCGAGAAAGAAAAAGAAAAGAAAAAGTGTTTATTCACAGAAATTATTTTTACAACACACATTATTACTTCCGCCAAACTGCAAAACAGTTTGTATAATATTATAGTATATAGTTTGTATAATACACAGTTTGTAGAATATTTACATACAAAAAGTAGGTAGATACCAACGCGACTCGATAACCTAGTATATTTAAATCTTTTTTGTCTTTAATTAGGAATAGCGATGCATGATATGGCAGGCAGGATTTTGCATACAAAATAAATATTTTTTATATAGGTATTTACTATTATCCACTTTATAGACAAACACACGTGACTGCTATAACATAATATAGAGCCATGGCAAACTTCTCAAGCAATTTCGAAATTGATTTAACATTAGGTACCTGTATCCGTTCTTTTGAAAAAAAAGGTTTTATTTTCTTATGCCCACTATAACGTATCATACTAAGACCGTGCTATGAACGTATCAGGATCGGAAAGCAATGCGCAAATAATTCTCACCAAAAATTATGAACGCTCCGTGCATGGCACGATTGGTGACCTGACCTGTCTAGTGGGTGTAGTCTCTTTTTTTTTGCTTGACACGTTCCTATTACGGTCATAGTATGACAGGGTGTAGTTGGCATACACCTTTATCTTCATTAGGTATACAAACAAAAGCTCGATTCATTAAATGAGAAGTAAACCTTATTTATTTCTATATTTAGGACGACAAATAAATATCATCTTAATTTACGAAGAACTAACTATGCAATCGGCCCCGTTGTATCCAAATTAATACAATAATAGTGTCAGGGTAATCACCAAAAAGATGATGCGTAGCAGACGGCTTATCGAACAACATTCATTCAAATTATTTTAGGAATACATTTCAGAATTCAAAGTAATATATTGTCCGATTATGCCCAGGAAAAATCGAAACATTCTGTGTCGTAATGCAATTTAATCTCTAATAACTCTGTATAAGATTTACTTTTAGTTGAACAAAACCGGCCTAAAGCAAACGTTTAGAGTTCCAAGAAATACATTGGTGTATAGTAGAATTCTAGGAATGGAATACCTCTGCTGAAAAGTCCTGAGCGCTTATATTTATTATCCCTTTTTTATGAGAGCCTAAAGACTATCGGTACTTTCAAAAACGGAAACGTTAACTATTGAACTCTTTACGAAGTTTAATTCCAGGAGATTTCAAGGGAAGATGAGGACGTTGCCCGTCCAGAAGCGACTTTTCGTTTCACAGTTGAAAACATAAGCCAGTTGAAAGAACAACAGCTATCACCACCGTGCTACGTGAGATGCTTGCCATGGAAGATATTGGTGCTTATCCGGCACACCACGACCCCGGATAGGCAGCAGCAAAAGGCGCTTGGAGTATTCATTCAGTGCAATGGAGAATCAGACGCGCCAGGGTGGTCATGCTATGGCTTAGGAAAGCTGAAGCTTCTGTCGCACAAGGCTGACGGAGAACATTTATGTAGGAAACTTCACCACATGTATCATAGGTAAGAAATTGCTGAAATGTTTTGTTGGAAATGAAATAATAGTTTTTAAATAGATCTGGTGAGGTCATTTTTTTTTTTTGGCCACAATTTACACACGGTTATTCAGTCCCAAACTAGGCATAGCCGTACTATGGGTTCTAAGCAACTGATGAACATACTCGTACTTAAATAAATACTAAAAACCTAGACACGAAGCCAACAAACACGTTCATGGATAGAAATGTTGGCCCCGAGCGGGGATCGAACCCGCGACCTCCGACTCAGAAGGCAGGGTCACTACCAACTGAGCCAACAGGCCCGTCAATGAGATTTTACCAATGAGATTTTCAAAAACTTGCGTAGGTATATGTTTATCACTAATTCGACGGTGAAGGAAAACGTCGTGAGGAAACACTCGGGTCCCAGAATTGATTCTAAGGCATGTGTAATCGCCTTGGTTCGGTGGTGGGCCCACCACCTGTAACGTGTAGGGGTCCAAAAAGTACCTAAATGCCTACTGTCGATAAGTGAGTTTTTCCAGCAAAGGAATACCTACACCCTCAGGGATACAGGTGTGAGCATGTCTATATTTATTATGGAATAGAATATAATTTTATTGTTCACTGTGTACATGTAGAGGTCTTAAAAATAAAAAATGGTTCAACAGTGTGCCAATTTTGTATCCGCTGCTCTTATCTCTTATTCTCGCACCTCTAATTATTGTTATAACGGTCGTTTAGTATTGATGAAGTTGAAACAGAAAAGAAACCTAATGTTTGTTAACTTTACTCTACCATACCATCTCGTTAACTTTTAATATAGCTACATAAATACATTTTAAATCACTAGGTACGGTATAATGTATCCTTTACCGTGTCCAAATAAGAGGAAGTATATTATCTATGTGATGTGGCAAATCTGTTTTTCACAATAATATATATACATTTAAATCTTAGAGTTTCTATACTTATTCCAAATCTTTGGTATTATTTGAAAAGAAATAAGTAGCAAATGTTATAGCAATACAATCACAATGATACTTTGGATTTCAGATTTACAACGGAACTTTTTGACCAATTTATTACTTTCCTCTCTATATCTCCCGAGATCGCCTTGGAATACAAGTTTTGATGATATTTATATACTTACGTACCTTCTAATATAAATATCTACAGCTACACTTAATCTAGAAGCAAGAGCCCGTTTTCGTTATGTTGGTTTTGATTATGTAAAAACATTCGCACACGTTTGTCACCAGCTCAAAGGTGAAAAAAAAACATATTATGGAAACCTGCAGATATCAGAATTGGTTCTAAGGCGTGTGTAACAGCACCGAATAGACTCACCACCTGTCACGTTTTTGGTTTGTTGGTTGATAGGTTCACTACCACACCTCACGTTTAGGGGTCCAAAAATACTAAGGTAGGTATTACCGGGAAAGGAAAACTCTCACCCTCTCGAGATAAGGCGTGGGCGTATTTTTGCTTTATTATTTTTAACCTACAATTTTCATTAGGAATAAAAAACAACAAATGTTTCAATAAACGTGAACTTCTAAAACCTAAAGTACCTGCATCTATCTATATATATATTAAATTACGTAACATGACCGCGCTTCAACTAATGGATCGGATTTTAATGCCTCCGTTCATTACAGTAAAGAAGATGACTGGGGTTTCGCGCATTTCATTTCGTGGAAAGATTTGATGAATCCCGATAACGGTTTCGTGAAAGACGACTCAATAACTATCGAAGCTCATGTTTTGGCTGAGGCGCCGCACGGTGTTTCATGGGATTCAAAAAAACATACTGGATATGTTGGTAAGATAGTAGAATCAATGATGATTTATGAAAATAAAGAACTTGCTTTTTATATTTGAATCCCGTAAACATCTGTTCACGTCCCTAGAAAAAGTTGGTGCCCATTATAATTAACTTGCGGGTGTTCCGTGGAAATTTGGAAAATCATTTCTTAGCGAATGCTCACGCTCCCTATAAAATTTTCTAGAAGCTTTATTCTGAAATTTCCTAGACCCAGCCGTTTAGGCAATGCTTTGAAAGATCAGTACGTCAGTCAAAGTGCGAATTCGTGTAGGTATCAAAGATTCCATTTCGTCCGTACCGTATATTTACAAAATTAACCCTAAGAACGGGGAAACAATAGGTTTTCCCTCATTCTGTTAGGGAAATACTTGGCCGATTTTGTTGTTGTTTGTGCATTATAATCACACTAATGTTACCGCATGCATGTATCATCCATATGTTTATCTATACGTATACTAATGTTATAAAGAGGAAAGTTTTGTATTTTTATATTTTTTTATGTTTGTTACGAATGAACTCAACAACCACTGGATCGCTTTTAAAAATTCTTTTACCAATGGAAAGCTAGAAGATCCCTCAGTACCATAGCCTATACTGT
Source organism: Ethmia dodecea (assembly GCA_963855545.1). Classification (NCBI taxonomy): domain Eukaryota; kingdom Metazoa; phylum Arthropoda; class Insecta; order Lepidoptera; family Depressariidae; genus Ethmia; species Ethmia dodecea. The sequence goes on along the minus strand of OY979446.1, from coordinate 10,655,511 downwards.
ATTCCTGTATTCCCACGGGAACGGGAACTACGTGGTTGAAACCGCGCAGAACAGCTAGTAATGAAATAAAATCTAAATAGTACGTCTTGTATTTTTTTTTAATTCTGCCAAAATGCCAAGTTTCTGTAAACAAATCAACCGACTACCCATTACGACTTAAAAACAAACCAGAGAGACTGATGGTGTAAGCTTAGAATTAGGCTTCTGTCTTTTGGGCACGACATATTAAAAATGGATGTGTTCATAGTAGCGTCACTGCTCGTCTTTCAGGCCTCAAAAACCAAGGAGCCACATGCTACATGAACTCTCTTCTGCAAACCCTGTTCTTCACGAACGTCTTGCGAAAAGCCGTTTACAAGATCCCGACAGTGGGAAACGACAGTTCCGCACGTTCAGTCACTGTGGCCTTCGCCCTTCAGCGTGTGTTTTACGACCTGCAGTTCTCCGACAAGCCTGTAGCAACTAAGAAACTTACGAAGAGTTTTGGATGGGAAACTATGGATTCATTTATGCAACACGATGTCCAGGAATTTTTACGAGTAATTATTTATTTAGTTTTAGTACGTACAGTGCAGCAAGTATATACCTAGAGACTTTTGTCTTATTAGAATCGGAACAGTATTTCTTTGACATTTAGGACACGCTTTAGACACGACAGTAATAGAACGGAGCAAATGGTTTGAAGTGACCGTAAAGTGCAACAGACAGACGAAGTCGCGGGCAAAGTCTTTGTAATCTATTATCTATTATAGATTAATGTAAGTGTTTGGGTTTTCAAACCACATTAGCTACTTCTTGAACTCACTATAATTAGTTTTTAATTAAAAACTGTTTTATTCCATTTATTTTAGATATTATTAGATAAGTTAGAAAACAAAATGAAAGGAACAGTAGTTGAAGGCACCATTCCCAAGTTACTGGAAGGGAAAATGACGTCCTTTATCAAATGCAAGAATGTTAATTGTACCAGCACCCGAGCTGAGACTTATTACGACATTCAACTTAGTGTTAAGGGAAAAAATAACAGTAAGTGCCTTTTTATTTTTAAAAAATGTTTGAGTGTCAGCTCCGACGCGCGACTGGGGTTTACTCGAAATAGATTTTATACTTTATTAAATCCCGATTATAGTTTCTTTTTTTGCATTACATCCTACATCCAATTAGTATATTAATATAAAAAAATATGATGCAATGGAACTTTAGTTGTGTCTAACCAATTTTCTTAAATATCGATCAATAATAGCACGATTTCCATAGATAACACTAAATTCAGCTACGCTAATTCATTTTTCGGAAAAATTTAACACGTATTATAAAAATAGCTGGAATCGATTAAGTAGTCGATACTGAACAAACTAATTTCAGGAATTGCGCTTATTCTGTTACATATTGTATATCTTTCCATCCTGTACTATATATAAAATGATAAACTGACTGACTGATTTGTGATATATCAACGCACAGCCTACACCGCGGGGTATAGAGACTTGAAATGTTGCACATACCCATATACCTACAGTGTAGGCATCCACTAAGAAAGGATTTTGCAAAATTCAATCCCTAAGGGGATGAAATAAACGTGCGCGAGCGAAGCCGCGGGTGAAAGCTAGTCGATTATAAATCAGGATATACCTACTTTGAATTGTAAACGCTTCCAGTATACGAGTCATTCAAAGACTACATCAGCACGGAACTATTAGAGGGGGATAACAAATATGACGCCGGCGAGCATGGCCTGCAGGAAGCTGAGAAGGGAGTGCGGTTCGACGTCTTCCCTCCGGTTCTTCATCTCCATCTTATGAGGTTCCAGTACGACCCGCAGAGTGACGCTTCAGTCAAGTTTAACGATAGGTAAGACCGCACTTCGTACAGTTGGGCAGAGGGGGAGGGCTTGCCTCATCGAAATGGTGCGTAATTCGAAATATATGGTTTATTTATTTATTAAATAAATAGCTCACGCATTTATCGCCGAGGCAGAGGTATTGTACACAACTTTGGACCCCTAAACGTGACAGTTGGTAATTCCATCGTCGGACCGGGTTTCTATTAGGCTCTTGTTCTAAGATAATCTAAGTTCTATAATCAATTCGGTGACCTGCGGGTTTCCTCCTGATGTTTTCTTAATATTGAAAAAAATCTGAAACAATAAACACCATTAGTACTTAGTAAACAGAAAATACAATAAAAATAAGATTAATACCTAATTCTCCAATTTTCCTATTGTCGCATCAGGTTCGAATTCTTCGAGGAAATCAATTTGGACCCGTACCTGCAAGAGATCCCGCAGATACCGGCGCACTACACGCTCCACGCTGTTTTGGTGCACTCAGGCGACAACCACGGCGGCCACTATGTCGTGTTTATCAACCCTAAAGGCGACGGCAAGGTGAGTTCGCCTCACCTCTCCTCCCTATCGCTTCTCCTCTCCTCAGTACGCCTGTCTCACTATACCTAATAGCCAACAGTATGAATCCATCGACCTTTACAATGACGATACCGTTCGTAGCCTTCCATACCAGCCATGTTTGTGGTTTTAACAAACTGACATGATCTCAGCGTTGTTATTTATTCTTCGTTGCAAGAAATCATAGCAGACCAGCTAATCTATTTCGTTATTTCGATGTCCCTCATTATTATAGTATTTAGTTTGGTTTGGTTTACTCTATGTAATGTCACCTATACCCTCAGTGGATAAATAAGTAAAAGTAAAATTGTGGTCGTTTATTTCTCTGGATTGACTTGGGATTGACTGTTGTACAGTGGTGCAAGTTCGACGATGACGTGGTGTCCCGATGCAGCAAGCAGGAGGCCATCGAGTACAACTTCGGTGGGAAAGAGGACGCGCCCTTCCTCGCTCGCCGCGCCACCAGCGCCTACATGCTGATCTATATACAGTGAGCATTGATCTTCTAGCCTGGCTATAAAAATTCTATTTTTTTTTTATTACTAGCTTTTACCCGTTCATTTTACCCCCTTAGGGGTTGAATTTTCCGAAATCCTTTCTTAGTGGATGCCTACACTGTATATAAGTTATTATGTGCAAAATATCTAGACGCAGCGTTGATATATCACCAGTGGCGGACTAAGCCTGTCGGAGGCCCGGGGCGGAAAAACTGAATGAGGCCCCCCCGGTCTTAGGACCTTTCTATTTGGAGGCCGCCCAAGCCCAGGACGGGCCTCTAGTCCGGGGGGGACTTTAAATTTAGCGTAGCTTTATTAGTATTTGAATCTATGATGCCTTCGACCAACACCCAACTGCCTTTTATCCTTGTTTAGGATTTGATTAAGAGAACTTTTCGCTAAATTTGAAGGCCCCCCAGTACCATAGAGGCCCGGGGCCGACCGCCCCTTCCGCCCCTACCTTAGTCCGCTAGTGTATATCACCAATCAGTGAGTCAGTTTATCATTTTATACAGGGTGACTTTTTTTACCGTCTGGAAAAAAATGTGGTGTGATAGGTAGGTGTAATAGATTCATTTGGCAATGTTACCTAAAAAAATTTTTTTTTTCTCATACATTTTTTTTCTTGCTTAAACTAATATACATTACTCAATTGTAATACACACTGAAATATTTGAAATAGTATTTTAAAAAGAAACAGGCTCGTAGCTTCCAATTATGCGCAATCTACCTACAACCGCCAGCTGCGCGTAGTACTGTGCGTAGTTTTCTAGATTTTGTAAATTGCATTAAACATGACTATATTTAACAATTAATGTCGTGTATAACTTCGGCTCTAGATACCTTATACGACATATTTTTTTCCAGACGGTAAAAAAAATCATCCAGTATTTACAACGCGTAACAGAAAAAGCGCAATTCCTTATACACCCCAATTAGTATAATCTATATTATATAAGAGCAGTGATAGCCCGGACGGTTAAAGAGCCGGCCGAAAATCAGTGAGGCTCGGGTTCGAATCCTGGCATGTACCAATAAGTTTTTCAAAAACTTACGTACATATTTATCACTAGCTCGACGGTGAAGGAAAACATCGTGAGGAAACCCGCAGGTCTCAGAATTAATTCTGAGACATGTGTAAACAGACCCGGTCCGGCGATGGGCTCACCACCTATCACGTTTAGGGGTCCAATATATCTCGTGAAATGTGGGTATATCCAGTAATGGAATACCTCTGCCTACCCCCTCGGGGATAAAAAAAAGGCGTGAGATTATATTATTATTATATTATATAAAAATGAATCCCTTTTTCCCTTGGTCACGGCATCACGCGTGAATGGCTGAACCTACGAATAAGGAATAAGTCAAGAAGAGTAACAGCGGTCAAAAAATGACCCCACGAAAAGTACAATACAAAAGGCGGGGCAAAAAACTACAATCTGTGCGTTTTTCAGTCTGTCACGCGCTGTCAGTGAGATAGGCCCTCGTCGTTTTATTTGTGTAAAACTCGAGAAAAATCTGATAAATCTTCACAAAAATGACCACCTGTGTAGTAGGTTGGTGTAAAAAATGTAAGGAAAGAAGTAAAAAGCTAACCGGGAAATATTATTTCATATTTATCACAGATAAATATGAATTAATTTTCCATTTTGTTCTCGTAATAATATTGTTGTTTGGTCCGCATTACACAAGAAGCAGCCAGCCAGTTTATAAAGCGTAATTTAGATATATTATAATTTGTAATATTATACAGTTACGAACAAGCAATTTTCAGCAATATACACATTTCTGGTATTATTTCTTATGAAAATTTACTTTTTTAGTTTCTCCAAAAACGAATTCCGACGACAAAAATGAATCGAATCGTGATTATTTGTATCCTAACTTGCAATCGTATTAACACTCAGTCGAATAAAAAAGTCCCCTCAAAATCGGTCCATTAGTTTTGGCGTGATGTAGTATACATACAGACAGACAAAAATAAAAATAAAGTTTTGGCCTTAGTATCGTTAATAATGCCTGTTGCAATACGGTATATGCAAGTCTTTTTTTTAAATTATCAGTAAGAATAAATGTGAAAAAAAAACACAAAGTACTTGTTAGTTTACGAGTTATAATGCTGTTAAAGTCGTTGGTTAAAAAGAGAGATTCGAACTGTCGTGGACGTCATATGACGGGAGCGCCATATTACTTCCATATAAAATTTCGTTTCGAAGAGAGGGATAGATAGCCTAGCTTTACGATTGTATATATCGGTGATTTTTTAAATTAATTTCATTTTTCTGTTTTCACTGATGTTATTATAATTTTCTATATTTTTTTTTAATAAGTTCAGATAGGTACGGATAATATTTTGTATGCATGTAAGTACTCTATTATTTTTTTTAAAAATATTCACTACAGACGCGACCCCTCTAGAGATTAATTATATGTATAGATTTATCTTATCTTTCGTAAACACAATATCAGATTTTGATTGATAACAAATTTGTTTCTAACACGCAATGTTCTATGTTCTATGTTAGGGGGTTTGGTTTCCGCACTTAGTCCTGAAGTGGACCATTGTACGTGAGCCATGGCGGCCGGTTACTCCAACCATCCTACCTCCTTCCAAAAGCAGATCAAACTTCCGAGTCTACTCAGGACGTCCGCAAGGGATTCTGGTGTTCCGAGAATCTCCTTGCGGATCTGGGCAACGCCAACGCACTCAAGGAGCACGTGCCCTACCGTCTCCTCCGCCTCCATGCACGCTCTGCATAGGGGGCTGTCTGTGATACCTAAGGTGTGTAAGTGTTTGTTCAGTGAGCAGTGTCCGGTGATGGTCCCCGACACCATTCTCAGGCTGTCCCTGTCCAGGCGCAAAAGGCGCTTGGTCAGTTTCTTATTCAAGGATGGCATTGCCTCCTTGGATTGCCTACATCCTGGCGTCGAGGCCCACCAAATCTCCGCTTGAGTTTGAGTGTGTTCCCTTAACCAGCTCCTGAGCTGGTTAAACGGGATGGGTACAATGGGTTCGGGTCCGATGGGCTTAGTGTCAGAACCCCTCCTGGCTAGTTCGTCCGCTGCGTCGTTTCCACGTGAGCCGCTGTGCCCTTTAATCCATTGTAGTGTCACTATGTTGTGGTTTAGTACCGTAACGCGTTCTAGTGCATTATGGCACTCCAATATGAGTCTCGAGGTGATCTGGTTTTTCTTTAGGGATTGAAGGACTGAGGCACTATCAGAGAGTATGCGGATATGAGTATCCGTGACTTCTCTGGCCTCTATGGCGTGTACTGCCTGGATGATGCCCACACATTCTGCTTGGTAAACAGTGTTGAGCATTCCTAGTGGTCTGGATATTCTGATGTTGAGATCATCTGAGTAGACTCCGACTCCAGTTCCAGTGTCGGTTTTTGATCCATCAGTGTAGATCCTTAGCTCTTTTGGACCTGGGTGATCATACAACTCCGCTGTGAGCTCCACGTTGTAGTGTTTTACAAAACAGTGCGTTTTCTGGGTTCTATCGGTTCTATCGCTCGGTGATGCCATCATCGGGTGTCGCGAGAGGGCATCCTCTTTTATGCGTGTGTGCCTGATTCTGGAGTCCTTGCTTAGGGTACCGGACAGCTCCAGCCTTAGTGTTGCTAGGGTTGCTTCCTCCCTCACTACAAGATGTAGGGGTGGCAACCCCAGCATGGGCATGGGCAGCCGTGGGTGATGTTCTCATGCTGCCGGTAATTGCTACACAGGCAAGTCTTTGTAGCTTCTCGAGGTCCTTCTGGGCTGTGCTCATGTTGGTCCTGGGCCACCATACTAAAGAGCCGTATGTAATAATTGGTCGGATAACTGTGGTGTATAGCCAGTAGGTGATTTTGGGGCTTATGCCCCAGTTCCTACCTAGTAGCCTCTAACACGCAATTATAAATATATCACTAAAATAAAACACTGAAATATTCAATAGTTGTTTTTTACTTTTACTCTCCCGTACATTGCATAACATCGTCCACGAATGCAATGACAATTTAACAGTGACAATTCGTAATTCAAACACACGAACCAATTACTATTATGATGGCTGCTGAGAACCAATCACAGCGCTTGTCGGAATTAATCGCGTCACGCAATCTCTACTGATTGGTCTGTATGGATATATGTCCTTTTAGCTTGTAGTAATTATTTGTGGGGCCAGTTTTTCGACGGAGTTTGTTCTTAGTTACTCTTCCTGACTTATTCCTTATTCGTAGGGCTGAACCGATTTGGCTGAAAGTTGGTGGGAAGGTAGCTTAGAACCAGGAGACGGACATAGGATACTTTTTATTCCGATATTCCCACGGGAACGGGAACTGGAACTGTGCGGGAACGGGCACTACGCGGGGACGGGAATGGGAACTACGCGGGTGAAACCGCGGGGCGCTGCTAGTATTAACATAAAAACACTATGATGCAATCGAACTTTACTTGTGTCTAACCAATTTTCTTAAATATCCATCAATAATGGCACGATTTCCATAGATAGCACTGAATTTAGCTATGGTAATTCATTTTACGGAAAAATTTTACACATATTAAAAATAGCTAAAAACGTTAAGTAGTCGATACCGAACAAACTAATTTCAGGAATTGCACTTATTCTGTTACATATTGTATAATATGATTTTAGAAATGTCATTGATTTTGCTTTGTAATTCATTTGATTTTTTTATGACAGGTGCTTTGGAAAATACTGTCTTTAAAATTAGGTTATTTATGCAGCTTAACGATTAACGGACGCATTGTAATCTCTACAGAACATCGCAGTTAAAGTATGTCCTGCAAGACGTAACAGAGAGCGACATACCGACGGACCTGTCCGAGAGAATACGCGAAGAGATGCGATACGAGATGGTAAGAACATGTAAATATCAGTCCCTGCGCCTATAATAGTACGGTTTATTTTTATTTTTTTGGTTTTGTATAAGCAAAGGGATCTTCCATATTTCAGGCGGCAGAAAAATAAGATGCAGAAAAATTAAGTCTGACACGTCAGTCAACTCCGCAAAGTACTACGCGAAGATTTTCAGCGCACTAAAACAGTTCTTCACTTTGCAGGCCCTAGCTGGCTCTAAATATAAAGGAAGATAAGACATGGAAAGGCAAAAACTCAAAAATGTTTAGTTACAAACTTACTCAAATTATAAGTTTTATGCCGACACAAAAACAATTGTAAATTCTTTAGATTGGTAGGCGGGCTTTGTATCACTTCATTTATTTACTTTGTGTATCATTGTTGTGATAATTTATGTATACCTGTATTAAAATTTTATACAAAATGGTATTTTATAATTATTGCCTAACCCCGCGTCTGCAAGTATGCATGAACTAATATCTTGGCAAATATTTAATGCCAGAAACTGCTTTTGTATCTTCTAATTCTTCATTAACTTATAAATTGTGGGACACAATTCACACACGGTTATTTAGTCTCAAACTAGGCAGGGCCTGTACTATGGGCTAAACATACTTAAATAAATATTAAACGACTAGCAGCGCCCCGCGGTTTCACCCGAGTAGTTCCCGTCCCCGTGGGAATACGGGGATAAAATAATATATAGAATAACACATAGGATATCCTATGTGTTATTCTGATGTGTAAGATATATAACTGCGTTAATAGTAGTAGGATGACTAGGACTAGACACATAGCCATGAGACATGTTCATGCACACAAATGTTGGCCCGAGCAGGTATCGAACCCGCGATCTCCGACTCAGAAGGCAGGGTCACTACCAACTGAGCCGTCATTTGAATTACTTTTGCTAATAAATGCTAATTACATATTATTTTATGTATACTCGTAGTTCTACTAGCAGCGTCCCGCGGTTCCACCCGCGAAGCTAACGCTCCTGTGGGAATACGGGGATAAAATATAGCCTTTGTGTTATTCTGATTTATAAGCTATATAACTGTAAAGTTTCATCAAAATCCGTGCAGTAGTTTTTGGGTGAAAGAGGAACAAACATTCATTCATACATCCATCCATACAAACTTTCGCATTTGTAATATTAGTAGGATGTCTGTATTTCTCTATTGCTCAGACTTTAATAAACGCCGCAGCGAAATCTGCAATACCCCTTGGATTTAAAATCTGCGACAATTCATACACCAAAGAGAAATGTTCTCGCATACCTACACTCCTCTAGACAGTTATGAGAAAGATGAGAGACTCGAGAGACGATGTTGCTTGTCGTAGCTGCATTTTGACGTGGAAAAAGATTCGGTTACTTTGTATAAAAAAAAAAGATTTAAATTTAAGCCTATTTCGGATTACGCCACTAATTTATTTTATATTTATTTTTAACGGTGATTAATTTCATAAATAAATTATGTGTGTACTGATGAACATTTGCGGTGATGCGGCCCACTTCTCAGCCGCAACCGCCGGCGTAGGCGTAAGTAGAGATGAGGAGATATGATGAGGAGGACACGGAGTGAAAGTCGAGGGTTGGAATAAACGAATATTCATCAGCCAAATTATTTTATTGTATGGAGCAAGAGCACAATTTTATCACTGTAGGTTTATCAGCACGATTGTCGTAGTACCTACGATTGTATGTAGTAAAAGTAATACCTACTAAGTAGGTACATTGGAGAAGCTTTTCTACGTAGAAAAGCTTATTTAAAAATATTACAGATTTTCGGTCGGAGACTGTCTAGCTGGAATTTCAGGTAAGTAGTGATTTGCTGATAAACGTAAAAGAAGAGAGCTGTAACTATAATTTCAAAGTCAAAATTTTGAATATATTATGGCCAGATAAAGGATTTTAAAGGGCAAAAAGTTGATAAAATGAGGTATACCTAAGGGCCGATAGCGAGTAGGTACCTCGTTACACATTGATTCGACAAAGTTACTGGCATACTGGCTATGCGAAATAATATTTTCGTACCATATAGTATGGTATGATATAAATGATAACTTGACCGCTAGTGCCGTCGCACCGCGCCGGTGGTGACACGTGCGAGGGAAAGCGAATCAAGTCAAAGGAGACTGTAAGGTAAGCGTACAGGATGGCTGATCTACTCGTTTAGACGCAGAATGTCTAATTCGCAAAATGTCCAGCGGTCGCAGAATGTCCAATTTTCAGTCTATCAAAATGCCCCGTCTCACCGCTCAGCGCACCTAAAGCGCGGTATAGGTATAGCTGCGGTCAGACTATAGTACTTTAAGATATGATATAACTTACCTAGACCATTTACAATTTTATTAGTAACTAGAATAACTATTTGTGGTATTAAATATATAATAATATTCCTCTTCCCCCCGGACCTCTGTAGAGAGTAGACGTGCCGAGAATCGCTGTTCATTTCACTTAAAAATTTAATTTTGCAACAAATAATTCTATTTAAAAATTAGTAGTGCATACGTTGATAGGAGGTGTATCACTAACCGCCGTGTCATCGGTGTTGCTAAGTGACATACGCACCGGTGCATCTGTGTGAAAAGGATCCATACTACTACTAAGCACAAAAGGATCAGCATATACTGGACGGAACGAGTTTTTGTACGTGATCGTCGATCGCCACCATTTGATCAAGAGCTCTAACTCAGCAGCATACAGGTACGAAAGGGTCTAATTATACTAGACGGAACGAGTATTTGTAAGAAATCGTCGATTGACACCATTTTATGAGGACCTTTACCGTCGCCCTGCGCCTGACTTTCTTGTAATTTCTGTTGGCCTGGTACTTTTGGAGAGAATACCGCAACGGGAAACTACACAATTATACTGCGTAATAACTAAGCAGACTTCTTATAACCTATGCCAACCTGGTATCTCAAAAGTATAAATTGAAAGTAATCAACAAATTGGTGCTGCTGTTGTGAACATTTCTTCTGTCCCGCTCAATGTCGATCATGGATAAGAATATTATTATACCAATCGAAAAATCGTCTTCGGAAACGGATTTAAATACTCCCTTTGTTACGGGACGTAAAAAGAGGGCAAGAGAAGACGACGATTCCATTACCATGTCCGCTTTCTCTACTTTCAAGGATGAAATGATTAAATCAATGTCAGCTCTTTTTGCGAAATCCGATGACAAAATTAATAAAATGCTGGTGAGCGTAAATGAAGTCAAAGAGTCCAACTACGACATTGTGAACGCTGTTTCACTTCTCACTGAGCAAAATAAGGAGATGAAAGTTAAAATTGAGTCCCTAGAATTGCAAAGAAGAGAAGACAGGGAATACATAACCCTACTTGAGAATAAGATTGAGGATCTACAAATGACAAATCGCAAACAAAATTTTGAGATGAAAAATGTGCCCCGGAAAGATAACGAGACTAAAGAGGATTTGTTGGAAATGGTAATACAACTATCAAAGACTGTAGGTTGTGAAATCTCTAAGAAAGACATAACTGATATTTACAGAGTGCGCGGAAAGAAGGAAGGGTCGAAAAACACGCCCATTGTGGTTGAAACCTCGTCAACTTTTATAAAAACTGACATAATGAAGATGTCTAAGAATTACAATGTCAGAAATAAAACGAAGCTAATGGCAAAACACTTAGGATTCAGAAGAAACGAAGACGTCCCTATCTTTATCGCTGAGAACCTTACAAGTAAAGCGGCCCGTTTGCACTTCTTGGCCCGAGACCTCGTCAAGAGTAAGAAATACAAGTTCTGCTGGACTGCATACGGCAAGATTTATGTCAGAATGAATGAAGACTCGCCCATAATACCGGTTAAGTCAGAAACTCAATGTATTGAGTTAATTAATGCCACATGACTAGCTAATACCCATGATTTATATTCTAATATTTTGCAATGTCTAACTGTCTTTAACCTTAAATTTAACTTAAACAAACACTCAAACACATACATATATTCAATCAATTTTTTATACTTCAACTCTCATACACTTACACTTCACATGCAGCAAACATCACTACACACCAAAAAAACTGTTATTTACATCATAGCCAAACTATCACAACGAAAACTACGTCAGATATTGAATGCTATTCATTTACTCGATAATAATGGATAGTTCACTAAATACTCTATCGGATTTGGACAATTTAGAGATCGCGTCTGCTATTGAATGTAATATTGAAGAGCTACACACTCACGTACAAGTTAAAAATAATGATACCACGATTATCTGTCAAAACATCAGGAGTGTATATAGTAACTTGGATGATTTGACGATAAACTTATCTACTCTCAAATTTAAACCAGATATCATCATTCTCACTGAGTGCAGATTACAACAAAATAAACCAATTCCGGCCCTTGATGGCTATTCTGGCAATTTTACCACAAATCACGTTAATCAGAATGATGGTGTCGTTGCCTATATTAAAAATACTCTTAAAGCTAACACTACAGAAATTAGGCTACAAGATGCATCGGGTCTCCAAGTGGAATTGGACAATCAGTTTGTGCTAGGTATCTATAGATCTCCGTCGGTTAGTAGTGCTTTGCCATTTATTGACTCGCTAAGTTCACATTTGGACACTATAAAAAAGCACAGAACTATTACTGTAACTGGGGACATCAACATTAATCTAATAGTTAAGGAGAATGAAACTGCAGCGGAACGGAACAATAGGCACACTTACTTGCACAAGCTCGCGAATTTAGGTATCATGCCAGGACACACCCTACCGACTAGATTGGCTAACTGTTTGGATCATTTTATGCTCAAACTGGACAAAGTTAGGATTACTGCACAAATAGCTGTCTTAAATACTTCTGTAACCGACCACGCAACGATTGCACTTATTCTGTCTAACGTTAAAACTGATGTCACTCCAATTAAATTTAGAACAACCACAGACTTCAGTAAAGCTCTGGACTCCTTGGCAAACAAAAATCTTGCTCAACTGTTGTTTTGTGATAATCCTAATTTACTAATAGACCTGCTCACTAAAGTAGTTACTGAGTCATTACAAGAAAACACTAAGACTGTTCCCATCCCGAAAAAACACCGCATTATTAAACCATGGATAACTCCTGGAATACTTCGATGTATTCGAAATAGGAACAAAATGCAATTGAAAATACGTAAAAACCCGTGCGATGACACATTAAAAATCACTTTTAGACGTTATCGTAATTACTGCAACAACTTAATAAAAAAAGTAAGAAGGACATATGATAGAAACTTGTTACAAATAACCGCTAAAAACCCTAAAAATCTATGGAACACTATAACTAAAATTACAAATCATAAGCAGTCTAAAACTGACAATACACAATTACTTAACTTAAAAGGTACCCCTGCTGATTCAATTAATTCAGTTAACGAATATTTTGCTAACGTTGGCAGTGATTTGGCATTGAAAATTGCTCTCCCAACAATCCCAAACTCCAATAAAAAATACACAGAAACACATTCAAAGCAGCCCTCATCTTTTGTTTTGTTAGATACAGATTGTGAAGAGGTTGAGAGAACCCTTATGAACTTAAAATCCTCGAGCGCTTCTGGTTGGGACTGTATCCCTACTGCCTTTCTAAAGCTTGCCAAAAACGAGTTAGTTCCAGTCTTGACCCACTTGATTAACCTGTGTTTCGATTTAGGTGTGTTCCCCACTCCCCTTAAGAAAGCTATAATAACTCCGGTGTACAAGAGTGGTGACAGAGGCGATGTTGGCAACTACAGGCCGATATCAGTTCTAACTGCTATTTCAAAAATTATTGAGAAAATTATTAATAAACAACTTGTTAGCTACCTCGATAAATATAATATAATATCAGAATGTCAGTTCGGTTTCAGAAAAAACAAGTCGACTGAAGATGCCGTAACAGCACTAACTACTTTAATAGTTGACCAATTAGATAAAGGAAACAAATGCCTTACGGTATTTTTAGACTTAAGAAAAGCGTTTGACACCGTCTCTGTCCCTAATCTTGTACAAAAACTGGAACAGATAGGGATACGGGGCAAACCTTTAGCACTCTTTAAAGAGTATTTATCTGATCGCAAACAATGTGTCAAGGTAGGTACGCACACAAGTGATTTTACTAACATTGGTTATGGTGTTCCTCAGGGGAGCGTACTGGGGCCTACACTCTTCTTGATCTATATCAATGATTTACTTGACATGCATTTGGACAATGCTAAGGTTCTCTCATACGCTGATGATACCGCGATTGTATTCTCGGGCAAAACATGGAAATCTATTCGCCATGACACTCAAAAAGGGCTCACTCATGTAGATCTTTGGTTAAAATACAATTTGCTTACCTTAAATTCAGATAAAACCAAGTATATATGCTACACTATAAATAAATCGACTCAACCCTCAGAAAGTTTTAAGATAAACATTCACGACCTCAATTGCAGTGAAATAAGGGGGTCCTGTACCTGCCCTACTATTGACAAAACAACTTCTATCAAGTATCTGGGCATACACATGGATCAACATTTATCTTGGCATTTACACTTGGAGACAATCACTAATAGGATTCGAAAACTTATCTGGATATTTATAAAATTGCGTTATGTTGCAACACAACCTGTACTGAATTTAATATACACAGCTTTAGCGCAGGCTATATTAATCTATTGTATCCCTATCTGGGGTGGTGCAACCAAAACAAAATTTTTGGAAGTAGAAAGAGCACAAAGAGCACTTTTAAAAATTGCCTACTTTAAGCCACGAATGTATTCCACACAAAAACTATACTTGGATTGTGACGTGCTGACTGTGAGGAAGCTGTTTGTCCTTTACGCTATACTAAAAAGACATAAAACGGTAATCCCTAACCCTTCCCATCAACTAAAACGTAGGAAACACGTTGTTGCAGAAACAACATGCGTCAAGTCTGTCTTCGCACGACGACAATATAATGCAAGAGCAACACATTTGTACAATCTAATCAACAAAAAAATAAATATCTTCATGTTATCAAAGTATGAAATTAAAACCAAGATTACGAAATGGCTAAAAACAATAGACAGCGACCAAACAGAAGACCTATTTAAACAAATACAGTGATTATTAGCGATCGACACTTACCTGTAAACATACTGATTGATTACTGTTTGTTGCATATTGATTATTACTGTGATGCCGCCGTAGTTAGTGACTCAACGATGAATCGACCCCAAGAACTTAGTTCGTAGGGCTAGCTACGGTAAGCTTCATAAACAAAACAATTTATACGTACGCATGCACCCACACACAACACATACACACATACAATACACACACTTACACAAGACACAAACATTAACTCACACACACCATACACAATATAGTCATACTCAACACTCAGCTTGCACTCAACACTTTGCTTTCACTACAGATACAAGCATGCTTTTATCTTTATTTGAAAGAAAATAAATACTTCATTTACAATATTTACAGATAAAATGTGTAAATCTTTAACTTCATGTTCTATTTTTGGCACATTTTATTTTATTTTATTTTATGTTTATTCTTTTAGTCACTATATATGTGAACAAATTCAGTAGGTACTTACTTTTCTAATGTAAGATATGGAGGAGCGCGACCTTCTGATACAGGTGTACTTCACTTAATAGAAGGTTGCAAATATGAGCAAATTTTTGTACCGTTTTTGTTTGCGAAATAAATATTTTTATTTTTTATTATTAAGGGAGCTTCAACATTTTTACTATTTTTTACAGTTAAAACCATTAAATTCTGTAATTAATATTTAATGTATATTCTTTCTTCAATTAATATTTAATATTATTAGTCAGCCGCATTCTCGCATACATTTCTTCATAGTGTCGAATCGGTTATCGTTCCCGCCGCAACCTCCGTAAATAAATGGCTTGCACTCCATAACATTCACATCATAGTAGTACCTAAAAATCAACATAAATAACCACGATTGAACCGACACAGAATTAAGTTTATTATTATTATTTTTTTATTATTTTTATTTATCTTATTAATAAGCACACAATGTACTTAACGCTAAATACATTGTCCCACAAAACTGTGTATTATAAATTGTATATTTCGTAGTTTCCAATTATCCTTATTGTTGGGGCTAAATTACGAAAATAGGTCACTTCCGAAAACGATGTCCTACCCAGGCATTTTTACTCAACAGATAGCTCGTAAACCCTTTGAGTATTAAACCAACAGGAGACGTCACGCGCACTAGTTTCTTAGCAAAAAAGTCTGCCAATTTCTGCGCGGGGGACGAGGAAATATATAAATATAATATATAATTATCCTTTATTTATCGTAAATAGATACTGCCTTTATTCGACACTCGTTCGGCTTTTGTCATACAGATAACAATAAATAAATAGTAAGCTATGTTAGTAAAGTACCTATAGCTATTGTATTACTTACTTGGTTAATAAACCAAGGCATAGTCCCGAACTTGGCTGCAACTCACAGGAGTTCGATCGCAATTGCTCCGGTAAGTTCATGTACGAAGCTCCTAGAATACAATTAGATGGTCAGTGGATTGGTCAAACCCATGAATTATTCTGGATACATGTACACACGCCCTATAACACCACAACCACACCACATCGCGACAACAAAAGTGGGCGAGCTCCGTGTGAATAGTCTCGTTGTGGTTACTATTATATAACCTGTGTGCAATATAAGTAATTTTTTTGAGGTGTTCACGATTGACGAGAACTGAAATGGAATAAAATTATTCATTTCCATCAGAATTTTCTGTTGTTGTTGTGTCGTTGTGGTTTGTGTAAATCGACAATAAAAGTCAATCCGAAATAATTTCTGTAAAATCGATACCCTACTTCATATTGAGGAAAGGTTCTACCACCGGCCGGGTCCTGCACCGGGACCTTACATTATCATTAGGCAAGAGCTTTAAATATACAAGGGCATTGCCCTGGCATTTAAATCATTTCATCATGAAGGTAGTTATTTCCTTAAAACCCTCTTTTGTAAACTCACAAATATCTTACCTTTACAATGTCTTTCGCACTCGAATAAGCTTTTAAAACTATTTTTGTTGTTCTGGCATCCGGTAAAGACAAAGGGCTGACACTGATCCAGCTGTGTATCGTAATAGTACCTGTAATAATTAACATTACCATCTCGATAATTCGCCAGTTATCAAATGAGCCTTGCTTATCTCTCACGCCCGTGTTTTGTAAAAGTTGTTTTGCACACAGAAGTGGGAAAAGCGGGAAAGCGGACGCGATCTGAGACGAATTTTTTTGTAATGTTCGAGTTAATTGTAAAAACTGTAATGTTATAATTTTACTTTCATTTTAATATTAAACAAACAATTGATTGGTTGATGCTGCTCTACAATTTTGTATGAAATTGAGACGACTGACATAAGTCCGTGGCAATTATAATACCACTGTATTATAATTGCCACGGACTTATGTCATACTAAATTTACAATTTCATACAAAATTGTAGAGCAGCATCAACCAATCAATTGTTTGTTTTTTGGTTGGATATTGATAATTTAAGTTACGGTGATTACAATGTCACTGAATCTGCGTAGTGAAATTATAATGTCATACCTATCTAAGATTGTCCCGTCAAATTGAGACGATTGACAATACATAATAATATGCAAATATAGTAGTCTACTGCATCGCACCCGCTGTTGAAAGCGTACATGTAGTAGGTACGTCACCGGGAGTCGAGCAGTACAGTCAAGAGCACGACCGTAGAGCTTGACACATTGGACTTTGTAACGTTCTTATTAGCTCGCTTTAGAGGTCCGACTCGCACAACAAGTGTAAAGCTTCATATGCTCTTGACTGTAGGTACTTGCTACGTTCAGAAATTTACACTTTTATTTAGTAACAAGAACCCTACGAGAACACAGTACTGGCTCTCTAAAAGACTAGCAGCTTCTTCTCATTCCAATATTTTCAAAAGTCACACGTTAACACGAACTTGGTTATCTTTTTTGAGCAATTTCCCGTTCGTGGTTGCATCTGACACCAAAAGTCCCAGTTCCAGATTTCCGATCCAGCTGAAATAATGTAGAATGTATATGGCTACAATTAAGACTCGGTAGAATAATTATATTGGGTATCTACCTATTTATTAGATACTAGCTCGACAGTGAAGAAAACATCGTGAGGAAACCCGCAAGTCGCAGAATTGGTTCTGATCTGAGGCATACTTACAGTAAAAGCATCGCCGCCGTCCAGCGATGAGATCAACACCTTTTGTGTGCCGAAAAATAAACGTTATAAGTGGGTGCTCCCAGGATTGGAATATCTCTAGGTCCCACGTCGTACATTGGTCATGGACATATATTTATGTTTATTTTGCATAGGTACCTATTGCAGCAATCAAAACGTTCTTGAGATTGAAATATCGGAATTCAAACGCTCGACACAATAAATAAACTGACTCATGCTTTTATTTTTAGTACGCACTTGGTTTAGTCGCTATAGCTCGAGACTCAAACTAGGGAAACCCTGTACCTACTATGGGTCGCGGTACCTACCTACTAACCAACTGAAAAACATTCACATAACATTAAGTTGGCCCCGGACGGGAATTGTGCCCGCGATTTTCTACGACTTATACTTTGAAGTTACTATAATTTACATTTTATTTCCTCTTCTCAACTCACCCCTTCTATTTTTCTTAACATCTTGATTGGTCAATTTAAAAAGGTCAAGAGAAATATTCGAACTGGCTTCAGTGAATCGTTCGACATTTAACCTTCTGAACACGGTCGTGGGTTTAGCCGACGTGCTCTGCCGTATGGATGCGGTCGTTAGCGTGAAGTCTTTATCTCCGGTCACGACAAAAAAGTTATATAACACTACACAAATTAAAAACTGAACTTTCATGTCGGATATACTGCTTTAGGCATTTAAATGTAAGTATATACTTTTCTGTCAGTCGATTTTCTAGATTTAGAAAATACTAAAAAACTACTTATATTTGGAAATGTTTGTGAACTATAAAATTCTTACGGTGGTAATAAAAATCACGTTTGTTCAGTGGTTTCAGTATTGCATTACATAATAATGATTTTGTATATATTTTTTTAATAAACGTTTGTCTTTCAAACACATTAGGTTTGGAAAGAAGTGGGGTTAATAATCCCATGTCTTGCCTAATAAGCCCAATGAAACTGCCTACAAACAAGCCTAGATAGAGCTTGTTTTTCATAATTAAACGTTCGCAGTCGTTCCAGTGAGGCATCAATCAAGCTATCAATCAAACTGTCTGGTTGGGCAGGACAGGCGAAATGGAAAAAATACCTAACTCATTTAGTAAATAATTGCTATACTGAATTAAGGCCTCAGTATTTGTTAAAGCGATCCAATGAAGATAAGGGAGAAGGGAGTCACAGTAAATTATTCTCGGAATGGTCGTATCTCTTTAAAATATATAATATAATATTCAAATGTTATACTTATGTTATGTACATTGTCTTAGTAGATCCATAAAAAAATATTGTTTTATACATACACGTAGCAAAATAAAATATTAAAGGGCCATTATCAATAGAAGTACCTACACGAAACAATTAATTACTTATTTGTAATACTAGTAATCAAAATAGCATTCAATAATACCATTTTGAAGCCAGCGCATTCGTCGGCAGATCGCCTGCTAATTAATCCGGAGCTCTACTATTAATTAGAGGAGTTTTTCTTCGTCACAGCGGGGATTACGGGCGGCGGCGCCGTAATTGCTAGCCTGCTAACAGAGGCTTAAGTATAGCTTTTTTTAAGCCCCGCCTTTAGAAGCATTCTAGCTGTTTCTCATTGTAGTTGTGAGATTATCAATTAAAAAGCGAAAAAGATAGATACGGCTATCAAAAATAAGTAGGTACTACTTACATTTTTTTCGCTCTGTACCGCTGAGGTTATTATTTATTTAATAACCAATATGGTATGTACTCGATAAGTCTTAAAAAATAAAATATAGCACAAAAGATAATGGGAAGATATTTATTTATTATGAACTATTAGCAGCGCCACCGCCTATCCGCGTACCTAGTTTCCGTTTCCATGGGAATATAGGGCCATTAAAGTACCTATAGCCTATGCTATCCTTATTCGTAGAGCCTATGTTACTTTATTATTAGATAAAGTACCTTTCCATTGGTGAAAGAATTTTAATAATCGGTTTTGGCGTGAAAGCGTAACAAATTCATAGTTAGGTACTTAATATTAAAATCATCAATAAGTAGTTTCAGCAGCGCATGCGATGAAAACATTTAAGGCAATATTTTTAAGAACTTGGGTTATTGAAGTTTTAGAATAGAATAGAATAATTTTTGTTTCGTACCATAGAAAGTTCTTATAAATGGATATAGTAAGTATCCCAATTTTTTTTAGTAGGTAATAAATACAGCATATTATGTTATTCAGGGATAATGTAGCATTCTATGGTAAAAGAATTTTTGAAATCGTATGAGTAAGCTTAGTTTTTGAGTTTATTCGTCACATACATACAAAAATACATGTTTTTACATACTCTTTATAATATTATATTAGTGTCGATGTAGATTAGTGTATCTAGACGAGGTTGAATGTCTCTACTTTAGGTACCTATACAATAACTCTTTATTGTACAATACCAAAATAATGTCTCATCTCAATGTCCTCAACTATCTTCTTCAAGATCACCAGTGTAAACAGACTTTTTAGTAATAAATAACAACTAAAAACATATTTCATTGGCATTTACAATGGAATGCTACATTAATCGTGCTGTACGGCGCCCGTTGCGAACAATGGGCTATCGGCGGGCCCATCCGTCAGAACATAATCAGAGCTCTCCCAGGACTAATGTTTCCATCAGAAACAATTATTACAGAGAGAGAACCTCGCAAGAGGTACTTCCATTATGACTTTAAGTAGGTAGGTAATTAATTTGTTCTCAGCAAACGTAATGCCTAGGATCGTAATTGTGTAGGTGTGTAGGTACTCCGTTCACCGGTGTGTAGGTACACATCCCCATTAAATAGGCAATTATAATTGCGAAAGTAGCTAGTTGTATGTTACTTTTGTACCGGGTCTTGCCCGTGGTACACCTTAGTCCACCTGGGTGGTCGATGGGTAAAAATAATTGCCCATGGTCCCCACCCATACCAGGTGGACTCAATAGGAAATAGCATTTACGAACCTAGGAGATTTAAGTCGACCTTAAATAATTGTCAAAGTTAGTATACTTTAATCACCTGTCACAAACGTTTGGTGTATTTAAATCACCTGGGTGAATAAGCATAGGTGATTTAGGTGGAATAAACCTTTTTTACCCGTGGTCCACCTGCGAGCGTTATCTTTTAGGTCTGTATACAACGCGTAACAGAAAAAGCGCAATTCCTCATACACCCCAATAAGTATATTAACATGAAAAAAATGTGATGCATTCGAACTTTAGTTGTGACTAACCAATTTTCTTAAATTTCGATCAATAATAGCACGATTTCCATACATAGCATAAATTAGAGTCTCGCCGCCATGTCGATTCTCCTCGCCGTGATTTTGGGTGCGCTATGCTAACTTTTTTCGGAAAAAATTTACACACAGTTATTAAAAATAGCTGAAATCGATTAAGTAGTCGATACTGAACAAACTAGTTTCAGGAATTGCGCTTATTCTGTTACATATTGTATAAAGTAATGCTGTCTTTTTTCAAGGTGGACCGATTTTGATGTGGCTACTTTTCATTACGCAAAAACACTTAAGTAGTTCTTTGGATAAGAGATAACTTGGTTCACGCTGAGTCACGACCAATACTAAAAAAAATCCCGACAAATACTTACCTACTTTTCACAAGTATATTTTAGGAACGTGACAGGTAGTAAGCCCATCGCCGCCGGACCGGGGTGATACACATGATTCTCTAATCACCAAGATTCAAACTCGAGCCTCGCGCAAAAGAGGACGGCTCATTGCCAGCAGACCAGCAGTGCTATCACCGCTGCAGCTAGTTTCTACTTACATAGTGACATAATTGTGTACAAACATTACCTCATTCTTTTCTGCTGCGTAAAAACCTGCGAATGCCCGCGACTATCCTCTGTAGAGCTGTTCTCAGTTGGTATGGTAGAGACGTGCCTCCTTCTGAGTCGGAGGTCGCAGGCACGATGCCCGGGGTCCAACATTATTGTGAATATGTCTGTTGGCTTTGTGTCTGGGTGTTTAATATTTATTACACCTTTGTCTACCTAGGTGTACGACGAATAAAAAATTGTGTTCTTGGTATGTACACCTAGGTGAACTGACTAGGTGTACCACAACCAACACCTCCTATCTACACTACCGCATAATTTTTTTTTAAATATTTTATGTACCTACAGACACGGTCTTCTTTAATATGTGTACCTATGTATAGATTTTTTAGCATGTCCCTCAGAAAATATCCTTGCATAGGAACAAGTCGGAAAACTTTTTTAGTTTACCGTGACGTCTTAGTCAGAAGTAAGTTCGGGTGAAGCGCTGCACTGGTTCCATGGAAAAAAAACGAGAATAAATACTTAGTTCCCGACATTACTTACTTACTTACTTACTTCTTACACTTACTGACTGACTTACTTATTACATTATGTGCATTCAGCCATCAAAATAGTTTTAACTATGTACCTCGTAGTAGTCGTAGTACACATTGAAATTCTAATTTTCGTTTATGAGGACATTATTTAGGTACTCGATAAAATAGAATTCGCAGCGTGCATTGTCCGCGAGATAATGATTCTCTCGGTTACGTGCACACAATGCAATGCAACGTTTGATCGGGAAGCAGATGTTTGCTGATCTAATGGCATTTTCAATTTGCATTCAAATTCCCCGCATTCCTGGTGCTAGGCTGGTCGAATGGCCGAATGGCCGAATGCCGAGCACTGGACGCCCCAATGCCCGAATCGGATTATCCCTAACGACGCACCATTCACTGCGGCCACAGCGCGCCGCATTCTCCTCGCCTGCCCTCACACTGATAAACTGGTTGCCAAGAAGCTCGTTGCAAATTCCTCTGCATGTACCTACTGCATCGCACGTTTGGTACATTTAATTAATCCTATGTCGATATCTATACAATATAGTACGTGTAGATGATATGATAATACGAAAGTTTGAGGATATAATGGTTGGGTGTCATGGATGTATGGACACACGTACGGTTTTTTTTTTATATTTTCCTGTTATTTTCATATTTTGTAGGAGTGGGCCCTCCGAGAACGAGGAAGTAGAGGCATAAATTTAAATAATACGTATTGCTGGCCAAATCTCTTCATTTGCATAAAAATACACTCACACAAAAAGTAAGAGATAAAAAAACAACTCGTCTGAGTAAAAATTCAATCATTCCGAAAGCTCCGGAAAGATTTGTAGGACAGGCAGGGATTTAAATGAAATTACGGCATTGTTTCGACAGCGGACGGTCTGTCGCGATGCTGATGCGAGGCAAAATACTAGATACTATTTATGTGGTTCTACAAAGGTAAGCAGGTATATACCCTGTACTTCTAAATAAAAGCGTACTATTTCCAATAAATATGTTTAAGTAGATGTTATTAGCACGCCACGAAGTCTAATTCTTTGAATTGCATATCTAAGTTTCTGTTTAAAAGATTTTTTCTGATTTCTATAAACTGGGGCAGAGGGGTATTTATTTGAACATGTATCATTAGAACTCCAAAACGTGCAACTTAAAAACAAATTAAAGGTACAGTGTGGCCGTTGTAACTTGGCATCTCTGAAGTTGCGCAAATGGCTGCGCAATATCATTTTTTAGTGAGCATTTGTCGGTATGAGGTTTGCGTAAGTTCAAGTTAAAACGGCTGTACTGTAATGTGCAAATAATAATACCAACAGAGCCCACACGCCCGTCAAATATAATAATAGTGATAGTCTATAAAGTGACAAATGTCCGTGATAGTGTACAGTGAATGGGAAATTCGATAAAATGCGTGGGACTACTGAGCATGTAAAAAACATTGTCTACCATTAAGGTTGATCCCATAATAAATACCGATCCTAAGCGGTAATCTGTGCCAGTACAGCGCAATCGCCTAATATATCGGCGGCTCCCAGTGATTGATCCATTGTCCGCGGGCACCGGGGAACCGCAGGGGGGAAACATGCGGGGATAACAGATAAAAACACGGTAACTTTTCACGGTAATTAAAACGTGATACAGATAATACAGATTCAAAAAGATATCCAATAAGATAAACGATTAACTGATTGCTTTCCAAATATCACATATCTTAAGGGTACTGACACTTTTCTTCAAAACAAACCAAATTAAACAAATATAGGATTATATTCAGTGAAACATTCAAATCCAACATTATATTGGGTTGTACAGGCTGTGTACAGACTCAGGGCCTCAACTTCTTGGTCTCTGTAGATCAACTAACATTCCTCTTCTATAATCCCATTAATTTGCATATTTTCGGCATGTATACTAAGCCACTATCTTCCTAAGTTTGTCTCAAAATACCTCAAACCATGTTAATGAAAATAGCTCAACCAACACACAATGTTAAGATAAAAATATTTTGAGTTTATTAAAATGTTACGGATCCAAAAAAAAAAAAACAAAAACAAAAAAGAGGGGAGCCGTGTCCAGTCGACTCCCCATAGTATGACGTCTAAATGAAAACTAAAAGGGTATAAATTAAGTAGGTTGCATCATTTTCAAATCACTAAAAATGTCTTAAAACGTCTAAGGCATCTTTACGAAAACTTATTGTATTTTTTCTTAATTTATTACATCATATATATACATAATTTCGACATAATCATTTATTAATAACGTAACATTTCTCTGGCAGGTCAGTAAAAAAATTAAATATACATGTACGGATGTAGTCAGGGCTTTCAGCCAGGATTAACAATACAGTGCTAGTGTTATACCTATTTATGTGCAGTTAAAACTAGTGTACACCCGAGGCGAGATCGAATTGCCTCAACAACATTGCGCCTTACGCAACGGATTAGATTAAAGTTGTTACCCACTCGGTATGTTTTCCAGGCCTAGCTAAAGTACAACAAACATTTGCTTCTCCCGCACTGCTGAACAGAGACGAACGAAACACATGTAAGGCATGGGTCCGACTTGTCCGCAAGGAACAGCTAACTACCGTATATCTATCCCTTTCTGACTATTAAACAAACTGTCTAGCCGGGCTAAAATCACCGCAGTGACAAAATTTTGTTTGAGACCAATACTCGATATAAGCGTCGACAAAATTTTGTAACTACGCTCACATTAGATAGGCAGATCAAGTAATACTGCTTGCAAGAGCCAGCTCTCCAAAATCGGTGAGTCTGCATTCCGCAATGAATTACGATGCCTCGAACGTCAGTAATGGCTAGAATACACTGTTTAGTTAAGTTGCTCAGTAGATGGCCATTGCTTCTATAAACGGGTATATGAATACCAAACTTCATAGTGGGCAAGTAATGTTCATCAACTAAGCAACTTAACTACACAGTGCGTAAACTACCTATAAGGGATGAGTATGCAAGAAAATTGTGATCCGGTCAGACAAGTCAGATTCAAATTTAACAAAAGCCGCTTGCCCGCACCCGCGATCTCAAGTGTACACTCCACTCATTTTGGTAATTCGACAAATATTAAAACATGTTTTATACATAAATACTCGCAATTATTTCTATATAAAAACAGATTACACAGGCATTTCGAAAAAAGTTAAAAATATTTATTTTTATAGAAAAAGCACAATCCTACCACATGATTCGTAGTTTATATGGGTATGTGCAACAGCTATTTACAAGCTTCACTAACAGTTACGTCTATCACAATACAAGCAAAATATTGAACCAAATTAATCAATCTATTAAAGATTATTTAAAAGTACAACTCATTCATTAGTGAAGAAAAACGAGGAGACATAAAACTGACTTACATATAAGCATCGCAATATCCATTCCATCATTTTCAATATTGCGTTTTATCTTTAACCTTTTAAACAAAAACATATTTGTAATTAACAGTAATAATATTATCAAACATAATAAATGGATATAGGGAGATCAGAAAATTAGTGATAGAATAGAAATAGATTCGAAGTTAGGATATACCTTAACGAAAATGGACTTGTTAAATTCGATTGAAAGTTTTAAGTAAGGTGCTTCATAATAATAAGTCAACCATCCGTCAATCCATGAAAATCTGATTAATTGTTTCAAAATCCATGTTGATTTCCTTTCATTGAGCCCCTTACACACTAGACGCAAAATGTCGCTACTTTTTTTAGGCTTGCGTATTCCACCTGCTTCCACCTGGTCCCTGGTGAATACGAGGGTTTAAGGCTGATTCATGTTACACCGGGCCGGGGCCCCGTCCGGGGCACAGTCAACACCTATATTATACTTTTAGTATGAAGCGCTGGCCCGGACGGGGCAAGCGTCGACATGTCGATGCGTATTGTTAGGATGATACACCCCAAACGGGGCATGTCCGAGCCCGGACGGGACCCGGCCCGATGTAACATAAATCAGCCTTTAGTGCACACCTTTAGTCACACGTACCGGTTGCCGGGTAGCCGGCCATGTACGTTCGCTTGCATACGTGCAAATCGGGCAATCGGCCATACACTTCGCCGACGGGTATCCGGCGCCGGCTACCCGGCAACCGGTACGTCTGAAAAGGCACTCACGGTTCGACTCTTGCCTTCTAATAAATTGCGATGTGATTCGAGCAGGATGCAAGTTATGAGATCGCTACGACCAAAAAGCGTTTTCACACAGGCACATCAACTATATAAATTACTTTAATTACATTGCCATTATATAATTTTGTTAACTCATCCCTAAGTTATCTTGTCACTCTGTTAATGCTTAATTTTGCCGAATCACCAAAACTAGGCCAGTCGATTACAACGAGAAGCGACCGCGCGGTCGGCTGCCTTGCTATCGCAGAGCCTTTAATCATACATCTCGTCCAACCGACCAGCGTAATGCTACTAAATACAAAATAAGACAGCAAATTTCATTATCGGATTTATCTAAAACCGGGAGGCCACAACACGATTTCGACACTGGATATGCTAAAAGGCGATAAAATAAATTGACATCAAAAACTTACGTTAAGGGATTGCTTCAACGATTTAAAATAGTTAATAATCGAGAACATTGCACATCAAAACTTTACTTGGCATGTGTTATAACAACCCTAAAGTAAATATTTACTGTTACAAAGCCATTGGTAAAAATAATAAGACATGTACATTAAAATATCTAATATTTCTGCTAGCAGAACTATACTGTACCCATCTTGTATCTATATAACGACAGAATAAATAGAGCTGTAAGTCAAATATTGGTGTTCACATGTACTATTGCGTAGTTAAGGCTGCGTACCGCGCGATAGAAACGGGCCATCTTCGTCACGTTTAGTAATTCAATCCATTAGTATTTCTACAAATAAATTATGAGGGCACTAAGGTAATGACCGAGTTGATACCGAGTTGCTACCGCGCGGCAATTGTGGCTATGTGTTTCGCCCTTGAGCACAACCAGCGGTGTGTTTTCGTCAAGCGAACCAGGGCGCATGTATTATGGCTCAGTTGTATATTTTGATCGCCTTCTCTAAGTAGTTGACGCGGGACCGCTTCGGCGTTTTGTTGACGTGCTCCAACCCCAGCCAGGGCCTGCCCGTTGCGTCTGGAAGGGACAGATCTACATTAAATTTTAGCACACATTCTTCGCAGGATTGCTTCTATTCCCAACTCGAGGAGTATTGATTCTGCATGATATACAGCAGAGCTTTGCAACCGGAAAGAATGTATATTAAATTAAATTAAATATGGAACTTTTTTTTTGGTTACCTGCAACTAAAGTCTCTATTTACCCAATCTTACCAAAGAACTATTATCAAACTGGTTTTGTTAATTTAAAAGGTTCTTAATTGCTTCTTTCTTTAGTATGAGTTTAGTTCGAGTACAAACTGGAACATTACAAATAATTCCCGTCTCGGGTCGCGACCGCTATTTTCTCTCTTTTCCAGCTCTGTGGATGGCCTTTAAGGTTTTGAAAACGTTCTTAAAAAGCTAAAGCTCCAAATCAAATAATCTATTAGAATCAAAGCAAAGATTAATTTTACTCACTAGGTAACAAGAATTTTGTACTAAACTATAACGCAGCAGGAAACTGACATATTGGGAAGTGGTCTTTATGTACCTAAAGGATCAAAACCTTTACTCCTGATAATGATAACGGATAAAAGAAGATAGTAGATACTTACTTGCGTTACTACTTGGCCTGAAGTCGAAAACGTTTATTACCGCTCCTTCACTTATGTAGTTAGGTCTGCCATTTGTCACTATAGCAAAATTGTACTGTAACAAAAATACAAAAATCGGTTATAAATCGTTAGAGTCCGCCTATTATTTATTATTTCAATTTTAGATTAATATTATAAGTAGCTTAAGAGTATATTTCATATGACCTGGGTTCTTTTCGTAGCATATACCAACGAGTTTTATTTATCAGTGAGGCTCGGGTTCGAATCCTGGCATGTACTAATGAGTTTTTCAAAACTTACGTACATATTTATCACTAGCTCGACGGTGAAGGAAAACATCGTGAGGAAACCCGCAGGTCCCAGAATTTATTCTGAGACATGTGTAAAGATACCCGGTCCGGCGATGGGCTCACCACCTATCACGTTTAAGGGTCGAATATTCTCGTGAAAAGTGGGGGTATCCAGTAATGGAATACCTAAGCCTACCCCTTCGGCGATAAAAGGCGTGAGATTATTATTATTATTTTATTTATCATCAGCCCAATGGTGAAGAAAAACCTAGTGAGGAACCCTTAGGCCCCAGAATCGAAGGTATGTGCAACAGCACCCTGGTTTTGCGATAGGCTCACCACCTGGCACTTTTAGGTATCCGAAAAATATACTGTTGAAGATTGGCTACTTCCGGGAATGAGGTACCCTTGTTAGTCCTCACTTTTATGTTATTTTCTAATATTTTAATAACTCTTTTACCAATATGTTTCTGGGCTATAGCCCAGAAACATATTGTATAAACGTATGTTCCGTTCCTGTAGGAATTCTATAGAATTCCTACAGGAACGGAACATACGCATGTGACATTGCGGGGAACAGCAATAATTGAAATAATCACAACACGTTTATAAGTAAATAGCAGCTTTTTCTATGAAATGTTATCCATTACTTACTGGAAAAAACATCTTTCTATACAACTTCTAAATCCAGGGAATCCTTCAAGGGGGTGAAGAAGCCGATACCTTTAGTATAACAAACCACCGTAATTTTCGAAAAATTTAATATTCCGGAAAAGTATATTATAGGAAGCAATCTAAGAAATGTCTACAAACATGTGATCTGAGGCTTTCTTATTTACTTCCCCGAGGGGTGTATATTTTTTTTCTTTTCGACGGAAGCGGAAAGCGGCAACTTTGTTTAGCGCAGCGGGCCGAAATTTCGGCAAATTTCCTCCCAGAGAAATGAAAAAGTATTTTATTTTTATTTATTTAAACTTTTTATATGCATGCAGAATGTTGATCGGTTACTTTTTAGCCTCCTAAGAGGATTCCCTCGATTTACCAGTCACATTGTATAAAGGACAAAGTTTTGAATCTTTTATAATATGTTTGTTACCTTTTCCCACTCCTTGTCTGGTATGTCGAGCTTCTTCTGCAGCCGGTCTTTCACCGCCTGGAAGGGCTCGTGGTGCTTCACGCGCGCGTAGAACGGGATCCCGAACGTCGCATACACTTGTTTGTGGAAGTGCGCGCACGGCACTAGGACTTCGTCGTCCTGCAGGAAAACCGTCTACATCAGCGAACCGTTCATCATCATCAACCCATAACAGACCACTGCTGAGCTAAGGATCTTTCCTCAGGAAGTATGGGCTATAAGCAGCCCAAGTGAGTACAACGAAAACCGGGACCACCGAAATTTAAAATTAAATTTACCAAGATATATCGTTTGCATCTTGAGCAAGGACATACTCGTAGTTACTAGAAGACACGACAACCTAAGAAGATAATCTAGGTTGGCGTATAAACAGCAAAATATCGACTAGATTGTTAATGACAAACTGTAGAAGACTGGAAATATACGGAAATCTTTTTATCACAGTTTGCCCGTCAATTTTTTTCCCTAACTTTACCATAAATGTTTTTTTGGGTATATGCAAGTATGTATATGAAGTCTATTTCTTTGGCGCAGCAATAATACAATACCTGTAGATGGAGCTCATCCCTGGGTATCTCTTCTATTCTGTACAGTCTCGGTGGCGATATGATCGCCTGGTCCAGTGTGAGCTCGGGGTCGGGGCCAGGTAATACTTTGTGACACGAAACCTCCACAATTCTTAATCTGAAAAAACATATTTCAGTTCAGTACACACACACACACATTATAACAAAGACAAATTAAACTGCATATGCAGATGAGCTGTGAATTCCACAAGCTATGTAAAGTACCAAGTCAGCAGGCTGGGCCGACTGTGTGTTGCTCCCGATTTTAATTCGTCGAGAACCGCGCGGTTCTAATGCGCGCCGTAACAATTTAAGAGGTTAATATTCTTGATTTCTATATTATATGGGATTTGTTGTAAATGTAACGACCTATTACAAACTACTATACTTAACGGTCTTTTATTTTTAATGAATTTCTATAATTTTTCTTTGTGTTCACGCACAATAGAAGTCACTTGGGGAGCCTGAAAAATTCTGTGGTCACTAGCCTAACACCATCTTCCAATCCATGGTGGGCTTGCGTGGATGATCATGGGAGCGCGCGCTGTTACGCGTTGATGATGAAGTAAGACTGGTAACTTGGTTACTTTTAGGTCTCTATTATATGGCTTTTAAGGTAAATACATATTAGTATACATACATACATATGCTCACGCCTTTTTCCCGAAGGGGTAGGCAGAGACAACAGCCCGCCACCTGCTACGATCCTGGCATACCTCACGTGCCTCATCCACATCCATCAATCGGTTCATACAAGCTCGTCGGTTTCGGGTACTCTTTATCTGGCTTTTTTTCAATACATCGCCGATCTGATCGATGTAAGTACGCCTAGGTCGCCTTCCCGACTCGGCCACTCACAATCCCCTTATATATTTGTCTCGTTAGACGCCTTTCATCCATCCGCTCGACATGTCCAAACCACCTAAGCATTCCTTTCTCAATTTTAGTCACTACATCCTCTTTCAAGCCACAACACTCTCGGATTACACTATTCCTCATTCTATCAATCAATCGTACTCCACTCATGCTTCTTAGCGAGCGCATTTCTACTGCATTTATTCGACTCTCGTGCTTCTTCTGCCATACCCAACTCTCGCTACCATACATTAAGGTAGGAACCAACACCCCATCATGAACAGCCAGGCGTGCTTTTATAGTCACTTTCTGGCTCCTCATGAAGGCGTGCAATGCACCGTTTACCATATTACCTGCATTCACACTTACCGTCTCTACTAAACTTACTTCCTAAATACACAATATATTAGTATATTTTTATCTATTTACCTGCCAGATCCATCGGGCGACATTTCGACAACTTTAGCTGCCTCTTCTAGGATGTCTGCTACTTTACCACCTTTATTAGGATATAAAATTAATTCTTTATCTTCTTTATAGTTTGCACCCACCTGAAAAAAAAACAGTGTTAGCGTTATGAATGATTCAAACAATATTTCGTATGAAACCAACGTTAATATTCTTTTTATGTATATTGCTATTTTCCACTTACCCATAAACATTTAAACTGTTTCTTGTTGTCCAATTCGTTAACTTTAATAGATAAAATCTGGTAGAACAATTTCTTAGGGCACTTTGGTTTACAGTAGACTAGCAAGTCCTTAAGTATTCCGTCGTATGAGTATCTCAGGGGCAGTCCCGGCGTGTCCTTGTAACTACAACAATGAGGGAAACGCAAATAACAATAATTTTAATATGACCAGTAATACATTTTTATAGGACTACTGGCGACCCGCCCCGGCTTCGCACGGGTGCAATGCTGATACTAAAACCTTCCTCTTGAATCACTCTATCTATAAAAAAAACCGCATTAAACTCTGTTGCGTAGTTTTAAAGATTTAAGCATACATAGGGACACAGGGATATAGGGACAGAAAAAGCGACTTTGTTTTATACTATGTAGTGATTTTAACCTAGTCAAATTAGTTACTTTTTATGAGCTTTCAAAACGAACATTTACTAAGGAAAATGGACTTAGTTCTGACGACATCATTTTTAGTAATCCATTGCAACACTTTTTTGATTGCTTTATTATTTAAAAATCCTACTAATATTATAAACGCGAAAGTTTGTATGTATGGATGTTTGTTCCTTTTTCACGCAAAAACTACTTAATGTATTTTGATGAAATTTAACAGTTATATAGCTTATCCCCGTATTCCCACAGGAACGGGAACTACGCGGGTAAAGCCGCGGGGCGCTGCTAGTTTGCTATAATTGTAAAATTAAAATCGAAATTAATTTTTATAGCTTTTTAATTAATTATTACTTGCAATTTACTTTCGATACAGTGAAAATACCATATTACAAACTTTTTATAAACACTTACTTTTGACACTTGAAGAACTGTATTAGATAAGGGTCCACGTTAAGTCGGTGGCCGACCGCTCGCGCCATCTGATCGTAGCGCATCTGCATTGACAGCTCCATTGTGAACCTGTGTCATTCAATACATTAAAATTTACCCTGTAAGGAGTGACGTCACAAAGACGACATACTGAGGGATATAGGACTTTTCTGATAGGAAAGTTACGAAGAACTTAGTAAATCCTGTAATGAACATGAAAAAACATGACCTGTTCCGGGGCTTTATACTGAATTCTGAAGATACCTGAGTTCAGTGTAGTCTAACCCTTCTTAATTACATGTGTTTCATGTATAAAAACTAAAAATCTAATGGTACGTATCAATTTGAACTAGTCTGCACTAGGTGAAATGTTGACCGGTCAAAAAACAAGACGAGATATCGGCAGATCAGTCGCTACCTACTTAGTTCTTTTTACCGACTGCAAAAAAGGAGAAGGTTCTCAATTCGTGAAAGTTTTTTAAGGTCTGTTATTGTATTGTGTAATAGTACAGCACCCTAGTTCTACGATGGGTCATCTGTGAAAACAATTTTTACTTCCAGGAATGGAATTCTACCGAGCCTGTCGGAGGAGTGAGCCTCGAGCAAATCACTCACCCAGGGTCGTTGGGCACAGTCTTGTCGACAAACTGCACCTCAACCTTGTAGAAGATGTACTTGAAGTAGTCCTGGCAGGTGGGCAGCTCGAGATCGTCGTGACGGTGGTCGGCGCGCTCGAACACGATGATGTCGCCGTCCATCAGCTCGTCCAATACCTGGCCGCGTGCACACGACTCAATCCGAGAAGTAGTCGCCTCAAGGCCTCAAGTGCTTAGTTTGAGACTAGGTTCGACTACGGTTGGTTTGAATCTCCGTAAAGATGATAGGTAGGATAAAATGCCCCCCGCGCTCTTTATTCCATCTATACTAATATCGATATATATAACATTATAAACTGACTGATTGATTGGTGATGTATCAACGCACAGCCTTAACCGCTGTAAAAGCTAGTAATATTATAAAGAGGAAAGATTTGTATGTTTGTTACAAAGAAACTCAAAAAATAATGGACCGATTTTGAAAATTCTTTCACCAATGGAAAGCTAGAAGATCCCTGAGTAACATAGGCTACATTTTATTCCGGTATTCTCACGGGAACGCGAACTATGCGGAACAGCTAGTCATTAATAAAAGTAGATAACCAGTCACATACAAAATCACAGTGAAATGCTGACCACTATATGGCTATCGAACCCTGCTAAAAAAAGCTCTCTTCCTAAGGTCAGTTAGTCCTTAGCGATGAATTACCTTGTTTAACTAATTAACTTGTTTTACTACTAAACCACTCAACCCCAAAAATATAATTAACTTGTTTTACTACTAAACCACTCAACCCCAAAAATAGTTTTGCCAAATAAAACCGATAAATAATACCTTTTCGAGTGGATCGTTGTAGTTGTTGATCTTCTCGACAAAGTCTGGCTTGATCTCCTCGTAGAGGACGAGAGGCGTGTCCGGGGGGAACCCTAAACATAAACATACTATGTTATTAATTCTCAACATACACGTAGCCTTGTGGTTTTTACGATGTGGTATCCGATCATTCACTCTCGTCTCATCGGTGAACCAGCGACACCCAAAAACTGTATCAGGTGACGGTTATACTCTAATAGCTAGTCAGCAGATAAGATAACTAACTGAGGTCCATTGGCAAAAACTGGCCAGAAATTGTGTTAGCATTCATAATTGCTATGGTTAAGTAAGCTTAATTGCGGTCATCATGGCGGCCAATATTTTAAACATTTGTGAATATGTAAGTTATTCACATGATAGTTTTAATTGTGTTCTTTTATTTGATAAACAGGCAGAACTCTTGGGCAGAACATAATAAACCAATGGAACAAAAATGTTACAGCATCTGTTTTAAACAGTGTCTAATAAAAACTTTTTGTTTTAAGACCGATGTTATGTAATAATGTAAGTATTCAAGGCCAGATTTAAAAACCGAACTCACCTGCACGTTTGTTCAGTATCGGAATCAGGTCGGCGGGCTTGCTCGCAATCGGCAGGTAGTGATGTCCGCAGTAGTGTATGCGCTTCTGCTTCGGGTCGTAGAACTTGAAGAAGAGGACCACGTCGTTGTCCTTATCGAAGGTCGGGAGTATGCTCAGCCCCGAGTCTGGGGGCAGCATCTCCAGGAAGATGTTCCACGGGTTCATGTTCTCTGATATGTCTGCTACGTACCTATGCTGGTCGTTCACTACGTCCAGGCAGGTTGGTCTGCACGTCTGTTATAGGAAATGTTAAGTTAGAACGAGTACTTTAAAGACCCTACAAATGGCAGCTCATGTAGCTCATACTCCAAAAAGTTGAGATAAAACTCATTTCCCGATTACAGTCATGTCGACATTAACTGACGCAATATATTGAGCACATTATAGAATATCATTTCTCAAAAATATTAAATAAAATAAAAGAATTTGCACAATGAATAAGCTTGGACTCACTTTTTCGTATAACTGGCCATACACTATGGATAGTGTTGTCGCATAATCAGTTTTTAAAGCAACCCTATTTTTTGAAGTTGTCTGCCTGTCTACTAATAAGAAAGAGCTTTATAACTTCGTAAAGTAAAAGTATTGTCTTGTTTTTCAAGCTTTGTCCTCATATAAGAAGTGGTCTATGTGTTATTCAGATGAATAAGCTATATTACTGTAATTTTTAATTAAAATCCGTTTTTTAGTAAAGAATAAAAACCGCCATCCATCCTCAAAAACCTTCTCATTTATAATATTAGTAAGATAAGTATTAACCTGATTAGCTTTAACGTTTATAATATTGGTAGGATTAGTATTAACCTGATTAGAGCGTGCGCTAAACGGCCACGGGCGGAGCTGCTTCAACGGGTACTTGAAGTTCTCCGCGAGCATTTCCATGAGCTCCGCGACGGTCGCCTGCTTGCGCACTCGGAACACCCTGTAGTGGGCGCGCTCTGGGTCGTACAGGTCATTGCCCTGATGCCCGTCGAACGCCTCCTCCAGTACGACATTCACATTCATGTAAAGATGGGCTTCGTTGCGCTCCTTGCGGCGAATCTGGAAAATATTATGTTGTAAGGAAAACTGCTTTATGAGGACTTGTTCTCATATAATAGGTATGTTTCCTGGGTAAGAAGAAATCGATTCTATTTGTTACCTCGGTTAGGTTAGGTTTTTCAAATAAATGAAAATGCACAAAGATATATCGCATCAAAGTTCTTGGCTATGTATGGACGTCACTCGTTGCGAAAATTCGTAACACGGCGTGACGTCACCCGAAATTCCAAAGCGCTGTATCGTCTTTATTTTTTGTTTGCGAGACAAAGGAAAAAATAAGTACACAATATTTTTAGTAATCTAACTGAGGGACCAAATACTATTTGTAGTGAAGTGCCCTATTTTCTAGTTTCCTGATTGATGAGAAATGCACTAAGGCCCGTATTACAGAACGATCCTCAAGCAAGGACGTCCGCTTGAGCACAGGGAATGTTTTATTCGACTCATATAGCGCCCTGGCTGTTCTGACACGGAGTTCCGTGGTCGAGCATCGGTCTGTAAAATTGACCTATGGATTTGAAGATAGTATTGTTGATGTATGTGACTGGTACAAAAATACCGATCTATATCATAGATTGTGATTTTAACAAGGTTATATATAGATTTATTTGTCTTAACTATTTGATAAACCTACTGTTTCAATTCTCTTCTCTTCGGCAAGTCGCTCACTAAGTTCAGTAGGTATGTCAGCTTGGGTGACCTCTTGTAAAACCGTTTTAAGTTGCGAATCCCTGAAATCAAATAATCATTAAATAAAAAAAAGTTACAAACGCGGATACACTACTGAAGCTGGATGCGTCCAGTGAAAGTAAGGCTGATTAGCAAGATTAAATCGTAAAATGGTATATTTTTATCGATGTACCCTTAGTATAAGGCTGATTAGCAAGATTAAATCGTAAAATGGTATATTTTTATCGATGTACCCTTAGTATAAGGGGAGTATTGCAGTGTCGTTTGGAGACCACACTATAGCATACACTCACTGAGACTAGAACGCATACAAAAACGCTTTCTCTGGCATCTCTCGTTTGCTGCCGGGAGAGCTAAAAAAGATAAGTCTTATCGTTCGAGGTTGCAACATTTCAGAATGGATTCTTTGGAAAATCGCAGAAAAGTCCTAGATGCAATGTTTTTGTACAAACTTTTACAAGGCATAATTGACTGCCCTCAACTATTAGGCCTAGTAAATTACCGTGTCCCCCGACGTCCTCCTCGACATCCGATCACACCTCTGTCCTCCGTTTAGAACCACCGTACTCGGTAGCAATTCCCCAATCTCAAGAATGTGCAAAATTGTAAATATCTGTAGTGCTGTAATCGACTTACAGAACGATTCATTTCCAAAAGTGCTTAAATTGGTGCATGATTTTATAAAAACCGAGGCCCACTAATTATTATTTTAATAGGTAGGTACTTTTAGAGATAAGAATTTTGAAATTGGAGAATTCATGCTAAGGTTGTCTGGAAGAAATCGCTTAGGGCGATAAGACCACCCGTTGTACTTTTTTTTTGTCAATGTATCACTTTACTGTTAGTCATTTTAATGCTGGTTGTTTACCGTAACTCCTAGTCTTAATGCATGTGGAGTACATCTATAAGTAGTTATTACACTTACGACTGTATAAATTTAATGCCAAAAATGTAAGCAAGATTAGTGTAAATAACTGTTGATGTACCAAATAAAATAAATAAGGTGTAATCCATATAGGACGAATCCCGCCTAAGTAGATAGATTACAAGCTAGCTATGTTTTAGATGTTTCAAAGCTTAAATTTCAACTTGGTCGCATCATCAGCAGAATAACATGCATCACAGACATATAACATAAATAAATAAACACACGCCTTTTATCCTCGAGGGGGCAGGCAGAGGTATTCTATTTCTGGAAATAACCACGTTTCACCAATATAATCGTTGGACCCCTAAACGTGATATGTGTTGAGCTAATCGCCGGACCGGGTCTGTTACACATGTCTCAGAATAAATTCTGGTACCTGCGGTTTTCCTCACAATGTTTTCCTTCACTGTGGAGCTAACGTAAGCTTTTTGATAAACTCATGGGTACATGCCAGGTTTGCCATGAGTATATTTTCTTGGGACATGAAGTTAACTGAATAAAAAAATCGTACCCGAGCCTTACAGATCATCATCATGACAAGCGGGCTCTTTAACCACTTGGCTATCACTTCTGATAGTATCGTGGAATCTCACCTGATATAGACCAACATGTAGGCGTTGGTGCAATGGCGCACAGTGAGCGCCATATCCTCGTCGTGGCCGCCGTAGTTGTACTCGATGGCCTCCTGCTTCGTACACCGCGACACCACGTCATCATCGAATTTGCACCACTGCCACCAAAAAAGTTGTCATGAGAATTTATTAGTGTCCGTACACTACGGTTTTTTTACATGGCCAATTCTACTTTTCCAATTCATTATAGTGCACTCGATTAGTTATAAGTGATAACTTTAAACCTGTTTCGTACATATAACGCAGAACAATTGCAGTTAAAAAAACTAAATACCATGGTTTTTAGTTGTCATTGACACATGGCCAAACTATTTGAATGAGCCTAAACTCGAGAGTAGCTATTGAGTTCCATTATCCACCTCCTCATTAGACAGCTCGACGGTCTAAATAGTATTGTCATTTAATCTATCAATTAGATACACTTTCAAAGTTTGACTTTCAAACTATTATACGACAATTAGACATAGATTAAATTTAAGTTCTTTACAACTAAAGCTAATTTAAGTGAAAATGATCTACAGGTATCGTTTTGACGTGTATTAAGACACAAATCATGTAAATCGGGGAGCAGATTAACTATCGATAACTCAAAGATAACGCACTTTGCCGTCGCCTTTAGGGTTGATGAACACGACGTAGTGTCCGCCATGGTTGTCGCCCGAGTGCACCAAAACAGCGTGCAGTGTGTAATCCGCCGGGGTCTCGGGTTTCTCCTGCTGATACGCGTCCAAGTTGATGTGCTCGTAGAACTCAAACCTAGTGATGTAATTATAGTTCATGAAAACTAAAACAACAGATTTTGTATGTATGGAACGCGTCATAAAAAATCAAGGCCGTTGAGAAGTTGAAGAAGAAGAAGCACCTCCTATCTCTATGATCAGCTCGGTGGTACCATAATATTGCATTGTCACCGAACTTACATAACTATTTCAAATTTCAGCTCAATCGGTTGAAGATGTCTGCTTCAAAATCTAGTTTCAACATTCCACCCAAACAAACACTCATTGCAAGTTA
Source organism: Ethmia dodecea (assembly GCA_963855545.1). Lineage (NCBI taxonomy): Eukaryota > Metazoa > Arthropoda > Insecta > Lepidoptera > Depressariidae > Ethmia > Ethmia dodecea. The sequence goes on along the minus strand of OY979446.1, from coordinate 10,616,753 downwards.
AATAAAAGCTTGTAAAAAAGTTCTTTTAAAATATTCTTGTTACAATCAAATAATACTACGAGTATGCATTTGTGTCGGAGACAGTTGTACACATATGAATGACATTTCTTCAAGATTGTGCTAACCATAATTGGAGTACTTCTGAGGCGAACATTTTCCTAGTTCAGAATGGGCGTAAGGTCTTTTTGCAGTCAGCTTTAGTTCAAAAACAGACAAGAGTTCTAAAACTTTAACCAGGAGCAGCTCACGCACCATAAGTAGGATCCACGGAGACGAAACGGAATTTGCCGGCTCGGTGCCTCAACAAGGAAGCAGCTATACATTTTCTCAGAAGCAGTTTCAAACTTTTGACGTTTTCTTTTTTCACAAGCGCAATCAATTTTGAGTTTAATTAAGATAGATAGATAGATGTTAGAAACTAAATAAAATTCGTTCCTTAATTACAAGAATTGGCTCGCAAGTCGCATCGAATATTAGAAAAAAAAGTAAAAAAACTAAGCTTGGTCGTTTTTCTCCAATGTAAAAGCGTAGTTATCTATTCAATTTACCTGTCATTAAATTTGACCGAGCTGTCTGTGACGGGATCGTACTGGAATCGCATGAGGTGTAAATGCAGCACGGGCGGGAACGAAGCGAAAATCACTCCCTTCTCCGCCTCCTGAAGACCGTGCTCGCCAGCATCATACTTGTTCTCTCCATCCAGAGTCTCCGTGCTTATGTAGTCTTTGAAAGACTCATCGACTGAAATAGATTTTAGGTATTAGTTTTGAAAAAAAATCAAAATAAATTTATTGCACGGCTACACAAACCTACACATTAAAAGTTCTTAGGACAAAATATATTAAAAATCTCTAGTCTACCATATTATAATGGTATACAAACATTACTTGCTAAACAAATATTCTTCCATCTAAATATAAATATAATTGTATTATAGTTTGCCCTAGTTACATATAAAATCTTCTGGAACGTTGGTTCCAGAAGATTAAGTTAAGTTTAACCCGTTGGGGTTAAACAGAACAAGCTGCGCTTTTGTGGAGGTTTCCAACATTAGAAGAGTTATCTGAATCAAATCCGTTGTTAGATAATTATCTAACAACTGAACTATATATAAAAAATAATACCATAAAATAGAAAAGCTTAGCTTTACTGTCTGCACTGCTTGTAATTGTGATCATTGATCAAGAATACATTATGTTCTCTTATTCTGTTATACCTATAACTCAGAACCAAAAACACAAATCCTAATACAATTTAAAAAATTTTTGATTCGTTGAGCACCGCTCGGTTCCAATAGGCACCGTAACAATTAAAGTTCAATTGATTTATTTTATTGGCTTGAGAGGTTTAAATAATGATGATGAAGATGTTAGTTGCGCAGGATATCAATATACTCGTAATATGGGTAAATCCTGAAATGGACATGTCCGCCGGATATCTATTACTTACTGTTCTTTTTCCCTTTGATATTGAGCTGTATATCGTAGAACGTCTCGACGCGTGTGCTGGACACGTTCACATTCTTGCACTTGATGTACGAGGTCATCTTGCCCTCGAAGAGGCGCGGCACAGTGCCCTCCACGCAAGTGCCCTTCATTTTACTCTCCAGTTTATCCAGGAGTACCTAATCGTAAAATAATAGGTTTATTATTCCTTCGCTAGCTGTAATAACTTCCGCGTAAAGTAGGTTATGGCGTCCTCTAGGTATTGTGTTTTTTCAGAACGTAAATTGGTGTATTGGTGAGCAGTGATAGTCATCATGTGAAGCAGGCGCTTTAACCGTAGTTAAAGCGCCTGCTTCACATGATGATAATCAGTGAGGCTCGGGTTAGAATCTTGGCATGTACCAAGGAGTTTTTCAAAACTTACGTACATATTTATCACTAGCTCGACGGTGAAGGAAAACACGTGAGGAAACCCGCAAGTCCCAGAATTAATTCTGAGACATGTGTAACAGACCCGGTCCGGCGATGGGCTCACCGCCTACCACGTTTAGGGATCCAAAGAATATCGAGTGAAAAGTGGGTATATCCAGAAATGGAATACCTCTGCCTAACCCTTCGGGGATAGTGGCGTAAGACAGTGGGTTTTTAATTTATTTCAATTAGTGTATGTCTTTTTTCAAGACGTTAACTGTCTTGCTGACAAATTTCATCAAGATCGTACTTCGTAGCTATGAAAAGATAACAGACAAACAGAGTTGCATTCGTTTTTACACGCAGTACATTAGCTTCGCTTTTATTTGCCATGTGTCTTGGAAGTCGAATTAAGAAAGAGTATGTAGTCTAGACGGCGACACAATTTTTTGGTATCATCGAACTGATCTGTTAATGGAGAGAAGAGGTAGATAATACCAGTGCCACCTTTGAGTATTAAACCAACCGGAGACGTCACGCGCACTAGTTTCTTTACAAAAAAGTCTGCCAATTTCTGCGGGGGGGACGAGGAAACAATCACAAATAATGTTAAAACAAACGCATTTTTTGACAAAACAATTAAACACTAGCTTGAACTAGGTGCACACAAATACATTCACCAATACAAGCACTCCGTGAACTCAAACAAACTAGTTGTATTTAACCGGTATGCTCAAAGACCGACACGTTTTTTTGGCAGAGGGGAACGCCTGTCAGTGGCGTCTCCGGTTGGTTTAATACTCAAAGAGTGCCACACATGAAAAGCGTGTTTATTGTTTTATTTCTTTTTTCTCGTTTCTAATATGCATTGGGCATAAATGACAAGCCGTAAACAGTACTAGTAGTAGCTTATAATTATTGCTATATTTGAACAAGTCTATTATAACTTAATTTCATATGCAGACTTTTTTAAACAATACATACTCTCAAAAATTCCTGCACATCGTGTTGCATGAAGGAATCAAGCGTCTCCCAGCCGAAACTCTTGGTAAGCTTCTTGGTGCCGACTGGTTTATCAGAAAATTGCAACTCATAGAAAACTCTTTGAAGAGCCAGCGCCACAGACCTATAAAAGATAACAATTTTGTAATATTTGAAGCATGTTATGTACCATATCACACTCTATATAGCAATAACAGCAGAGACAGACAACCCATATACAATTCAGACATTTTTTATACAAAATAGAAACTAGATGATCACTGACTAAAGTTAATTTTTAAAAACTTAAGCAATCTCTGTTAAATGAATCAATACATATTATGACCAAAAATCTTGGTTTGATTAGTCTTCCCTAGATATAACACCGACGCTCAATGTTTCTTTCTCAATATACTTTTCTGTTCCACAAAATTGTCACGTTTCCTAGTAGTCGTCTTAGTACCCAAAGGACAGGACCAGTCATATTTTTGGTGATACAGAATCCTCGGTGCGCGGGTCCCACTCAGTTAAGGCATTAATCAGAAATAAAGTTATCATAACACATGTTTCTTGTCTTTGTCATAATCACAAACACCAGTAAATGGGAGGATTAGCTGTATTTTTATTTTGTAGGACTAGACACAAGCAATATTGATCAACATAGCATGCTGGAAATCATGAAAAGTCGTGAGATGAAATGCGATATTAAATACTCAATTGGATATACCAAAAAAAATTACTGATCTGAGTATGCAATTAACTAAAAATATTGCGTCTCCTCACTGTAATTATTGCGCCACCTAACTGTAATTAGGACTTATACGACATGTTAGGTACCTACACATTTTATGAATGCGTATTCAATACGATCAGACCTATCACATTTCATTACAATGCTGATTACGTTACACGTCGCAGAAGTTTATAGCTATTAAATTATATGTATAAATCACAACACAAAGATGACATTAACATCCCTCTGCTGTGGTACACGTGCAATTTAATCGAAGCACACCTTAAATTTGAAAAAGATAACTAGAGCCCAAATAACTGAAGTCATGATAATAATAATTGTTCATAACAATAGAGGTTAGGTGTTTACTTATAATAATCAAACGTCAACACAACAAAGGAAACATTCTTAAGGCCCCGGTAATGTCATAATTCAACAGCAAAATTGTACCTGGTGCTATCGTCTGATTCAGTGGGCATCTTGTAAACAGCCTTTCTCAATTGGTTAGTGAAGTAAAGTGTTTGCAACAAAGAATTCATGTAACATGTTGCCCCTTGGTTCTTCAGACCTGGAAGAGAATACAATATAAAATAATATCAACAAGGTGCACATGATTTATTACTTAGAAAGAAGGCCCTTTTTTCTCTTTGCGAAACCACTTTCTTAATCATTGTTTTTCCACTTACCGACATAACCAGTATGTTTCTTCGAGTCCCAGGAGACGCCGTGTGGCGCTTCAGCGGTGACATGTACCTCCAATGTAATGGTGTCATCCTTGATGTACCCTTTCTCCGGATCGAGCACATCATTCCATGACATGAAGTGGGAGAAGCCCCAATCATTCTCTTTGCTGTATAAATTCAGATAAATTGATTATTTTCTTTATTCGACAAAAACATTTCTATGGTACTATTAGGATGATGAAATAAAGTAAATAGGAATTAGGTTTGTGTGTATGTTGATCAAACTAAGCATTTTGGTACTACTCTTCTTCATTAAGGTCACTGACCTGCAAACGCACTTGTAAACACGTGAAAACTGAAATAGATACACTTTTTAGGATATACATACCTATAAAACAAATGCTGAATCTTTCTGAGGAATGGCTCAGTTTCAGGTTTGTGAGAGATAAGCCGGAGCTCAGCCATGGCGTAACAGGACCAGCTCGAGGACTCGCTCTCCCCGTTACACTGGAGGAAGAAGCCAAGCGACTTCTGCTGCTGGCGGTCGGGCGAAGGCGCCTGTCTTGGCATCACCATGATCTTCCAGGGCAGGTTGCGGACATAGCAAGGTGGGGACAACACGGAGTCCTTCAAGTTCCTGAAGTTGTGGACAGTGAAGCGGAATGTCGCCTCCGAACGCGCCTCGTCGTCTTCCATCTCGGTATCCAGACAGGCAAGCTGCTAAAATATAATGCTTTTGAAACTCTTGCTTCCCTATACTCTGACAGCTAGCTGATATCTGCGCAGTGAGAAGGGGGATTACCGATCATACCAAACCACTAAACGGTCAAGCTATAATACCTTGCAAAATGACTGATTGCAATCAGAATGTTCAAATTTATACGTAGAGACGTACGGACAGTAAAACATAGAATCATAGAGACTATTCAATGTTTGAATTTATTTAAATTGGTTGTTAACAGTTGTCATAAGAAACAAAAATTCTTCTGCATAATTGCAAGTTAAATACAAATATATTTCCAAGGGAATTACAGCAGGTAGGCCTACCGTAAAAAAAAGGGTCAATTTGTTTTGTAGTACGGAGTGCTTATGGATAACATACTGCGCCGATACGACAAATTGGGAAAAAAAAAAGTTTTTACCTAAAGACATGTATTAACTCAGAATGTATTAAGGACCTTCTGATTGCCGGATATTTATATATATAAGATCTAGTCCACAATATTTCATAGTAGAATTTCCTATTTTACTGAAAAAGGATCCAGCCAGGTGCCACCCTCACCCACAATAGGCGGAACGGCGACGGTACTAGACGTCGGCGTGTGTAATCTTAAGCGCTATGCAGATAGAGCAACTTTAGTTGAGGCAACTATGAACTTTTAAGTTTTCTTTAAAAGCTGCAGTTTCCACAACAAAATAGCTCGGTTTACCGTTACCGCAATCTGTGAGCAACTTCGACAGCTGATATGGGAGGGAGGGTGTGGAATGAACGCGTTGCGATTGCCAGTTGGAGAAACCAGCAATTTTCACAACCGATACAAAGTCGACAGTTGCTAGTTGCGGCAATTAGACAATAACATAATCATCGATTGTAGCAACTGAAAACTGTCAAGATCACCGGAACTCGCAACTCGAGTTGCTACGTGTGCGCAGTTCCATTGAGATACATGTAAAAATCTAGTTGCCAGTTGGTGCAGTAGCTCCATCTGTGAAGACCCTTAGAGCTGAGTACAGCTCTTCAGCTGAGTAGTAGGTCAGTGTGGTCCCCATACACTACAACTGCCATAGAATCGCACACACCCGCTGTGTGCTCGCAGCTTTATATATTTCTGGTGCTTACCGGCATGTCCGAGGACGTGGTCTCCTGGTTCTTCGTGACTTCACCCATGACGACCTCTCCATTGGATCCCTTCATAAGATCGTCGTCCCAAGTCTTCTCTGTAGCCGAATCAACAGTCTCCACTGCAATAAAATGAAACTCATATTTTCGTTACATACATACATACATACATACATAATCTCACGCCTATTTCCCATTGGGGTAGGCAGAGACAACAGACCGCCACTTGCTACGAACCTGGCAGATCTCACGCGCTTCCTCCACATCCATCAAACGACTCATGCATGCTCGTCGGTTTCGGGTACTCTTTATCTGGCTTTTCTTCAACACATCGCCGATCTGGTCGATGTAGGTACGCCTAGGTCGTCCTCTACCGACTCGCCCATTCACAACACCCTTGTATATTTGTCTCGTTAGACGACTTTCATTCATCCGCTCAATGTGACCAAACCACCTGAGCATTCCTCTTTCAATCCTAGTTACTATATCATCTTTTCGTTACAATTTCTAATAAGCTGCTGGGACTTCATGTGAATCAATAAGCCATATTTAAAATGCCATGTAAGGAATGTTGAGAAGTATGAAAGGAAATGAAGTCTTTCCCAAATCTATTTGCAGATACTAAACCATTTATAAAGTTCGAATGTAAAAGTAACACGAAAATAACTTTTTAAAACTCGAAATGTTTTAATTGGCACTTTTTTTTAAATAACTTAAGCTGCAATAAATGTACATATAGCTACTTATTATTATTAATATATTACTTGCTTAATTTTAGTATACAGGACTATATCAGCCACTATAAACTTTGTAGAAAATTACAACAATTCAGAAAAACTGTCTGCCATTGTTTTTCTGACACAAATTTTTGACAATTGTGACAAACAAAACAGACATGTGACAAAAATAAAACAGCCAGTAACAAATTATGACTGACCTTATTATTTCATTAGTTTCATTACACACAAAATATTAAAAGTATGTATTGCTATACCCACTAGAAATATTTAGGTGACGACAGCTTCTGCCCACTAAAAATCTCGCCTCTTCCCTATAGCTGTGATGATTAGAGCAAATCGAATTACACCCAACACACACATGATAAATTAATAACATAAATTTTGTATACGCGTGACCTCATGTGCCAAGTTACGCACATAATAGTCAGATCACGTCACGTCGTAGATGTAAATTCGACACAAACACAACGGCGCGTTTAACAAACTGTCGTAAAATCATGAGTGTAACCAAATATCTATCAAGATTTTAGTGTTGCGATAATATCGAGGCATAATACAGGCATAAGTGGAATTGTGGAGGCATAAGACTACATAGTGTTCAATATACTCACTATTCTATTACACAATATCTGACTACCACTGAGGTATGAAACCTCTCATTGTCTCCAAAATAGAACAAAGGTAATCCAATTATTTTGAAAGCACATTCATCTAAAAATAGTTATCATATATAAACACTATGCATACCAAATATATATAAAAGGGGAAATTTCATTGTAAATAAATATCCTTATGTGACTAAAAATGAGGATGATACATTGGATTATCGGGTCATGACTATAGCCAACAACTTCACATTATCAATATAAGTGAGACAATGAACTTGAAATTTCAATAGCATCACTAAGCTGACCTTTCTCAAGCCATGCTACTTCATTAATTGTAAAATAAAATAATGAAGTTACTCAGGTGACCTCAAAGGAATTGAGACATAATATAATTATCAGGGGGCCAATTCTACTAAATGTCAACGGTTACAGTTGGATGACAATGACATGGTCAGTCGATGGTGTTATTTGCTCTGAAAAGTGTGAAAATAACACCATTGACTGACCATTGGCATCTCATTGTCATCTAACTATGACCGTTGACACTTAGAATTGGCCCCCTGTTGTTCTTGACTGCATGTGGGCCTGATGCTTGACTGGTTACAACATGGTACAACTATTCCTTGAATGATTGAATGTTACGATCTCTATATTATGAGTTTTATTTAGTTTCATATATTGAAGTAAAATGCACAATTTGATATATTGTTGTGATATATAAATGAAAATCTATAGGGACATGTGTATATATTCTAGTACAATAGCTAATAATGACATCAATTGTTATAACAGCATTTGAGAGACATATAAAAAGAAACCACTTAAAAAAATCTTTATTTCACACCTACAATCTAGCAATACATGATTTTGATTTGATTTACTTTTGTTCGATAACATTACATTGTATAGCAAAGAAATTCTAAGGTATAAAAAAATTTAACAAGGAGTATGAAAAGAGAATGCATGTAGCTGAGATGCGAACTTGAGATATATGGGTGTACTCACAAATATGAACAGAACATTAGAAATTCATGAGGGGAAGCCTGTAAGCCACACCAATGATAAACATGTTAAAATAAGTAGGTATGTGAAGTATAATATTGTAAAAAGAGTGCTTATGAAAGTAAGTTACAGGAGGAGAGACAAAAGAAAAGATCAACGGATTGAATGAAAAACTATAGGTAGGTATGTAAAAGAATGAAGTGAACACAAGTGTGATGGATGATATAGATAAATGGGAGAAAAAAGATACTGTGGCAACACCACATAATTGAAATAGGGTAAGTGAATGATAATGACTTGATTCTGATTATTCATTATTTAAGTTTTACTAAGTTAACAATTTCAATATTTCTATGGCCACTAAACAATGCAAGTATTCAACTAGCTTCACCTTCAAAATCTTTTATAAGTATAAATTGTTACAAAGTTGTGTTATCATAATCAGATAATATGTTGATGCATGTATTGAATTTTTAATTTAATACACTACAAAACAATAAATATAAATATAGAACTTCGTTCCAAGACGACTTGCACTTTTAGAACAAAGAAAGTGTAAAATTAGTTTTATCAAAATTGTTATTTGACATACTACAAAATGTAGATTACAATGTTTAGAACAGCAATATCAGTAATTGTAAATATTGTAAATCAATACTGTCAACTTGAACCAAGTATATGCCTAACAAAATACTGTTGAGGTTAAGTTTAGTGAATATTCAACATTCAACCATTACCAATCAAAGCAAAACACCTGATATCATACACTAATAGAATGAAATTACAAGCTTTAACAAAATTATAACTGTACAATTGTTAGTGGGTTATGTTGCAAAATTGTAGGAACACAAAAGCATGAGAGATAAAATACTGATGGTACTCACCATCTTGGGTCTCCATCTCTTCTACTTGGTTCACATTGGAGTCGTGCTGTTGCCTGTCCGGGGCAGGCGTGTGGTTCATGTTAGCCGGGCGCGCCACGGGGGACTGTCGCCCACAACTCTTCGATATTTCCTAAACAAACACACCGATTTACAACTCCACACCTAAATTACACAACCTGCGCCCGACAATTTCACAATACCTACCTTTAACGCCAGGGGATCGCTCCCTTTTGATCTGCTGAAAATTCGTTGAACGAACTTCAACGAACCCTTTTCATCGACTCTGGCACCCTGCGAACTTGGATTTTTATTTTTCTTGGACGACAAGGTGTTAATTTTCAAAGACTGTTTACTTGCGGCGCGGCCGATGTCTGCAAATTCCAACACAAGGGCCCGAGAAAAGATAGGTACGCTAATAGCACATTCCTAATCATTCATTGCCGGAACTACTTGATCACGTTGTCGAACGGCGGTGAATCCAATTTCACTAACGTAACCGGGTAGAGAAGTATTTTCGCGAAAATAAACAAAATGGTGGATGATAATTTAATTTCTGGCTTCGGATGTGTGGCCCGGTTTGATCGACGAATGCACCATTTTATCATTCTTTCACATTCACCATAGTGAGTTCAGTTCTATTACGTTTCCCAATTTTACGGTTTTCACATAACACTAACAATTTCACGAACACAGATATCGATTATGATAATATGATGAATTGATAAAATCGGACAAAACAAACCAAAAAAGTTTTTTTTTGTGTTGTTCTGAAAGGCATAATAAATAGCTTTTCATCATTTGAGGCACAACTTAAGAATTGGCATAGCATACGCGTTTTCTAGTACATTAATATTCAATTGATAATGGAATAATATGTCAACTTTCTTTAACGATGATAAATATAATAATTTCATAATAATATACGAATCTCTTGATGAATTTGCCTTTGCGATTTAAAGTATTTTAGTTATTTACTAGAAATATCAACGACTGGCAAACATGCAAAATCACATTGATCTTCTTAGAACCGAGTTCACCAATAATAAATGGCCGTTGAAATCATATTCAGGAGAAACTCTTGCTCTCAAAGACCAGACTAATTGTCTGCTTTTGTGATGGATGAGCAGTCATAGGCTTATGTTTAAGATATAAAACACATTATTTAATATGCATTGACAGTATGATTTTCAGTGGTGTGATTTTGGGTATGTACATAATTATTATAACAGTTGTTCAGGGTTAGTAAACTAGAAACAAGCGCCCGCCCTCAAATAATTTCGTTAACGTATTCAATAAATTTAAATAATACGTTCACGACTTTACTGTCGAAGGGGTGGTCAGAGGTATTCAATTAATTCCAATTTAATCAAAATAAAATATAGACGTTTTATCGATGAATACAATTTTATTACTTCAATCGATTTATTTTTACTCAAATTTGCACCGGACAGTATCGGTTTATATTAAAAAAAACTGGTTTTGTTTATGGTTTTACATAAATGAATCAGCAATCAAAAAGATATTTGCATATTACCAAAAATGGAGTAACTTTTATATTATAGCGACCCGCCCCGGCTACGCACGGGTGCAATGCTAATACTAAAACCTTCCTCTTGAATCACTCTATCTATTAAAAAAAAACGCATCAAAATCCTTTGCGTAGTTTTAAAGATAGGGATATAGGGACAGAGAAAGCGACTTTGTTTTATATTAAGTAGTGACTAAACTTTGCTAACAAAAATACAATTTCTCCAGACGCAAAAAATAACATAAATCTGTTAAAAATATTTCTGTGCTCCTTTTGCTACGTGAAATTAGGACCTACAAAATAACTTACACACTACATATTAATAATAATAATACTTTATATATACATATTGTAAAAAACCTAACTTAAGATATGAAATAAATAAATAATAATATTATATCAGTGAACGAAAATTATATGCTTCCACCAAATGCGACGCGGTTCAACACGACAGAAAACCAAGTGTTCTGTGCAGAAAACCTTCAGAAAATTATGCGTGAAAAAGAGATTCAAATCTCTTTGTGTATTATTAGTGTTCAGCCAGTCTTCTCTTCAGTCAAACTCGAATAGTAATAAATAATATATTGATGGATAACCTAAAACTAAATTTACTGACACCGTATTTATGTGCAGGGACTTTGGACGAAGCAGAACTTTGAGTATTAAACCAACAGGAGACGTCACGCGCACTAGTTTCTTTACAAAAAAGTCTGCCAATTTCTGCGGGGGGGACGAGGAAACAATCACAAATAATGTTAAAACAAACGCATTTTTTGATAAAACAATTAAACACTAGCTTGAACTAGGTGCATACAAATACATTCACCAATACAAGCACTCCGTGAACTCAAACAAACTAGTTGTATTTAACCGGTGTGCTCAAAGACCGACACGTTTTTTTGGCAGAAGGGAACGCCTGTCAGTGGCGTCTCCGGTTGGTTTAATACTCAAAGAAGCAGAATCATTTTTTGACGAGAAAAGTATTACAAAAAACATGGCTGTATATTGATTGGCTGAGATCCTTTCGCCTTTCATTAACGATAAAATTCCAAAAAATATATATGTATGTCTCTGTCGACCTTTTTTTCTTTCGCATACCCTTCCTGTCACTGACTGCTGACAGTGACGATTGGCCCCCTGCTCTCCGATAAAGATATCTGTGGCTGTCAGTGTCATTTAATCATTTTGTGTCGTGTGCTTGTTTGTGTTTTGAAATTGGGAAATAATATTTTTCGAAAAGCTACAGAAACTTTGAATAATAGCAGTTACTATGTTTCCCACGAATCACAAAACTATATTTGTTCTTGACCATACCCCGTACTTCGGTATCTCATCTGATAATCCTATAGACTTTGATTTATCAAAAAGCCGGGGCCCTGGCTCTGTTCCTTTGCCTCCTGTGTGTAAATCCTTATGGACTTGCAGTGTAGAAGCAGCAGTAGAGTACTGCCGTGTTGTTTGGGATTTGTTTCCTGATGGAAAGTTGGTAAGTAAAAAAAAGGGTTATAAATAATAAAAAATAAAATAAAAATAAAAATCCTTTATTTCAGACAAATGTAGTCCATAGTTTGTTAGTTGGTTAATATAGCCTTACTTTAACTTAAACTAGGTTAGTGTGTTACATCACTGCTATTTGAAAAGTATTTCTAGTAGAGGAAAAAAGTTAAATGCTTACTAATTATTTTTTTTCAGGTTCGATTTGTTGTGAGCGATTCATCTGCACATATTCTGAACACATGGGCAGTATCGCAACAAAATTTAACTCATGTACGTAAAATTGTGTTATTTTATAAATAAAATAAATAATTACATGTCCTTTTCTCCCTGAGTGGTAAAGGTTTTCATTTCTAGAAATACCCACATTCCACCAGTCACACCAGTATGTTCTTTGGTCCCAAATGTGATTGGTAGTGAGCCCATCGCCAGAATCGGTTGCTATTACACATGTCTCAAAATTATATCTGGGACCTGTGGGTTTCCTCAATGTTTTGTCTTCACCATCAAGCTAGAGATAATAATGTATGTAGGTATGTTAGTTGTTTGTAAAGTATACACTTTTACAATAAGATTCCCATTGAATTACAAAATTTGCCTTTTGACAAATTTAAAACAATAGTTAAGCAAAAATTACATAAAAAAGGCTACTATAAAATTACAGACTACTTAGTAGACCATCATGCATGGGATTAACCTACTGTACTAGACGCTATGTAAGGCTATTAATTATAATTATTATTGTAAACAATATTTATTAGTAAGACATGAGAATAAAAAGAGCTGCCCTTGAGTTTCTTGCTGGCTCTTCTCGGGCTACTGCATTTGGAACCAGCAACTCGTCGGTGGAGATGGGCTGCTGTTTGCATTTAGCCAATCTTCATGGACGAGTTTCGAGTGCCTTGTTATTATAAAATATTGACGTTTCTAAGTGTATGTTGAATACCTATAGAAATAAATTATTTTTGATTTGATTTTGATTTGAGTTGTTTTTACCTTATTTGTGCATGCCCTCGCCAGCATTTGAACCCGAGCCTCAAGAATGAGTGGCATTCTTTTTAACCTCACCACTGCTCTTCTATGTTATTTTATTTGTGACCAAAATCTCCAGACCTGTTCTTTATTTAGAAAAGGTACTAATTACTAAAACATTTTGTTTTAAATTAAATAATATTTCACCAACCTGTTAATCATAAAAAAAATAATAAAAAAAAAAAAAAATCTCACGCCTTTTTTATCCCCGAGGGGGTAGGCAGAGGTATTCCATTACTGGATATACCCACATTTCACGAGATATATTGAACCCCTAAACGTGATGGGTGGTGAGCCCATCGCCGGACATGGGTCTGTTTACACATGTCTCAGAATTAATTCTGAGACCTGCGGGTTTTCTCACGATGTTTTCCTTCACCGTCGAGCTAGTGATAAATATGTACGTAAGTTTTTGAAAAACTCATTGGTACATGCTAGGATTCGAACCCAAGCCTCACTGATTTTCGGCCGGCTCTTTAACCGTCCGGGCTATCACAAATGAAACCTGTAATAAACCTGTTAATGATTGTATTAAGAAAAAAATACTTTAATGCTATTCTCATTTTGAACAGATTCTGAATGGCTTATGTTTGGTGGGTCCAGTAAGAAGAGGAGCTGGGGGGGATGTGGTGGGACTCTGTGCTGCTATTGAAGGGCTGAGCGAGCCTTCACCAGGCCAGGCTGCTAAACCAGCTGCAGATAGGCACTTCCAGAACCGGTAAATATTTGTTTGTTCACTTACAAGAACAAATTACTGTTTTTTCTCCGTCTCAAATGTCTGCTGTATACTATACATGTAAATTAAAATTATTGATTAAAAATATTATAAACAATTGGTTTGTGTACCTCAAATACTGTAGTTTATTTATTGTTATCTCTCAGTAATCATGACTGTCCTCTTCATTTTCTATAATTCAAACAGTTCTTAATAGTTAGGGAGGCGCATAGGGGAATTTTCGGTAATACTCGAGCGTGGCAGTTTAAGATATGAGAGATACCTTAGACCTAATAGAACAACCTTGTCAAGTATTTAGCTCTATAAGTAGTGACGCGCGCCTAGGATAGACGATCAGATTAGTAAAAAAAAATCGATAGTCTGAAATACTCAAGCGCGTCAGATTAAGATATTGGGGGTTGATTTTAGTGTTTTAAGACTAAATTTAACTAATCTGACGATAAGTCCTTGACGCCGCCAAGTTATAGGGTCGCGAACTTGTAAAAAAATCCGGCATTCTCGAGCGCGATTTTTTTATTTTTTATTTTGAAGAATATAATCTAAAACTTACTAAAAATACAAAATCTACCGGTTTCCGCATGACCGGAAGTGTGGAGGAGCCATTTCGTCTTCCGAAAAACGCGTTGCGGCATATAAGTCGCGAATGATACATTTTACACAAAAAAAGTTTAAATAAACAAAAAAGGTAATTTTATTTTACACAAAAAATTTCTCTTTACATTTTTGTCCAAAGTTAAAACTTTTTGACTTGAAGCATCATATAAACTCAAACTTCCGGTTTTTTGAGTATATCTCGAAAACTGAGGTTTTTAAAATAAATTGATATGAAACAACGATGATTAAATTATTGAACTTTTATTACATCTCAAAATTTTTTTTTTCTAAAGCTTCTCGACAATTTTCGTGGACTCGGAAAAAGTTACGCGTATCTGTATACAAAAGTTTTATTAACATGTACAGTTCCATGTATGTATATTATTCAATAGCCTGTTGATCCTCTAATTGTTTTTTGGACGTACCATAACTCGTAAGCAAAACGAAGTGAAGAGTTGAAGCAAAAAAGATGAATTTGCCATAAACATGTAATACAGACTGAGCGCTTCGCGGAAATATGCCGTCCCACCAGTATTTTTCCTTTATTTCGCAACATTGATGGTGGGGAAAAAAGCGGTAGAAGGGAATTTTCGGTACACCATAATATATATATAATTCCCCGTTTTATCAAGGAGAAAGAAAGGAAAAAAATAAACCAAAAAACCTTTTTCGGTCAGATTAAGAGAACCCACCAACATTTTTGTCAGATTAAGAAAATATGCTTTCAGGATACCAAGATAAACCTCCCCTATGAAAATCTGACGCGCTCGAGTATTGCAAAAGAACAATTTTTTTTGCATTTTCAAACATTCATCGTAACTTATCGTCACGCCCAAATCGTCAGTTTTTTTAAAGGGAGCTTCCTTGGGGCCTACTTAACACCCCTTCCGAAAATCTGACGCGCTCGAGTAATTTTTTTTTTTTGCATTTTTGACTACTTTTTATGCCTACCCCCACCACGCCAACCGGCAGATTAGTATACCGTTGTTATCAGAGGCACTTGGGGCATACGTAGTATGAATATCTGACGCGCTCGAGAATGCCCAAGTAACTGTTTTTTTTCATTTTTGAAAAACCGTACACGCCAAACCCACCGCTAAAATGGTTTTTACCATATTAGCTTTTCTTTTCGAAATTATTTTATCTTTCGATTTTGATAGGTCTCGACGGCGCCGTTGAATTACGCCATTTAGCTACCTCGCCTCCCTAACTATAACAATTGAATACTTTTTAAATGGAAGAGGCAAAGTTTGTAAGTTTGTGGAAGAAAATTTTTGGAACAACCTACTAATCCGTTTCAAAAAACTCTGCCCCTGATTAAAAGCTACACCTGCCCAATGCCCGACTAACAGGCTATATTTATTAACACCTGTGTATGTAAAATGAGTTAAGGAATTAAAAAATGTATGTGTTGTTGCCATATCTTACAATTGATCACTCCATTTTATTAAATAGTTTTATACCATTTAGTTATATACCATAATATTATTTATATTTCAAGACTTGCGGTTCTGCGCGGTTTCACCCGCGTAGTTCCTGTTCCCTTGGGAATACGGGAAAAAAATATAGCCTATGTTACTCAGGGATCTTCTAGCTTTTAATAGGTGAAATAATTTTTTAAATTGGTCCAGTAGTTTTTAAATTTATTTGTAACAAACACACAAAATACAAATCTTTCCTCTTTATAATATTAGTATACATAATATGGTCACAACATATATATGGGGAATAGAACTTGTAACAATAATCTTAGTAAAATTTGTGGAAGCCAGTGTCTTTTTGCAAATCTGTTTTATTTATAACAGTCCTTTTCAGATTTTTATTAAGTCTTAAGTGCAGTAAAATTTTATTACTTAATTCCAGGGGACGTATAATTTGTATCACAAGTGCAAGAGATGATGACTCGATTAGAAGCCTAGCAGAAATTGCTCATAACGCTCTAGTACAACAAAATAAAAAAGCTTCTATGGTTCCACCAGCTTCAACTAGCACTGACTCTTCTACTGCTTCGACACAGTAAGTCAAAATTAAGTTTAAGAAAATCTAATTCTCAATAGAACTTAAAAAATTATGTAGGTAATAAACAAACAACTATATTTTACACCAATAGTAAATGTGCGGCAAGATAGTCAATAAACAATATGTGGTCGTACAATAGGTGTTCTTATAGATTTAATTCATTTCTTCGAGACAACCTTAGGATTAACAGACAAAGCTAGATGGTGTACTAAATTTAACAGCAAGTTAAGGTATCACTTTCACCAAACTCAAAATTCAGCTCACAACATCTGGCGATAGGCTTACCACCTGCCACATTTAGAAGTCCCAAAAATATGTACATTGGTGAACAAAGATATTTCCAGGAATGTAATACTTCTGCCGACCATCTCGGGAATAAGGCATGAGACGAGATGTTTACTTTATTCTAAGACTTAACAGACAAAAATAATTTGTTTTTATTTTCAGGCCTTTAGTAGTGCATTACTGCCATTTGGTTATCATTAATGTCCACCCTGAAAAAGCAGAAACAAGAGTCAGCAATCAGCAGCTCACAGAGGTAAAAAAAAGCTATTACTTATGAACCAATTTATACATTTGACAAGAAGCATAATTATACACTTCTGAGATAAGGAATGGTATTTATAAAGACATACAAAAATAGCTTATAACATGCAAACAAAGCTAAAAAATTTCTTTTAAATCAATTAATTTTGAAGTCGATACGATAACAATAGTATTTGCTGAGATAAGCCGCTCTGGCACCATCGGGTTAGACAGAGGTTTTCTCTTTACGACTTTGTACAAAAATCTAACTCTATTATGAAAGTTGAATACACTTTCTTATGTTGACAGATGGGCGGCGGTCTAATGGGAGTGGAAGTAATAGTGTCACGGGCGAGTGCATTAGCGAACTTACTGGGTCGACTCGTCTTACCGCATTACCGGCTGTCTACAACAACAGTTACCGGGATTCCTATGAAGGTAATTCTTTCACACATTATGTGTATCTATACTAATATTATAAAGAGGAAAGATTTTGTAATTTTGTATTTTTATATGTTTGTTACGAATAGATTCAAAAACTAATAGACCAATTATAAAAATTCTTTCACCAATGAAAAGCTAGAAGATCCCTGAGTAACATAGGCTATATTTTATTCCCGTATTCCCACGGGAACGGGAACTACGGGTAAAACCGCGTAAAACCGCTAGTCTTGTAATTATATAGTATATTATTAAACGAGCATTTCTTGTACGAAACGAGCTTTTGTTTTTTAAGTTTATCTAATAAGAAAATCTTACCTGAAAAAAAAAACGTTATTTTTACACGAAAAAACGCGCAAAGTAGCTCGGTCGCCCAGGTACTGTGTATTATTTTCTCCAAGACAACATCACTTAAAACATAACCATGTAACTTTTAATTTTACTTATTTATTGTTATAAGAATCACTGATCTGATTCTCTGCCCTGACGACTATTTTTTTAATAATTGCAGGGAAAACTAAGTCAAAGCGTCGAAAGAATACTTCAAAGTTACGACTAATATGTAAGATATTTTAACATATTTATTACAGGAAGAACAAAATGCAAGTTCCAGTGCCAACTATGACGTAGAGATTATACATTCAATCGATGCTCATGCTGGATTGAGAGCAACGCAAACAGCTGCAGAGGCTTTAGAATCTGTGAGTTTTTATTATTACTCAATCAGTCAAAAAAAATTTATGAATATCAATCTAGTTTCAAATTTATCACTAAATCGAATGTGAAGGAAAACATCGTAAGAAAGAATTAATTCTGAGACAAGTGAAAAAGACGCGACCTATCACGTTTAATATAGAATACCTCTGCCTACTTCCTCGGAGATAGAAGGCGTGATATTTTTATCTACTATATAAAAATAAGTCGGGTTTTCCTTCCTGACGCCGTAACTCCAGAACGCACGAACCGATTTCCACGGTTTTGCATTCGTTGGAAAGGTCTCGGGCTTCGTGAGGTTTATAGCAAAGAAAATTCAGGAAAAATTTCAACAGAAAAGCGGGAAAATCTTATAATCATTGCACCCGTGCGAAGCGGCGCGGGTCGCTAGTTTTTTATAGGAATGTAGAGATTTATTGTCTGTCTGCTATAACATATAGAGCCAATGGCAACATGCAAATGTACAAGTATTTATTTGACGATTTTATTTTCTTGAGGTTTCTGACCACTATACCATATTATAAAAAAAATTGCTTGTCTGTAAAGTCGGTTCACGGACGATAATTTTCAAAAGAAAACATTTATGAAAAATTGCATACTGGAGTGGAAGAGAGATAGATGCGTCACAAGCCGAACGCTTAGGCCGATCTTCCCTCTCTATCGATTGTTCCGCGCTCTCGCTTGCACTCTCGGCTCAGGAACTTGACACGCCCCTTTTCACACGTACCGGTTTCCGCCGGTCCGGCGGGCGGCGAAGTATATGGCCATGTACGTTCGCTTTCATACGTACCGGCGGGCAACCGGGCAATCGGCCATATATTTCGCCGCCGGGTCGGACTGCCGGACCGGCGGAAACCGGTACGTGTGAAAAGGAGCTTTTTCGTGCGTGCAGCCGGCTTTCATCGATTTACAATTTATCACGTCAAAATAAAAAGACGGTGTTCGTTTTTTTATCATATTTAGGTGGTGTTAAGATGGTGGACGCCGCGGGGCGCGGAAGGTGGTGCTAGCGGCTGCAGTGGGCCGTTGTGGCGCGTCACGCCCGCTGACGTCGCCTCACGACCTTCCGCCTGCCTCGTCAACTTCCTGCTCAATGGCAGATCTGTCACTCTTGAAGTGCCTCGGTAGGATGTTGTAACGCTAATACTACATTATACACCGAGGGGATAAAGCACTGTTTTATGTCGCGCGAAATATTGAATCATGAGCAAATGAGGGACTCCAGATTTGAATCCCGAGCGAGGACGGAGACAGCTTTATCCCAAAGGAGAATACTCTACTTTTCTCGCCTTTTTCGAGACAATAAAAATCGAGACTACTTAATATGGCTTGTAGTGGCCAGCTCGATTTTCAAATAAGTTCTTTTTGCTGTAGGTCTCTATGGAACATTTTTTCATACGAATTCACTATAACCCGCCGGGTCATAATATTGTACTGAATCTCATTATAACCCGCTGGTTAATAATGACTTGCTTTAGGTGAGGTTTCGTTTCGGCAATGTCGAGCAAGGTTTGTTTTCTATGTGCCCTAAATATTGTCACTATCATCAGAATCCGTTTAAAAATTGTAACTGTATTGTAATTAAGTAACCAAATATCCAAGCTTTCTCTCTAACAGTAAGGGAGGAGGCAGATCTGCATCGCACGTGCTAGCGGCGCAGGGGGGTGAGCTGTGGATCGGTGCTCTGGGGGGGCGAACCACATACGACGACCCGCCGGCATTGTCCGAGGGAGCTGGGGGCAGGGTCACCGACTACAGGTACTGCAAACATACGTACGAACGAAACGAAACGATGAAAATTTATTTTTTTATTTTTTTGTTTGTTTATTAAGGTAATCAACAGCTCATTTCTTATATTTATTTAACGGGTAGTGGTAAACTAGTGGCAGAGCCAATAACAGATTACCCCGTCTTACTCAGGGAGCAGATAGCTGAATTATACTTACATTTAAAGTTTAAAAGAGAAATTGTAGTCAACACAGGGTATCAACGTAACTTTTTAAACTGGTTTTATAAAAAAAACAACTGCACCTGTAAAAAGATAAAGTGTATACAGACAAAGAAGGTCTCTGATATTTGTCAGAGGACAACAAATTTAATAAAAAAAAAAGACGTACATACGGTCACGCCTCTTTTCCTTTTTAAGTTTATTGTGCCACAAATTCTCATAGATGGCGCTCTACAATTCCTATCATAGTTGGCTGGAAATCAGATTTGCTGCAAGTCACCTAGTCATAGTATGCCCGGAATAGAGAATAGTATTTTTAAGTCACCTAGTCATAGTAATTTTGCGGTAGTGTTAGTTAGCGTGACATTTTGTATTTTATTTGGCCTTTTTTATTCACTAAATGCCGACTGTGACCACTTAGGACTCTGGTTAGCCAAGGAATAAAAGAGCGGCATCTGAGGATTTTTAGATACGTGGTCTGCAAAGTCTCGCATTTACACAGCAACTTCACCCCTAACTACTGAGTCTGTACTATGGGTACTACGCAACTGCCAAACATACTTAAATACATATAAACACCCTGACACAAAACTAACTATTGTGTTCATGTACACAAATGTAGGCCGGTCGGGACTCAAACCCGCTATCTTTGACTCAGAGAGCAGGGTCATTACTAAGCCAGGCCCAGCAAGTGCTAACTCAAGTCTAAAATTAGCATTCAAAAGACTGATTGGTAATGTGATAGACTAATTTTACATTAAGGATTGACTAGCATCAAAGAGTGGCACTACTTTCTAAAATTCCAATACGCTATCTTTAGGTAGTTTCGATTGTTATGTTGATTCGTTTTCTGTCCTATCTAATTGCTAAATATACTAACAGAATTTTTACTAAAAAAAACTTAACTCAAGTATAGCATATCATCTACATAAACTAAATTTCAACTAATAAAAAATCACCGAAATCTCTACAAATGTGTCAAATTATTTTAAATTTTCAGTCATTTTTTACAATAGACATTTAACACAGTGAATGAATTTTAGAAACCTACAAATTCAGTGTATCGTCTACATAAATTCTGAATCCATTTGTTATAGAATAAAGGAGTTCGGAGCATTAATGCAACAGAACCGATTGCATCCGTTACGCGGTGCGGGCGCCAACGGACGTGCGCGGGCGCGTCTTCAGCGACACACCACATACTGGCCACTCACTATATCATCCACACTCATTTTTAATTTGGGATCTGTGAGTAATTAAAGGTCCTTACCTATGAAATAGCTGAACTTAATGACTAATTAATCATTAATGTTTCCTGCATGATTGAATTACTTTATAAGCTTAATTTTTTTTTGCTTTATGCTTATATTTCTAACGGAAAACGCTTCGTAACTGAATTATCTTTGTTGGCTAATTTTTACACTTTATTAATAATGGTAATTTATGCTTAATTTTCCTGAAGCTTACATGTGCATAATTTAAATAATTTTTTTGTATAAACTTAATCTAAAACTACCGAAACTTTCTTAAACGAATAGGGCTGTCAATCCTCATCAACCTGAAATGAATTAAAAAAAAATACGTATTACATTTAGGTAATGGATCCGCTGACGAAGCTAGTGGTGCAAGAGTCTCTGACGGAAGATGAAGTGGACACGTGTCGCGGAGTGCTCGTGTCGTTATTAGGCATGGAGTCACGACACGAGTTCCCGACTTCGCAGCTGCCTTCGAACATGAGGTGGGGATCTAAAAGCGAATTGCTTTATCAACTGAGTATCTTTTTGTATCTGTCAAAACGAAAATATATTATGGAAAATGTACTGAGACAAAGCAGTCGGACCACGTGGCCACAGGGGAGATGACAACCTGTGACGTTATCATATTTGGTACTAGATGCTTTAGTTTTTGATCATCTTATTATTTGAAAAATGGAAATCCACATGCATTTTTATGCGTGTTTTTGGGATATTTTTTAGTGAATTAGCAATTTAATTTCTGTACAATCAGCTACCCTATTGCTATGCTACAAAATTTCAACTAGGAGGAAAACGTATTTTTTTACATAGGGGCAAATCAAGCGGACGACGTGAGGAGCAATGGAGGCAGGTGTGGAGTGAGCTAGAAGCGCTGATCCGTGCGCATTCCGCGTCGCCAGCACATCGGGCACTCTTGCGCACTCTGCTGGAATGTCGCGCCCATAACCACAGCGGAGATGGTAAGACTCAAATCACACCGAGATGGCAGGGATGCGGCAAGCAGTTTCAGTGTCATATAATTCTAAACTTTATCTATCATTATTATAATACACAGTATCGCTTGATAGTAGTCGTCGTCTTCGAGCCGTTTCTCAAGCGATACTGTGTATATAATAATGAAGATAAAGTTTAAAATTATATGAAACTGAATGCCGCTTCGCTGCCATCTCGGTGTGATTTGAGCCTACCTAAGTTACCAAGTGGTAATTTGAAAAATAATTATAACTTCGTTTTGCTTTTATGTCGTTTATCCCAAAGACATTTTGCTAAATTGTCCTTCTGATATTGAACATTTTTATTAAGAAACGTAAAGTTATGGCTACAAAATTGCTGAATTACCTATTTAATTTGCTTATAACTTGCCCAATTTTTGTATTTATTCAAGATTTCTTTAATAATAACTGTTTTGTAATTATGATTTGACGAGACGTGAAAAAGTGTATGATCGTTCCAAGCTTGTTACAACAAATTAATGGCGAAGGCCTACGGCTTAGTGAAATCAGGCCATGTAGGTGGTAGGTTTAACTTGAATATTTCAAAAAGTTTAACAAGTTTAATATTGATGACTATAAGTAAAGATAAAGTTCTAATGATCAAAAGTAGTTTCAACCTTTGTATAAGTTTTCTACGGGTTCGCGTCTGTACTTGTGGAAGAACACCCCATACTTAAGCTTGTTAACGAAATGCGATACTGATCAATAGAGCTTTACACTGAACAAAAACGGCCTTAACTCGAAACGGTGTTTGTTGGACACTGTCTAAAACATTATACTCTTTTTGAGAATAATGTTAAACAGCGACAAAATATGTTTAACTAATTACTGATTCTTAATTCGATGAGCACCGCTCGGTTCCGATAGGCACTGCCGTAAAATACTGACGTTAAAAATTTTGAGACACATTATATTCCTTTGAAAAGAAAAAGACCATTGTTACTACTGAAATGACAGCTGAGAATTTTAAAAAAATTAAAAATTACTCTTTCGAGTGAAACTTTAAACACAGTCTTAGGGTAAAGCCTTCACTATTGTGAAGTGTAATTTATGTTGATGATGTTTTTGTAGGTGAAAATCGAGCGACAGTCATCCGTGCGACCACTGACTCGCCACTATCGCCTGTGGGAGCCGGCAATGGGGCTGCCAGTGGTTCGGGAAGCAGCGAAATATGGGCGCCCCGGAATGTTCTAGACGCTTTACTTGGTGCGCCTCGGCCTAACCGCAGGCCCGACTTCGCGGGCCGAATGGCTGCTGGCAACAGGGTAGCCACATTGTACTCTCAGTTACAACAGGATGTGGAAGCTCAACATTAAGAGTTTATTTCCTCTTTATTTTCAAAGCCACTAATGTAATGGTATGGTTTTGTAAAACTACGACAGTCAAAGTGACTTTACAGTTTTGTGCAACGAGGAGTAAGCCCTGTGTCAAGGTTAAGTCGCAAGAACTTAGCATTTTGGGATTTAACCTCCAAGGTTTACCTTACTCTTCGGTGAAAGAATCCAGCCGTAATTAAGTAATGAAATTTTGTATATATTAAATAAATGTTAAAATGAATGGGGTTTGAATTAAAAAAGCAACATTATAAAATTAATATTTTATATTTGTTCAATAAAAACTACATTGTGGGCCCGTGTGCCCGGCGCCCGGGTAACACGACCTTTGTATTATCTTGTTGCATATAAACTCTGCGGGCAGACTGTGTCATAAGGCAATGGTGTGAGTGTGACGGCCTGCGCGGCCTCGTCAAGGCTGGTCCGGATCCTCGCGGCGAGCCCAACCCCGCCCCCCTCGCCGCCGACAAACTTTACAATTATTGGAATGTCACGCGGGATGCGAACGTCAATCAAACATTAAAATTATTACAAACAAAACCTAACACTAGGCCCTATCGCGAGCCACTCCGAAAATACACTCACATCGAAATATTGTACAATCTCATACTCTCGAGTGCGCCCGGCATAAGTCCATCGAAACGCATCCAAAATATTTAATACCCTATAAAACTTATAAAATCGACCGGTACTCTTAAACTTAACACTAAGTTAAAATTAAACGGAATTGAAAATAAATTACCTAGGTACAATATTTTAGTCTAGAAAGCTATTTATAGGCGCACGAGGGTAATTTGGTGGGTGGTGCGCGTGTCAGTGTGTGGCTTCTCGAAGCTTCTTTGCGACGGGTACAGCGGCGTCTGATGAGTCACCGAGAGAATTCTCTTCTGCTGAACTCGCCTCCTCCATTTGTCTGTGGAAAATTTCATTTATCACAGTACTTTTAAGTGTAGAGGACCTGTAAATCTTGCTAATATCACAGTAAATATCGTATATTACTCAAATGTTGATAAGAAAAATACGCAGTCAAATATTTGAAAATGTTTTTGAGACTTACAAAACTTACTGAATAATTTTTTTGGATACATTAGCCAAAGGGTGCTAACAGTACTCTATTACTGAGCCTCCGCTATCCGTCGGTCTGTCTATCAGTGGGCTGTATCTTGGTAACCGTAATAGGTAAACAATTGAAATGTTCACAAAATGTGCAAAAAATAAATTAAAGGGGAAAACAAGATAATTATGAGATGTCTTATGTTTTTTTTTTATCAAACATGCTACGGAACCCCTGAATCATTTTTTGGGTTCATTAGTCGAACGGTAGTCTACTGCTAAGCCATCGCTATCCGTCGGTCTGTCGTATCAGTTGGCTGCATCTCGGTAAAAAGCGGCAAAGGGAAAATTAAACAAACCAGTTGACAAGCCATCAGATGAAACAATGCTTACCGTTTCGCACGCGGCGTGCTGAAGGCGGAGTCTGAGTTATCGGAGGGGGAAGCGGGGGTAGCGGGTGACACTACCTTCGCGTCTAATGAATCTTCTGTGCACGATGTTGTAGTGTCTTCATTGACAGAATCCAATTTACCTAGAACAATGAAATAAATTTAACTAACTTACTTGGAGAAAAATCGCTTGTGTCAATCATGATTGCTATTACTTTAGTTCGATTTCAATATTGTCTAAATATGTTTACGTTGATGATATTTTAGAGTAAATTAACCTTTTCAGTAATATTGTAAGTAAGCTGAAACCTAGTGAATGAGCTTAGATTTGAGCGCGTATCTAATTAATTAAAATTCAGTAACCTCAAGTTCTATAATGAAATGGATGGAGCATAACATGCATTTCAGGAAACACATTGAATTCTCAATTTTACGTCAGATTTTGTTTCTACTTCAATAAAATTGAAGAGTGTAGTTTTTCCAGACTTAGGTATCAAAATGTTATGTATTGAAACAATAGGATTTATATTTCTTAAAATTAAGATAAATTAAAAGATTTTTAAGTGGCATATTATGTATACTTCATAACAGATTCAAAGAATTCTGCTGTTAAAGGCTTTTTCACACCACATGCTCGACAAAGCCGGATTATCTATATATATAAAGAGAGAAGTCCTGACTGACTGACTCATCAACGCCCAGCCTAAACCCTTACACCTAGAAAGCTGATTTTTTTTACAGCTATTGTTTTTAAGATGTAGGTTAGCACTAAGAAAGGATTTTTCGAAATTCAACCCTTAAGGGGGTGAAAAAGGGGTTTAACGTTTGTATGGAAAACCTTCATTTTTGGGTGTATCAATTCGAAACTTTGTGAAAATACTCTATTAAACAAACAACAAGAAACGTATTTCTTAATTTTTCAAAAAACACCCTATAAGGGGATGAAAGAGGGGGATGGAGTTTGTATGGAGACGTGTTGTTTTTTACGTCTATCAACTTGAAACTTGGCACAAATACTTTTAGAAATAAATGATGAAATACGTGTTTTTGGATTTTCCGAAAATCGTCCCCTAACGGGGTGAAAGTAGGGGTTGAGTTTGGAATGTATGGAAAACCTAAATTTTTTAGGTGTATCAATTCGAATCTTTCTAGAAATACTCCTCAAAACAAACAACAAGACACGTATTTCTGGGTTTTGTAAAAAACACCCCCTAAGGGGGCGAAAGAGGGGGTGGGATTTTATATGCAGACGTGTTGTTTTTGACGTGTATCAACTTGAAACTTGGCACAAATACTTGTAGAAATAAATGATGAAATACGTGTTTTTGGATTTTTCGAAAATCGTCCCCTAACGAGGTGAAAGTAGAGGTTGAACTTGGTATGTATGGAAAACCCTCATTTTTGGGTGTATCAATTCGAAACTTTGTACAGATACTCCTCAAAACAAACCACAAAACACGTATATCTGGATTTTGTAAAAAACACACCCTAGGGGGGCGAAACAGGGGGTCGGATTTTGTATGGAGATGTGTTGTTTTTGACGTGTATCAACTTGAAACTTGGCACAAATACTTTTAGAAATAAATGATGAGAAACATGTTTTTGGATTTTCCGAAAGTCGTCGCCTAACGAGGTAAAAGTAGGGGTTGAGTTGGTAATGTATGGAAAACCTTAATTTTTGGGTGCATCAATTCGAAACTTTGTGAAAATACTCTATTAAACAAACAACAAGAAACGTATTTCTTAATTTTTCAAAAAACACCCTATAAGGGCGTGAAACAAGGGGTTCAAGTTTGTATGGAGACATGTTGTTTTTTACGTCTATCAACTTGAAACTTGGTACAAATACTTTTGAAAATAAATGAGTAGACACGTGTTTTTGGATTTTTCGAAAATCATCCCCAAAAGAGGTGAAAGTAGGGGGTTGAACTTGGTATGTATGGAAAAACCTAATTTTTTGGTGTATCAATTCGAAACTTAGTAAAAATACTCCTCAAAACAGAGGGGGTGAAACAAGGCGTTGGAGTTTGTATTGAGACGTGTTGTTTTTACGTCTCTTAACTTGAAACTTGGCACAAATACTTTTAGAAATAAATGATGAGACACGTGTTTTTAGATTTTTCGAAAACTATTCCCTAAAGGAGTGAAGCTAGAGGTTGAAGTTGGTATGAAAAAGTGTGGTTTTTTTCTACTATCAACTTGAAACTTGGCTCAAATATTCTTCTAAAGTCTCCATATAAAGTCCACTTCTTTTTTTGAGAATTCACTAAGGGTTCCTTGAGGAAATTTGTTTGTTATTATGAGCACATGCATAGCCTTTGGTATTAAGAACTAATTCAAAAATCATAAACCAGGGAGAGTACTTAATTGATTTCAGCTATTTTTAGTAGGTGTAATTTTTTTTCAGAAAAACGAATTAGCATAGAACTGAATTTAGTCAGGGCTACCTGTGGAAACCGTTCCTACTTTTATCGCTCTTTATTTAAGAAATTTTGTTAGACGGGAGTTTGATTTTGTTAGAATAAATAGCAATGATAGCCCACTGGCTACAGAGCCCGCCTCTCATTCGTGAGGCTTGGCTTCCAATCCTGGCATATACAGTCAAGTTTTAGTAAGGATCCCTAATTCTTTTTTGTCATAGATATAGCCTATGTTACTCAGGAATAATGTAACATTCTAATGGTGAGAGTTTTTTAAATCGGTCCAGTAGTGTGTGCATCTGGATTGAGGGCCCACTTTTTAAATTATTGCGAAACGAAATGATACTTACAGGGCATTTACTTAAAATTTTGTAAAACCTAAAGCAAAGATTCTTAAATTTCTTAAACGTGAATCAAAAGAGTTATGGTCAAATAGCTTGGGCCCTCAATCCTGACGCTTGCATAAAACGGCATAGTCGAATCTCAGAAAGTACTATCCCTGGGATAATAATTTTTATTCGAGTATTTAGTTAGGAATTTGTTAAATACATTAAGAAATTGTCAAGTCTTAAGAATGCGACAATACAGATTTATGGCGGTTTAGCTTGGGCCCTCAATTCATCAATTTTGATATTGTAGAATCGGCAAAAAATATGAGTTTTTCTAAGGAAAGATATTAATACGACTTTAATATATTTGAGTTCCATATCTCGGAAAATTTGTTAAAAAGAAATAACGACACAAAAGTTAATTGTTAAAAAGTTATTGAAATTCGTATTTTTTCAAAACGTCTGAACTGAGGGCCCAAGGTTTTTGTCAGTATTGACTAGACTAAGCTTTCTACACTACCGCACTTTAGGCTAAGTATTTTAACAAATTCTTAACTAAAAGGCTACAAAGCGTCCATTCTTCTAAATGCCGTAGTTTAGGAGAAAATTGATTTTCGATGTTTTATATGAGAAAATTCAGTAGGGTGTATATGATTTTGTTACTTTTTTGAGACAAATCAGCATGTACCCTCTTAGAAGATATTTCATAAGTTGTTGTCGGAAGCGATTACGTTTTGTGTGATCCAAAATTAATAAAAGGTGTTATTTAAATGGTTATCATAGTATTCGTATTTTTGACGCCTGACGTACGCGCGTCCCCGTCATGTTTTTTGTTTAATTTTCATTTTGCTGTGTATTTCGGGTTTTGACTCATATTAGTGATAGTATATTATACCTATGTAGCAAGCACAGATCATTTATCTAGCTCTGTGGTAGCAAGGGTCCGTGACAGTGTGCAGTGAATGGGAAATTCGATAAAATGCCAGGGATAAACATTTTTGGATTGCCTCAAGAAGTCTTAATGAAGTCATCAGTAAAAGTGCTATTATTTTACTGTTGAAAAAAGTTTGTTAAAAAAAAAAGACCCACAATCGCTCCATACTTGTATGGTTTTTTTTTATTGTTTAGCAGCCTTTGGATTCTAGTCCTAATAGCCTTATTACTTTCCTATTATTATTAATCTTAGTAAAATGGCTCTGCTTTGAATTTTTTGATTTTTTGTATTGAAAAGGCTCCAATACTACCGGTTTTACCGATTTAAAAAAAATGTTTTGCCAGTGGAAAGCGTACTTTTCTGGGAGTAACATGTGCTATAATTTTCCCACGGGAACAGGCCTAAACCACGTTACCGATTTAAAAAGTTCTTTTAAAAATGGAAAGATACATTACCAGGGAGTAACAAAGGCTATATTTTATTCCCGTATTTTCACGGGAACGGGAACTACGCGGATGAAACCGCAAGGCAATGCTAGTTGTTAATATACAGGGTTATAATTTTAATACGTCCAATAGGTACATAATTTCATTGATTATTGGCACTTTCTTATTTTATTTTTCCACGCATACGTAGGTGAAGGCACAGCACAGCTAATCGTATATAATTATATCGAGCTTTATATATTATATACAATATGTAACAGAATAAGTGCAATTCCTGAAATTAGTTTGTTCAGTATCGACTACATATTCGATTTCATCTATTTTTAATATGTGTTAAATTTTTCCGAAAAATGAATTAGCATAGCTGAATTTAATGCTATCTATTGAAATCGTACTATTATAGAACGATATTTAAGAAAATTGGACACAACTAAAGTTCGATTGCATCTTTTTTTATATTAATTTACTAACCGGGGTGTATGAGGAATTGCGCTTTTTCTGTTACGCGTTGTATAATTATATATATTGTATCTGCGCTTTACAAAATACTACTTACATGATCACAACGAATACTTGTTTATACTTACGATAAACATTATGGTCACCCTACTGAATTTTCTCATATAAAACATCGAAAATCAATTTTCTCCTAAAGTACGGCATTTAGGAGAATGGACGCTTTGTAGCCTTTTAGTTAAGAATTTGTTAAAATACTTAGCCTAAAGTGCGGTAGTGTAGAAAGCTTAGTCTAGTCAATACTGACAAAAACCTTGGGCCCTCAGTTCAGACGTTTTGAAAAAATACGAATTTCAATAACTTTTTAATAATTAACTTTTGTGTCGTTATTTCTTTTTAACAAATTTTCCGAGATATGGAACTCAAATATATTAAAGTCGTATTAATATCTTTCCTTAGAAAAACTCATATTTTTTGCCGATTCTACAATATCAAAATTGATGAATTGAGGGCCCAAGCTAAACCGCCATAAATCTGTATTGTCGCATTCTTAAGACTTGACAATTTCTTAATGTATTTAACAAATTCCTAATTAAATACTCGAATAAAAATTATTATCCCAGGGATAGTACTTTCTGAGATTCGACTATGCCGTTTTATGCAAGCGTCAGGATTGAGGGCCCAAGCTTTTTGACCATAACTCTTTTGATTCACGTTTAAGAAATTTAAGAATCTTTGCTTTAGGTTTTACAAAATTTTAAGTAAATGCCCTGTAAGTATCATTTCGTTTCGCAATAATTTAAAAAGTGGGCCCTCAATCCAGATGCACACCCAGTAGTTTTTGAGTTTATTCGTTATTAACATGGGTACATAACTACAAATCTTTCCTCTTTATAATATTAGTGTTGATAGATAGATAGTGTAGATTATCCTTCTTGATATATTTTCGAAACGCAAAGGAATAACAAATTCTACGCGGACGAAGTCGCGGGCATCAGCTAGTATATCATATAAACCTCACCGAAAGCAAGACATTATATCCCTTGGCTGTAGCCGGGTTATAATGTTGCATGGAATTTCATTATAACCCTAGGTCAATAACGTAATTTTCACTTTTTACAGTTATGGGGTCCAAATATAATACTGGTTAAATGTTGCTTTTTCCTGAAAGGGAATACCTTTACCTACCCCCTCGAGAATAAAAAGAAGTTTTTATATACCTATTTTTTTATTTGCACTTGTTTTAGGTTGGTATTTCTCTTCATAGGTAGGTATATCATTTTGCGAATCTGTCTATGGAATCGGTGTTTTATTGGTGCCACTTTCATAGTCAATGTAACTAATAACAACAAAACAAATATTCTTTGTAGTATCCATTGACATCGAACCATCTCAATAATTACCTCACATATGTTTATTTCATTATTATTGTTTGTTTTTACCGTTTCCATTTGTGGGGGGTTCAAGGTTGCTTTCGTCGCTGGGTAACGGTGAACCGCCATTCGCAGGCGCACGGGGTGGGTTGGGAGCCTTGCCGAGAAGCTCCGGCTGCAAATCTGACAATATGTTATGTGTCCATATCGCTAGCTCGACCATGTGTGGCGACCATTTCTTGCCGCAGCCGTTTTGTTCCTGTAAATGCAATAAAACGGCATTATAACAGATAGTCATCAATCAGCCACAAATGGTATATGTAATTTGGAAACTAATTTTGTCTTACCTTATTTAACCTATCACAGACTGTCTTTATATGGTTTACAAAATTGAGGTATTCCTTGGCGGTATAATCGCTTCCTTCCATTTCTGGGATTGCTTGCACACACTCGTCGGCCATAAAGGGAGCTATGTCGGGGCTCGCTGCTGCAAGAACAGCTGATGCTGTAGCTGTGCCAACTCCCTTTAAGTTACTGAGTGCAGTCATTGCTGATTCAATATTGGGCAATTTTCGGAAAGCTTTCTTTGTCTCTGCCATCACAGCCCTTGGTGTATTTACTTTTATAAGATATGATAATTGTGGATAAAACCTGCCCCTCTGCAATGTGAAATTAATTGTTTGAATAGTTTGTTAGTTTGCCTAGCGAATATCATTATAAAGAAGTATATTACCTTTTAGCAATAAAACAATGTAAAAGAAATCTATGTATACATAACAGTTGTTGAGTTACTTATCAATATTACTTAAGTGCTTTAAAAAAATGCTGTGTGTTATTATTAAATCATCAGGTGGAAGTTTATAAACTCAAGACTCACTGCTTGTTTCCATTTCATGAGTTGCACCAGCTCTTCGTGTATCATGTGGGCATCCTTGCCTCCTCTGGACTTGATCTTTTTGGGTAGCTCATTCTGATACCTGAAGACAAAAAAAACTTATCAAACTTTTGAATATCTAAGTGGTGGTGGTGGTTGTTGTTTGATTAAGGGTTTTTTAATAACCTTTTTATAATACTCTTTGTATTGTTATCCTTAATTTTATAGTAGGTCGTCTTAGGTACAATACAATAGACAATATAAGTCTATTTTTAGGTATTTTTATATAATGCATAAAATTGATCGAAGTAAGGGAGCATTTCTATAATAATCACATTTTATAGGTATAATTCTAGGAGCAACATTGAAAATTTATTTCCAAAATTGTTTCAAATGGCTTTCAAATAAGAGCCTTAACAATCTTTTCACTTAAGAATTGCAATTTGGACATTATTCCTATTAGTGTAAATGCTATCGAAGTAACTCAGTCAATTCTGAAATCGCTCGTGTAACAGCTAGTTGTATATATGTAAATGTTTGTTAAATAATAAAAAATAATAATCTTACTAATTTTTTAAGGTTTTTTTGGGGAAACGGGGTATTTCCAGAAATAATACCTCTGCCTACCCCCGGGGGGTTAAAAGACGAGATTATTTGTTATTTAATAATAATAAAATCATTTACATTTTATCATTTGTAGCAAATTTTAAAAGTACCTAACTACTTATTATTTTCATTTTAATACATTTTCCATTGTAAATTTCGTTTTGACAAATTACTAAAGTAACCCCATTAAATAGACAATGAAGTAGGCACCTACCTACCCTATTGTTACAGAATAAAAAAATGTTGTACCTACACATTTAAATTAAATAGATAGCTATAGGTATTTTGATCTTGACAAATAAATGTAGGTACCTAAAGTTAACTTAAAAATAAAAAAGCATTAATATAGGTAGGCAGTGTCTTACCTACCTATAATAGAAAGGTTTTTTTTATATTATTAGCAATTAAAAATATTATAAGTGCCTACTTATTTATGTACCTATTGCTGTTTTTTCCATTCACTGCATAATATAATGGTAGGTATAATGATTAGTTTAAAAATAAAGAAACCAAAACCCCCCTTCTCAAAAAAATATTTGTGATATCTAACCAATTAGTTAATTAGTTATTTTAATTGACCTTGAAATAAATGTTTGTATTTTTAATATTTAAAGTTGCACGACTAGCAAGTCTCAACATCCCATGTATTTCAACCACCTGTAAAAGTATATGCTGAAGTAATGATGACTCATGTTATTTAATTAATAGTGCAAAATATAAATAAAAACTGGTTTATTAGTGCTGGAAGTAAATTATATACTTTAACAATATATTATCATAGTCATTTCATAGTAAAAAAAGGTAGAAATATTCAAAATACGATGGTTAAGTCAAATGGCAAGTCACCATTTTGAACGGATGTGAGTCGTACTCAACAAAGCATTTATAACCAACAAGTAGTTACCAACTAAATAACGAACCCTATGCATTATCAAGCCTGCTATTAAGTCAAGGAATCAAAGGAAATAACAAACATACGCTCACAAACATGTACGTAAACGATTAAAACTACTCATGATACGTAAAGGACAGCCACCATTTTATAACGCCTGAGCACGGCGATATTTTCCCCTACACTAGCTTTAGGAAAAACGATCGAGTAAATTTGACATCGATCCCACGTGACGTAGTGATTTTAATGAGCCGTCCGCGGACTAGAGATGCAGTCCGCGAGGGAGGTAGCTATCAAATCAGTTTGCACGGATACACACACAATACAAGTTCATTGACACGCCACGGCCGCATTTTCTCCTTTCAAAGGCGTTCGTACTTACCAGTTGTCCAATTTTATGAGCTCCTCGGGTTTCTTTGTTTTCTGCTCTGCTTTTAGCTTAATCGCTTGTGGGTATAACTTCAACACACTGTCAAATTGTTTTGCATCTGCCTCCAGAAAGAAAGTAGACGTGTCTTTCGTGGTAGCCATTGTGAACGTTCTAAATGTACAACACTGCGTATTTAGTTAGCTATAGCTCCGAACTCGACGCGGCGGCAGCACCTGGCCAACTGGCCGCCCTCTCCCCACTTGCCGCCATCTTGTCGACTGAACCTCGTACTGACGTACATTATTAACTTGATGAATAACGTGTTTTTTACTCGATTTCATATTTATTTCTAATATCTTTTTACAATTTCATCTAAACATCAGTTGCGCTTTTTGTTTTAATTGAAAACTACTTCAATACTTATGTTATTTCAAGTAGTGTTAAACAAAAAATATACTTACGCGCCGTTACAAGGCTAAGGCGAATGTACTTTGAGTCGTGGCTTCGGGCATTTGTCTGGCCTCCGCAGGGAATAACAGGATGGGAAAAAATAAACGCCATTCCACCAAAATTCACTACACAACACTAAACACTAATATCAGAAAAGAAAATGTCTTATTACAAGCAAAATATTCACAATCCTTAGTCACGTCGACCTCGCCTCGGGTCGCTATCAATTTCCTCAAACGTGACGCAACACTCGACACCGTTCCACCGAAACGACTTAGTAAACACGCATATTTTCCGTTGCATTGCAGTACACACTGAGCTCGGAGTAGTCATGAAGTAGTAACTAGCGGTGTACATAAGGCATTTAGGTAGTAGGA
Organism: Ethmia dodecea; assembly: GCA_963855545.1. Taxonomy (NCBI): domain Eukaryota; kingdom Metazoa; phylum Arthropoda; class Insecta; order Lepidoptera; family Depressariidae; genus Ethmia; species Ethmia dodecea. The sequence continues at coordinate 10,581,844 of OY979446.1, read as the reverse complement.
CGTACATATCACCGGGGTGGAACGTCACCTCACCAATCGGCTTTGTTGTTTTGATAGATCGCCATGTGCTCTACTACGGTTTTTTGTGTAGATTTTGAATACGTTTACCGGAATTACTTAATGCACCGTTTCTCTGAATTGAATAGCGAATAAGGATCTAATATGTTTTACTAGTAGATATTCGATTATGTATTTTCTTCGAAATTTAAGTAGATAGGTATCCAATCATATGCTTACCTACCTACAATACAATAACTCTTTATTGTACCTACACCAAAAACAATACCTACATAGTTAATTAGGTAGGTACCTCTACATATTAAATTTTATTTACCTAGGTAGGTAGGTCCTATGTTTTATATGTTTATGCTTTTCCAATTACAAATAAGTACATAAGTACATAACTATACATAGGTAGGTAATTATCATAGATATTATGATATGTAATTATTTCAACTTACTTACATTTATCATTTCACTATGCAATATTGTTTTAACAAAATTTTCTCTGTAGGTATGGTGTATTTTCCCGATTATTTGCTCCAAAACCAAAGATAATGTAATAATAATAACGCACTCAATTCGGAATCGAACCCGCTATACCTACAACGCCTGAGACTGATAGCACAGTTTAACAATACGGATAGTTTACCCTACCTCTTCCGCCTTTATCGATGACATTACTGGATACACAAAATTACTATTCAAATCCCTCGTTAAACTCAGGAAAAAATCATCATACCTAGATTCTTTAGTTATCTTAAACATTTCTAAATATGTAAGTACCTACTTAGTTATATGTTTTTTTCTTTGTCTAACTCTAGGTGGTTTAGTTAATTATAAAAATTCGACAAGAAATACCTTCTTACCAAACCAACTTCGGGAAACACAAATAAACGTCTAAGTGTTTTAAACAATAGTACGAAGTATTTCTGCGTTCCCACGGCTGCACTTATCAATCTTATCATATATGAAATTGCTTTATTGATTTATAGTTATTTGTAGATATGTGCTACTAACTTATAGCTACCTCCACTCTCCAAAACCTACGTAATTTGTATATCGTGAAAATTATGATTATGAAGCAACAAATAGGTGTACGAAATATGCTCACTGTGTACGAAGCAAATAAGTGCGGTTCAATGTCGTCAATAAAAACAGCCAATAGACAGGTATAACTCGGGAACAGTGTAGTTTTCTATTAGGTACTTACTTACTTAGTAAAATGGTTTATAGAAACGGTTCTGTGGAAGTACCTTCTTAGTATAGTCCTACTGCCTACAAACATAAATAATATGTACTTTTAACATTTTGCTTCTTTAGAACTCACTTTTTTTTCTTTTATTCCGAAATACCCTGAAATGCTTATATTTAATTAACGAATAACTGCGTCGAAAAGAAACTGTAAGAGCCGACGGACGCCGAAAGAACTGATTGACATGACAAATTTCGATCGATGAAATTAGGTAGGATATGTCTATAGTCAGATTAAAGCAAATTATCCTTTTTAAAAAATGGATAACATTGATTAATTTGTACTTAATTACTTTATTTAAAAATAAAGCGGTAACAGAAAACCACGATAGCAATAAAATAAATAAAATTATCAGGTGATTAAATAAAATAAGTAAGTTAATATATTTTTTTAAATGAATGTAATACTATCCATGAATTAAAATGTAGACATGAAAAAAATTGTCGCATACGGTTCAGTTGGTTTATTAATACTAAGCATAGAAGCCCCTTTAGCAGTTTACTATGCAAGATAAACCAGCTAAGATTAAGTTTGAGTTGAAACGTACATTTGGCCACGGTTCCGTAACCGTTCCCTAAAATCAATAAAATCATTAACCCCGTCACGTTTCAACTACGAATATAAATTAAGGATTTAAACATTTAGATAGAACATGCTTGGGGTCGAATACGATCATCCAAACAATGATGTTAAATATTAACATCATTGCATCCAATTCATCTAAGTAAATAAATTTTATTCATATGAGACGCAGTGATAAAACCAGGAAAAAACTTGGAAGCTCGTAGGTACTCAGAATTCATGGTAGGTACCTACTGCAGACCAAGCGGTGTCAAAAAGTGACAAAGTAAAAAGCGACCGCCACAGTATATATAGCAATCACCTGTGACACCGTGCAAGTGTTTTAGTTAGCTGTTACGAAAACCGTAATCGGAGTACGGGCGGTCTTACGGCTTAGTCTACTTTTTCTAAATTGACACTGACATTCAGTTTTGTATCTACGTAAACACACTGAATGTGGGCAAGCCAATTTGAACGTTCGGGAACCCTAAAAATAACATAACGCATAAAGGGTGCTGGAAGCGCCTGCGGGAGGTGGCAACTGGCAACGAACAGTGTTGTAACAGGGGTTCGGAATTTCGGGTATAGCTAGCATAAAAAGCAGTAAAGAAGGGACGAGTCGAACAAACGCTGAGCCGACGAGGGTTTGGTTTTTTTGTATTCGTCCGGGGTGCGTCGTTAACTGACTGCCTGCTGCGATGCGAATGGTGTATGAATGATCGTCCAAATTGTTAATCTTTGCAATTTGAAACTGCATCACGTACGAGTATTAAGTATATTATTTGAGATTGTAACAAAAAATAAAGTGTTTACCTACCTATTTTTATTTTATACTGAATGATCATAGATTCGTTTTTATGTAGGTACCTAGCTTTACACAAAAATTTCCCTATACCTACGTACTTATCAACTTTATATTCATTTGTGACGATTCATTTGGCTTCCCAGTAACATCACGATAACGCGCAACGCGACTGCAAAACTAGCACTCGATACTATACTTACCTACCTACCTTCAATACTCAAACATACCGACTCTGTTATATTTAATATGTTATGCGGTCAGTTTATTTACTTAATTTAAAATGAAAAAGTATATTATGCAAACGTCAATAACTATAACATACAAATTTTTAATACAATTGATTTGATGTTAATCAGTTTATTAGGTGGCATGGACCATGCCACAATGGTAATTGGTACATAGGGGTGTATGGCAATGATGTTAAATATAACATCATTGGTGTATGGTAGAGAAAATGTTAATGCTTATAGAATACTTCGTTTTTACTATCGCAAAGGACGTCAATATTTTGCCAAATAATTTTAACTATGTACTAAAGTTGGTTCATAAAAACAAAAAAATAAGACATCGATCTAAAACAACGACTCGTGAGGGATTTGAACCCCCGACCACCTCTATTAAATTAAACGGGCGCTCTAACCGCTGAGCTAACGAGCCGACGTCAGAGTTTTTGAAAATAAGAACTACATTCGATAATTATAAAATCTATTTATAGATACCTACCTCAAATGTATCTATTGTATTGTATGTAAACTAATACTGCATTTAAATAATGCATAATTTATCGTTATAAGGTACCTAACTTTGTCTATCTGTATAGGATAGTATTCTAATATATTATGTGCTATAGGTAGCTAGGTATGACAACGTATTTTTTTTCTTTGTTAAAAACATAATGTCATGCCAACGGAAAAAAAGCTTCACATACGCAATTTTCTAAGAACAAGTCTCGCTTCGCCTTATTAATATTCTTAGGTAAGAAAAACATCCATCGCTCGCAGTTGGAATTAAAATCGTTCTCCTTTTTGCCGCAAGGTCAGTGAGTTGACTTGTGTGTGGGCTTGTGGTTTGATAATCACAAAACAAAATAATGCAGAACATAGTTTCTTAATAAACGGGATTACCTACGTGTTTTGTCCCGTTTTAGGGATTATACGTGGATTATACGATGCGGTTTTATTAGATGATGAAAATAAAATGAATAAAAGTAAATTTTATGTCACTCCAACAACAGTCCAAGATTAACCTCAGACTTAACCTTTTTGCCATAATATGGGTTTGTACTAATCTATGGCTTAAATTAGCTTAAAATCAGAGATTAAGTATTTTTAGTTTAAATAGTGTCCCATAATAAGTAAGTAAGTAAGTAAGTAACAACTCTTTATTGTACACCAATAAAAAATATGCAACAAGTGACATAGTGATACAAAAAAGTACAATGGGCGGTCTTATCGCTTTAAGCGATTTCTTCCAGACAACCTTAGGATGGATGTAACTGAGATAAACAGATGAAGGTAGGTGGTGCACGTAAGTTAACAATGGATTAAGGAACTTACATACATAAACCGTTTCCTATAAATAAATATAATAAAAAAAAAACTACACAGTAACTACATAGGTACATAAAGTAAATATATATATACATATATTATAATTACATGAACATAGTACATACATAACACATTACATACACACATTTGATTTATTATAAAGAGTATTCCAAGCCAAGGTAATGGATTTTTAGTTTGTTTTTGAAAATTGGCAGAGATTCAGCACTCCTTATGGACAGGGGGAGACCATTCCATAGTCTTACAGCCTGCACAGTGAATGAGAAGCTGTAAAAGTCTGTAGTGTGGCTTGGAAATCTTAGTAACAGATCTCTGCTTTGACGCTAGGACCGACTGAAGTCGCACTGCTGCTGAAAACGCTCTTTCAGGTACGAAGGGGTTGATGGAATGAATAGCACTGAGTAAAGCACATAATATCTGAACGGTACCTTAATCCTAACTTGTATTTAGTTAATTAGCATTTTAATATTTTTTCTCAGTATAAAACTTTTATCTATGTTCAGTTAAGCGAATAGAACCAACATTCTAGATTCGTAGAATTGAGATAGTAAGTATGTAACTAAATGATACATTTTTCTAACTTCTAGAGAATCTACTTAAATCTTGCGTGTCCCGCTTCGAAAGTGGACAGCCCATAGACAGCCTTCGACCATTTTATTTCTCACTCCCTCTTATTACTTCGTAATTTGCTATCTCTACGGTCAGAGTCGGTCGAGTGAAGCGATGTTCGTGATCGTGTGGGCAGGCAGGCGCAATGGATGTGAATAGAACGCCAAGAAAGAACAAAACTAAAGCTATTTTCATGTCAGTAGCGCCATCTATTGTAACTAACTGCACTATATTTTTTGAACCCACAACATAATATGCTAACAATCCATATTGTTATGGGCCATTTACACGAGGGCAATCCAGTAAGACAATCCACTAAGACTGCATACAAAAAAAACTCGAGGACAATCCATTCCACTGTCCTGTCCGGCCCATTACAGATCGAAAACATTAAAATATTATTTGATCAGAAAAAAATCAGTCATGGTGGTCGTAGGTATCATGATTCATGATTGTCGGTTTTGTCGAAAGTAGTAGGTAGGTATAGGTTATAAATAAGATTTTTTTATTTGGGTCTAAAAATTTAACAAATAATGTAAGTAAGTAAATATTAATAAATTCACTAATAAATCATTTCGACACATACTGCCAGAAACCCTAATTACCAACCTGATACGCAAATGACCATGATTAATATACCTACACGCATAAGTAGTACCACCACGGAGCAATAAAGTACCCGTAGTACCTACCCTCACTACCTATGGGTAATTTAACAGTGTTTTGGTCCGACTATACACCAGAAGGAGGGAAATATTTTTTTCAACACACTTGCTCATAAAGTGGCTATAATTTCACTGCAATTAGGCACATAATGACACCTGTAATGAAACTGTGACTTTTTCATTAGGTACTATTCAAAGAGATTTAAATACTGCCCTAGTATTTAAATCTCTCTGGTACTATTATTCACTACTGGGCATACTACTGAGTTAGGTATAAGTAGATTTTTTTTTTCAATTTTATTGGTTGAGTTGCTTCTTAAAAAAGTTTCGATACTAAAGAGATTGTGTTCAATAGTACAAATAAATTAATAAACCTATTGCTTGCTCATTTCATGCAACTTCGTATTTAAATAGATAATTACAAATTGAACGTGTTTAATAAACAAAACTTTCACTCAAATATTACTTTTGTTTTCTCTGTAAAAACTTTAAATTCCCCATTTTGTATGTGGCTAAAACGCTATCGTGACAAACAAAAAAAAAGAAACCTCATTCTTTTATGTATTATATTCTAATGGTCGTTCGCCATTGTTAGATGGGCGCATAGGAAAACTAATGAATTTTTGCCGCCATTTCACTGTTGAAATTATAGTTATTAATTAAAATGTCTACAAGTACTAGTTATGAAGAAAATGATTTATACCTATATACCTACTCAATGTTAAAAAGTACAGTCCAAACAAAGAATGGAGTGGACTTAAAAACATACCTACTCTAATTTGTCAGCATATCTAAAGAGACTATCAGATGGATTTAGAAGCAAAAAATCAAAGGTTTATCGTCTGACGATGTTGAACAATATTTATAAAAGATGCTCCAGATAACCAATATCTGGCTAGGTAGGTACATTTACTAAGGTTACATGCTTAAATTAATTTTAAATATCTACGCGACTTCAGTCTGTGTTGTGTGTTGAAATTAATTCTAAATAAACTTTTTATCTACTAGGTATATAAAATGTTTTTTTTTGTATTATTTTATTCACAAGTGTGTTGAAAAACGTCGTATGATACGCGTGTGTATTGATGATTACCGTCCTCGGCTTTCTTAAGACCCTCGCCTTTACATGTCGTAGGTTTGACAGATTTTAATAAATGAAATGTCGTTATCAGGTGTCATTTAGTTTATCTCGTGACCCTGGTTGGTGACGTCAAAACAAAAGCCTAACTAAACTGAAGGATTTTTATAGCGGTTACTTGATTCATTCATTAATGGAGTATTTTTACAGAATAATAAATAGTACTTACTAGTTAAACGTACAGAAGGCCGACTCAACTACTTTCCTTTGAGGTGCTTATAGGACCGTTAGCGTGAGGTTTATATAAGTAGGTACTTATTGAGATAGACAAGTTTTTTGTAAGACTAGACATGTCATTCATTAGTTCATTAGGTACTCATTAGTTTATCCACCGGCATATTACCTATTATCCGAATGCTTCGTAATTTGTTTTATCTAGCTAGCGTGCGTAGAGAGGCTTAACTTAATAGCTTCTCCTTGGATATAATTAACTTCTATCAGGATTGGCAATGTTCTTTTATCCTCGCTCTCTGTCGCCAATGGTCATCTCATTTGGCTGATGATCAAACTTTAAGACTGCTTTTATAGGCTTTTTACACTGCACTGAGTCGTCATCACGATTCCTATGGCGGAAAATAGTTAACTTACATCCAGAAATAAAGTGATCGTAAAATAGCCGCGTTCAATGAATTCCGCGAATCTCTACCTGAATGAAGTGACGTCATGGCATAGTACACACTTGTATATAAGGTGTGTTGCATATAGGAAAGTTATATAGGTAGATGATTGGGTCTTTCTTTTGGCGTCAGATTATGCTGCTTTGAAAATAGTCACAACTCGGTAGCGATGTGAGTCGGACGCTACTCGTCCCTCGTCTCGACACGCGCTCTTTCGCTGCGGGCGGAGGCGTTCCACCGCGAATTTGGGCCAAGAACAAATATTTTGCCCTCTCACTCTAGCTCATTATGTTTTGATAAACGCGTCTCTTTCAGCAATTTTCTCTTCACTTCTCACTTGATAATAATCAGTTCAATGTTTACATTGTGGCCACTATCAATCAGGTGATGAGAATTCATTGCATTGTGATAAGGGATCGCGGCGTGGACTGTTGGTGTTTTGGTCTATTTGGTGGGTATTATTATTTCATAGAATGGCATGATGTATACATATTTCGTATTTTATGTTTACTTACTTATCGTAATTTTTCAGAACATAAAGTGTGTGTAGTTCAATGATTGACTTTAATGTTAGTCTTATCTTATACATTTTAGGGATGTCTGTAAAAGACCTCTGGCATGCTGCCCGCCGTTGTTGACGCGCCGCTCCGCCGCCGAATCGATATTATCAAGTTATGTGTAGCCTGTGTAGGTATCTACTCGTTACACCAGACTGTTAAGTTGGCACTTAAATATTTGGCGAATTTGTACTGGTACAGGTCCTGTTAAGCAGTACAAGAATACATTCATGTACCTACTCTTTTGGTCGATAACGTTATCTAGCGAACTTGTTTCAGTTTCGAATTTCGATCACGAACTTTCGTTTCCGGTTTTCCATTATCCACACCATTTCACAATATCACAAATGGAACAATAACTAATTTTATTAGATAGGTAGTAACTAGGTTACATGTAATGTAGACCTACTTAGTGTTAAAATAAATACTTAACTACGTACTTAAAATTCAAAAATTGTAAGTGATAATAGCAACATAACATAACAAAAGCGCGTATCGGTACCGTATCTACTGTATTATGAATAACACCTATTACATTTAAACCACATTTAAACAGACTTTCCTGGAGATAGATGGCTTACCTGTTTGACGTTTCAAAGCTCAATCGAAATTGAATTTCAGTCCACCTAAAACTTATAACTAAGTATCCATTACGTAGGTACCTACCTATTATATGTCAGACTCAACCTATATACAGTATGATACTTTAATTAGAATTTATTAATAGCAGAGAGAGACCACTTGGCTCGGTTAATCAACATAATATTTATTTTGTGAACCCTGCAAGATATCGAAATGAAACATACAATACACATACATATTAAAACAATATATTAGGTATGGATAACAAATATAGCATTAACATGAATAAATATTATACTACTTACTACTATCTGCTAGTACACATAAGAAAATTTCACTTAAAATACAGTTTTAATTTTATTAAAATCCTTCCAGTTTATTCGAAGCCCATTCGAGACAAACTTTCAGAAAGACAATTCTAAAAATTTTCACCTTCGACATTTCTTTCGAAATCACAGGTAGACAATTAAATTTTATTATATTAACGATAGGTATATATTGGGTGGTATTTGTGAAAGATAGTCGGTGAACGAAAAAAAAACATACTTAGTAGAGTGAGCGATCTATTCCTATCTAATACCAAAAACTAATACCAAATGGTATTTGTTTAGGTAGGTATTATCGTTATGAATAAAAATATGCAATCCCAAAACAAGTTAAATGATATAATATAATGATATAGATACAGTCAGAAATAAAAGTGCTTTTGTGATTTTAAGTTGGTCAGTTATATATATATATATATATATATATATATATATATATATATATTTATTTATTATTATATTATATATATATCAGTTAGTGTTTATTTGATCAAAATCAGTCTTATCCAACAAATTGAAATGTATTAGGAAAAAGTTTTTTTTTTCTTGGCAAGTGATTCACTTTGAAATTCGTAAGTAAACATTCCGCAATGAAGTGAATTTGTAAAAGTTTAAGATTGTAAGTACATACATATTGCTCACGCCATTGTCCCACAGGGGTAGGCAGAGACGATGGATAGCCACTTTGCTGATCTTTGCTTTGTTGAAAGTAAGATTAAGATCATAATATTAAATTATAAAAAATATATATTGGAAAGCAAAATAAATTGTTTCTGTGACTGAAAAAAGTTATGTTTTGGTATTCGTATGGAATAGATTTTGCATATTATTTAAAATTTGGTGTTCGTCAAGAATAACAAAAAATACGACAATAAACAAATACCATTGGTATTCGTTTTTGGTATAACATAGGAATAGATCGAGTGAGCGGAGCGGAGCCTATAACATGAATCATTGTTATTATTTACAAGAAATACAAGACTCGTGGTTGGTCAGCAGGGGCACATTGGAATGACTTGTGGTCATTTGTTCTAATTCTACTCATTGTTATCATATCACTCAATTTTTACGACGGCTGGCCTCGCTCCTGGTGAACAGAAGTGTTGTAACTTATGAATAACACTATTCCATGTTTAAATTATTCATAAACAGATAGCAATACCTACCGACACGGACGTAAATTGCATTTACTTAAAAGTGGGTTTATAATTTTATTCGCGCTAAGTTCTTGAATAGGTACACGCAACTCTAATTACCAAAAACAATTAAGCAATACCTACATTGTACCAATACCAAGAAATACTTTTGGGTTTTTATATTTTAATTTTTAAATTGGAGCAGAACTTTGATCAACGCGTAAGTATACTTACGTATTTTTTTTTGATCCTTTGATAGTCCAATTAATTGATCCTTTGGAGGATATAAGACAGTGTCCGCAAAATAAACAATTATCGAGATAAGGTGCCACTGATGGTATCTGTTACCGATGTAGCTACTTATAACAATGTTTTAGTGAACGGTTAGTTAACTTGCGACGGCCGCGGAGTAAAGTCTCCATTTCGTACTTTGACCAAGTCAATTAGTTCACCTACAATCGATATAGATTCGTCAATATAGCGTTGTTTGGATACATAGATATATGCGTCATATGCGGGATTTCTATTATCAGTTGTGCTTCTGCCATCACTTGCGGCGGTAATACTTTTAAAGATAAGGTAGGTATTTTTTATCGTTTTAATAGCATCAGATATATAATTAATCTATGGTCTATATTTGTAGACAGTAGTTCAAATTATTGAGATTTTTATATTTTTTTTATTCATCAGTAACTAAGTACCTAGGTATTTATTTAGTTTAGTTTTTCATAGTGAATATCAGCTTTTTTTAGACAAATGTAATAGGTGTACTTTAGTTTCTAATAGGTGTGGTAGGCTAGGAAAGATTATAATAATCTTTTTCAATAAATCTAATTCTTCACGACATAGTATAAAACAAAGTCGCTTTCTCTGTCCCTATATCCCTATGTCCTTATATCCCTGTCCCTTTGTATGCTTAAATCTTTAAAACTACGCAACGGATTTTGATGCGGTTTTTTTTAATGGATACAGTGATTCAAGAGGAAGGTTTTAGTGTTAGTGTTGCACCTGTGCGAAGCCGGGGCGGGTCGCTATATAGTAGTCAATAAAATCTTTCTTGGATCTTATTTGACAGGTCAGGGTTAATAATGTGTTTTAAACGTATCTATACTGGAACATTGTCTTATTAGTTTTATTTTATAAGAGCTCAGCGGGTAAAGAGCCCGATTCTCATGCGATAGGCTCGGGTTCGAATCCTAGCATGTAACCTACCAATGAGTTTTTCAAAAACTTACGTACAGTTATCACTAGCTCGACGGTGAAGGAAAACATCGTGACGTAACCCGCATGTCCTAGAATTAATTCTGGCGAAGGTATGTGTAACAGACCCGGTCCGGCGATGGGCTCAGCACCTAAGAATTACTAGTGAAACGTGGGTATTTCCAGAAATCTAATACCTCTGCCTACCCCTCGGCGATATAAGGCGTGAGATTATTTATTTTTTATTTTGGTCACCGGAAGAAATGAAAAATCATTTTATTTCTATTTTCCTCATTCTTTTCCCTATTTATTTATGTAATAGCGCACATATGGAGAAATTAAATTATTGTTATTTTTTGGTGAGCACTAGGTAATAAATGATTTGAACTTCCCACGGGCACGGGTATAAACAGGATCCGCGGGGGCAACGCCGCTGCCTGGGCACCCGCTAGTCAAATAATCTAAAAATTAATTTAAATAAATCACATTATATTCAATTTAATCAGTCAAGTAAATCTTATTATAATTTTGACATGAATATAAAATATGATGATACAATTATTAATAAGGTCAATGAAATGAAATTTTTAGGTATCACTGTTGACAGAGATTTAAGTTGGAAACCACATCTGGATAACGTAGCTAGAAAAGTGAATAGATTTGTTTACGCCCTAAAACAAGTAAAACATATTACTAATACCAAAACAGCTTTAATAACATATCACGCATATATAGAGTCTATATTACGTTACGGACTTATTTTATGGGGAAATGGAAATAGTAATATGCTGTCCAAGGTATTTATTGGTCAAAAAAAATGTCTAAGAGCGATATGTGGCGTTCCACCAGATGGTTCTTGCAAACCTTTGTTTACTAGACTTGGATTGTTGCCATTACCTTCTCTTTATATACTGGAAGTATGTTTGTTTGTTAAAAAACACATCAACATGTTTAAAAAAGCATGTGATCTTAATAGCAGACTACAAAGAAACCCTAACAGACTTGTGCTGGAAGAGGCTCCAAAGAGCGCAAAATATGACAAAAACTGTTTAACATTGTGTGTAAGAATATATAATAAAATACCAGATGAATTTAAGACATTGAATTTAAGATTGTTTAAAAAAAGTTTGCAAGAGTGGCTTATAAATAAAATGTTTTACAATATTCGCGAACTGTTAGATATGCGTAAATCTTAAGAAGTTCTTTTTTTTTTTTTTTTCTCATTGTCCTTTTTATATTTGCATGCTACATTTTTTTTAGCTGAACATGTATGCACATACATATTTTATAACATCTTTACACCATGTTTGAAGCAAATAAAGATTTCTTATTCTTATTCTTAAATATAATATGACAGAAAATATATAAATAAATACATCCAAACAACAATTATTCTTATATCAAACGATTGCGATCATAATTAGGAGCTAATGTGTATCGTAACAAAGTCCACACAAACGCAGTCGCTATTAACTTTTATTGTGGAACCTTCAAAATGTTATAGGTACCTATTATGTTTGATTTGTTCCGGTTTTCTAGTAGGTGAATTTGCCTTTTGTTTGAGATAGCACGTCGCGTCGTCGGTACACAAAGAGGCTTACACTAGGTAGTCTGAACTGGTAATGGTAATACCAACTGACGGTTCTATTATAATTTAAACGATTTGTAGGTAATAATGTTGCAGACTCACCGTATTCCTAGTTTTCACTTGTAGCTAACCAAGAAACAGAAAACCTGTTTTTCTTTTTTATAAACCAATAAAATTTTTAGAATGTTTTTCATTTATTTTACACTAGCTGACCTGCGGGCGTATTCACGGAGATTCGACATTCGATATTCGACTCGGAATCGGAAAATCTGTCGAAAGGTTTCGAGATGGGCTATTCACAGATGTCATATTTGATTTATGGATTCGACAGATTTTCCGATTTCGAGTCTAATATCGATTTTCGAATCTCGGTAAATACGCCCGCTGATGGAACAAAGCGCTTTTAGTTTATTCATAAGTATTTTCTGCTTTATTTATGTAGATAGATCTACCTACTTACATAATAACTGTTAACATTTAGCCAATCTTCATGGACAAGTTCAAAGTGGCATAACATTAGACGATTGACTACAGAAATAAATACATTTTCATTTTCATAAATACAAATTAAATGGTGCTTATAAATAGAAATATGTTTGTATATTTAACTAAAGTATTATTTAAATTTATAATTTAGTAGTCTTTCATTTATATCTAATCAAACAAAGTCCGAGTTTACCAATAGGTAGGTACTTTTGTCAAATGCCTAAACCATACCACCAAACACTGTCAACTTATGTCAGGTATTTCATATACATAAGTAAGTAATTCAATGTTATACTACTTACTGCTCATCCACTAACTTGACACCATTGACACATGGCGATGCGATAGTACGTTGTTGGGCGTCTGGATGTTTTTAGCGCTAACGCTCGTTTACTGTTGATGAACTCAGAACCCGAAAAACCATACATAATTAAAAGAATAAAGTAACTAGTGTTCAGATAAATATTTTATATTTAAAACGAATGAGTGGAAAACAAGCCATTAATTTTCTGGCTCACAAGTATCGAGACTTAAGGATTCTAAGTCGAAAACAATTACAAATACTGTTTGTTAATGTGCTTTAAAAGTAAATAAATCTTTTATCTATCTATACATGTATAATTATCTATAGGACATCGTGTACAACCTTCAGGCACGGAATGCTGAAAGGGGGGACCATGACTAATTGTTCGACTCTATTATACGGTTACCCTTTATCATGAAAATCGATACAGTCATTAACATTACAGGCTAAATACCTGGTTTGATTGCCTATTAACGTAACTGAACCTCGGTCGCTAAACTTTTAAATATTTATTTTCAACTATCAGATTCCTTGGAGCATTGACTCCGAGAAAATAGTTTTTTCCCCGATTCCTGTAGAAATTTCATAACCGATTCTTAGTCAACCCCTAGAGTAATAAAAAAATATATCCTCTTTTCCTGCGGCTTAGGCTTTGCCTTGTTTATCACTAGGAACTTCTATAATTAAGTATGATACAATGTCAAGGAAAACAACGCGAAGAAACTCTCAGGAGGCTTGAGAGTTTCTTCGCACTTTCCAGAATTTATGCTGAGCCATGTGGCGAGGGACTCACCAGCACCACCTGTCATCTTGTCATTTTGAAGAGTCTAAAAACTTTACTGGCGACAAGTGGGTACTTCCAGGAATGTTTACATCCTCCGACCTCCTCGGGGATAAGATATAATATTTAATTTCAAGATGTTTTCCAACATTGTATACTCTGTGATCAATCACAGATATATTACAAAATTGTTTATCATATAATTAAGTAGGAAGGTACTTATGTATATTATTACTACACTTGATATCGGTGTGCAAAGTACAAAAGTCATTGGTTGAAATTTATTGACGGTTCAATTTGTTTAACCTTCTCCCCGATTGCAATGCAATGTCATAGAAACGCATTTGGAAACATTAAGTAGTAGGTTAACTAAACAAAGAAACATTTCAATGTGAAAGTCACCTCTACATTGCAATCGCATTACGCGCACGTGCAAGTATCAACAGAATCAGGAAATCACTGTTAAAGAATTAGGTATATTTTATAGCTATAGTGTAATCTTTTTAAAGTTAATACCTAAATATCTCGTAGGTAAGAGTACTAAGAATTTTAGTTATTTAGTATTTAATGATATCACACAATACCAAATCCTCTAACAATAGTAGGTACCTATTGACTACTATAAATGCAATAGTAACTTTGACAGGTTTTACCTTTTCACGACTGAACGATTACTTATGACAAAATTTATCAAGGATCATAATATAACTCTCGGGGAAAGATATTTAAGCCATTTATCCTGTACCACGAACTTTCTTCTAAGCAAAACGTAGTCATTAGAGGTCGATATTACTAATCGACCAAAAATGGTCTTCTGTTCAGTATTTTGGTGTTTGATCTGTTTTAAAACCTAATCGAGTAGGGAAAATAGAGATAAGAGTTGCGCGTTATCGAGTATAGTCAGTACTAGCGGATGCCCAGCGGCGTTGCCCGCGCGGATTCCGTTTATTCCCGTTCCCGTGGGAATTTCCGAAAATCCCTTCATAGTGGTTGCCTACGACATATTGAAGACACCTACATACCATATTATTTCAAATAGCGGGTGCCCATTTCCCGCTTGGATTTAGTTTATTCCCGTTCCCGTGGGAATTTCCAAAAATCCCTTCATACCAATTTCCTATGACATATCAGACACCTTCATACCATTTTTCAAGTTTCTATGTGTTATCGTTTCGGAGTAGTACGTTTTTCTCTTTTTAACCAGTTTTTATATTTTCCCGTGGGAATGAGATATTTTCCTGGAATAAAAAGTAGCCTAGATGTTGACCCGAGTACTCAGTTATCTCCATACCAAATTTCATCAAAATCCGTCCAGTAGTTTTTGAGTGATGCGTGCACAACCAGACAGACAGACAGACAGACAGACAGACAGACAGACAGACAGACAGACAGACAGACAGACAAAAATTCCAAAAATTGGTGTTTCGGTATCTATATCGATAACTATATACACTACCGTTAAAATTTTCAAAAAATATTTAATGTACAGACACGGCCCCGTTAGAGTTTTATTATATGTATAGATTTGGTCATCATATAACAGCTGCGAACTCTCACAGATTTCTTACATATCTACTTAGATTCCATGTTAGCAGTTAAATCTACCAATATAGCATTAAAGAACTATGTCAAGGCTTGTTTAGAGGCACTTGACAACACGACAAAGCATTTCGTAATGGTTTTTATAACACATTTGCTCGTAAAAGGTGTCTTATTTCACCAATTTTAATATCGTTACCTATCTCATTACGCCCAAGTGCGGTAAGTGTAAAGTAAAACGCACGGTTTATCAAGATGCTCCGTCTTAAAACGAACGGTACTTTTTAAAATCTCAGCAAAGAGTTTTTATGTCAAAAAAGTTGTCAACATTTTATGATTAAAATTAACTTTGGGAGATAAAATATAATAGAGAAATATTTATGTACATAATTATTTAATTTAATTAATTTTGACAGTAAATTACAACCAATTAATCTGTAACAAAAACACAAAAATATTATTTTATAACACATTTGCTCGTAAAAGGTGTCTTATTTCCCCAATTTTAATATCGTTACCTATCTCATTACGCCCAAGTGCGGTAAGTGTAAAGTAAAACGCACGGTTTATCAAGATGCTCCGTCTTAAAACGAACGGTACTTTTTAAAATCTCAGCAAAGAGTTTTTATGTCAAAAAAGTTGTCAACATTTTATGATTAAAATTAACTTTGGGAGATAAAATATAATAAAGAAATATTTATGTACATAATTATTTAAGTTAATTAATTTTGACAGTAAATTACAACCAATTAATCTGTAACAAAAACACAAAAATATTAATTTACTTTATTAGTAATAAGTACTGGCTGTTTTTTGTGCCTTTTCTTAAAAAAGAATGATGATGCGCGCCGCGCGCTTTTTCTTAACGCTGTATTGTTTTTATTCGTTTACCATAGTCGGAGTTTTATTTTATTTCCTCGCAAATGTGTTATAAAACGTCGTATGACATACGTGCGCTTTGATAATTACAGCCTCTGCTTACTTGTAGCCCTCGCCTACGGCTCGGGCTAGCAATATCGCCTCGGCTGTAATTTTCAACCTACCGCACTTATATCATAATGTACTATAATCAGTCATGAACCGGCCGGTTCCAATTGGAACCGAGACACAATTAAAAAACAATTGTGTCTGTGATTCATGGGTCTGAAAGGTTAAGAAATCTTCTGTTCGATTTCAAACTTATCTAATCAGTAACTATTTTTTATTAGAAAACCATAATCAAAACTACTGATTTATCAGTCACATGAAAGGTTTTTATTCTATCCTGCTTATTAATATCACAACTAATTTGAGGTTCTACATTTAATTTATTCGTTACAAACATTCAATTACCCAAATCTTTCCTCTTTATAATATTAAGTGTAGATATTTGTACAAGTTGTTATTCTTCTATTGTACAGTCAACAAAGTTGTGAGGGTTACATGACCAGAAACTAAGATTCAGTTTTCTCTTAAAGCCTTAAATGTATTTATAGTTTTTTTTGGTAAATTTTAGGAATAAAAGATACCTTTCAAAATAAACATTAATAAATAAGATTTATTTATGACTTCACCAGAAAAATGAGTTCTTACTTACTGGCCATGTAACCCTAACAACTTTGTTGACTGTAGGTACACAGAAGAATAACAACTTGTACAAAAATCTACACTTAATATTATAAAGAGGAAAGATTTGGGTTATTGAATGTTTGTAACGAATAAACTCAAAAACTAATGGACCGATTTCAAAATTTATTCACCTCACCACTATAGAATACAAGATTTAACTGATAACTTCTAACTGCATCTCGACATGATAAGGAACCAGAGCCTGACGCAATTGACGCATGGAAGTACTACATTGTCTTCTTTATTACCTTTGGAAGATACTATACAGTGAAGGACATCTTATTTAAAAACACACCATCTTTATATCATACCATCGTCTCATTTGTGTGCATTGCATGTGCATTATGTACCCAGTACATGTTGGCTTCGTTTGTTCGTTGTGTTTAATATTTATTTAAGTAGTTACGTATGTGTTTTAGTACCTATCCAAAGCACAGGTTCTGCCAAGTTTAGGACTAAATAACCATGTGTGAGCTATGCCCAACAATTTATATCTAAGTACCTAAGTATATCGAGAAAATTATGACGAAATACGCATACTCGTTTTATGTAAAGATATTTCTGCTTTCAAAGCACTCCTTGTGGATCTCTGTTATCGGTCGCAGAAAATAAAAGGATTGTCTAATAAAATAAACTGTCTACCGTCTTAAATCTTAAAACAATTGCATAGGTAGGTAGGTACCTAAATGTATTATGTCTTTGGAATTTACAAGAACTAGGTACTTATAGGTAGCTATAAATCCTACTTATAGCTAATACTAGCGTTTTCTTTTTATATAAGTATTTTTTAACAAAAAGAAAAAACGTATAACTATGTAACCGTAGAATTAATTTAAACGTAACGTGCGATGTATGAATAGTCATATTATATACTAGCAGAGCCCCGTGGTTTCACCCGAGTAGTTCCCGTTCCCGTGAGAATACGGGGATAAAGTCAAAAGTCAAAGTCAAAGTCAAAAATACAGTTATTTCTTTAGGTAGATATGAAATATACACTTACATACGTCAATATATAGTTTATAATAACATATAATAACAAGGCACTCTAAACTCGTCCATGAAGATTCGCTAAATGTAAAAAGCAGCCCATCTCCACCGACCGGTGAACGACGAATTGCTGGTTCCAAATGCAGTGCCCCGAGAAGAGCCAACAAGAAACTCAAGGGCAGCTCTTTTTAATCTCATGTCATAGTAATAAATATGGTTTACAATTATAATTAATAGCCTTACATAGCGTCGAGTCGATTAATTCGATGCATGTTGGTCTACTACCTAAGTACCTAGTGTGTAATTTTATAGTAGCCTATTTATGTAATTTTTGCTTAACTCTTGTTCTAAATTTGTCAAGAGGCAAATTTTGTAATTCAAGGGAATCTTATTGTAAAAGCGTATACATTGACCTTTAAAGGATTTGGTAACTTTATTTAATCGACTAACATAAGCAGCCAGTTAATTTTTATTTCTAGTGCATACACAATGTCTGTCACAATTTTTTTTTAAAAGTGATATATTATTTTTAACATAAAATATGTTTTCGTAAATATACTGTGACGCCAGTGTCAGTATATTAATTTCCTAGAATTTTTCCCTTAAGACATCCTAGACCCCATTTTGTACCTAAATTGCACGAATGGCTCGTTTCTGCAAATAAATATTCTCTCAACATCAGCAGCGTTTCCCCACAGTAGAATGCCATATGACATCAAGCTGTGGAAATAGCTGAAATAGACAAGTCTAGCTGCTTAAAATATACCATACTAGCGACCTGCCCCGGCTTCGCACGGCTACAATGCTAACACTAAAACTTTCCTCTTGAATCACTCTATCTATTAAAAAAAACCGCATCAAAATCCGTTTGCGTAGTTTTAAAGATTTAAGCATACAAAGGGATATAGGGACAGAGAAAGCGACTTTGTTTTATACTATGTACTATGTAGTGATAGTGAAGTGAAGTATGTGTTATTATGATGTATGTATACGCTATAATTTATACTGGTCTCTGCTATAACTGTCAAGTTTCATCAAAATCCGTTCAGTAGTTTTTGCGTGAAAGAGGAACAAACGTCCATACAAACTTTCGCGTTTATAATATTAGTAACTAGGTAGGTACTACCTATTAGTAGGATGTATGTATAAGTAATTTACTGACACAGCGAAATATGAATAATACTTATCAACTCGTTCGTGCCTAAATGTATTTAAAATACTTATTGTTTCCCCTAGATATGGGCAGAGTAGAGCTGGCCAGGTGACCAGCAGTCCACAATGCCGCTTCTACGCAACGCTGACCACCCCGCCTCCAAAGCAGCTGATGTTTGCACGCGGTATTCGGTCGCTGTCCTCGGCGCCTGGGCCGCGGAGACAGGTACGGTGTATTGTAATTAGTAATCCAAAGTAGTTTTTTACTTATGCACATCTTTTTACCTACTGTAGGTGTCATTATGTGCAAAGTATTGCAAAGTCCAGGGGTCCAATTCCACTAAATGTCAACGGTTATAGTTGGATTACAATCACATGTCAATGGTCACTCAATGGTGTTATTTTGGCACTTTTCGAACGTTACATATCGACAAACGCTAAGCCATTTGGAACAATTTTATTGTCGCTTGAAAGCTAGTTTTGTATTACCCTGACCCTAATTAAAAATAAATAATTTCATGCATTTTATCCCCGAGGGGGTATGCAGAGGTATTCCATTACTGGATATACCCACATTTCCCGAGATATATTGGACCCCTAAACGTGATACCTAGGTTGTGAGCCCATCGCCGGACCGGCAGGCGTATTCACGGAGCTTCGATATTCGACTCGGAATCGGAAAATCTGTCGAAGATGGGCTATTTAGAGATGTCGGTATCGAAAACAAATGTCATATTTGACATAAGGATTCGGAAAATTTTCCGTAGCTGTCAGAAACGCCTAGAATACAGTTTCCGAAGTCGATAGATTGAACTTCAGAAAATTTTTCACTCGATCTGAATCGAACGGAAACGGTGTCGAGCCGCCGTGAATACGCCCGCGGGTCTATTTACACATGTCTCAGAATTAATTCTGAGACCTACGGGTTTCCTTACGATGTTTTTAGTTGTGATCACTGCTCTCTCTGACCCTAATTAAGTAGAGCTACACAAACAGAAGCCAGTAACACCGTTTTTTTCCATTCCTTACTAATTTAAGTATTAATCTTGAAAATTGGTAACAATAACCACTCTAAAGAGTAAAAAAACCGACTTCAATCTTCAACTTATATGGTTTTCTCATGGATACCGTTGTCAGAACTGGGGGTCTAAAAAGGCCGTTTCGGGTGAATCATAATATGATTCTATTTCGATTCATATTCGAAATTTTCACCATATACGAATCTGCTAATGAATTGAATTGTCAGTGAATCACTAAAATAAGGGACCATTTTACGAAATTTAGAGGAATTCCCTAAGGAATTTCCTAAGATTTGCTGGGAATTCAGAAAAGGAGAATTGCTCAGAGGAATTGCTCAAAGTGGCCATTTTAGACCCACAGGACGAAATTAAAATGGATCTAATCTGGAAGCACCAGCTTTCAAATAAAAAAAGAATCATCCAAATCGGTCCACTCAGTCAAAAGTTCTGTCTGAAGTAACAAAAAAAAACATACAGACGAATTGATAACCTCCTCCTTTTTGAAGTCAGTTAAAAAGACATACCTAATGATATTTTCATACCTGACTAAGTATCAGATTGAGAGCGGAATCTTTTCTTTTATGATGTGCGAGAACCGACGATTTGCCAATTGCCAGACATTACTGTAGGTACTTATATAATGATCTTTTTTGTATGTAACTATACTAATAACTTGTCTATATGTCGCGTGGGAGACTTTGCACTGTTATATCATTAGTAGGTACATATTCTTATTTGTGTAACAAATAATACCTGCTATTTATAACAATTTATTACAAGTAACAAGTCCACGTCCGTGTAAAGTAGATCTATGTAGGTACTTAGGTACCCATTACATTTAACATCATTGTATGTACCTAATATACTTTACCCATCTCTTTTATTTCTCGTGGTGCTAGAATATAATAATACCTACAAACTTAGCACGGGAAAATTTCTGTTTTAAATATTGTGCTTCTAAAACGGTTTTGGTTTTCCGACTCTATACAAATAAGTACTTAATATTTTTACAGCAACATACCCGTTTGACTTAACAAAAACAAGGCTACAAATACAATCCGAGGTAGCCGCGACTAAACATGGATATAAGGTAAACATTTAATACCTTTTCAGTAGACTAGTTGTTATAGCTATTTTTTTCAAGGGTACACATATAGGTACGTTATGTGTGTCTAAACACGTTATTATACTGCTGGTTTCGGTTTTGCCTAGCATTCGGTACAGTGTCAAATAAATAGGCCAAAGATTTTTCTGCAAGATTTGATCAAATATCGTTTAGGATTGTGACATATTATCTCCTAAGATAAGTAGCTAGTAACTTGGATAGATCAAATACTACTGATTTAGGCGATTGGTGTCTATAATGTATGAATAATGAAATCGAGTCAGTGTTTTTTTTATAATATCTAAATGAAAAAAAAAAAGTATTTTTTGTTAGTAATAAAGTTTTTTTAACTATCGTAAATTACCGTTTTTAGATTTTTTCTATGTCTGAAAGTTTGTCTCCGGCCCCCAACCCAACCGATTTCATTGATGATGAAAATTGATGATGATGATTGATGAAAGTTTTAGGAATTAAAACATGAATTTTAAATTGGATATCTTGCAGTGTTCAGAAGATAAACTTAATGTTTTTTGATAAACCGAAGCGAAGAGACAGCGGGGCGCTAGTATTAAATAAATGTTTACATTACTTTGAAGCACTTTGGAAAAATGCGAAAGCAGTCCACCTTTATAAAACTTTTTAGATGGAAAACCATGGCATGATCGGTACGCTGGTGGGGATAGCGAGGAACGAAGGTGTCTTGAAGCTATGGAGCGGCTTGATGCCAATGTTCCAACGACACGCCATCTACTCAGGCTGCCGGCTGATATTCTACGAGCAGTTCCGGAATGTCATGAAGGATGAAAACGGAAAGCTGTCTATTGGAATGGCATCACTGGGTGAGGGAGTTACTAAAGTAATTTAGGTATCTACCTATATAATACTTTATACGTGTTATAATCATCTCCAAATTACGGATTAGAAATCATAGAAAATTCTGACGTCTCGCGGCGGTAGGTATGCATTGCGATGCTATGTTAATGAAACAAAACCACATCATTGTTTATGAGACATTGATAAGGTTTTTCCTAAGAGGAGTTTGATTGATTTCTTTTTTTCTTTATTTGTCCTCTATGTCCACTTTGGGTGTGATGCTTATATAAGACGATATTACGAATTATACTTCATGCTTCGTCCTCGACATTGGTACCTAGAAGAAATAATATGTTAAGGTATTCACACAGGTAGTAACGCTAGGTACCACCACTCCATGCACTTTGTTGAGGGTAAATTCATGTTTACAATTTTTTTGTTTTGAGGGTAACATAAAAACAAAGCGCTCGTTCGTCATTCGATTCGCCGGGCTGTCATTCGCTTTCGAGTGCCCGACCACTCCAGTTCGTTAAGAAATAAAAATTGAATATTTTAACATATCGCATATTTTAAAGAATTTGAGTAAGTTTCTTATCAAAAAGTGAACTTTATAGAAAGTGAAATGCCGAAAAGAAAACGCTCGAGATCACCTGATCTCGGTGTAGTGTATAAAAAACTAAAAGTGTTAGAGAGACAATTTCGTGAACAAAGCCGGCGCCCGCACCGTTTACGCATCATTGCATCATCATCATCGGGCTCCGGATCGTCGCGGGAACCCTCACCTACGCAACATAACCTACAACTGGAAGGTAGGTACTAAACAAATTCAATATGATAATGTGAAACAAAATGATCGATTACGCAATAAACGTACAGGGAAGCCTGCGGGGCTGTCTCGCCACGTTTTTAATATCGGTTTGAGTTCTATTCTGTATGAATCGCGTCTGATTCAGCGGGAATCTTACCTTGCGTACTAAAAGTACACATAACATAAGTAGTTACCCACTACCGTGCTGTATAATGCTCGCCTCCGGGCACTACTTCCAACTCTGGAATTAAATACAAGAAAACGCTCCTTTCAGAGGGATGCTCTTCGTCTCACGACGAAGTCGATACGATCGACGTCGACATTCGTGAGATCCTCGCTTCCGAGCGCACCCCGGCCTCGGCAGCTGCCACGCCCTCCGCCCCCGCGGAGTGCACGCCCGCGCAGTCGCAAGCGCAGCAGAGCGCCGCCACCGTGGCGCCGGCCTCCGCGCCGCCCGCGCCCCTCGTGCCGCCCGCGACCTCCGCCGAACCGCCAGCCCTTGAGGAGCCCCTGGACGCCTGCGTCGACCTAGATGACGCCTTATTGGAGATCATAGGCGAGGATCCTACCGCCAAAGTAGAATACGGTCCCCCCGTCCATGCGGAAATCGCAAAAAGATTCGAACACCTCGCGACCACTGGACTAGACAAGGAGGTCCGCAAGGAGCTCACGGAAAAGTACCGTGTTCCAGAAAACTGTGTTAGAACGGGAGCACCGGTCCTAAACGATGAAATTCGCGCTGCTTTGCCTGAAACTGTCGTCAAAAGAGATAAAATACTGTTGACAAAACAGAAACAGCTCGCTACCGTAATATCGTGCACTGCAAGCGTGATCACGGATCAACTGAGATGCAAAGAGAAAAATCACGACCTCCTCAAAAAACTAATGGACATGGGTCGTCTCCTGTGTGACATTCAGCACACTGAATCGCGGTCTAGGCGAAACTTCTCCCTCTCTTCTGTTAAAAAGGAAATGAAAGAGCACCTGACGAACACGAAGATCGACAAACAACTCTTCGGAGAAAATCTATCTGAAGCCTTGAAGACAGCCAAGACTGTCAACAAATCTGGTGCAGATCTCAAAATCCCTTTGAGAAATACAAAGAAAAACTTGCCTACAAAACCGTCAAAAAACTGGAAGCACCCGGCCCCAGCACGCCGCGGGCCGGGCCCTCAGAAGAACCACGAGCAACGGGAGACCTCTCAGCGCGAGCCGCCCGCGACCTCGTCGAAGCGATCGCCGCCGCGGCCGCGGACCACCCGCCGCCGATAGACCAGGTAAGATTCGCTGGACAACTGGCACAGTTCTATGATCAGTGGGCCCTGCTCACACGTGACCGCACCATCCTCGACTGGATAAAGGGCTATAAGATACCTTTCTCGAGACCGGTCATGCAACACCGAGCTCCCGACCCTCCGGTTTGCTCGGACTCTGAGAGATCTCATTTTGAGGAGGCCATACGCGAGCTACTCGCCGTCGGTGCAATAACCGAATGTGAACCACGAGATGACCAATTTCTTTCGAATGTCTTCTTGCGACCTAAACCGAATGGCAAATATCGGTTTATTCTAAACCTAAAAAATTTGAATAAATTTATTGACACGGAACACTTCAAACTTGAAGACCTCCGCACTGCAGTAAAGCTACTAACAAAAGATTGTTGCATGTCCACGATAGACTTAAAAGATGCATATTTTTTGGTCAAAATACATAATAATAATATAATCTCACGCCTTTTTATCCCCGAGGGGGTAGGCAGAGGTATTCCATTACTGGATATACCCACATTTCACGAGATACATTGGACCCCTAAACGTGATAGGTGGTGAGCCCATCGCCGGACCGGGTCTGTTTACACATGTCTCAGAATACATAAAGATTCAAAAAAGTATCTAAGATTCTCTTGGGATGGAAAGATTTTTGAATTTAACGTATTGCCATTTGGTTTAAACACTGCGCCATTCGTGTTCACCAAAATCATGAAGCCTGTAACTAAATTACTGAGACTCAGCGGCTACTTGTCCACTATTTACCTAGATGATATTTTTCTACTAGGCCTGTCTTATGGTGAATGCATAAAAAATATAAGTATAACCATAAAGTTATTATTAGCACTGGGTTTTAAAATTAATTACGAAAAAAGTGTGATGACACCTTCTACTTCGTGTAAATACCTAGGCTACATAATGGATTCTCATCATATGCAAATCAGCTTGCCAAAAGAAAAACAAATGTTGATCAAAAAAGAATTAGAAAGATTTACACAAATCCCACGCTGCACGATCCGCAAGTTCGCGCGTCTTCTTGGTCTGCTAGCCTCGGCATGCCCTGCCGTGGAATATGGGCTGCTTTACACGAAGGAGTTAGAGCAATGTAAATATCAAAACTTAAAATTTGATGACAATTATGACAAACACATGATGATTCCGTCTTCACTATTGCCGGATTTTCAATGGTGGTTACGTGCGTTGAAACACCCTGTCCACAGAATTAGGGACGATACTTACGCCACCGAAATGTACTCTGACGCCTCAACGACGGGATGGGGGGCGGCCTGCGACGGCCAGACGGCCAGCGGCCAGTGGTCCGACCAGGAGCGCAGGCAACACATCAACGCCCTCGAATTGTTAGCAGCATACTTTGCGCTAAAAATATTTGCCAAAGATTACACTAATTGTCAGATACTCATACGGATTGATAACACAACAGCAATTTCATACATAAATCGAATGGGTGGTATTCAGTACCCACACCTCACTGAAATCACCAGGAGTATCTGGCAATGGTGTGAATCTAGGAAAATATTTATATTTGCTAGTTACATCAAATCTGCTGATAATCAAGTTGCAGACGCAGAATCCAGACGCACACACCCAGACATCGAATGGGAGCTGTCAGATACAGCGTACAAAGCAATAACAGACAGGTTCGGCAAACCGTCTATTGACCTTTTTGCCAGCAGATTAAACAATAAGTGCAAAAAATACGTGTCATGGCATAGAGATCCAGACGCTTTCTCAATTAATGCATTCACTATAGACTGGTCAAATGATTTTTTCTTTGCATTTCCACCATTCTCTGTCATCCTCAAAGCCTTGAGAAAAATTATCTTAGACAAAGCCATTGGGATCATGGTTGTACCGGCTTGGCCCACACAACCATGGTACCCGTTGTATAGGAAATTATTAGTATCAGATTGTATAACATTCAGTCCTAGTGAACATGCGTTAATTTTTCATTCCAGCCACCGCAACATCCAGCGGAATCTTACCCTGGTGGCCGGAATATTGTCAGGGCAGCGATGCTGCGACAAAATGTTCCTCAATCCTCGATCAACATAATGATAGCATCCTTATCAGGCAACTCATTTAAGCAGTATGATACCTACTTAAGAAAATGGTATGATTTTTGTAACAAAAACCATATTAATATGTACGAAGCTTCAATTCCCCAAATAATCGAGTTCTTTACAATGATATTCGAGAGCGGAGGCCAATATGGCTCCTTGAACTCCTGTAAATCTGCCTTAGCGCTAATATTAGGGCCCATTCTATCTGCGGATGATCGCGTCCAAAGATTTTTTAAAGGGGTTTACCGGTTACGCCCTCCAACTGCCAAATACGATGTTACGTGGGACGTAAATCAAGTCCTAAACCTGTTAGCCTCATGGTACCCTAACGAAGAACTGTCCCTTGAACAAATTTCAAAAAAGTGTTCTACACTATTAGCGCTCGTCACCACGCACCGGGTACAGACTCTATCGAAGATCAATATAAAGAACATTGAAAGACTTCCCACACTTATCACTATAAAAATTCCAGACTTGATAAAAACTTCCCGCCCCGGATCTAGACAACCGATCCTTTGGCTTCCGTTTTTCGATATCAAACCAGAGATTTGCCCCGCCAAAACATTGATCTCATACCTAAACAAAACAGCATCATTGCGCACTTTAGACATTCTCTTCACGAGTTTCAAGAAGCCATACACGCCTGTGAGTACACAAACTTTAAGTCGCTGGATTAAGTGCACACTTAAGGATGGGGCAGTTGACGTTTCCATCTTCTCAGCCCATAGCACGCGCCACGCGTCCACGTCCCGCGCCCTGCGACAGGGCGTCAGCATAGACCAGATACGGTCGACCGCCCCGGCTGGAGCGCCAACTCCGCCACGTTCGCCAAGTTCTACAATAGGGACGTTGTTACCGCGGACCGTGGTGCGGTGGCGCGAGCTATTGCTGACACTTGCTGACAGCATTAATAACTAGATAATAATCAATAAATATCTATTATAATTGGCATTAAAAATTTCAAATTACTGATTAAACCATAATATTATGTTTTTTCATATTATCAGTAACCTAAGTAGGTATTGTTGTTTGATATTGGTGATTCTTATACTTATAAGTACATAAGTGTACATGTAATCTCAATAACATAAGTATTACGTTAAAATTAAACAGAAAATAAAATTTATTCAATTTATCGAATAAATATTTTTAATTCATATCACCTTAAATTAAAATAACTATAGGAATATTATGATAATAATAGAGCGACGTTTCCAAAACACTCTCAAAGTCTACCTGTGTGAATACCTTAACATATTATTTCTTCTAGGTACCAATGTCGAGGACGAAGCATGAAGTATAATTAATGATTAAACGAACTTACCAAAAGTGAAGTTCTATCATAATTATACGAGTGCTTCGTCCGAAGACATTGGTACCTCCCTCCCTCCCTTTACTTCCCAAGTACCAAGTTTTGGAAACGCTTAGGTAGAGTGAGCCGGTACTCTAAACTAATGACAGCCCGGCGAATCGAATGACGAACGAGCGCTTTGTTTTTATGTTACCCTCAAAACAAAAAAATTGTAAACATGAATTTACCCTCAACAAAGTGCATGGAGTGGTGGTACCTAGCGTTACTACCTGTGTGAATACCTTAACATATTATTTCTTCTAGGTACCAATGTCTTCGGACGAAGCACTCGTATAATTATGATAGAACTTCACTTTTGGTAAGTTCGTTTAATCATTAATTATGTAGGTAGGCACCTACTAAATAGGAACCGTCCATTCGAATGACAATGGTGACATAATTTTTTGTTGTCACAACAACGTAACGCAATTTTGTCGAAGTCCGGCAGGCGGGCTGGCGGCTGGGTCGCTGGCGCAGCTGATCGCATCACCCACCGACCTGGTGAAGGTGCAGATGCAAGCGGAGGGCCGTCGACTGTTACAAGGCAAGCCGCCAAGATTCACTAGCTGCCGGCAGACTTACGCGGTTCTATATGCAGAGAGTGGGATCCTTGGATTTTGGAGAGGTTAGTCGGATACTCGGTATGTCTAAAACCTAAATTAAAAAACCCCCCGACCCAAAAAATACATATAAACACAAACGGCAGACATATTTTCTTGAATCCTAGCTAAGAACAGTCTCGTTCGAGTCACCTTTCAAACACAAAAACTAAATCAAAATCAGTTCAGCCGTTTAGGAGTTACGAGCGAACAGACAAACACACACGTCTAACTTACTACACCCTTCAGTTTTTTGTCGGGGGTTAAAAATCATGGAATGCGTTGCGAATTTGGAGTAGACCTTCAGATTAAAATGTCACTTTATTACAAGTCTTAAAATGTTAATATACATAGATCAGTACTGTAATTAAATTATACCAAACTACAGCGTTACAGCACTGGCTGATGTGCAAAGAACGGTAACCGATAGCATAGACGTCCTACATGTATTCTATTCACGTATACGCAATAGCCAATAAGTAGTCGTATACTCACGTCTTTCAAAAAATTGAAGGTGCGGTGCCAAGCGTCCAGCGGGCAGCTCTAGTCAATATGGGAGATCTGGTGGCGTACGACTACAGCAAACAGTTTCTAATACGGGAGTTTGGCATGGCTGACAACGCGTTGCTCCACGCGGCGGCCGCGTTCTCGGCAGGCTTCGTGGCGGCCGTATTGGGCACTCCGGCTGACGTGTTGAAGACTCGACTGATGAACCAGCCTGTTGGGCCGGATGGAAGGTACGAGTACATATTATATACTTTAGTTGCTCACGACTAAGGCAAGTGATTCAGGAGTTTGAAAATGAAAAATGAAATATATTAAAAATGTTTTATTTCAGTAGGTATGTAATTAAAAATTACACTTAGAAATGTTAATAGTCTAATAACAAGGCACTCTGAACTCCTTCATGAAGATTGGCTAAATGTAAACAGCCACCCATATCCACCGACGACTTGCTGGTTCCAAATACAGTAACTCGAGAAGAACCAGCAAGAAACTCAAGGGCAGCTTTTTTAATCTCATGTCGTTGAGACGGGTAATAAGGCGTAGCATTGCACTGCGACCGTTAGGTTTACTGTAGGTATTGGAGACTTTACCAGAAGACCCTAACTTCAATTGGAGGATATAATATAACGAGAGCCAGTGTCGGTCCGGTTACATTGAACGTAATGTGAAAGGGCCTTGCATTGGCAAATTATATTACCTATACTTCATATTTCCGTATTGTATTGTAGTTAAGGCGATTAGTTCTAGCAGGAATTCTAAAGACAAACATTACTCTAATTATTTCATGAGTAGGTACTAAGTACCTATAACTTGCCACATTTATCTATATTTTTTAAAATAATTCTGTGTTCGGGATTTCTGTGTTATGTTCTGTAATAGGGATATGGGGTTTTACCGGTAACTCGATTACGTCGCCGCAGACGGAAGCAAGTTGCCTACACGCATAAGTCGCCAAGAGCAAGGCCGATAACTTTCATACTTATGACTCTTGACATTGCCATACTACTAATAATATTTTAAGGCTTAAATTACGAGCTAATTATTTTCCGTGTGAGTATAAAAGCAATGAATGATTGAGATACTGTATCAGTCAACCGACACTCGGTTTGAAGTGATCTTGTAGTTCGTCGAATCAGCAACACAGACCACGTTCAGAATGAGATCGATGGTGGTGTTGTTTGCTCTGTGTGCCGTGGCGTGCGGCTCTCTCGTACCAGCGCAGCCTGAGCACCACCCAGCTTTGGTGCTGGACCCGCACGGTCGCCCTTTGGACACCGCGGCGGTCATCAACGCCCGCGCCCTGCACCTCCAAGCTAAAGCCCTGGAGCACCACGAGCCTATCGTCCATGGCATTGCTCACTCTATCGTCGCCCCCGCAGTGGTCGTCGCCCCGTCCGCCGTCTCTCACCAGTCTCGAGTTGATGTCCACTCGAGCCCTGCCATCGTTGCTACGCACATAAGTCCTGTATGGGGCGCACACCTCGCCTCTCCACTGCTGGCTCATTCTGGCCTCGGTCTTTCTGGGCACGGACACTGGTTGCAGAAGCGCTCCCTTGGACACTGGGGTTACGTCGCCCCCTCAGCTGTCTCTCACCAGTCTCGCGTCGATGTCATCTCCAGCCCCGCTGTGGTGTCGCACGCTGTAGCCACTCCCTTAGTGGCTCATGCTGTGGTTGCCCCCGTGGTAGCTCACATCGCCCCTCAAGCTGTGTCCCACCAGTCTCGCGTGGACGTGCGCACCAGCCCCGCCGTGATCTCTCATTCCGTCGTGGCCGCTCCTCTGTTATCAGCTCACCTGTCCGACCACTCTGCTTGGGCCGGAGCCTACGGATCTCATGGGTTAGCTCACCTGCTGAAGAAGCGTTCGCTGGCTCTGTCCCACTACGCCGCTCCCATCGCGGTTGCCCACGCTTCTCCTGCCGTGTCGCACCAATCTCGCGTTGATTACATCTCTAGCCACGAATCTCCCATCGCTCACTATGCCCCCATCGCGATCGCCCACGCCGCCCCAGCCGTGTCCCACCAGTCCCGCGTAGATGTCATCTCCAGTCACGAAGCTCCCATCGCTCACTATGCCCCCATTGCTATCGCCCATGCTGCCCCAATCGCCATCGCCCACGCCGCTCCTGCTGTGTCCCACCAGTCCCGCGTCGACGTCATCTCCAGCCACGCTGCCCCCATCGCACACTCTGCCGTGTGGACCGCGCCTGAGCAATGGTCCCATTCTAACCTCCTGCATTCTGCTCCCCTCGCTCACGCCACCCACTGGTAAAGCGAACATGCGCTTCGGCGAGCTTAGTACTGTTGTAGTTTTCGTTTTATTTTTAAAACGAATAGACAATAAAATAAATTATTTACAAACTTCACATTATTTTTATTTTTTTACGACCTATTTTCCCATTTAACTGTATATTATTAATATTATAAATCTGTTAACATTATATTTTGTGCTTACCCTAAATACCTATCTACGGTTTTATGTTAACAGTTAACTAGAATAAGAGTTGGAAACAATCAACTTTCATTTCAAGGGCTTCACTCACTGAAATCGATGTCAATGATTGTATTCAACCAGTGTGGATTTGAACGGTTTCTTTATTCCTATTACCTAGACCTATGACACTTAAACCATTTGGGACAAATCCGAAACATTTTCTGTAAGTATTACTTATGTATAATGTTCTCTGTCAGAAACGACAACCGAGCCGTAAAATACCGTTTCAAGTTATGTAAGTAGGTATTGGTAGTTTTAATCTGTCACCATGAATAATAATTAGTCATTGTATGTGTTTATACCACATAGTCATCGTATTCATACTATAGACTAATATAGCTATTCAACTAGTGACAGACGTACGTGTTTTGAAGTTCTATTTATAAATCGTTGTAAGCAAGTATACGTATACTTGCACGGTCGGGGTCGAGTAACGCGGTCAAAGTCGCAGTGCGCATGCTCAATGTAATGCTCCCCTTTTCCTTTCGTTTCGAATCTACCTATAATAGTATACCTCCTGATGTTTTGATCTACCAAGACAATCGTCTACACTAGCAAAACACCTGACAACCAAAAATAAGTCGGTGGCCAGTCACATCGGTAGGTACTTACATAAATGATGATAATTGAATCGTCAAAGTAAAATTGACATAATTATCCCGATAAAATTGCTACGCTCTTTGGTTGACACTTCTTTTTTTCTGAATTCCAAACTTAAAAAAGTATTACGGTATAAATCTAGGTAGATCCGTTGTTAAGTAAGACATCCATATACCAACCCTTTGGGTTGTTGGAAAAAAATACAGGTGGCCCTGGCCACAAACCATCACACAATCCGCAGTCGCCTTGAATGGGAGATTTTGCTATAGGTCAACAGTGACCTATTACGGTTTGATGATGATAAATCTAAGTAGATTGTATTTTTGAATATACAAAAACATTGTTCATTTTCCAGGGGCACGTTATACAAGGGAATGATCGACTGTGTCAAACAATCCGTGAAGAACGAGGGAATACTTACGTTGTACAGCGGATTCTTGCCATTGTGGATGCGACTGGGCCCCTGGGCACTCATCAACTGGATCGCCTTTGAGAACATCATGCTGGCTTTAGGAGGAAAAACATTTTAGCTTCCTTCTTGAAATGCGCTCTCACATTGGTGCTATAAGTTTTAGTCAATTGCGCATTGCTTTTGAGGAGCAAATTAACGCTGCTGTTAATAAACATTTGTGCAACATGTTGACTATACTACTTATTATGGTTCCAATTTTATTATTACCGTATAGTAATATAGTTAATAACTTGTACTTATAAATTGACATAATAGCCTGGGCAGACGACGGACTTTGTACCCGGAGGACAAAGTCCCCCGAATCGTATAAAAATATGTCCGTCTCTTTTTGTCCTGTACCGCCCCTCGGTGTCCGCGATTATTCGGGGGACTTTTTGTACGCCATACTTTTAATCCCTCGTGTGCGTTACTCGATACAGTTGTAAGCGTTCTATTTTGGCGGACAAAAAAATACGGGGACAAAAGTGTGTCGTCTGCGCAGGCTATATGACGTTCCAATGAGAGGGCACATAGTAACAAAAGATACATCCTGTCTTGAGTTTCGCTATTTAAACTCAAAGATCAGGTAACGTAATGAGAGTTTTTTATTGTACTTACCTACTGGGTTTTCTATCTTCAATCAGAAATGCTTTTGGCATCTTCATCGAACAATAATGGCTACCAATGAGTTTATGCACTAAAACGTCGGTTTGTAAATTTATGGACATTCCTTTAATACCAAATGATATCGACAGCAACGTATGTATACTAGCTAATTTAAGTTTCATTATATCTCAAACTTAATTTTTATTAACCTACCTAAAATCTATCTCCAATAATATTTAATTACTAATTACATAATTTTAAAACAATGTGGGTACAAAAATGGACAAATAATAGAAGCACAAATATACAACATGCCTTTGTCGTAGTAAATAGATTTACCTACTAAGTTACCAGGTAGGTATACGATTGTCTACAGCCGTAGATTATTTTGCAGCAGACTAGTGTCACTTGCAATTTCTCAGAAATTTCAAATTTGCAAAATTTTGGATACAGTGGTACCAAAAATCTATATACCAATAATAAAATTGAAGTGTCACTTTGCAGGGTTTAG
The DNA here is from genome assembly GCA_963855545.1 of Ethmia dodecea. NCBI lineage: Eukaryota > Metazoa > Arthropoda > Insecta > Lepidoptera > Depressariidae > Ethmia > Ethmia dodecea. Next base: position 10,548,167 of record OY979446.1, on the reverse strand, counting down.
AAGATATGAATATAAAAATGTGAACCGAAACTAGGGTGGGTCGCTGGTAGTGATTTTTTTTGCTTTCTCCATTTTTGCTTTGTATAATATACGTCACAATCCTTAGATAGGTACTTAAGTATTTGTTTACACTAGTAATAAATGGGTCCATAGATTTAAATTTTATGGCACAACCATATTTTATTTTCTGTCTCATTTCATAAGGTTGCATAGATCAGTCATTCATCGTCTTAGTTATTAATAATATAGGTGCTACTTTTATATTTAAGCAATTACAAAATATTTGTAGATCAAATTTATATAAATAATTTAAAATACGAAGTATTTGTTCCTCTTATATCTTGGCTATCTAGTTATTTTGATAAGACATTGTAAACGTTTGTAGAGTGTAATAGAATTTATTAAGTGTTATAAAATTAAGACCTGTTGAGACACGTAAATTGTGATGTTTGAATTATGTGATAGACATATTGAATAATAAATTATTATTTGTTGAATTTTGTAGTGTTTTTTATAAATATGTTAGGATGTGACTCTGGAGTTAATCTTTAAATAAAACACGTAAGTACAATATTAAATTTATTAGTAAAAAATATTATACATCTTCCTCAATATTGGAGAATAATAACTTAATTATTTAAATATTTGATTATTATTATTATAGATTATAGCACTTCCGTTTTCTTAAAACCTGCCTTCATGCACTTACATGTCACTACAGCGAGAAGCACTAAGTGATAAACACTATGGACAATATTTTATTGGTTTCTATAAAAAAAAATGTGTTGACTGTTTTGTACAGTGGCGTGGCTGTGAATACGAAGCGAGACCACGTCAACGATGATTCCGAGAACCGGGATTAGAACAAACACAAAGAACACTATTAAACATCACATCTTACGAATATGTTTCGTCAGCCACACCACCGGCTTCGAATACAAACAGCTTCATAAAACTTATACTAAATACACACAGTTTAAATGCTTTGAAAGGGATATTCTTATATGATAGAATCGATCAAATAAAACATACACGGGATTGTTTTTAATTGTATGATGCCGATCTTACGTCTAGTGATCCGTAGTTCTCGAAATTTTCATTTACGTTTTAAAATCTATCAAGTATGTATCAATAAATATACTTAGTAATTTTGGGTACATTACAATAACAAAAATAAATATCTACATTGGATTAACGAGCGCTCTTTTTTTAAATTTCAATGTCTTGACTAAAAGTTATACGCTAACTAAGTACAATGACACGTGAGAGTGCCACGATACGGGTAAAATGATCTCTGGGGCTCTGTCCCACCGTACGATTACAATTAGCTTGCATTCCAAGTGATATGCTCAAGTATTGCTGGATACTTTGTTAAAGGTTTAAAAGCTCCTAAACTCGGACATCGAGTATCAGATATATACTCGCGAGTACTGAGCGACACAGCCCGACAGAAATAATTGGGTATCGTATTAGTTACAGTAGCCCTACGTCATCACCTTACTTTAAAATCGAATTTATTATACTATGTTAAACACTTTAGACAATTTCGTTTTCTTTATTAATTGGTAAAACATGGGTAACAAAACTGCATCAAAATTAATACATCAAAAGCGATACTAAGCACAGTGTTAAAATATATTACACAAATATTAAATCAAAATTCCTTGCTATACGTCCATTTCTTTAAAAATCAATAGCGTATAGTAACTGGCTTAATATGTAGGTATCTTGCATTACATGTTGTGCGTAATACTAAAGATCAATTAAATGACTTAACTATGGATAACTAAGCTTTCGGAGGACGATACATTTTCGTTACATTTCTTTGAAATTCGACCACAGTACACCAATGTTGCATTACCAAAAGATTACCAACATTATAAAAAAATAAATGTGTAAACGAACTTAAAACCTATTTACCTAACTAGATGTAAATGGTAAATATTTTAAAAATGAGCATTATACACTAAAAGGATAAATAATGGTCATATTTTAAAAATCACATCATAAAAAATCTATATTGTGGGGGAGTGTCAGCGTGAACTGATTTGATCCCTATTACCTTTTAATTACTAAAATAATATTCAAAACTACAAATTATGTTCTGGCACGTAATTGAGGACAGACATCCTGCAAGTTGTTACGATAAAATAAAATTGAGAAATCGATAAATTCGTCATAGAACGTGAAGACGTGACTCATTGACTGTAATGATAATTTTGTACTACCAAAACGTACTAGATTGCAGAAATAAAGGCAGTCTACAAACTAACGAGTAAAATGGACAGATAGCTATTAATATAATCACGAAAAGTATAAGACATGTGATTTGCATACTCAAATAGCTGTAGGACAGGAAGCACCATAAAACTCGTCAAAAATTTACGCAAAATCATTTACCCGGACAAGACCTTGGCGGGGTCACATTTTGTTATATCTAATGAAAATCACACGCAAATTTACCACGAAAGAAAACTACAACGTTTTCTTTAATAGATTCACAAAGCGAACTACGCGCCCAATCATAGGCCGACAATTTTGGAGCGATAAGACTTTCTATAGATGTAATAGTCACGTTGAATGCTGTTATTTCCACATTCCGAAAGGTACACATGAAGATTAATTGACAAGCTTGATATTTTAGAGCACTCCGTATGCATGGGTTTTTCCGTTCTTTTCTTAAGTTTTCCAGTATTATTCGATAGTCTCTTGATAATTTTGCGCGTGTTTCCACGGCATGCACGTCGGAGTGTTAATAACATACCTTAGCGAGCGATCAAGGCCTGGGCCGGGCGCGTGGGGTAATAACGTAATGGCGGCACACAACACAATTCAGCGGTAGAGAGGCAAGGGCGTGTGGCGCGCAGGCACTATGAATGGTACGCCGTCACGTAAGAAGCTGGGAACAGGCCGCGGCGGTGCGCTATCTCACCCTGAAACAATGTACATTGTTGTGTAATTAAACATAGAGGTGTCAACACTAATATTATAAAAAGACAAATTTGTATGCAATTAATGGTCTCCGAAACTACTGGGCCGGTTTTAAAAATTCCACTAATGGAAAGCTTACTTTCCTGGGAGGAACATGGGCTTAATTTTCCCACGGGAACGTGACTTGCGCGGGTAAAATTGCGGGAACTGTAGTATATAATATTTGTCTACATGAGATGGAAAAATATACATTATATTTCTTGGTTTTATACCAGTAGAACCTATTAGCTCTCACAATAGTTGAAACTCCTCTCTAAACTGATAGTAGACTCCTCAAGATGTAAATAATCTTCCTGCCTTTCTTCAAGATCAGTTCACTCATGCAACAACATTTCTAAGGTCTTTATAAGGATATTTCACTAGAATGCATGACGGTTACGGTTTAATTTCTAACCTTTAAGTATGGCCTTAAAAGTCGAGTTCATTACAACACGCTGCTTATTAATAATATTCGCACGTAGTATAAACTCTTCTGTGACGCTGATAATATTACGAATTTTAAATCTACACTAATATTATAAAGAGAAAATATTTGTTTTGTTTGTAACATACTAACTTTGTAAGAAATAGGTCGAACAGGATCAATGAAAACAATATTTTACCTTCCTTCGGAAAGGCTTACTTTTCTGTAAATATCAAGGGCTATAATGTTCCCACGAGAACAGGATATACGCGAGTAAAATCAGCGAGGCAACAAGTTTATAAACTAATGAATAATGATGCAATTAAGTTGCGTACTTAAAAATAGAGCAGTGATAGCCTTTACGGTTAAAGAGCCGGCCGAAAATCAGTGAGGCTCGGGTTCGAATCCTGGCATGTACCAATGAGTTTTTCAAAAACTTACGTACATATTTATCACTAGCTCGACGGTGAAGGAAAACATCGTGAGGAAACCCGCAGGTCTCAGAATTAATTCTGAAACATGTGTAAATAGACCCGGTCCGGCAATGGGCTCACCACCTATCACGTTTAGGGGTCCAATGAATCTCGTGAAATGTGGGTATATCCAGTAATGGAATACCTCTACCTACCCCCTCGGGGATGAAAGGCGTGAGATTATTTATTTTTTTATTTAAAAAGTGAGTATTTTTCGATAATTTTTACGAAAGGCGAGCAAAATGATTGTCCCTTTTGCCAAATTTGGAATAAAACACTAAAATTTTTTGGTATTTCACACAGCTTTGGAAAGCTTGTTAAGGTGAACACCATTAGTGGTATGAAGACAAATGATTCCCATTAGCGACCAATTTAATTTGTACTCCACGGCGATTAGGCCTCGCCTATGCGTGAGGGGATCGATAAACCACCCATCTCTGTTTGTCTAGTGGATATTTGCCATAGTCTAGTTCAACGAGCAAAGGACATTATACCTATACGCAGCTATATTCTTTTTTTATTTCCAAGTTGTGACTATATACCTAATCGCAACATTGTTGAACTTTGATTGTGACGTTATACTTAATCTGTGATGGTTCTAGAGTTTCACTAATGCGACTGAGAAAATTAGTAAGGTTTTTCTGGAATGTTTTCCGAACTCCTAAGAAAACTGTTTAAAATTATTGATAGGGGGTTGTTATTGAAAGGAGAGAAAAATCCGCAAAAAAGAATCGATTTTGATTTTACTATTCAAAATTTCGTAGGTCCAAATTATGCACCTAAGAATCCTCTAAGACCTAAATTCGGAGTTTGTATGTAAAAGGAAACTGCGACATCAACTCACCTGCCACCAGTGCTGATCGGAGCGATCGGTGACCGTGATGACGTCACCGCGCCTGAACTCCAGCTCCCCGGCTTCTTGCGGAGTGAAATCGTACAGAGCTTGCACCAACGTCTGCGGGTTCAGTAATGAAGAATTTATTATTATACTAGTTCTTTTTTTCTCGTGGGAATGAGACTTTTTTCCGCAGTAAAAAGTACCCTAAATGTTGATCCGGCTACTTAGCTATCACTACACTAAATTTCATTTAAATCCATCCAGTAGTATTTGCGTGATGAGCGCTTAGACAGACGGACAGATAAAAATTTCAGTAATTGGTGTTTTATATCGTATTATATCGATAACTATCTACAATGCCGAAAAAATTTTCAAAATATATTTAATGTAAGTACAGAAAAATGAAATGAAAAACTAGGTAGAACCGCGGGTACTAAAGGACAACTGATAAGACATATGAAAATCCAGACCAGAAACTAAACAATCACATTCATGCACAAGTTGTATTTTGACCCATTGAAGAAGAGCCGTCTGTGATATCAACGGTCAACTACCGGAGTCACGAAAGAAAAATTTAAGCAGCATAAGGTAATGCATCTACTAAGGGGAAGTAGTTAAAATATCCCAAAAACGGTCAGGAACTCGGCTAAGCACTTACTACTAAGATAACACTGGGTATATACCTCTCATTTGGGAGCAAACGTATTATGTTACTAATTACTAGCGGTTCTGCGCGACTACGGATACTTTCGGGACTACGGGAATACGGGAATAAAAATTAGCCAATGTTACTCAGGGATATTATAGCTTTCCATTGGTGACAGAATTTTTAAAATACCAGCAGTTTTTGAGTTTATTCGTAACAAAGATACAAACATACAAATCTTTCCTCTTTATAATATTAGTATAGATAGATGGTAACACACAACAGGCAGTGTAGGGACATGTGCAATAACATTTAAATGATTTAGAACATAATTCGTTTATAGCTGATCTTCAGGAACTTCTTCCTCAATCTACATTTTCTTTGCGATTAAATATTTACTGGAAAATTTCAACTTGCTACGTCTAACTGATTCTGAATGAAATCGCTGTGACAAACACCGAGGTGTTTCCATATATTTTCAGTTTTACTAAATTTGATAGGAAACAATAAGGTTACAAGCTTTACAGTTACAGAATGATCAAGTAACGAATATGATGCCAGAAAGAGATCACACTATATGATCCGCATGGAGCTGTCCCCTTCTAATTGTGCGCAAGCAGAGTTTCATTCTTGAGGATCGTTATGTAATACGGGCCTAACAAATCTCCATACATGGTGGGACGCAGGAATGTGATCTTGGATAATTATTGATTATTGTTTATTTTATTATTATAAATACTATTTTATTCGTCGTTTTAATACTACTAAGCGACTCAACTTGTAATTATTTTTCTAGAACACAATATGACGCAATTGATTGGTAATTATAGCAGTAAAGGAAAATACTGTGAATAACCCATGTGCTGACAGTCATTACTAATAGTATTTTTTTCCTTCATACCGAACACTCTCCTTTATAGGGAGTTTAACCTATAGAGGTATGTTGAGACTTTATGTGCCAATAACAACGAGTCCGAACAAATCCCAACAACGCAAATAGAACGAGTGCGTCGTGAAGGCACTATTTACACGGTAACTAGAGATTATACATACGAAGTAACCGGGTTATTTTTGTTACTTTATCAGGGTCACAGCGGCAGCACTATTTACAATCGGTTTTCCACGGGCAAGCGAATTGAACCCAATCTCAGTATTGGACTGGAAATAGGAATGAGGATATTAGGAGGTAAATTCTTTTGGTTGTCGACGTGATTTTCGCGTAAAATCCGATTCATGACGAACAATTAAAGATGTTAGTAATATTGAATTGAAATTTCTTACCGCAATCCATTTAACATATGAAATGAAGTTTCAGTTTCAGTTAAGCAAAAATTACATAAAAAAGGCTACTATAAAATTACAGACTACTTAGTAGACCAACATGCATGGGATTAACCGACTCGACGCTATGTTAGGCTATTAATTATAATTATTATCGTAAACGATATTTATTAGTAAGACATGAGATTAAAAAGAGCTGCCCTTGAGTTTCTTGCTGGCTCTTCTCGGGGTACTGCATTCGGAACCAGCAGCTCGTCGGTGGAGATGGGCTGCTGTTTGCATTTAGCCAATCTTCATGGACGAGTTTAGAGTGCCTTGTTATTATAAAATATTGACGTTTCTAAGTGTATATTTTAATACCAATAGAAAATAAACGATTTTGAATTTTGAATTTGAATTTGAATTCACATATCATAAAAAACCCGACTAGGGAAAAATGTAGCCTATGTCATCCAAACCACAATAACAAATCGATTGACAACTCATTCACCAAAATGGAATTAGTGTATGCGCTACAAAAAATTGTAAGTTGCATAGGTACATTTGATTAAATCAGGGTAGTGGCTACTCATGGCTGTGGTACGACCTAACTACTCCATCTATTTATCATACATCCGCAACAGTTCATTCCCCAGCTATATGTGTTTGCTCAAAAATGAGCCACAATTTTGGATAAAGCTATGCAAAAAAAATATAACTTGTGGGACACAATTCTCAGTATCAAACGTTCATTCATTCCTAAACTACGTAGAGCCTGTTATAGATTCTAAATCACTGATAAATATACTTAATTATACAAAAACATCCAAACACAAATTCACAGAGCTGTGACTCAAATGTCAAAATCATTTATTTTCTGTAGGTATAGAAAATACACTTAGAAAGGTCAATAGTCTAATAACAAAGAACTCTAAACTCGTCCATGAAGATTCCCTAAATGTAAACAGCACATCTCCACCGACGAGTTGCTGGTTCCAAATGCAGTACTCCGAGAAGAACCAGCAAGAAACTTACTACTAAATAGATTACTTGTTACTAGAAGCCACTTATTCCGGGAGATAGATATTACTAGACTACACTTCGACTAGGTTTACATTAGCTCACGCAGCGAAAGTTTTGCCGGATCGTCCATTACTCTTTAGTATATTTTAATATTTTATTTATTATATTCACATGTGTCACTTTCTTAGCATGTCGTTGTACATTTTCTAATAGTGTTGTAGAATAAATTTTCTAATATAGAGATTTCTTGAACTCACACATACCTATTATAAAAAAATCTTTATAGACAACATTACGTGATGAATGCTACAAAGTCGCATGATTTTTTTTAAATTTATAACAACACGAAAAGCGCCTTACCTCTTCGGGGACGACATCTCTGAGCTTCACGTCTTGCAGGCGGCTGACGGACGCAGTGCGGTGGTAGTCCACCAGCTCGTTGAGAGAATTAAACTTCACTACCCACAGGAAGAACTTGCTCGAAGCATCTCGGAGGACCTTGAAGTGTTGGACGCCGTCTGGACATCTGGCAAAGACAAAATCAACAAAATATGAAGATCTAGCTAAATACGTAAAGTCAAGAGCACGCTAAGCTTGACACTTCGGACTTTGTACCGGCCCTGTGTTCTATGGCGTGCAGTATAAATCAGAGATCAGCTTAAACTGGTAGTGCAAAGCTTGACTTGCTCTTGACTGTACTATAGATTTTACGATTTAGCGTTTGCTCGTTTTCACGGTACGAGTACCCCCGGACGGAGTGGGCTCGTGTGTGTCAATAGAACACCGTCCTAACCGCTGATTCGGTGATAGTGTCCGAGTACACTCGTTTACGTATATATATGAGTTCAGCAGACAAAAAATTATGTATATTTTTATGTATGTTCCTACGTAGCGCCCAATCTACGCTCTCGATTTTGATGAATGAATCGTTTGTTTGATTTTTTTAATGGTAATTATTTTTCATCTATGGTACTAATTTGGGGTCTCAGTATGTTATTCATATTTCAAAAGGATTTGTCAATTGGTCAATGGTTGATACCTAGCATAAATTTTAAACATGTTAACTTCAAAAATGAATGAATAAAAATATCAGGTTTCCTGGACATTTGATGACGGCTCAAAGACTTTTTTGACTAGATGACTATATTATAAGCTTGCTGTTTTAATTGTGGAGACTTGAATTTAAAAGAACTATTGGTTTATTTTTCCTGGAATATTAACATAAACTTCTATTAGCCCTATTTCTTTCAGATTGTACGCTCTGATAAACGTTTCTTTACTTTGGTACGTAATAAAAAGCGAAGTTGGGTTAAAAAAAATCATCAATTTTTGGTATATCAAAACAACAATAAATAACCTTCAACTGCATCAAAACGTGAAGGGATTGCTGACGATAGGCACGTACGCCTACGAAACACTAAAAAGCTGCGAGCTATGATAACACCAGTGGTTTGTACCACACAGTAGATATGAAGGGTTTGTAAAAAATAATAGCAGTGATAGCCCTGACGGTTAAAGAGCCGGCTGAGAGCAGTGATAGCCCTGACGGTTAAAGAGCCGGCTGAAAATCAGTGAGGCTCGGGTTCGAATCCTGGCATGTACCAATGAGTTTTTCAAAAACTTACGTACATATTTATCACTAGCTCGACGGTGAAGGAAAACATCGTGAGGAAACCCGCAGGTCTCAGAATTAATTCTGAGACATGTGTAAACAGACCCGGTCCGGCGATGGGCTCACCAGCTATCACGTTTAGGGGTCCAACATATCTCGTGAACTGTGGGTATATCCAGTAATGGAATACCTCTGCCTACCCCCTCGGGGATAAAAGGCGTGAGATTATATTATTATTATTATTATAAAAAATTATTAATACTCCTTCATTATTAACTTTGTTGTTTAATGAATGATAATGTAGGGTCATAATAAGATTAATTAATTTAAGAATTAATTCTGAGGCATGTGTAAACAGACCCGGTCCGGCGATAGGCTCACCACCTATCACGTTTAGGGGTCCAATATATCTCGTGAAATGTGGGTATATCCAGTAATGGAATACCTCTGCCTACCCCCTCGGGGATAAAAGGCGTGAGATTATATTATATATATATTATATTATAATAAGATTAACGATAAATAACCGAATACTATTCACTATGCAGTAATTACAGCAGACCTATGAACACATAAAAAGCCGGACAAGTGCGAATCGGACTCACCCACCGAGGGTTCCGTAAAAAATTGTGACATTGTTTGTGTAATGTAACAAACACTTTTACGCCTATACCCCTAAACCATTTTCAAAAATTCTTTCACCAATGGAAAGCTACATTATGAAGGAATAACATAGGCTATATTTTATACCCGTATTCTTACGGGAACGGTAACTACGCTGGTGAAACCGCGGGGCGCCGCTAGTATTATATATACCTTGATGATTAATTACCTACGTACTTTAAATTGTGAGCAGTGATAGCCTTTACGGTTAAAGAGCCGGCCGAAAATCAGTGAGGCTCGGGTTCGAATCCTGGCATGTACCTACCAATGACTTTTTCAAAAACTTACGAACATATTTATCACTAGTTCGACGGTGAAGGAAAACATCGTGCGGAAACCTGCAGGTCCCAAAATTAATTCTGAGACATGTGTAAATAGACCCGGTCCGGCGATGGGCTCACCACCTATCACGTTTAGGGGTCCAATTTATCTCGTGAAATGTGGGTAGATATATATGCAGTAATGGAATACCTCTGCCTACCCCTTCGGGGCTGAAAGGCGTGAGTTTTTCTTTTTTTTTTAAATAAATAAGTACTATATTTTTAAAGATTTAATTACAAATATATATACTTTTCAGAGTCTTTGCGCGAAATTTTGTTGTTGGTTGGGTTGCCGTTTCTTAGTTCCCATTAGCTAAGCGTTATGATAAACAGCCAAAAATCACCATCAGTATATCCTTTTTAGAATTATATATATTTTTTTATTGCATTTATCTAGACATTACTGTAATTTAATCGTTTACAAACAATAATTGTAAAACGATATCAATGTGACGCACTCTAGTGCTTCATCTAAGCTAGGCTAAGGGTCTTTCCTTATTATGAGGAAGAATGGACGCGCAGGCTCACTGCGTATTGGGAGACAAGAGACACAGTTTTTTAAGCCACCAATCCAACTACCTAAGGTATCTAATTATGACATAACCACTTCCATTAGCTTAGTGCTTAGCTAATTGATTTACGTGACCTCCCTTGTTTGCAAATCAAGTAATGTTCTACTAGCACAGCCAAAGGTTCAGGATGCCGTCACGAAAAACCATAATCGAAAAATAAAGAGGGCGAAATCGAGGGCGACCATTTCCTGACAAACGAGTGTACGAACCCGGTTTATATATTATATTATGTAGCGGAGAAGTTAATTTTTAAGAAGTAAAAACATAGAGCACGGAGATTTGGAACAATATAATTATAAAGTGAAATATGGTCGTAAAACAGTTGATGCAACTCTGATGAGGCCCCGATCTACAACTACCTGAGTTAAATGTGATATGTATGCTTAAATCGAAAGCTGGAAACAGGTTCCAGTACAATCTTCATAGCTGATTCATACGTTTGACAAAAAACTGGTTTAAGACTAACAACTAAAATAAGAAAGTGCAATAGATTAAAATATAAGTGATTTTTTTATCCGGGTTTTCAAATGAGTTAGAGTTGAATAGTTACTATCAGCCAGATATACAATCTATCTAATATTATATGGAGGAAAGATTTGTATTGATGTATGTTTGTAATGAATAAACTCAAAAAGCACTAGACCGATTTAAAAAATGGAAAGCTTACTTTTCTGGGAGTAACATAACCTGAATAACATCGCCGTATTCCTAAGAGAACGGGAACTACGCGGGTGAAACCGCGCGGACCAGCTAGTGATAAATAAAATAACTAGCGTTAGCGGCAGGTTTTATCTTGCTTACTAGAAGTTAATAAAATAATACGATAAAGAGGATTAGAGCTATGAATTATATCTCGATTCTAAAAAGGTTCGGATGGTAGCCAAAGAATTTGTTTATTACTTAATCACCATTCAACACAGCTGGAAATTAAAACTTGGTTCACTCTTGATGTGAATGAAGGACGTATTTTCATATTGAACTGAAACTATCCCACAGAATATAGCAAGCAGCAAGCACACTAGAACAAACAAACACAAGCAATCGAACTTGAGGAAACACGAGTTTATGAATTAATTGATAATGAGTAATGATATGATAGTCTTATTTAAACTATACATCAATATTGAATGACTCAAACTCAAACTTACGACAAAACCTCGGTCACCATCGCGTGAGTCATACAAACGACGCGAAACTTACTTTTTTATTATCTTTCAATTTAACCGCTAATAGAATTGTTTGCTGACCCTCAGCCTGGCCCGATTTTATGTTATCTGAACATACATCAGTCTGCTTGGCTGTACGTTTATAGTTCAAGCTAAATAGCTTGACCCAATTTGGGTTCCATTTTTAATCTATAAAATGCAATGGTTCATTTATCAGAGTTAAGAGCCCTCCTCTCATGCGTGAGGTATCGGGTTTGAATCCTAGCATGTACCAATGAGTTTTATTAAAACTTAGATAGGTACCTACATATTTATTAGTTTTTTATAGTTTTTTTATAGTTTTTTATAGTTTCTTATAATTTTTTATAATTTTTTATTATTAACTTGTCTTATAATTTTACGCAAATGTTGTGCGTGCTACTATTTGGCGAGCATATTATGTAATAGTTTTAGTCTACCTTAAGTTTAAAATGTCACGTTATGTTTTGCTGTAAGCATGCCTAATAAATAAATAAATTTATCACTAGAACAACGGTAAAGGAAAACATCAGGAGGAAACCCACAGGTCCCAGAATTAATTGGGTAGTGTCCTGCCTAGTCAAATCAGTTACTTTATATGATCTGTCAAAACTAAATTTTACTATAGAAAATGTACTGAAATAGCAAGGTGTGACGTCATAGTTTCTAGTACTCAATTGCAGCACTTTTTTGATTGTTTTAATATTTTTAAATTTGCTATAATTATAAAGTGAAAACTGAAGTACCTACATGTTGAAAGGTGTTTTGGGATAATCTTTAATTATTATATTTAATTTTATTAATGAATGACTACTCGCAATTTAATTTCGATGCTGTCAACTACCCCATTCTGAGGCATGTGTCACAAACCTGTTCCGACGATGGGCTCACCACCTATCTACCGATCCACCTATATGTTAAGGGGTTGAAATATTACACTAGTGAGATGTGGGTAATTCCTGAAATGGAATACCTCTGCCTGCCCCCTCAGGGATAAAAGGCGTGAGTGTGTTTATTTATTATATTTTTATTTGGCAGGGTGGTAGGGTAGGGATATTTATAAGTCACCTCTTTAATTGGATTTGACTGCCAGGCTTTTAGTTTTTAATTTAGTGTGATATATATACATGTACATAGCATTTATGAATTTTGAAATAATTCAAATAAAACATATACAGACAATGTAAGGAAAAAACCTGCAGAAAAAAATTTAACTGGCCTTTTCTAATAGGTATCTAAGTTTAGATAGTAGAAAAGGCCAGTGAACATTATTTCCCAAACTTATGTTTAGATTCTAATCTAAGGTTTGTTTGTTGTATGTTTGTAACAAATTAACTCAAAAACTACTGGACTGATTTCAAAAATTCTTTCACCATGAGAATGCTACATTATCCCTGAGTAACATATTCTATATTTATTACAAAAAAATTGGGATTCCCAATAAAACTTTAATAATGTAACCCAAGCTGTAAAAAAATCTGCTATAATGTCTTTCATTGCATGTGCTGCGGGAACTATTAATGATAGAACTAAATAATGTTCTACAATATTAAAGAAAATATTTATATCTACAAAAAACTTCGCGACATGTCTAACTATTGTAGTTAGGTATGTTGCTATAACTACTTTTTTACATTTTAAAAGTTGATAGAAATGCCAACCAAAATCAGACCACAATATCCATTCCATTCAAAAGATATCAAACTTAATAATATAAATGTGAATTTGTTTGTTAGGCACACTTTCAAGCAAAAAACCAATAAACAATTTTGATAATTCTTTAACCAATTGAAAGCTACATTATCAGGGAGTATACACACACATAGGCTATATTTTATCCCCGTATTATGAAGGAAATGGGAATTGCGCGAGTGAAAACGCGCGGAACAGCTAGTATTTTATATTAGAAGCTCTAGTAGCCCTGCCATGCCAGTGTGTTTGTAACAATCAGACTGGTTAAGCAAAGTTGGGCGCAGTCAGTCACTCAGTGGGTGACTGCCTAGTGGCGATATCATGAGCGCCTCCGTGTTTCAGAAGGCACGTTAAATTATTGGTCTCGGTTTTCTGTGTTTAAACACAATGGAAGTTGTTAAGGTATGTCAGATACCCATGGGTAGCTTGAAAAATTCTGACAGTTGGGTGGCCACTACCTTAACACTATCTCCCAATCTGCAATGGGCTCACATGGGAGATTATATCCCATACTTCCTTATGCGTGAGGAAAGACCCTTAGCTCAGCAGTGGGCAGTTATGGGTTGATGATGATAGTGAACATATACAAGATTTAACGGAACCATCGCAAAATGTCAGATTAGCAAAATGACGGATTCGCAAAATGTCAGATTAGCAAAATGACAGATTCGCAAAATGACGGATTCGCAAAATGACGGATTCGCAAAATGTCGGATTCGCAAAATGTCGGATTCGCAAAATGACGGAATTTTAAAGATACTTCCCACGACACTAGGATAGACAAATTTGAAGTCTTGTCGATGTAATGATGATAATCTAGTAGATATTTTGAAGAGTTCAACAAAAAAGTCAGTTAATCTATATATGTATTAAAAATATGATAATTAGACTGACTGATTGGTGATACATTGACATATATATCCACCCGTGCGAAGCCGGGGCGGGCCGCTAGTTAGCTAGCGATTGATACTATAAAAGTACAGGATGTTACTGTTTCTGAATTCACTTTTGTTTCTTTAAAAAATAAAGAAATGTTTCCTTCGAGTAAAATGAGCTAACTAGCGGCCCGCCCCGGCTTCGCACGGGTGGATATATACGTTGATGTATCACCAATCAGTCAGTCTGTTTATCATATTTTTTTATACATATATAGATTAACTGACTTTTTTGTTGAACTCTTCAAAATATCTACTAGATTATCATCATTTCATCGACAAGACTTCAAATTCGTCTATCCTAGTGTCGTGCGAAGTATCTTTAAAATTCCGTCATTTTGCGAATCCGACATTTTGCGAATCCGACATTTTGCGAATCCGTCATTTTGCGAATCTGACTTTCTGCGAAACGCAAATGGTCAGATAAGCAGAATGTCAGAATTCCGACATTTTGCGAATCCGTCATTTTGCGAATCTGACATTTTGCGATGGTTCCGATTTAACTAGTATAGTAGTACAATTTAATTACTACTCATCTTACAGTGTTTCTGAAAGTTGCAACAAAATCGATAATCGATAACTATAAATTGATCAAATCAAAAACAATGATGAATACAATTTTTACTTAGAATTAACATGAACATCTCATTCTTACTAAGTAATGATAAGAAAAATATAAATTACTCACTTTACTGATAAGGAGAAATCACCAGGGCTGGATTCACTGATTCTTATGAGAAAACCACCTTCTGGTTTATTTGCTAATAATCTCTCTGCATCTGCTCTTGTGATCCTTCCATAGTACCAACTGCAAATATAATCTTACATCAAAACATATGTCAATTGGATACTTGTATTTTTGCATATCTCTCAAGCTCACAGTAATAAATCTCGCAGGCAAACAATTCAATGTAGTGTAGTCATAAAGTTTTCGAATGTGTTTACAGCTGTTTCTAGGTTACATTCCACAAAATATGAAGAAATTTATATAGAATAGTAGATTCCGTAATGCAATAGTTGAGAAGATAAAATGATTAAGTTACAGACCCATGAGATCTGGACGTACCTGTGACTTTTCATTTGAATATAGTTGCTAGGTATTAGTCCTTCTTTTCCATCTAATTCAGCTCTATACCAATTCATATCGTCCTCCATGTTTAGTATCTGCAATATCAAAAATTCTAGAATGACCTGTCAACAGTAGTTGTTAGAATTCGTAACCATCGTAATGAACCTAAAACTTACTTTCAGAACCTGATTCTTCTTGAAACTGAGCTCATCATCAGCAGTTGCAGTGAAATCGTGTTTTGCTATAGCCTCCATGATCAAATTAGGCACTTCACTGAAATGTCACCGAATACCAAAATAACTCACAAAGTATGTAGTCTTTTAACGCAACGTAAGGTCAAGGCAGTAAAGTAATCATAATGCATGTATTATTTCACTGAATAATCTCAATTAAATGGTTAAAAATTGGAAATACGATGAACAATTTCGTTCGACCACAGCACAGACGAGACACAGACAGAATGTTACCATGATTTAACGAAAAATAGCTACTAAATAATTACTTAAGTATTACCATATAAAATATAAATCATATTATGCTTAAATTTTTAAGTAAGTTGGTACGTTTTAGTAGGAACTAACTAATTTACAATATCGACGACGATGTTCGAATACCTCCTAACTGACACCCGGGGCCAAAATGAGTTATCTATGCCACTGTACTTAGAGTTCAATTTCGCACCGACTGGCAAAGACTCCGAAGTGATTTTGTAATAAATAACGCCACAAATTCATAATAAGAATACCTCCTAATATCACGCTTTGAGCGTGTTAGCCTGCTGCTGCTGCTAATATACTCTAAATTACCAAAACGAATAGCTCCTAAGTTACTTCCGAACTAATTTTGCTGCCAATACCTCCTATCTACCATCAAACACGTGTTTCCATGTGAGTCTACGATCCAGATGTAGCCCGAGATAACTGACATGGTCCAATTGAGGGACTTGGATATCATTAAGAGTGACAGATGGCCAAGTTTCTCGCCTAAGCGTGAATGTTACATGAACAGATTTTGCTTCATTTGCCTTTATGCGCCATTTTTTTAACCATCCCGAGATTTCATTTAGGTCGCCTTGTAGCATTTGTGATGCGATTGAAGGGTTGCTGTGACATGCTAGAATAGCAGTGTCGTCCGCGAAGGTTCCCGTTGTTGAACTTTCACCTATTGGTTGATCGCAAGAGTGCAGGAGATACAGAATCGGACCTAGTACACTACCTACCCTGTGTACAAGGTCCGATTCTGTACTCCAGCGTGTATGGGTTGTAGGCTTGTTATTTCCTCACCATACTTTATCAGGAATTGTCGGTCTCGCAGATATGATCGTAGTATATAGAACAGGCTGCTCGGGAGAAGATGTTTGAGCTTATAAATAGACGTTCGTGCCAGACACGATCGAAAGCTTGGGAGATGTCGAGGAACACAGCAGAGCAGTAGCATCTATCTTCGAATGATTGATGTATTTTATTTACCAGTCTATGGACCTGTTCAATGGTACCATGTTTATGCCTAAATCCAAACTGGTGGTCAGGAATCAGTGCTTTATTTTGGATTTGTTGCATGAGCCTTTTCAAGAGTAGAGTTTCGAGAAGTTTGGAAGTTATAGGGAGGAGACTAATTGGTCTGTAAGATTTTGGGTCGTAATGGTCTTTCCCGGGTTTTGGGATCATCTTAACTTGTGCCAATTTCCATTGTGGTGGAATGAATGCCATTCGGATTACAACATTAAACAAATATGTGAGAAATAAAAATCCTATGTTTGGCTAAAAGTTAAAAGCTCGTACCCGGGGCTTTCTTATCTTTGACTTTGTAATGGCAGTCATTACTTCACCCTTTGTTATCTTTGAGCATCCTTGGTCCGGTGATTATTGGCACAGGGTGAAAAGAGTACTCCCGAATTCTTCAATGTGTGCAAGAGGTCCATCATAAGGATGTGGTGTGAATAACCTTAGCCAAGTGCTCCGCAAATGTTTCTGCCTTCTCGATGTCACTTCTGGCCCGGTCGCCATTACTTTGGCGCAAGGGGAAAGATGGTACAACAGGTTTTTTCAAATAATTTCTGGCTTTCCACAGTGAGTAGTTGGTGGCTGAAGTAGGATCCAGTGTGGAAACTAATTTTTGAATACTTGAGTTATTTTCCTTGTTCAGGAGTAGCGATAGTTTTTTCCTTAAGAAGTTTAGCTTTGTCTTCATAAATACATACATACATAATCTCACGCCTATTTCCCGTCTTCAGAGGCGGGTATTTATTTTTGTGCCATTCTTTCCTTAGTTTGCGCTTTTCCTTAGCGTGCAATAACTTCTTCCACTTTCTGCGAGATTCTTTACGCCGTGTTTGGGCTATTTCAATTCTTTACTGGTGTAGCTTCCCAAGCAGCTTTTTGGACGGTAGTGTTAAATATCTCCACTGCTTCAACCAAGTCCTCCTCGCTTTTAAGGCGTACGTTCGCGTCAAGGGATTCATTTACCAATTGTATTTAGTAGTCCCAGTTAGTTAGTTTTTTTGAAGTGAAAATTTCTTTAGCGGCGTTGAGCACTTTTGTGGGATGGGTAAAAACTGTGAAACTCGCGTCAGGTCACGTGTGCTGATCGAAAAACCGTAAGACGGTTGGAGAGTAGTGTTGTAACACCGAAATCGAAAATCAAGTTTTCACTTCTGCCGGCACTCCCGGAGTGCATGTTTTTTTAGAAGAATAATAAGCAATAGCTAAGCCTCACAAAAATCAAGTTAAATTACTTCATTATTCTTCTAAAAAAACAAATATAAGTTTTCAATTACTAGTAGAGAGTTACAGAATTATTTAATTGGTCATCTATTAAAGATTTTCGTAATTATTTCCTAAAACTTTTATTAAGTAATACCTCTTAACTTCATCAAAATAAGTTGGACATGGACATTAGTGAAACTAATAACTCCTAACTAACACTAACTTGGAAACCACTTGTCTGTATGTAAAATCAATGCTAGCATCAATTTCGCAGCCCCATTTAATAAAAACTTGCTTTAGAACACATTTTCATAAAATAGGTACAAAAAGAATTAAAACGTTTTTTTCGCCTCCTGTAAAATTAGCTTTTTGTTAGTTAGGAGGTCTTCGAACATCGTCGTCGATATGGAATAACGATATGCCATCGTCAAAGAAAAATCTTATTTTTATTGCAATGCACTGCACAGAAACGCGTATATTGAAAGATTGCAGTACATTGTAAAGAGTAAGATTATAAAGGAATTTGAAGATAGATCATTCATTGGGATCCTTTTGGAATCACTGCTCTGGGCTAGGCTTATGCGTATATGCCTATACATAATAAGCAATATTTTCAACATCATTTTCACTTCATTTTCAGCACGAAAAATTTGATAAATAAAATAAAAAAATGACTAAATTCAGTCCCACATTCTCCAACGTGCATAAAATAAAAACTAATACGAATACCCTTGAAAATACCAAATATATGAAGTTTTTGGTGTGCAAAATAATAACTTGAAGTAAACTAGCCAAAGAAACTAGCAAACAAACACTTTGAGATCAAAACTTTTTAATGAAGAATGTTAACAAATTTTGAATATTAGCTCTCCGTATTCTCTGTCAAAAATAAAAAATTCAAGTGAAAGAATTATTTCGATACGTCAATTAGTTTCCAATTTATAGAAGTAAACGTGCGACGCGGACTCGTACTCGATGCGTGTGCCGGTGTGACGTCATCTCACAACACTCGCTCAGACCGCTCGCGCTCTCAGCACGGTGCCGTCTTACGTTTCATAAGAAATTATAAATACTTTCAAAAAAGTCCAATCCAAATATTAGGAAATCATGTGTTGTACCGAAATGTACAAATACAACAACCAATGGGCCTTACAAATTGTTTTTTATGGTTCCAAAAGGACTTAAAAATACGAAAGAAAGAGATAAAAGCTATGAAGAGGTTAGATCAATTTGGAGATAAAAGCACAGTTTATTGTTATTGCTGTCTCTTGCCGATCTGGAATAAGTTACAAATAAAAAAAACTCACGCCTTACATCCCCGAGGGGGTAGGCAGAGGTATTTCATTTCTGGATATACCCACTCTTCACCAGATATTCTTTGGACCCCTAAACGTGATAGGTGGTGAGCCTATCGCCGGACCGGGTCTATTTACACAAGTCTCTGAATTTATTCTGGGTCCTGTGGGTTTCTTCACGATGTTTTCCTTCACCAACGTATGAAGTACGTATAATAAATTGTACGTAAGTTTTTGAAAATTCTCATTGGTACATGCCAGGATTTGAGCCCGAGCCGGGCCGAGCCTCACTGTGTATCATCATGTGAAGCAGGCTCTTTAACCGTAAGGCTATCACTGCTCCTAGTTAAAAATAAAAATAAATAAAACGGCCTTACGTATTTTATCAATAAGACAAATCAAAATTTAATAAGATTTAGTACATCTGTTCAACCCACTACATTTGCAATAAATCAATCCCTCCGAGTAAGAAGAGGTACCTATATACACACATGTACAGACGTACCTATAGATATAAAACTTTAATACATATTTGTTGTCTATAACGTAAAACTAAAAAGGTTTGGTACTTCTGCCTATTTGAGTTACAATATGACATTAGTTGGGTATTTTGTTTTTTCTAAAGAGTAAAAAACCAACTTCAAATACTAAAAAATACAGTCGAATTGAGAACCTCTTCTTTTTTTGAAGGCGGTTAAAAAAAGAATCATATAAATCGGTTGACGTGATATTGAGTTATTCGTCCATATGTCGCGCACATACTTAATGCAAAATGAAGACTTATAAGTATACATACAGGTTTTCGAACTGGACGAAATTGAAATGGGACCAATCTGGCCACCAGGCATTCAAATAAAAAAATAATCATTCAAATATCGGTTCACCCTGTCGAATGTTCTGAGGTAACAACATAAAAAAAAGTCGAATTGATAACCTCCTCCTTTTTGAAGTCGGTTGAAAACAATGAAGAATGTTAACAAATTTTGAATATTAGCTCTCCGTATTCTCTGTCAAAAATAAAAAATACAAGTGAAAGAATTATTTCGATACGTCAAATAGTTTCCGATTTATAGAAGTAAACGTGCGACGCGGACTCGTACTCGATGCGTGTGCCGGTGTGACGTCATCTCACAACACTCGCTCAGGGGGCCAATTCCACTAAATGTCAGCCATTGTCATCGAACTATCATTCCATTATGCTGCAACTGGCAACTATGACATCTAATTTGTATTCCACTAAAATCATAGTGGCATAACAATGGAATGACTATGGACTACGTTAGGTGTTGCCTACCATATATAACTATTACTACCATGCGTGTCATTAGTTTTTTTTCGGGTTTTCGGCACTAAAATCTTTAGATGATTGATTTTATTTATGGTACATGTGACATTTCGATAAGTTTTGAAGAAACTTGTGTATTTTTGTGCATAGACTCTGAAGCAGAGCTAAAATCTGAATTTCGTGTCGTGTTTAGGGCTGATGGCTAAATTGCCAATGCCTTAAAATAAGGGGGAAAAAGCAATCACTGGATAGCGCCATTCCATGGTAGGAATAGTAGAATACCAAAAATGGTCAACAATGATAGTTGAATGATTGTGAAAACTGACAGTTAACAGAATACGAAAAGTGTCAAAATTTGACATAATATCACCATTGAGTGACCACAGTCATACAACTATCACCGCTGTCATTTAGTAGAATTGGCCCCCTGACCGCTCGCGCTCTCAGCAGGGTGCCGCCTTACGTTTCATTAGAAATTATAAATAATTTCAAAAATGTCCAATCCAAATACTAGGAAATCATGTTTTGTGCCGAAATGTACAAATACAACAACCAATGCGCCTTATAAATTGTTTTTTATGGTTCCAAAAGGACTTAAAAATACGAAAAAAATAGATAAAAGCTATGAAGAGGTTAGATCAATTTGTAGATAAAAGCACAGTTTATTGTTGTTGCTGTTTCTTGCCGATATGGAATAAGTTACAAATTAAAAAAAAAAGAAACTCACGCTTTACATCCCCGAGGGGGCAGGCAGAGGTATTCCATGTCTGGATATATCCACTCTTTACTAATTATTCTTTGGACCCCTAAACGTGGTAGGTGGTGAGCCCATCGCGGGACCGGGTCTGTTCAGACATGTCTCTGAATTTATTCTGGGTCCTGCAGGTTTCCTCACGATGTTTTCCTTCACCAACGAGCTAGTGATAAATATGTAGGTACGTAAGTTTTTGAAAAACTCATTGGTACAGTGAAGAGCACGTCAAGCTTTACACTACCAGTTTAGGTTGAGCTCTGATTTATACTGCGCGCCATAGAATACAGGGCCGGGTCAAAGTCCAAAGTGTCAAGCTTAGCGTGCTCTTGACTGTACATGCCAGGATTTGAACCCGAGCCTCATTGTGTTTCATCATGTGAAGCAGGCTCTTTAACCATAAGGCTATCACTGCTCTTAGTTACAAATAAAAATAAATAAAACGGCCTTACATATTTTATCAATAAGACAAATCAAAGTTAAAAAAGATTTAGTACATCTGTTCAACCCACTACATTTGCAATAAATCAATCCCTCCGAGTAAGAAGAGGTACCTATATACACATATGTACATACGTACCTATACATATAAAACTTTAATACCTACATATTGGTTGTCTACAACGTAAAACTAAAAAGGTTTGGTACTTCTGCCTATTTGAGTTACAATATGACATTAGTTGGGTATTTTGTTTTTTTCTAAAGATTAAAAAAACAACTTCAACGAATAATACTAAAAAATACAGTCAAATTGAGAACCTCTTCTTTTTTTGAAGTCGGTTAAAAAAAAGAATCATCTAAATCTTTTGACGTGATATTAAGTTATTCGTCCATATGTCGCGCACATACTTAATGCAAAATGAAGACTTAAAGGGTTTTCTCATGGATGCCATTGTCAGACCTGAACGAAATTTAAAAAAAAATGGGACCAATCTGGCCACCAGGCTTTCAAATAAAAAAAGAATCATTCAAATCGGTTCACCCTGTCGAATGTTCTGAGGTAACAACATAAAAAAAAAGTCGAATTGATAACCTCCTCCTTTTTGAAGTGGGTTGAAAAAAAATTTTGAACAAATAAATTATTTTCTAAAGACCAAGAAAAGTTAACTTTGCATTTTTATTCCTTGCATTTCGGCGGCAACGAAATCACTAATTTTGTTGATAAATAATGGGTAACCATTAGGGCATCTATTTTAGGCAGATTATCCGATTGCCCTTTTTCGAATGCTTCATACATTTCATTAATCGAATATAAACACTATTAACATAATGCGCGGATGATAACAAAAGAAAATACTACGCAAGCTCATTAGCCGCTGAGCTACTATCACCGCTGGCGACTTGCTACTAAGCGGAGCGTTGTAAAATGACGTCACATGCGGTCACGTGACTGTTAGCGGGACTCGATATTTATCGTAAGTTTAAATGCCTGTAAAATCAAAACTAATGGGTATTTTTGACTACAACAAAATTTATTGTATTTGTATACATACAAGCTTTACTGTAACAAACTTTCAATCGATTTGGCATACCTAGTAACATTCTCCTCTAATTATTTTCTAAGGAGCAAGAAAAGGTAACTTTGCATTTTTATTTCTCGCATTTTGGCGGCAACGAAATCACTAATTTTGTTGATAAATAATGGGTAACCATTAGTGCATCTATTTTAGGCAGATTATCCGATTGCCCTTTTTCGAATGGTGTATTCCTTTTGTCCCCATTGGCCGGTGGTGATGCTTCATTCATTTCATTAATCGAATTTAGACACTATTATCGTAATGCGCGGATGATAACAAAACAAATTACTGAGCTACTGTCACCGCTGGCGACTTGCTACTAAGCGGAGCGTTGTAAAATGACGTCACATGCGGTCACGTGACTGTTACCGGCACTCGATATTTATCGTAAGTTTAAATGCCTGTAAAATCAAAACTAATGGGTATTTTTGACTACAACAAAAACGAGTGTATTTGTATACATACAAGCTTTACTGTAACAAACTTTCAACCGATTTGGCATACCTAGTAACATTCTTCATTATTCAAAAGCAATCAAAATTACTGAATTAAAAAGCTTAGAGCTGTCCGCTCTAAGTTGAAAAGAGTTTTGAAATAGTAGGTACCTATCTAACAAAATATGCAGCTGGCAGAAGTTCTAAAACATTATGTAAATTCGTGTCGTATTTCGGGCTGATGACTAAATTGTCAATGCATCATTTTAGATATAAAAATAATGACTTGACAATGATCGCCATTGTCAAACAATTGTCAAACTCGAAATTGACATTTCTTTTATGTCCAAATTCCCTCCCAGTGGCATTACACGCGTAAGTTTTTATTTATATCTTTAATTATTTAATGAATCATAAAAGATATTAGTACATAATTTGTAAAACTAGAACATTATGTACCTGCTTTAATTGTTAAATATTGTATTTATTGATGCTATCGCATGTTTTACTTTGACTTACTGTCCGGCGCCGTGTTTTGATTTAATTAAGTTACTTTTGTAGGTTTAGTCGTAACTCAAATAAACGCAACGATGTCGGGAGGACTTGACTTGCTGACCCTCAATGAGGAAGATATCACCAAGATGCTTACAGCAACCACCCATCTCGGTTCCGAGAATGTCCACTTCCAGGTTAGTTTGTATGGTGTACTTATAACCTATAATGTTTAGGTTTTATGATGAAAAGAGAATCCGTTCCATATAAATTCTGATATTCTTGACGATCAATTCTCCCAACTGAGATATAATTTTCGAAAGAAATTAGTCTGGGTCGACATAATGGATCTTATCAATTTACTTTTGGATTCCAGATGGAGACATACGTTTATAAGCGCCGTAGCGACGGTACTCACGTGATCAACCTCCGCCGTACGTGGGAGAAGCTTGTTTTGGCTGCCCGTGCTGTGGTTGCTATTGAGAACCCAGCTGATGTCTTCGTAATTTCATCTCGTCCCTTCGGTCAGCGTGCTGTGCTTAAATTCGCCGCTCACACTGGGGCAACCCCCATCGCTGGACGTTTCACTCCTGGTGCTTTCACCAATCAGGTCATTAATTAATTATAATTTATTTCTTGTAATATCAAAAATAAATATGCTTGACCCTTATCCCAAGGGCGTTCGCAGAGGTATTGTTTTCCTAGAAATACCTATTCACTTTAATTCTGTTTATCAGGGTATTTATAAGGCCCATAAATGTGATTTGTCGCGACTACTTCACTAGACTTGGGTGTGCATTGCTTAACTAGTGATAAAGTTTTATTTTATGTCTTCCTATCTGCAATCAATATAGACCATAAGCAAGTATTTTACTGTAGTATTTGGTGTTAATGATAAAGTATCTAAATTTTAAAGACTCATTGGTATATGCTCCTCATCAGGGCTCAAATTCGGGCTTCCCATAAAATCCAAGCTCACTTCCAACAACTTCATAATTTCTTTAATTCCTTATATAGTAGGTATATGCTCTGCATTACAGTTGCAGTTAAAATGATGACACATGTAACTAAGGAACCACTGATTGTATTTAATGCAACATGATTAATACTATAACTGAATAATTCATACCTTCAGTTAACTCATTAAAAAAAAAATTGTTTTAACTTAGTGATACTTGTTAACAGATCCAAGCTGCTTTCCGTGAGCCACGTCTGCTGATTGTGCTGGACCCCGCTCAGGACCACCAACCCATCACTGAGGCTTCTTATGTCAACATTCCAGTCATTGCTTTCTGCAACACTGATTCGCCACTGCGTTTCGTTGACATTGCCATTCCTTGCAACACTAAGGTGAGGAACATGTTAAGTTGAAGTAGGAATTGTAAGCAGATTGCTTTTAATAGTTAAGATTAATATTTTATAGAGACTTACGATCTGTTTTATAAGTATAACATGTTGCTATCAATGAATATTATTGGAAAATACTTGTACATGACAAGATTAAAGATTTAATTATTTTCAGTCATCCCACTCCATTGGTTTGATGTGGTGGCTGCTCGCCCGTGAGGTACTCAGACTGCGTGGTGTTCTCGCTCGTGACCAAAAATGGGATGTGGTTGTCGACCTGTTCTTCTACCGTGACCCTGAAGAGAGTGAGAAGGAGGAACAGCAGGCTAAAGAGCAGGTAGGTCTATTTCTTATTACTCTAGTTTTACATCTCTGCATGCATAATTCATGAATGCATCTTAGAAACCTAGACAATACAAGTGGCATTAAATTTATGCAGATCAGAGTACTGTGATTTAGATATATTATCAGCAGCAGTAACAAGGCTACCAAAATATATTTCAGCAACTGTCAAATATGAGTTACATAGCATATATCCACTATTATCGATGTTGCGAGCGGTAGACCTCCATGTTATGGTTGCTGAAAGTAGCCTATTTAACAAAAAAAAAAATGTTATCATCATATACCAGTAACAGTCTGCTCCTGAGCTAAATGTTTTTCCTCGCACATGTTAGTAAATAAATATAGCATTAATAAAATATGTTCTTTTGTTTCGCAGGCCGTGGTTGCAGCTAAGCCTGAGGTACCGCCCCCAGTCCATGAAGACTGGAATGAGACTGTGGAGCCAGTGTCGTCGTGGGCCGAAGATGCCCCACCTGCTGCTGCTGCTGCAGCACCGACTGCAGCAGCCGCCACTTTCGGAGCACCCCCCGCTCAAGAAGACTGGGCTGCTCAGGTAGAGTAATCATTTATTTATTTATTTATTCAGGAAACATAGTCGTACACAATGATAAACTTAAATATAACTAATAGACCTAATAGTTACATAAACTCAACACTAATATAAAGATATTTTGAGATATAGCTAAGGACATTTTGAACCATTGTTTGATTTACCCTTGTTAATTTTTTTTTGTAAATTTACTTATTATTGAGCAACTATTCTTAATGGAGCAACTCGACAACGAAGAAAATAACGTACAGTTCCGTTTTATTTAAGAAATTTCGATTTGGCTTAATTTATATCAAGCATGTAGTATCCAGTCCAAACTAATAATAGTAGTCTGGAATGTGCATTAATATAATACGTTATTCATAGGTACAAGACGAGTGGGGAACCGCCGCTCCTGCACCAGCTGCCGCCGCTCCCGCGGCACCTTCCTGGGGAGGCTCTGCCCAGGACTGGAGCGCTTCGTAAATGTTATGTTTGCTTCGGTTAATATAACTTAAAATCAATTTTACCGTAGTTTTATTGAAATAAACAGCGTTTCCTGCATAAGAACTGGTTTCTACCAAAGCTGAGAGGATAGATGTGCGACATCTCCCTAAATTGGATATTTTATTTTTCGAATTTAATGTATGCCCTAACGTATTGACTTGATTCACCCGACTGGGGAGAGTGCATTGAGCGCTGTACTGCGGCTTACAAACAACTAAACTAAACAAACTGGCCCAGCATCTTGTGATAGCGTTTGCATTGGAGACACTGCATTGCACTGCTTGACTCGGCTTCAACTGCCTAACGTAGGAAAACGTTGTCTATTCCTCCTTTTCGGTGTGAAACAGGTCTAGGATTGT
Organism: Ethmia dodecea; assembly: GCA_963855545.1. NCBI lineage: Eukaryota > Metazoa > Arthropoda > Insecta > Lepidoptera > Depressariidae > Ethmia > Ethmia dodecea. The sequence goes on along the minus strand of OY979446.1, from coordinate 10,520,920 downwards.
ATAACGAGGTAGAACACACTGAACAAAAACAGTACTGGCTGCTTACTAGAGGTTCTGCGCGGTTTCACCCGCGTAGTTCCCGTTTCTGTGGGAATACGGGAATAACATAGCCTAGTTATTCAGAGATATTCTAGCTTTCCATTTTTCCATTGTAAAAAAATAATTAAAATCGATCCAGTAGTTTTTCAGTTTCTTCTATAATACAAATCTCTCTTTATAATATTAGTATAGATAGTATAAACTAGCTAGGCATTGCGGTTTTCCCCCGTGACAATAAAACAGCCTGATAGTTGCTGATATATAGGAAATAATGTGGCTATTATTGACAATTTACTGAATCAGACTACGAATAATTATTCGTGGGAATCAGATCAGTAGTTACAGCGGTCTTACAAACAACATTACCTGTATAATATAAAGTGTAGTCTTTTCGAATAATATTATGGCGCTCTCCGCTAGAATAATACTAAGTTTATTAAAGAAATTTAATTTATTAATCACAATACATAACATAGCTAAAAATCATCCGATATGTTGTCAATATCACTCTTATAAAGATGAACTCTATAAATACAAGTATACCGAGCATTTCCCTGATTAGAAAAAACGCGAAACACTAAGTTTTGCAGAGAAATATTTCGATACAGCGTAAAGTACTGTTTGGCGGGTCCGTTACGTTTATATTCTGCATCTACTGCTTTTATCCATGTTCCGTTCGAAAGGATACCCTGAACAAAAAAATATTGTGATATAGGTATCTGCATAAAAAAAAATATCTCATTCATTATAAAGATAATAAAGACTCACGTATAAAATAAAATGTTTCGGTGCGCTCAGTGCCGTATCCGGGCGGACGTGTTCAACGCTGACACTTCTTACTCTGACTTTAGAGGGCAAATCGATGAGGAGTTCACCGTACGATCCACTGCAATAAAATAATATGAAGAGGACAATAGATAATCCTATTGTATTTGCATTCCGTTACCTGACTGGTCATTTTGAATTAATTTTCTGCTAACCTTCTCTTGGATAAGGCGCGAACATAATTATTGCAATGACTATTGTTATAAAAAAAATGGTAAATCGAAAAAAAATTACAATTACATCAGACGGTATGTACTTATTTACAGTTTGTAAACAAGATCCATATATTTACATTAATATCACAATTATTACAATATTAATAACATCACGATTATTACGATTGAATTATGGTCGAGTTTGTTAATTAATGATTTCCTAATTGTAGTTAGTAGGTATATGTTGTATGCTTTATACTTCCATTATAACGGGGTAGCGTGGGAGATTAAGGGTCGCGACACATCTGCGGAACGTACAGCGCCGAATGTTCGGAGAACAACATTCATTACGGTTGACGTGGGTGGCTGATCCATTTATCTTTAAAGTGAAACGTCAATGTATGTTGTTCACCGAACCTTCGGCGCTCTACGTTCCGCAGATGTGTCGCGACCCTAAAGCCCACACGTCACCACTTGTAGGCAACAATATACCTATTTCAGTCGTGGGCGAGTCGTTGATGATGAATTACCTGAAAGGCCAGCAATCTGACGGGCGTGGTCTTCGCAGACTTAGCACTGTGTCTAGAGGTGGAGCCGCTCGCCATAGAGGCACGACGCCCCAAAGAGCGACTCGACCGCCCCACTCCATAGTGTCTTTGCCTTTGGTCGCCTTCACACCTTCTATGTATCCTTTGTCGATTACTGTGTTGGAAACATCTGTAAAAATACGGATATCCGGCATGCACATTGACGCAAGCGAAGTATACGGTTTCGGTTACATTCCCATTCTTTAAGTCCAAAACGAAAGCTTCCCGTAAGGAAAATGACCTTATAAACTATCTTAAGTTGGTCCTTATGAACATAAAGGCCATATCCGAGTAAGTACACTGCTCGACATAAGCCGTATACAGAAAGAAAGCTGAAAACTTATCAGCGCCGATCGGCGCTGATAAGTTTTCAGCTTTCTTTCTGTATAAAGGGAGAAGGCAATTGATAAAATAATTTAGGCGTGCGTCATTTTTAAAAGATGATAAAGTATCCGCACCCACCTCCTTGCTATACCGACCATCGACAAAAGCAAACATTAGATATGTATTACTGAAGGGAAGGATATTATGTTAAGTTAGATGGAGGTAGCTAGGTAAATTTCGCAATATTCGCGACATACCAAGCGAGCGGCAAGAGGTGTGCGATAGTTTCGAGAATTAGGTATATTATGACTGCGACGGTAAAGACTAAGTAAACCCATCCAAAACGTAGATAAATCAGTAACATAGACATATTAACACACGTCTATGATCAGTAATCATCGCTCAATACACACTATAGGGCTGAAGGTTCACAAAGAATTCGTCAATGGTTCTAAATTTGCTCTTAGACTGTTTTTCGAGTCTATATAAGATAACATTTAGATATGTATGTAACATCACAACATGTCACAGAGATTTATGAAAATGAGTGGGATGATTATCCAAACCCATGAATTAACAAAACACCAAAAACCTCTATTTCGTGTAAAAGCCCCCGAAAGGATGTAAGAGTTACCCTCCAACTGAAGCAGTCGGGTAAAAATGTGGGCAGACTAATCTGATTCCTCGCAGACCCACATAGCTCATAATATGAATGTAGATTATACAAACAGTACCCTTCTTTCTGTGCAATCGGGTAAAAATACTCTCGCTCTGTCGCGAGTGACGATTAGGTATGTAAACGTGGTAAGTTTCGCGAGGTGTTCGCGGGCGTGCGCCGAATTGCTGAGTCAACCGCGATTACTCATCCGATCACCGTTTGCGTTGACGCGGTTATCTTGCCGCTACTGTCTCACGACACGCCACGCTTCGTCTTGTAATAAATAGGTGGTAGGTATTTATTATTACGCTAATATTGTTTCTCCTTCCACACTTAATAGGTAGGACCCTTAGATAGTAAAAAAAAATTGTTCCAACGACACGACTAATAAAATTAATATCACTTTCATGAAGGTATCCTTCGTTCCCGTCGTGAGCTAATGAGGCATGCTATCGGCACGCTGTTCATATTATCGTCAGACGGCTAAATAAACATTACAAATGAGTACAAATAAAATTAAAAAACCTCACCCATATTGATTTTTGACGTTATCAAATTTCTTCGTAATCGTAGAGCATTCCTGAAACCATTATAATTATTTTCGGTTATAGATAATTCGATAAACATAATTTACCTACCCAAATTACATTTTTTTGTATTATTATATAATTTATGTTACATGCATCGAGTGAGAGCAGTGATAGCCTTACGGTTAAAGAGCCTGCTTCACATGATGAAAATCAGTGAGGCTCGGGTTCGAATCCTGGCATGTACCAATGATTTTTTTAAAACTTACGTACATATCTATCACTAGCTCGACGGTGAAGGAAAACATCGTGAGGAAACATGCAGGTCCCAGAATTAATTCTGAGACATGTGTAAATAGACCCGGTCCGGCGATGGGCTCACCACCTATCACGTTTAGGGGTCCAATATATCTCGTGAAAAAAGGGTATATCCAGTAATGGAATACCTCTGCCTATCCCCTCGGGGATAAAAGGCGTGAGATATTTTTTAAAATTTTTGTATTACCTATGCATCGAGGTGGTGTGGTACCTACTCATTAAATCTATATAGATATACTAATCCACGTGATTCCTGAATTCGAGAATGGTCTTTGTTGATGCAAACAACAGGAAATGAACACAAACCTAAGAGCCTCTTCAGCCCGAAATAGAGCTGCAGCTAAATGTTTCATTCTATAGCAACATTCTGCATCGACTGCTGCTTCTTCCAAACCCACTGGAAAAAGTTTAAAATCAAATTTAACTCTACTTAGAAACCTATGACTGGCTATAATATAGGCATTATATACCTACCTACCTAGCCTGGGAGTAAGTGTATGGGACTGGGCTTAAGTACATACTTTTAGGGTTTTTATTAAATTACGCAGAGCTGAGATGTTCTCAAAGTGAATAACAATGATTGATGAAAGTGCGAGAAAATAATTTTGTTAGCGAATATCATAAGACTTCTGAAATTGCGCGTCTATTCACATTCTTATGTTAGTTTGGGATCCTATTATATCATACTTAATATCGATTTATTGTCAGCTACCGATTTAATATAGGATGATGTAGGTCAGCCTCGAAAGTTTTTGTTACTAACTCTAGGGTAGGTAAGTGATATCCTAAGTTCAGGGAATTATTATTAAAATAACTCAGTTTTGTTCTGTTTACTGGGATAACCTGATACTATCGACAAAAGCTACGCCTGATAGGTACATTTGGAAGAATTGTCGCCTAATGCTCAATTTTTCATCAACACAATCCTAATGAGTTAAACAATCAGAAGTTTCACGACAAGTTAAACGATCCATTCACCTACACGAAATGTTCATAAACATGAAAGAAACACTTTTTTTTAATTGTCATTGTTACCCACTATAAAGAGGACTTTGTCACCACGAGGTGTCTTAACGCTATTTGTCAGTAGGTATACCGCTGTGGGAAAAGATAGCTGCTCTCAAAAATGATACTGATGTATCAGGCACAACTTTTACCGATAGTACCTACTACTGAGACTTATTTATTTACATGTTTAACTCTTGTAGGTACCTAGTATGTAGATATGTAGTATTTATGTTAGGTACTTACAAAATGAGATTAACTTCGCTTTTGGAAACGCTTTAGTTATTAAATTTGTCTCTTTTGATGGATCAGATATCCAAAGGAAAGCTGAAATGAAGTAAATTCCGTTGGTAAATAAATCTAGTTACCTACCTAACCTACAACATGTGTTTTAGTTGTTTTGTGGTCATTTTAGGAGTACTGCTAGAGCTAACACAAATTTACGGTGCTTAAGCATTAAACCACATTTCTATGTAAAACATTGCTTTGTCCAAAGCTATTTAACTCGGAACATTTACTAATTTAGGTAAAAAATTCTGCTCTGCGCTATGCACTGAACTTTAAAATACTAACTTATTCCAGAGATGAGAAGCAAGAATGTTAGTAGAATCAGTGTTTTCCACCATCTTTTGTTCTTTACCGACGTTGGTTTACAGCACGATCTATTCTTTCTTTTGCACAAGTTTCTCTTATCTTCGTACAGATATTCCCAGATGTTTTCGCGTAAAGGATAGGAGGATCGTATTTCCCATGTCGGTGACGGAAGTTTCCTAGATTTCTTCCTTTCGTAAACTTTTCCTGTAAGAAAATAGGGTAACTGTTACCCGAGAACTGTTATTTTTCGTACTTGTAGTTGGACTAATTAATAAAACGTTGCTTACGTTGAGATTATTTAACATTGCGGATAACAGTCAATTTAAATGAAAGGTTATAATAACATTGACACTAAATACCAAACCCGTAATAAAAAAATATCACTTCATCTGCAACTGTTATTATGAGTAGGTACTTGAAAATCCTACTGGAAGCACTAGAGAGATCAATCTATGGAACCAACGGTTCGAAAGTCATTTTGGGCAGGTACTTCCTATTAATATTGTCAATGTAAAAGTTTGTACGTTTGTTATGCAATCACCCAAAAACGGCTGAACGGTTTTGATAATATTTACCACACAGTTCATAATCTGGATTAACACAGAATACTTTTTATCCCGGAATACAGACGTAGTCTCCGGTAAAAGTTTAAAAAAATTAAAGTGTACTGTTGTTGTAACTTAAAAAGTATACCTAAGTAGACATAATAATTTGGAAGAAAATAAGAAGTCACTAGAATTAAACCTCTTGCTCTAAAAAAAATTCTGGAGACTACCCTTTTTAAGCATTTACATCGCATGCGGAAGAATATTGTAGAAAATGTCTGCTTGTTTCCCGATTACGCGGCTTGGCCGGATATGGGAAATATCTACCTACCTATCTCTAGAGATTATATAAAACCTGTTGAAGACGATTATTGCCTTCAGATATCCAGTGTGATTTTGTAACATATTATTCATTATCAGCATTGTGAAGGAAACCTTTAAGTGTTACATTACCTATGTCATAGTGAACGATTAATCAGGCCGTTAACACAGCTCATTTGCTATTTGTGCAAACGGCGCACGTCATTATTCATGGCATGGCAGGTGGTAGCACGCTCCAATTGCATTATGCAAGCTGTTAGGTCGCGCCGAATCGGTTTTTGGGTCGTACAGACGAATTAGGGGCAGATGTGGGCTAACTTCAAAAACATCATTGGTGACGGAATCAAAAATATATCAATAAATCGCTTAGGTACATGCCACAAAGGATTCTGTTTCTAGTTTAAAATGCAACTCTAGGCTGACGTAAAAGCGGACTTCTTGTTAAAAGAAATAAAAGAGGACACTTTAGTTGCTGTTTGCGTTGTTTTTCTTATAAAATCAAGAACTACTAGATTATAACAGAAAGAATGAAAAATAATTTAGTAGAATGGAGTTGAATTGTAAGTATTTCAATTCAGGCGAACTCTCGCCAAAAGTTCGTCGTTCGGCTCATAAATAAATTCTCATACAGTTTGTTTTTTAATCGAGTCGCAAACAAACGAAATAGTGGGTCAGTGGCTCACGGCAGAGTGCTGACCGCGCGATGTCAATTTGTGAACCATCAACTGAGGCTGAGTTCCGTAAACAATTTCTACGGTCTTCAATTTATTCAGGTACTAGCTTTGGCCCGCGACTTCGTCGGCCGAGTTAGACTTCATGGATAGGTCCTTTCTCAAGATGCAACTGACAGATCGGTTATGCGGTGCAGTGCCGGATTAAGGTAACTGGATGCCCTAAGCAATATACCCCTGTGGGCCCCCCCTATCCTTAAATGAACTTTTTTTTAATAATGTATTAAGTGAGGTCATGACTGCGACCGAACCGAACATCAACGACAATTTAAAACGTCCGAATTTTGAAATGAAGTAGGTAACTTTTATGGGCTCGTTTTTTTTCTTGGTTGTCTCAGGTTTCCCTGTAGACGGGATGCCCTAAGCAATTGCTTAAATATTTTATAGGCTAATCCAGGACTGATGCGGTGTAGCCGTAAAATCGTATCAAAAGACAGCCAGGCAGGGTTATTTTTTCATTTTAAATATTGGTAGGGACAGACAACGGCCCAATAATTTATATTTGTGGGTTAGGTAGGTACATTACTTAAATAAATAAAAAGTTTTATTTTTATTACTCAATGTAGGATTAGGATGTTCACTGATTGAACGTCTTTGTGGGTATAGTAGATAGGTAGTTAGGTATATATTGATTCGAAACGTGTTATAGATATGAATAGGTACCAAGCGGCGAAAAGAAAACCTATGAGTACTTACATAGAAGTACTTACAAAGAAATAAGTAGGTACTTGTACTTGTATACCTAGTAAAAAGTACCTAAATAAGTTAACCCTAAAAATGTTGTTCTCATTGTAGGTAAGTAAGTATTAGGTAAAATATCCATGTTAGGTTTAATACAGTAATGTCAAAATTTTAAAATTATTTGCTATGGTCATAATAATGAAATAGTAAAGTAATAAATACATACTTGAAGAACACCACGGCGGTATTGTATTTTTTTCTGAAACATCACTACTGTTGTTATGAAAACTCTCGCAGGCTTTTCTTTGAGAACTTCTAGTTACCATTACCATTATTTCAAGATTTTACGAGTCTTGTAGAAATCTAATTAAATGTCAAATTTTAATTTAGCTTTCACTTTACCGACCATCTTGATTTAAAAAAAAAACATAATTCCCGCCGTTAAAAAATTAGAATACTTGAAACAAAGAAAAAAATAAGATTTTTTCTTTTAAAACGGAAGCTAATATTTTGTGCGTACAGCCGGGTGTTTCTGAATTCCAGACCATAGATTTTTATTTTTTTTATGTAGGGGAACCTGTTGTCACAGATTTATAATTTACTGTCTTCCTTTTGTACACTGGATAGTGTTGTACCTACCTATGGACGTAGTATTACTATCTTCATGGTTGTACCCATGGAGATATTATGTATACTTATCTACATAATTATAGTTATAATACCTTAGTCAATCATATTTTTTCGAAAATTCCCGCCCTTTTATATAGCAAAACACAGTGCCAAAGAAAAAAACTATGGCATTCAGCATAGGTACTGTGTCAACTCCAACTCAAATTTTAATGTAAAGTTATTTTAAATATAATTGACATCCTTATCCCTTAGTCAGTTAACATGCAAATAAAAAATAAATTAGGTTTTTCTGGCCCAAGAAGTACCTACCTACCTACATTAGGTTTTGCAATTTTATTGTCTATTTATTTAGCATGATAAACATTTATATTAAGTAAAAGAAGATACCATCTTTAGTACGTAAGTATATGTAGGTAGGTAACAGATGGTAAAAATGTTCGATCAAAACTAAAGTCAATTTAAACAGTGTTTATAAAGCTAGGTAGAATGCAATTTTGTAATGCACCTTGGTCGTCTAATTAACTACTTCTTGGTAATTTTTTTTTGTTTTTGTGTTAAATAGGTATTTTCGAGTTATTTAACTACAGATCGATATTGCAGGAAAAATGCCGTGTACCTACAAGGAAGTGTAAACTGTAGAAGAAAAAACTATCTCTTGCACGGAAAAAACAGATTTCTTAGAATAATTTAGTTTTTTTTCACGCAAAGCAAATTTACTTAATCCAAGAAAATGGTCCTCTCCCTATAGACGTAAAGAAATATTTTCTTGATAACAGCTAAACATTATCTTAAATAAATTTATTTAAAACAAGACAGAATCATTCAACTGGACAAAAATTACATTTGATCTAAGAAAGGCATAATATTGGATACCAAAAAAAATTTTTTTCTAACAAATGATTGTCAGCTCTTAGTTTAAGAAATGTATTTCTTGATTCAAGTATTGCAATACTTTTTGTTTAAAAATATTTAATTTTGAAAATAAAAACGCGTAGTCAACTGAAGTGAATCAGTTTCTTTATTCAGATATTTTAATAACAACCCAAAGATTGTGTTTTTTTAGATCAACATTACTATAGCATTGGACCAAGTAAATTTAATGTATTCGATGAAATTAATGTTTCTTTGGTTTAAAATTACCAGATTCTTTGATCAAGAAATACTGAACTAATTGTAAGTAATAATATTTTTCGTTTTAGTATTTTATGTACTTCGATTTATATATTTCTTTTTTAATTTAATAGTATTGAATTTAATTTCAAGAATATATTATGTTCCGTCTATATAGGATGTTAATTGATTCAAGATTATGTTTATTTGGTTCAAATTACCCGATTTCTTTGTTCAAGACATACTTTACTAATTGGTATGGAGGAACGGAGGTGGAATGCTCCTCCATCGTGAAAAGAAAAGATCTTCCGCCAGGCTAGGTGATCGTGCCTGGGGACCGCGGTCCAACGGTTGATGTCGGACAGTTGTATTTATACAAACTCATTAGAAAACTCCGATAGCGCGATTTAGAACTCGGCCGTCTATTGGCGCGTTCTATGTAGTGTCGCTACATCACTCCCCCTCCAAGACCGGAGGTCGATTTCTGGTGCAGCGTCGTTGCTTCGTAGGTAGCTTGCAAGTGCCAGTGCTGCTCCAAGTCTACAGTGAGTCGAGACTGAGCGGGTTGCTGCGACTATTGAAGTGCCCGTAGTTCAGTGTGCAGAGACTGCTACGCTGGCGAGGGTGACCAGCCGCTGAAGATCCGGACGTGGGCTGCGGTGAACTGTGCGTGGGCCGAGTGCTGTCGCTGTGAGTGGTGAGCCTGCAGGACCAGGTAGCACGGTGCGTCGGCTGCGTATGGACCTGATTGGGCGGATTCTGGGGCTTGCTGTGCGACTGCTGCTGCTGACCTTGAGTGAAGGTTGTTGTGGGAGTGATGAGCGATGGCGATGAGATGCTGCTTCTGAAGTCCAGGTGTTCCAGAAGGTTGCGCTGATGTCCAGGTGTCGAGGGTCACCAGTATGGAGGAACGGAGGTGGAATGCGAAGATCTTCCCCCAGGCGAGGTGATCGTGCCTGGGGACCGCGGTCCAACGGTTGATGTCGGACAGTTGTATTTATACAAACTCATTAGAAAACTCCGATAGCGCGGTTTAGAACTCGGCCGTCTATTGGCGCGTTCTATGTAGTGTCGCTACATAAGTAATAATGTTTTTCGTTTCAGTACAATAAATACTTCAAATTATGTATTTTTTCTTAATTTAATAGAGTTTGATTTTATTTCAAGAAAATATTGTGCATGTGCAGCATGTTTATTGATTCAAGATTATGTTTCTTTAGTTCAAACTACCCGATTTCTATGATTAAGAAATTACTTAATTTGATAATATGGCAAGTTATTGATGCAAGACGATCCTCTTAGAGGAATTTCTAAATATTTTAAGCTGAGAGTATTGAAACTTAAATTTAAGTCAAATTTGTTCTCTTGAAATAAGTAAGTAAATATCTTAACCGAAGAATAATATTTCTAGGTACATTATTTCGAATGAAATATTTTTTCTTGAAATGAAAAAACATTACTTGATTTGATAAGATGGTAAGTTATTGATGCAAGACGGATTGATCCTCTTAGAGAAATTCCTAAATATTTTAAGTTGAGAGTATTGACACTTAAATTTAAGTCAAATGTGTTCCCTTGAAATAAGTAGTATATATCTTAACCGAAGAATTATATTTCTAGGTACATTATTTCGAATGAAATATAACATTACTTGATTTGATAAGATGGTAAGTTATTGATGCAAGACGGATTGATCCTCTTAGAGAAATTCCTATATATTTTAAGTTGAGAGTATTGACACTTAAATTTAAGTCAAATTGTGTTCCCTTGAAATAAGTAGTAAATATCTTAGCCGAAGAATTATATTTCTAGGTACATTATTTCGAATGAAATATTTTTTCTTGAACTGAGAAAACATTACTTGATTTGACAATATTGTACGTTATTGATGCAAGACGGATTGATCCTCTTAGAGGAATTCCTAAATATTTGAAGCTAAGAGTATTGAAACTTAAATTTAAGTCAAATTTGTTCTCTTGAAATAAGTAAGTAAATATCTTAACCGAAGAATTATATTTCTAGGTTCATTATTTCGAAAGAAATATTTTTTCTTGAACTGAGAAAACATTACTTGATTTGATAATATTGCAAGTTATTCATGCAAGACGCATTAATCCTCTTAGAGGAATTTTAAAATATTTTAAGCTAAGAGTATTGAAACTTAAATTTAAGGCAAACGTATTCTCTTGAAATAAGTAGTAAATATCTTAACCAAAGAATTATATTTCTAGGTACATTATTTCGAAAAAATATTTTTTCTTGAATTGAGAAAACATTACTTGATTTGATAATATTGCAAGTTATTCATGCAAGACGCATTAATCCTCTTAGAGGAATTTTAAAATATTTTAAGCTAAGAGTATTGAAACTTAAATTTAAGGCAAACGTATTCTCTTGAAATAAGTAGTAAATATCTTAACCAAAGAATTATATTTCTAGGTACATTATTTCGAAAAAATATTTTTTCTTGAATTGAGAAAACATTGCTTGATTTGATAATATTGCAAGTTATTCATGCAAGACGCATTAATCCTCTTAGAGGAATGCCTAAATATTTGAAGCTAAGAGTATTGAAACTTAAATTTAAGGCAAATGTATTCTCTTGAAATAAGTAGTAAATATCTTAACCGAAGAATTATATTTCTAGGTACATTATTTCGAAAAAATATTTTTTCTTGAACTGAGAAAACATTACTTGATTTGATAATATTGCAAGTTATTCATGAAAGACGCATTGATCCTCTTAGAGGAATTATAAAATATTTTAAGCTAAGAGTATTGAAACTTAAATTTAAGGCAAATGTGTGCTCTTGAAATAAGTACTAAATATCTTAACCGAAGAATTATATTTCTAGGTACATTATTTGGATTGAAATATTTTTTCTTGAAACAAGAAAACATTACTTTATTTAATAATATTACAAATTATTGATGCAAGACACATTGATACTCTTAGAAGAATTTAAAAATATTTTAAGCTAAGATTACTATTCTTGACTGAATATTTATTTATTTATTTATTTGCAGAACAATGTAAACTTACAGACTATACTTAAGTCCAAATCATTTACATTCTAACAAAACAAAACAAAAAAAAAAGATTTCAAAATAACATATTTTGAGAAAAAAAATGTTTTAAGGTAAGATCAACAGAATTTTTAACTCGACACAATATTTTTGAATCTAGATGATATATTTTAAGTCTAAAAAAATATTCCAAGATATTTGTTTTACTAAAACGAAGAAATCCTTTTTTTCTGTGTGACTTGGGTACTTTCCATCCAAACTTCATCTACACAAACAAACGTTTTGATTGACCCTGATACCGCTAAGAGAGCTACAGTTTAATCTGACAAAGATAATTGAATTCATTTCTACAAATTTAATCTTGAAATCTAAATTTCATGGCCGAAGTATTAAAAGGAATACAAAATTTGAAGCGGAACAGTAGCTTTGCCATGTTCGTGGCTCTTGTTGTTTTTTTAGTTGCGACGCGGGCTGGTGCTCAAGAGCAAGCGTTGAGCACAGTGCCTCCCTTGTCGTCCCCACCCTATCCATTTCTCGATCTATTCACGGGAGCATCAAATTATTACTCCGAACCTATGCGCAAAACTTCCTCCGACCCCTATTACGTTTCATGTCCCAAATCTGATAAACTTGGATCCTTTGCGAATATATTGGGAAGTGCCGCTAAGATTATGTTCTCTGCCGCAATTATACTATTTTTGAAGTTTATATTCGGAAAACTTATGCTGTTGCCGCTCACGGTCATGTTGTTCGCTAAGCTCGGATTTAAGGCATTCTTTCTCTGGCCGATGATATCAAAGATGATAAAATATTTTAAGAAGAAAAAGAAAAAACATCATAAATCACGGACAATAGTGGATTGCTCAGAGAGAATAGCTTGTGTTATACAAAGAGCATCGAAAAGCGGATGGGAAAGTAAATTGGGCGCGACTGCCACGTTTGCCCTTATTGATGACGTAGACGAAGACAGCTCTTTTGCCGAAATACTGTTGACCATTTTAGCTGGTGACAAAGTAGCTCGGTGCATGTCAGTGGAATGCACTTCCGGAATCGATATAAGCTGACATGTTAATGTTTGCATTTGAAAGAGTAGGGCAGTGTGACGTTGCTTTTAACCTACATAAACATTATAATTATAAAATCGCTAACATGCAATTTTATTTCACGTTCAGTGAAGTTTATAAGTAGTTCACATGTGTTTAGCCGTCGACATTTTACAGTCAACATGGATGTGCGGTGCTTAACGTTCATAGTTTTGTTTGCGGTCACTCAAACTTTTGGCGTTCCCGGGGACCCGGTGATGTACTTACCGCCATTTGAAGTACGGACTTTGGATATGAAAAACCGGCCGGTGATGCTGCCACTTTCAAATTCACAGTTCCAGCAGATGACTTTTCAAGTTCCTGACCAGGAGACAGCGCCGATGCAGCAAGAACCCATAATCCATACCACAACAGTTCTGCCTCCAGTCACGGAAAAGCACAGTATTGTAAAAAACCACAATAATTTCACTTTTAACGAATTTGTTGAAGCTCTCAATGAGATATCTGAGCAGAAAAATGAGCGCCAAGACTTTTCGCGGGCTGCGGAAAGGGATCCGTCATATTCGTCTAATCCATCGTATTCACAGAATCCGTCATATCCTCCGAATCCACCATATGCGCCGTATCCGCGTCCACCGCCAGCACATGGATATAATTCTCGCCCCCCGAGCTACGGTCAGTGGTCGCCTCCGCAGTACTCCGCATTCGTGCCACCAACAAGTGTCCATCACACGGCAGCAAAAACTTTTAAACCAGAATTAACAAGTCTTTTAAAACCTGTTACGACGAAAGTAGCAAGCAAAGTAAGCGGTCTAATAGGCTTAGTGTTAACTTTACTCACAGGATCAGCGCCCGACGACTTAGAAATGAAAGGATTTAAAGATATTGTCATAAATGGTATTGTCAAGCCACTTTTAATAGCCAAGGGTGGTATTAAATCTCTGATAAGTAAGTTAACGATTCCAGTGATATCTCTGTTGTTGATTAATTTGGAGGTTTTGATCACCATTTGGTGGTTGTGGGAGGACTGTCCTGAGCCGGTGGTGACTCATCCACCAGCGTACTCCTACCCAAAGCCACCGTATAGCTACAACTCTTATAGATAATAATATTCCGTTCACAGCTGCCCAGTTCTCTTATGCTATGTGTAAATACATTCTTAAATATTGTTAACTTCTATGTATATGGTTTACTTTAACTAATCCTTAGATAAAGATGTTGATGTGTGTGAGACTGATTGTAGGAATATTCTTTTAAATAAATATTTTAGACATTCCGATTTGTTTGTGTTTTCAAAAGATACCTAAGTAGGTACTTAATAATTTTGAGAAATAAATAAAATTAAACTTACAAAACTATACTAGGCATGTAATATGCTAATAAATACCTACCCCTTTTTTTAGTAATTCTTTAATAGACAATACTATAGAATTATATCATAATTATGTTCCTGATGTTCTTGGATGGGTAAAGACTAATAGAAAAGAAAGTGGAGATAAAATAGATTCATTTGAGGTGAACTAATTCTTACCATTAAACTAACATTACTCGTAATAAGACACTGAACCTCAAGTCTGTCTTTGTGAACCATATGAGAGTCTAATGACGTTACAAGACAGGTGTCTGAATTCGTTAGGGGTCCCGTGATGGCGGCCCTATTACCTTAATTGGGTAAAGGTCTCAAATATATATATTTAGTTACCATATTATTCCGAATAAAATGTGTGCTTGAACCGAATATAATGATTTCGTACTGCTTCTACCTATAGCTTAGGAAAACCGGACAACCTTTTATACGAATATCAATAGGTATCTATATAATATATATATAAAATGATAATCAGTTTATCAAGTGATATATCAACGCGCAGCCGAAGCTGCTGGGTCTACAGACTTGAAATTTTGCACATAGATAGCTTATACAGTCTAGGCATCCACTAAGAATTTTTTTTGAAAAAATTTATCCCCTAAGGGGTTGAAATAAACGTGCTTAAGCGAAGCCGCGGGTAATAGCTAGTACGCAGTAATGGACCGCTCTATTACGGATGGATGGAAAAGATTTTTGTTGAGTTTTAAAAACAGTGCTAGGTATAAGTATACTTAGTTGGGAGACTTGGTCATATTTCTTAATTTCGGCACATTTTGCTCCGAAAATAAAAATATTTGTTTTCATTATTTCATTTGCATAATTATGTAGATTTGCAAGCATTATTTAAAACTATACTTATTCTAAATTTCAAGTCAAGATCATTAGTATTTGCTGAGGTAAGTCGCTGTGACGGACATACAGACAGAGTGGCGCTATAAGGATTTCGTTTTACAACTTTGGTACGAAACCCCAAAAAAGGACACAAAAATACGCAAATACTTAGACCACGTTATGTCTTACCAACATTAGGATAAATCATCAATACAATAACCATGTTTGGATCTACGCGCGCCTTTCGACAAGATCCTATTCTTACATTAAAAAAAAATATAGCCTATCTTTTATAATTATCTTAAAATTGAAGTGATTAAGTTGTGAAATGTAATTTTGACGAGCCTGTTGGCTCAGTTGGCAGTGACCCTGCCTTCTGAGCCGGAGGTCGCGGGTTCAATTAACGCTAAGCGAATGATTCAGGTCTGCCCAAGGCTAAGACATTTTTATCCCCGAGGAGCATGCTCTACTTTATGCCTACAGCTACTCTGAGGTTAAATAAAAATAAATTATAAATACATACAATTAAAAGTAAGTCTATCAAATGAAAAATGAAATGTTAAAATTAATTTAATTCAGTATTCAGTATTCAGAAACGTCAATAACAAGGCACACTAAGCTCGTCCATGAAGATTGGCTAAATGTTAACAGCAGCCCATCTCCACGTTATTATGTTAAACATTAGTCCAGCTATTGACACCTCTTTTTTTACTAATTCTCCATTTAGTCCAGTAAATTTGTCGGTTGAATGTATGGGCTCGTATGCGTCAAATCCGGTAGTTCTGATTTTTTGCAGACTTGTTTATGATGTTGGCCTAATGTATAATCCAAGTTTGTGACCTCGAGCGCCGAACGCAACTTTGTCAAAAATCGAAAAAACAGCGAAAAAATAGTTCTTTTTTTAAATTTTGGCGATTATAACCCTGAAGGACTAGTTTCTGAAAAAACGTTCTAAGGACATTTTTAAAGTAGACTAAATTAATTACAATATGATACTAAAACTGTCTCTGTAGACTCAATAGTTTCTGAGATTTAGCCTTTCAAAGTTTATATTTTTTTTCGATCTTAGCAAATTTTTGCATTTCTGTCGTTTTGAAATGTTGCCCGCTACTTCGTTCGCGTTATTTAGGGATAAAAAGTAGCCTATATGTTAATCCGAGTCCTAATCTATCTACCTACCAAATTTCATCTAAATCCGTGCAGCCGCTAAGTTTATTTTTGTCTTTTATCACGTAGATATCTACACTAATCTATACTAATATTATATGTAAATAGGAAAGATTAGAATTTTTGAACGTTTGTTACGAATAAACTCAAAAACTACTGCATCGATTTAAAAACTTCTTTCACCAAAAGAAAATTAGAATATCCCTGAGTAACAAAGGCTATATTTTATTCCCGTATTCCCACGGGAACGAAAACTACGTGGGTGAAACCGCGCGGAACCGCTATTATATTATAGCACTAACGGTGTTGGTAACTAATAAACTCAAAAACTACTTGGCTGATTTTATAAATTCTTTCACCAATGGGAAGCTAAAATATCCCTGAGTAACATAGGCTATATTTTATTTCCGTACTCCCACGGGAACGGAAACGACGCGGGTGAAACCGTGCAGAATCGCTAGTTTCACATATAATAGTGGTTCCGCGCGTTTTCACCCGCGTAGTTCCCGTTCCCGTGGGAATACGGGAATAAAATATAGCCTATGTTACTCGGGGATATTCTAACTTTCCATTGGTAAAAGAATTTTTTAAATCGATGCAGTAGTTTTTGAGTTTATTCGTAACAAACGTTCAAAAATTCTAATCTTTCCTATTTACATATAATATTAGTATAGATTACTGTAGATATCTACGTGATAAAAGACAAAAATAAACTTAGCGGCTGCACGGATTTAGATGAAATTTGGTAGGTAGATAGATTAGGACCCGGATTAACATATAGGCTACTTTTTATCCCTAAATAACGCGAACGAAGTAGCAGGCAACATTTTAAAATGACAGAAATGCAAAAAATTGCGAAGTTCGAAAAAAAATATAAATTTTGAAAGGCTAAATCTAAGAAACTATTGGGTCTACAGAGACAGTTTTAGTATCATATTGTAGTTAATTTAGTCTACTTTAAAAACGCCCTTAGAAAGTTTTTTCAGAAACTAGTCCTTGAGGGTTATAATCGCCAAAATTTAAAAAAAGAACTATTTTTTCGCTGTTTTTTCGATTTTTGACAAAGTTGCGTTCGGCGCTCGAGGTCACAAACTTGGATTATACATTAGGCCAACATCATAAACAAGTCTGCAAAAAATCAGAACTACCGGATTTGACGCATGCGGTAATGTATAAATTTACTGGACTAATTTTATATACTCATAATTTTTTAAAATCCCATCAATAATGCTTTGAACTTTCGTTTCTATATCAGCCCCCCTAGCCAAGTGGCATTGTACAATCTAATGGAATGTTCTTTTAGATTGACATGTATGGGATTGACATAAGCACTTGCCAACGAGCGCTAATGCTAATGTCAATCCCATACATGTCAATCTAAAAGAACATTCCATTAGATTGTGCAATGCCACTTGGCTAGGGGGGCAGTGTCGCTATAAGTCGTAATTTTTCCGTTTTTTTAACCGACTTCAAAAAGGAGGATGTTATCAAAAATCACCGATTTTTTCTTTACTATACTTTTCTTTACTTAAATTTTATTGTTAAAACCTTTTTGGACCAAGGTAGTTATGCCTTGAAAATATTTTGTTTTTCGAAACTATATTTTATAGAAGTGTTTGTTGATATTTTAGCCTTCCAAATTTAAATGTCATTATTACCCAAGGGAACTTCCATACCAACTTTAGCTCCCTTTATCTTTTATAGCTTACTTTACATTGAGACTACTGCAGACGTATTCACAGAGACTCGATACCGTTTTCGTTCGATTCGAGTCGAATCTATCGACATCGGAAACGAATCTATCGAGATGGGCTGATGTTGTTGGTGTCACATATGACATTAGTTTTCAATACCAACATCACCCCATCTCGATAGATTCGTTTCCGATGTCGATAGATTCGTTTCCGATGTCGATAGATTCGTTTCCGATGTCGATAGATTCGTTTCCGATGTCGATAGATTCGACTCGAATCGAACGAAAACGGTATCGAGTCTCTGTGAATACGTCTGCTGGTACAGTCAAGAGCACGCTAAGCTTGACACTTTGGACTTTGACCCGGCCCTGTATTCTATGGCGCGCAGTATAAATCAGAGCTCAACCTAAACTGGTAGTGTAAAGCTTGACGTGCTCTTCACTGTACGTACTCTAGATGCTATCTATCAATTACTCAAAGGATAACTAAAATCGGATCAGTAGTTTCAGATATAATCTACTACAAACACAAACAAATCTGTTATTGTAGATAGAGCCTACGTCAAAGCTGCGTTTGTCATTTATTTATCTGCGTTCATTGTTTGCCGTATGTCTGCAGGGCATTCTCATGCTAAAAGCTGTTGGACATGAATTCTACCAAATGTTCGGACAGTAGACCTGATTGAGTGGGCCGTCCATTATTATTCTGGTGCCGGGAACAGGCAAGTTCATTAGCCTTATCCAATTGTCGACTGTCAGTGGAGCTACTGCGTTTGTTTGGCACGAGCACACGTGTCATATCCGTAGCTTCTATGGAATAATTTCAACTTTGGCGCAAAGGAAGGTATTTTTAGTATTTTATGAAGCGTTACATTTCTGATTCATTGAATGAGAATATTATATAAGTTGGTATGTAAAATTTAAGTAAAACTTGATAAATAAAAATCAAACATTTGTGGACATTTATTGTTCGACGAACAGAGTTCAAGTGTGTGGCAAAACGTTTGTGGTTATATTCTCTTTGTGTGTGGCCATCTTACCACTCTGACTAAGAACAAAGAAGAAAATCGTTTACATTCCAATAATACTTAAATTTAATTATTTAAATAATTATAATTAATTGAAAATACAAAATAATTAATGGTTAGTATTTAAGTATTAAAGTAATAATATCTACTTATAATATATATATATAATATTTTTTATGTATAACAATAATAATCTTTGGTTTTCATAAAATATTCATACAAATTGAGTATTAACAAAACCCAGTAGGTACTTAGCGTACCTACATGTATTCTACTCGTAGTACCCAGTTCCCTCCCAAAAAGACTCTTAACTTAATAATTTGTACTAATATTTTAAAGGCTATTTATCTCATTTTAAAATATCTAAATACACTTCATTTATAAGATTTATCAAGTTATGAGGGCATAAAGTAGTTTATGAACAACTAATATCTACTTTATTT
The DNA here is from genome assembly GCA_963855545.1 of Ethmia dodecea. Taxonomy (NCBI): domain Eukaryota; kingdom Metazoa; phylum Arthropoda; class Insecta; order Lepidoptera; family Depressariidae; genus Ethmia; species Ethmia dodecea. The sequence continues at coordinate 10,501,269 of OY979446.1, read as the reverse complement.
AGATAATATAATATAGGTAAATAAAACAATAGGTATAGTCCAGTCAAAATAGACTAAATTATGATTCCCGTTTTCATTAATTCCCAACAAGCTGGATTTTTGTGCAGGCCTTAAACCCTACCGTATAACCCTATAACCAAACGTTCGGTGTAGCTAGAGGATTCGATCTATAAACATTGATCTCTTTAGCATATAGTCTCTTATATAGTTTATCTAAAAAAGTCGAAAGAAGTAGATTTATTGAAGTTTATTGTTAGTTTCGTAAAAAAAAGCGCCTTGTACCTACACTACCTCAGAGGTGGTGCGGAAATGTGTGCATATAGTCGAAAATACTATTTTCCTGCGGTCTAAAGTCACGATATCTCGAAAGCGATGCTTTTTAGAACAAAAGTGTTGAGATCTTTTTTGTAGACAATTTTACGATCTACAAACTTTGTTTGAACTATTTTTCGGTAGCTCTCATTGTTTCAGAGATATACGCAAAAAACGCAAATTTGTGACCTTTGACCTTGAATAAAAAACAACGCACAATCGGGATCGATGGGGACTTTTGACATATCATTTGTAATGGCGTAGTCAAGGCCTGCACAAAAATCCAACTTGTTGGAAATTAATGCAAACTGTAATGTCTATTTTGACTGGACTAGTAGGTACTACGAGCACATATGAGTAAAGAAATTCTTTACTCATGTGCTACGAGTAAACAAAGTTTGGCAATGTCACGGATTCTTGAAGACCAATCGAAATTACTGGCTTAAATTAAAATTTAAGGTTTTGCGTGGTCCGACTCTTCAGCCCTGATGACAAAGAAAGGGAGAGAAAATAAATTTTGGCAATTAACATAAAGATAAGGAATTATTTAAATAAGGTCGTCTGGAAGATTAAATGATTTGACGTCGAGTTAGGCGACAATCTTCTCCTTTTATTACTTTTTGTATTTTAAAGACTCTTAAGGATGCATTTTTAAAACAGAAAAACCATAGACAATCAGATGAAAGGACAAACCGAAAGCGTATTAATCATGATTACGGTCGCACGAATGGTGTCAGTCGGTCGGTTCAGATAACTTTGTGGGAACGTCAGCTGGCTTGGGAAGGAAAGATGGTAAAGTATCTCGGTGTCAAAGTATCGTTAAAATTTACGGGTTCTTGGTTATTACTTTTTCCCCCTTTTGAAAAATTAAAAACAAAAATAACTAATATTTGGAGCATCTATCTACAGAAATTTTAATTTGTTATGAATAGACTCCGAAACTCTGGACCGGTTTAGAAAATTATTTTACCATTGGAAATTTTCCTTTTCTGGGAGTGGGCTATAACATTCATTTTATTTTTAACACACCGGTGAAATCGAGGGGAACAGGTATTGTATTATCTATAACTCCGGACATCGGTCAAGACCTGTGATGCGAAAAAATCAACGCCTTTCTCTATGTTGATTAATGCCAATCATGTTTATGAGAATCTAACCCATTTAGTGATTTCTTATATAGTTGTGATTTTTATTTTGTCGCTTAAAATTATAATTTGGTTGGTTTGCCTTAAAATAATTAACTAGATGTTTTTACAACACACATGTTGCTTTATAGGTACACGTGTTTTTTTCTGTGATCATTTTGTGGCCAGTTTACAATAAAAACTAAGGTTAAAATTACTAGTATTTTATTTCACTGTTTTGAGTGTTAGTCCCGTTTATTATTGTATTTTTGCGCAATAATAGTTGGTAAGACCATTGTAACCTTAAACAATTCTGACAGATTGTCAGTAGCCACTAGTCTCACTCCATTAACGCCGAGTGCGTTACTCCAGCGGAGATTTGTCGAATATCGGCATTTGAGGGATACAGATAATTAGTTGTCCGGCTTCTGTAAATGTTGTGCAGATTTAAAAAATTGTATTGCTTATAGTTTTTGAGTAATTCAAGAAAAACAGTTTCAGCTGGAGTAACGTTACCCCAGCGGCAATTTTTTTTTCTAATGGGAATATTGAAATAATTTTTATCTACATAATCAGTTGTCATGACGGAGTAAATGTTGCGACATAATTTGAATTTGTATCGTTAATGGTTCCGAAGATATTCAAAAATTTCAAAATGCCACGTTTTTGATGTTTGCGTTTTTCGCAGAATTTCGGAAATGGTTAAGCGCACTATCATAATTTTTTGTACATGACTTCTTATGTCTTATTCCTAATTAGTTGTGAAATAAAAAATAAAAAATAATTTACCGTTTAGGAGTTATGTAAGCAAACAGAAAAACCCTTTAATACGTCCTAGCACTTCGAATAAGAGGTCTAGAGACTTGTTTGAAACGTTATTTTGTAGCTTGCAACTGCCTTCAGATATTTGTGAAGTTTCATTAGTATCCCATAAGTAATTAATAATTTATAATGAAATTTTGCTCAGTTTGGGCCTCGGCGCGCAGATCGTTATTTAACCCCCTATTAATGGACTTTCTTGTGGGATTTTTTAACCGAATAATACGCAAATAATTAGTTATATAGTTCAATTTTATACTTGTCAAATTTCAGCATCGTACAATCAATAATTAACGAGATAATAAAAAAATTAACATTTTAAGTTATTTACCGTGGTAACCCAACCGAGTTTAGATGGTCACAGAAAAGCGGCCGTTTAGTACATTATGCAAACCTTTTGAAATATATAGGATAGTGTTATAAGGTTTTTTAAAATTGCGTACACAAGTGTTAAAAAAACTTATTGACGGGTATTAATTATCGTTTCTATAAAACCTTTTAATAAAAAATACGAAATAAAAAGTCATTGAACTTAGGTATATTTATTCTGAGAGCATCTTTTATAGAACATAAATATAAATCAACTTCAAAAACAAAATCAGATAATTATTACTGGACTAAATTATTGCGGTAGTATAGATTACAGTTATCAATTTAGATATTATTATCATTTTTTTAAATTCTCCCGGGAACGGGAATAAACTGGATTCGCGCGGGCAACGCCGTTAAGTACCCGCTATCAATAATAAAATTAAATAGCAGCACTATTCAGAAAAATTAAAATATACTGGATTATTTTTTTTACCGTCTGGAAAAAATATGACGTATAAGGTATCTAGAGCCGAAGTTATACACGAGATTAATTGTTAAATATAGTCATGTTTAATGCAATTTACAAAATCTAGAAAACTACGCACAGTACTACGCGCAGCTGGCGGTTGTAGGTAGATTGCGCATAAATGGAAGCTACGAGCCTGTTTCTTTTTAAAATACTATTTCAAATATTTCAGTGTATATTATTGACTATAATTGAGTAATGTATATTAGTGTAGACAAGAAAAAAAATTTTTGAGAAAAAATTTTTTTTTAAGTAACATTGCCAAATGAATCGATTACATTTACCTAACACACCACATTTTTTTCCAGACGGTAAAAAAAGTCACCCTGTATAGTTTTTTAAAAACAAGCTTTTATTATGTTCTTGTTTTTTGTATTTCTTGTTTGTTTCAGAACTAAAAAGTAATCTATACGTTGACCCGGGTACTCAGTTATCTCCATACCAAATTTCATCAAAATCCGTTCAGTAGTTTTTGCGTGATGCGTGTACGTACATACAGACAGATAGACAAAAATGTAAAAAATATTTGTTTTGGTATCTACATATTGAAATTCGAGCTTAGAACACAGGTGAGGGAATGATTTTAGAGATATTAGTAGATGTATTTTTTTTTTACACATGTGATACCAAAACGATAACGGAAATCTTCTAGCCTCTAATCTACTAAATCTTTTAGCCACAGTAAAGTACATTTCAAGGACAAGAATTTCTGGATTTCGTGAGAATTATCCACACATGTCGTTTCGTGTAGTCTATTGACGGTTGATTCCAAAAGAATTTAAAAATAATTAATATCGAAGTGAGCGAAATAAACAGATAATTATAAATTTTTTAAAGTGCAAAATAAACTTATCCAAGGAATTTCTAGAATTAAATATCCGATGAGTCGAAATAAATAACAAGTTTAGACATTTTTTCTAATTCTTATGCTTTATTTTCATGATGAAAATCAGTGAGGCTCGGGTTCGAATCCTGGCATGTACCAATGAGTTTTTCAAAATCTTACGTACATATTCATCACTAGCTCGACGGTGAAGGAAAAACATCGTGAGGAAACCCGCAGGTCTCAGAATTTCTGAGACATGTGTAAACAGACCCGGTCCGGCGATGGGCTCACCACCTATCACGTTTAGGGGTCCAATATATCTCGTGAAATGTGGGTATATCCAGTAATGGAATACCTCTGCCTACCCCCTCGGGGATAAAAAAGGCGTGAGATTAGATTATTATATTATTATATTATTTTCTTGATGCGAATTTATTATGTTATAATATACAATTATAAACAATAATAATAATATTGTATATTTATACATTATAGCCTACCTTGTTTACCAATTAATGTCCTTCTTGGTGGAACAAGTAACCCACAGAAAAAGAAGAAAAGATAAGAAGCACTACACATTAATAATAACTGTTAGTAGGTACGAAGATTTAGCTCGATTTAAGTATAGCAGACTGCTAGGATAATGACATAATTAATATATAAAATTTTCTTGTGAAACTACAAAAGTAACTAAATTAAATCAATAGGTACTCAAAAGATAATGTACGCGTCTGTACCGAACTTGAAAGACTATTATACTACGTGTTTTAGAATATTAGCTTAATGTACTAAACGGCCGCTTTTCTGTGACCATCTAAACTCGGTCGGGTTACCACGGTTAATAACTTAAAATGTGTATTTTTTTATTATCTCGTTAATTATTGATTGTACGATGCTGAAATTTGACAAGTATAAAATTGAACTATATAACTAATTATTTACGTATTATTCGGTTAAAAAATCCCACAAGAAAATCTATTAATAGGGAGTTAAATAACGCTCTACGCGTCGAGGCCCAAACTGAGCTATATTTCATTATAGTTTATTAATTACTTATAGGATACTAATGAAACTTCACAAACACCTGAAGGCAGTTGCAAGCTACAAAATAACGTTTCAAACAAGTCTCTAGACCTCTTATTCGAAGTGCTAGGACGTATTAAAGGGTTTTTCTGTTTGCTTACATAACTCCTAAACGGTAAATTATTTTTAATTTTTTGTTTCACAACTAATTAGGAATAAGACATAAGAAGTCATGTACAAAAAATTATGATAGTGCGCTTAACCATTTCCGAAATTCAGCGAAAAACGCAAACATCAAAAACGCGGCATTTTGAAATTTTTGGATATCTTCGGAACCATTAACGATACAAATTCAAATTATGTCGCAACATTTACTCCGTCATGACAACTGATTATGTAGGTAAAAATTATTTCAATATTCCCATTAGAAAAAAAAAATTGCCGCTGGGGTAACGTTACTCCAGCGGAAACTGTTTTTCTTGAATCACTCAAAAACTATAAGCAATTCAAATTTTTAAATCTGCACAAAATTTACAGAAGCCGGACAACTAATTATCTGTATCCCTCAAATGCCGATATTCGACAAATTTCCGCTGGAGTAACGCACTCATTAACGCCTATCGGCGGCGAGCTTGCGCGTGAGATTATAGCCTTTACTTCCTCATTATGTGACGAAAGACCCATAGCAGAAGGCTGTTACGGGCTGACGATGGATGATAATGTTATGTGTGACCTCTGGTGATAACTATCTGCATTGCCATAACCATCTCCATATGTAGTGTCGTGTAATAATAATCGTAACCCCTAATTAGTAATTACTGCGGATGGAGATCATGTCTATGGAAATAGTCACTTAGAATGGATTTTATTGGCAGGGTTAATAGGGGTAGCTGCCATTGCCCTCCCTATTTCACACATTCACATAACTATGGTTATCTTCTGTGTCAGGTTTGCTTGCGTTGTTTTTCTCTATTGCTAGTAGCATATTCGTCATTACTTAAGTTTCGAGAAACTTAAAGATACAATGTCGAAGCCGCATGAGAGACGGCCTTTCTTGCGAATGAGTTATCCCGTGTTACAGGTTTTAATTATAACTTATGTACCCATAAAAGTATTCGATAATATGAGTACCTACCTGTTCGCGAGCAAGGACCACAGAGGGGCATTGCAACGTAACAACTTTTGCTTGTGTTTTTACTGGCAGTCAGGCGTATACAAAATTTGTCCAAACCACATTATGTTCGCTCACCTATGAGGATTATAGTTCTACCCTAGTACTTTACTAACGTACCTATGAATACCTAATTTAGATTAATTCAGTGTTCCTTTTCAGTCCTAGAATCCAGTCGCACTGGATCGTTATCCGACCAATGTAATCTATTTTCAATCCAGCAACCGCTGCGATTTAATGGGACTGAGTTGAAACTATGGAGCAAAGTGAATCAGCCATTATAAATACCGACTAGTTTATAGAGTCTAATAATTATTTACCTCAGGTTGCCCGTTTCGCATCCGTGCTTGATGGTATATTGTAGTAATTTCAAATTGATTGATTCTATTGGCGCTTACAGTTCTTTTTTTAAGGCGTGAAGTCACGGACGAAAAGGAAAACAACTTTAGCTTTGCTCGACACTGGAGCTCCCATGTACACACTAAGGGCCGGTAACTTGCACATTGCTGTAATGTAATATGGGCTAAGTGCTCTAGTAGTGCACCTGAGAACTCGAGTAGATGTTACTGGAAGTTAAAAAACCATACTTCCTTGTTCTTGTTTACTATACTTTTAATTGAAACTTAGCGTATCGGCGGCATTATCCAAAGGGATCTTGTTTTTTTTTTAAATGTCTGTGGTAATTACGAAAAATCCATTTTTAACTGATCTCTATATTGCATAGCGAGTTTAGGTGACAAATTTCAAGTCTGTAGGTGCTGTTGTATTGGTATTGGTGAGTGAGTGAGTTTCATATTCAATAGGTACCTATCATGAAACAAATAGTCCATGATGAAGTTTGTTTGCTAAGCCAATAGTTTATTATTGTCGTCTGTATTTATAAATAGTTTTGGTTTCAAGTTGTTTATAACATAACACACAAAGGGATTGAACAGTCTAGGTATCTTAATAATAATAATAATCGGTATCTTAATTCAAGCTCCTTATTCTGTTTATTCCCCTTACTGCGGAAATTACAAAACTCCTTTCTTAGTGGATGCCTACGCTCCCTAGGGAACCTGCATGCAAAATTTTAAGTTTTAGGACTCAGATGTTTGGGCTGTGCGTTAATAGGTCAGTCAGTCAGTCACGGTTTCCTTTTACGGTATGTACTGTTATTTAAAGTAACTAAATCACTCACAACACAAACCTATGGGGTATAGGTATGTGAGCAGATTTTACAGATAAGTATATCTGTTGAAACACTCGAGCTTCTAGCCTAGACAACCAAACTACTAGAGTATCTGACAATTTAATTGAAAACGTTTAATCAATCTATTTCGAATACATGCCTACTTACGTGCTCACTCACTTGATGAACTTAAGTAGGTAATCACTGAAGAACTACAATTAAGATCTACTTGAGCCCGATGTCTGTGGATTTCGTATTGAATGTGCAATTCAGTAGAAAACTTTAGGGATTTGTTCCTCGAGCTGTGGAAGCAGAGACGAACTCAGATAGTAGTGACGAGGCCTATTACGAAATTTGACTAAATATATATGTACAATGTTTTACTATCATATTTAATTGTTACGAACAACTAAACTGAGAAAAATGTTAGGACTACCATAGCGTTTAGTTAGAAGGAATCTTTTAGTGAATCACAAAAAAAATGACCCTATAGCGTATGTCTACACTAATATTATAAAGAGGAAAGATTTGTATTTTTGTTTGTATGTATGTTACGAATAAACTCAAAAACTACTGGACCGATTTTAAAAATTCTTTCATATATTTAAAGCTACATAATCACTGAGTAAAATAAGCTATGTTTTATTCCCGTATTCCCACGGGAATGGGAATTATGCAGGTAAAACCACGCAGAACCGCTAGTACTAAATATTTTTGTTAGAAACAAGTTACCAATTAATGCGTTGTGTAGACCTTACCAAAATTTTGTTAGTACCTAAGTATATATACCTAGATACTTACACGCATCCCTCATAAAATTTTAGTAAATATTAGGATTAGATAAAAATCCTGCATCCTCTTATATTAAAAATATCTTTCTCTCTCTCTTAGTAAAACGAAGTTACAATACAAAATAATAAATATTTAAGAATCTGCAATAGTACATCTATATATATAAAAGGAGAAGCTAAATCTAAAAATCAAGGCCCAGCCCAAACCGCTAAACATAGAAACATGAAATTTTGTATGTAGGTTACGTTTGTAGTGTAGATGCTCGCTAAGAAAGGATTTTACGAAATTCAACCCTTAAGGGGGTGAAAGAGGGGGTTGAAGTTTGTATGGGATAGTGTGATTTCTGCGTGTATAAACTTTAAACTTGGCACAAATACTCTTCAAAACACATTATGAAATATTAGTTCTATGATTTTTTTAAAATCATCCTCCAAGGGGGTGAAAGTAGGGGATGAAGTTTGTATGGAAAACCTTCATTTTTGGGTGTATCAATTCGAAACTTTGTAAAAATACTCCTCAAAACAAACAACAAGACACGTATTTCTGGATTTTTCAAAAACCATCCCCTAAGGGGGTGAAACAGGGGAGTGGAGTTTGTATGGAGACGTGTTGTTTTTTACGTCTATCAAGTTCAAACTTTACATAAAATGCTCTTAGAAATAAATTATGAGACACATATTTTTGGATTTTTCGAAAATCATCCCCTAAACGGATGAAAGTAGGGGTTGAAGTTAATTTTTTGCGTCCATCAACTTGAAACTTGGTACAAATGCTTCTCAAAACAAACTATGAGATATTAGTTCTAGGATTTTTCAAAAATCTTCCTCCAAGGGGGTGAAAGTGGGGGTTGAAGTTTGTATGGAAAACCTTCATTTTTGGGTGTATCGATTCGAAACTTTGTAAAAATACTCCTCAAAACAAATAACAAGATACGTATTTCTGGATTTTACGGAAATCACCCCTTAAGGGGGTGAAACAGGGGGTTGGAGTTTGTATGGAGACGTGTTTGATTTTTACGTCTATCAACTTCAAACTTGGCACAAATACTCTTAAAAATAAATCATGAGACCCGTGTTTTAGGAATTTTCGAAAATCATCCCCTAAGGGGGTGAAAGTAGCGTTTGGAGTTTGTATAGAGACGTGTTGTTTTTTACGTCTTATCAATTTGAAACTGGGCACAAATACTTTTAGAAATAAATGATGATTTTGAAAATCATATCTTGAAGGGGTGAAAGAGGGGGATAAAGTTTGTATGGGATAGTGTGACTTCTGCGTGTATCAACTTTAAACTTTTTACAAATATTCTTGAAAATAAACTTGTCTTAGAGGATTCCCCCACCGAGAACCTCCAACCTGGCCCGTCTGGCCGGTGATATCACGCGATGACACGAGTGGAGGGGAGGGCGCTTCGTGAGCGACGTGTTTGCGTTCGCGGATCACTTTTGCTCGGGCGCTTGGATGTGACAGTCGTTCTATATTAGTGGCGTACTTTATTTTCAAATTGTAACGGTTTATGTATTTGAATATTTTTTATGTAATTAATAAAATAATTGTTTAGGTTCATTTGCATTTCTTTTTTTAAAAATCAATTTGACTTCTGATCCATAAGATCAGAAGTGGGATAGGTTTATTTTCACGCGACTTTGATCGTTCGCCATCGTTTTAGTTAAAAATAGTGTGTACGTGATACAGTGAAATTCCACGTGTTATTTTCATTATTTAAGTAGTGGTTAGTTCGTTTTTATCGCAGGTAAGTGTGTTTTGCCTGTATTGTGTTGCCTAATTATGTCGGGTCGTGAGTCTAGACCTAAACATCACAAAACCACCCCAAGACGACGACGGCGCGATAGGCGTTATTCTCGTGAGGTTCGTAGTAGTTCGCATAATTATCACGATGTTCACTCGATACGTGAAAACCGGTCATATGATTCGAGAAGTAGGTCACCTAGAGGTCGCGATAGGTCACCGAATTTTGATAATCCGCGTAGGCGTCGTGATAGCTCTTATGGTCGCCGGGATAGCTCTCGACGTAATCCGTTAAATCAAATACTCGATCGGTTGAGTACCTTAGAGGGACGACTAAACGCGACTGTAATACCGGATTCGACTTCCCTGTCACATCCAAGTGGTGAAGGCTGCACGCCGCCGCCAGCCTCGAGGGCCATGGAGGGTTGCTGCACGCCACCGCCAGCCTCGAGGGCCACGGAGGCGACGGAGGCACCGGTTGCCAGCGTGAGCACCCGAGCTACGGACGGAGGCGTTGGGACATCGCGTGAGGCCGACGCTGCGGACAGGATTGTTGGTGCACTTTCTTCGTTAATTCAAGTAAGATCTAAGCATTACTACATATCAAACTTTGACCCCAGTGTGCACGACTTTGACACGTGGTGCGCAGAAGTAGATCGCGGACGTGAATTAAGTAACTGGGATGATCGGGAATGCTTGGGACGCATTGGTGGTTGTTTACGTGGCGATGCTAAGACGTGGTTAAATGATTGGGTGACTAGTGACCGATCGTGGACTAATTTTAAAACTGAATTTCGCTCATTGTGTCCACGCGAAATTGATATGGCCTCTGTGCTTTATGATGTTATGAATACGAATTCTAATAAATTTACCACGTATGCAGAATATGCACGAAAGTCTCTTATGCGTTTAAATATAGTCAGAGGGCTTTCAGAAGAGTTAAAGACAGCCATAGTAGTCCGAGGCATTTCCGATCCCCAAGTTAGGGCCGCGACAAGTAATGCTAAGCTACAACCAAAAGATCTCGTTGAATTTTTGTCAGTATATTCGAAACCGAAAAGTGTACCTGTTGCCACCTACAATCCTGTTCGTTCGTCAAACACGGCTGCGTTTAACCCGCGTAAGCGCGATAGTCATACGCTCGGTTGACCTGTTTTAATTGCGGGAACGTAGGTCACAAGCAAAGTAATTGCCCAAAAAGATCTAGAATTGAATCAAGCACGGTAAATTCACAACCGACGGTACCGGGATCGTCTAGTTCGCAGTCGACAAAATTTAATTCTAAACCTGTTAGGACCTGTACATTCTGTAAAAAGAACGGGCATCTCGTTGATACTTGTTTCCTAAAGGAACGTTTTGAATCTAAATCCAATAGCAAGAGCACTTCGAGCAATGTAAATTTTTGCTCAGAGTCGACTCCGGACAAAACAATGTGATGCCCGCTGTTATTCAACAACTACCCGTCGATGTCTTAGTTGATTCCGGTTCCGATATTTCACTTATTTCTGAATCTGTTTTGAAGCATTTTAATTTGAATAAGCTTCCTACTTACCGCCGAATGAGAGGTATTGGAAGCCAGGACATTGATTCAACTTCATATGTAAATACAATTATTGAATTTCCGGAAATAACTTTGGAGGTAGACTTATATGTTGTCCCTTCGGATTGTATTCAAGCTCCGATCTTGATAGGCACGGACGTATTAAATCGTAATGGAGTTACCTATATACGAACAAATAACTCACAACGTTTAATTAGGGTTGATCATGTTCATAACGTGTCAACTGTGGAGGTCGATAAAATAAGAACGCCTTTGTTCGGTAAGGACAAGGAGCGTTTGTTGACATTGATTAATGAATTTTCTAATACTTTCATCTCTGAAACAGCGACCTCTACAGTAAACACGGGAAGCATGGAGATAAAACTTACTAGCAATAGTCCGGTACATTACCGACCGTATAAGTTATCAGCAGATGAGAAAGGTCGCGTTCGTGATATAATAAATGATTTGTTGAGTAAAGGTATTATTCGAGAGTCACAGTCAGATTACGCAAGTCCTATCATCCTCGTTAAGAAAAAGGACGGGGCTGATAGGATGTGTGTCGACTACAGGGCTTTGAACGCTGTCACTGTTAAGGAACGCTTCCCGTTACCATTGATAGATGACCATATCGATAAGCTGGGTAGCTTCAAATTCTTTACCAGCCTCGATATGGCAACGGGATTCCACCAGGTGCCAATGAAGGACGATGATTCGATCAGTAAAACTGCATTCGTAACGCCCGAGGGGCATTACGAGTACTTGAAGATGCCTTATGGGCTCGCTAATGCTCCAATTGTTTATCAACGAATCATTTCCAAAACGCTGAAGCACCTGATGGATACCGGTAAGGTGTTGACTTATATTGATGATGTGCTGATCATGTCTAATTCAATCGATGAAGGTTTAGTTACGTTGTGCGAAGTCTTAAAAACTCTTACCGCTGCGGGATTTTCAGTAAATTTGAAAAAGTGTACCTTCCTAGATACTGAACTGGAATATCTGGGTCGATTGATTGGACATGGTCAGGTACGGCCGAGCCCTAGTAAGACCGAGGCATTAGTTAGATCACCGAAACCGACGAATGTTAGGGAAGTTCGACAATTTTTAGGGCTGGCAGGCTATTTCCGTAGGTACATTGCGGGCTATTCCTCAAAAACTGCTTGTATCGCTAGGCTGCTCAGGAAAGGAGAACCTTTCTTCTGGAGCACGGAACAAGACGCGGCACGTGACCATATAATTAAATGCCTTACGGAAGAACCCGTTTTAGTTATTTTTGATCCCAAGCTACCCACTGAGCTTCATACCGATGCCAGTGCGATAGGTTATGGCGCGATTTTAATGCAAGAGCACGAGGGAAAACTTAAGCGAGTTGTTGGCTATTTTAGTAAATCAACGCAAGGTGCAGAGTCGCGATACCATAGTTATGAACTGGAAACCCTAGCAATTGTGCGCGCATTACAGCATTTTCGACATTATTTAATTGGCTTAAAATTCAAAATTGTTACCGATTGCAATTCATTAAAGTTGACTGAACGTAAAAAGGACTTATTACCGCGTGTGGCGCGCTGGTGGGTCTACATGCAGGATTTTCAGTTCACATTAGAGTACCGCAAGGGATGTTACATGCAACATGCTGACTTTTTGAGCCGACAACCCGCTACCGTTCTCCAAATACAAAATCCGCGAAATTGGGCAAGAATTGCTCAAACTGCTGACTTAGAGACTCAAAATTTAATGCAAAGATTGAGAGAGGGTCAGTTAGATTCGACGAGGTTTGTCATTAAAAGTGATCTTTTGTTCTATAAGTATGCGGCGACTGGTGACGATTCTCGTCTCCTTTGTTACATCCCGAAAGGGCACAGGCTTAGCCTACTTAGGGTTTTTCACGATGATCATGACCACATCGGTATTGACAAGACCACGGAACTCGTATTGCGTCATTTTTGGTTCCCCGGGTTAAGACCTTTCATTAGAAAATATATTGGGCACTGTATTGTTTGTTTGGCACAAAAGAAGGTACCTCGATCTTCAAGCCAACCGATAGAATCTTGGACTAAACCCGATGTCCCCTTCTCGGTGGTACATACTGATGTACTTGGTCCTCTGACAGAGTCAAACGGTTTCAAGTACGTCCTTCTGGTGATCGACTCTTTTTCTAAGTACTGTCTATTGTATGCGCTCTACAAACAAGACACTGCTGAACTGAAGCGTGTATTTTCCAACGCCATTTCATTATTTGGTACTCCTTCGACTATTGTTTGTGACCGAGGTAGGATGTTCGAAAGCGCGTCATTTCAAAATTGGACGAATGAATTAGGTTGTTCTATTCATTTCATCACACCTGAGATGCATCGTGAAAACGGTCAAGTCGAGAGGTACTGCCGGACAGTTCTCAATATGTTGCGAATAGAAGTTAATAATAAAGGTGCTCAGTGGTCCGATGTATTATGGAAAGTGCAATTAAATTTAAACATAACTAAGCAAGCTACAACACGTACATCGCCCTTGCAACTATTGACTGGTGTGGAAGGTACTACTCCGGTCCTAAGATCACTCATTCGAGATGTTGCTCTGGATAATTCACATCCAAATAGAGAAGCTTTGCTGACACTGAGAAGACAGAGAGCATCCGAGTTGCTGGCTGAAAATCAACAGCGGCAGGATGCCTACGTTAATAAAGGTCGGCGACAGCCGCGTGCTTTTTCTGTTGGCAGTTTTGTTTTCGTCAGCAAGGGTTCCCAAAGCACTGGGAAGCTGGACTCCGGGATGCGCGGCCCCTACAAGGTCGTGCGAGCGTTGCCACATCACCGCTACGAGCTTGAACTGCTGGCTGGTTCGTACGGGAAAAAGACCCAGACTGCCGCCGAACATATGGTTCAGTGGCGTGGTGAGTGGACCCCGGATGCGTGCGAGGCGTTTTTCGGGAGTGGTGAGTGTTTTTGGTGGCCCCGACATTGTGGCTCACACATTCAGCCCCGACATCGTGGCTCACACATTCAGCCCCGACATTGTGGCTCACACATTCAGCCCCGACATTGTGGCTCACACATTCAGCCCCGACATTGTGGCTCACACATTCAGCCCCGACATTGTGGCTCACACATTCAGCCCCGACATTGTGGCTCACACATATAGCCCCGACATTGTGGCTTACGCATTGGCCCCGACATTGATGGCCCTACACGATGGCCCCGACATTGATGGCCCTACACATTAGCCCCGACATTGATGGCTACACAATATTGCCCCGACAGTGATGGCAACTGGTTTTGTGCGCTGTAATTATTAGTGATGGAGGTCCGGAACTGTTTCATTAATAATGCAATTTGCTTTTCAGCTCTGAAGTGTGCTTATTTTGATGTAATTGCTCGAGTACGTGCACTCGAGCTTGTGCTTTAATAAATTTTGTGTTGTCGTATGTTTTAGACGATGATCAAACCAACGAGGATCGAATTGACGAGGACCAGGCGCAAGGCAGTGAAGATCAAGCTGACGAGGTCGTTCAGCTGTCAGGAACGGCCGTCTTAGAGGATTCCCCCACCGAGAACCTCCAACCTGGCCCGTCTGGCCGGTGATATCACGCGATGACACGAGTGGAGGGGAGGGCGCTTCGTGAGCGACGTGTTTGCGTTCGCGGATCACTTTTGCTCGGGCGCTTGGATGTGACAGTCGTTCTATATTAGTGGCGTACTTTATTTTCAAATTGTAACGGTTTATGTATTTGAATATTTTTTATGTAATTAATAAAATAATTGTTTAGGTTCATTTGCATTTCTTTTTTAAAAATCAATTTGACTTCTGATCCATAAGACTTGATATATTAGTTCTAGGATTTATCGAAAACCATCCTCCAAGGGGTTTCATCCCCTTGGGGGTTGAAATTTGCATGAATACCTTCATTTTTGGATGTATCAATTCGAAATTTTGTAAAAATACTCCTCAAAACAAACAACAAACAACAAGACAAGTAGGTATATTTCGATTTTTCAAAACTCACGGGTGAAACGGTGTTGGAGATTGTAAGGAAACGTGTGGTTTTTTTACGTCTATCAACTTGAAACTTATCACAAATGCTCTTAAAAATAAATGATGAGAAACGTATTTTTGTATTATTTTAAAATCATTCCCTAAAAGGGTGAGGGGTTGAAGTTGGTATAGAGAAGAGGGGTTTTTTGCGTCTATCAACTTGAAACTTGGCACAAATATTCTTTAAAAGTTTCCATACAAAGTCTAATTTTTTTTGATTATTTACTATGGGTTGCTAGGAGAAATTTGTTTGTGCATCCCAACATGTTGAAAAAATAAATGTCCACCCGTGCGAAGCCGGGGCGGGCCGCTAGTTATGATATAAGTGCGGTAGGTTGAAAATTACAGCCGAGGCGATATTGCTACAAGTGAGCAGAGGCTGTAATTATCAAAGCGCACGTATGTCATACGACGTTTTATAACACATTTGCGAGGAAATAAAATAAAACTCCGACTATGGTAAACAAATAAAAACAATACAGCGTTAAGAAAAAGCGCGCGGCGCGCATCATGATTTTTTTTAGGCAAACAGCCAGTTTTACTAATAAAGTAAATTAATATTTTTGTGTTTTTGTTACAGATTAATTGGTTGTAATTTACTGTCAAAATTAATTAAATTAAATAATTATGTACATAAATATTTCTTTAATATATTTTATCTCCCAAATTTAATTTTAATCATAAAATGTTGACAACTTTTTTGACATAAAAACTGTTTGCTGAGATTTTAAAAAGTACCGTTCGTTTTAAGACGGAGCATCTTGATATACCGTTCGTTTTACTTTACACTTACCGCACTTGGGCGTAAATGAGATACAATACGATATTGAAATTGGTGAAATAAGACACCTTTTACGAGCAAATGTGTTATAAATATTGTTATTATATGACTGTATGTTGCCAGAATAAATAAAATAACTAAAAAATACGAAATTATTGTGACACATTTTCATTAAAAAACATTGTAGCCTCGTTATGAAGGTAAGGCACAGGGCCTTACCTTTATAACGAGGCTACCTGTACCTCCTGCAAGTTAGCGCAGAGAAAATTTCAAAAAACTTAACATGTAAAAATGGATGTTCCCTCTTGTCATGGGTAGAATCACTTTGAAAATAAAGTTTGTTTAGTTTTACGTTGCATATTCAAATAAATGCAATTTAGGTTTTATTACTTTACTTGATTACTAGGTAGATTTTTCAGATTTTAACATTCGATTTCGTACCTGGATTTTGCTTTAGAAGTGAGATTTGTAGTCAAATCTTCTTAAACAGGCTTTCTGGCTTTTTCAAAGCTAGCTTTAGCGTTTGTGTACAAATTTATTGAATTTTATTTTCTTGTTGAGGTTATATTTTTGAAACACAGTTGTCTCCAATCTCCCAAACTTTGATCCTCACAATGCAAGTAAATACCTTTCATTTAGCATTCCTTACGATTATGTGATGAATTCGTTAGATTTATTGTGTCTGTGTGAGAAGTCATAATAATTTTCTTACCCAATTTAATTAGCGATCGACAATATATGAATTGTCTTTGACTTCTACTTCCATTTATATGTCAATTGTTATTCCAATATTCACTTTGTTAATGCACATGTTATCATTCTTCATACAATCCATTTAATATTTTTTTAGTCTACCCCTCTTGCTATAACCTTCCACTTTCATATTAAGCAGTCATCTTACAACATTACATATTCTCATCCCTCCGCATTATATGTCCGTACCACAAACGATTACCTATCAACTTTTTCGTCACGGGTTTCTCCACTTTCTTCTTCACTTTCAGAATTCATCTCATGTACTCTTTCCTAATTCTACTCATTCTAGTCTCTCCGCACATCCGTCTTAGCATTCTCATCTCAGCTGAATGCAGTCTCCTTTCATCATCTCTCTTAACGGCCCAACATTCCAAACAAGACAGGCCTTGTCATGGCCTTGAATACTTTTCAGCTTGAGGGACATTCAGGGATCGCATGCTGCTATTCCCATGACCTATTGACATTTATCCACCCTGATAATCTCGTCCTTGACGGCCATGTATCTCGCAGTCGCTCTGTGCGATTGAACCTAGGCACTCGGAACATAAAACATGTTTTATGTTATGAATGTATTTAGAATTAAATGAGTAAATGGTATGATATATTTTTGGAAATAGTTATTTAAAACCAAAACTTATAAACAAAATCAATGACCATGACAATGGTGCAATTAAAACTGACTTTATAACATAATAAAAGCAACCGAGACACAAATTAGTAACTAAGAAAGGATGGTTGCTTATAATTTAGTAAAATTTCTCCTCTAAATACCATATTGGAAAAGAGGTCCGAAGTAAACAGCTCCTCAAGGAAAATAAACTCAATACCTACCATGACAGCCGGACTCGTGAGTATAGTTTTTTACTAACATCCTACACAAAACGGGCGTGCGTGATCAGACCTTGTTAGAGTTCCACCGCCCTTAGGGGACGTTCTATTTACCTATTGATTCCCTATCAATAATGCATTATCTACTATGTGAGATTAAGTACATTTAATTTATTTCCTAAGGGAAACTTGGACAGTATTGTGATTTTCTGTAGTAATCTCTGACAGAGAGCTTTACTTTAGAAGACAAAGACATAATAATTAAACTCACTCACTGTTGCCATTATTTCCCCCCTGGGGTAAAACGAACCCCGAGGGGGTTGTCAGGGGTATTCCATTTTAGGTAGCATTCACTTTTCACTAGTATTTTCAATTTATTAATTACTAACTGTTCCTCGCGATTTCACAGTGTATGTACGAGTAAGTCCCTTTCCCCTAGGAAAATTATAACTTTCCATTGATTTCGAATTCCATACGTCCATAGCTAGACTAAGACCGTACAGTTACACTTGTCTCAGAATGGGGCCTCCGGGTTTCCCCACAATGATTTTTCTCACTTTTTAGCCATAGTGACTAATATGTACGTTTGTTTTGAAACTCATTGGCACATGTCTAAAACAGGTTCAATAAAAACTAAATTAATGAATACTGTTAGCTATAATGATATCAAACAGTCGCTCACTATATTCTTCTGACCCAAACACTGCTTCAATAACAGCGCTGCTATGTATGTATCAGAATCGTACAGCTATCAATTTGTTGTGAATTTTAACATGAACATGAGAAAAATGCAAATTGATTTGAGGACCCATTGAATTAGGAAGCGTTTTAGATTCATTTTACCTAGTTTTAAAAATCTTCTCTCATTCATTGAAAATTACTGTTGGGATATTATATAGGTACGTTGATCTTTTATCAGCGTTTTCTAATAGTGCTCGTACTTATCTATAAATATACATGTGATATTAAGTACTTAGGTTTACATAGATTCTGGGAGACGTTTCGGCTGTAGATATACCGAAGATTTCTCATTTCAGATGTCAATGCGGCGATGCGTGTTATCCTTATCATGTGTTGAATAATACATATCCAGTTTGCATGACAAGTGAAGACGTCAAGTGAAAAGCTTCATGCGGGTGTAAGTATATAATATCAGATAATGAGTTCTGTAAAGGTTGCGATGAAGAACGCCACGAAGAATTCTGTATACTACCCCAAATTCAGGTCATTGGCAATATGAAAATGTACTAGACCGGGTTTAGAAAATAAACGAAAAATAGATCTTAAGAAGCTGAAATGCCGTACCTATAGTAGGTACCTAGATGAAGTGGTGCTGAAGAGACGCTTATTTATTAAGAACTAGATCAAATTAGAGGTTTGTGTGATCAGGACAATAAAATTAAACGTGGTGTGTATGCTGAGTATAATTTCGCAATAGGGTGTTTTGTCTCGGTATGCCGTGAAGAGAAGTGAGGACGGGTGGCGGCGCAGTAGAGCGGCGCCTGCCTGCGTCGATACGCGCAATGGACTGAAGCTTGAGCGGGCCGCGCGCCGGCGCTCTAGACTGCTCAGGCTCGACGCACGTCACCCTCGTCACCCTCGGCGACGCAACACGGAGCGCCCGCTGCCGTCGCGACGTGCCACCATACCTAAATAGTGACTGTTTGATAGTTTATAGTGACACCATCCAGGGCAGATTGGAACTATACAGTGCGCCGAAGAGCCCTTCGTTAAGTGTGAAAACAAACATCGCAGACAAACGCGCAAGCGCGCCGTCCGCGAACATTATGTGAGCGGCCATCTTGGCCGAGGACGCACTTTTGCCTCGCCCCAGCCTCAGAGCGTAGCCTGAAACATAGAGACAGACAGAGGGAAGATGCATCCCGGCCGAGGCTTTGCGGCAGGCGCCCTCTGAGCCTGAACTGCGTCGGTATCGATCGGGCGGAGCGCCATGGCGCTCGAGTGAATGCGGACATCGGAACGGCGCCGCAGCCCCCGCGAGCGAGCGGAGAGCCCGGCCAGTGATAGTGCTAGAGTGGTCGCGCGGCATGTGAGACAGCGTGGCGACGTCGGGAGGGCGCGCGGGCGGCGGCGGCTGACCGCGCGCCATGGGCGAGGAGTACGCACGCTCGCCCTGCGAGCGCTTCCCGGCGGCGGGCGCGTTCAGCGTGGCGCCGCCGGAGCGGCTCAGCCCGCCACCGCCCGCGCCGCTGCCGGACCGCTTCTCGGCGTCGCCGCGGCGGGTGCGCCGCTGCGCCGAGGCCGAGCGAGCGCGGCGCCCGCGCTACGTGCCCCCGGCGGCGCACGTGCCCGTCGAGCGATACGTGCCACGGCCTCCGGCGCCGCTGCGCCCGCCACCGCCGGTGTACTGCTCGCTGGCGTGCCGGCCGCCACCGCCAGCGCCCCGCAAGTGCTGCGGGCCTGCATGCCGCGAGGACATCGCTGGCTCCCCGCCGCCGACGCGCTACGTGGAGTACGTCGGGGCGGCGGCGGCTCGACGCCTGGCGTGCACGCCACCGCCTCCGCCGCCCCCGGGCCTGCAGCTGCCCTGCGAGCCACAGGAGCCACCGTGCTGTGTTCAGGCTCGCAGGCGACCGCAACCTCCACATGATTGGTAAGTCCAGTTTTGATACTAAGTGATGAATTCGACATAGAGCAAGCCTTATCCGGAGTATGACAATTATTCATACAGCAATTTCTCGATTAGGTATATCTCAAAGTATCTTATTCTTAGACGAATCTGGGTTGCATCAAAATAAGTAGGTATCTACTCAGTGTTATTCAGATGAAAGTGAAAATAAATTTTGAAGTTATTGTAACTCAGTTTGTACAAACGTTGTAATCGTTTTCACTTGTCAAAAATAGATAAAGCATTATCGGATATTCGTATCTCAAACCTTTTCTAACAATATAGATGTCTCTAGGTGCCTATATAGCTCATGTTTTCACGAAAAGCATCTCAACACTCGGGAGATGTTTATACATTTATAGGGGTACGAACCCAACTACGCAGCGTAGCCGAAAGGGTTTTTAATGATTTACGAGGGCGGAGGCTGGATGTTGTAATTGGTAAATATTTCGCGGGGATTGATAACGTGTGATTGATGGCGGTGCGGCGGCTAACGATCGCCGCCATGCGAAAACAAACTGATGCCGCTCCAGGCCGTTTAGCATTTTGTTGTATCTACCTACGTACCGGCTTGCTTTAGAATCATGTTTTTTACCGATACAAGAAACGTTTTTTTACCCTTTTTTTCGTTCTTGCGCTTATGTTAAGATTGGTAAACCATACAAGTAAGTGTCAAACTTGGTATTTATATAGAGCAAACTAAAAAAAATACAAATAATAAGGGTAGGTGGCGTCATTTGTTTGTTAAATATAGATAAATTTTCATTTAAAAACACATACAGAAAATAGCAAACCCGAGTCCCACTCGCACTTGTCCGGTTTTTATTACTCTTTCTAGCTTCGTAACTATACCGAATGAATGAATTGAACATTTTAATTTAATTTTTTTTACTTACATTCTTAATATTTGTTGTATCTTGATCCCGTTTTTTTCGGTTCCCGTGGGTATTTCAGAAAACCCCATTTTAGTGGATGGTTACTTCATATAAATAAGGATCCTGTTCAAAAAATTCAAGTTTGTACCATATTTATTCTTTCTGATATTTCGAGATGTCATCATCAGTGAGTGACTGATACCTAAGTATATAGCTTTTATATAGATTATTCTCAGTTTGTGCTCCAAATATCCTAAAGTTGGTCGTGTTTATATGACTGTTTTGCGACATTGCGTCGTATATAAAGCCGTTTCCAAATACTGTGACTTAACTGTGTATGTATTGGGCTTGAAGTATCAACAAGAAAAACATCGTGGACGTCAATATTAGTTTGGTGGAGTTGCCAAAGATTGAAAAAGTTTGTATGATTTCACCCTATTCGATTTATGAGATTTTGACCCTCTCTACTAGGATTAAGTTAAATAAATAAATATACATTCACGCCTTATTGGTTGCATAGCATCGAAAACCATTATGAATTCTACTGTTTCCCGGAAGAATACGCTCGTGTGGATTGTCTTTGTAAGAACTACATGATTGTTTATATTGTATTTGAGATAGAGCTCACTAAAGTTTTCGTCACGAGAAGGTATAAATTTAGTAAACAATGAACTTCATAGCGACAGTTATGAGTTAACCAAAACCAATCAACAAAATCAGAATGTTTTTAATAAATGTACGGGGCTTATAAGTCCACTTATTGAATGTCATTGCGACTTTAATTTATAAGTATAGGTTCGGGGAATAGGAAACTAACATGCCATTAACTAAAATTAATTAGTCAGATTTTTAGTTCAGATATTTTAGCGATTTATACCATATATACTATATAGTGCTGTCAACCCAACTATTGTAAACATTCGGTCTGTCATTTTGAAGTATGGGCGTACGGACGGCATACTAAAATAAAAAATATTACGAAAATTTATGATTGAATCCCAATGTTGCAAACCACTGAATGTTTGTTTACATAATTTACACCTTCTCGTGACGAGGACTTTAGGTGTAGTCAAAGGTACTGAAATAAATGTTTTTTGTTTAAAACTAGCTGCATTACAACGCCTACATCCACAAAGAGTTTAATGTTTTGGACCCTTACCCAGTCATGTATCAGCGTGCCACGGGCGATAAAGGACGATAGAGAACTTTGCATTTGCATTCCGTTACGGAACGAGCTATCCAGGCTTTTTGAGACAAAGTTTAACGATTGTAAAAAAGTGGCAGAAAGTGTCCGATATAAGTTGTGTGAAAATCTGATGAAGAACTTCAGGAGAACGGAACTCCTCAATCGACATCAGCAAATCACTCGCTATCAGCGTAATAGGTTTGGTAACAGTAATGGATGTTGAATATGCAAAAAAAATATTTTTTAGGGCTACTCGTTGAAGTCGGTTTGTTTTAATTTTGATTACCTACGTTAACATTAAGATAGCTCCCGTTTCAATTGTGAATCAACGTATTTTTTATAGAGTTGGCGAATGAAACTCTTCTCAGATAAGCGTTAAAACGGACTGAATAGCTACTAAGCGCATTTGTTATCATGTCTACGAATTTCCAAAGATAAGATCGGGGCGTGTCTTGTTCGTTTTATCGGATAGCAAGTCCTGTACAAGTATACCGTACGATGTCATCGAGTTTGTGATTTCATGTTTGTATGTAGAATAGAACGAGAGAAATGTTATCAACGTACATACGAGTACTCGGACGTTTCCTGTAAAATACATTATTATTACACGCACATGTAGATGTGTAATATACTACATCCGTTTCGAGGGATTTTTTAATACATAGTTTACAGCAAAGTGATTTAAGAAAATGACGAAGCGTGGTTCCGCTCGTCTTATGTTTCCGGTCTGGTATAGTGAATCAGTGATGTTGTTGGTGGTTTAGTTTCAGTTTTAGGTTATGGAGAAGCAAAGGTACAGTCAAATCACTTCATCATTTCTAAACTTTTAGTTTATAAGAGTACAATCGACACCAAAATGTTGTAAAGATAATTTTTGGGTAGGTAGCAGCTGTTTTTGTATTTTGTATTTTATATATGGAAAGTAACTAAGGTCTGCTCGTAACTGTTTTATAGTATTCAATCTCAACAGAAACAAAGAACAGCTGTATCCCTGTAGATTAGTCTTGTGTTACAATATGCTAATATTAACTCTAACGAACTGCATTCAGTAGCAGGTTCCTTAATATATGGAGCATGTTTACATATACTTAGATACTTGCTGTAGGTATACATAATATGGTGGGTGCTTTCTGAAATAATGGTAAATGATAATTTATTTGCAAAAAATATGGTACAATAAAGTTTGAAAGGTTTACATAAAAATGTTCTAGCATATTTCCCCAAACAGGCATGCAAAAATACAAAACAAAAAATTGAATAGTTCTGCCGTAAGACGTAAGTGTGGGTATTCAGTTTATTAATGAAAATTATTTATATGTATTTATACAAAGTTTAGGACTAATATTAACATAAAATAATTTATTTGCATCCATGGTCATGCACACAAGAAACAAAATATAGACTGTTTTCTCATTTAATTTAAGTTTGATCGATAAACTCTTTGCCCGATTGTGCTTCAAATTCTTGTCTTTTTTACGGAATTCATAGGAATTCTGTAAAAAGGAAAAAACAATTGAAAATAATGAGCAATTATAGAATTGCTCATTATTTTCCCGTGTTTTGTCATTTTGTCCATCACATGATAGCTTTCAACATAATGACACAGCGACTTTTGCGTAGAGTATTGTTATGATGGTCGTATTGTACTCAAAATTCACCATCACGTTTCAATTATCTGGATCGGACTATAATGACGCCATCGTGCATCGATGGTATGATTTTCGGTACCGAAGAATTATCAATATTTTCAAATTTATGGGGGGACAATATCATTAATGAATCTGATTTAGTTGCTTCCTATCTATTGCCATCCTATAAAACATCATCAGAGAAAAAATCGGCAAATTGCGAGCGGACTTCCTAAAATTTTTAACTTTTTTATTTTTAATATCCCGTTGGCACTTTTTGGGTACGGAACCCTAAAACCGATTACAATTCAAAGTTCACTTTTCCGTTTCTATTTCGTTTCAACAAATGAATTAAATAAAAGAAGTAGGAACCTCTCTGTTTTACTCGCTTTGTATAGGAAACTTTGTCATGGTGTTTTTCTTTTAAATCGAATTTCTTTATTGCTGACATTCCTATTAAGAAAAGGAAATTAGATTTAGGAATGGTTGCGTATTTGAGATCAAACCAAGCTCGTTCGACCAAGACTCTGAAAGGCCCTTGAGCTACTTTATGATTTATTAAAAGTTACAACTTATACCTACTCGTACGCAAATATATTTAAGTAAAGATGAGTTATGTTCATATTGCGCCCGCTTGGATATTGTTCTACTACGAGTGGCTACAACATGTACATATTTACCTCTTTGCATATTTATAGGATACAACAATGACGGCGAAAGATGATGAGGGAAAAATGATAAAGAAAGAGACAGCTATGTGTTAAGAGTTGCGCTTGAAATACGACTAGGTGAAAAATGCAAACATTCGCTGCTAAAATGCGACTAAATAAAATTAGACTAATTATCTACATTTGTCGGCCTCAGTTTCCGCGCTCTATAGTAAGATATCTACCTTTTTTTATATATAATATATTTGCTCGTATGTATTATAATAAGAGCAGTGATAGCCCAGCGGTTAAAGAGACCGCTTCTCATTCGTGAGGTTAGGGTTCAAATCCTTGCATGTACCAATGAGTTTTTTAACTAGCTCGACGGTGAAGGAAAACTTCGTGAGGAAACCCGCAGATCCCGGAATTAATTCTGAGGCATGTGTACCAGACCCAGTCCGGTGATGGGCTCACCAACTACCAAGTCACCTGTATACCGGTAAAACGTGGGTATTTCCAGCGTGAGTTTTTATTATTTATTTAAAACATACTACACTACACGTATTATTATTAGACATAAAAATGATAATAGAATGAAACGTAGAAGTATCTTTAACTCCATTTCACAAATATATTTTGTGATTAATATTTGCCTAAACGTTTTATTATTTTCAGATTGTACAAATAACCATACAATAAGAGCAGTGATAGCCCGGATGGTTTAAGAGCCGGCCGAAAATCAGCGAGGCTCGGGTTCGAATCCTGGCATGTACCAATGAGTTTTTCAAAAACTTACGTACATATTTATCACTAGCTCGACGGTGAAGGAAAACATCGTGAGGAAACCCGCAGGTCTCAGAATTAATTCTGAGACATGTGTAAACAGACCCGGGCCGGCGATGGGCTCACCACCTATCACGTTTAGGGGTCCAATATATCTCGTGAAATGTGGGTATATCCAGTAATGGAATACCTCTGCCTACCCCCTCGGGGATAAAAAAGGCGTGAGATTATATTATATTATTAAATAACCATTTAGAATCTAAAATACTTGGTATTATGGGCAAAAAATTCTTAAAAATCCTACCAGTCTCTCACAGTTATTAAAACTTTTAACTAGAAATTTACATAGGTACTAGAACTAATATACAATTTCAGTCTCACACATCAAGCACACCCCCTCTAAAGTTATGACTTTATAAGATATATAGGCGCCAATTTCAACTAATGGCTTACAAATAAATTGCTGTGGCCGACAGCTGAAAAAGATATAAATAGCTGGTTCCAACAAACGCCAGGTAAAACTAAAAGAAAATTATCCTAAGTAAGGCAGCTAGGTGCGTGATTTATCGATAGCGTTAGCTGGGTCCAGGGGCGGAGCAAGGAAGGGGGAATCGAGGGCATTATCTCACTTTGTATCGTATCTTTCTTCCTCTAACTGGGAGTCATGGTCACGCCCCACAGTGGGCTGAAATTCGCGTTTCATAGACATTCAAATCATTTTTTTAAAGTGGCGCTTTTATTGCTTGGAATCGATTGAGCATACCTATTACATGCCTTATATAATAAACTTTCAGGTTTATAATCGTAAACAACGCGCTCAGAATTTTTTCCGAAAAACCTTGTATGGAGTCGGCATAATATATGATGATATCTCCATTATCGCACAATTGCGCCTAATATCCTCTTAGGTTATTAATATATTAATTTTTTTGAATTTCTTGACATACTCCATGCGACGGTCAAGCGTGCGCTTTTTTTAAAAAAAATCTTGAAAAATTACCAATTTTTTTTTTCGTTTTTATTCAATATCACGCTTAAGATGAATGTATATAGACTGAAAATTTACTAGATTAATTGAGTGCAATATGAGAAAGTGAAATGGATTAAAAAATATAAAAAAAGTCTTAATATCTTTATTGTTTGTCCTTATATTTGTATCAAAGAAACATTTACACATAACGACATGAATTTTATTTACTAAGTATTAATGATTAAGTAGTACAAATGGTAAGCTGACAGAGTAATTATCTAACGACTCTCAAACTCCCCAATGAAGTAAAATACTTATTAAAATTTAACAATACACTATCTACTGACTTTTTGAATATCTATTGGATAGGCTTAAAATTAGTTGTAATTAATAAAATTTTCCAAAATTTATAAATTTTAAATATCCTAAGACACATTTTGTGGCTAGTAGTACTAGAAATACCCTAAAAATTATATTTTAGTATTTGTGTAATACAAATATGTAATTATAAAATTAAAACAAATATGCTAAGAAATTAATAATAAAATGATTACAATAAAAATATATGATAAACTAAATAAAACATTGAACGTATTCATAAAAAATATGGCCTATTCTGAATCACTATCTTCAGAGTCGAACTCAGAGTCAGAGTTTATCTGAGCAATATCCCTAAACTCGAATTCAGGTGTTTGAAGATTCAGCAGATTTAATGTTTCATCCAACAAAGGTTTCTTTTTCTTTGCATCCATCGTTGGTCTTACTGCTGAAATAAGTGGATCGGACGAAAGAAGAAGGAAATTAAAAATGTCTTCATTGGAACTCACTCTGCTCTTCTTACGTGAGTGATGTTCTCTGAATCTTCTGAAGTCCTTGTTCCTCGCTTCTGAAGCCTCCTCAGATAAACTCCCAATCAGTACTATTGAGTTAGAAGCTATAATTTCGGCTCCATGAAGCAGTATAGTGTGCACTGTTGATGACATGTAATACCAGTTGTACAATTCAACATACTTCTCAGCAGTTATGTACGCATATTCTTTAAATTTCGTAACATTGACGGGTGCACCTGAAGTTATGGCTTGCAAAATTACGGAAAATCTTCGGATCAGATCTTTATCTAGTCCAGTGATAGCCGCAGTCTTATCAGGAAACTCAAAGAATCGTCGTGCAGTGTTGCCGTCGTTAGTTGTGCCATAACCTTGTTTCACGACATCAATTAATAAGTTGAGCTCGGTTTTGAACCTGGCTTGGATAGTTTTCTTTCTTGCATCCACTGCGGATTTCTCACTTTCCCCTCTAGCAGACCACTTCTTAATATCTAATTTATATGCGATATGCAAAAGACATTCCATCATGTTTATGCGCGCATGTAGTGAAGAAAGTCCAAGCTCCATCAAGTCATCTTCTGTTGATTTCTTTTTAACTTCTTCCAAGTTGTTCATCTCCGATGGTTTCGCCAAACAAATATAGCACGCTGCATTCGATCTAACGTTAGGAAAAAGGTATGTTTTTATTTTAGCATCAACCATAGTGAGCATTAGCTTATGACTCACCATATTGCTATCACAGTTAGATGGTTCGAGAGCTGATATCTCAGCTTTGACTCTTTCATTTTCTTCTTTCACCACTGTTTCACTTTCTTTAACAAAGGTGAACTGTACTGGACGACAATAAGCTGCTGAGCAAGGTTTCGGGTTCTCCCAAACTGTAATGTCTTCACATGTCATCTTCAGTGGTGATAACGAAGTCATGAAGATACTAGAGTCACCCTGTGTAGAATCCATCTTCTGTTTGTATCTGCTTTGGCTGGATGCTCCGTCAAACCCGTATTTTGATATTAAAACGAGTTCTTTATTTTGTATAATTTCTGGCAAAGATTTAATTATTCTTTTTGCTATCAGATCTAGCAAAGCTTGCAGTGAAATTTTTGCTGAGGAATCTGTCACCGTAATTGAATTTTTCGGTTCAGGTGGAAAGGCTGGCTGGTTGGTTTAGTAATTAAACCTTGAAGTTTTTCAATGGATTCTGGGTGCTTCACCATATATTCAATCACAGAAGCAATGCTGTTTTGACCTTCATCTTTCAACTATTTCATTAACAAACAATAATTTCCTTAATTTTATTAGGGATTTTGAGAATCATATAGATAATTACTATTTCAGATTTCAGCTAATGAGTTTTTAAGCGAACTTCGTTTTCTAATATGGTACATAATTGATTTGCGTAAATTTTCAGTCTATATACATCCATGTTAAGCTTCATATTAGCTAAAAACAAAACATTGATTATTTTTATATTTTAAAGATTTTTTGAAAAAAAAGCGCATCTTAAACGTAGCATGGAGTATGTCAATAAGCCCAAAATAATTCATATATTAATAAACTAAGAGGATATTAGGCGCAATTGTGCGATAATGGAGATATCATCATTTAATAAGCCTACTCCATACAAATTTTTTCGAAAAAAATTCTGAGCGCGCTGTTTACGATTATAAACCTGAAATGTTATTATATAATTCATATAATAGGTATTTTCAATCGTTTCCAAGCAAAAAAAGTGCCAATTAAAAAAAAAGATTTTAATGTCTAGGAAACGCTAATTTCAGCCCACAGCGGCCCTTGGGTAGGTGTTTTCAAATTTCCGTATCGCTTTTTCTAACTATTATATTGGTTATCTTGTTGGCTCAGTTGGTAGTGACCCTGTCGTAGCGAGTTTTGTTAGAAAGTGCTTCATTATCATACTACTAAGATACATTTACTAATAACATCTTTGAGAGTAGATTCGATTGCCAGATCAAGATGATGTGCAGACGAATCCTATCACACGAATATTGGTATTTCATTTAAACGCATCATGGTTAGTCCCAGAATAATGTTTTTTTAAAACAGTAATGTTATGTATTTCTTGCTTCATATTTATAGCAGACCTTGATATGTTCCTGATACCTAAATAATAATGATGAAATATGGGATACAATTGGTAATTTACACTAGCCTGTGTTATGGATACTAAACATCATAAAAACATGCTTAAATATTATATTAATATACCCAGACACGAATCCAACAATAATTTTCCAGAGGTCCTTATTCCCGTCACCCATCAGAAAGCAGTCAGTATCAACTACGCCAGTATAAAACAAATGTTCTTAGGGGGACTTTTCTGGGACCCTACTAGATCCAAACCTTATCGTTAGCCACTGAAAAAATGCAAGGCAAAACAAGCGAATAAGGAAGACAAATGAATTACAGATCCATTTGTACCAAGCACTCCGACAGCAATTCAAGTGATTTAGTCTACAAGAAAAAAGTTTGCGCTAAGAAATGACGTACATTATCGTTAGTTATACAGATAATTGGATGTCTGAAAAAGATCACATCACATTGTACCTATTAGGTATATTATAACTATGTTATTATGTTTTCACAGCACTTACTAGAAGGAGGGCAATGTTTTCGAATGTTTTTTCGTATGTGGGACTATTCTTTGAGGTAGTCTCTTGCCTTAACGGTTGGACAGATGTTGAAGTGCAAGGTATCGCTAGATCTGTTATCATTGGGGTGTTATAGGCTGCAGTTTTTAATGATAGATAATGTTTTAAATCCATGTGATTGTGAATTTTTGTGTAGTCTCCCAGAATGGAGTTCAAATAATGAATTCGTTAGTCCATCTGTCAGGCTCACTGCAGCGAAGCTTACGCGTTTCCTACAGGAATAAATACAACTACGATGAGAGCACTTAGTGTAATCTTTCCGGAATGGTTTAGTTAATAGTAGCTATTAGTTTGGATTTTGCAAGGTGAGCTGTCTTGCGTGATACTTAAAGTCATAATGTTATAGAGCTTTATATACACACTAGCTTTTACCCGCGGCTTCGCTCGCGCACGTTTATTTCACCCCCTTAGGGGTTGAATTTAGCAAAATTCCTTCTTAGTCTTCTAGATGCCTATCGCTATATCACCAATCAGTCAGTCAGTATATCATTTTATATATATATATATATAGTATATCATTTTATATATATATATATATATATATATAGATACTAGCGGGTGCCCAGCGGCGTTGCCCGCGCTGATCCAGTTTATTCCCTTTTCCGTGGGAATTTCCCGAAATCCCTTCATAGTGGATGCCTACGACATATAAAACATCTTCATACCATTTTTCAAGTTTCTAGGTGTTTTTGTTACGGAGTGGGTCGTATTTCTCTTTATAACCAGTTTTTTAATTTATCCCGCTTGACTGAGACATTTTCCCGCGGTAAAAAGTACCCTACAGACACGGCCCCGTTAGAGTTTTGTTATATGTAATAGATATATATTATAGTAACCAATTATTTTGGTATTTTAAGGGTATCGCTGGAACTGACTCTTATTGTCAAATCAAATTCAAATTTGTCTTATAAACTGATAAATATTCTCGTACTTTGTGATTGTTTTTCGATACATAAGTACAAGTTTTAATCAAACTTAAGTGCCTCTATATAAAGTTATATTTTGTGCATTGAATCTTTATCAGATAATTAGATAAATTCTCAGATTTTACCTATCTACATTTTAAAGTCCTAAACGATGTTCACTCGATATATATAAACACACCTCGACATTTATTTAATTTTATATTCTCATGTTTAACATTCTATTTACTGGGCTTAGTTAATTAAATAAGTATCTAAATAAATTGTGGGACACAATTCCCACACGGTTATTTAGTCCCAAATTAGGCAGGGCCTGTGCTATGGGTACTAAACAACTGATAAACATATTTAAATAAATTTTAATACTAAACGACCAGACACGAAGCCAACATACATGTTCATGCACACAAATGTTGGCCCCGAGCGGGGATCGAACCCGCGACCTCCGACTCAGAAGGCAGGGTCACTACCAAGTGAGTCAACAGGCCCGTCAAATGTTTTTGAATTTAAAGTAAATTGATTAAAGCTTTATTTGAAGAATAAACTCTATAAGTCTATAATAACTAAAAAAAATAGCTGTGTCTGTACGGCCAACACGATAAATGACATTGCCACGACACACACATGTGTTTTCCTTGTATTGACATATTCTTTCAATTTAAAAAACCGGCCAAGTGTGAGTAAGATTCTCACACATAAGGTTCCGTAACACCCTATAAGGTTTCACCCGCGTAGTTCACGTTCCCGTGTTAATACGGGACTAAAATATAGCCTATGGGTTATTCTGATGTATAAGTTATATAACTGTAAACTTTCATCAAAATCCGTTCAGTAGTTTTTGCGTGAAAGAGGAACAAACATCCATACATTCAAACTTTCGCGTTTATAATATAAGTAGGATATTAGTAGGAAGTAGGTATGGATATGTTGCTATAGAGTGATTTGCTGATGTTCATTGAAAAGTTTCGTTCTCCACCTAAAGTTCTTCATCAGATTTTCACAAAACTTATATGAAATCACCCTCGGTTCAAATATAACGAAAATATGGGTTAACATCCAAAAAAACAATAGTGACGAATTGAGAACCTCCTACTTTTTTTAAGTCGGTTAAAAAGCGACTTACTGACTCATCATGTGATCTACGAGATTACAGCTAATGGTAATACGGAAACGAGAAAAAGGATTACAAAATAGATTGATATCATGTCGAATAGTAACAATTATTTCGTGATGGTTTAAGATTGAGACTTAAAATAGACCTGAACTGATTTTGATTTTTGATTTTATGCAAATTTAAAAAAATATTTCCAGTCAAAACATTGTACTCAATCTAATGGATTTGAAACATAACAAAGAAGTTAGGGTGAAATACAATAGATACTCTTTAATCATTCCCAAGCGGCTTACATTTGTACCTACGTATTATATACATGAATTTAATTTATTGCAAATTGGAATTGTTTCAATTTACAGTTATCCATTGACCTGAGTGAACATACCTACTCCAATTAAACTTATGCAGGGTGGAACCGATCGGGTTGGTAGGTCACCATTCTTCGACAATAATTGGATAGATCTGAGCAATATACCCCGCTTAAGGGTTGTCAGGGCTTATTAATATTCGTGATTAATACCCCATGATACTGTGCTCCAGTAATATTTGTAATCGGCTTTTAAATAATCTGCCCCAGTAGATAGAAAATTCAATTATTTTCTAAATAATGTTGTTTTTTTTGACCGAACAAATTATTTTGCGGGCTTACATTGTAGAAAAAGAGCAAAAGAATGATAAGATGATTTAAAAAAGAAAAATAATCGAATACCGTTTATTTCCTATTTTTTTTTATTGTTTCTTCCATAATTTAGGGCCAGGTAATACATACGTAAAAGTGCGGTGTCTTCGAAATATTGCTCGATATATAACATTTAAAAAACAACCTTTAAAGTTGGATACTAAGAGCTTTCAAAAATGTAAAACCTATTAAAAAGACGTTATATGAGGCAACGATACTGACACAAAAACATTTGCTTTTAATATAATACGGTGAAAGTAGCATCACTATAGAAAAAGTTATATTTCTTCCAAAACCTACGTATAAGTGCAATGTTTTTGAAAAAGTCTTGTGTTGTAATAATTTAATTGGAAAACAAAACAACAAGTTGATTATATTTTTGTACTATTTTTATGAGATGGTCACTTATCATTATCACATATGCATTTATTTATTTATTGGTGTAGGTACAATAAAGATAAAGTATACATATTTGTACTTTTTCTGGCTTTAATTCTCCAAAAGCTAAAACAGACCGCTACGAGAGGTGAAGACAAAAAACTTTGAATTAAAAAATACAGTGAATCTTTGACCTACATTCAGCACTCGCAAAAAGTCTCCTGAAATTATGAAATATGTCAATTTTGCCACCGCTAAATCCTAGTACACAATTAAAAAGACTCACTTAACTTAGTTCGTTAAATTAAATGGTAAGCGGAAAACTCGAGTGAAAAAATTTAATCAGTGCTTTTTTGGTCGCGTCGGGTTGTCAGCCAACTTCAAAGGGGAAAGGGTTTTTAGGGGGACGAAGGGAATGAGGAGGGAGTTTCTGTCTCGTTCATTTTCCCAGATAATAAATGACGAGGACAAACCAACCCTTGGCAGATGTTTGATATCAAATTGAACTTTGTAAACATAGCTTTTAAATTGGTTTGTTTGACTCGGTCAGATGTTTCACAGATTCTCGGCGTCAGATATAGCTTCCAGTTCGTTGAAGCAATCAATCGTGACTATCCTGTCATTACATTAATTACTAAAGTATCAAATGAAACGAATAAATTAATTGTGGGACACAAATACTTGACCAGTTACTATTGTACTTTAGTTAATGTTGGTATCCATATTGTGTTGTTTTTGGTGTACAATAAAGAGTTATTGTATTGTATTGTATCTTACATCGATTATTTAGTACCAAACTAGGTAGAAACTGTAGGTACTTAACTACTGATAAACATACAAAAATACATGTAAACACTCAGACACGAAACCAACAGATAGGTATATGCATGCATACAAATACTGTTTTCCGGCGGGAATCAAATAATAGTCGTAATCGGGCTCTGAAGGCAGGGTCACTCACAGTCACTACCAAATGAGCCAACAGAAAATCGTCAAAAGTATAATATTAAACAGTTAATGTGGGTATCCTTTAAGTATGTTGTATTTTAGTTTGTATGTACTCTCGTTTTTATGTGACTTGTATTGGACAGAAAGGTTCCCTAGCTTTTCAAATAAAACTAATCATTAAGTACTTATGTGTTAACTCGGAAACGATTTTTTTTCCATAATAAAATTAGAAACATATTTTTATAAAAATTAAATGACAACCTAAGATCATGTCTATGCCACTGTGCCGATCTCTCCACTCACCAATCTCTTCTGATAAATTTGAGAAGCCAATCTAAAGTGGCCAGAGCGCCGCTCTATAGGGCTATCTATGGTCTCGCCTACCTCATACTAGTACTACGCCTACTTTTTAACTTGCATCTACTACTTTCACGCGATTCCAAATTTAATTGTACATTTTACTCTTCTGTCCAATCTTCTTACTTCTTTTGTTTTAATGGGCGAGAGTAGATTATTTTTATCGTAGAAAAGTAGGAAAAAATATTGATGATTTTTTATTGATATGTAGGTACTTACTTACATACATTTTTATATGTAGTGGCAACAAAAACAAAACACAACAAGATAAAAAAACTTCGCACACTAACATATTGGTAACACAAAAACGTGTATCGGGAAATAGCTTCTCACGTACACAATTTTCTCAGTTCGGCGCGGAGTTCGGGGGAGTTGGCTTACACCCAAATCGGCTTACGTCCTCGGCAGCTGACGGCTAGCCGCGCCTTAATGATGACATCTTCTTAACCTACAGCTTCCAGACTATTATCGCTTGATTAAACGCAACATCAGCTTCGTATAATTTGGAATTAAAGATCTGCCTTGCTAACTATACAAGTTTCAAATAAGACCCACGTTGATTTATGCCTTTTTTGATAATAGCTGGCAAAGTATTTACAATTGTATAGAAGTCATAATTCTTATTCGAAAAACATTGTAAAATAACATAGAACTGATTAATAAATGAATTGAATATTAATTTATTAAAAAAATATACTTACTTTTCACCCTTTTGGGACCCCTAAACGTGAAAGGTGGTGAGTACTTCACCGGACCCTGGCGATGCCTAAGAACCAATTAATTCCATGTAATTTATATATTTTTGTTAGTATATATTTTTGTAATACCCATACTTGAAGAATGTTTAACTACTTACTAAGGGCTGATTTTTCAATTGTCAGATAAAAGTTATCTGAAGTATAAACATCACCTATCACTTTAACTTTCTTTTGTGTCAGACAGTGACATTATCAATATATTCTCTAGATAAGATTTATCTGACGATTGAAAAATCAGCCCTAAGTTAGGTTAGGGTATTAGTGGACTACACATAATTCTAACTTCATTGTATTATCTATTAAAAGACTTCTATCTCCATGTTTCTGTGATGAAGCTAATTGGCACTTACGTATTGGTATTACTCCCATTACCTACTATAATCCTTGAGTGGGTGTAGATTAATCCATTACCAAACGAACGCATTCTCATTATCTAATTCAAATTGCGTAACTTAGTGTGATTACTTTATTCTAGGTTAGCGTGTCCCCTGGGAACTAGTATATACCAACTTGTTTATCCGAGAAGAGAAGTTGCCTATCCTTTCTCAGGATAAAAACTGCCGTACTGAAAAAAAAAGGTCGATTCAGCGGTCGTGACAAAAGTAATAGACAAACCAAGTTACTTTCACGTTTGAAATATTACTAACTAGTAGCGCCCTGTGGTTTCACCCGCGTACAGTACGACCGTTTTAACTTGGCAGCTCTGAAGTTGCTTAAATGGCTTCCCAATAACATTTTTAGCGACCATTTGGCGGTAAGAGCGAAGCCTATGTTCAGAAAAGCCAAGTTAAAACGGCCGTACTATAGTTTCCGTTCCCGAATACGGGGATATAATACACTCGTAGATTATGCTACTTGCTGACAATGTAGCATTCTATTGGTTATGGAATTTTTAAAATCAGTTTAGCGATTTAGGCGTGAAAGCGAAAATAATATTATGTTACTTAGTTAATGATTTCTGCCCACAACTTCCATCGCCTTCCGGGATGAAAAGTAGTCTATGTCCTTTCCTTAAGATGTTACTCTAATTACAAAATCCGGTTGCGTAGTTTTGAAGTTTTATACATACATGGGGATATAGGGACAAAGGGATATAGGGACAGAGAAAGCGACTTTGTTTTATACTATGTAGTGATAATACATTTTAGTACTATACTCTTTTCTATTCTTACCGAATCCTCAATTTGCTGTACTTATGTAAATTAAAGGAATGTTCGTTTTAGAAATTTAGTACAACAAATAAATCGGTCCCGCGGAATCCGCTGCAATCCTATTTAAAATTATAGCTCCAACTTACACGTAACAATGCACTCAGCTCCCGAGTTAATAATAGGTCTCCAAAGTTAGTACCACAGACGTGATGTATGGTATCTTCTGTATAATGCCATTAGATTGATTGATGTTGGTTCGAATAGTGTGCAGGCGTTATCACCCTTTTCTTTACGGCTCATCTAATACATGAATCCTTATTTAAACGCATTGAAAAAAACCGGCCAAGTGCGAGTCGGACTCTAGCACCAAGGGTTCCGTATCATCACTATCATCACTATCATTACATAGTATAAAACAAAGTCGCTTTCTCTGTCCCTATATCCCTATGTCCTTATGTCCCTATGTATGCTTAAATCTTTAAAACTACGCAACGGAGTTTGATGCGTTTTTTTAATAGATAGAGTAATTTAAGACGAAGGTTTAAGTATTAGCATTGCACCCGTGCGAAGCCGGGGTGAGTCGCTAGTTATCTATAAAAACGGCAAAAAAAACACTTTTGTTGTATGGGAGCCCCCCTTAAATATTTATTTTATTTTGTTTTTAGTATTTGTTGTTATAGCGGCAATAGAAATACATCATATGTGAAAATTTCAACTGACTAGCTATCGCGGTTCTTGAGATACAGCCCGGTTATAGACAGACGGACGGGCGGACAGCGAAGTTCCTAGTAATGGGGTCCCGTTTTTACCCTTTTAAAACATTGTTCTTCTGGTGCAGTCCAGGAAAAATGTAGCCTACACACTCCGGAGATGAAAACAAATCTAGCGAGACTGCGCACTTAAAAATTGGTCAAACCGTTTAAGGCCAGTGGGTCTAAAATGGCCACTTTGAGCAATTCCTCTGAGCAATTCTCCTTTTCTGAATTCCCAGCAAATCCTAAGCAATGCCTCTAAATTTCGTAAAATGGTCCCATAATTTAGTGATTCACTGACTATTCAATTCATTAGCAGATTCGTATTTGGTGAAAATTTCGAATATGAATCGAAATAGAATTCTAATATGATTCACCCGAAACGGCCTTTTTAGACCCGCAGGTATTCTCGCAGCAGTTGTAACGTCGAGATTGCTTGCTCAGTTAGTAGGCAATAGGCATTTAGTAAGCGCCCGCGCCAGCGCGCAACTGATCACGCCAGCCAAGCCACCGGGCTCGTGCATTTTGTAGGTATTTCAACATAGTGACTGTAAAAATCATTTTATCAAGTCAAACTCTGCGAATTTGTTTAGAAATATTTAGTATCTTTGGCTTAGTACAAAAAACAAATGTAAAATATCAATAGTTCAGTCATGACATAGAAAAAACAAAGTAAAAAGGGGTAACGAATCGTGATTTTTTTCTATCGAGTGAAGTCCATCAGATCGTGTAATCGAATGCGACTTTGACTAGACTGTGTCCTTAAGTTATAGGTATAAATCTTTTTTTCAAAATTTTAAATACTTTTTTCTGTGTCTCAGATGATTTTAAAAATCACTAAAATCGGTCTCCGCTGGCCCACCCAGCCTTAAGATCACAAAGGAAACGTCCGTTTTATTGTTTTATTTAGGTGACGTCACACCCGCAACTAAGATCAACCTAACGACACCTTATTTATTAAAATCTATCAACCCATTTAAGTTCCAGGCTGCACCAATGAAATAGATATACTGAAACTTATATAAATACACCCCAAAAACATTAGCCTCCATTTGGTTCAGTCGCGTAAAAAAGCAGCTTTTCTGCACAATCTTATTGTTTAAAATTATTCCGTGCCTACAACTTTGAATTGATATTAAGTGAAAGCATTCAACGTGACTATTCTTTTGCTTAATAACTTTTAGAAATTCAATTTAAAATTTCCAGTAGGTACTTATTTCATTCAAAGCGAACCACTGACGCATGCCGTTTTGTATTACAAACTTTTTATTAAATTTATAAAACTCATTCCTAACGTGATTACGTTGACTTAGCATTTTAATCTTTTATAGACACTCTAACGGTTGAATAGTCTATGAACTTATCCAGATAATAACTAGGTAGGTATATTATTCGAGACGGATATTCACTTTATGTCTTTTAACACTTGCTTAGTACTATTTCATACTTATTAATATAAACTCTGTTTACCTGTCTGTTGTTATGAAAACTTTACATTTACATTTAAAAATGGATAATATTTGGCAAGGCCATTATATTTACATAAGTTGGTATATTCCCGATTCGAAGCCGAGCCTTGTGCGCGATGAGAGGCAGGCTTATTTATTTCTTTTTTTTGCTATTTTTAAACTCATTGAATAAACTTCAATGATGTTTGGGTGCAGTGCAGGTGAGGGGGTCACCGAGGTAGTTGGTAAGAAAGGGTTGGGACTGTGTTTGGGATAGCATATATCCATTTACGAGTAGTAGTTACCTACTTCTTTATAGCGTTACAAAAACGTACTACCTATACATATAATATTTGATACAGTATTTTGAAAACCTCATTACGAAGTCTAAATAGACAAGTTTATTCGTTTTCCTTATTAATCCACACTGCTGTAAATGTATTTTCTTATTAAGTTCCGTAGGTAAAACCGTAAAACTACACTGTCCAAGTTTCTCTCTCAGCAAATTCTTAAATACTTAAGCACAGTGTAAATGTAAAGAATTTCTCATTCTAGTTAACTTTACACGGCATCGCTCTAGGATATTGAAATAAACTGCGGAAGTTTGTGAACTAACTCGGGACTTTGAATAATAAGGAGTTCACAGAAACTAGTGCAATTGTATTAAGTAAAATATCATTTGATTTAAAGTTCACTGTGCAAGGTAATGGCGGAGCCAATTTGCTAAAGTGCTTATTTCAGCTTATAACTTGCCCATTGCTCTGATTTTGTAATGTAAACTGTGGAGTGAGCTCACTTTTTCCTATGGCGGGCGGCCTGTTACCCTACGGCGGCACCAGAAGAAAAGTAGTATTTTTTGGGTGTATGTACGTAGGTATATAGTACTAGCAGCGCCACGCGGTTTCGCCCCCGTAGTTCCCGTTCCCGTGGGAATACGGGGATAAAATATAGCCTGTGTTATTCTGATGTATAAGCTATATAACTGTAAACATTCATCAAAATCCGTTTAGTAGTTTTTGCGTGAAAGAGGAACAAACATCCATATATACAAAATTTCGCACTTTCGCGTACTTTATTCTAAAATTTTGCATTTATAATATTAGTAGGACTAATATTATAAACGCGAAATTTTAGAATAAAGTACCAATTTGAGCATATTTCGTTGGTACAACCTGTAGCCTAAAACGGTTTGACGGATTTTGAAGAGCGTGCGGTGTCGTTAAGCCCGTCTTCAACTCCGAACGAAGTGTCATAGGCTATATTTTACATCATGTAACTTTTTTATTTAAAATAAGTGTTGAGTAATTAATTTTTATATAAATAATTTTGCTATTTGATTTAATATTTCTATGTGTGGTTTTATAAAATATATTTTTCTGGAATAAAAAGTACTCTTGATGTTTTCCAGGGTACTCAGTTGTCTCCATACCTAATTAAATCAAAATCCGTCAGACAGACACACAGACAAAAATTTCAAACATTGGTGTTTCCGTATTTAAATCGATACACTACCATCAAAATTTTAGGAAAATATTTCTGTTACAGTTTTATTATATGTATAGATAGAGTTTTATTTTATTTATAGATATTTTTCCAACCAATTTAGCAAACAATATCGAGAGATATTATTTCTTTCATGTTTTTACGATAGCGGTTTATTTGCGACTGGGAATGAAAATTCATAAATGTAAATACTGGTCTATATTTTTAATCCCAGCGAATAATTGGCTTTGTTCGTAATTTGCCGTCATTTTTTTATGAATATTGAATAATTTTTCATGTCTATGTTGTATTTGTTTGAAAAAAATTTTTCATTTCAAATTCAACAACAACAAGTATCAACTTTATTGTGCACCAATAATAAATGTGTGGAATGTGTTGTAAGTGACACAATCTAGATTTGGAATCTGAATGTGATATGGTGATCCCTACGTTTAGCTGCAAAATGTTTCAGTGGTAGCGGTGTACATTGACATGAAACGCTCTCGCGGTTTGGGGTCGAGTGTGGTCGACCCAGTTGTCGGATGCGAGTCGATATGCCATGTGCCACTATTTAATACCTGCAATTTTCACAGGGATGTTTTTTTTTATAATCCAGGATATAGTTTGCCTCCGATCTCGACAGTCTTTTTAGGGTTCCGTACCTCAAAAGGAAAAAACGGAACCCTTATAGGATCACTTTGTTGTCCGTCTGTCCGTCCGTCTGTCAAGACCCTTTTTCTCAGGAACGCGTGGAGGTATGAAGCTGAAATTTATATCAATTACTCAGGTCTACTGTCCCTTGAAGCTGTGAAAAAATCAAACTTCTAATCCAACGCAATCAAAAGATACAGCCGTTTATGCCGCAAATTTTCGACACTTGCAAGGGAATCAAAACCTACAGGGTGCTTCCCGTGAACTCAGAATCTTGAAATTTGGTACGAAGCAACGTCTTATAGCATAGATAAAGGAAAAATTACGAAAACCATAAATTTGCAAGGTTGTACGGAACCCTCGGTGCGCGAGTCCGACTCGCACTTGGCCGGTTTTTTTATAAATAACTAGCTTTAACTAGACAACAACAAAAGAAAATTGTTGGTACATACATGTAACAGAATAAGCGCAATACCTGAAATTTGTTTGTTCAGTATCCACTTAATCGATTTCAGCTATTTTTAATATGTGTATATGTGAAATTTTTCCGAAAAATTAATTAGCATAGCTGAATTTAGTGCTATCTATGGAAATCGCACTATTATTGCTCTTCATTTAAGAAAATTGTTTAGACACAACTAAAGTACGAAGGCATCATATTTTTTTAAATATTAATATACTCGTACTAATTGGGGTGTATGAGGAATTGCACTTATTTTGTTCCGCGTTGTATATACAACATGTAACAGAATAAGCGCAATTCCTGAAATTAGTTTGTTCAGTATCGACTGCTTATTTGATTTTAGCTATTTTTAATATGTGTTAAATTTAAAAAAAAAAAGAATTAGCATAGCTGAATTTAGTGCTATCTATGGAAATTGCACTATTATTGCTCTTCATTTAAGAAAATTGCTTAGACACAACTAAAGTAAGAAGGCATCATACTTTTTTTATATTAAGTAATTTACTAATTGGGGTGTATGAGGAATTGCGCTTATTCTGTTACGCGTTGTAACTTAAGATAGCTTAATGATTAACACACAAAAAAACAAAATCAGAAAACCCGACTGTGTTTAAAATAAAGTGTGTCTTAGTGAACCTTTGAAACCACAATTGCACCGTATTTGCAT
This sequence comes from Ethmia dodecea, assembly GCA_963855545.1. NCBI lineage: Eukaryota > Metazoa > Arthropoda > Insecta > Lepidoptera > Depressariidae > Ethmia > Ethmia dodecea. The sequence continues at coordinate 10,459,531 of OY979446.1, read as the reverse complement.
GTTCTCGTCGACTACTTGAGACTACGACTACGTACGAGTACTTACGTTTACCAATATTTACTACCAAAACTTGTTTACGTGCCCAATAAAAGTAAAGATATGGGAGTGCAGTTACAGTCCATTACAGTTTTAGTATATAGCAGCGATACTAGGTAATGCCGTCCGCTTAATAAAAATTGCATACGGTGTCGCGTTGACTGACCTTATTACCTTTATTGCTGTTTTAGCATACCTAATGTGATGGCTCGCTCGCAGTTATTCAGCTATATTTTATAATTGCAGCGCCCGCGGTTTCACCAGGGTAGTTCCTGTTCCCGTGGGAATACGGGGATAAAATATAGCTTATGTGTTATTATAAAGTATAAGCTATATAACTGTACAGTTTCGTCAAAATCCGTTCAGTAGTTTTCGCGTGAAAGAGGAACAAACATCTATACATACAAACTTTGGCGTTTATAATATTAGTAGGATTGCTGTTTACCTAATGAGATGGCTCGCTCGCAGTTAGTCAGCTATATTTTAAACTTGCAACCCGCTGCAGCATCGTTTCATAAACCAGTCTTGATAAACCATCAAAATAAAATAGCTAGGTAATATCTTTTGAACCTTAAACGTAATTCGCTGCAGTCTCAATTAGGTCGGGCGTATCGACAATACGTGATAGCCGCGTTTTCGAATTAGGATAAAAGTATCTAAAAAAATACTAGGTTTAGTTTCGGAAGGGTGCAATGTTTCTTGTATGTATAAACCTTCCTAAACAAATTATCTAAATGATAGCAAAAAAAACCGGCCAAGTGCGAGTCGGACTCGCGCACCGAGGGTTCCGTACAACCTTGCAAATTTATGGTTTTCGTAATTTTTCCTTTATCTATGCTATAAGACGTTGCTTCGTACCAAATTTCAAGATTCTGAGTTCACGGGAAGCACCCTGTAGGTTTTGATTCCCTTGCAAGTGTCGAAAATTTGCGGCATAAACGGCTGTATCTTTTGATTGCGTTGGCTTAGAAGTTTGATTTTTTCACAGCTTCAAGGGACAGTAGACCTGAGTAATTGATATAAATTTCAGCTTCATACCTCCACGCGTTCCTGAGAAAAAGGGTCTTGACAGACGGACGGACGGACGGACAACAAAGTGATCCTATAAGGGTTCCGTTTTTTCCTTTTGAGGTACGGAACCCTAAAAATATAAAAATCCATGTCGTAATTCAGTAGAATTAAGCAGAAGATAGAGACTTGTTTTATACTATTTGGAGAAGAGATATACATATAAACGTATGTATTTTTTTTTATATTTCCTAAACAATTCCAAGTCTTGAAAAATACTACGATTTGTTGGCACCCTAATAGTTATCGTTCTTCCCAGAATTCGACTGGCTAGGAAAGAGGTTACTGTCGGTCACGACACATGTAACCTCGAACACAGTTTGTCAACCTGGGACTGGTAGTTGTAATGGCTTTGGGATTCAAATTATAGAGCACAAGAGAACAGATTTTTACACTTTGAAAAGCAAATAAACTAACCCTTTCAAGATATGACTCTCAGCTCCATGTAAATGCAGGTCCAATTTAAAATCACTCAAGAGTGTCTGAGAGCTGCTCTATCTCGGCCGAGATCGCGATAGGCCGCGTTTAGCGATTCTTGGCTGGTACTTGGCAGGCCAGACTTGGCAACTTGGCAGCCAAATGCGGGGCTTTCCACCAGATAGGCCTTTTGGCAAAAATATTAAAGTTGTACTTGAATATTATTGCAAAGCTGTTTAGGTTTAACGTTCTTATTTTTTCCTGGCTTTCGGGTGGTGTGATGAAGTACCTAATACGCTGTCTTTTATAATCTGGTTCTCGTGATGTGAAAAGTCGTGAAACTTCTGCGAGTTTGCCCCCTTTTTATATAAAAAAAAACTTGATGCTTTGATCTTGTTATATTCATGTCATTTTAGAAGATACATGAACGAGGGGAAAATATTAATATTTTATTATTGAATATATTAATTATATATTCTGTAATAAAAAAATGGATTCGCATACTTTTTATTATTATTAGTTAAAAATAAAGAATATGTAGTCAATATACAAAGCGTAACAGAAAAAGCGCGATTCCTCATACACCTCAATTAGTATATTAATATAAAAATATGATGCAATCAAACTTCAGTTGTGTCTAACCAATTTTCTTAAATATCGATTAATAATAGCACGATTTCCATAGAAAGTACTAAATTCAGCTACGCTAATTCATTTTTGGGAAAAATTTAACACATATTAAAAATAGCTGAAATCGAATAAGTGGTCGATACTGAACAAACTAATATCAGGAATTGCGCTTATTCTGTTACATGTTGTATAAGATCTCAAATCAACAGATTTTTACTTATGAGCGGAGGAGACAGACTGAAGTGAGTCGAACTCAAATGTACTTCAAACTATGGTTAGACGTAGTAGTAGAGCCAACAGGCCAGTCAAATTATGATTAGTATTCTCTAAGGAGTCTATGTTAGTAATAAAGATCAATTAAACGGAATATAAATCAAACACCGGAGTTTCAAGAAATGTGAGTGCTAAAGTAAACTTGGAATATTTGCTACAGAAATAGTTTTGGGGCTTATAGGTACTGCCATTGAATTATAGTTGCTTTTACTAATAATTATACAATGTAGGTTTACCTTTAATTTTTAATAAGTAGCACTAATGGAGTCAACTCCGAAAAGTCTAGGTTATAAAAGATTTCTTTTAGCCCGCATCAACTATAATATTCCGAGAGATTTATCTTTATGATAACAAGAAGATCTTACTTCAGTTCCACGTGTAATGGATCTAGACTACACGAATCACTGGATGAGCTCAAATAATAGAACAAATATACAACGGTGACTTTTTTTACCGTCTGGAAAAAAAATGTGGTGTGATAGGTAAGTGTAATAGATCCATTTGGCAATGTTGCATAAAAAAAAATTTTTAAGAAAAAAAATTTTTTTTTCTTGCTTAGACTAATATACATTACTCAATCGTAGTCAATAATACACACTGAGATATTTGAAATAGTATTTTAAAAAGACACAGGCTCGTAGCTTCCATTCATGCGCAATCTACCTACAACCGCCAGCTGCGCGTAGTACTGTGCGTAGTTTTCTAGATTTTGTAAATTGCACTAAACATGACTATATTTAACAATTAATCTCATGTATAACTTCGGCTCTAGATACCTTATACGTCATATTTTTTTCCAGACGGTAAAAAAAATCATCCAGTATAATAATAACATTTTTTTTAATTTTTATTTTGTGTTAATGTCGTCGTGTAAGCTTTAAATACATAGTTTACATCACATGAGTAAAGAAACGGAACAGAGACAAAGCTTCATACAACCGCGCTGTCGTAGGTACACTACTACAAGCATGCAATGCTTGTGTGCGTTTCTACTAGCGCTGCGTCACATACGCGCCGCAACTGGATAAAGCCGGCTCGGTCAGTAGAAATGCCGAGGGCCGCGCAATGGTTGCCGTATTTGTTTCGCGCTCCTGCTTAGTGAGAAATGGTTATTTTAAATTGTTTATGGTAGAATAAAGTATTAAACTAAAAAGTCAAGAAAGTGTAAATAATTAGATTCGGAGGTGTAAAATGGTTACCTACTGTACAGTTTGCATGAATGTCTCGAAAATCACATATGTGACGAAATAAAATTGTTTGTTAATAGACCTGAACAACCTATAAATATGGGCAAAGATTCTTTAATTACTCATTACAAAGAACTCGACGTAAACATTGTAAATATTGGTACCTACCTAATGATATTCTGAATCGAGTGTAAGATTGTAAAAATATTATGCCATGTGGAAGCGTCCTTAATGATTATTTGAAAAAACTTTATATCCATTAGATTTAGAATTCATCATAAGATTCTTTTAATCTTATGATGAATTCTCATCATAAGATTAAAAGATTTAATAATTTATTAAAAATAAAAAGTTATAAAAAAATATTTAGAGTAGATAATTTGTAAATAATCTAATGTACAAATAAAAGTCTAATAAACGTTTTGTTTATTTTATTCTCCTTTGCCAACCCTACTAAAATAGGTAAGAATTTTGCACGCTCCTTAGAAGCTTTGTCTCTGTTCCGTTTCTTTACTCATGTGGTTTACATTACACAAACAAAATATTTAGATATACTTATACAACCTTGACAAAGTCTTAGTTTTTTTTAATACGAGTTTTGACTTATCAGAAGTTATAAATAACTGCATGAAATCAGCTTAATTTGTAACTGATAATTAATCACGAAGAACTAAAGTTTTTCCAAGAGGGCTTGTTCTCAAACCGACGGAGTAAAGACAGCTAAATTGACTTTTGAATAACGAACTGAGGACTTCTGCGTAACTGGTGGCGATGGCAGGCTATCCAAACCGTATTTATTTATCGACTAACCGGTGCCTAGCGGCGTTGCTTGCGCTGATCCTGTTTATTTTAGTTGAAATTGGTATTTCCAAAGATCACCTTCTTAGTGCTCACTTAGGAACCTTTGTGCAACATTTCTTCTTCACCCACGTAGTTCCCGTTTCTGTGGGAATATGGGAATTAAATATAGCCTATGTTACTCAAGGACCTTCTAGCTTTCCACTGGTGACTTTTTTTTAAATCGGTCCAGTAGTTTTTGAGTTTATTCGTAACAAACATACAAAAATACAAATCTTTCCTCTTTATAATATTAGTATATAAGTATAGAAGACGTGACGTCTGAAGTCAGGGCAATCACGTAATACATCTTTACGCGTCACTACGCGGTCGCCCAGGTACCCGTTCGTATAAGTAGCTGTTATGTAGCAAAATTAAAGATTATTAGGTATATTTTTCTATTAAAAATGTCCTATTCACCTCAAACGACAAAGGTCACATCACCCCTATGTGACAAAACGTAAATGATTAAGCTTAGTGGTATTTTATTGTTGTCACAACAATGTTTTGTGTATTTTTTTCATATAAGTTTTTTTTAGTTTCGATTAAATCTCCTTAAAAGTTAGAACTAGCTTCTTATATCATCACAATATTTTAAAATTGTCCACTACTGCCTGTAGCTACGAGTACGTAAGAATACGTCAAACAGTTTCTGATGTAAAAGTCCAGTGACAGACAAACGGACAAACACAGTTACGATTCATAAGTGTTCCCGTTCCCGAATTTGGTACGGAACATTTCAAACTTCAAAGATTTAACATAACAGTTCTGTGAACGTAAATTACTCGCGGTGTAGTCGGGAAGTTTCTGTCACGTACAAAGTGCGATTGGGTAAAATCTAAACTGCTTCGGAGTTGTTCAATGTTCAATCTCTGAGTTTCTTTCCGAACATGTTCTGAAGTAGTGTTGTGCATTATATGAGCTATCGATAACTTTACTAATGTTGTACCTAGTTGTGGAGAGGCAACTTAAAGTAACTTATTTCAGTATAAAATAGCGGTGATTTTTTTTACTTTATAGGTGTGACAAGTAATCTTATATTATAAGGAATAATTTTTTTTATGGCTATGGAATCCTGAAAATAAGGGGAAGCTGGTTTAACTCCTATAAATTATGTTAGGTATGATCATCATTAGCATAAAATCAACTAATCTTATTTCGTTAACCCTTATTACACCACTATTCAGAGGTTAAAGCTCTCGGGTCATCCCTCATCATTGACTTCGTTTTCTTTTTTTTCATCATACATAATTACGACTATCGTTATTAACAATTACAGACCTAAAGGTTGTTTTTCATCTTTTATGGAACATATTCGGTATTCGTACTTTCGTACTTAATCGAAGAGTTTTTTGTCCCACATTTTTTATTTACAATAACATATATCTTGAATCTGAAAATGCTTATTTTTATAATAATTTCTTTTAGATTTAGAAATATTATAGTTACTATCATATTACCGACATAACAAGTGTAGGTATGTGTGTTTCAATTGGTTGTAATTGTTGTGAATCTCGTCCATAATTCAACGTCCACAATAAGAATCCAATAAGAAAAGTGAGCGTGGGGACAATAACATTTTTATGGTTGATAAACACACAAGATTTATTAAGGCGTAGGCGCTACTACATCACATAAAGCACTATTTTGGTGTTACCGAACTAAAATTAATGTTTTCTGACTAAAAATATAGTCTAACCTACTTCTATTTACATGTTATTAAAAATTTTAGGACGAAGGTCCTTATCGTTTCACTTGGCGAATGAGAGCTAGGCCGAAAAAAGTGTCAGACTTCAATCGTCACGACGCACGAGACATTTTTTTTAGTTAATTACTTTCAAACATATAATAATTAATTTATGTCACTATGCCTATTATACAATACATAATAAATAGTGAAACGAACTTTGTTCTAACCGGGTGTCCTACTAGTCCTCTAGTTTTTTTAAAGAAAGAAAGTACGAAATAATTAATTTGGCACCTTTTAAAAAAGAAACATAAACTAAACTTATTATTTCCTCATGTACTCGTATGAGCAAAGAGTCTTAGCATTGCATAGGGGTGTTACGGGATGTCGATGATGAGTTGACTAAACTGATACCTAAAGAGTTTTACACAACTATTTTGTATTCTTTAGAGGAGAGAGTAAAGAGGTATTTCCTCACGAGAAATCTCGCCCTACGTATTATAAGTTTCTTGAACCAACAACATTTTAACATCGAAATGATCGAATTCAAGTCTCTTATAAACTAATGTTTTAACGTTCCAAAATCTTATAACTTGTTCATCGATATATCGACAAGGATTATTCTCCCTTGGGGTTCTTAAATTCTAACTGTACCGTGCCCTAATTTTAAAGTATACCTAAAGTACGAAATTCAATGACGTTAAATTGTATTACTGGCAATTTAGCGATCAAATAGCAACGTGGATAAGTGGCTCAATGATCTCTTTATCCTAAACGAATTGTCGCCGAACGCTCTAAGGTAATGTCTTTTGAAATTCGTAGCTTGTCTGCTACGGCTACAACAGGGAAGGTTTTAAAATAATGAATAAATATAAACTCAGACTTTTTGCCGAGGTGGTTGGCGTTGGCACCATATTATTTCCAGTAATGTCTGAAGAGAGAAAAACCTGAGTATATATTTATTTATAGTTATTTATTGTTTCAATACACATTTTTCGGATCCTTAAGGTGAATCTATCTCTGGGTTATTGTTATTATTACGAATGTCCTAGAACCAATCTGGCTTCTGCAATTTCCGCAATTTATTTTAGAACTCCGATATCGAATGCGGATTTATTCTTGAGAGACGGACTCACTTTATACCATGCCCATTCGAAACAATAAACTCCCGTTTTAATACCTCGCTTTTACCACTGACTTCGGAACTTACATTACGGATTTAATGACTTGGAATGACCTGACCTAACTGTAATGTCGAACGAATGATACGGAGGTCTATGCATCTACTAGACACGCATCGCTATATTATGAAATATTCCTTTGTTCAGGACGAAGTAAAAATTAAAGGCTGTTTAGTTTCGTCCTATTTAACACTATGTGATGGTTCAAACGATCTTGAAGTAATGTCTTTTGTGGTAAAAGCCAGTCATGACTTCTCAGCCCCTTTAAGAAATGCTCTAGAACTCTCCTTGCGGAGCCTGGAGCATCAATCACCAGGGCCGGTAACCGCATTACTCCGCCGCTAATTGTGATCCCGTTCCTTCAAAGAAGCGTATCGGCATTCGTTCTCCCGATCGATCGCTCCCGCACCCGCCATCATTTCCGTGTCGCTTTTCTTCGCCCTTCGCTGTACATCGAAGTGCGAATTCGCTCGCAGCTGTCCTAGGGTGATATAAACGCGGCAATACTCAGCCGTCGCTGCGTTGCTTCCGCTCGCAGTGCAGTGGTTAGGGTTGCGGGTGAAGGACCGTTGGGAAAGTAGGTCGGTCCCCGCTACCCCCTCAGCAGTGTTGTCGCTTTCACTGCGTCCGCTTGGGATAAAGCCTAATTTTATTGCGTTGCGTTCGATCGTGTCTTTTCCTAGCGGTTGCTCATTTATATAACTAAACAGACGGTATACCGAAGTTACTATTTTTCAAAAACTGTTTAGCTGGACGAGACTCGTAAAATGGAAGCCGTGTTGAAATGGAGAGGGACATCAGATAAGAGTCGATTGACATTTGTTCAAGTAGAAAAGTTGCGTACAATACAAGCTACAGTCAATTTGTGATAAAAACGCTCGCGTTTTTGCTACTCTCTCTACATATTATACCTTCGAGTATTACATAACTACTATAGTATATTTTTGCTACATTTGTAAAGGGTTTCAGAGCCAACAGTAGCATTCGAAGATTGAATGTATATGTAGTTTATTGTATTAATTGGAATCGTAATAAATTAAATTGACGATTTTTTATTTCCAGTCTGTGTTTGCATAGTACATAAATATTAAATGACAATAGATAATACTTTGTCTGCATTCCTGTTTCTCGGCTGTTTTAAATTTTGATTTATCCGATTCTGAACTGGAGTTGTGCGTCAATTTTACTTTGTGAGCGTTTTGTCTGAATTTAAAACGAACGCGCGTGATTAAATCAAACGCTTATGTCAATCCCATACATTTATTATTCTTCTCCACTAACATTTACGTTGTATAAAGCTACTAACCTAGGCCTTCTGGAGATAGAATATCTATTAATGCTCGTTTGTACACGTCTGCATCATAAAATATGTATTACCTCACACCTACATCAACTGTTTATACCTAGGTACATATTATATTCTTATACATGTTACATTGCGGGGAAAGCCCGCATATTGAGCTGAAAACAAGTCGTTTTTTTCAAGTGCCGCGACGCCTGCAGCAATGAATCATGCCGGGTGACAAGGACGTTTTAAATTGTTCGTGTTATAAATATGCTGGTGCTTGAAGCGGTTAAACGTCTGATTTTAGAGTTACGTAGGGCGGATCGAAGTTTCAAGGCGAGGGATATAACATATCCCCGGGGCATTCTATGATGTACGGCCAAGGTAGGTTAAGTAATCAATAACCATCTTTCACTTGATGTTCGGGCTCTGTGGTGTATCAGTAAGTATACCCGAAGTTTGTATTGGCTATGGTCACAGTTCTAGTTTATTTGATGAAATTGGTAATATAAATTGTACAGTAGGATATCTCACCTATTTTTTCTATATCTATACCTTTAGATATACTTGTCGCTTCGCTTGTCAACTTTCGGTAATCCATGAAAATACACACATTGCTATGGGTCATATATAGTGTTGTAATGTAAGTTGAATTGACCAGTTTCAACATCAACAAGTTGTGAAACAAGTAGCGCTACCATAGGTTTAGTCACAATAGAGTAGCACCAAGAAAGTCTAGTTTATACTTAATAAATACTTCCATCGGGTACATGATGGAAGTATTTATTAAGTATTCTAAACTAGACTTGCTTAGTACTACCCTATTGGCTTTAAACCTTACAGCATGTAAGAGATTTTTTTTAAATGAGCATCAAATATTTAAGATTTTTTTTAACGAGACCTGCGAAGAATGTCTTCCTATTTTTGCAGTGCAACTGAACATACTGCACTTCATTCCATTTCTAGCTGCCAAAGCAACGGAAACTTCAAAGTGTGAAATGCAGTCGCGCTTCACCGGCTTTTATAATGAACATTGTCGCCCGTTAAAAATGAAATGTGTTTCCTTTTACCCGACTGCGGGGAGCTATTAAATTTGGAGAGGCTGTGACTGTTCTATGGTCCATATAACACAGTAACGACTTCCCCTGGTGCCTCTACCGACATGACTCCTAATGGACATGGTTATAAAAACAATACAACATCACTGCTATAAGATGTTTGGTTATGCTCATCTTTCACTTTTCTTAATTACTGAAAGGGACTCTATTTCTCAGAAATGAAACTGTGAATACTAACGAACTAAGTTTATTACAATTAATATTTCATGTACATGAATGTAAGGATAATGATATTACTCGCGGTTTATACAAGATTACTGGTAAAAGACGTGCTCGCTGGGTGTCTCTCCGCTTACGACTGTCGACTCTGGCAAGGCTCGGTCAGTGTTGCCAACTGCTACCCTTACCTTGTAGCTAGACATCTTGCGAAAAGTAGCCAGGTTGCCCGATTTGTTGGCACAAAAAAGTAGCTAGAAGTAGCTAACACTTTAAACTAGGTAAAGTAAGCAGATTACGTGTATTTTTTCATAGGTAAATTAATTTTTAGTTTATTAAAACAGCGAGAAATAGTTTTAAATTTATAAAATAAGACAAAGCAGAACGCAATATAAGTTTTAAACAAAGAAATATGTTTATCCCCTTCATTTATCCAGGTATAAGTAATAAAATACATAAGCCCAGCCACGTTTAGGTACAATTTAAGGACCGATACCCTACTATCAAGTCTCGAAAGTACTCACATCTTGTAAAAGAGTAAAAGTAGCTAGAAAAAGTAGCTAAAAAATTTAGCTACAAGATTTTGTAAATTGTAGCTGCCTGATACCCAAAAATAGCTAGATCTAGCTATAAAGTAGCTAAGTTGGCAACACTGGGCTCGGTGCGAGTGAGGCGTCCATCTCCGACGGCGCCTGGCAGTAGCCGACCATCCCCGAACGTCTCGCTCTTACATTACTAACAGCTGTTCGGCTCGGTTTCACCATTCCCGTTTGAATATGGGAATGAAATATAGCCTACTAGCGACCCGCCCCGGCTTCGCACGGGTGCAATGCTAATACTAAAACCTTCCTCTTGAATCACTCTATCTATTAAAAAAACCGCATTAAAATCCGTTGCGTAGTTTTAAAGATTTAAGCATACATAGGGACATAGGGATTTAGGGACAGAGAAAGCGACTTTGTTTTATACTATGTAGTGATGTTACTCAGTGATAATGTAGCTTTCCATTGGTTAAAGAATTTTTTAAATTGGTGCTACTAGGTTTTTGAGTTTATTCGTTACAAACATACAAAACTTATACAAAAGTATGGATCATAATCCAATCCATAATCGAGCCCACCGCAAGTTGGAAGATGGTATTACGCTGGTGGTCACCTAACTGTTGGAATTTATCAAGCCACCCTTTAACATGACTTAACGAATTTCATTGTGCGTAAACACGTGCCTTCTAAAACACGGAGACGCTCGTGCTATTCACTGACTGACCACGCCCAACATTGCTTTAACCAGTGTGATCGTTTCAAACACACTGATACCTCAGAGGTACGAGCGCCTCACTTTACTACTAATTGAATAGCGATAACTTCAATGGAAATAATAAATTTTTAAATTTTCTATAATTTCGAAGCGGTTGGGTACTTTTATTAAATTGTTTGATTTAAAGTTTAGTTTTCCACGGCTTCTCTTGGGAGTCTAAGTCATCAAAATTATTTGAAGTATATAAATAATTTAATTTAAAATACAAAAGTACCTCCCTATATATTGAGTAAATGGTAGATATACAATTTTAACACAATAAGCAATTCCTGAAATTACTTAGTTTGTTAAGTATCGACTACTTAATCGAGTTCATTTATTTTTAACATGTGTTATTTTTTTCGAAAAATGAATAAGCACTACTGAATTTAGGGCTACCTATGGAAACCGTACCATTATTGTTCTTTATTTAAAAAAATTGGTTAGACAAAACTAAAGTACCAATGCATCCTAATTCTTTTATATTAATAGATTAATTGTGTTGTAGGGAATTGGTCTTATTCTGTGACGCTTTATATAAAAAGCTAAAAAGAGTGGAAACTGACCGGCTTGATGAGGGGCATTAATTGTTACGCGATTCGCCAGGCGTGGCCGCTGTTTTAAATAGGCGTCATTTCAACTCATTTGACGTGTGATTATTTTCATTTCGCCCACGTTTTCGCAGTCATCCGAATATCGTCCTGTGTCTTTCTGATCCCCTTCATACGAGTATATATAACTCGTGTTTTTTATATTATGTACCAAATTATCTGCAATCGTAGGTAGGGATAAACCTACCCTGCAGCCAAGTAGCAAAGGTTTTATTTGCTTTGCTGGCATTCGCTTAGTTGTAATACTAAACGTTAAAAAAACTACGTCTAAGTGCCTAAGAGTGTTGTCAGTTGTCAATTTGGTCACGATACAATGCCGCGCTCACCGCTAATGTCAATCACATACATTTGTCATTCTAATCGACTAATCTTGACGTTTTACAAAGCTATACTTGGATATAGGCCCTCGTGCTTTTTTATTTAAACACAACTTAGTGAAAAATCCACTACAAAGTTTGTAAAACTTGTTACTTTAAAAAAACTTGCTACTCAATTTACCACAATATAACCTCGCATCGAACTCTATTCCATAATTTACGGGAAAATTGTTGAAGATTTGTGTAGTTCAGTTTTGTAGAATAATACGCGTACAGACAGCACACTCAATCAAATTCAACAACAATGTACCTTGTTAAAAGTTGAATAGGTACCTAGTCGAAAATGTTCAATTTGGTAAAACGGTAGAGGTTATGAAATGAAACGGCCAAGTGCGAGTCGGACTCGTATATGGGAGGTTCCGTGCCGCCGTACAATATTTAACATAGTAGTTACGTTTAGTATGAGGACTCACTTATCTTTTTATTATTATTTGTTATTATAGCGGCCATATTAATTTCATACGTATACGTATAGCTGACGCCATTGTCCCACAAGGCAGAGACGATGGATCGCCACTTTACTCAGTCTTTTTTCGTTATTAATCTCTACTAATTTCATGTGTCTACCTATTGTGGTTCAAAAGATAAAGCCCGTGAAAAACGGATGGACGGACAGACAGTAGAGGTTCAATTCTCAACTCGGGTACGGAACCATAAAAGTGATTGGAGTATGTCACAGATGGGCGAGTAAACCAAAATAGAGGACAGCGTAATTGTCAAGTTGTCATAGTTTCCGGTCGTGTTTCAAAAAAGGAATAATAAACAATTGAAACCATCCTCCAAACGATACAATTCCATTGGTTTCCGGCAAACAATTCACTAGTGGCATGTTCTGTTGAGTGTATTGGGTCGTTCTTGATAATATTTCTATTGATCGTCGAATAATACAGCAGCCTCGTAGAAAATGCTATGTACCTACACCTACTCCATTTCTCCTTCTGTTTTCCTCACGTACAAACCTAATTTATGATGTTTTAGGTCGCTAATTAACTCGCTTTCTCTGAACAGAATAATAGCCCCCATTGTACGCGGACTTATCGATTGAGCTCAAATTAAGAGAGGGCGTAGATTTATGGCCTAATTGTTAATAATGTCATGAAATTGTTAGTTTGCGCATACAATCCAAACTCTCTCTTTTAATTCGGTTAACATAATTATGCCTTAATGTTGTTTTGTAATGGTTATCGAATCGAATTTAATGTGTTTATAAATATTTCATAGTAGTGCGTGAAAAGTGCGTCAATTTTTTTTAATGGATTTTTACTGTATTATAAGAGCCTACCTGTCAAATTCTATGTTTCTAGCCATTATGGTTTCTAGTCCAGGCAATGAAGCGGATTTTTGTATGAAGACCCCAACATTAATTCCTCAGTCGATGAAACTTTGCAGGATTGTAGTATAGTATGAGACAATACTTGCATAAAAAAATCCAAAAAAAAAACCTAACCGAAGTTAGGTATTTTTACTGAAATAGTTATTTATTTGATATCTTTGTTGGGAAAAATGCTCAGTCAAAATTTTCTTCGCCAGCAATATTCATGTGTGTTAAGAAAGCTATATGCGAAATATCCAAAAAAATCTCCTGGTAGAAACAACAAAAATCAGACGTATATGTACCTTGCACGGGAAAATTGCTCAGTCCATTTTTTTAACTGGAATGTCATTTAATAGTCGCTGTGAACTTACAATAGGAAAATCCAAAATAAAAACCGTCTCGCTACATTATTTTCAGAAAATATCAAATTTTCAACTAAAAAAAATTTTTTTTTAGTATAAAAACCTAACTTCGGTTAGGTTTTTTTTTTTGGATTTTTTTATGCAAGTATTGTCTCATGCTATACTACAATCCTGCAAAGTTTCATCGACTGAGGAATTAATGTTGGGGTCCACTACCTTTATTGCCTAGACTATTCAGAGACTTCGTGATGAATGAGTCCGTGGTTTTAATTAAGGTATATAATATTTATATACTATTCTCCTGTAGGTACGTGTGTGTGTATGCCACTAAACACTTCCTAAACGACTGGACCGATTTAGATTTTGGATTTTTTTTAGTGTTTTCTTAGCGATTGGATGGATGGTTTAGATTGACAATTAGACCCAATAGGCATTACCATTGCCATTTACATGGCAGGACATGTCTACCCTGGCCACTAGTAATACATATATTGTCTAATATTTACTTTAAACTTTTTTCATTCAGCCACAAGATGTTGTAAAAACTCTTATAGGTACATGAGGTCACTGTTAATCGTATTTCACCCCTTTATTTTCTAACATTTCCCACCAAGTGACCGTCATAACTCATAACTCTGCTCTAAGGTACCAATTGATGGCTTCATTGTTAACGTATCATTTGCTTGCTCCAAAGAAAACTTTCTACGTAGATAGCCACTAACGAGAATCACGCAAAAAATGACTCACAAATTCAATGAACAATGCACAAACATAATGGCGTACCTACGAGAAGGGGGGGGGGACTCGAGGGAAAGATGGGAAAACGGGACGAGAGACGTTTTTAGTGTATTCATCAACTAACAAAACAAGCCGTCGTATAATGTGTTTTGTCCTGATGTTAAAAGACTGTCCGTGTAAAATAAAGATAATGCAGGATGAAACATGATATCCGCAGTGTACACCAGCCGTAGATTACGTTATGCTAATAATTGTGAGCTATATTTTATATGTTGGTCGGAATTCACGTTCTGGTAATTGAATTGAGAGTTTATGTAGGTCCTAGAGGACGTCCGTGACTTTGTTCGATAGTCTAAGCCTATTTGTTATTCTATTTACGTCATATTGGAAATGATTATTGTAAAGTTTCATAACAAAATTTAATTATTTTGTTAAAGTTTTTGCGTTACAGAGTTACCTCCTTTCATCCATCCTCACAAACTTTCGACTTTATAATATTTAAAAAAAATAAAAGATTTTGAATGCAACAATACTGAACAAACATTTATTAATGGTGTACCTATGCAAAGGGGGAATAATTAGCTCATCCTTTTTTTTTTTTTTTTTTTTCCTTTGGCATGCGGGGAAATGCCTAACGCATACTAAGCGGTTGCGGGGACAACTGCGAAGTTATGTCAGAGTCGCACTGACTAAAACCCCCCATGCTGTTCCACCCCTTGCCCTAGGCCAAGCCACAGGCACAAGATATTCATCTGCAACCTGGCCGGCGTGAACCCTCCCCAACCGGTCGACGAGCGCGAGTGACCCCCGCCGCACTCGACGACCTAACCTACACAGCTCATCCTACCCAACCATACTTAGCTCATTGGCTCGTTAGAGCTGGTATTCATTATTTCCCTGTGCTCTATAAGATGGTGTATTTCATTGTGACTTATTTATTTGAAGAGGTTGTATAAGAACGTTTTTTATCTTTATTGAATGAATGGGTTCATTTATTGAGTAACCATCTTGTTATAAAAACAGATCGGTTATACTACGCACGGCGCTATGTTTCACCCCTACTTTATGGTTTTACTACCCTTTTCCCGTCATAGAGGGCCCTAATTCTTCCGGTTTTAGGGCCCACAATGATAGTTTGCTTGATGGTTTATGGTTATCGAAACTGCGACGTCTATTTCTAACCTAATTCATTGTTGTGCGTGTTTCCTATCTATTTCTCCATAGATTCCCGATTATATAAAATCGTACAATAATGGTGGATTTTCGGGATTTGTCAGTGTATTATCTTTTTATAATTTGGAACTATATACCTACTTATAAGAAACTAGCGGACGCCTGCGACTTCTTTCACCGTGGCCCCGTATTTTATTTACGTCTATACTAATATTATAAAGAAGAAAGATTTGTATTACTGTACGTTTGTAACGAATAAACTCAAAAATTACTGGACCGATTTCCAAATTTTTTTCACCATTACATTGCTACAATATACAGGAATACGGAGATAAAATGTAGCCTAGGTTACTCAAGGATATTGTAGCTTTCCATAGGTGAAAGAATTTTAAAAATCGGTATAGCAGTTTTTGAGTTCATTCGTTATAAACATACAAAAATACAGATTTTTATAATATTAGTGGAGAAGTGTAGACGTAGATGTAGAATCCAATCTTCAAAAATGTAGAAGCCAATCTTCATGGACGAGTGTAGTGTGCCTTGTTATTAAACTAGTGACTGTTCTAAGTGTAATTCTTATTACCTACAGAATACAAATACATGCATTTTTATTTTTATTTTTTTTAGAAGTTGGATAGAATAAGAATAGGATATATTGTATTATTGGAGGAAAATTCATAATGATCTGAAAACATTTTGTGTCAAGCAAACCTCATTCACCTCATAAAATAAGGTGTCCTACCACGATCAAAGTGTTTCATAACCTAATTATTTTAAAACAAATTATAGTAGGTATTTTCTAGTCATTCCTTTGTTTTTTGAATTCCAAACACATTCACATTAGTAAAGAAAATTAGAAGTCGAACTTTCGAGATGTAGAATGAAATCTTTACCCTCATAATTATTTCTCGAGTCAACAGAGCGTCTAATTTATCATTATAATTTCACTTCTGCAAATTACTGCGACTGTATTATTGTTTAACTAAGAAATTACGTAGGAAACGTGTAGACATTTAAAAAAGTTGTTGTTGGAACATTTAATGTTTTTAATGGTTTGTATTGTAATGGCATACAGTTTTATATTTTGACTATCTGTAGTAATCAATTATACAATAATGAAGCCAGTAGGAGCGCTCTTAGCCCTGCGGTACCAACGTGTTTGTACCGATCACACTGGTTAAGCAAGGTTGGGCGCGGTCAGTAGAACATCGCTCACAATCGAAGTCGTTGAGCCATGTCGCATACCCACTATCTTAATACCATCTCCCGATCCGCGGTGGGCTTGCGTGGGAGATTATAGCCCATACTTCCTCATAAGAAAGACCCTTAGCTTAGCAGTGGGCTATTACGGGTTGATGAAGATGATGAAGCCAGTTTTCAAAATATTCAAAAGAAAAACAATGATTGAAAATTATAAGCAATTCTTATTTTTTTTATTTTGTCAGAAAAAGGTTTTTAATTTTTGTACGTAGCTTAAATTAGTAAAAACAAAATACATCGGTACCTTAATATTTTAAACATATGGACTGGTAAAACCATTAGTTCCAGAAAAGACATATTAAGTACCTCTGTTTTTTAAATATTTATTGTTATTTACACAACGTTATTTATTATTGGTGTGCAATAAAAATGTATTCTTAAGCTGAGTCTAGACTCAAAGGAACCACGTTTTCCTCGGTTCACAATTTCAAATATGCGCGAATACACTTAGCCAAATGAAATGCGGGTTGTTCTATCAATATTGAGCTAGAAGCTACGCTCACTTGTTTTTCCTTCGGGTGGAGTTCGCTCCCGAGAGGGTCGTTGACCTCTCACAATGGAATAGTAGCATTATCCTAGTGCATACGAAAGCTTTCAACGTGGCTATAAAGATGTAAGCATGGAGAGAAACAGTTTTTCTTTGATTTTTTTAATGTTTACGTACATATTTATCACTAGCTCGACGGTGAAGGAAAACATCGTGAGGAAACCCGCAGGTCTCAGAATTAATTCTGAGACATGTGTAAATAGACCCGGTCCGGCGATGGGCTCACCACCTATCACGTTTAGGGGTCCAATATATCTCGTGAAATGTGGGTATATCCAGTAATGGAATACCTCTGCCTACCCCCTCGGGGATAAAAAAGGCGTGAGATTATATTATATATTATTATTATATTATTTATTTTTTAATGTAACATTTAGTTTTTTGTTGCACGTAATTCATAAATAAATAAAATATATTATGCACACGCCATTTGCCCCGAGCGGGTCAGCAGAGGTATTTCATATTTGGATATACCCACTTTTTCCAGTTTATTTCTTGGAACACTAAACGCAATTCATTCTCTTCCAAGAGAAACTATTAAAAATATATTTATTGGTGAAACATTGGTACTTCCAGACATGGAATACCTATGGGGTCTGCGTCCCTCGGGGATGAAAGCTGTGAGGTTTTTTTAATGGACCTAAGGTATGTATGGGAACAAAATTACACCTAAATTTACATAAATATATATATATATATATATATATAAACACTAAGCAAATAAATTGTGGTAACACACCTCGTGGTAATCTGGCTTTTCTCGGGGTACTGCATTTGGAAACAGCAACTCGTCGGTGGAGATGAGCTGCTGTTTACATTTAGCCAATCTTAATGGATGAGTTTAGAGTGCCTTGTTATTATAAACTGTGGACTTTTCTATGTGTATATTCAATACCTACTGAAAATAAATGCATTTGATTTGATTTGATTTGATTTGAATCGAACTCAATCTCTGACACATGAAGCAGCATTTTCAATCTTATGATAAAAAGTTAAATAGGTTTGTGTTATTTTGTAGGAGGCAAAATCTACTATATTAAGGCGACTGTAGCCGCCGTAAGATATATTTTTTCTGGAATTTTGTGATTGCTCGTTTATAAGCCTTATGCCTTCAAAGATGACCATTTCACGACACTACTCGCCTTAAAAAAAATGCGTGTAAACTTGAACAAAGAGCATGTGAAAGTGTGATCGTTTATTATTCACAGCGAGGAAAATGAAGTAACACAAAGCACTGTGCGAATAATTAAAGAAGTGGAATAAATTAACCGTAGTCAATCTGAGGAGGTACTCTAAAAATGTTAATAAAAATTTATATTTTTTTTCTAGATTTAGTTTTAAATTTTAAAACGACTTCAAGAAAAAGGAGGTTCTCAATTCGTCGTTTTTTAAAATCTTTTTTTGGTACCTATGTCAAATAACTCGGTCAAATCTGAAGCTATTTCGAATTTTTTTTTGTTTGATCCGCTATACCTCAAGGGTTGTCGGTCCCATATAAGTTTTGTGAATTTCTGATAAAAAGAACTTCAGGTGGAGAACGGAACTGCTCAACGGACATCAGCAAATCACTCACTATCAGCGTAATAGGTTTATAAAACAACGGGTAATGGATGTTAAATATGCAAATAATACTTAGTCTTTTTAGTGATATTCGTTGAAGTCGGTTTGTGTTTATCAATTCAAAATTTTGTTTAAAATAGTTTTATTCTTTTTTGGCCAGAGGGCCGGGAGGTACAGTCAAGAGCAAGTCAAGCTTGGCACTACCAGTTTAAGCTGAGCTCTGATAGAATACAGGGCCGGGTCAAAGTCCAAAGTGTCAAGCTTAGCGTGCTCTTGACTGTACCTTCAGACCTTATGGGGTGTTTCCTACGAATAAGGATTATTCCTTATTCGTAGGGTGTTTCACATGATTCCTCTTTAAAAAAAAATCTGTAATTTTCAGCTTGTTTTCCATAGTAACAATCAAAATAGCTAAAAGGATTAAATTGCATGGATTGCATGATTCTGCCAATGAAAAAAAAAAAAACTTAAAGACTTTTCTAGGTAGGTATATTGGATTATTAAACTTTAAATTTAGTTATAAATACAATTTGAGTTTGACTAAAGTTATATCACTCTACAATCCATACAAATAATTCGTTAGAAAACGAGTTGACCTGGGATTTGCCGGAGGTTAATGTAGATTCAAAAACGGGTATCAAATGTATACTTTCGATTGAATTCGTGAGTATTCCAATAGTTCCTCATTCATTCAAAAGACACCATCAAAACGAAAATACTTCTGCAACCGAACTGCAACTTTAAACGAGTAATTAACCCCACAAAAAGTTTGGAACGAATCCTTTTCGCCAAATTAGCGCTGTACCGTCGAGACTATTCATTGGAGTTGCACCGGGTTCGTCGTCCGTAAACAAACAAACTGAAACAATATAACTTTCAGAACGACTTGTAGTCGAGATGAGTTCGTAATTACGTAGTAGCGCTTCGCGTAAGGTGGCGTAAGGGCGGCGACGTTTCACCTTTTTATTTGACGTCCACTGTTAGTCGGATAATTTAAGGTGTAATGCATGAGACTAATGTATGTACTACACTACATATGTGGTTCAATAGCCTACATTATATCTAAAAAATCTACATACTTATTTATCACTTGCTCAACGGTGAAGAAAGTCAACGGACTTTCAACTAATTAATAAATACTAATAAGTAATAATATTTAGTTAGAGAATAAGTTTATACGAAGTATCATTGTGCTCTATTGTTATCTCATTAATAAAAGTGATTGATAGAAATGAAAATAATATAAAATTATATTTGCACACATGAGCATAGATATTAATTTCGTTATGGAAAATTTATATTAAGTATTTGCAGGTTGATTATTGATTGATTGCATAATATTGATTTAAATATCTGTTAGCTTACATTAATATCATAATTGGATTTGTAGCTATGGTAATTTATTATTAATCCCGAATCAAGTTATTTACTTACGAGAGCCCGGGTCTCAAAGGATTATATATTGAGATATCAATAACCCCTGGCGAGTATATGTTCGAAACCTTTTGATCCCCATCATAACACTGCCACAAAGTTTATCATTTACTTTGGAACAATAACCTTTATCATTAACACATGAATAGGAAATCTTTAGAATACTTTTTCTGCTTTCTAGTTAACACAGAAAGCGTTTGGGAAAAACCGTAAATACATCAGGCTAAACATATACTTACTAAATAAAAACATGCTTAAAATAAATAAAATTATGTTGTAAATGAGATTCTCTAACTTGCTTTTAAAACCTCAGCAATCCTACTCTTACGTACTTTACTACTACTATCACAAAACTTATCTTGATTTTTTTTTAGAAGGATTTCTTAGATGTTACATATACTACCTACTTACGGCTTTCTTATAACAATGGCCACGAAAAAAGTACAAAAAAGGACCTGCGATATCAAAAGTATGCGATGCGATGGCAATAATTGAAACGACATTGTGGGAAAAAATAATAAGAAGTAAATACCCAGAGAAGCTAAAAGTAATAAAAATTCTTCATAAACGATAATTGACACTCTTCACATGATAGTCCTAAATATCACATAAACAGCACCCTCGGTATTTCAACTTAGGAATTGACTTTGCAAACAATTCTACTAAGAACTATACGAGAATAGAATAAATTGATTCAAGGAAATTTCATTAAACATCTCACATTCAACTTTTATGTAGAAACTTGATATTTACCCATCTTGAAATCCACAAATAATAACAATGTCCCACTAGCAACGTAATTTTAAACCAAAGATATTATTATATTCTCCCTTGTTATTTGCTCTTGCGTAGGATTCTGATAATTATGTGGCTATTTTATATTTTGAGTTTCTCATGCCTTAAGCTAAGTGTTTACCTTTATGTTTATAATTTGTTTATGTTAATAGAGTTTAAAATTAAAAAAACAATGAAAAACTTCACGAAATGCTCATATTTGGGCACTATTTCCCAAGCGATAGTCTCGAAAACTCTAGAATAGTGTAGTAAAATATGTTTCGTGCTCCTATGCCCCTGTAGTGGGACTTAATAACTCAATCCATGTCATAACTCCGCTATGACGTATCTTATTCCATTCAGGTCAGTGCTTTTATTACCAGAACATAATATCGCAGTTGTTTACTGATTCCATTATGTCATGACAGTCTTATTGTTTTTCCTGTATCAAAAATACACGAGTTGTTGAATCATTTGGAGTAAATATGTTATTACGCATAAGTTTCTGGAATTCCATCATCCAAAGCCC
The DNA here is from genome assembly GCA_963855545.1 of Ethmia dodecea. Taxonomy (NCBI): domain Eukaryota; kingdom Metazoa; phylum Arthropoda; class Insecta; order Lepidoptera; family Depressariidae; genus Ethmia; species Ethmia dodecea. Next base: position 10,437,680 of record OY979446.1, on the reverse strand, counting down.
AAAAAATGTGTTGGTCTTTATGCTTTATTTACGTACACACTGTCTTGATTAAAGTTTAGTCTTTGGTTTTATGTGACTGAACGAAGCATTTATTATCCTTACACAGCTTACACTTAGCAAACACACAAAAATTCAGGTTATGAACACGAAAAATGCGGGCTGTAAATGTTCGACAATGTTTATCTACTTAAGAAGTAGAACTTCTCTTAAACTCTGCAAATTCCAAATCACGAACCGCGCGAGCAAGCAAAAATTTCAGCAGACGAAATTCCTAGCTACAGTCTTCTCTTGTGTAACCATCCTAAAATATAAGGCGGGTGATGCCATCTCCGTCTCCGCTGCAAATGATTGCGATCTCCACGTGAACAGACTTTAGATCAGTTTCAATTTATTTTGAAACGTGACTCAGTTTTGCTCCGAACTCGCTGTTTAGCATTTACATATTGATATTATTACTCCCAGTATAATAGAGCAGGGTGAAAATTCTCTTCCACAGTAATACGTTTACGTATTCTTAGGTTTTATCACGAACCTGTGTTACAGACTCATCAGTGATTAGGGAGCGTTTTAAAAAACGTGATACGTGATGCGCTGTCTTCATTCAAATAAACCATTAAATTTATTTTTTTCCTACCTACATCTTCACCCCCCTACTGACCTAATTAAAAAAGCAATCTGTATGATGTACAGATGACTATGCTCTTAGGCGGCGCGTATCAGGATGAAACATGTACCAGATTTTAAGTTAGACCGGCAACAATACAACTGTGAAAACTGCAACTTTGGTGAAGTAGATTTTGCGTGATGCTGAAAAAAACTATAAACTGACTAAACTATTGCTGATATATTAAGTTTTCTTAAAGATATCCTATGAACAATAATAATAATAAATTGTGGGACACAATCCACACACGGTTATTTAGTCCTAAACTAGGCTGGGCCTGTACTATGTAGGTATATAATAAATAGGTTGACTTGGCATCGCACTAAACAATCTAATTTAATATAATTTGTATTACTTGTGAGATACAGTGGGGTTTTCATGCGATGGCCAAGTCAATCCATTTATTTAGAACATAAAAGATTTTTAATATTGTTATGGTCGCTATAAGAGGTTGTTAGATTAGATTATTGCGTAATTACTTAAGACAGTAGGTTCCTTAGTCGGGACTGAATAAATTAACCGACTTGGTATTACATGGATCTCACAGCTTTTTACGGTAGAAGAACTGAGTTGCGAGGCTTGGGTTTTTGACAAGTTTTGTTTTTAATGACTTGCTTTTATCTGGACTTAGAGACATTAAAAAAGTTTGTTTTAATAAAAGTCTCGTTGAAAAAAAATATTTGAGTTGTGATACTTTTAAAGTCTTTTCTTCACAGTTTTTGAAACGAATTACCCCTTATTGAAGAACAAACGACTTTCCACTATTTTTTACTCAAAGAGTTGAGGACTCTTTGTAATAAAAAAGTATTTCTATTACTTTACAAGCTCTTAAATAGAAGCTGTATTTAAAGATAAATTGAAACATAGTAAATATAAAGAACTATTTTGTCTAGAATTTTATTATACTGTTTGGGTTTATTTATCTTAGAGGGTCGAAGACGCAAAGTCTTTGCAATAGCTTAATTTATTGATTTACTTGTCTTGATATAAACTGTGAATACAGTGAAACTTTCGCAACACCCGAATGAAGTGCCTAGTTAGTAACATAGTTCTTAATATTTATTTAGTATTAGGTACATGCACCTAACCGAATCCTCTCGCTCGAAGAAACGATAACCGACGAGGAAGAAAGGTTCTCGAGAGGCTAACCTGTGTATGCAATTTGCTGTTTATTGTGGCGTTCTATGAGAGAGGCCTTTGTTCAACAGTGGACGTCTTTCGGCTGAGGATGATAAAGCGAATCCCAGCGAATCGAATACCACTTTCGTTTGCGGCTTGGGGAGCTAGTTATGCTTATTTACCTACTATTATTTATTAATCTATATAATATATATAAATCAATGCCACTTTTCGTTGTTATTTTATAACTCAAGAACGGGCTCGCACGGTCTCACCTATCCAAACCAAATTTTTAGGTTTTATTTGGACTATTTAGTAGATGGTTTATGTGAAGTTTGCTTAAAATCTGTCGAGTGGTTCTTCATTTATCACATTGCGAAGCACGTACCGGGCCGCTAGTTAACTATAAACAGGGTGACTTTTTTTACCGTCTGGAAAAAAATGTGGTGTGTTAGGTAAGTGTAATAGATTCATTTCGCAATGTTACTAAAAAAAATTTTTTTTTCTCAAAAAATTTTTTTTTTACTTAAACTAATATACATTACTCAATTGTAGTCAATAATACACCCTGAAATATTTGAAATAGTATTTTAAAAAGAAACAGGCTCGTAGCTTCCATTTATGCGCAATATACCTACAACCGCCAGCTGCGCGTAGTACTGTGCGTACTTTTCTAGATTTTGTAAATTGCATTAAACATGACTATATTTAACAATTAATCTCGTGTATAACTTCGGCTCTAGATACCTTATACGTCATATTTTTTTCCAGACGGTAAAAAAAATCATCCAGTATATATATATATATATATATATATACTCGTATATATATATTTATATATATACGCGCCGCCTAAGAGCATAGTCATCTGTACATCATACAGATTGCTTTTTTAATTAGGTCAGTAGGGGGGTGAAGATGTAGGTAGGAAAAAAATAAATTTAATGGTTTATTTGAATGAAGACAGCGCATCACGTATCACGTTTTTTAAAACGCTCCCTAATCACTGATGAGTCTGTAACACAGGTTCGTGATAAAACCTAAGAATACGTAAACGTATTACTGTGGAAGAGAATTTTCACCCTGCTCTATTATACTGGGAGTAATAATATCAATATGTAAATGCTAAACAGCGAGAATATATTTATATATATATATATATATATATATATATATATATAAAATGATAAACTGATTGACTGATTGGAGATATAGCCTAAACCGCTGGGTCTTGAGACTTGACACTTTGCACATAGATGGCTTATACAGTGTAGGCATCCAATAAGAAAGGATTTTGCAAAATTCAACCCCTAAGGGGGTGAAATAAACTTGCCCGAGCGAAGCCGCGGGTAAAAGCTAATAACCTATATTTTTTTGGGAAATAATGTCTAAAACTACACTAGAGAAATAATGTCTCATTGATTTTGCATTTGAATTAGTATCGACACCTACAGACTCTCAATTGCATTTGGAGGATATTCAATACAAAACATAGATTAAAATACGTCGGAAACGACCCGCCCGTTCCGTGCCCGTGTGATTTACAACTTTTGCTAGGTATCAGCCAGAGTTGGATCTAGAGGTGCAAAAGTTTTTTGTTACAAAACTAATATACAACAAGATTTTTTAATATTTTCATTTGATAAAGTTACATTTGAGCGTCTTAATCATTGTTAATAATTCTAATCTTTCAGTTTTATCCATCCCATCCGTTTGTTGGAAGAGATCGCTGTACTTTAATTAGTCTTTATGTCCGTACTATACCGTTTTTGGTGTAAGAACAATAAAGAGTTATTGTATTTTATTGTTATCATTTAATAGTATCGTACAGATGATATTCAAATTCCAAAAATAGACCGGGCCGGCTACGATCTTGGAACACTTCTCGCTTCATCTACATCCATCAATTGGTTTATACTCGTAAATGCTCGTCGGTTTTGAATAAATACATCTGGTATTTATTCAATACATCGCCGTTCGTACACACTTTCTTGCTTAGAATATCACTAAGATAACGGGATTTTCCTCGAATGCACAACTGCGAGGAGCCCTCGTCATAAATCTCCATCGCTACCTGGCGACCCCCAGAGATGTAACCAAGATGCTCTGATAATGCGACGATCCATCTTACCGGTAACACTGGGCGGAGTAATTGCCACTTTGAAGATTTCTCGATACAGTCTCCAGGTTGCAATTTATAGGGAATACCCTTAAAATGTTTGTCTATATATACCCACAAAACAGTAGGTACCTATATGCCTTAACTGACTGAATGACTGTCTGATAAACGCACAGCCTAAAGTGAACCTAGAAATTTTAAATTTAAAAAAGCATTGTGCGAGTTTTCTTTTATCTTAGACTAGCGGATGCCCAGCGGCGTTGCCCGCGCGGATTCCGTTTATTCCCGTTCCCGTGGGAATTTCCGAAAATCCCTACATAGTGGTTGCCTACGACATATTTAAGACACCTACATACCATATTTCAAATAGCGGGTGCCCAGCGGCGTTTTCCCGCTTGAATTTAGTTTATTCCCGTTCCCGTGGGAGTTTCCAAAAATCCCTTCATACCAATTTCCTACGACATATAAGACACCTACATACCATATTTCAAGTTTCTATGTGTTATCGTTTCGGAGTAGTACGTTTCTCTCTTTTTAACCAGTTTTTTTATTTTCCCGTGGGAATGAGATATTTTCCTGGAATAAAAAGTACCCTAGATGTTGACCCGGGTACTCAGTTATCTCCATACCAAATTTCATCAAAATCCGTCCAGTAGTTTTTGAGTGATGCGTGCACAACCAGACAGACAGACAGACAGACAGACCGACAGACAGACAGACAGACAAAAATTCCAAAAATTGGTGTTTCGGTATCTATATCGATAACTATATACACTACCGTTAAAATTTTCAAAAAATATTTAATGTACAGACACGGCCCCGTTAGAGTTTTATTATATCTATAGACTATAGATGAACTAGTTCCACACGGTCACCGCGAGCACTGTACTGATAAATAAAATTGTAAGCTAAAGTATTGTGGTGGTAGCACCTTGTTTTACTTGGAAATATAATCTTTGAGCTTTGTTGTTACTTTGTTTGTTTTGTTTATATGTTTGACGAAAAGAAACAGAGCTTCCTGCGAAATAAAGAAAGAGAGGTAACTTGAAATCATGACAGAAACATCAAAAAGAAATGTGTGACATGGGTAATATCTGTAGATCGTCGTATATTCGATAATTAGCACAACAGCTTCAATAAACTTTATAATTAAATTTTGTATGTTATAATCAAAGGTTATATTACCCAAGTTATTTATAATGTAACCTGAATGCACGGGGACTTCTTAAATGTTAATTAATCAATAATCAGACGAATAGACGATAGTGTTGAAATATTTTAATTTCTCGCAATTACTTTTCTTATTTCAGTTAAGTTTTTCTTTGAATTGTTGGTTGCAAGTGAAAAATAAAATTCTTTCTCAAGTTTATCTAGCCAGTCTGCAATATCTCAGAGTGGGGCTATAAATTATATTGCTATGAAGATAAATGTCTACCTTACCTGCTATTATTGATAGAGCAATAAATTCGTGACCTCGGGATAGAGGTCGTAGGCCCGTAGGCTTCAGTTCGATATAACATCTATCTAAGTATGATGCGCTACCATCTATATATATATATATATATATATATAGATAAACTGACTGACTGATTGGTGATATATCAACGCACAACCTAAGCCGCTGCATTTTGCACATAGATAGCTTATACAGTGTAGGCATCCACTAAGACAGGATTTTCTAAATTCAACCCCTAAGGGGGTGAAATAAACGGGCGCGAGCGAAGCCGCGGGTAAAAGCTAGTAATTATTAAGTATATAAATATATATAAATATAATAATATAATATAATCTCACGCCTTTTTTTATCCCCGAGGGGGTAATTACTAAGTATCTAGTGGGTATTTACTAAAAAGCCCGCGTGTGGTGGTCGTTAAATATTTTTGTTTTTTTAATTACACATGTGCAGAGTAAAAAGTAACTATCAGGTCTTATTACCTAGTAGGTCGGCAGAGGTATTCCTTTTCTGAAAATACCCTTTTTTCACTAATGTATTTTGACCACTAAACGTTTATGGTACTGAGCCATAGACATATGTTTTGATATGTCTATGTACTGAGCCCAGCGCCAGACCGGGGTGCACGAGCTAGTGATAAATACATACGTAAGTTTCAAGAAATGCATTCACCTTGATACGACTCCAGGCATATTGAATTAGAATTAAAATCGTACAATATTCACAAATAAGAAATTGAACCCCCTCACAACCGCGCTGTTACATGGCCATATAAAAAGGACTAGGTTCATGTCAGGGCACACGGAATTTGTCAATAACTTACCTACGTACCTCTATATATTTACTTACGTTATCTTACGTACGTGGGTACGTACTTTACGTACCTCCACACATCGCGGGAAAACTCGCAGGAATTTATTCTGAACCATGTGTAACAGCACCCAAGTCCGGCGATGGGCTCACCACCTGTCACGATTAGGGGTCTAAAAATATACTGGTGAAAAGTACGTATTCCCACTGGATGAATAGAGCCCCTCTGCCGACACCCCCTCGAGGATAAAAACGTGATCATTTGTATTTATTTTATTTTAAAATTGTGTAACTTCAAGGTTTAGGTTCGGTTATACTCGTATTATGCGGAAATCGAATGGACAGGACGTCGATGTCAAATTCTATAGATTCAGAGCAGTGGCGCTACGCCTTGGCAAGTGTACGTGACTGAAATTTAAACCCACGATTCGCACGTTTCGTTCACCTTGTTGCTACTAAAGTCGATAAACCGTCTAATTTAATAAAATCCTTAGCTATCAAGAATCTCCGAACTTTTCTTATTACATAAATAGTTTCTTTTCCAAGACAACCCGAGATGGCCTATTATTTAATTTGTATTTCTTTTGTTTCAGGTATGTGAGCTTGTAACTTGTTATAAGAACTGAATACGATACAGACTACCAGAGCACCAATAACGTAATTAAAAACACGTCTGACAGTAAGTTTAGGTAAATAATTGCAGTACCAATTAAGCCTATACCCAAATTAAACACATTTTACAAATTTTAATAATTGTCTATGATTTTGTGACTAATGGTTCTAACATTTGTTAGGAATTATGGAGCACAGGTGCGTAATGTTAAAATAACGATGACGAAGATTCGTTCGTTTATATAAAATATTTTTAAAAAGTTCAGTCGTCTAGAGCAAAAACCAAAATATTTAATTTGAAGCGAGGATTAACTTTTGAGTAATGGAATTTTGTTTGTAGGTATTTCATACGGCTTCTTATTTTAAATACGTGTGTCAGATGTTTGTCTACTTCTTAAGGGTGCAATTTTTAACCAACTGCACCAAAAGGACGGTAATATTGTTAACATCTTTTGAATACCCAAACCTGTTGTTTTGATTTTCAAAATTATGTACTTGTTAGAGGCATAATTTGAAGACCAATAAAGCGATAATCCTTCCAAAATATTGCTCTACCTCAACTTTAAAACGATTGTTCCATTTTAAACGACCCTCAGTACTTAATTCATGAATTTCAATCTAGATTGAAATTGTATGTCTGATTGTTCACGCAGAAATTCAAACGATACAATCGGACCCTTCATTTTGAAATCACGACCGGCGATTTAAGTAAAAACTTGAATTAGATAGGGATCGAAAAATCCACCGGAGTGAAAAACAGATGCTTGCATTTCAGAGAGGGATGAATATTTTATGTATCATTTCGTAGTCCCGGGAATTCATCTCCACTTGAAAGATTTATATCGGTAAAATCTCGAGTTTACGACTGCCACGCGATTTAAATGTCCCGATATTTTCACGAAATATATGTGGCTACAATTTTTTTCTTGATGTGAATGGAAAATATATGATTGCATTTGAATCAGAACCTTCAATGGATTATAGATTTTTTTAAAGTTATAGGCAGGTTATATTTTATGGAAGATTAACGGGCGCATATGTACAACGGCTTCGTGTCGTGGTTTCATTCTTACGCATAATATATTTTGCTTGTATCGAAATTCGGCTTTTTGAATCACCCAGAACATAATTTATTATAAAAAGTTTCAATAAAAGAAAATATTTGTAATAACGTATATTTAATATAATTTAATTAAATTAAAAAAAATATTTAATTAAATAAATATTTGTAAGCGTGATACGTTTACAACCAATGGACTAAATAAGTATGAATTAGGGTATAGAAAAATCGTTTTATATGATTTTTGCTAAGAATACAACCAGATAGATAAAATCTTAGAATTTATTCATCAATTCATAAGAGGATATAAGTATAAGGTCATTTTTAATCAAGTGCAAATATTTTAAGGGTAGGTACAAATATGTAAGAGAAATAGAATTAACACATTATGAGAAGACAAACATAATTTGTTTATGTTATTTTCTAAAAAAATATATTATTTTGTAACATGCTTTGCATAATCACTACCGCACTAAAACGCTACTTTTGTCGGCTTATTTAATTTTTTTTTGGCGCATTTTTTGATTTGGTAGTGTGCGTGTATTGTTTATGTACATCGTGATAGTTTGTTTTTTTAATTTTTGTAATAATCGATGTTATCTAGTAAAGTAGCGTATGAAAAATAAAAATCAATGCCGAAAATTGTTTCTTGTTAATTCTTTGATCTACTCTTTAAAATTTGCACTTAATTTAAAATGGCCATGTAGATATTTTTTAATCTAAAAAGAAAATATGTTTTTGTCACCTTTATCAATATAAAAAGTCATGTCAGTGGCATACAAAAGTTGTAAACACAGTTTTCCACTTTGCGTTTGGACAGTCACGTTCACAAAGCCGTACATACTCGTATAGCTCATAATATATGCTCGTTCAAGTTATCAAGTTCGAAGCACTACGAGTACACTTCCAGCCTTTGATGCCGAAGACGTCTATCACGAATTTCCACTCGCAATGGCTGCCAAGAGCAAAATAGGATTGTTTAGTGTTCCAACACAATAGCACTCGATAGTATTGTGCGAGATAGAACTTGTTAGTACCACACAGACATTTTTAGGTGCCAAATAGCTTAGACATGTTTGAAATGGATTTTGGACGGGCTTTTTTGGTGAATCAGGCTGAAATTAATGTAAGTTTTAATTTAGAAATTGTGTTTCTTATGAATATATTTTTGTATTTAGTACCTACACGTGTCGTTGTCGGACTGTGGTAGCTAATAAATAATAATTAAATCTTACATTTTCGTAAAATATTTGTGAACACTCTATTTAAATTTAGAATGTTTTATGTTTGTAAATATATAAATATGTGTATATATAGGTTTACATATTTTTGGCACCATCTATTGAATTAACTGGTTCATAGATTTTAATCATCGAGGTGTCATTAGATTCCTCTTAGTTGAGGAAGTGCTACTGTGTTGGTGACGTCACTAAAAAAGCAATATGGCGGACGCTAGCTGCCGTTATAGATTTTAATAAATAAGGTTGCCTTACATTCGGCTTAATCTCAGAAGTGTGTCATGTCATCATGTGCTACATTTTTACCCGACTGCACCAAAAACAGGGTAATATTCTTAAAACTTTTGAGTGCTATTTACAGGTAGTCTCGTTTTTTAGTGTTTAAATTAATGTACATATTTGAACAACTAAACAACAGCTTGGAGATAACAAGCATCATCATTTAGTAATAATAGTAATAGTATAATAATAAATTTATTACACAAACTAAGTATAATTACAATGGTTAACAGAGTACAACTTTTTGTTAAATGAATTTAGTGATACCTAAACTAAGTAACAAAATACTTGTGTCTTGTGCAAGTTCCGTGACCTATTTCTTGATTCCATTCCACCTGCATCTACCTTTTTGTTATTTTAATTATTTTTGTTAAAAGGTTGAATTTAATTGAACTACTCCAGCTCCATTGTTATTTCGTAAATTCCGATTTCATTCAGAAATTATTGCTTTCGAATTGAAGTTATTAGTGGTAATAGTATTTTCTGTAGGTAGTTTAGATGCGTTGAGACTGTAGTAATGATATTATTTTTATATAGGAGAACTAGCGGGTCTGAGCTGTTTAACGTAGTAGTACGTAGTTCCCGTTCCCGTGGGATTAAGGGAATAAAATATAGCCTATGTTACTCAGGGATATTGTTGTTTTCCATTAGTGAAAGAATTTTTAAAATTGGTCCACTAGTTTTTGAATTTATTCGTTACAAACGTACAAAATACAAAAAATACAAATCTTCCTCTTTATAATATTAGTCTAGAAGAGTAGATTTAAAAAAAATATATGTAAAATACAAAATCTTATTTTTACAAATCACGGCCTTCGTGTAAACCGTTTTGGAAAAACATTTTTATTGTAAAATTCTTTTATGCAAATTGGATTAAAAACAAGCAATTTATATCTGGCAGGTGAATCAACTAATCATAGATTGAAAAGTTAACGAGACACGTCACTCAGCAGAGCGCCCGCAGAGGTCTGCGGCGCTCAGAGCGCTATCGATTTTCCGCAGTCGTCGAGGGTGTAGGAGGGGGGATCTCAGCTGGTACACCCCTCCCCACACCTTCCCTGTAAACATAAACACAGGCTCCGACCGCCCGCGTCTCTGCTCGGATCGACATCCGCCGAGGTGAAATAACGACACTGAATATTTATGAAGCCCTCGTATCAGGGATTAAGACTCGACTTTTCTAGGTCGTCAATTCTAAAGGCATTTGTTGCGGGGTAAATTGACGCCGGGTAATGAGTCGAAAATACCCGGAGGATTCCCGAACCCGGGCAGATATTTATAAGAAAAGGTTTAGGTGGAATTCTATCAATAAGATCCTTTGTGACTTTTAAAATTGCTGATGCTGACATTAATTTTATAATTAGATGAGGATTTTCTTAGAATATTTTTAAAAATGCTGCGTAGGTATGCGCTCTAAAATTGCTTTTTATGATCTGATGGATAAGAGTATAAACCTATAAATATAATGTATGTAGTGGGGTGCGATGCAACACTCGCATGAAATCCCTACAGGGATTGAACTCCCAGAATTTGTCTGTTTAGGGGAATCGCTTGTTTATTCAATATTAAGGGAACATGTAATCCCTCCCATGGCTTACCTTTCCACTTGAACACCTGCTCTGTCTAGGTGTAATTATTTATTCTATTATCCGGGTCTTTCGTTACACTCGTTTTTTTATTATTATTGTTTCTTGTAAGTATATGACAGTATAGAAACTGCGTGTTTTTTGTTCTACAAAATAATAGTATAAACACATTATTAGCCTTATTTTCAGGCAGACTATTAAAATTATGAGTTTGCTCTCTTAATGATTAAAGAGTTATAGAATCGGGTTGTCCTATAAAATGTTTTGATTAGGGTTCATTGGCCCCATATACTTATGAGTAATTAGAAATTTTATAACTCAGAAATTAGTAACTCTGTTATCAAAGTAAACTTTTTCTGTAATACTTATTTAAAGTAAAAATTAGGAGTCTCAAGAAAAATAAAAAAAATAGTTGTCTATACATATATTCATAAACTACTTTGACTTCATTAAAGTACCTGTGAAAAATCTGAACTAGAATGCTATACTTATTTATAATAACATATACTACTTAATTTTACTTGGTTTTGTTCCATTACTACTCCATTATTCGCAGTCATTAAGGTCGCGTTTGACAAAATTAATTTTATTTTGTCCTCGCCCACGACGCGTCTGTATTTTGGCGAAATGGTTGTGGCACTAGATTTAGATTTTTCGATACAATTTTTGTATGAATATTATAAAATTATGAATGATATAAAATATCTGTACCTCGGGTTTAACCTATTTAAAATATCAAGCTGTTCCTAAGCCTAACTTTAACTAGTGAACTGTAAAACTTCATCACTATCATTACATAGTATAAAACAAAGTCGCTTTTTCTGTCTCTATGTCCCTATGTATGCTTAAATCTTTAAAACTACGCAACGGATTTTGATGCGTTTTTTTAAAATAGAGTGATTCAAGAGGAAGGTTTTAGTATAAGCATTGCACCCGTGCAAAGTCGGGGGCGGGTCGCTAGTACTAAATAATAAAAAAAATCTATTTAAATACAACGCGTCCTCATACACCCCAATTAGTATATTAATATAAAAAAATATGATACCTTCGTACTTTAGTTGTGTCTAACCAATTTTCTTAAATAAAGAGCAATAATAGTACACTTTCCAAAGGTAGCACTAAATTCAGCTATGGCAATTAATTTTTTAGATAAATTTAATACATATTAAAAATAGCTGAAATCGATTAAGTAGTCGATACTGACCAAACTTATTTCAGGAATTGCGCTAATTCTGTTACATGTTGTATTATGTAAATTTAGGCTTTCGTCACTTTTGTAAATAAAGAATTTACTTATTTACTTTCGTAAATATGAATAGGTACCTCCACCAAATACCTTTTTATGAAAATTACAAACGGAAGTGATAATCGGATATATTTTTTTGCCGAAATCTATGTAAATAAAAATAAATTACTGCACATATGACAGATCATCATTATTGGCAAAGGCTCGACCGATTTGGCAGTTTTTTTGGTGTTTGGGCAAGGTCTGTACTTTTTTTTGTAAAATCCATCGGAAACGAATTGCATCCGTATAATTTTCTCACGGGAACGGGACTAACGCGGGTGAAGTCGCAGGGAACATTAATTCTACCTTTTCAAGTTGTCACCAGGCCAAATGTTGGGTATTCGAAAGAGCTCCTAGAATTTGTATTTTCAAATTCAGAAGCCCCTCTGTAACGGCGAATATCATTAAGAGCTTTGCGCTCGTGTTTGGCAATTTGGCTACTCTGTGTACGCATCACAGAATTAATACAGCTTAGGTTGTGACGGAGTCGTAATTGAGCCGTAAATTTGGAGCATTATTTCGATATCAGCGTGAATACCTACTGTTGGTGACGACATAGCTGCCGTGTTACGTATCTTTGGCAATTCCGTCAGAGCAAACACCGGGTAATAAGAGTACCGAAATTGTTTATCGTGTTTCAGATATGTAAGGATCAAATTAGATTGTTTTTTCTCAAGACAGCTGTATAAGATGGGAGTAAGTAACTAGGCCTATCTCAATGATGATCAGTTTTAGGTGTCTTCGTAAGATCGTTCTCAATTAAAGGGTAATAATAATAATTAATTGTGTATCTATTATGGATAGGAATCGCTTTCGTAAGCGCTTGCATGTGGCTGCTTTGCTGTTATGACTGTTGGCCTAAGTATTACTACTTACAAATTAAGTTCCAATCGGTTACATTTTGGCGTAGATACATTGCTTTTAGTGACCTTCTGTAATTGCAGTTCTCAATTCTAGTCGGGTAATAAATGTCAAATGAAGACGATTTCGAATCCAAATATAAATAGATAATAGGGCTCCTGTTAATGAATTAGCAAGAAAACAAATAATTCATACTTTCCGTAGCGTAAAGCAGCGTGTCGCTTCGATGTGTTTTGTAAAGTTATCAGTTTTATGGTGCTATAAAATCGTTGGCAGATTGAGTCTATACAAAAGTAGGTCTTTAAAAATAGGTTTTGTGTCAAAATTTTATGTTTTCATTAAATGTGGTCACAATGGGATTTGGAAAACCAGGAACTTCTTTAGTCATCTATAAACATTCCTTCCCTACAGGGGACGAATTATACAAATCCTTTCTGGTGCTCACACTTTATTGAAGGAACTGTTGTACAAAATGTCATGCTTCGTTCCTTGTCTGTCAGTCAATCAGTGTTAGTTTATATATATAAAATGATAAACTGACCGATTGGTGATATACACAGCACAGCCTAAACCGCTTTGTCTAGAGACTTGAAATTTTGCACATAGATAGCTTATACAGTATAGGCATCCACTAAGAAAGGATTTTGCAAAATTCAACCCCTACTAAGGGGGTGAAATAAACGTGTGCGAGCGAAGCCGCAGGTAAAAGCTATAGTCTTTTATATGTCTTAGTTGTCTCTAAGTAATGGTTCCAACCGAAACCTACCAGTTTTAAAAAATGTAGTATATTTTTCACAAATTCTATTATAAATTGAGGTTGCCGTAGATTTTCTAAGTATTGTTGGCAACCAATTAAAAAATTTCGTTGCCTATAATAAAAAATCTAGTAAAATTTTGTGATAACGAGAATTTAGTAATTACCTAACTGTTCATTTTCAAGTATGATCTATTATATTCATAACACTTGTTTTAGTTACCTACAAAAAAAACTCTTTTAAAATGCATGGAACTGTTTGTTTCTTCTAGTAGGTAGTTACCTACTGCTTTCACTCACATAAAAAAATAAACATAATTAAGTAGATACTTGTTTTCCTTAAGGATAATAAAAATAAATTAATTTAGTATTTTGTGGCTCGGTTTTTTTTTAGTTTTGTTATATTATACATAACCACGTCGTTAACGAAGTCATACATAGGTACAAGTCAAGCCATATTTTCAGAGCTTGTGTCACTTATATGTTCGGTATCCTCCATCTAGCAAATTAAATAAGGTAACGCTGTTAAGTTTCGTGTTTCGAACATCAATTTTGATGATATAATATGTTGTTCTGGCTATGAATTTTCAGGAAATCATAAGAATAAATTGAAGCAAACGAATGAAAACAATCCCGAGTAGCAATGCAATCGAATACATAGACAGATGGTTGTCGGATTTTATATTTATAGGAAGAGATGTTTCTTCGTGGAAATATTATTCATTTTCTACCAAGAACTTCTCCGATTACGAAGTCCTTTTGTTTGAAAATTGTATTTTTATGCAAAATTCTACCTTACCGTTACAACTACACGTAGTTATTTCATTCGGGGAATAAAATTGTGACCAAGTTGCATTTTCCGAGGGAAACAGTGTGGCGAGGTCAGCGTTCGCGATAGCTTTTGTTTTGATTTTCAACACAGCGCTTTGTTTAAAAAGTTAGCGACGGGTCTGTGAGATAGTGTGATTAAACTTAGAAGAGTTTATACTTGTACCTACATATATAGCACATGGTGGATATTAGATTTTGTTGCGTTTTCTATTACGATGCCCTGTAAGTTGAAGTTTTGCTGTACACAATAAGTATACAAACATACATATTCTTCGTTTGGTCTTGAACTATAGAAAATACTCTTACAACAATCTTCTAAATGAAATATTACGCTTTTAATTTGTACGCAATGAAATTTACCGAAACAATCAAGCTTGGTCAGATTTGTATATTTCGTAATAATTCTATGCGTATTTCTTTAATTTATATATTTACGACATGTAATTGGTCCAATCAGTGTGTTAATTGATAATACGACCTACGACTAGACGATTTCGTAATTGGTTTTGTCTGGAAGTATAGCTTCATTATTTTTTTAACTTTTTTTCTTTCGTATTACTTTATTATTGTTTCTGGGAGTGTGTGTTTTTAGTTGTTAAATGATTTTTAATATGAAGGGACTTTACATCGTATCTGACATACCTAGGTACTATGTGCAGTATTGAAATTGCTGATTGTGATTTTAAAACTCGGTTATTTTTGATTAATGCTCTGCTTTTGTAATGGGTTTTAAAAACATATAACCATTGCTTATTCTTATCAAACCTCTCGTTGAGACTCGAATATTTTCAAATCTATCCTACAGTATATTATTTTAAATAAAATACTAATGAATATTTCTATGTGGATGAAAATATTCTAAATTGAGATTTAAGTGAATTAACTGAGGCATACGTATGTTTATACAGAGTGCTTCAAACTTTTCTGAAAGTCTTTGTAGGCGTACTTTGCAGACGGTTGCTAATCTACATACAATAATATATAGTTCATAGACACGTAGACACTGTCTTTTTCACGAAAATCTCATGTGTTTCAATAGTTTACTCGTTACATAATTGTTTTATTGTAGTTACCATTGTCAGTCGCGTATAACCTTTGTGTATAACCGAAACCATGTAGCTGCGCTATACCAGAAAATTCGAAAATTAATTTGATATTTTCGGGTGATATACATAAACACACACACATAATTGTAGCAGATCCGTCAGCGGTATTACCCACGTTGATCCAGATTTTTTCCCGTTCCCGTGGATGTAATGCGCAGATCCTTTTTTTTGCGGGTCCTGTGGAAATTTTATATTGTTTTCCCGTGATCGTGGGACTTTCCAACAATTTTTTTATAACTGTTTCTATAGAAACTCACTGTTTCATGGTTATCAAATTTTCTGTAGGAACATAAAGTTGCTGTAATATAATTCTTATCATTTGAACTAATACTTAAATATAAAAACTTCTTGCTAACGACATACATGAAAAGAAATGCGTAGAAAAGAGGGATGGGATCACCACTTTTTAAAGCATAAATAATATAAATAATAATCCCACTCCTTTCATCCCCGAAGGGGTAAGCAGAGGTATTCCGTTACTGGATATACCCACATTTCACGAGATACATTGGACCCCTAAACGTGATAGGTGGTGAGCCCATCGCCGGACCGGGTCTATTTGCACATGTCTCAGAATTAATTCTGAGACCTGCGGGTTTTCTCACGATGTTTTCCTTCACCGTCGAGCTAGTGATAAATATGTACGTAAGTTTTTTGAAAAACTCATTGGTACATGCCAGGATTCGAACCCGAGCCTCACTGATTTTCGGCTGGCTCTTGAACCGTAAAGACTATCACTGCTCTTGTCGCCCAATGTCGAGCATGTGGTATTAAAATACATTTTATATGCTTTTTTACATCCTACTCATGAAATGACCCATCTCTAGTAGAAAACGTTGGCAAATATCCTTGTATTACTTGCTTAGCTTTGACTCGAGGGAAATTACAATCACGGTTTCAAATACCTATCGCTCGTTCTACCGATAATTCAATTTATCGGTCACTAGTCAACCTACATAATACTAGTAGGTATTATGTTTGATTCTTTCGGTGTCACACAAAATCTTCGTAACGCGTACCAACAGATATTTCTGAGTTTTGTATGCAGAAACTTAGAACAACCAAAATTAACAAATATTTTTTTAAATTTAATAATAATATAATAAATTGTGGGACACAATTCACACACGGTTATTTAGTCCCAAACTAGGCAGAGCCTGTGCTATGGGTACTAAACCACTGATAAACATACTTAAATAAATATTAAACGACCAGACACGAAGCCAACAGACATGTTCATGCACACAAATGTTGGCCCCGAGCGGGGATCGAACCCGCGACCTCCGACTCAGAAGGCAGGGTCACTACCGACTGAGCCAACAGGCCCGTCATTTTAATTAATTTAATTTAATTTAATTATGTCATTTTTATTTAATTTTAAAAATAATATATATTTTTTAATTAAGTCACTAGACCCCTGTAAAACCATCTTAAATTGTTTCTCACAGATTGCTTCTATACAAGATAATCTTCGTAAAATCTTATGACAACCTTAAAATGTAAATAAAAAAAAAGTTTCATTACCCACGTAGTTATCTCTAACCTCTTTTCTACCTCTCGCTATCTGCCTCTGCCTGTTTCTCCGCTAAGGTACTTCTTCTAAAGCACAGAACGGATATTGATACGGTTTTTATTGTTATTTAGAGAATTTCTTCCGGAAGGTTTATATACATTGCACCCGTGCGAAGTGTATTTTAAATAAATTACAATAATAATTTATTTTATTTCGGACAAGTTGCAACTATCGAAAAAAAGAACTATAAATAAAAAAAAATTACGGCTTTTATTCCATATGGAATAACACGTGCGTAACTTTGCATGCGCATGAAAGCTTTTTAACATATGGGCAAGCTACACAAAATCAACGTGCATACAAAAGTTGTCAGATGACGTCCATGACTCGTAGATGAATGGGGCCAGTACGAACTAATGTACGAGTGGCAACAGCTTACTACCTGCGGCTATATTTCTCTCTACGGAGCTATTAACCCAGCAGCTCGGTTCGTCTCCGCAATATACAGTAGTCCGAGAGAACAAACAAACCTAATTATGCTCCTCATACGAACGTGCGGTTGCCATTGGTCTGCCGCTAGTCGTAACTAGTTGTGCACTGAGGCGATAATTATGCACTTCAATATCCAAGTATCATAATTATGACTTCATAACCCACTAGTGACCTGACCTCGTTTCGATCCTATGAGTTGCGCATGCCCAAGCCGTGTCAGAAACTTACCTTCAGATGTTTTGAAAATTTCTGCCAATTAGGTGGCCACTAGTCTAACAACATCTCCCAATTCGTGGTGGGGTAGCGTCGGATATTAAAACCCAAACTTCTTTTTATGTTTTTAGGAATTTTGAGCTTTACCTATATAGGTACTATAATAAAACTCTAACGGGGCCGTGTCTGTACATGAAATATTAAAAAAAATAAATATTATAGTGTATATACTAATCGATATAGATACCGAAACACCAATTTTTGATATTTTTGTCTGTCTGTCTGTCTGGTTGTGCACGCATCACTCAAAAACTACTGGACGGATTTTTATAAAATTTGGTAGGGAGATAACTGAGTACCCGGGTCGACATCTAGGGTACTTTTTATTCCAGGAAAATATCTAATTTTTCACAACTTTTTATTGGAAATTCCCATGGAAACGGGAATAAACTGGATCCACGCGGGAAAACGCCGCTGGGCACCCGCTATTTCAAATATGGTATTTAGTTAGGTGTCATAAATATGTCGTAGGCAACCACTATGAAGGAATTTTCGGAAATTCCCACGGGAACGGGAACAAACGGAATCCGCGCGGGCAACGCCGCTAGGCACCCGATAGTTTTTAAATGAAATCCAGGTAGGCCGATATTTCGCCCCTGCAGTAAACCTTTTTCGAAATCCTTTGAGATATTTTAGAAAACGAGATTAAAAAATAAAAATACGTTTACTGGCGTCACGTAGTAGCTCGTCAATAGTTAAGTCACTCGGAAAAGCGTAGGTTTCGAGCTATATGTAAGTACCTACTAGAAACGTTGTATATACGAGTGTATTAAATATAGATAGATATATAAGCGACAAAGGTTGCTCATTCGATGAAAATGCTAGTAGGAATTCGTTTTATCATTTTTATGACAAGTAGGTATAAGTAACAATATCACAAATACCTATGGACTATCTATTTTTGATGAAGGAACTACCTATTTATTCACGGAAATATGACTTTAGTACCTATTATTTTCCAACTTCTCGCTTCAAATTACTGGAAGTGTCAAACTGAATATAAAGATTATAAGTTGGATCGTTTTTGGGAAATGTCTGTGTCAAACCGTCAACGGAAAAGCGGACTTTTATGTATTTCAGTAACTAAGCCGACCCCCAACGAATTGCGACAACAGTTGCTAAACAACGTGATTTTAATGATTATCTATCATGGCAAAAGTTTCGAGCCTGTCAGCAACTTTGACAACCTCAAAAGAAAATTTAACAGATATTTATGAAAAACTCCATAATTTAGCCTATGCAGTTATCCGGAAAAGTCGAGCAGCTGGGCTGTGGGCAAAGAGATTTAAATATACTAAGGCATAATAAATAAAAAAATAAGGCTACATAAAAAAATATAAGGCTTCACGGCAAAAGTTTGAAGTCTGTAAGCAACTTTGACAACCACAAAAGAGACATTAACAGATATTTATGAAAAACTCCATAATTTAGTCTATGCAGATATCCGGAAAAGTCGAGCAGCTGGGCTGTGGGCAAAGAGATTTAAATATACTAAGGCATAATAAATAAAAAAATAAGGCTACATAAAAAAATATAAGGCTGTCTGACCTAGTTAAATGGTAAGTAAGCCAACACTTATTACCTAAGGTCATAAGTCTAGTGTGAGACAGCTCGCGTTCGTACTAGCTGAACTGACGCTTGAAATCAGTTTTCGTATGAACATAGGTATTCCCAACTAGCGGTTCTGCGCGGTTTTACCCGCGTAGTTCCCGTTCCCGTGGGAATACGGCAATAAAATATAGCCTTTGTTACTCAGGGACATTCTAGCTTTCCATTGGTGAAAGAATTTTTAAAATCAGTCCAGTAGTTTTTTAGTTTATTCGTAACAGACATACAAAAATACAAATCTTTCCTCTTTATAATATTAGTATAGAAGAATAGATATAGATAACGCTTTATGGTCTAGCTAGTATATTTAAATCTCTGTAGTAGTAGTATATTTAAATGGCTGTAGTATATTACATTGTCATGGCAACTGTGGCCGTCACTTATGTGATCTTGGAGTACTTAGGCCTTAGCGATAAAAGCTACGTAAGTTATTTTGGAAAAATCCTCTTTTCATCAAAATTATCGGAAATTTTAGCAGTATTCCCCTATCGACATAAGCCAACCCACCTTACTCTTATAGAGTTCATCAATCATTCATGCTTCGTTTTTTGCTGAACTATGACGGAGAAAAATTGGAACATACATATTTATGTTACATTTCGTCCTTTCAATTTATCTATAAGTGGGTGTATGTTTTATATTCTGTACAAAATACAAAAAATATCGACAAATGAATAGAAGACTTTTAGAAAATAAATAGTCTTTGTCTGTAGTAGTATATTAAGTAGAATTCAGTTTGACTTTACTTTTTAATAAATATTTGCTGTGTAGATGCCACGAATGAATGGGTAATGTTGTTATAAGAACTTCACTTAAATTTAACATGAGGTATGCTAACATTGAATAATAGAAGACCTGACAAAATATAGTAGTCAAGTCTTTTCAGTGTTTTTCCAGAAACTTTTCATATGCCATATCCAGTATTTTATATCCATAATAAACGACCGTGTGTAAAAATGTTGATGTAGAATGTTACATGGAACGCCCGAAAAGTTAGAAATGGACGACTACAGAAATCTTGTTAGGCACGTTTTCAAGGGCACGCCCGTTATCGAAATACCCCACGACAAGCCATGAATGAGGTTATGTTATGTAAATCAGCCAGCATAAAACTTTTGTGTTCTAACGATTCGCTCGTGTGAGCCGGAAGCTCTGGTGGAAAGTTTTTCTTATTTAATATCTATGAATTTGCTTTGTTCCCTTTGCTGTCCTTTGCCCAATAGAAACGAGAGTTTTGTTTCTTTGCAGGAAGCTGTTACAATCACATGTACACTTTTTTATGTTGTGGACAAATGAATTGACATAAATGTATTACTTACAATGCCCGGGCAATTTGAATAATGTCAAATCAAATCGGACCTATGTACCTAATTAATAATCATTTATCACAATGTAATGGTCATTAAGAATATTGCTAATTCATTAATACGTGTACATGTTTAGAGCACACCAAGAAACTTGCCTACAAATGATTTATAAATACAAATAAAGGCCTGGCCAGACGGCGGATAAGTCAGACGTACAGTGGTGGGCGCGTTGATTTAAGCGCAACAGTTTTTTTACTTGTGTTTAATACGCTATG
The DNA here is from genome assembly GCA_963855545.1 of Ethmia dodecea. NCBI lineage: Eukaryota > Metazoa > Arthropoda > Insecta > Lepidoptera > Depressariidae > Ethmia > Ethmia dodecea. The sequence continues at coordinate 10,416,432 of OY979446.1, read as the reverse complement.
TTTCACCCACACATCTAGTAAGAAAAGTGGGTTAGGGTTTGTCGAAAAAAATACGAGAATCACTACTCCTCAAACTCAAACTCAAACTCGTTTATTGGAAGTCACAGTATTACAAGATGTTTAACAAAAGATATGGTACAATGTGACGCCCCGTTGGAGCGCATCAACTTTAGAGAGAGCGCTAATATTATACATATAAACCTCAAACCTCTGTCCGGCATTGTCCACTGGACAAAAGATCGTCGTCTGCGCAGGCCTTTAGATACTGTTTGCTGTTTACCGCTTTCATTTCTCATTTTTAATATATATTGCTGTATTCTATAAATAACCTGCTTCAATATTGAGCACGGGCGGGGGTGCGATAAAAATATTTTTTGCGGTCTGGTGTCGCGTTGGGTAAGTGATATTAGACAATACTTTCAAAATGAAATTCTAACATTGAACTCACAATTTTTCATTTCAAAGTTCTTTCGCAATATCTAATATTAAACTGACGTCTCCTAATATCTACCAATACGAACGTTTAATTAGTTTTTTTTTTGTCTTGTTAAGTTGATAAGAGATTGATGTGCTCTTAGATATTGAAAAGTACGTCTGAAAGGGTTCAAATTTTGTCGTTACAATATATTTCGTCACTGGGTATGAAACTCAACGTCAGTTCAACTCACCATAGCGAAACCTTGTGCGACTTTTGACAGCTCAGTAGATAATGACGCTACCAAAAGACGGCTACCTCGTATGTGGGTAATCTTTGTGTGAACTTGTCGGTCCGTTGTGTCATAGTGAGTGATATGCTTAAACAATATATTTTTTGTTACCATTGCCTTCTATTTACATCGTCATTTTGCTTAGAAACTATATCAAAATACATGTCGCTACGGATTCGGATCATGGCATTGTACAAACAGCTTTTGCGATTAGTTTTTTTGCGTCAGACGTCAAACCACAGAACACTTTTCGCGTCAAACAGTCTTCTTATAAAATCAAAACAATTTTTTTTAAAAATTAATTCCATACTATTAGGAGTATGCTGTATGATGACTTTAATAATACTCACACTTAGAATTTTCTATCAATCAGTATATTCCAAATTATGTAATGTAATTAATTAGTTTGCAAAACCGTTACAAGAAGTCCTTAGGTATTATTTTGAGCTTTCACATCGTCAAGTCAATTCCTTATGGTGGTCGGTGTGAGACCTCTTACGGTGCTAAATCGTGAGACTGTTTTCATTAATAAGCACAAACGTTTGCAATTTTTGTAAATATTATTATAGAGATTTTAGGAATCGCTAACAATACCTAGGTTAAAAATTTATTATATTTTAATCTATAAAATCAAGATTTAAAATAGTTTTTTTGTATTTTTAAGTAATATTTCAGTATTTTAGCAATATCATTTATGTATACCTATTGTAAAGCTAATTTCTGATTGTTAATAATTTACTAGTTTCGTATTAATAATAACTCGGTTAAAAACATTACACTTACTTAAAAAAATCAACAGTCTAATAACAAGGGACTCTTAACTCTTCTATGGAGGTTGGCTGAATGTAAACATCAGTCTATATGTCTATATCCACTGACGGGTTCATTGTATTATTTTGTGCAATCGCATAGGAGAGTTTCATAACATATTTTTTCTTAGAGAAACCTCAGCAGTAAGCTATTAAATATACAGAGGACTAAAATAGTGAAAAAAAAAACAGCTTTTTGAAAAAAACTGAACACCTTCCTGCCTCTGCCAATATCAACACAAACTTCAACTTGATGTATGTTTAAACTGGAAATTTTATATTAGTCTAACCCATCTAACATTGTTCTTCTCTGAAACTTGCAAACACATTCAGACGTAGTAGAACAGAGCGTACAGGTCCTATTTAGACTCCTACTCGGCACAACGCGCTAGGACAATAGCGGGACGAAAATAGGACAAAGAGACGTAAAAGGACAATTTCGTGAACATAATTGTCATTATTTATTCATAATATCTTGGGCCCAGATAGGCGAAATGACTTCGGTATTATCCAGGGATAGACTTTTGAAATAACAAACTTTTAGGCCTTGCAAATATAGAGTCGGAATGAGAAGCAAAATTGTGGCAGAGAGGGAGGATAAAATGTTATTGTTTGGGAATTTACTTTTTACATTCAGTTGAATTTTACTAGTTTATGGTTATGAGCCATTAGTCTCTCTGACTTATGTAATTTAATTTTGAAATCAAGTAAATCTTTATTAAGCAGTGATAGCCTTTTTCGAAGTGAACCCGCCTCTTACGGCGGCTCCTAGTGAGAGCTTATACCACAACGGTCAAAAAAGTCGACGGGAAACCGCAGGCCCAGAATTGTTTATCTCCAAAATAGGTTAGTGTGTTTGGTACCGGAAAAAATATGTTTATACGTACCGAAGCAACTTATTATAGAATTGATATTCGATATGTAATATCAGTCTCATTAAAAAGTAACTTGACAGCTTTGTAATAGACAATCAAAGTTTAAAACGGATCTTTCTTTCTAGCGTCTCTAACTTTTAACGGGAAGAGTTCACGGAACTAAGTTTCCGAGGCTTCGTGGAACTTTCTAATAAAATATGTAATACCAAAGAATATTCCGGCACGTTCAAAAGATAAAACCTTGGGATAAGTCAGTGTAATAAAGCATCTCTGAAAAAATGGAGTTGTGCTGGTGCGCGTGCAAAAATAATGTAAAATATTTAAAATAAAAGATCTATTCAGTTTTTTATTTCAAATATTTCATACTTTTTGGAAGAATATTCTGTTGTATTATTATCACCCTTCTGCACCAAAAGAATAGTAATGCTCTTGGGGTCTATTTATGTGTGAGTTGATTTCTTTGACAAATCTTTCTAATTAATCTACATGTTTTATCTTGCACTCACGTAGAAGTGAGACTGATGATAAATAAAATATGTACCTACATATTTCACGTAGCGCTGGTATCCCTGTGATGATGATCCGGCCGGCGTGTTTGTAAGGATCACACGGATTTAATAATGTTGGGTGCACTCCGTCATTGAATATATTATATCGTCACTAGGCCCAGTGACGATATATCACGACGGCCTCCGTGTTTCGGAAGGCACTTTCAATCGGTGGTCCCGGTTTTCGTTGCGATCACGTAGGTTACAAGTCGATAAGTCGACAGACTTTTGCTAGGCTTGGAAATTTCTGCTAGTTATATGGACACTAGCTTAACGTGCCCTTGGGTAGTGCAAATTTACTGTGGGCTGGCGTGGTATATCATACTAGCGGTTCTACGTGGTATCACCTGGGTAGTTCCCGCAGGAATATAGGAATAAAATGTAGCCTATGTTACTCAGGGATCTTCTAGCTTTCCATTGGTGAAAGAATTTTTAAAATCGATCCAGTAGTTTTTGAGTTTATTCGTAACAAACATACAAAAATACAAATCTTTTCTCTTTATGATATTAGTATTAAGTATTATATGAGGTCAATACTTCCTCGTATGTAAGAAAAGACACAAATAGCCTAGTTGAAGAGGAGTAGGTATTTCCAACTATCGTTTCAATTATTAATGGAAAGAGTTGCAACGGTTCAGCATAAAATATTGCCACGGCATTAAATAAAATCGATGACCTATATAGAAGACAACGGTCTTCAATGGTTCTTATCATGTTTCCTTCAATGACATTAATAGGTATGTACGTACATACATTTTATTTAACGAAATGAATTTCGCCCTTTTCAATAGAAAAGGGCGAAATTCATTTCAGTGTAATAACACTAGCGGGTGCCCAGCGGCGTTGCCTTTTCGGTGTCATATTATTATACAGAAAATTCAGAACTTTATCTTTGTTAAAAGGTTTCTTAGCTTCATCTGCAGTATTATAAGTACATACCTACTCATATATTCAGGTAGATAATATATTTTGTTTGTTGTTACTTACGTCCGAGTGAGTGGGCCTGCCTCGCATGCACGAGGCCCACGTTCGATTCCGGTAGACTTGACTGATTCAAAACTTACGTACATATTGATCGACGGTGAAGGAAAACATCGTGAGGAATTCCGCAGGCACATCGACGACGTCGTACGGCCCCAAAAATGAAACTGTAGAGGCATTTCCAGGAATATAATACTTCTGCCAATGTATACTTCTATCCTTCTATATCTATGTTATAAAGAGGAAAGATTTGTATTTTTGTATCTTTGTTACGAATAAACTCAAAAACTACTAGACCGATTTTAAAAATTCTTTCACTAACGGAAAGCTAGAATATCCCTGAGTAACATAGGCTATATTGTATTCCCGTATTCCCACGGGAACGGGAACTACCCGGGTGAAACCTATATTTAATCAGGAGGAGGTTCTTAATTCGGCACGTAAGTATTTTTTTATTAGTTAATCCATATTTCCGTAAAATATCAACCGATTAAGAAACTTTTTTTTGTGTAATTGGTAATAGTTCGTCTCATATAAACTTTGTAAGATCTGATGAAGAACTTCAGATGGAGAATGGAACTCCTCAGGGGTCATCAGCAAATCACTCGCAATCAGTGTAATAGGTTTAGTAACAGTAGATAATTTATGCTGAGCATGCAAATAATAGTAGACTCATACTTTAACAAGTTCAAGTCAAACTAATTTAATTATTGTAGTAACCGACTTCAAGGAATAGCACTAATAAGCACTAATAACTAGCACCTTGAAGTCGGTTTTGTATAAAAAAATCTATGAATACGTAAGTTACGTTTATAGTTAAAAATTTTTTTATTTGTTAATTTATCAACCTAATAACCTACACACGATAAAGAAAAACTTCAACAATCTTCTTGAAACGTTATTATGTGGTTAGTGGATCATAAAACCTGATTACATTGTATTTTATATGTCTGGAAGATAAGTGTTTTCTGCTATAAAGATGACTAACGGCCCTATTTGACGGTAACGGCTGTGAAAATACTAAGATGACATGATAGTGACAAAGTAGAGCTGACAAACACAGTGTAAAAGATTTACATCAGAATCACCCTTAAATTATTCGCTTCTATAAGTAAAAAATCAACTATCCTTTGCGTCATGTACTTCTAATATAATGTAAATAAATAATAATTACTAAGTAACGTGATCCACGTGCTTTCTATGGCACATGTTGCATGCAAAATCAAATTTAAAAACAAGCGACGGATTCTCCGCCTTTCCAGCCTCTGTGGGTGTTGGCTATTACACAGACAAATGATAAACTACGTACACTCTAAACCAAAATGCATCTAGAAGCACGAACATATTATGTTCCTTTTAAGACGTAAGGTGAACACTAAGGAAGGATTTTGAAAAGAATCCCCCTTTGAAAAGAGCCCTAAGAAAGGTAAATATCATAACATTTTTCAAACTCCGTTTGGGGACACGGCTAGGGGTATACAATGTAAAATTAGATTTTGTCTTTTGTATAGGTTGTGTACTTAAATAACAGTAAAATTTCACAATGGCCATAATATTTTTAATTAGAATAAGATCCTCATGTTATACTCGTATATATATACCTAGACCATTGGGATCTACGGATAATGTAACCCAATAGCCGCCAATGTAGGTGCCATTACATATACATTCCCAATACAGTAAGGATATATGAACAGAGCACTAAGAAAACACACAGAGGAAATACCGTCAAAACAATTTAATATCTTCTACATTCCAATCGTCGCCAAATGCCTCATAAAGATTCTCGCGAGAAAAAAAATAACTCGTTGAGTTGTGCGGTTCTTTCAGTGGCGGTCGGTTTAATCGGACTAAAAGCCGGTTCCCTACATCACTCGGTCGGTTCTACCCCTGTTTGTATGTTAATTCGTTGTACACCCACGTTTTATCTCAGAGAATACTGAGTATTTGTTTGTTTGCGATTGATGGACTAGACAATGAATGAAATAGCTGGTATTAAAAAATAAATAAATAAAATAAATAATCTCACGCCTTTCATCCCCGAGGGGGTAGGCAGAGGTATTCCATTACTGGATATACCCACATATCACGAGATACATTGGACCCCTAAACGTGATAGGTGGTGAGCCCATCGCCGGACCGGGTCTATTTACACATGTCTCAGAATTAATTCTGAGACCTGCTGGTTTCCTTACGATGTTTTCCTTCACCGTCGAGCTAGTGATAAATATGTACGTAAGTTTTTGAAAAACTCATTGGTACATGCCAGGATTCGAACCCGAGCCTCACTGAGTTCGACCGGCTCTTTAACCGTCCGGGCTATCACTGCTCTAGTAGTAGCTGGTATTACTTCTGAAAAAAGTTTTTCAAATTTCATAGTTAAGCAAATGGTTTTGCATCGCATGGAAAAACTGATAGTCAATATTTTAGATTTCTCCTCCTTTTCTCCTTAGTGTAATATGTACTTATTATTTACTCAAAATAATGTATTTATTCAGCAGATCTGATTTTATCTACTTCTAGAAACTTTTTATTATTTAAACTGATGCTTGATGATCTTTGACAATATTTTATACTTACATGATTCATCTGTTGATATCCCTTCTACAGCCATTACCTACGTTATTGATTTTTTTGATATAATACTTGAATGTAGGATAATGGATCAATAAGAAATGAAATATCGCAGTTTGCTTCAAATATTGACACGATACGTCTTAGTCTATTTCTGCGTCGAAATAAGGCGTATGTTTGATCGAAGATATGAGGATGTAAAGCTAACTATTATGATACACTAACAGCGCCCCGCGTAGTTCCTGTTCCCATGGGAATACGGGAATAAAATATAGCCCATGTATTATTCTGATGTATAAGCTATATAACTGTAAAGTTTCATCAAAATCCGTTGAGTAGTTTTTGCGTGAAAGATGAACAAACATCCATACATAAAAACTTTCGCGTTTATAATATTAGTAGGATTTATACGCTTTATAGAAGACACGGCTCACATCTGATAAGAGATAAAAGCATTCCTCTTAACAAAAAATTCTGACAATACCAATTTTATCAGCAAACTTTTTATGTATCAGGGGACCACCTCATCGAGCGGAACCAGTTTGAGGAAATTAAAAAAATCCTTGTTAGCGGATGCTTTTGTTATAAAGCTGACTAAACTCTAAATTCCATGATCATGGGTAGGTATAGCGGTGGAGGCGTCACTTAGCAGGACATAGAATATATTGCTATGCGGAGTAGGCGTAGGCATTTTGTAAAATAACTGTTTCTTAAATAAACCATCTAATTACTGGTACATAGGCACATTGCATCTAACGAGAGAATGTGTTTTTCTTTCTTTCAAAAAAACTTTTTTGAGGAACTGTAGAAACTATTTTTGGTGAGAAAAATATTGATTCGTTTTGTTTATTTTATTTTGTAACCCGACCTGGGTTACAACAAATTTATCAATAAACAAAACGGACTAGTTTCGGAGACTCTTCATTATAAATAAACATACAAAAAAGTAATACTTACTGTTTATAATATCATCTAGTGTAGATTCTATCATATTTTATATCATGAACAAAAGACAACGTAACGAACCCAATGTAATTCCCGGCAAGACACCAAGTAGGAAACAACCATAACTTTTTAAGCAGAACCCACTTCCAACAAAAAATATGATTAAATGTTACAGAACAACGCTTCGGCGCTTGAAACGACACTACTCCCGGCAACTTTGTGACAACATAAGTTCCACTAGTTGTAAAATAGTAGACAAAGCCACGGGACGTGGCTTATGACGGCCATATAAATGGAAATTGTCGCGATTTAAGTTGCCCTCTCTCATGTAGCAGACTGCTTTCGGAAATGACTCGGCGCGAGCTCGGATGAAATGCTCCGTTCGCACGCTCTAGCTGTCGATTTACATATTATTATTATTATTATCAATTTAGGAAATTGTTTTGTATGCGAAATAAACAGTGGGTTTTGAATTTATGTATTAGGTATTCGGAAATACAATGCTGCGTTTTTGGAAGTCATCTTACGACCGGCGTATTAGTGCAAGAATCTAAATTTCTACTCTTCTAAAATACAGGCCTGTATTTTACTAATGATAATAATAGTTAGATGCGCAGGCAGAATTTTTGAATGGCAGCCGATGACCAGTGAAACATTGTTTGTTAGTTAACTTAGATATACCTAAGTAAAAAAAAGTTTTCTTTTCCGACTAGGTTGTAACTACCCAATTTATACTCGTCCCTATTACACTCTTAAAATGACTATATAGATAGCATAACTTTAGTTTCTAAAAAGTTTATGCTTAATAGTAATGACTTGCTGACTTGTGTCTGCTATAACTAAATAACCTTTTAGAATTATGAAACAATTTTATAAATAACATATTTCCTAAAATACCCCCTAATAGAAAATGCTATATGTCAATGACATAGGAAAATTAAAATGAATAACATAAAATATACATTCGGAAATCACTATGTACTCTTGCAACTTGGTATGATATTCATGAAGTCATTAATAACTTTTTTATAATATTATCTATACTTCTATACTTCACTAACAAAGTCGCTTTCTCTGTCCCTATATCCCTATGTCCCTTTGTATGCTTAAATTTTTAAAACTACGCAACGGATTTTGATGCGGTTTTTTTAATAGATAGAGTGATTCAAGAGGAAGGTTTTAGTGTTAGCATTGCACCCATGCGAAGCCGGGGCGGGTCGCTAGTATACTAATATTTTAAAGAGGAAGGATTTGTATTTTTGTATGTTTGTATCTTTGTTACGAATAAACTCAAAAACTACTTCATCCATTTTAAAAATGCTTTCGCAAATTGAAAGCTAGAATATTCCCGAGTAACATAGGCTATATTTTATTTCAATTCCCACGGGAACGGGAACTACGCGGGTGAAACCGCGCAGAACCGATAGTTTAATAATATAATTCAGGTTATAGAGATTTTGCGATTTACCGTATCGATAAAGCTTGTAGCTGCTTCTATTTCGGTCCAACCTACTTGGAATTTGTTACACAAGATAAACTCAAAACAAAAGTTTGTCTCAATTTTTTATGTAGGACTAAATTCCAATCCACTCCGTATAAATGAAAAACGCATTTTAATTGACCCCGTTTGAGATAAAATGGACAGATAGAAGTTGACTTTACCAAATTGTTCAAAAAGTAAGATAAGAGAGGTCCTCGGGAAGAGCTCTAAAAAGTTAGCCAATTAAAATTGAGAGGAATGCTAGACGAATACGCAAACAGAACACTAATTACACGGAGAAAATTAAGAAGTTCCTCTTTGAGTTGCGTCCTTTAATTGGAGAGGTCTGGCATTGACCGCAAATGGCTCACGTGACGTCATTAGGCTTTCATTAGGAGGTACTAGGGATGTGACGTTGTCCGATTTTTCTTTTTTTAAATAATCACCGATTTTTGAAAAATCTGTTTATTTTATTAAAAATCGATTATACGAAAAAATACCAACTCATATGAAAAATGATATTTTTTTCGCAGTCTATAGGTACTTTTAACATTAACTTTGTTAGTGAACTTACTTCAATTTTCTGTATTCGTCGCACAGATGGCGCTATTTACAAAAATCGATTGTAACGTGTAAAAAGATAATTGATTCATTAAAAATCTATTAAATTTTATATTAAAAAAAATCGATTATTAGAATCGATTATTTTAAAAATCTATTATTTTGAACATCCCTAGGTGGTACAAAACAAATAAATAACTTCTAAATCCTAGAATTTGTTGGCTAATGAATAGGTAAAGGTTAAATTAATGGAAAGGTAAATTGTTTCAAGGCGTCACTAATAGAAATAAAAATGTTAGTTGTTTATGACTAGCTGTTCCCTACTATTTGGTCCCGTTCTTGTGTGAGAAAATTGAAACCCATGGTACTTGAAAAAAAATGAGCTTTCAATTGGTGAAATAATGTTTAAATAGGTCCTGTAGTATCGGAGCCTATTAATTGCAAACAAATATACGAGTATACATACCTTTGCTCTTTATAAAATTAGTATAGATTACGTTTATCACTTATAGGCAAATCACTTGAAGGTGAATACATTATAACCTACTATATACTAACTACCCCGCGAATTCATCTGCGTGAACATTAATGAAAGTAACCTGCCGGTACTTTTTACATAGACAAGCAGACAGAGTTAGTTTCGTTATAATATTAGCAGGGATATCTGAAAGATGAATAAATTATAACTTATTGTTACCCAACTGCGCCAGAAGGAGGGTAATGTTTTTCGGATGTAGGTACCTAAATATGTAAGTCGTTTTATTTGTCACGGGAAGGACTATCAACTAGGTAGGTAACGTATAACTTTTTATTACAAACCGTTTAAAAACAGGGTTTAAATTTAAACTCTGTTTCAAGCAGATGCTGTCGCTTTTTAACATTACTGTCTGTCATTATTACCCTTTTCTGTAATGTTTTGTAATAACCCAGTAAGTATTTGTCGGTGTTAGCAGTCATTAACAAAGACAAACGAGGGCGGTACGGACGCTCGGGCCGTCTCAGGCTTACCGGTCTTAATCCAGCCTTCTTTGAAATTCATTGAGAGCTCTAGTTTCAGTGATGCAGCTTTTCCTGTTCTAAATAATTAATGATTTATTCGTGCTGTTCAGCTCCCCATAGAGATAAAGTTACATTGACTGGCACATTGGCTTTGTTAGTTAAGTATTGGAGCAGAGCTCAGAGGTGGGGGTTCAAAACCGACTGGAGTCAACAATGTGCATTGTTAGTTGTTAAGTGTCTAATATAATATGTAGTAGCGACCCGCTACGACTTAGAACACGGGAGTAATGTGTTTAATTTTAAACCTTGCGGAAGATATGATCTAAATGATAATGAAAATCTTATTGAGATCACTTGGTTTAGAAGTACTAAGCACACAAATAGACAGTCTTGTTGAACCCCGGCTGAACGAACAGAAACTCAGTCACTTGTCACTTGGCTATGGGCGATGGTCCAATACTATATTCAATAAAAGGCAAACTTTAATAGAATTCCAAAGTCCATAACTCTGTCTAGACTGACCAAAAACAAATTAACGACAATTATGAAAGCGTACAATCTTCGGTTTGTTGTGTCCACTAAGGGGGTAAACTTAGAATGGATGAAATGATCAATCAGTGATAGTAAATATTCAGGGTGATATATAAATAAATTAATTACTATATTTACAAATATAAAGTCCAACGAAATTCATTGAACCTAAGTTGAAATTAATTGTATCTTATGATTAAATTGAACAACTTATAAGACCAACAACAAAATCAAGAACAAAAATCAGTACAAAACTGCAATTCCCTGGCTAACTATATTTACAAATAAATAAATTATTATTGATAAGTTGATTCTATAACGGATGTTGTCCAGATTTAAGAGTATTGCCCCTTTTAATATTGTGGTTTCTGTAAATTGTGTTGGGCGTTGTATAAAGATTATAAATCATAAAATAGTTCAGTCAACATAAATATAATACATACGTAACTAATCCTTTATTGCCGATTAAATTATACCGCTCTGAACTGGAGTTCGCAATACTTTGCCCATTTGGGGTGTTATTACGTCTACTAGATTAAAAACGATCAATATGTGTTACTGATTCGATCTTCGTTTGGCACAAAATCGTTGGTAAGCATTGATCAAGCGACAATCGATCAAGCTTGCCCGCCTAGTATTGTCGAATTATCAGGCACCTTGAAAACATGTACCTTCTCAATAGTATTGAATTTGCTCTAACTGACTATACAACGCGTAACAGAATTAGCGCAATTCCTCATACACCCCAATTAGTAGGTATATTAATATAAAAAAAAATATGATGACTTCGTAATTTAGTTTTGTCTAACCAAAGATCAATAATAGTACGATTTTCATAGGTAGCTCTAAATTTAGCTATGCTAAAATCGATTAAGTAGTCGATACTGAACAAACTGTTAAATATTGTAAATATAAAATTCTGTTACATATTGTATATAGAAGAAAAAACTGAATGGCTGACTGACTAATCGATCAACACATAGCCGAAACTGCTGGGTAGATATAGAAGCATGAAACACACCTATATATTATACGAGTATATATACTCGTAAAATGATAAACTGACTGACTGATTGGTGATATATCTACGCACAGCCTAAACCGCTGGGTCTAGACACATGAATTTTTGCACATAGATAGCTTACACAGTGTAGGCATCCACTAAGGAAGGATTTTTCAAAATTCGACCCCTAAGGAGGGTCAAACAAACGTGCGCAAACGAAGCCGCAGGTAAAAGCTAGTAAATTCTATAAATGACGTAAGTCAAGAGGGGATTTTTGGAAATTTACACGGGAACGGTAACACCCACTAGTTTATCATATCCACAAGTCACAGTCACAGCCACAGCACCACGTACACGGGCTGGAACGGATGACGAATTCGCACTACCCGTGGATCGCGTACGGTCGCCCCGGCAAATGTTCTTGCATTATTTAAGTCAATCTCGGACTTGCCGGCAATGAAACTAGACTGCAGACTGTGTTATCCTGCGAAATATCCCGGTTTATTGCCTGCCAGCATGTATACACTTTAACTACAAACGAACTTGTTTTGAAAATGTAGTAACTCTGTATACACCAGGGATGTTGCGGATGCCGATTTTTTCACATCCGCGGATGCGAATGCGGATGCGGATTTTTGAAGGCTCACATCCGCGGATGCGGATGCGGATGCGGATGTTTGGGATCTTATATAAATATAGTATATGAATGAAGAATTATCTTACTATAGGTAAAGGTATCATCCTATGGGGAAACAGTAAAAACGTAGGTAGGTAGAGCGTTCATTCCGCAGAAAAAAATTATTAGAGCAATAACGGGAATATCTCGCTTTGACATTATCATCTAACATGAATGAGATTTGCGTTTTTGCTAGACAGCATGGGGAATTGTTTAGAAAAAATTGTAACATAAACTCTCGTAGTCACAGAGACCCAAACAATTCCAAAAATTATTAAATTATAATAAAATTGGATTTCAGTATTAGAATATGTTCTTATGTATAATAAAATCCCGAATGACATTAAAAACTTACCGTTAAAATTATTACAAGAACATTGTATAAATAGCTCAATGAACGTATTTTTTTTAAATATTAATTAATTTATTAAAAAATAAAATAAGTGTGTCCATTATGTCAAAGGTGTTTGCATGTCTTTTAATTATAGTGAACATGTATGCACTGCCAAAACTGTATTTTTTCATCTGTACCCAAGTTTGACGCAAAAAAAGAAATATTCTATTCTACTCAATCAATAACAGGAACCTCACTGGAAAAATTAAGAATATTGTTATAAAACTATAAACTTTACCTACAATAAAACGTAGGTTTTACCGGTATAACATAATGGCATTTTCCTGGCGATTTTAATTTAATAAGCTGAGCTAAGACTAATATAAAGATTTCCCAATACTCTATTATCTACACACAATGATCACTGATCACAATAACACTCAAAATATATATCTTCACGATAAGTAACCCACAGCGCAAACAAACACGTAATAATTTAGTTACAAGAAACAAAGGATGTACCACAACAAATGCGTCGGATCTTGTCACCAATTTTTTCGTTCCCGTTGGTCATTGTCTCATGCGAACGGCACGTGCCATTCGCGGGTCCCGCCCAATTTCTTTCTTGTCACAACGTGTATTACATCCGCATCCGCATAAATATCCGCATTGATTAATGCGGATGCGGATGCGGATGCAGATGTCTAAATCTATGCGGAAGCTCCGCTTTTGCGGATGCAGATGCGAATATTCGCAACATCCCTGGTATACACTGTGAAAAGTTTTGCTTCGTAAGATTGAGAGTAAAGATTAATTAATTGAATGTTTTTGTAATGAGATAAATACTGGAGATAAAAGAAAGTTTAATACTTACAAAAAATATTGTAAATAAATATAATAGTGACATACGATAGAGACTAACGATAAGCTAAAAATATTATTCCACTAAAGCCCAGTAGGTTGTGGATATCTCTTACATTATTACATATCTTGTTAATTTCATTAGGCGCAATATGAATTACCATTGAAAGGGCAGCAGACCATAATATTGCTGAGGAACTACTATTAATTGACATGTAGAGGTTTCTGACAGTCGGAACCATCCCTGCTCTCATGCATGCTCTGCTCATAAGCACGGGGATCAGTTAATTGAGATTCCACTATACATATACTATAGTTATTTGATCTTTGTATATACAATTTCGATAAATTAATGTAGACGATTCAGACATATTAACAAGAAGTTTCGAAATTTTAAACTTTATATTGTTTTTAAATTTCAATAGGAATCGGCAATATGCAGATTAAAGAGTTTGTTTTTAGGTTTTGATAAAACCCCTTGTTGAATAAACACAAAAAATACATTGAGTAGTCTTATATTTATATCGTAGTTAGAATATTACTTGTACGCATTTTATTTATTTGTGAATAATATAACAGTCTAACTTCCAATGATCGTACCGGCAAAAGGGTAAATATAACGTCATTATTCAAATAACATTTCCTTGAATTTACGAAAAGTAACACTTTCAAAAGAACAGAGGAAAATGTTCAACCGTTTCCACGTTGTCGGAAGATAAATTTGTGTCGGGCGGACGCCTCATTTACATCGAGAACAGTTTGTCTCCTGACCGTGGCCCCAAGCTCCCAAAAGTCGCCATTTGCATGCGATACCAATTACTTTTTACAAGTTCACTAATTTTGTCTGCAAAGACAAATTACAGGAACGCTCTCTTCGCGCTGTCGATTAGACGGACTGCTTTGGCTTGAGTTGACGACGTTTTACCGCCAGGTGGTGCTAGGTAGGACTAATGATAAAATAAAGATTTACAATTTTTAAGCTATTGCATAGCTTCTATGGAGGGCCTTGAGCGCGGGGACCGAATCCAGAAATTCCGTAACGAAAAAAACCTCACGCTCCCCACTCCGACGGGCACGGAGGTCCGAGTCCGTACCGAGTCCGAGTCCGAGTCCGAGTCCGAGTCCGAGTCCGAGTCCGAGTCCGAGTCCGATTCCGAGTCCGAGTCCGAGTCCGAGTCCGAGTCCGAGTCCGAGTCCGAGTCCGAGTCCGAGTCCGAGTCCGAGTCCGAGTCCGAGTCCGAGTCCGAGTCCGAGTCCGAGTCCGAGTCCGAGTCCGAGTCCGAGTCCGAGTCCGAGTCCGAGTCCGAGTCCGAGTCCGAGTCCGAGTCCGAGTCCGAGTCCGAGTCCGAGTCCGAGACCGAGTCCGAGTCCGAGTCCGAGTCCGAGTCCGAGTCCGAGTCCGAGTCCGAGTCCGAGTCCGAGTCCGAGTCCGAGTCCGAGTCCGAGTCCGAGTCCGAGTCCGAGTCCGAGTCCGAGTCCGAGTCCGAGTCCGAGTCCGAGTCCGAGTCCGAGTCCGAGTCCGAGTCCGAGTCCGAGCCCGAGCCCGAGCCCGAGCCCGAGCCCGAGCCCGAGCCCGAGCCCGAGCCCGAGCCCGAGCCCGAGCCCGAGCCCGAGCCCGAGTCCGAGTCCGAGTCCGAGTCCGAGTCCCAGTCCGAGTCCCAGTCCCAGTCCCAGTCCCAGTCCCAGTCCCAGTCCCAGTCCCAGTCCCAGTCCCAGTCCCAGTCCCAGTCCCAGTCCGGGTCCCGGTCTCAGTCCCACTCCCACTCTGACTCCCACTCCCACTCCCACCCCACCCCCAACCCCACTTCCACCCCCACTCCCACCCTACAAGTTTGCTAAGATTATTTTTGCTACTTTTATATGCAGCTCAAAAAATATTTTTTGGCTTCCCCTCTGAGTGCTTACCAAAATTTTATTAAACAGTAGCAGCTCATTGCAGCTCAAAAATAATTACAGCCATCCAGAATGACATAAAATGCTGATAGGTTTTGTAATGTTTTCTGGCCATGAGTTGCTGAACTTGCTGACCAATTAGCTATTTCTGCTTACAGATTATATTTTTCTGCTTACAAAAATACGAATACTCTGCTAACCATTTAAATAACACCCGTGTGGCTTGAATGCCGTGCATTGTCTAACGTCGTTTCTTTTCGGCAGTCTTGTTGATACAAAATGCTATGCAATAGCTTTACCGCGGCAGTCCCCGAGTGCCACACGTCTTTTTTTTTTATATGATTGTTTTTTTAAGTGAATAATATCTTTTATTGTATAAATTGAATACAAGTATTCATGAACAAGCTTTAATATTGACAAGGTAGGTACGTACCCCGTCTTATTATACCGGTGTTCTCATAGGTCGTGACTCGTGGCTGAAAGCCAGTGGATTTATCTGTATTGTATGCAAAGCATTAGATACATTGAGGTGCCCCAGTTTTGAATTTCTGCAGCAAACACACATGTAATTTTTATTACTCTATTTTTTTGGATTTGTAGTTTATTTTATTGTATGTTGTGAAGAATATGGGTGAATTATTATTTGATTATTTGTTTCTTTATCAATACAGTCATGTCTAAACGGTGCTAGGTCGTTATCTAGATAACTTTGAACCATAGCATGGGGATAAATGTAGTAACGATGCAGGATATATGAAGCTTAATTCACGATAAAAATATAGTGGGCCGTAATTTTCATCGCGAGCAAAACTCAGCCACAGGCAAAAGGCAAATAAATATACAAATTAATATTGCGAGAAACCTTATCATTAGGCATAAGGTATGAGGAAAAATAAATATTGTAATAAGTAATCAAAAGGGCACTTCGCTTTTGAAATAAAAGCGGAAGAGTGACTGTCACTATTTTGATCTGATATCTACTCACGTAAAAATATGGTATTCAAGTCACGAATACAATTTATTTTTCTAAATTTAAACCATGACACGTGTAATCTTTACGATACTAGAGTATCCAAGAACCAACTAAAAGGCGTTGCATTACTATCAGAATAATGAGGTATGCGTTCCTACTATTAAAAACTTTATCTAATACATGTTCGAAAATAACAGAACATAAAAGAGAGACTGATATACTAAGTTTTTGATGAATATTCGAGAAGATAAACTTTATAAAGAGTTCACTAAAAGTTGGGAGGACTTCGTTAAGAACAGGTAGGTACTTATTGAAATTAATAATGTTATTCGTTTATATTGCATTTTGGTTCTTTGTTGAAGTTTAAATTATTTACAAGTCATTTAGAACACTTTAAAAGTGTCTAGGGATCAAGTACAGTTTTAGCTATAAAAATATCCAATTATTATCCAAATTTAGTCTTCCAGGCAGGCTTCTTGCTTAAATTTCCATGTTTAAGTTAACAGCTTATCCCTTTATTTAGTACACCGAGAGAAAGCCAGCAGGCTCTCGATTTGGCTCTGAGTCATGTCTTTCGGCATCCCTGTATCCCTAGTCCGGTTCACCACCTGTCACGTTTAGGCGCCCGAAATTCAAACCCTGAATAGTGGGTACGTCGGTATGATAAAGCTTATTTGGGTATTTAATATTAAAAAAATGATATTGATTATAAGTTTCTCTCATCTCCAACGCCACCCAGAGGGCGTTTAGGTTTTGAGCAAACGGATTCGTGGAAACGAATCTATCATCAAAATATTATGTGAGTATTAATGATTAAAATTGATCCTTTTTACTAAAAACTGTGACTGGCATAAGTAGGTAATTTAAATCTTAGTCACAAGTAAAATGATCATATACATGTTTATAAAAAAATATCAAAATAATTTTTGAATTTGCCTGATAGCATGACAAAAACTCATGTTAAACAATTGATGATTGAATAACAATAAAGTTTGGAACAGATTTCCTGCAAGAATACAGCAACAATTTATTAATTACTTAAAAACAATAGGTGAATTCCACATTATAATGTTGTTTTTTTTTTTACATTGTTTTGCATTTTTTTAACCCAATGAAAGGGAATTCCTCTTACGTCATTACCGGTTCTATTATATTCGTGGTGTTTGTCACGTTTCCTAACAGGTGCGGATGCGGAGCTTGGGCTTCAGAAATGCGAACTTCCCATCAACTCATGTTCGGGGGCTCTTATTGAAAAACTTGGCGAATCGCTGTTTCTAGGTCAGTGGCTCGCGGAGCAACTTCTGGCCAACTTTGTCTTTGTGATTTAGATCGACGACGGTAGTTGACTCTTCCAAAACTAGGGTATTGTTCTTAATGCGGTTTTTCCGTTTAAATTGTTTTTACCCATTTCTAGTTAAAGTCCGATAAAACCAAGATCTTTGTTTTTTGTGGTGTTCATATTTTTTCTTAACGAAAATGGGTTAACTTTTCTTTTTATCGTCCAGGTTTAGTATGTCCAATTCCAAAAGTTAATTACAGATTTCGAATAGGCCAATCATCAACATAATTTTAATTAGTTTTTGTTTTCACAACGTCTGAGAACAATGTTTTTATCAATTCAGTGATCTAACTTTAAGAGATTATGGCCCGTACTTCCTCAGGTATGAGGAAAGAATTCAGCACCAAGTTGTTACGGGTTGATGATTCCCTCAGTAGATAGTAAGTAAGTCTTCTGAGTCAGAGATCGTGGGTTCGGGTATTAATGACCCGTCTTAATTAGTCAGGCACCGCGCGGTTCCAATTCGCACCGTAACAATTAAAAATCAATTGTGTCTATGATTCTTGGTTTGGGAGGAGATTTATTGAACAAACCAGGATGTCACCTTCTACTTTAAAGAAGCTGAAAATTTTTAATACCACTGCGCTATTGTGATAAACTGATTGGTGATACATCAACGCATAGCCTAAGCCGCTGGGTCTAGAGACTTGAATTTTGCACATAGATAGCTTAGGTATACAGTGTAGGCCTCCACTAATAAAGGATTTTGCAAAATTCAACCCCGTGAAATAAACGTGCGCAAGGGAAGCCGCGGATAAAAGCTAGTTCATCATAATTATGTAGAACTAGAAGCACCCCGCGGTTTCACCCACGTAGTTCCCGTTCCCGTGGGAATACGGGGATAAAATATAGCCTATGTGTTATTCGAATATATAAGCTATATAACTGTAAAGTTTCATCAAAATCTGTTCAGTAGTTTTTGAAAGAGGAACAAACATACATCCATACATTCCAGACATCCGTCCATCAAAGTTTCGCATTTATAATATTAGTAGGAAGTAGGATTTGAATGATGTCTTTAGTAGCTTTATTTTTATTTTATTATTATATATATATTAAGAAACATTATTGTATTTACAAACAAAAATAGGCCATTTACAATATTTGGAGATAAAATTGTCCTCTACAGATAAAACTTGTGCATAGCAAGGTTAATTAAATTGTTTTAAATAAATTCAAAAGATAGTAAGTACTTCAAAATAGTTTGATTTATTTTTAGCGTTCATTTAATAAACGAAAAAGTTTTGACAGTTATAATTGCTTTTGACCTTTCCTTAGCTTTGACCGAGTCACTGTTTATCCAAGATTCCTTGATAATTGCGTCCATCAAGATTGTTTCTCAGAAAGGATATTGGTATTCGTTTATGAGTTTTCTTCAAAGAAATCCAACAAAGCTTTCTTCTGAGAGGCAGATTATGAAATATTAATTTTATATTTCGATTATAACAATTCATTCCTGTTTGTTTTTAGTTTACTTATAAATCTTTGTTAATTATTATGATTAATTTTTGAAAGATAAAAAGTAATAAAGAAAATATCTAAGAAAGAATCTTATAAGTACTAAAAAACACCAAAAATGGTCACCACTTAAGTTTTCAGTTTTTTGTGAAGAAAAACATCATTTTCATAATCCTATTAACGTTTTGCGTTTCCTCTTGATAAACAAGTTTAAAAAATCATAAAGAAACAGAAACAGGAACATCAAGTGAATATTTCTAAGCCAGACATTTGGAGGTCATGTAACATTTCTGAGATTTATGATCCAATATTCATTTTATTGTACATTTCTGGAAGATGTAATTTAATGGTTATTAGGTTGGTATATAGTCAGCAATTGGTATTAAAAATGGAGTTCGTTTATATGTTTATAATTTTATTATTCAGGTTGTAAGGTGTACTGGGTTTCTTTCAAATTTTATCATAGACTAGATTTTATCCGAGGTGGTACCAAATTACCAAACAAATAATTGCTGATATAATTTCCATATAAAAATAACCGCGGCAATTAAAAATCTAATTTATCGGTTGCTTCGTTACTTATTTATAATATTATCGGTTAGGATAAAATTTAGATAGTAAAACTGGGATTCTGAATAAAGCATCCTGTGACGAGGCAATAACTTATTCCAATAGGATATTTTTTATTACTCTGTTCAGTGAACAGAAGAATAGCGTAGCTTTTCAAATAGCTTGTATATATATTCTTCTTGGGGTACTGCATGAACAACTCGTCGGTGTAGATGGGCTGCTGTTAATATTTAGCCTTAATCTTCATGGACGAATTTAGAGTGCCTTGTTGTTAGACTTTGACATTTCTAAGTGTAATTTTTAATAACCTACGGGAATAAAAACTTTTTCATATATAGGTATTGATATTTTATTTTGGGTATAGAGTTGGCATACAAATAAAAATCAAAAGTGTTTTGGTTCGCTAGTTGATTTTAAAGACTATTTGCAATGTGTTGTTTTATTATTATTACATTAGAGATCCGGCTTTGCTTGATTTCGGTTTATTGAAATAAAATATAGCCTGTATTAGTCAGGGGTAATATAGCTTCCTATTAGTAAAATAATTTTGATCATCGGTTCATTCGTACCAGAGAGTATCTCCATAGAAACAAACTAACACACAATTTTACCTTACCTTACCTATCATATCTCGTAGATCATTGCTCGTAGATCTTGAAACAGGGTTGATAGGTAGAATTTCGTTTTCTTCTGAATAATCCTTCCATGATTTGAGGTTAGCCAAACTCAATCAAAGATTATACTTAGTTTAAGTTAGGGTACCATCCTTCAAAAGTGCAATTCATGATGATGATGACAATTTGATATTTGATGGTTTCTTTTCTTCTGATTCCATATGGTTTGGTCATTTAGAACGTATGGATGAAAGAAGAGTAACGAAAGAGATTTATGGTGCGAATTTTGAAGGATGCAAGGAAAGGGGACGCCCCAGAAGGGCGTTCACGGATCAAATAAGTGACGTCCTTTAAAAAAGGTGGGGTCCGGAGTGCGAAGAAGAAAAGAGCGTGCATGAAAAGGCTAATAGAGTTGAAGGAAACGAAAGAAGTATGCAGACAGCGAACAAAGTGGCGATCCATCGTCCCTGCCTACTTCTGTGGGTAGAAGGCGTGAGCTGTATGTATGTATATGTATGATTCCTTATCAAAATTGGGCTAGATGTAGTGACTCGATAATTCAGTCATATCGGAGCGGCAACTGGGGCAGCCTAATATTTTACGACACGGAAGCTTTACGCATCACATAAACGAACAATGTGCGAATAAAACAGGAAAGAGGGCGTTGTAAAAGAGAAAAATATGCTCTTAGGAACGTTACTTCGTTTCCGTTGCCTGGGACGTCACGAGATAACTAGGCAGAGCCTGTACTTTGGGTACTAAACAACTGATAAATCATACCTAAATAAATATTAACCACCCAGACACGAAGCCAACAGACATGTTAATGCACATAAAATCGGTCTAGCAGTTTTTGAATTTATTCGTAGCAAACATACCTACAAAAATACAAATCTTACCTCTTTATAATATTAGTATAGATATATGGACTAATGATTGTGTCTGAAATAAATATTTTAATTTTATTATTAACAAACAAAGGCTATATGACATTGTCACGTGAAGGAGTGGAAACATATCCCAAAGCCGCTTGTGTAACTCTCGCCTCACGGGTCACGTTTAATAAAGATCGGTAATTTGTTTTTATGATTTTTGCTACTCGCATATGGGTTGCAAAACACAGGTGAATATTTCCATCGTTACACGAGAATACAAAATAAAATGTATTCCCTAATGACGCCCCCATTTTATTCCGAAGATCTTTCATTTCACATGCAAGAGTGAGGGTTTCGCGGAAATTGCTTGCAATATATTTTTCAACCTTTAAATATAGAACGTGTGATTTTCGAGAACTCAACTTTGCTTGTTATTTTGTAACAGCTTATTACTATCGATTTATTAATTACTCTATCGTTGCAAAATTGATTCATTCTGAAAAGGCGTTTATACGCGATTTTACGAATTAGTAGAATCGGACAACTGTCTAAATGTGGTTATACATCTTTGGGAAAGCTTTGTTATCGACATTCTAAGTAGATTTAGCTTCTTTCTGTGCCATAACTGAATGGTGTTATGATTTATTACCGTTCACATTAAAATTTAAACATACAAGTAACCCACTACCAGATATTTTATCTACTGGAATTCATATGTATGTAATTATCATAATTATAACAGAATGCAGATACAATATGATTAACTATAGTCCTTGTTCACCTGTGGGCATAAATGCTTGGCTGGTGAAGCATTACTATCAAACTTCGCAGAGGTGTGGTAACTAATTGAATGACATAATGTCTTCAAGCATCGTGCAAAGATTTAAACATTAACAACGCATAATATGCAACTTTATAAGTGAATTAGTATGTTAAATAAATTATACTGTGTCAACCGACCGCGGCGTAATTGCGGTGACCTACTTCCAGCAATATATGTGTGTAACAAGAACAGATTGCGAGAAAAGAGGACGAGAGATGTGCTCCACTAAAGCCCTCTTACAACGGCCAGGGTTGTTTTTTGTACGCCCAATTCCTACAAATTACGTACAATTACGTCAGAGGTAGGGATAATAGTGGAGACTAGTCAGAAACGGGATCGCAGCTGCAATTAACGACGTGGAAAATTAGAAAGTTACTATTGATTATGATCCTTATCAACACGATTGCAATGTTCGTTAAACTGAGCAAAAAGTCAATGCTTATTAGTGTCAGTTTAGTCTGTAGGCAATGAAAAACTATATTACAAGCTTTTATTTTCGAACAGCGTCTGCGTTAACTTTAGGTTCCACATTAAAAAGTACTCAAGGTCCTTCTTCAAGAAGCCAGCTATCTTGCTGCCAAATTTCGTCAGAATCGGTTCACCGTTTATCCTTGGAAAGGTATCAGACGGACATAGTTATTTTCTCATTACGCCTGTTTTAGACCGCGTTTTAGCATGTTTAAGACGATTTTAGGTCATGGTAGGGTTCACAAAGGGTTCTATTTGTAGCAACAATGACATTTTCTGGCAAAGCATCACATATATTACTTATGTTTAGACACCTAATGATTGTTTACATTGTATACACGTAGGTAATATAAAGAAAGATAGTTTTGATTGATGACATGATGAGTCTATTGAATATTTTTACTCATATTTCCTATTAACAACTTTACGACAACAATGCTCTTTTATTTATTAATGTGTATACAATCAAGCAACATCATCAACGAACAAATATTAGTTGATTCTTTTCTTCTTATATCACTATTATTGTTACAGTGACCAGCGGTGTGCGACAAAACATTATACACTGTTAAATTGTATAAAAACCGAAGTCTACTAGAAGTCTAGAATGAGACCCAAAAAACTTCCAATATCAAAAATATTGTCCTAAATTCTAGTTTTCCGTGAATAGAAGTAACACATATTACAAAAATGTATTTTTCTAAATTCTGTTTCTATAAATATCGTCGCGTCAGGAAATAGGCGAAGGCGGCGCGATTGGCGATAAAATCAGGCAGTGAGGGGAAATTCGGATGTGATTCTTGTAGTTAGCCAATAGAATACGTTTGAATTGTTACGTTTGATAAAATAAATGTTCGAGTCTATTTTTCTATAAAAACTATTTATAATACTCACTTGTGTAGTAGTGATAGGTAGTGATAGCCCTGTGGTTAGTGAGGGCCCTTCTCATGCGTGA
Organism: Ethmia dodecea; assembly: GCA_963855545.1. Taxonomy (NCBI): domain Eukaryota; kingdom Metazoa; phylum Arthropoda; class Insecta; order Lepidoptera; family Depressariidae; genus Ethmia; species Ethmia dodecea. The sequence continues at coordinate 10,392,580 of OY979446.1, read as the reverse complement.
GACTCGTGTTCGAATCCTGGTGGAGGCATGTATCAATGAGTTTTTCAAAAACTTACGTAAGTCAGTTAATTTATCCCTAGCTCCGCAAAGGAAAATATCGTGAAGGTTGTCTCAGTATGTCAAAGAATAAAATTAACTGGTTTCAGGTCTTGCGTTCATTATGTTACACATTGTAGGTATAGAATAAAATAGTATATTTAGAATAGAACAGTAAGCGGAACTCATCAGAGATACCAACGCTGCTTCCTTAGCTAATGCACCTCGCTCGTGCCTGATGGCAAAGATCTTGTAGGTACAAAGGCTTTCTGAGTTAATTAATTGCAATTAACCTGCCTCATCTTAAGGAAACACTTTGTCTCCGGAGAAATATTGTAGCTTCGCCTTGTTCTCGTTTGATTAAAGTCGTTTTGTTTCAATTATTCTGAAAGGGTTGACACAATTTTGATCTATTATTGTGTTTTCACAGATATCCGGATAATTAAGTTATTTAATTATCATAATCATTATGAAAATGTTGTGAGGAAACCAGCTTTTCCTAGAATTAATCCTGAAGAATGCGTAACAGCGACCGGGCCTTGCCATGGGCTCACTATCTGTCACGCTTAGCAGTCAAAAAAATTTACTGTTAAAAAGTTGGTATATCCTTGAATGGAATACTTATAACTTATTTATTTTACCTATAAACAGTAGAAACACCCAGACACGAAACTAATATGATGTTCATAAAGCACATATATTTTTGTTCGCTTTGAGCGGGAAGTGTTGTTCGGAGCCCTAAAAATAACAGTTGATGAGGCCTCGATGCTCCGGGATACTGCTGCCTCGAAACCAGATCTGGGGCCATTATGTTTTGCCCGATGTAATCCCTCATCATAAATATGTACCTACATTTTTTTATAACTTCTTGGTACCAACATCCCATCTCTAAGAATCTTCTTCTTCTCCTCAACTATACATACCGAAGCGAAGTCGCAATGGCTTTCAATAAGAGGACTTATAAGCCCTTACATTGTATAAAAACTTTTGACTTTGAAATCAAACCCGGGCTCATACATGAGAGGCGAGTTCATTTCCAACAGAACTGTCTCTTAATAAATACCATTGGCAATTTCAGTAAATACTCGTAGGTACGAGTATCTATTCAAATTGTACATTCAATTAACAAAAGTACACACCTCAACTCTATGCACTCCAGAATAACTGAATAGGTCATAATTATTAAAATGGACTCCAGGCTTTGGCAAAGAGCCCGGCAGAGTAGGAGTCGCAATCTTAAAGTAATTGTTGGACTCCAGTCCCAACAAGCCTTCCATTGTTAATTAATTTATAATTTGCAGCCAACTTTCGACTCCCTCGCTAAAACCCGTCGAGATGTTTTTAAATTTTAAAATGAATCTCGAAACTTTAATAAACTGGTTTTCCGTTTGCCTGGATTGATCTCGTTTATTATGTCAATACAATATGTTCATGTATTTGCGTTGGAAAAACGAGACTACGCTATTTGTCCGACTATACTAAAAATAGGATAAAGTTTTATGTACTATTTATTATGCTTATATATTTTGTAAATTATTTATACGTATTTCTCATTTCCCTGTTTTATCTAAGTCTTGTAAATTGTTTATTCTACGGTTCATTGTTTTACTAACTGTAAACTGAATACATGTTCATTATTCAGGCAGTGCTATACCTGGCTGTACATAACTAGCTATACATAACTAGACAATTTTCAGAGTGAAACAGAATTAGTAAGTTCCTTGCCAGATCAAGGAGGAATTATGCTGATGTTGTCCTCTGTTTTATGACGATGCAATGGAAATCAATAACCTAAGTAATAATAATAATAAATATTGCCTTTAACCATTATTTTACACATTTTCTTAGCATACGAAGTAAATAAATAATAGTAAAAGTTGAAATTGAAGTAGTTTAAAGTTTTTTGGGTGTACGTACTAATAAGAAGAGTACGAATAAGATCTCTGACTGGCGACCTCTCGTGAATGCTGCTCTGGCGACGTCGCTCGGTATGTCCAATCGATACATATCTCTATCGCTAAGGGTGATCGTGGATTAGTAGGCGAGGTACACTTAATCCATTTATCTGTTGATACTATCCCATCAGTATATCTATGCACGATGGTGGCCGGTAAAGCAGGAGAAGAACCTGTGACACGTTCTAGAGGTAGTCAGTTGATCAATTCTCTGAAAGATCGCCCGTCGTGCGATTCGTATGCTGTCCAATACTTTCGAAGAACTTTAAATTGAAAAAACATATTCTGGGATCGTATTGGAGGATCGGGTGGGCGCAGTAGACAGAGGCCTATAATCGGTTCCAATTGAAATTTAAGCCAAGGGTATTACGGAAATGCTAAATACAAATTGAGTATTCAGCCAAATTGGCTATTTAGGTGTGTGTAAAACATGAAATGATCATGACGTTGTTGCAATTTCTGGATGATGCGTATTCATGAGCCTTTCAATGGCATATTTTCTGTAAAATTGAGGGACAATATTAACTTGCAATAGAAAGTTTTTCTTAATTTTTTAGTTGTTTTGTTTGGAGACCGTGGTGTTGTTTTTTCAAATATGTAGAGCTAGTTTTATTTTAAATGTAATAAATATAGAGTTATATATGGGAATGGAATACCTCTGCCCAACTACTCCGAGATACGGCGAGAGCGTTTGTCTATATCTATATTATGTAAATCTCAAACGTGAACGTAACCGAAAGCACGAAAACTTCTCAGTTATTCAATACAAATATGCTGTCATATCAAAAAAATATATACTGAAGTTTTTTTTAGCAATTTAAAAGTTTCTTCTAGAAATTTTCCTTACAACATAGAATATGATCTTCTGAGAATGAATACTTGTTTGTTTGTCTTTTGAGCGCTACTTTGTCATTAAAAATTGTTAAAAAAGATTACTATAAGGTTCATGGACAAAAAAAAAGAAATTAAAAACCTCACGGGACTGCGAAAAATTGGAATGTGCGCGGGTAACGCCGCCGAGTAAAATTTTAAAGCTAGTGAGCTACGTAACAGGAAAGTTCCAGAAATGCGTTTCAACTTTTTACTCTACATGTTTAAAGGCATACATCCACGTTTGAGATAAACTACTGGCACAAAGTTTGCATAAAATGTGCAAAAAGCACCATTAACGGCTTGCAGGTTAAGCTTAATTTATTTCTCTAGCCTTTCCGCAGTATGACGGAACTGTCATTAGCAAGCTATGACCCATCTACATCTAGTACATGTCATGATGTAATTCGGGTCGAGTCACACTCAAGCTAATGGCAGGCAGGGCCGATTCTAGACGATCTCTAAGAGAGGAGTTACTGTCTTAAATCAGAGGCAAATCATTTCTTTGTCAATGAATGGCGGCGGCACACTACTATGCTACTTGAGAGTGATATATGTATATGATTTTTTTTGTACTTAACAAGTGCTAACCGTTATCTATATCTATACTTCTATACTAATACATATAATGAGGAAAGATTTGTATTTTAGTCTATTTGTAAGAAATAAAATCAAGATTACTGGACCGATTTTAAAAATTATTTCGCCAATGGAAAGCTTATTTTTCTGAGAGTAACATAGACCATAAATTATTGTATCTACGCATTCCCACGGGAACGGTGAACGGTGACACCGCGCGGAACAGCTAGTATTATATATTTTTCCTAAAAGTGCAAGAAGGAGAGTAATGGTTTTCGGATGTAAGCATTTTTGTTGGCGCTACCTGTACTACAAAAGGTTTGAGGAATTTTAGAGTGGGATTCGTCATAGTCATTAATAAAATTTTATCCTTCTGAACCAAAGGGAGGGTAATATTTAAAACCATAGCAGTATGGTAGCACATTCCTTTCCCTTTCGCTTGCGGTTAAATGGACTTATTGTATAGCAACATCCCACTATAACTGTGTAGAAGCTTTGAAGTTACTAAATAATATTGTAAATTATTACTATTATTATAGTGTATGTTTTTCCACGAAAATGGGGAAAAACGGGACTCCTCTGGGTGGATGATCGTATCCGATACTCCTAACGTTTGGAGAACTCATATAATAAATATTATCCTTATAGGGTCTGTTATTTAATAAAACAATATTAGTTATTAAGTTCTATCTCTCTATATAAATTTTAATATCAAACCTAGATACGGCTCTGCGAAGGCCGGATATCCAATGAGGTACAACGATATCATCCCTGCGGCGAATGGCTATTTTCATAAGCAGGCTCTATCGTTAATTAATGGTTAACATTCGATTAATTAATTTTCGATAAAGTCGACGCGGTTTTGATGCGGAACTACTTTCATGCTGATGAAAGCAAGGCTTAAATCCATATTGATTTATGTATACTTCAAAACCCGGGTACTTAACGAGATATATCTCTTTGGTAAAAATGTTTCGTTTGTAGTCAGAATTGGATAGCAATTCTCTGTTATGACTATCAATTATTTCACTTTTTGAAAAGGATGTGTACGATGAGCCACAAAGGGAACCCTTGTATTTGCTTTTATATAGGTATAGCAGATATTCTGAAGGGATTATTGCGATCTGAATCAGTATTTTTTAGGGTTTCTTACCCAATGGGTGCCAACAAGATCCTTTTTCTAAGCCTCCGCTGACCGTCCGTCTGTCGGTTAGTGGGTTGTATCTCATGAACCGTAATAGATAGTTGAATTTTTGAAATTTCACTGAATGTGACCCTTTTGATACTATTGCCGTTATAACAACAAATAACAAGATAAAAGATAAAAAAAAAAAAAGTATTTTGTACGGAGAGCTGTAGATATTTTTAAATATATATATATATATATATATATTAAATTCAGCAGCTCCCCTTACAAAAGACTTGTTTTTTGCGTATTTTACTCGACTTTTTTATGTAGTGTGGTACGGAATCCTGCGTGCGAATCCGACTTGCAACTAAGCTTGTTTTTTTCTTAGAGTAAAATATTCTCATCATTCCATTCAAAAATATACCTAGTCGATTTTAGGTACTCAATTTGCAGAGTCACGGTCTTACTAATTAATTTAATTACCCATAATACATACAATTTAATTCATAATTACTCCCAGCGGAGTCTAAAAGTAGATTACGCATGTTTAATATTGTTATTTATTAGGACACGATAAATGAGGAGCTATAATTTAATTTTTTTTTACAAATAACAATTTTCGATCAGAAACAATAGAAATAGTAATAAAACGCAACTACTTAGATTCCAACTAGATATAAACATAAACTAAATAAATATAAACATCCAAATGCTATGACAACAGACATGTTCATGCCCACAAGTATTGCCCTTAAGGGACAATAAAACCCGCGCCCAGGGTCACTAGTGTCACTACCAACTGAGCCAACAGGCTCAACGATATATTGTTTTCAACCCTCCGGGCGGAAAGCGGCAAATTTCGGCCCGCTGCGCTAAACAAAGTTGCTGCTTTCCGCCTCCGTCGATAAGAAAAAAGTAAACTCAGCTCGGGAAGTAAATAAGAAAGCCTCAGATCACAATATGTTTGTATTTGATCTTTGTATTACATGTGATCTGAGACATTTCTTATTTTACTTCCCTAGGTGTGTAATATTATACTACTAAACTAGATGTCGCGCGGTGCGCGAGGCCGCAAGCGGCCACGCGTGTCTCTGTGGGGTCTTATTTTGACAGAAAAATAGAGTCAAATTTTGGGCGCCCATCTTGTTTTAGCCATTTTAAATCGAAAAATAATAAAATTTTGTTAAATATTTTTTTTTATGGCAACACTGTTTACTGAGACCCACAATCGCTCCATACAAGTCAACTTTCCAAAGTGTTGCCAACTGGCTAAAAAAGCCGATTATTATTAAGAAAATTAAAATTTTTCAGTAAAACAAAAACAACGGGGCGGCCATCTTGTTTTTTCTATTTTTCGGGATTTTCTGGTAAACTACAGGATATACCCTATGCGGTGACACCAAACACATCCCTGTAGCATATCGGCATCTGGGAGATCAATTCGGGTCTTTTGAGGTCTACCCTAAAAATTCAATCGGCCATAACTTTCAGTGTTGCCAGGTGAAATTCAAAAAACCTACAAAAGGTCATAGGGAGGAATAAAATGTTTCACTGACTGTCACTTGTTTTTGCAAAATGGTAAAATTTAGACTTTTGACATTTTGCGTTAAAAGTAAAAAAATACGAAAAATTCCGGGAAAATTCTTCAACACGGCCACACTACGTAGTAAGACCTCCAACCCCGCTATACAGACCAACTCGCTCAGGTGTTGCCATCTTGCCGAAAATCGACAATCAAAATGTGGTAAAATTAATACTTTTCTTTGGGAGCAAATCACCGGTCGGCCATCTTGGTTTTTCAAATTTTCGGGATTTTCTGGTAAACTACAGGATATGCCCTGTGCGATGACACCAAACACATCCCTTTAGCATATTGGCATCTGGGAGATCAATTCGGGTCAAGTGGGGTCTAAAACCACTCCAACTTTGAAACACTACTACGCGGCCGCCATTTTGTTTTTTCATTTTTTTAAATAATATTCGTAAATCATTTAAACATTTCTACAGATTCCAAAAATTTCAACCGGATCGGCCGGAAAACAAAAGAGATACGATAGGCAAGCCTGGCCGCCATTTTGTTTTTTTGAAAAGTCGGAATTTTCCCGGGGTCACCCCGCCATCTTGAACACTTTTTTCATATATGACTTGACTCCAAAACGACTCCTTCTGGGAGAACAATTATGTCAATGAGTCAGTCAGTGAGTGAGTGAGTGGTAGTCGAGCTTTATATATACTACTAAACTACTAAATACGTATTTTATAGTGAATACGTACGTACGAATAGTATCTGACCTATATAAACTTTATGGCCATAATATATTCCGTCCGTATGATGATACTACATCCAATCCAATAAACAGATCCGCCGCCCTACTTCGTGATTTCACCTCATAATTTCTTAAGTTATGGCCCTCCATATTAAAGACCTGTATAGCTCCATAAATCCGTCCTAAATTAATGTTATAATTATGGAACACAGATTATTGCCTTCTTCTATAAAACATGACATTAGGACTTTTTGGTATCAACTTTCGAACCATAATATATGTACGCGTTACTATATTAATATTAGGAAATAAAATTATAAATACAGTGCATTTTTATATTCAACTAGCTGTTCCGTGCAAATTCACTCTCGTAAGTCCCATTCCCGTGGTAAAATTATAGCCCATATTATCAAAAAAATATATTTTTTTAAATAGGTCCTGTAGTTTAGAGTTTATACAAAATACAAATTTTTCCTCTTTATAAAATTAGTGTAGACAAAATGCTTACGCTTTCTATCCGAGAGAGGATAGGCAGAGGTATTCCATTCTTGGAAATACCTACTCTTCACCAGTATATTATTATTTCTTATAGGTGAACGTGATAGGTGGTAAACCGGAGTTTTCCTTCATGTAGTGACAAAATATGTACCTACTTAAGTTTTTGAAAATACAATGTCACGACGATGAGAAGCGGGATCTTTAACCACAGGGCTATAACTGTCATAGTAATTAGTACTTAGCTACTATAGTAGTCTTATAGTAGTACATCATATAGTAAAAATAGATTGTAACTATTAGCCGAAGTCTACATAAAAAACCGGCCAAGTGCAAGTCTGATTCGCGCACGAAGGGTTCCGTACCATTATCTTAAACGGCTACAAAATCACGTTTGTTGTGTGGGAGCCCCCCTTAAATATTTATTTTATTTTGTTTTTCGTATTTATTCTTATAGAGGCAACAGAAATACCATAATTTGTGAAAATTTCAACGGTCTAGCTGCTATCGCTGTTCTTGAGATACAGCCTATGGTGACAGACAGACGGACGGACCGACAGCGAAGTCTTAGTAATATGGTCCCGTTTTTACACTTTTGTTACGAAACCTTATAAAAGGTACCTATATAGGTATATTGTACCTACTCGTATTAGACAGACCCGGTCCGGCGATAGGCTCACCACCTATCACGTTTAGGAGTCCAATATATCTCGTGAAATGTGGGTATATCCAGTAATGGAATACCTCTGCCTACCCCCTCGGGGATAAAAAAGGCGTGAGATTATATTATATTATATATTATATATTTATTAGACACAAGAAGCGAAAAGTATTCCAAGTAATGGACTAAAATAATAAATAAATCGATGTATAATGCCAGATAATCGATGTACTCATGACAAACGATTATCTAAATTCTATATCATTACAGTTATTTTCATAACTAGTTTAATGGACTGATAAACAATCAATTGGCTACCAATTGGTTTAACAAATTTCCTTCTAGGGTTCTTTGGTCAAATTCGGAACCCTTAAAAGATATGTACCGTTAGAGAAAGTATTAAAAAGAGTATTTTTGAGAATTCCTTCAAAGATTATCCCGTCAACTTTGAGTAAGCAGGCACGATATAATATATATTCTCCTTGAGCGCTCGTGGGCCGCTAATGATTGACTGGTTATTGGAAAAATCTTGTATGATGATAACCAGGTTTTATTGTTGAAATCGTAAGTTGAAAATGTCTCCAATGTGTGTACCTATCTATACTAATGTTATAAAGAGGAAAGATTTGTATTTTTGTATGTTTGTTACGAATAAACTCAAAAACTACTGGACCGATTTTAAAAATTCTTTTACCAATGGAAAGCTATAAGATCCCCGAGTAACATAGGTTATATTTTGGAAGAAGAAATGAGGAAGAAGAAATTTCCCGAAACGCGTTCGGTATATAATATTTGTCACATACTTATTTAGAATTTTCGTATTTGGCTGCTTATGCGCATAAGTTATTTTACAATATTATATTCATGTATATTCTGCGATACTGCTATATAATGTTATACCATGTACGTTTCTAAGTATTTGGGAGCTTATAGTTAGCATCAGAACTTTCAGTAGCTTAAGGCCAAAAATACTTTACAGTTAGTTAGTGTATTGGTTTATCGACCGCGAGAGGCTGTTAGCGACAGCTTATGCTCGCTTATAATTGGAAACGAGCGAAGCAATTTGCATATGCTATTTAACTAAAATTCTGCATAATGTCGGTGTCAAAAATTTTTTAAATTGTAAGGAAATAAAATTCTAAATACAGTCTATTTTTATATTTAACTAGCTGTTCCGTGCAATTTCACTAGCGTAAGTCCCATTCCCGTGGGAAAATTATAGCCCATGTTACTCAAAAGTTATGAAAATAAGATTTTCTTAAATAGGTCCTGTAGTTTTTGAGTTTATTCGTTACAGACATACAAAATACAAATCTGTACAGCTGAAGCTGTACAGATCTCCAAAGTTAGAGTTCACCAGTGTTAAGAGTAGTCGTAATTAAGAGCGTAATGTCATAAAATACTAGCTTTTGTTCGCAACTTTGTCCGCGTACTGGGATAAAAACTAGCATATTATGTATTATTCTGATGTATAAACTGTATCACTGTATAATTTCATCAAAATCCGTTTTGTAGTTATTAAGAAAGAAATAAATGTTACGTGGCAGGGCAACAAACATCTACTAATCCTCACAAATTTTCGAGTTTATAATATGGTAAGATTATAGCCAAATGAAATGACACATGAAAAATTCTTAGTAAAACAACAAAAGTACGATTATTACGGTCAAACAGTAAAACAGCAGCTTAAAAATTTACATTGTGAGTTGAGCTAGTTACATTTTAATTACTTTCAGAGTTTATTTAGAGCTCATTTGAATGGGCAGTCGCTGTACAACACAACACAGTTGAAACTTTATGTCATCACCATAGAATTTATTTTCAGCTAAACAGGCACACTTAGATCATGTATATAATGAAAATGAAAACGTTTTTATTTGCTGTATGTAATTAAAAATTACACTTAGAAAGGTCAATAACCAATAGTCTAATAACAAGGCACTCTAAACTCGTCCATGAAGATTGGCTAAATGTAAACAGCAGCCCATCTCACCGATGGGTTGGTGTTTCCAAATGCAGTACCTCGAGAAGAACCAACAAGAAACTCAAGGGCAACTAATTCATGGTAAAATTGAAATGAGAGCGTTTCGTATGTAATTGAGTCTTATGGGTCTTGATTTTAACTCCTCGTATAAATGAGGGACGGATATATGACACCAATGAGATAGTTATTTCCTGTGGTTTCTAGCGAAACGAACAAGTTATAGAAAAAAATTTGTTCAGGTACAATAACAGTCTGGTCCTTATACCGGAGGTCTTACTTTTTTATAAGGTTCCTAGTTTATTGAAAATAATATCCTTGAAAGTTTTTGTTTTTAGAGATATTAATTCGGCTTTTTTGAATCAGGAATCAACATAGAGGAGGGATCCTTGTTGAGGTTTTAAGTCCAGTGGGTTAGTTGGTACGGACATGATTTGTAGATCGTTATTTTAACCATTTTGATTTCCAACGACGACGAACCGGAAGCACACTCGGACTGAATCTCTAATCGGACGCTATTCGTACCTTGTAAACACTCGATCCGAGTGTACTTTGATGGCAACAGCCAAAAAATTAAAAAACACAGCGTCCAAGCGCGATCATCACGTGAGAATGCAGCTTTAGAAATAATTAGTATTCTATTGAAGCCTATGACTACCGCTTCATAGCGACGTAGATCTACGTTTAGTGCCACTAAATTTTGCATGCTCACGTTAGTTTGTATTGGTGCATGTGCGGTTGCTAATCTAATTAGAGCTGCAAATTTAGACCACTGCGCCAGGGATTTGGTCTGCTAATGAGGTTTTCAACAATATTTTGACATGTTTTTATCAATAATATTGGGTGCCCAGCGGCGTTGCGTACTCGGATTCTTTCCAGTAGTAATTTCTAGGAATCTCAGTGATCAGTTACGTTATTCGAAAGTTTGCCAAAAATGTCATGCTTGACCCAGTGGTTTCGGCTGTGCGTTGATCGATCAGTCAGTCATGCCGTCAGTCAGTCAGCTTCTACTTTTATAAAAAAAATCTCATGCCTTTTATACCCGAGGGGGTAGGCAGAGGTATTCACTTTCTGGATATACCCACTTTTCACGCGATATTCTTTGGACCCCTAAACGGGATAGGTGGTGAGCCCATCGCCGGACCGGGTCTTTAACACATATCTCAGAATTAATTCTAGAACCGGCGGGTTTCATAGAGCTAGTGATAAATATGTACGCAAGTTTTTGATAAACCCATTGGTACATCCCAGGATTCGAACTCGAGCCTCACTGATTATAATTATGTGAAGCAGGCTCTTTAACTGTAAGGCTATCACTACCACCTATATATATGTATATAATTTATAAAAGATGTTGCTCTTCAGTGTCTAAGATTCAATGAACTGAGATGATGTGAGATGTTTATGTGTTTGCTTAACTCTCCATTGAAAATTGATTAGTACCGCTTAAATGTTGCAGTTACACTGATGATTCACTGATGTATTTGCATGTAATGGCTTAAAACAAAAAGTATTGTAAAATTTGAATTTATAAAAACTCATCAATCATATTTTTGACGTGTTTGTGACAGGCTTTTTAATCAAATTACGTTTCTTTATTTTATTTCTGAATCTTTGCGAGATGTAAATCTTCAAGACCGAAAAATTGAAATATAATTATGATGTGTATATGCTGCGAACTCCAGTTATGTGTAATATTTATAAAAAAATAAACTACCTAACACAAGAATAAGTTTGTAAGTATGTTACTAACAAATATGGATTGTAATGATTTGAAATAAAAAATATTATTATTATTATTATATCTTTTTGTTCAGTGAGTTTGCTACTCAGAGAAAGTAAGAAATTATAAATGCGAAAAGCATTTTGTCGGTAAAGTGATTCGTTGAAAAGCACTTACACTAAGAGTTAAATCCGCTCAATCCAGCTTGAGTGAAATATAGGTAACTACATGTCACAAGAAAAGAGTCCACGGTCGTTAACCTCGCCCTATTTAGGTCTAAGGCCCGGCAATAATTTAGCTCAGGCCTAGCTTAGGCTATGCCGATTGAAGTGATAAATAGGGGATTGCGAACATATATAAATTATAGATACTTTTCTGGATAGTTTAATTTAATTCCTTTTATTACATGGATACCTATAACATTTAAACATATAGGCGCTAGCGACATGGCCTAACTACGGTTCGGTTTACCTATTTAAATTATATCTTCTGTACCTACCTTGCGAGATATGGAAATGGAAATCACAAATTTTAAATTTGTTATTACTGTTTCCGACCGACATACAGATAAAAATAAATAAGGTCCATATGGCATTGCATTAATAGAAATTTTTATAAAAATTTTGACATGTATTTTGAAATCACAGACAGACAGTATAATTTTATTATTGGTATAAGTAAGTATACCTAGAAGAGATGCACAAAAGTCCATTATCTAAAATAATTCACAGTTTCAGAAATCGAAAGAGATGAATGACCTTTATACATACACGTTAATTGTTATTTTCTGAATTAAAAATAATTTTGAAATTATCTGAATATATAACTTGAATTTACACAAGGCGTCTAAGGTAGCAATATTGCAAAGGTAATAATGGACAGTAATTCGGAATTAACGCATATATTTATAGGTTACATTAATAACCTTAATATCATTGAATATCTATATCCAAAAGAACTATCTGGCTAATGTATTGATCTATTAAACGTTGCCGACTCACACGATGTTTCTGGAAATGGGTATATTTTAGGACATGGGCCAACAAACAGTAGGTAATACTGGCTGGTGGGATTAGAGCTGTTTTCGTGAAAGAGTAGAAGAATTTAATTCATTTTGTAGTACTCATGGAATTGATTACACTGGCTTCTATTTTACCGGTGAAATTGAAATGTTGAGTAAGTGGGTGAACATTTAGGACTTACTCTAGTAAAATTACCCTAAAGGGAAATATTTAAAATCCACAGGAAATTATAAAAATCTGTTTAAAAAAGAAATACGTATTACACCGAAACGATAACACCTAGAAACCTGAAATATGGTATGTAGGTCTTATATGTCGTAGGCAATCGCTATGAAGGGATTTTTAGAAATTCCAAGGGAACGGGAATAAACTCTGCTGGGTTCTGCTGGTATATTATAGATGCGAATGTAACTCTGTCTGCTTGTTTGTTATCTTTTCACGGCTTTACCAGTGGAGTGACCTTGATAAAATTTTCATGATAATTAACGTGACCTTGATAATTTCCATCATGAAAAAATATTTAGGCTACCTTCATCCAGAAAAATAGACCTAGGGGATACTCTAAACTTTAATTGGATAGAGTCGCGAGCTACAGCTAGTAGGTGCAATACGGGTCCATACGCAAGTTAACTATATACTTTGAATGTCACTTTTACTGAAATAGGTGTCCAAAAATTAAGTCAGAACTTTATTTTATATTGTATCTGTACCGACAAAAATAGAGGTATGTGAGTCTGAACAAAATTTCAAGGTCAAGGACAATTCTATTCTCACGAAAAATTCTGTATATAAACACAAGCAGATACTTACCTATTTAGTTCCTTCAATAAGATGATTTACGATGAAAATCGGAACACTTTTATGGGTAATATATACTCCACGTAGTATAAGAGAATAAACAAATCCTTACTCATACGAGATTGTTTAGTTTACACGTTTGTTCTAAATGTTTTTGCTTAGTTTCATTGTTTTCTAATGCATTTCCTCTACATAAAAATTTACGTTTAATATATCCCGGCAATAACTCAGAAACTTTGGGTAACTCTTGCAGTGAAACTTAGAGTTAGAAAGTTTGTAAAACTGTCCAACTTTGCTTGCACTTAGGAGACGTCATACTCAAACGCTTTAGGGTGCTAGAAATTATTTGCAGGAAGTTGAAACGAAACGCTGGTTACGCATTTCCTTACACGTTTCAAATGTGGAGATATTTTTCTTCTTGCAAAGTGCAGGCTCCAGCTCCATTCTATTCAGTAGTGTCGTGAAACTCATTCCATATTCTAGAAGCGTACTACTCGAAGGGATTATTTTCTGGTTCAGAATCGAAACTCTTACTGCAACGGGTAGGTACGTATGAAGTAACAAAAAAGAAAGCATTTCATGCAAGCATTTAATAACTTTTACTTAAATTTTGTCGTAGCAGGTGACATTTTATTGTTTGACATAACCACACAGTCTTTTGCTAAGGGTCCATTTTTGTACTAAACACAAGGCACTGCATCTTCCGTATAGTATATAGAACAACATTTACCATATTTCATGAGGATTAGGATAAATTCAAACAGGCATTTTTCCAATAGCAGAGGTCAAGGAGTATTTTAGTAATTGTACAATATGACACAATGGCATAAAGAGTACAATGGGCGGTCTAGACTAGAAGAGATTTAAAAATATGTAAATTATTATATATTTATATAAAACAAATATAGGCATTTATAATAAACGTATACACCTTGTACACAAACATAATTTGCTATCGACTTAAAAAACTTCGATATTCATTTCTCTACTTTGCAAGTATTCTTCGTACACGTCCAGTTAAAGATTGGTAAAGAGCCTAAGATAAAATATTCACAGCGACATAGCACGACAATACCAATCGCTGTCTACCCTACACTCCTTAACGGGAGTGTTTTCACGATCGACACAAATTCCCCGCGTTTTCTCGGGAAACGGAAAACACTTTTCCGACGTCCCTCATACTGTAATAGTGTTGCTCGGGCTCTGTGAGCTCGCTCCACTCCTACTGAATTATTAATGTACTCCCGGCGGAGACACGATACTTTGCGACATCGGCACGTATCTAGCGAAAGTGTATAACTACTATCCAAAAACGAAACTAGTCAAACAAAAAACGCTTTCAATCCAAAATTGTTTTTATCTAAACAAGCTCACAGATCCACGTGCCCTCAGATGAGAATAATAATGATGTTTAGAGTAAACAGGGCGTAATGTTCTTTACGTTAACACCGAGCGCTGCGATTAATATTTTGAGAGAGTGTAGATATTTCCACGTGAGCAGTGGTTGGTACGTACCCGCGACCTTAGTCGGTCGTTGCCCCATCTCGCTTGAGATTACGTACCAAATTGGCACTATACGCTCTATACTGAGTCCAATAAAAACATACTTAAATATTTATTTAAGTATGTTCATCAGCTGTTTAGTACCCATAACTCTGGCTTAGTTAGGGACTAAATAACCGTGTGTGAATTATGTCCCTTAATTTATTATATTTTTTTATTAATAAAACAGTATTTTATTTGTGAGATAAAATATTTTTCCTGAAAAAAAATACTTTTTCAGTGCATTAGTTTGACCCCTCAACGTGACTGGTGATGAGCCCATTGCCGGAGCGGAGTGCTGTAAGTAAATAGTAGTCTAAAAAAAGTTAAATTGATTGTCAGTTTCTTGAATTGACTTAGAAATAACTATTCTATTTTCTCGAACACGCTGTACATAAGCGGGGGTGACGGACACGAGTTGCAGAACTAGTGGAACGAGTTCAAAAACCCGCCATTCGCATCGGAAAACATGTTCAGTTTACGAAGCTTCTTCTGGTGAAAGCATAAAAGAGAGATATCGTAAAACTCCGCAGCAGTTTGATTTTCACACTTATATTACATAAAATATCGTCGGGGTCCGCCCTGATATATCAACTAGGTTTTGACCGTGACTTCGTGTCCGCGCAATGGCTCAAAGGCCAAACCAATGAACAAACAGAGATTTTTTTCTTTATAATATTAGTAGGAAAGGATTATGTCAATCCGCTGCTTCGTTACTGATTCGGAGAAGGACAAAAAACAACACTTCTATTATTGCATAGATGAATGAAAGTGTTGGAATGGTTAGACCTTGGCGGACGTTTCGAGACCAAATCAGGGACGTCTTGAAAAAAGGCCAGGTCAAGAGTACCCAAATCCGAAGAGCGTATGAACGGCATAATGAAAGTAGACGAAGCGAAACAAGTATGTAAGGATCGTAGCAAGTGGAAAGAAGTGGTCTCTGCCTACCCCTACGGGAAAGAGGCGTGATTATATGTATGTATGTATGTATGAACTTAGTACCTATGATATATTTTTTGACATACCTCACCTGATTTATAATTTCCAACAGAAAGTTTGTTTAGTTTTTATAATACTGCATGCCAAAATATAAAAATAAGTCTGACCAAGAAATGAAGCAGTGGTGACTTGAAATATAATACCTGTCAGTATTCAAGACTACAACAGTTTACGAGTTACGCCGATGTTAGTAAACAATGGGACGATACCGCGTCAGTTTCCGCCGCGGAAGAGATGCCATCGATAAGCCAGTCCTCCATTATATTGCTTCATATCACGCTAGTTCTAAGCAACTTAAACTTCCTACAATGGTTTGTTCAACATCTCCAAGTTATGATGACAGTTATTTAATGTTGGAAACGTTTCATTTATTTGTGATATTATTTGTTGAAATCATTTTGAAGTTTATCATTAAAATTGCAGTGTTACGTAAATTTCAGTATTAAATTTGTGCATTGAACTGAAAACCTTATTCTATTTGGCGTAATAAACTTGTTTTTAAAGTTTCCAGCAACAAAAGTACAATGATAAATTGCAATAGCGTAGGAAAATAATGATATTTTTCACCGAAATTCTACTTCGTTGTATTTTTAATTTTTCTGCAATTACTGACTGTTCCCATATGTGATTAATCTATTCCTATTAAATTGCGAGAGGTTCCATGCATTAGCGGTTTTCTCCCATGTCACCGCCATCAGTTGCACATGTTGTCGCCTTAACTAGATTAAACAATGTTTACGGTGTTCGGAAACTTGCTGCGACTGGCCCGACTAGTTTTGTAATAATTCAAACCTCACCCATCTGTAATTTAAAATTGCACCATATTTGTTGTCATCGATTATTATTGGATCTCTGTAATTATAGGTTATTTTCGACTGTCGAATCACAACTTCGACATTTATTACAGCGAATTTTACCAAAGCGAATGTTTGTGATCGCGATGTACGTTACAGAGAATGTTTGTGATCGCGATGTACGTTACAGCGAAAGTATTCGATGTCGACGTATGGGACTTCGACGGTTTGTCATCGCGATGTACGTTACAGCGAAAGTATCCGATAGCGAAGCATGCGACTTCGAATGTCGAAGTTGTGAATTACAGTCGTTATTTTCTCTATAGCAATGCTAAAGAAATCGATAAAAATAAATAATCCTAAGATAGATAATTGATGGAACACCGCAAAATGATATTATTATTATATTATTTGACAATATGTCACAATTAACATAAAACAACATTACAGGTATTTATAAATATATTTCGGTAGTAATTTAATATTTCCTTTTATAATACAAACAAAAGTGTCTTAACAATAATTGGTCTGCCCTAGCAGCGCAGTTCGCGACGCTACGCTTTGCTACGAAGCTACGAATAGTACCGTAAACCGTAGACTATTCGTAATGCACAGCACGAGCTGCACGAACCCAATAACTCAACTCGGACGCGACTGGAAGCTCTCGAGGATATATTAAAAGTACGCCAAGTAATTAATGCCTCCATTTGCTTCCCAACAACTCCTGACGCAAAATTTCCTTGCTTGTTTGTAAAGTGGTTTGTATCTTATATTGCAAACAGGGAGCTAGAGCTAAGGCTTTATGTGGTATGTATTTAGGGTTCTGTTCTTAAAGGCTAAAACGGGACCCTATTACTAAGACTCTGCTGTCCGTCCGTCTGTCTGTCTGTCCGTCTTTCACCAGGCTATACAACAAACGTGATATTTTGACGTTTTTATAGATAATGGTACAGAACCCTCGTGCGCGAGTCCGACTCGCACTTGGCCGGTGTCTATCTATATTTCGTGTTTATGCTGGCTGAGACATCGCTCCTTTCAAACTTAGAATTTCCTTTTTTGTTTTCTTTTTCCTTTATTACAACAATTGTGTTATTTTAGTTTAGTACGTATTTTCTTTGGGCTGCTTGGCTCACGAATCAAATACTTTTTATTTACACAAAATTATAAACAACAACGTTTGTAGGAGGTACCTAATCTTTGGAACTATCGATCCCATTTTGTAAATTGCTACGCGGTGATACGATGGAGCAGATCATATCTCCCGCACGATTACCTCTCCCTCTCGCTCTCCTCCAAAGGAGCGGTACAGTAATAAGCTAAAAGTTACAACAAATCTCTTTATTGTATTTGTTTTTTAAATATCAGTGTGAAATGTTCTGTCAGTAAAGTTTTGTGGATACCGTATCGGCATAAAGTGGATAACATCATGCTTACGTCCTTTTACTTATGAGTGCTAACCTTAACAAGTACTATAGCTGTCTCTAATATATTTTATTTGAAACTGCTGAGGTTTTTCATTCAGTGATACAATCATACTCTGGCTACTTAGATACTATGTATTATGTATAAAATAATACAACCACAATATTCACATATTGCTTTAGCGTCTGTAGTCACTATACATACACTATGTGAGTTCAGCCTTATGACTTTATGACATAATTATTAAGGGGTTGTATCAAGTGAAAGTTTTAAAATGTAGTGTTATTTATTAAACACGTTAAATTGTTATTGTATTTTGCCCTAACCACAACCAAGAGCACGCTTGCTCTGAATATTTTCCTGGTGTCTTACAGTCACCGCATGTTTTTAGCAATCACTTAAAGAGGGAACTTGATTAGGTCGTCCCAATATGATTTGCGTCTCTCACCCCACCACAACCAATCAGAGCCATCTATAGTTTATTTCACGTAGTGTGGGTTCGGTGACAGTTCACATTTTTCCTACCGTCCCCATTCTACTTTCGACTTATAAAAAGATTGTATCCTTGCAATGGTAAAATAATTAAAAATTAATTATTTTTTATACAAATTCCTATTAGTCGAAAGTAGCAGCCATGAAACGGAAAAATGTGAAAAAAATATGGTACCTGAAATAGTATAGGTAGGAAAGTTGAGGGAAATTTTCTTATATATATCACCAAGTTTTTTTGAACTTTCTTTTTCTGAAACAGTCTCAACGAGCTGCTCAATTCACTGTAATCTACTACTTTAAAAGTAAATAGCATAGTTACCTTTTAAAAGTAAAAAATCAAAGTGGTTAATGTTCTACGCTGAAGTATATAATTGTGCCAAATTGAAGCTCAAGTGTGAGTATTTTTAAAGTACTCCAATATTTGCTGGTATACTCATATTCGCAGACATCTTAATCCGACCCTGTAGGAGTACATTTGAAGACGGCGCTTATACATAAGCACCTTAATCCGCTATTCAGCTCAGGAGTCTGCTATGCGACACAATAATAAGGAATATTTATCAAAGGCATTGCTTAGCTACCGAGTTCTATATCTTGATTTACCTGCCCGTTTGCTGCGTGCAAATTATTACCAGCTCACGGGCACACCTGCTACTTTGCTCGTTTAATACGCTAAGAGCAGGGTTGCCGTTTTTGCTATTTGCATTTTCGTCACGTTTCTTAAAAGCCGATGGAGGTACGAACCGCAAATAAACATTAGTTGGTATTTAGATACAAGTTTTCGTATTTATAAATTGTAGGTCAAGGTCATCTCCCAAATTAGGTGAATAATTAAAATCTTAATATGCTTGTATACAACGCGTAACAGAAAAAGCGCAATTCCTCATACACCCCAATTAGTATTAATATAAAAAAAATATGATGCAGTCGAACTTTAGTTGTGTCTGACCAATTTTCTTAAATATCGATTAATAATAGCACGATTTCCATAGAAAGCACTAAATTCAGCTACGATAATTCATATTTTTTTTAAATTTAACACTTATTAAAAATGGCTGAAATCGAATAAGTAGTCGATACTGAACTAACTAATTTAAGGAATTGCGCTTATTCTGTTACATGTTGTATTAGTCTAGGCAATAAAGGTAGTGGACCCCAACATTAATTCCTCAGTCGATGAAACTTTGCAGGATTGTAGTATAGTATGAGACAATACTTGCATAAAAAAATCCAAAAAAAAAACCTAACCGAAGTTAGGTATTTTTACTGAAATACTTATTTATTTGATATCTTTGTTTACTATACTACAATCCTGCAAAGTTTCATTGACTGAGGAATTAATGTTGGGGTCTTCATACAAAAATCCGCTTCATTGCCTGGACTAGTATATGTTTACCTGACGAGTCCTAATACACTCGCATCACGTGTTTTCATGATACATGAATGCTTTAGTTTGTTTGCACCTTGTGGGACTTTTTGAATTTGACTTGCAAATATAGGTAGGTACTCTTATTCCTATTTTAAAGACATGACGGTATATAATTGGATTTGTAATATGTGAAACACGCAGAGAGCGAGTTTCTCCGGGGATTATCACTAATCTTTGATTTGTAACGTAACATAATTGTGATTACTTTTGGGAGATCCCGTTAGCATCCCTTGATGATACAAAGGATAAACTTGCAAGTGTCAACCCTGCGTAGTCTATTTTTGCCGTATAAATAATAATATATAAAGTTATGTATAGCGCTTGAGATATATGTAAAGTATATGGGTAATATGAATATAATTCTGTTTGACTTATATGTACTTGAGATGTCTGGCACAAGCAGGCTAGTTTATTTATGAAAACTAGTGCAAAGGTATTTTGATCTGAATGTATCTGATCTCTGATCAAAATAGGATATTTGACGGTGTCAAAATGAAAATGCGAGTAATCATTTATTATTAAACTTATCACAAAACACCTTTAATTTATTATGATTTTTATTTTACAATTATAGCAAAATTTTAAAAGTGTTGCAAATGAGTTATATGAGTTATGACGGTTCAGTAGGTACTCAGTACCTACATTTTCTATAGTTAATTTTCGGTTTGACTGATTATAAAAAGCAATATCAGTTACTAGGCTTTTTTTATATTTATAAACTGTTTAAAATTTATTTCAATTTGCCAAGTTTGAAAGACAGACATAAATTAATTGGATGATATACGGATTGTTTTTATGAATTATCCAAAAATATTCGCTCGTTGAATTAGCGCGCCATATCTGTTGACAGGTTCTGAACTCTAAATGGTGTGAGTATTCGACAGCTCCATTCCATTTATGCCTGTATTGGCCGTAATTGAAAATTGATTTGCGACGGAATTGCAATCGGAAATACCGAATCAATCCGGCCAATTTGACGATGACGGTCCGCCCGGAATAACGAATTCCGTACATATACTTATTTGGAATTTGTTTCGGATAATCAGGATTTGGTAATTTTTTTCACCTATCCGCGTGGATTATACTTAGTAGGTAATTGTATAATATAATGCACCAAAAGCTATGTTATATATAAAAAAAATGTTTTTGTGGCTGCATACGAATCACTATCCGCTTTTATACCATCTCATAGAGCAAACGAGAATAATGTAATCCAGCTCTATACCGAGTCAATGGGTTCAATTCTACAACACCGTCTAAACCTCTTAATTTTATTTGACAGCTGCTAAAGCATTTTGCTATTCTAGGCAGTACTATCAAAATCAAATGACAGGACTAAAAATGAATCTGACGTTCCTAATTTATCTGGCCAATTCAATTTAGGTTTAGCGACCTTATGGCTATTCTGTGGACGCCATTTTAAGCATTTTAGAAATGTCATCACGACTAAACCTCCCAAATTTAGCGGCGATTAAAATGGTGTCGCTTAAATTAGATTATAGGAAAAATCCCTACATATTTGTGTTTGTGTTATTTTTCAAGATATGTTTTCAATATTTTTAGAAATAGTCAAGAGGGTTTTTGGTGGGAATACAAAAAGGGGGATCATGTTTTTTTGTAAAATTTATATTTTGCTGTATATTTTGGGTTTTGACTAATAATATTTTGTGTGGCAGGTGTCTGTAAAGGTGTGCAGTGAATGGAAAGTTCGATAAAATGCATGGGATCGACGTTATTAGATTGCCGAAGTCATGATGAAGTCTTCAGTAAAAGTTCTATAATTTTACTGCCGATGATCCAAAAAGGGGTGTTGATGACTTAGTATTTTTGTACATGGACTCCAAGGCAGAGCCGTTTATCTAACAAGTTTGAAGATTGCTGGAGATGTTATTGAATTAACAAGAAAACAAAGAGGAGGAAGCACATATCCATTTAAAGATAAACTTAACTGAAGACGAGGCAGTACGGTCTATGACTCTAGCCTGTCCAAAGAAAAAAATCTATTTAATTGATAATACCTTTTCAGTGTTGCTCGAATAATAGTGACTTTAATATTTGAAGTAAAACAAGAAAATATAAATTAAACCTATGTTAAAATGATAAAAATGGCATCGAAAGTAATCGATGAAAACTTTACTTACATATTAATAAATATATACACATTTATTATTGTATTTTTTTAAATTTCATTCATTCGTTCACTCAGCTCTTTTTTTATTTGTAATTGCAACACTATTACACAAAACTAACTTACTTATTACGTTCTTCCAAATTTCTCATTGCAAGGACTTTATTGTATTTTAAATAATATATTAATCAATGTTACATCAGGTCAAGAGAGGGCGGAGCCTGGTGATCTGTCATACAGGGAAACCTAGTATAGACACCAGCTCTCGCCACAAAGGACATGTTAATATATTTAATACTACTAAGAAATACTTACCTTTGTGATGAGAGAAATAAAGATTTATTATTATTATTATTATTATTATTCAACTTTAGCCATTTTACGCTGTGGTTAAAGACTATCTAAATTTAGTAACTATGGCGTTTTAGAATTGCACTTGGCTTAGCGGCTGCGTAAAACTAAATATAATTTAAGAAATTTAGTTTTAGGCTATTTAAGCAGTGGACGCGTAGAATTGAACCCAATGGCTGGGTAGGATAAGCTGATTATTCTCCTTTTGCCAAAGTATATACCAAGAAATGTTTGTTCAGTTTTTTTGGATATACATATTTTCTGTCTTTCTTTTTGAATCTTAATTAAAATTTATGATACCTACTCATACGAGTAAAATACTCCGTTTGTAAAATGGGATTTTTTAAGCTTCTAAATAAATTGTTTGGTATTTCCGGGTTTCAATGGTATTCAAATTAAATGGCAGATCTCTATAGCATTACTAAACCGAGATATTGTTTGACGGTCCTATTTGTTCAGAGTTTTAGAACTGGGAGCAACATTTGTGTGCGTAAACATGTTTATTGATTTCGAGTCTGAGTAATTATTTATACGTTTAAGAGCTGATTTTTCAATAGTCAGTTAAAAGTTATCTGAAGAATAAACATCAACTGCCACTTTTCCTTTCTATTGTGTCAGACAGTGACAGCATCAATATATTATCCAGACAAGATTTATTTGACGATTGAAAAATCAGCCCTAAGTATATTTTTCAGTTGTTTAGTTTGAAAGTAAACAACCGCGTGTTGTGTTTCACATATAATTACTATTACTATTTTTTGCTGGACTTTGATTACGTGGGATTAGGACATTTTCCCGCAGCAAAAACATCCTATATCAACATATAGGATGTTTTTTTGTTGGGTCAACACCCAAATACTAAGTTATACCCACACCAAATTTAATCAAAATAAGTCAAGTAGTGTTTGCGTGATGCCTATGACTGACAAAAAAATTGGTGTTCTGATATCTAAATCGATAACTGTCTGTACAAATGTACTTAATTGTATAGATAGGATATCATTTTTCTAGTCAGAACTGCGTTACAATTATATTAATCATTACTTTTCTTTGTTACAGGCGATCAAGTGCGGGGTTGCTGGCGCCGCAGCTGGCATGCCAGAGCTCACCGCCAACGGCTGCGTCTGCGCCGCCCCTCCCACCACCCGCGTCGCCCCCTCGCGTCGTATCTGCGCCCCCCGTACCCCACGCCCAACCCCCTCCCGAACCAGTGCCGCAACCAGCCCAAGAAGACGGAGTCAGATTGCGAAGAGTACACACGGTTGCGGTGCGGGACTACCTTAAAAGAGAGACGCAGACGTTCTTCGGGGTGCAGAGAGATAATGAGAGGGAACAAAGGAGGCTGTGGTATGAGAGGCGGAGGAGGCACGCGGCGCGGGCGCTGGGCGACCTCCGTCTGGACCTGCCGCCGGACCATCATCCTGATGATGACGATATTAGGTAAACACCGCATATTTTTTTCAACATACCTTAGAACTAGCAAACTAGCAACATATTATTCAGACATACAACGACTTTCTAAATTTCCAAATATGATTTGCTCAGTTGATAGTGACCTTTTTTTTAAGTCTTAGGTCGTGGGTTCGATTCCTGCTCGAACATTTGTGTACATGAACATGTCAGTTGGCTTCGTGTCTGGATGTTCAATATTTATTTAAGTACATATTTTTATCTGCTGTTTAGTAGGTACCCATACTAAAGGCTCTGTCTACTTTTTAGTTAGTTAGTTAGTTTGGGACTACAAATTGTGTATCACAATTTATTATTACTATTATTGTAAGCAACTGTTGATAAGGTTGTTTTTGGCATCATCAAAAATCTATTACACATACAAAATCAATCGATTCGTATCTATTTATACAAATTCAATGTGTATTTTTATACCCAATTAAGTGGCTATTTTGCAGTAGTGGTTGTTAAATTAAATGATGAACTTAATTTTCGACATTTCATTAAACATTTGAACACTTGACGATTTTTACTCATTTGTGTAAATTGCGTTGCGTTTGCATTTAAATATTTTGTGTACATAAAGTAGTGTACAAAAATAACGGCTGATGTATTGAAAACAGTTTATTCTTTAAATCCGTTTCTGTGTCACATCAAGTACTTTTGGATGCCGTTTCAAATAGTAGGTTCAGTTTGCCTGCAGTACATTACGGAATTCTTCACAGCCAATAGTTATGTTAAGATACATTTAGTGTTTATTTCGTATTTATGGTGTCGGCAAATATGTACTTTTACTGATTTTATCAAACTCAATACATAATTTCATGACATTACTCACTCAATATAATATCAGCCAAGAAACATGAATGGAGAAAATAGTATATTTTTGTCTTTGACAGCATGGATCACTGACGAATTAACTATTCAGCTATATAGGAGAACTTTGTTGGTAGTTTTTATATACCTAGTTGCGCTTTTATACTCTAACGGCACTCTATTGTCCATTAAATTGGCGTTTGCAGCAAGCTTTGAGCCTGTCTGTACCCACCATTACGTATATCCGCTGGGACGGCCGCGAGCAAGGCAAGCTTATTAATGTCCCTGTTAATTCTTGACTGTGTGGCGCAAACTTCGCATGCTCCGGCGAATACAAACTTTGGACACTTCGCGAGTACATTAGTTAGTTGGTAAAGGATTCCTTAATGTTTGTTTTAGACTCCAGAGAGATACAGTGCGTGAAACTAATTAATAGTGTTGAAGGGTTGATTAGGGTAAAGGTTGTAAATTCCATGGCGTTTAGTTACTTCCTGGTACAGACAACTTGACCAATAGACACCGCATTAATCAATTTGTGTGTGAATCTTAAATCTATACAAGTCTGTGGGCTGCAAGTTAATAACGTGTTACGATTGGCTTAGATAATATATGGTAAATGTGATTGGTTGCCAAGGCTTTGTGCAACTTTTCGCACGTTTTATCCAGAAATTGGTTTTGAAAACGATCCCGAATGCTACCAAACCTACTCGTTATAATTATGTGTACCCTAAACAATGAGGTAAATGAGAGGCTAATAATGATGAGTTTTGATTGGACATTTCAAAGCTATACTCCAATGGAGTGAAATTAGATTGGAGTTTATGTAGCTGTAGACTGTAGAGCCAATTCTACTGCCTTAGGCATCTATTTCCTGATGGTATAAATCACTGAAGGCATTTGTTATGTATTTGGAGAGGACATCTACTGACGTATCAAATACACGAGCTCCTTAGCAATATTTTTTAGTGCGGTAAATCATACTTTATTGATTTTCCCGAACACTATTTTGTGTTATTATAAAATACACGATACGATTTATAGTTAGGGAGGCGAATAGGGGAATTTTCGGTAATACTCGAGCGTGGCAGTTTAAGATATGAGAGATACCTTAGACCTAATAGAACAACCTTGTAAAGTATTTAGCTCTATAAGTAGTGACGCGCGCCTAGGATAGACGATCAGATTAGTAAAAAAAATCGATAGTCTGAAATACTCAAGCGCGTCAGATTAAGATATTGGGGGTTGATTTTAGCGTTTTAAGACTAAATTTAACTAATCTGACGATAAGTCCTTGACGCCGACAAGTTATAGGGTCGCGAACTTGTAAAAAAAAAACGTTAATCCGGCATTCTCGAGCGCGATTTTTATTTCTTTTATTTTGAAGAATATAATCTAAAACTTACTAAAAATACAAAATCTGCCGGTTTCCGCATGACCGGAAGTGTGGAGGAGCCATTTCGTCTTCCGAAAAACGCGTTGCGGCATATAAGTCGCGAATGATACATTTTACACAAAAAAAGTTGAAATAAACAAAAAAGGTAATTTTATTTTACACAAAAAATGTCTCTTTACATTTTTGTCCAAAGTTAAAACTTTTTGACTTGAAGCATCATAAAAACTCAAACTCCCGGTTTTTTGAGTATATCTCGAAAACTGAGGTTTTTAAAATAAATTGATATGAAATAAGGATGATTAAATTATTGAACTTTTATTATATCTCAAAATTTTTTTTTCTAAAGCTTCTCGACAATTTTCGTGGACTCGGAAAAAGTTACGCGTATCTGTATACAAAAGTTTTATTAACATGTACAGTTCCATGTATGTATATTATTCAATAGCCTGTTGATCCTCAAATTGTTTTTTGGACGTACCGTAACTCGTAAGCAAAACGAAGTGAAGAGTTGAAGCAAAAAAGATGAATTTGCCATAAACATGTAATACAGACTGAGCGCTTCGCGGAAATATGCCGTCCCACCAGTATTTTTCCTTTATTTCGCAACATTGATGGTGGGGAAAAAAGCGGTAGAAGGGAATTTTCGGTACACCATAATATATATATAATTCCCCGTTTTATCAAGGAGAAAGAAAGGAAAAAAATAAACCAAAAAACCTTTTTCGGTCAGATTAAGAGAACCCACCAACATTTTTGTCAGATTAAGAAAATATGCTTTCAGGATACCAAGATAAACCTCCCCTATGAAAATTTGACGCGCTCGAGTATTGCAAAAGAACTATTTTTTTTGCATTTTCAAACATTCATCGTAACTTATCGTCACGCCCAAATCGTCAGTTTTTTTAAAGGGAGCTTCCTTGGGGCCTACTTAACACCCCTTCCGAAAATCTGACGTGCTCGAGTAATTTTTTTTTTTTGCATTTTTGACTACTTTTTATGCCTACCCCCACCACGCAAACCGGCAGATTAGTATACCGTTGTTATCAGAGGCACTTGGGGCATACGTAGTATGAATATCTGACGCGCTCGAGAATGCCCAAGTAACTGTTTTTTTTTACATTTTTGAAAAACCGTACACGCCAAACCCACCGCTAAAATGGTTTTTACCATATTAGCTTTTCTTTTCGAAATTATTTTATCTTTCGATTTTGATAGGTCTCGACGGCGCCGTTGAATTACGCCATTTAGCTACCTCGCCTCCCTAACTATTACGATTGGTAGCTGCGATTGACAGATAGAGTGAAGAATAGTGTGCCACGAGGGCGTTGCGGCATAAAAGACGATATAGTGAATAGGATTGAAAAAGGAATGCCGAGGTGGTTTGGTCATATTGAGCTGATGAATGCAAGGCGCTCAACGAGACAAATATACAAGGGTGTTGTGAAGGGGCGGAACGGTAGAGGACGACTTAGGTGACCTACATCGACCAGAGCAGCGATGTTTTGAAGCCGAAGAGCCAGATAAAGAGTACCCGAAACCGACGAGTATGCGAGTCGTTTGATGGATGTGGATGAAGCACTAGAGATCTGCCACATACATAGCATGTGGCAGTCTATTATCTCTGCCTACCTCAATGGAAAATAGACGTAAGATTATGTATATAAAATAAATAATCTCACCCCTAAGGGTAGGCAGAGGTATTCAATTTCTGAATATATCCACTTATCACGAGATATTCGTGGGACCTAAACGTGATAGATGGTGAGCCCATCACCGGACCGGGTCTTTTACATATGTCTCAGAATTAATTCTGGGACCTGCGGGTTTTCTCACGATGTTTTCCTTCACCGTCAAGCAAGTGATAAATATGTAAGTAAGTTTTGATAAGCTCATTGGTACATGACAGGATTTGAACCCGAGCTTCATGATTATCATCATGTGAAGCAGGCTCTTTAACCGTAAGGCTATCACTGATAGTTATAGATTATGTATATTATATGTATGTATAAAACATATTCCTACTACACTACCTACTTAATGTGTCTCCTAAATCCGGTCCTTTTATAATAAGTATGTTTTCCTGTTCTTCCACGTTCGTTGCCAAAAACGGCTAGTGGATATTTATTTGACAGCTCTCAGAAGTTATATCCGGACTATATGCGAACTCCAAACATTACTGAGTTTCAAATAACAGCATCCGAGTTATAAGAATGCATTAGTGTATATTTTAAAAGTTTTTGTAGTACAATGTGTACTGCACTGAGATTTTGAATAGGATAGATACTCGTACACGTCACTACATATTATAAAACAAAGTCGCTTTCTCTGTCCCTATATCCCTATGTATGCTTAAATCTTTAAAACTACGCAACGGATTTTGATGCGGTTTTTTAATAGATAAAGTGATTCAAGAGGAAGGTTTTAGTATTACCATTGCACCCGTGCGAAGCCGGGGCGGGTCGCTAGCTTTAGATATGTTAAACGTCGTCTCCATATGGCGTCTTTATGTTAACCCAGTGTTTCATAACAGTTCTGGAATTCAGTGCCACTGGATTTATTGACACAATATTATTATATATTAAAGTAGCGGTTTTGCGGAGTTTCACCTGCGTAGTTCGCGTTCCCGTGGGAATATGGGAATAAAATATAGCTTATGTTACTCAGGGATCTTTTAGCTTTCCATTGGTGAACGCCTACCAAAATATTGAATTAACAACAGTTATTAAATTGTTAGAAAGCAATGAAGAGCATTTATAAAACTATTTTAGTTAGGGGATAGGGTGGTAAGATGGGGTACTTAAGCTTTAAAGGTCAACAATATAAGAAAATACGTATTGAAACAATCATATTTATTTTTTAATTAACAACTAATTATTATTATTCAAATATTTGGTGTTATTAGGAACTTTTGGAAACACTATTAAAAGAAAAAAAAGAAAATAAAAAAAAAGAGTTTTGCCCCGTCTTGCCCCCTGGTGCTGGTGGCTGAGGTAAGATGGGGTGATGAGAATCATCACAGAGAAAGATGATTACTTGAGCTGGCAGAATTCGCAGACTTGGGTGGCTTCGTCACTTCGTAAATTTTATCTCTTATGTCGTCTGTGGTACATCAAATTGTTTATAATAAACCATTTTTCCATCCAATACTGCTTGAACTGCTTCCCGCATGGATTCTTCGGACCACGACCCTCTGTCAGTCGTGCGTTTGTACTCACAAACCATTCTTAAAAGGCAAACTATAATATACTCACGAAAAACAAACTCATTTATACGGAAAACAAACAAGAACAAAATTATTTTCATTGCGGGCAAGGTGGAGTACCCCGTTACCCCATCTTGCCTGCAGATCCATTTTATAAAAAAACATAAAACAAAAAAAAAACATCCAACAATCTTAAGGAAACATAATGTCTACCTTTTTATAGATTAGTTTAAGCGTCAATCACAGCAACACCTCACCAGCTAACGTTATTTAACAAACCTAGGTCACGTGTCAAACCAGAATAAAATATGTTAAACAATTTGCAGTAAAACACTTTTTTTGATTTTTTTTCGACACTGTGCACTTGTGAACTACCAACCACCGGGCTACTTATAA
Organism: Ethmia dodecea; assembly: GCA_963855545.1. NCBI lineage: Eukaryota > Metazoa > Arthropoda > Insecta > Lepidoptera > Depressariidae > Ethmia > Ethmia dodecea. The sequence continues at coordinate 10,362,651 of OY979446.1, read as the reverse complement.
GTATCATGGCATGGCGTCGAACGATGAATGAACGAGCGTGATTGGTCAATTTGAACTGTGAATTTCGTTGGGTACCCCGTCTTACCCGCTACCCCGTCTTACCTCCTTCTCCCCTAGTTGAGCCTATTTTCCAAGAAGCAGCTCCCCACACAGACTTCATTGTTTTGTCTATTCTTATGATTTACGGCTTATTTATGGCTAATCCGGTGTTAGATTCTAGTGGTTATCGTTATTGGACCAATGCAAAATATGTAAACACTTATCACTCCATTCAGTTAGTTTTATGAAAAACTAGCGACCCGCCCCGACTTCACACGGGTGCAACGCTTATACTTAAACCTTCCTCTTGAATCACTCTATCTATAAAAAAAAACTCATCAAAATCCGTACGTAGTTTTAAAGATTTAAGCATACATAGGGACATAGGGATATAGGGACAGAGAAAGCGACTTTGTTTTATACTATGTAGTGATGACATATTACAAGGTACGTATTATGATGTTTGGTTTAAAATTTCTCCATCACAGCACTGAAAGCATAACTATGTAACTTATATTTTGTTGTGCCACTTCGTCTCTTCTGATGAATACATTGATTACATTCAAACGCGGTAGGTACTAGCGGAAATAACTGCTGAAAGTGGTGCTATTAGCTCCTACATTGAATAACACATTTCGTTTTTATTGATTTAGCCCAGCGCAGATTGAAAAGTCTCTACATCTATACTTCTATACTAATATTATACGGAGGAAAGATTTGTATTTTTGTATGTTTGTAACGAATAAACTTAAAAAGTACAGCACCGATTTTTTAAATTCTTCTACTTTTTGAAAGCTACATTGTCAAGGAGTAATATAGGCTACATATTACCCCCGTATTCCTACGGAAACGGGAATTACGCTGATGAAACAGCTAGTTCTAATATAATAATAATATAATCTCACGCCTTTTTTATCCCCAAGGGGGTAGGCAGAGGTATTCCATTACTGGATATACGCACATTTCACGAGATATATTGGACCCCTAAACGTGATAGGTGCACTAGTTCTAAATAAACTACAAAACCGCATTAAAAAAACTATAATTATTTTTCTGTTTACAGTATGTACGGAGCTTCGGGGGCGGCACCGAGAGAGGCGCGGGGGCGCGTGCGCGAGCGGCCCGACGTGCTGCCTGCGCCGGCGTCGCTCGAGGAGCCTGCGCTTCCCCCCTCCCCGCGTCCAGGGAAGGATAGCGTGGCGCGCCTCACGCTCACCGGCCTGTCTTATGTTGTTACTGTAAGTGCGATTTGTCTTATGTTATACTAAAATAGAATAGACCCCACTTTATTTGATTGAACAATCTACACAAAAAAACTAAACACAGTTAACAAATAAGTACAGAAACAAAGAAATGGCAGTGTAAGCGTATCGTCTATTAATTCTGCCAGAGCTTACATTATACATTTAGTCATTTAGGGAACCTTTGTGCCGAATATAATGCTTCTAGACCTAGCTTCTTGATCGATCACTGAACCAGTCAATTTATTATTTAATTTATGTAGAAGATTAGGGTTAGTTTAGGTACACCGGAGTGGCAGCTGCCGGCAATTTGACTGTCAAACCATTTTAAGCTTTATCTATATTAGGAAATGCATAGTATCTTTTGAAAAATTTGGGTTGGACTTTTGACTGCTGCTACTAAAATGTGAATTGACCCTTATAGTTGCTACAAAATGGAATATTTAGGGAAACACGACGAGACGCTTGTTGAAGACGAGGGTAACTGTTTGTTCGGTTATTTAGGAATAGCTCTTACACATCACATTGCTAAAATAACTATCTTTTTTCCTAAATACATTTATAAGGCACACGCAATTTTTTTCTTTATCTGGCTTTTTTTCAGTACTTCGCCGATCTGATTAACGTAAGTACGCCTAGGTTGCCAACTGTCGCTTTGTCCGCTCATAATTCCTCTAAATACTTGTCTCGCCAGACGCCTTTCATTCATCTGCTCAATACTTGAAAACCACGTCAACATTCCTTTCTCTATCTTAGCCACTGTATCCTCTTTTATTTTATTCACAGCAATTTGGGTAGATATTATCTGCCCAGCCAATATTTTAATTTTGTTTCATCTGCAAAAACTAAAATGTTGTTATGAAATTGTAAAATAAAAATAGGTAGAAGTGTTGTGTGATAATCTGCTTAGTGAATGGTACATTTTTTACTCACAATTTAATTTCGAAACAGGCATATCCTAGTGTATTCAATTTAATATACTGCATTTATTCGACTTCCAGACTTCTGCCATACATTATCGAAATAAATAATTACATTTAATCACGATTTGCCATATACATATACTGTAACAGTGCCGCAGCCTGTACTAGCAGGATTAAGTAGTCACACTACAGGTTAATATACTCCGACAGAGCCATTATGGTCACAGGTGGCATAGTTAGCTAACCCAGTTTGGACCATTTAAAAGTTAGGTAAATACCCAGCGCGAGTTTATAGTTAACCCTGCTGTTTTGAACTAGGCTAAAAGCGGGTTGCCTATCTCTTGAAATCCTAAACGCTCCCTTGCGGTGCATTTAACAGCTGTTAAGGACGTTTAGAGAGCTGCAAAATACATTTCAACTCATACAGTATGTATAAATATTGGACTTGAACTGAATAAAAGGATTGAAGTGCGACAGCACGTTACGTTATTTGCATTGAAAATGAAATTGTTTAGGTATTCTTATCTGAATATACCGAAGAGGAATATTTTACAAAGCAGCATGGAGAATATGTTTTTATAAAAAGTAGCTCAGCCTCAAGTAATTGAATAGGTAGCAGATAAAATAAGATCAAGACAGATAATATTTACAACGTTTAGCTACAGTGTTACACGTAGTAGGCAATTTTCATAAAAGTACCTAGTAGAATCACAAACAGAATTTCAAAAACATTTCGTGATTGGGATCTATATAAGTCCGGTTTATGTGTTTCGCGGGAGCAGTGAACCCTTAAACGTGTGCAAAATACTCCACAGTCGATAACGCCTTTCTGAGAGCACTAAACTTTTTCAATAGCTGAAATCGGGTACGATTTCTCCGAGTTCCAAACGTTTGTTCTCATATTACGGGGTTTTGCAAAGTTTATCGAATCTTGATGATAGTTTCAAAGAACGTGATTTTTTTCGATGACATTGAGGTAGCAAAATTTGCATATTTTTCTGTAAAATCTGTAATATTGACTTGACACAAAAATGTCTTGGTAATTTAAATTCGCTCTCGAGAAGGATTGAAATTTACTTAAATGGGATTTGTTTTTATAGTACCTAAGCAGTTTCAAGCAACTTTTGAGGATAAAATATGCGTGGGCCCTAAATTTATTTGTATCGATGCTTTAATATTTATATAAACTCTGAAACGTTTGTGAATCAATTGAGTCTACATTTTAATTTATTGATATATAATTTTGTTTACCAACTACCAGTTTCGAAACGTCTTTGTCCGCGCATATCCAATTGTGTTCATTTTAATAAAAATATCAGAGACCAGTTCAAAGGTCTCTGATAATATATATATATATATATATATATATATATATATATATATATAATCTCACGCCTTTTTTTATCCCCGAGGGGGTAGGCAGAGGTATTCCATTACTGGATATACCCACATTTCACGAGATATATGGGACCCCTAAACGTGATAGGTGGTGAGCCCATCGCCGGACCGGGTCTGTTTACACATGTCTCAGAATTAATTCTGAGACCTGCGGGTTTCCTCAGGATGTTTTCCTTCACCGTCGAGCTAGTGATAAATATGTACGTAAGTTTTTGAAAAACTCATTGGTACATGCCAGGATAAGAACCCGAGCCTCACTGATTTTCGGCCGGCTCTTCAACCGTCCGGGCTATCACTGCTCTTTTATTTTCTCGTAATAATAAATAGAGTTTTCTTTTGTACTCATCCGGCATTTGATAGCGCGTTAATATATATGTTTTGCTTTAACATTTTCCAAATAAAAGATATCTTTTTCAATATTTACAAATAAAAAATATCATCCAAACATAACTCGAGTGGAACAGTTCCCAAAGGTTGCGTTCCTTTTCAGGATAGTCAGGATGATCTTCTGACAGAGATAACTACCACCCCTCTGGTCACCTGAAACCAAACCTATTCTATAACCATGATTGTATACATACCAACTTTAAAATATAAAAATCTTTGCAATAAATTCTTCACCGTTATAGTTTCAGTAATAAATACGCTTTAAATGTTTCTCTGTAGGTCAAAAAACGAAGCAGATCGTCTAGAGGGTATTTAAAAGACAAGAAGCCTTCTGAGTCTTTACAACCTAAGGGATCAAACGCACGATTGATTCATCATAAACAAATACTAAACAGTTTAGTGTAAAGTCGACATCGAGAGGTTTATTGACGTAGCTATTTTGTCTATATCATCTAAAGAAATTCTTAACGTACCTACGTTAAGAATTTCTTTATTTAGATTTTTATAATACGTATATACGGATATAGTATCTCCCAAAGAGATTTAAATATATCTCCTGTGTAAATAAAATTGTTAGTTTTTTAAAGTTACTCTTGAGATCATGTTAACATACACCCAAAATCGGCGAGATAACAAAAGCAGGAGCAAAAATGATATTTAATCGTTGAAACTCACTATAAGAATAAAGTGCGCCACCCTAAACTAAAGAAGTCGCTTTCGACCTTATGTGAAGGAAGTCGAGTGTCGCGCGTCGATCAAAATTCACAGTTCACACGATATATTAACATCTTTAAAAATACTTTTTTCATTAATGACGACTTATTTCGCAAAATTAAGGTATTCATATCATATTCATTTTTGCCGGACCGAAAGTCACTTTTAGTGTCAGTCAACATACCTAACATAGATTGAAAGTTTTTTATAAATAATACATTGACGAGCAAAAGCAAGATGACTTTGCTTATGAATATGACGATATTTACTGACCTATTTCTGCTTTTCAGTAAAATTTTTTGCTGGTTCATTTTCGGATCTTTTATTTATTAAGAAAGACAGCAACTTGAATTTCAACTTATAAACAATTTGATGTAAATTTTATAGAATACGATCATTAGAAATTATATAAAAATTGGGTCGAGAGTTGTTCTTTCATTGATATATTATTATGTCATATTATGTTGTATCATGCACCTCTACGAAATCGAGGATTTTGCTACGATGCTGTGGTGTAGCATCCACGTAGCACGGTAGTATCATTTATACATATCTAATGAGCCTACGCATTAAGCATATCGATACATACTCCGTCAACTAACGGAATGCAGACACAGTAGGATTATCTATTGCCCTAGAGCGCTAGTGGCGTAGCACGCTCTTAACAGTACTAAAGTATCTATAAACACATTCTTATTGAACTATCTATATTGGTATTTTTTTATTGAATGCTTTTTTTGTTTTCGTAACTTGAATCTAAAGATATCTAATAACTAAGATCTAAGGTAGCCTAAGTTCGGTATCCTAAAGCTATTAGCTTTTAACTGTTTTGAAATCATTTCCTTTCTCCAGTAATGAAGGTACAATGTTAAATTAAACTGCTTTGTAGTTGGGTAGCGTTATTCTTGCTACCAAACTACAAAGCATTTTGATAGCGGTAATAACGCTCTATAAAACAGACGGATTTTGTTTTACTTAATGTATTATTAATAATGTTAAAGTATTTTGGAGTCGATATTGTACAGAGACCGTATTGTCTATTTATAATTGTTTTTTTAAAATATTTATTACGATTTACGCTACCAGCCCTTACTCTATAGATATTATGCAATGTACTTGATTAAGGTTGTCAATAGACAATAGGCCAACAGGTTCAGTCAGACTGAGCGCTTCATGTCGAAAACTAATAATTTCTCTCTATAAAAATACTGCGGACGAATTAGGCAGAAATTCCCGCAGTAAATTATGAAAGCGATGTGTTTCGGGATCGACTGGGCTTTTATGACGTCATAAATAATGGCGGCCGGTTCGCGCCGCAATACCCAGGAAGGAACTTGCCGCGGCCATATACGACTGCTTCCGTTCGCAAGAATCCTGGACCCGAAAAAAGAATTATGAGATTACTATTTCAAATCCCTCGTGAACTAATTTATGTAAAATCTAGGACATCTACAAAAGATAAAATAAAAAATCGGTTGTCTGTAAAGTCGGTTTACTGACGATAGTTGAACGTGACAATGTCATAAGAAAATACTGATGGAATGGATTGTGCCTCTTTGTCCCTCGTTGCGCGCTCTCGCTTGCACTGTAACGCCGCATACGTCACACTTTTTCGTGCATGCAGCCGGCTTCATCGAATTATAAGACGTTGTCACGTCAAAATACTAAAAGCACTACTACTTGTACCTATTTGTAACTATAGGTATCTATTTCATTAACGCGTCATGCATAATAGTACATTATGATACAAGTGTGCTAAGTTGACCATTATATACAAGGCGATATTGTGTGCGCACGAGCGAAAGCGAGTGCGCCATAAGAAAGCCGCGTATATTATGGTCACAGGCACACGTGTTTCATACGACGTTTTTCAACACACTTGCTTAAAACGACGTTTTTCTGAGAAAGAATGAGCGTTCTTGCCGGTTTTCCATTTTAAAAATGTTTCATAGGCCGGCCGCTAAATACTTACATTTCACTCGATTTTGATGGCAAAAGACTATCGCACGCGTTTTTCGCCTCGTTACGTATATCCGGCGGAGTTAATAATAGGTTTTCTTTGTTTTCTTCACTTGAAGTAGACATTTTCGTTAATATTAAACTTCACAATTAATCCAAACTTCGTTAAAGCCGACAATTATTTACGAAAAATGGCGGACTGGCGCGTTGTTTTTTTTCTTGCCGCTATACCGATGCGCGCGCAAGGCTAAGGTGCGAACTAGATCGGCCAACAGCCAAGATTAAAAATATATTAAATTTAATTGTAATGTTTAAAACAGAAATTACAGAAAATTTTAAATGAATTTAAGTTATTTTTTAATAATAAAGCTGGATTTACCATTTACTGTTATTTTTCGCATAAATACTGTTTGTTGCTAAAATAAAAAGTTATAACCCGACTAAATTATATCGCTTCTTCTTCTTACTTACGACTTGGTACTAGGGTAGGTACAAATGTAAATTGGTCGGGTTAATAAACTAAAGGCACTCGTTCAATAATATACTGGAAAAGCACGCGTGCTTAATATCTAGGATTATGAGCCAAAAATCGGTGGAATAAAATCGTCGTTTTGAGCAAGTGTGTTGAAAATAATAATAATAAACGGTTTTACAGATTAAAAGTGCATGGTGTCGTTTGATTCGTCATTTTCAAATTCTTCCCCTAAGGTTAACCACCTTAGGGGAATTTTCAGAAATCCTTTCTAAGCGATAAAATGTTGTATGGAAGTTCGTTTTTTTCTATATTCTATCACACAGATCTAAAGATAAATGTTCCGCAGGCGGTGACCCGTCGCTCGCGGCAGTCGACGTCGGCGCAATGGTCGCGCTCGTTCCGCGGCAGCCCGACCACGCCCCACGACGACGCAGATGTCGATGACGTGTTCTTCTCTCCGCCAACGTCGATATCGCCGTTGCAACTGCACGACGACGCGGACACCACTGATGGAGTCAAAGGGTAAGTCTCAGAGTTAAATAGATTTTTTCTTAAATTATGGAAGAAAGTCAGATATGCAAAATGACGGATGCCCAACGTCGGAAGTATATTTATCCGATGAGACTACTATGGACGCATGGACGTCTTTTGGTTGAAATGTTGATGATGATCCAGTATTTTGAAGGGTCCATCAAATTATTAGTCAAGGAGAAGGTAAAAAACTCGGCAACGAATCTGTGTTGCAAATGTCTAGATTACGAAAGAACGACGTATCTACACTATCAGACGGCGTCTGCTCGTTTGCTACTTCTATAATATAATTTTATTAAAAAGTTAATTGTATCGAACTTAAATTGCGAATAATAATTTCTTAAAAGATTCTGAAAACGCCTCTAAAATGTATGCCAGTTTTTATTTTAAAATTAAAGATAATATAAAATAATAATACTATTTAATACTGACGCATTTTTTTCTTAATGATTTTTTGTTTTAACTAATAATAAAAAGTAACTGATTTGACTTGGCCGGCAACTACCCAATAACTTAGCAGTTTAAAAAGAATTTTACCACCATTCGTGTAAACCTTCGATCACTACGCAATACACTCTTGTTTAATTTGTTTGAATGTAGCTGTATTATGTTTATGTTCACGGGGACAGCAACTTAAGATTATTTGATCGTTAAATAATGTAAAATTAGTTTGATTTTCTGTACACTAAGATAGGTACCAGAAACAAGCTAGTAAGATGAATAGGTCTGTTTCGACAAAAACTCTGTAATACCCAATGTAGCAAAATGTGGTCCTTTAAGTATCCTAAGACCCGCCTCATTCAACCCGCTAATAAAATAAACGTTCCTATAATAAAATAAGGCGCGAATATTAATAAACTATATAACTAGCTTTATTGTGAAAGGTGGTGTCGCTAAAATTGGTTCAATTCAGAAATATGTTTCTTAGAAAATACTTTTGGAAGAGGAAAAGAAGTACCTATTTAATGCCTAATCCCCTCATAAAAAAATGGGTGACTCGGCTTGTCTTCTGTCAAGTATAAAAGGCGTCATAAAGGTCATGAACTTTGCTGCTACCCAAGTTGGCTAAGAATTTATACCGGGAAAGTAATTTATTTGCGTCACTCGAAGGAGTAGAAGTGGAGTGCTTATTCGGGTTACTGGCCATAAGAAGAAAAATACGTTCTTAAAATATAATGATATCTTTTAATATTTTTTACTGGGCCGTTAACAATCATGTTACTGTATTTTCTACGACACCTTTATCTTCCGCGAAGAAGACTGTAAGGTTCTTGGCCTAGGTTTATTTATCTGTTCTTCGTGTTTGTACACGCGTAAGCCCCGTTCCCGTCGAAAAGAGATCGCGCTCCCAGATAAGTAGGCTTTCCATTGCGAATTTTTTTATATCGGTCAAGTAGTTATCGAGCTTAGTCATTTTAAACAAATACAAACCGGACAAGTGCGAGTCGGACTCGCCTACAGAGTGTTGCGTATCTACAAATTTATAGGTACTTATAACATCCTAACTTACTATTATTATAAATTCAAAAGTGACTTTGTTTGTTTGTTAGACTTTCATGCATATATCACTAAACCGATTTTAAATAGTCTTTCAGCAATGGAAAGCTACATTATCAAAAGTAGTAAAGGCTATATTTTATCCCCATACTTCCACGGGAACGGGAACTAAGCTGGTTATACCGTGGAGCGCCGCTAGTATTAAACCGATGATCGATTACGTACTTTAAATGAAGACGATTTTTTTATGATTTCATTAAAAATGTATTGTTTTTGTATGATAATAGTAATCGAACTTTGAATATGGAGGAAAGCAGCTCTTTTTTCATTACCAGATTAATGTCTCTTACTGTCGACAACTGGTGAGATACTCGTCCTGCTGATTTAATGTAAGCACGAGTCCATTGAGTAACATTTTTATTAAAGTCTATAAATATATAATAACAGACAAAGCAAAAAATATTACCATACAGTTGTAAAGCACGTGTCAGTGTTTTATGTCAAAATGTACCATCATATACATTCTAATCAAAGATATTATATATAGAAAGACGTAGATATGTTACTAGAGCACAGAAAATGAGGCCGACAAATGTAGCTAATTAACCACATTTTATTTAGTCGCATTGTATTTCAAGTCGTATTTTAAGCGCAACTCTTAACAGATAGCTCTCTTTTTCTTTATTATTCGTTCCGTATCATCTTCCCCCGTCATTGTTGTATCCTATAAACACGCTAAGAAGTATGTGCATGTTGTAGCACACTCGTAGGGGATCAATTTTCAAACGCAAGCAGTATGAATATAACTCATCCTTACTTTAATATCTTTGATTCTAATATAAATAAATGTAGGATATTTATTGTGTAGGACAGGATTTGTATAGTATAATATATAATTATATACAAATCCTATCATTTTCAAATATATTTTTTTAATATAATATAATATTTATTTAATATAATTAAACATAAATAGCATGACTAATAAGATAAGACTAAACGAGGGTAAAGTACAGTCATAATAGGTTCTATATCATCATAATAGTAGAGGAGTCATAATAGGCTCATATTATGAAATTACGAAAACTGGATTCCAAATTGTTAATAAGATATGAGGCTGAAGTAGAACACGGGTGCAAGTGAAGTTAGGGCGAAGTGAGAACACGAAGTTTAGTTAATAAACGTGTTTCAACCGGGAACTTACTTGCAACGCCCGTGTTGCAATATGTGGACGGATTAATTAACACTATAGGTTTGATGTTGCTATCCGAAGGGAATATTTAATCACTGCAAACTAGTCTCATTTTATAACGATGGGTTACGTACTAAAAACAATTAATCAGCCTGAGTGACCTTAATGATGGGTGGGCTTGGTTTCTTTAAGAGAGTCCACTAGGTTCTGTAATTTAATTTTGAAATAAATTTTATTAAACGTGTGTCGAATAATCCAAGAACTTATGTGATATGCTATATTCTATCCTGCATTAGACGCGGAGAAGCACGCGTCACAAATCCGTCGTGGTGAATTGTATATAAGTCACGGTGCATTATATCTACTCTGAAAAGTCGATAGGTACATAAAATTAAATCATCTCAATGTAAATCTCTTCGTAATGGAATATACTGAGGACGAACGTATTTAAGTCTCTAGAAGCATGGAAGGTAGAGACAAAAAAAAGATGCAAAAAACATCGGCCTGAAATTGCCTGCACATACCATAGTTTTGCATTGCAACTGGAACAAAAAAAAATGGCTTTCGAATGTGCATTGTATTGGCCTTGTCCGACATTGAATATACTGACTATACAGGGTGAATTTTTCAAGTGGGTGTGGATGGCTAAATCAAAAACTATATCGAATAGCGAAAAGTATTCAAAGGAGTCTCGGGCCCGATTTTGATAAAAACTAAAAGTGCATATTTCGAATTTTGAAAAATCAATATTCCTAGCCAGGCATCTAACACGTTGATTTTCGCTATTCCTCAAAGTTTCTAACTTAGCCATCCACGATCTCTTGAAAAAATCACCCTGTATAGGAAAGGGAATTCTTTGCTTTGCTGTAGAGCATATGCGGCTTTTGAAAAATAATAGGATAATAGAATGGGCGGCGAATGATACGTTAATGGATGTAACATAAAAAACCACACTGTATATGTGAAAATAAGGTACTCCAGTAATATAATTTGTATAAATTTATTTTAAAAAACATTTATATTTTCGAATATTTCTACAAAGCATTTTTCTGCTTCGTCACGATCGTTTACTGCTCTACCATTGTATTATAACTTTAGATGACCTTTACTATGAAGACAAGAATTCAATAGATTTCTCCCTTAGATGTTATTCACAAAAGGTGTAGCTTTTTATGCTATTATCAGTTTTAATATTAAAAAGTATCTGTTATTTTATACTCAAAGGTTATTAATGAGTACGAGTTTATCTGACAGCGATATCGACTGCGCTCAAATCTTTGTGACGTGGGTCGGTGAAATCGTAGAAATATTTGACTATCTACCAAAAATAATAAGATAACGATGATCTACACCAAGGGATTTCTTTTGCGATCTCACCATTTGCGTTTTTTTAAAACTTTTTAGGTTATAAAATAATAATCTATCTGCAATGTGTTACAGAATAAGCGCAATTCCTTAAATTAGTTTGTTCAGAATCGACTACTAGTTACTATTAATTAATGTCTCAGAATTAATTCTGAGACATTAATTAATTAATTAATTCTGAGTGCGGGTTCCCTTACGATGGTTTCCTTCACCGTCGAGCCAGTGATAAATATGTATGTAAGTTTTTGAAAAACTCATTGGAACATGCCAGGATTCGAACCCGAGCCTCACTGATTTTCGGCCGGTTCCTTAACCATAAGGCTATCACTGCTCTCTTATACTAACAAGCATTATTTTCCAGGGCTAGATCACCGGTTGGCTCTACCAGTGTGGAGTACCGGAGGCCGGAGAGGAGCGTGTCGTGGGGCGCGGGAGGGGCCCGAATACACACGCCGATGCTGGAGCCTCTTGCCGACAACTCCAATAGGAGGCAGTTTGGCATGGGCGTCGTCGGTAGATTCTTTCGGTGAGGATAACTATATTTTATATTTAACTGGGTATCCGCCTTCACTTCGGTTTGTGAGTTGCTCCGCCGATAAAGCAGCTAAGCGCGCTTTTGCTCCGACTTGATTTACTAAATGAAAATGTTTTTATTTTTTTAGGGAATTAAAAATTACGCTTAGAAAAGTCAATAGTCTAATAACAAGGCACTAAACTCGGCCACGAAGATTGGCTAAATGTAAACAGCACTCCATCTCCACCGACGAGTTGCTGGTTCCAAATGCAGTACCCCGAGATGAACCAGCAAGAAATAACAATAGTTGCATACATAAATACATACTTAACACGCCTTTTTTACACTTTCTACGAACCCTTCGGACCTCATCCAGATTCATTAAACGACTCTGCATGATCGTATTTTTGATCGGGTCTTTTTTCAATTGGCGATGTAAGTTTATAATGATGAGGAAAATGTGCGGTATCTTTGCTTCTTACATACACGACAGCATAGGGGAATACCAATAAACTTGTTGCTCTTTGAAGGAAAAAGTGCCATAATTATCAACGGCGACATAAAAAGGATTTTTGTATGTGTTTTAAATAGTTCTGGAAAGTGAAGTGTAAAGTTTTAGAAATACCTCCGTAAATATGCAGTAAAACACGTTACGGTAATATCAATTTTCATATAAGTAATGCGGTGAATATCTAAAGAGAGCACTGAACTTATCTATAATAATACTACAAAGAGGAAATATTTGTAGTTTGTACATAATTTGTTTGTTAGTAATGAATAGACTCCGAAACTACTGGACCGATCTTAAACATTCTTTCTCCAAGGAAAAGATTATTTTTCTGAGCTTTAATTCAGAGGACTTAGGTACACGGATGAAATCGCGGGGATCAGCTAGTGACAAGGAGACGGTCAAGGTTTTCCGAGTCTAGCCGTCAGAATACGTAGTACACTCGTACATAATATTACCTTTTTAAATACAAACACAGTTTACACTTAATCATCTATATTATTATATTATACAAGCGGCCCACCTTTGCTTCGCTTTGATTTAAATGCGGCTCTTCTTCCATCGACCTCATTTATTAATATCTAGATTTTGTAGGGAAAATATATTTTTATCTAAATATTAGTCTATATTCGTCAGATATAATGTAGCTTCCTTTTAGTGATTTTGCTTCGGTAATTTCAGAGATTGCCCCCAACATACAAACCAACAAACAATTTTACCTCTTTATGTTGTGTATCTTTATATAAAAGCAAAATACGATTGTCTCACTCATTACGAACTTTTAGAACTATAACACCTATAGAGTTTAAATTTAATTTAGTAGATTCCTTAAACGCTGTAGCTATTTCCTTAAAACAGGTTTATTAAATTCTCCACGGGATCGGGAAGAGGGATTCCATGGGCTGGGCACCTGCTAGTAAGGCCCACTAAGATAGGGTAAGGATATTATGGGTTGGAAACGAGAGTGGTTAAAATGTAAGAGAAGAGTAGGACCGACAATGAAAGAAAAAAACACTGTTATTTAGCAAACATAAAAAGAAAATGAATAAGGAAAACAGGCGTTTTATTTCGTTTTCCGACAACCGTAATGAGATTCTTAATAAGTCATGGTCGTGGATGTGTCGAATTGAACAGAATATAAAGAGTTTTTGTTTACTTTCAGAACAGGGAGTTACGTTTAGTTTTTACCGAAATATCGACACTAATAATATAAATGCAAAAGTGACATCGGTTCGTATCTTTTGAAAACCAAACTGCTGAACCTATTTTGTTGAAAGGAAGGAACTTGGTTTGTCATTTTTATTTAAGTTTATTTTGTTTATTTAATATAGATATACCATTAAGTATTTATAGTCCCTTCATTAAAAAAATCGTTTTGTCTTGGGGCTACACAAAAAAATACACGGGATTTTTTACAGATGATTTATGATGACAGATTTTAGCACGTCATTTTATATGTTAGGTATAGCGGATGCCCATGCAGCGGCGTTGCCCTCGCAGATCCAGTTTATTCCCGTTCCCGTGGGAATTTTCGGAAATTTCCTTCAAGTTTCTTGTAATCGTTTCGAAAAAATAAGTATTTCCATTTTTAACCAGTTTTTATATTTTCTTGTGGGAATGTGATTTTTTCTTGAATAAAAGGTACCCTTGATGTTGACCCAGGTACTGAGTTATCTCCACACCAAATTGCATCACAATTCGTCACGTAGTTTTTTGCGTGATGCGTGCATAACCAAACAGAAAGACAGACAAAAATAAAAAATAAATAAATGTGTTTTCATATCTACATCGATAACTCTCTATACTACCTACTGCTAAAATTTTCCAAAAATATTTCATCTACAGACCTCGTTAGAGTTTGTAGATATAAAATGAGACATAATAATATACTGACCAACTATTCTCGAATAACCTAATGTGAATAATTCACGACAACTATTTTCTTCGTGATTCTAGGAATAAATAACGTTAACGACTATAAAGGTAGCAAACCGACAGAGTTTTCACGGTGGAGATAAAACAGTATGTTGTGCCTAAAAATTCCGGGAAAACGAGGCTGAAGTTGTCACATTGCAAAAATTTCCACCGTTAACCAGCGGCCGTCGACTCTGTATCGACCCGTCGCATTATTATTAAAGAGCCTACACAAAGGGAGCGTGGAGAGTACGGCCTCACCTCAGTGCTTTTTTGCCTCACTCCGCTCTCTCGTATTACTTTTCATGTTTAATTAGCTGTATTAAACGAAAACATGTTCTCTACGGGTTTTGGTGTCATTGGTAAATAAGCTAAATAAAACCGTTTTAAAACGATTGGTTCTTGCGTATTAATTTCACTTTGGGATTACGAGTAATTTATATTAGGTATACAACATTTAATATATAATTTGAGATTGATGAGAATTCCAGAAACGCTGTGTCTTGGTTCTAGCTACCTACTTTTAAAATTCTCAGTTCCTAGGTCCAGCGATTGAGACCGTACGTTAATAGCTTAGTTAGTATTTCTAGCAAGTGAATTTCAGTGCATTTTTTAAGTTTATTTAGTCGAACGGATGAGCACAATTCACAATAGTATTACTTATGACTACAAATCGTTACGCGTCCGGTAAGTGGGCAAAACGCATGAACTATAATCCTCCGAATAACATCAGTTACTGGAGAGAAATTAAGAGGTTAGATGAGATCAGGGTAAACACCGCTTGTACCCAGCTATGTATAACGTTATGTGCTAGTACAGTGACAGGTCGTTAAGAGAACGCGCGGCGCCCTCTCTGCGGAATACTAAAGTTTCGCCACATTTACTGCAAGCTCCTGCGATAATAGCAGCGAATTTTGTTACCAAAATGCACATTCTGAATGAATTAGAAGAATTGAGAAAGATATTTTCTGTGTGTGCACTATTTAAGAGCGTATTTATACAATAATATTATAATAGTTTTGCTTTTTTGAATTATTTGTTTGTTACATAGGCTCGGAAACTATTAGGCCTATTTTAAAAATTATTTCAATGATCGAAAACTTACTGTTTATTTTTTAGGGAGCATTACAATACCATTAGCAATTAGTTTTCTTTGGTCTTTATCTTTCTAAGTATTTCTATAAACGTAAGATAAAGTAAGATGTTCCACATTAAACTACAAAAATAATTTTAATAATAATAATAATCTTTTAACAATATTATTATCTACTTATTTGGAACTTGACAAAATTGTTATCAACTTACTGATTCATAACTAATAAAGTTTCAATCACGTTTCAATATTATGAAACATTGATTAAATATTTAATAAATATTGACATAAAATAACGATATCTGGTCCAATTGTATTTATTACCTTTAGGCCAATATATCATTTGTGTACATCCATTTAAAACTTGTTCTAATGGGTTTTTGAAATAATGCCCTGTGGATACGACGTGGGTATTATTTATGGCATAACGCGTTATTTGCCAATTACTACCCCTTAAACACTATTAGGAAAGTGTCCTATGAATATGCGGATATATGTATATGAATCTCGACTATTACATAACTATGTTAACCTTATATTCTACTAACTTTTACCAGCGGCTTCGCTCGCGCACGTTTATTTCACCCCCTTAGGGGTAGAATTTTGCAAAATTCCAGTTTTCAAGATTTTAGTGCGTTCGCTTATAACGCTTATCTTCACTTTTAACTAATCTTTGAAGTAAAATTTAATTAACTTGTAATTGTACTTTGGACAAAAAAATTACATTATACAACAATAATTTACCATCCAGCACGGAAACGCCACGGTTGCCTCATTTTTTACATCTTTTGTAGAGTAGTTTAGTTCTTAGTGTTAGTTTTACTTTACTTAAATTGTACCTACACGATAATTATCTGGGTCAGAGTTTAACATTATCGAACATCTGGGCCAGAGTTCTTTAATTTTGAAACAATGGAAAACTTTGAGTACTGTAATAATTTAGCGTCATAATAATCTGTGGATTCAGTCAGGGGGAGGATAATAGAAGTTCTCAATGTATGGACTCGTAAACCTCCCAAATTGTGGCTCATTTCATTTGCTGCGACAAGAGCCTACAATTGGTGACGATGGTTTGATGACGGAGCCAGGAGGTGGATGCAGGAACTGTTCAATAGTTACTCGTAAACGCCTCGAGTTTGGTCACATTTGTTTTTTTTTGTTTCGATAAGTGCAACTATATAATTATGACCACTCATATACTTTTTCCCTTTTTAGTGCGTTACTTACAAAATATAGTTTTTACAAATATCATAAAATATTTACTAGCTCGACGGTGAAGGAAAACATTGTGAGGGAACCAGCAGGTCTCAGAATTAATTCTGAGACGTGTGTAAATAGATCCGCAGGGGTATTCACGGAGATTCGACATTCGATATTCGACTCGGAATCGGAAAATCTGTCAAAAGGATTCGAGATGGGCTATTCACAAATGTCATATTTGACATAAGGATTCGACCGATATTCCGATATCGAATATCGAATCTCCGTGAATACGCCCGCAGGTCCGGCGATGGGCTCACCACCTATCACGTTTAGGGGTCCAATATATCTCGTGAAATGTGGGTATATCCAGTAATGGAATACCTCTGCCTACCCCCTCGGGGATAAAAGGCGTGACATTATTATTATAATTTTTTAATAAATTATTTTTTATTCTTAGATCTTTAAACGACTTGACCAAAACAATACCTTTACGACTTTTCCAGGCGTTCTCTTCGCAAGTCGATGTCACATCAGGAAGACGTAGTCCGACAGCTGGACGAGTTGACGGACTATAGGCCTTACTTCACGTGGTGGGTCAGCACGGTGCAGACTCTGGTGTTGCTCCTCTCACTTCTTTGCTACGGCTTCGGTCCTGTCGGCTTCGGTCGGCACACGCACTCCGGGCAAGTGCTGGTCAAGAGCTTAAGTTTGCAGCAGGTCAGTTTTATTTTGAGTTTTTTATTTATATAAAAAAGGGGCAAACGAGCAGACGGGTCACCTGATGGTAAGTGACTACAGTCGCCCATGGACACCTGCAGCTCAAAGAAGAGATACGCTTCTTCTCCTCAACCATAAAAGAAAATGTATTTATTTCTACGGGTAATTAAAGAATACACTTAGAAAAGTCAATAGTCTAATAATAACAAGGCACTCTAAACTCGTCCATGATTGCTAAATGGCAGCCCATCTCCACCGACGAGTTGCTGGTTCCAATTGCAGTACCCCGAAATGAACCAGCAAGAACTCAAGAGCAACTATTTTTAATATATAATCATGCTGAAGTGGTGGCGTTGAAATGACTTTCAATAAGTGGACTTGTAAGTCCTATCTTTGAATAAAACATTTTGATTTTGACTTTGTTGATGTGTGCAGTTTGATTACACCGGACGTTCGTACGAACAATTGTCTTTGTATCAGGGTGAAAGCAAGACTTTTGTCGCTGATGGCAAAAAACATTAGATTAGGGTAGGAAGTTTTTTTTTGTGTAGAATAGGAGGGTTAATCCTATAATCGCTGTTGGCTGACAGTTCTTGTATTGGAGACTATATAGGAATAGTAATGAAGTTTATTTTCTAAGTGACATTACTGTGCCGCACCTTCCCGCGACCGTCCCAAACAAAATTTCTATCGAATATATCTAATTTTTATTATTAGTGTAAAATTTATAATATACTTCTGTTTTGTCCTGCCACAGGCAAAAATGTCATATATCGGATCCAATTGTATTTTCAAACCATCCAAAGACCTACTCAATTATACACACAAAATTTCATTCAAATCAGTCCAGCCGTATTAGGTGACAAACACACGTACAGAAGAATTATATATAAAGAGATTATGTTTTTCAACCAAAATATTATTGCTTATCTGAGTGAATGAGTACATACATAATTTAATAAGATTTATTTTAATGAATAAACTCTTGATTATAATTTCCCATGGTTTGGGTTATTGTATATTTACCAGATTTTTCTTCGAAATTTTTTCCGGTTGAAAAGTAATCTATTCTCCTATAAGATTTTTTACCTTATACTTTCCCTTAGATAAATAAATAATACCTAACTCATACAATTTCATTCTGAATACATACTTAACTTGCTTTGTTATTTTAATAAATTGATTTTGAACGTACTTCTTATTAATATTTTATTAAAGTGTATCCACCACGCAGTCATATAAGTCTTCATCTAAAGCAGGATTTCGTTTCCAATTAATTTTGCATCTACATTTACAATTACAAAGGGTCCGGAGAATAGTTTTTGTTAAAATTTCGAGGTTTCTGCTAAATCTATAGGTAAAGCTTGCTTTACAAATTGAGCTCGTTATTGTAAAGTTTCAAGTTTTAGGATGGGTGTTCGAGAACGGGTTGAGAGAACCCAAGCCCAACCCGAACCTATTGAAAACGTAAACTGAATTAATTCCCTGATCATTCGGATTTGGCCCGCGAGAGCAATGACGCGTAACTTCTAAATTTTGTTTCTTTGCACAACGAGTCGGCTAACACGGTTTAATGACGCAAAGCTTTTAGACGAAGCACGTTAACCCAGATTTAACGTCTGAAAAAGCGCTTAGGAGACAATACGCGATATTTACTTAGGGGATTTATTAACCAGGGGTGGTCTTTGTTGTGTGTTAGTTATAATTAATATTCTGGCGTTATTTAATTGTTATCAATTAGTTAAATAAACAGCAATACATCATACCTTATTTAATTACTATAGTTACAGTATTTACCTTTAATATTAATTTAGTAGATTAATTTGTAGACCTAACCGCAAATTAGTCGGGCTCGTTTTTTAAAACATGATAAACTAAGTATTTGATAATTTCAAATGTGATAAATTAATCATAAAGCTATTGTTATTGCAAAACCATTGTCACGATTTTAGGATCATTTAAATTATTCCGAATATAATTACACGAGTAAATCGTGCATTGACCTTACTTTGTACAAGATGTTGATTATTCAACTGGATTTAAAAATCACAGAACCATTAATTGGTTTGAGGAGATTGACCTGTAACATTTCGGTGTATTGTATTATTAATCATTATTAACCCATAAGTGCCCACTGCTGAGCTAAGGGTCTTTCCTCCCACATGAGTAACTCTGGGCCATTATCTCCCACGCAAACCCACCGCAGATTGGAAGATGGTATAAGGCAGTTGCCGCCTAACTGTTAGAATTTTTTAAGCCACTTAATGGTATTTTAACATGACTTAACTCAATTGTGCGTAAACACAACAAAAACCATAGTATACCTGCATTACTTTGACCTGTAATGTAAAACTCTAAAGGATTTCAGAAAATACCGACGCTCGAATAGAGGAGGCGACGCTCGTACTGACTCGTGTATGTTCACGACTCGACGCTATGTAAGGCTATTAATTATAATTATTATTGTAAACCATATTTACTAGTAAGACATGAGATTAAAAAGAGCTGCCCTTCAGTTTCTTGCTGGTTCTTCTCGTGGTACTGCATTTGGAACCAGCAACTCGTCGGTGGAGATGGGCTGCTGTTTATTCAATCAGTTTAACCAATCTTCATGGACAAGTTCAAAGTGCCTTATTATTAGATTATTGAATTTTCTAAGTGTAAACAATGACCTACGGAAATAAATGCATTTTCATTTTTACTTTGTAACACGTAACATGTTACAAGTGAATCTCTACCTTAATAATCCATGAACACACGTTAAAACTCCATGTTTCTGAAATATAATAGGGATATTTAACAATTAGGCGGTGCAGAGTCGAGCTTTGTATGTACATATTGCGGTGTGAATGGCAAAGTAAGAGCATTAGACGCTGAGCTCTGATGTAGGTCGCCGCTGGGCTTTGTGACTGTCCCTTTTGTCTGTTTTTGCTAGTCTTTTGCGATGTATTTTTGCGATGAAAGGTTTCCATGTAATTATTCAGGGCCGATTCTAAATTGTGGTTTTTCCTCAGAGGAGCGGTAACGTTTATTTATATGACCAAATAGAAAGATATGAGAGGAGGTACGTTTTTGTGATCCAGTTAGATCCGGTCTTGTAGGTTCGATCATCCATGTTTGGAGATAGGAGGTGGGGCCTTATCGTCTATTTGTAATTGGAATCTCAATTGTCTTAATTTGACATTTATTGTCCTTGAGCGGTACTTGATCTCAATACACTAGCGGTAATAATGGATGTACGTAAGAAGCAATGTACGTCAAAATGAAATCGATTGCTATTGACGTTGTAAATAGACAATAGGTCAGCAGATTGTCTGAGTTTGTTTTGATTGTACAACAGATAATAAGGCTTATTAAATACTATTACTATAGGTATATGCCGTGGAATAATCATTTTCTACATAAGTAAATAATATATTTTATTAAGTACGTTAGTGCACCGTCTATCCTAGTTCTAATCTCTCAGTTTCATCCATCCCAAGGTTGTCTGGAAGAGATCGCTAAAAGTGATAAGACCGCCCATTGTACTTTGATTAATGTTTGTATCCATATTATATGGTTTTTGGTGTACAATATAGAGTTGCTGTATTGTATTGTAAATAAATTGTGAGAGCAGTGATAGCCAGAACGGTTAAAGAGCCAGCCGAAAATCAGTGAGGCTCGGGTTCGAATCCTGGCATGTACCAATGAGTTTTTCAAAAACTTACGTACATATTTATCACTAGCTCGACGGTGAAGGAAAACATCGTGAGGAAACCCGCAGGTCTCAGAATTATTCTGAGACATGTGTAAACAGACCCGATCCGGCGATGGGCTCACCACCTATCACGTTTAGGGGTCCAATATATCTCGTGAAATGTGGGTATATCCAGTAATGGAATACCTCTGCCTACCCCCTCGGTATCCCCGAGGGGGTAGGCAAAGGCGTGAGATTATATTTTTTATTTTATTTTTTACACAATTCACACACGTCCTATTCATTTTTTTTATCCCAAAACATAACAAAAGCCTAGGCTATGTGTACTAAACAACTGATAAATTTGCTAAAATACGTATGAACATTGATCACTGAACACACAAAGCCAACAATCATGTTCTTGCACACAAATGTTAGCATAGCAATCGTACCCGCTACCTCTGACTCGGAAGAGGCAGTGTTACTACCAACTGGACCAACAAGCTCGTCAGTAGTTTGTTGACAGCCGACTATGCATATCAAAAATATTATCCTGACCCATACAGATATTATGACATATACTTCTTCAAAAATGTGGAAAGACTCATAAGAAATTGTGGCCTTATCCTTCATCTTATATGTAAAAAAAAAAGACCCATTGCCGAGCTGTAACAAGTTGGTGATGATCCAGACCCATATTACGCAGACAATTTGGTAACATTATTACTTAATATTGTTTTAAGGTGGAGTGGGAGGAGCCAGCATCCTTCTGGTTAGGTCCACGGGCAGCGGACCTTATACATTTAGGAGCCAAATTCGCACCCTGCATGAGAAGGGACGCAAGAATAGCAAGGGCTATTGCAGCTTCAGCTAGGAGAGAAAGAGACACAGCATGTTGCATACGAAACGATGACTCGGGGTGTGTGCAGTCGTCAAAAGCTGATTGTTCGGTGAGTCAAAAAGCCTATTATTGGAAAACCACAAATATGGAAATGAAATTGCAAAATGAAAGCAGGTTATCATTTGCATAATCATTAATCATTCACCTTTTGTAGAACTACGATTGAATTTATTTCAGATCCTAAATTGAGTATCAATGCCGTTGATTAAATACGTTATGAATAGGACCTCATCAATGAATCAGCCGTATTTTAATTCCAAATCAGATTTTAATGATGCACTTCATAAAATATAATATAAGATACTTAACATTTCTAGTGTAAGATGCTAAAACATCTGACTATACAGATTACACACTACACTTGAATAAGCATCTAATAATAACATCAGACATTCTAAATTTTTTACAAGTTTTAGTGTCACCCGACGAGTATTATTATAATATCTTGTGACCACTTTAAACGTATGTGTAAAGTATGAAAGAGTTGTAGTTATTAAGATTATATTAGTGTTCTTTTAAGTAGACATAAAAGTTTTCTCGGGCCATTGGATACTTGATGTTATCTGCTACTTGGTGCTATATAGATTCATCCAGTCACAGTATAATTTAAATTACCTACTCTCTACAATTAGGAGAATATGAAAGTCTACAGCTTCTACGCCTATTAACTAACTTTTGTTTTTGTACATGCTTGCAAATAGATAAGAGGAATAATAGCAAAAGTAAGTTTATTTTACGAATAATATTTTTGAAAATAACCATGTGGTGTATGAAACTCAATGAAAATAATGGAATTTAGACTGTGAGGTCCAGAGGCGCAGCAGCTTATCAAAGAGCTGTCAAAGTGTTTAGTCGAGGCTTCAGGTGACCAGAGGGCTGGCAGTTATCTATAGATTAATATTTTTTTATAAAATAAAAAGGTCAGCCTAGCTATTTCGAGATATGCAACCAGTCTTCTGGGCACAGTGCCACATGGTTTCTTTTCGGACTTATTTTTTTATGATTAATTATTGTAAATAAAGATATTTAATATTTCAGAATACAATATCAACTTGGAAGAAGTGGTCTTCTGGAGAATCGGGGCCTGGAGGTCGGATATCAGGGTCAGTTTGCGGATTAGATCCAAAGTAAGTATTCTATTTACGTACGTAAAAATATGTACGTATTTACGTACATATTTATCACTAGCTCGACGGTGAAGGAAAACATCGTGAGGAAACCCGCAGGTCTCAGAATTAATTCTGAGACATGTGTAAGCAGATCCGGTGCGGCGATGGGCTCACCACCTATCACGTTTAGGGGTCCAATATATCTCGTGAAATGTGGGTATATCCAGTAATGGAATACCTCTGCCTACCCCCTCGGGGATAAAAAAGGCGTGAGATTATAAGTTATTTTATTATAAGTATTCTATCATATATATTTCCGAGGGATTAATAGGGACTTTTAGTTAATGGATTATTCTTATTATTTACATATATCCAAATAAACAACTCCTTATACGAGGGACGTATGTCCTTCGATATTTACAGACAAGTCTAGAATTGTCTTTATTTGAAATTTATTATTCGACGAGCACTTGCTCTATAGACATTAGTGGTTCTTACGAACTCTTTATTTTTTTATCTCATTTTTATGATCTTTATTTGAATCTTGATACGCTTTGTTTTTATTGTCTGTCAGTGTGTTGAAGTAAAGCGAGGTTTGAAAAGAGCTGCATTTTTCTTTCATCATAGCATACAGTCCATCATATTTTGTCCGCTTCAGTGGTAATGACGTCACAAGCAATATATGTTTAAATGAAGCCATCGTCCACATCAGACGATGATCTTTATCTCTGAATCTGGTTATTTCAGGTTCTGTGAAGCGCCTCGGTCGATAGCACCTCATGAATGGCCGGATGACATAACAAAATGGCCTATATGCCGAAAGTCCGTGCTAGACGGATCGGCGGCAGCAGGCCGAGCGGGGCATGCGGCGGAGCATATGGCGTGCGAAGTCATCGGCCACCCATGCTGTATAGGAGTCCATGGGCAATGCGTCATCACGACGAGGGAGCACTGCGACTTCGTTAAGGGCTATTTCCACGAGGAAGCTTCTTTGTGTTCACAGGTACGTTTTATTTTATTATTTTTTTGTGTTTACTTCTATTAAGAAACGATTTTAGTTAAAGCTCCCAGTACGTAAAAACTTGAAGGGTGATATCAAGCGTTCACAAAAGCGTTATGTTTTGTTTGATCTTAAGAGCAAGAATTATAATATTTAGGGAATCAAGTATAAAGTCTATAGATACACAAGATAACTTTGGTAAACCACCTTCTTTTTGTTTATTTATTTCTGTTACATCTATCCTAAGGTTGTTTCTAAGAAATTGCTAACAGCAAAAAGACCTCCGATCGTACTCTTCTTGTTATGACCAGATTTTTGTGTTGTTATTTGCTTACTTATTTATATATTAAAACTTCTCCGGAACGACAACTATCCCTATGATAAGTTACGTGGTCGGTATAAAATAATAAAAAGATAAACTTTTGTATTCATATTAACATTTAACTTAAATCTTGCTATTGACGATACAAGTGTTAATTGTTGTTCAATCTCTAAATAAAATCTTGCTAAAACATGTGAAGTTTCATAATTAAACAAAGTCTCTTCGTTTATTTTAACCCTAAGCAAACTAAATGAAAAATAAATATTTGGTACATAACAATGAAACTAATTGTAAGGCAAGTTGAACATGGAAAATTTCTGGCTTGGTGCGTCGTATTTTTGTTTTCAGAGTGATTATTTAGGACAACACAAATAAACTTAAAATATGCCCGAAATAACATTATTATAAGCTAAAATTAATATGAAATCGTACCTATACCTAATCCATTTGTTTGTTACCACGGTCTAAAACGGTCAGTTAACTTAATAATAGAATTAATATGTATTGAAGCCTTATTTCGAAGGAAGTTGTGACTAGTTGTGAGAGATATGACTTTGAAAAACTCACTTTTTACAAGTGTATTTTCCTGACACTTAGCTGATTTTACGTTTGCCCTGTCAAACCAGGTTGCTATCACATTTGCTTCAAAACCAAGTCTGAGGGATGCGGGCTTCATCACGATATTTTACTTTATCTTCGAGCTTGTGACAAATATCTAAAGTTGTTGAACAACTTTTTTGTACATGCCATCCCCAGGAATACAACACAAACCGCATGAGCCGTGAACTTACTTCTAGCAGGACTAGCACAAAAATTAGTTTTTCATACCATCTATTCGAAAAGTGACGTTTTGGTCCTCAATAACAGGGATCAAAGTAAGTCTTTTCCGATAGGATTTTAATAAGTGCGAATAAAAGTGTTTTGAATTTGGAATTTAAAATATCCCACAACATTCTTAGCCAAAGAGATTAACAAAATAAGTTTGCATCTAAGGTTGGCGCCACTGTAGCTTATGTACTATAACAAAACATTAGTTCCATTTTTCGCCGCATTAGGCTGACAAGCATAGAGTAACTTATATGCTGACAAGGCTGAATGGGGTTCGATGGCTGTGCCACACGATGGCAGTGCGCGCGCTGTCATACTTATTTTTCGCAATTTACATTTTATTTTACGCCAAATTTTCGAATTTCGACATCGAATTGTTTGTGTATTTTATATTTTAAAATGTATTCAAGTAGCAGTGACTGCAGTGATAGTTAAACACCGGAAAATTATTTAAAAAAGAAGCAAACAATGTCATCAACAATTTTTCTCATAGAGAGGTATGAAAAGCAGAGTGTATCATTCGGTCGCAAAATTATTTTTACCTTGGGCTACGTTCTTTAAACCCCTCACTTCGTTCATGATTCTACATTAGAATCCCTCACTACGTTCGGGATTCTATCCTAGAATCATTCACTATGTTCGTGATTTAAAAAAACGCCCTCGCCGTAAAAATATAGTTTTGCTCCCTTATGACACAATCTACTATTGTCTCGCGCTTTCTAACAAGTACCTCACAAAAGTTCCTTACCTTACTTTACATCGCAGCTGTAAGTAATCAAATCCATTCAAATTCCAGGTGTCTTGTTTAGACGACGTTTGTGGCATGATACCTTTCATGCGGAGACGTCGACCAGACCAGCTATACAGAGCTTGGACGTCGTTGTTCGTGCACGCTGGTCTGCTGCATCTTGCTGCGACTCTGGCGCTGCAGTGGCTGTTCATGAGAGACCTGGAAAAAATGGCAGGGCCTGTCCGAATAGCGGTCGTGTACCTCGGCAGCGGCGTCGCGGGAAACATGGCGTCGGCGATCTTCGAGCCTTATAGGGCTGAGGTGAATATTTAGCCTTTTTTTTTTATTAGTCGGAGTTCAATTTAATTCTTTATTTGCTCATCACATGGTTCCTACACAGTCCATATCGATGCCGGCATAGTAAGCTGTCAGGGGTTTTTATCATAAGGAGCTGATTATATTACTAAGTCTGGTGGTAGAATAGAAGAGTTGCACATTAGTTTTGATTTAGATCATTTAAGATATTTTAGATTAGAGTAATTTTGTTTATGACCAGAACTATGAGGATTGGTGACAAGTACAAGAATTCCTATGGTCTATTGCTGTTCTTAGCTACGAAGTTTTTCTTCTAACCATTTCTTTTTCTTGTGTTTCCAGGTGGGGCCGGCTGGCTCCCATTTCGGCCTTCTGGCGTGTTTAATAGTCGAAGTGATCGGTGCATGGCCTCTACTCAGGCATCCCCGCCGCGCGATCCTGAAGCTAATAGGAATCGCGATAGCGCTATTTCTCCTCGGTCTACTCCCGTGGATCGATAACTTCGCGCATGTTTTCGGTTTCGTTTTCGGGTTCTTGTTATCGTACGCGCTGTTGCCGTTCATAACTTTCGGGCCGTACGAGCGGCGGAGGAAGATAGTTTTGGTTTGGGTGTGCTTAGTGTCGGCAGGGGGTATGTTGTGCGCATTGGTGGCGTTGTTTTACGCGGCGCCGGCTTACGAGTGTGCGGCGTGTGCTTATTTCACGTGTTTGCCGTTCGCCCCGGACATGTGCGCGTCGCAGGACGTGCGCGTGCGACAGCTGGATGGGGTATGACGGCGCGCGGCCCGGGCGCCCCCGCCGCCTCCGCCCCCCCGCCCCGCACTCCCCGCGCAGCAGTCCTGCCGTCGCGTCGCGAGCGTCTAGCATATTGCTGGACTATTGGTGTGACAATGCGGGGAATATAGCCCGGAATTTAAACTGTGTACTTCCGGGAGTATTTCCTACTTGGATCACAGTACCAAGGATGTAAAATTCATTGAGCTATTTTCATAGATAGAGTTAGTACTCTTGTTTTGAGTTACATACTTTTTAATTCATTTTATGAATCAAAGTAATTAAATAAAATACTAAATTTACTTGGTTTGAAAATAAAAATGAGAGTTATTATTCAGAATTACCTACGAATTTTTGTTCGTTTCTTAAAGCATAAATTAAGAGAAAAAATATGTAAAGTGATATAATTTAATAAAACTTTATGGTGTTTGTTCTATGAAAATGAAAAGTGTGAATTTTACCTCTGATAATTTCAGCCAATCACAGTATTAGCTCGCTACTGCCCTCTGTCGATGCTCAAACGGTTATAAAATAAATAGATACTCGTATCGTGTGGTGATTATCGTGTCAAGAAAGAGGCGTGCTATAGTTTTTTACTACCTAAGCGATCGATTAATATTTATAATCGTCGGACTAGACTATGAACATATTATTATGAATATCATCGACTTCGTTTATCTTTAAAACCTTGTTATTGTGTATTGTAAGATGCGTTAATATTATTTTGTAATCAATTCAAGAGACCTCCCCAATTTGTCGAATAATGTGGGATTGGTATCATTTATTGGCATAAGTTACTTGCGAACCGCTTCATTGTAAACGTGTTTATAAATGAGATCCAATTCTAAATTTAATTGTGATAATAATTATCCAGCCGCGGGTAACAAACGTGCGGACGCGACTATGTAATGTAAATATCTGTAAAATATAAACACATAAGGTACTTACCTAAGCCAGCTGTATTTATGTGTGACTATGTTTTACTTATGTTTTACGCGAATGGTATTATGCCACATTACAGTAATTAAATGAGAATTATGTTTGGTTATTTTTTTATTATAGTGCTCAGTGGTTTATTTCAAATTATAGGGTCAGTCAATAAAATGATTTTGTCATATCTTCAGATGTAGTGGACATCCTGTTTCTACGTTTTGATTTATAAGAGTAACAATGATAAATAAAAATTCTTATGTATTTTATTACGTTATGTGGCATATAATCATATCCCCGTAAGCAGTGTCAAAATACACATAATTTAGTATATTACTAAATATGTAAATAGCATGTTATACATACCTTATATTTGATATTTTCATCTATTACGTTCACTGAATATAACGAATCCTTATCTTTAAGAATCACATAATTGAGTTTTGATTTTGTCAATTTATATTATAGTTATTACGATGAAGTCTGCGTAGGTTTACAACATATTATGTTATTTTATAAATATGCTAGTACATAAATATTTATAACCATTTATCGTTAGATATATATTTATTTTATTACAAATACAGGTTATGGGGCGACGATGGATACTTTATGTAACGGTCACGGTTGGTTGTTTTATAATTTACGAATTTACTATATAACTATGTAATTGTCTAGAATATATTGCTTTCAGTTGTTTGAAAGTTATGTGAAAGTGTACGGTACGTGTTTGTAAGATTCCTGGAACGTGGTAAAATTTGCTGGCATTCATGGATTAGTTTTCTTCTTTTCAGTGCTTGTTTTAAAGCCTATAATTATGGGATTATTACAAAATAAAAGGTTTAAAAACATAAAATACTGCACAACTGACGGAACAATATAAAATCTTTGCTTACGCAATGGTAAAGTGTCGAAATACGACATCGTACTCTTAATTAAGGTAGCCGCACGCTGCAGTCCTTACTGTATACTATTTTATTGCATATATTATGTTTAAAGATTATGTTGTTAATAAGTGAGAACTAGCTAGACTTCTACCTAATCAATATCATTGAATCAGAATTTTACTTTCGATTTCGGGATATCGTATCAAATATTTTTGAAATAAAAAACGGCTTTTCCATAATCGGAAAAATTGCTGCTTCAATACTCCCAAATATTATCCTGTGTTCATGGGATTTCTTTAATATTTTTATGTGACAGTTTATTATGTTATATCACCTACTTACCTAAGTATTTTGGTATCTACTCTTAGGATTTGTCTGTTCAGAATTTAAAGCAGGGTACATAATTGGTTTACTTCATTTTCACTGAATACGGAGTTATTGTACGCAAACTACAATGAGGACTGTTTCAAAAGATCGTCATGACTTAAAATATAAATGTCCTGGTAGAACTTCACATAAATTAGTTTTATTTGGAGGTTGGGCCGAGTGACTGCATTGCATCGCAATAATCTGGCTCCATTTAAGGATAGATGCAATTTGGGACAGGTCGCGTCGCATGACATAATCCTACTCCATAAATCGGGGCAAGTAAGAATGAGACAGAAAGTCTACTTCGCTCTGTTCCACTTGTGTTAAAAGTAAAGTCGGATAATGAAATGCGTTGCCCCCCGCTAATGCAAACATACTTTTATGGTGGTGGATTATTATCTATTGTCAACCTTAATCGCAATTAGCTTCATTTTGACATATTGCTGATCTACTTTTGTCATTATTGTCAGTATCTTTTTCTTTCTTTGCCTGATTGTAGGAAGGATGACAACCTTATATATCAGATTTGCACTGACTAAAAACCCCTTTCTGTTCTTTCTCCTACCAAATAAATACCTAAGTCCGCGCTACGGGAAAACAGTTTCTTCCATGGCTGGGCCGGCAATACTCTCCCGCGGGGCAGAAGGCGCGGATAATCTCCTTACCGTGCTTGCCACCTCCCCTTCTCCTATTTTGGGTCATGATCGGTCCAGTTTCTGGATCGATCATGCCTTGATTACCGAACCGAGCATGCCCAAAAATCTACTAAACAGCGGGATAAGCTTTAATCATCCATTTAACCCTAATATAGGACAAGTCCTAGCCACGTATTATATGTCTAAAAAGCAACTCCGATTCCAATATCACTTAGACAAAAGAAATCAGGTTAGACAGATACTTTTCATTGTCACGACTAGCGACTGTGCGAATATGTTACAGAATAAGCGCAATTCCTGAAATTAGTTTGTTCGGTATCGACTACTTAATTGATTTTAGCTATTTTTATTATGTGTTAAATTTTTCCAAAAATAGATGATCTGTGGAAATCGTGCTATTATTGATAGATATTTAAGAAAATTGGTTAGAAAAAACTATATATGTATATGTTAATATACTTATTGGGGTGTATGAGAAATTGCGCTTTTTCTGTTACGCGTTGTATATGGAGCCAGATTGTGGCAACTCTCATATACTAATTGGGGTGTATGAGAAATTGCGCTTTTTCTGTTACGCGTTGTATATGGAGCCAGATTGTGGCAACTCTCATATACTAATTGGGGTGTATGAGAAATTGCGCTTTTTCTGTTACGCGTTGTATATGGAGCCAGATTGTTGCAACTCTGAGTGACCCGGAAGACTGTGGGAAAATAGTTTCCACCATAAACTGAACTCTATGTAATTGAGAAAACAATGAAAAAATTTAACCATCCGCACACATCAGAGTCGGGTTGCGTCCGGAGCTCTAAAAGTATCCGCGCGTACATTTTGTATAAACTCATTCACACACGCAGTTTTTTGCTCCTAGTAGACCACGGTTCGTCCACGGCCCTGGCCAGTCCCTGATGTATGAGGATGATCCTCTATGATATAGTTTTTAGAGAATAAAATACACAAAAGAAATGTTTTGGTGACCGTAGCAGTTGATACAGCGTAATTTTTTTTTTATTTTTTTTATTTTGTTGCAAGGACTGCAATACGTAGATATAATTTTGTTGGGACCGATTCCTCCCAGCAATAATAAAGTAAATGTGCTTCACCAATTTGTACAAAGCAATGTATATTTTGATTGGGTGTGTGTGTAAGTGATGTATCCATTGATGGCTCTTGATTAATTTTCTTAAGACTTCAGTGACGTTCTCAAAGTGCCCTTGTGGCCAACGGCCCGAACTGTTCTCAGAATTTAATCTAAGACAAACTTACATATTGTACATTGTGAACATACAACTAATTAATATACTTATTAAGTATGTAAGGAAATGGTAAAGTAATCTTATTGTAAACTAGCATTAATCGAACAAGAAACCTTATTATCATAATATAACTGTGTTTTATTTTGTTGTGCTCCGAGTGAAATGGTAAAGGAACAAGAACACCTTTAAAAAAACAATCTAAAAAAGAAAACTATGGAGTACCTAAAGATGACATCACGGATTAGTATACAGAAGTTATATTTTTCATAGTAATTTTTTGTATTGACAGATCAAAAAAGTAACTCGTTTCACTAGTCAGTCAAATACCCTAAATCTATTTATAGGCTCCACTGAGGTGGCTAACACTTCTGAAATATATAATCCGGCACTGCTTCACCTCGTTGTGGGGTAAAATATTCAATAGGATTTACTGGATTTACCACGTGCAGTGTATCCGATAAAAACATGACGCATTTGACGTCTGTATTAAGTATACTAATCATGATACAACACTACAGGTTTTATCTCGACAGCCTCTTCAGAGATGAAGATCTACGCCAAATATTGAATACAAGTACTCGTACGGGTTCATAAAATAAATAATCTCAATCCTTATCTCCGAGGGGGTCTGCAGAGGTTTTCCATTTCTCGAAATACCCACGTTTCACCAGTAGGTATATTCTTTGGACTCCTAATCTTGATAGGTGGTGAGCCCGGACCGAGTGCATAACACATGTCTCAGAATTAATTTTGGGACCTGCGGGTTTTCTCACGATGTTTTCCTTCACCGTCGACCTAGTGATAAATATGTATGACGTAAGTTTAAAAAAAACTCATGTAGGTAAATGCCAGGCTTTGAACCCAAGCCTCACCGAATGCGAAGCGGGCGAAATGACTAGGCTATCACTGCTCTCTATGGGTTGATACTTAGTTATTTGTTATATAATAGATACATCATAATTATTAGCAGAAATAAACAAAGTGAGGAACAGGTAAAATTATTGATTTACCCATAGACATGATTTACCTTATACGAGACTTGTCAGGAAAACGACAACGTCCTTATAATTTTTGCAATTATTATAGTCCTGCCAGACTTAAACTTGGGTCATTTTTAGTGTTCCGTATCTAAAAATGAAAAAAAAAATACCGCTTATAGGATCACTTTGTTACCCGTCTGTCTGTCAAGACCCTTTAAGTCGGTATTATGGAGGTATCGAGTTGAAATTAAAACCATATACTCAGATCTACGGTCCCTTGATGACGTGAAAAAATCAAACCTCTAAGTTAACGTACAAAAAATATAGATACATTTCGGCACCCTTAAGGCAGTTAAAATTCATAGGGTTGAAGGACCTAGAACTATAAAATATTGGCAAGTAATATCGTCATATATATGATATACAAGTAAGACAGGAAAATTTCTGAAACTATGCATTTGTAATTAAATCATAAAAAATAGTCTTTATTTAAAGTAAAATAATCATCGATATATATTTAATCAAATTAAAAACTAGTGTAAGTAGTTCCCGTTCCCGTGGAAATATGAGGATAAAATATAGCCTTATATTACTCCTTGAAAATCTAGCTTTCCATTAGTGAAATAATTTTTAAAATCGGTTTAGTGGTATATACATGAAAGCGTAACAAACAAACAAAGTCACTTCCGCATTTATAATATTAAGTTAGGATGTAGGTTCGTACGGCACCTTCGGCTGGCGAGTCCGACTCGCACTTGTCAGGTTTTTTATTGCGAATTGGTTTTTCCTGTACCAACCGAATATATTTAAGACGATGAAACAAACGGAACGAGTCTGACTAGGTTGGTGACTTGGTTTGATTTGAGTAAATCTCATAACATTTGCTCATGGTAAAGTTGTAAAAATTTAGAAGAGGCTGCACGTGTTTTCGGTGCGGTAAGTGCTGACGTTATGTAATGTAGAACACCTGTGAACAATCGCATGCATCGCGTACAGCTGGTAGGTAGTGTGTGAGGTCATAGTTTACCTTCACCAAACATCGACTATGAATTCAGTCTAATTTCCGTAACTTAGTTAGGTACTTCAATAAGTTAGAAAAGGCGCAAGTTTTCTTAGGATTAGACGACTTTATTGTGAAGCTTTAAATTGTGTCATACGAGTGTGCATAAATGCAAGTGTCTGTAGCTATTTGCGATATTTAAACAGACAATAATTCACTTTAATTCTAAAGCGAATTAGTGTAGTTAGTATTGGGTCCTTACCTACGAAATTTATTTATTTATTTGGATAACCAACAAGACTAAAAATTTTAAGAGTTGTCTTAATAAAAGGTTACCTACCACAACATTCACAACAATAGACGTTCTAAACTAAGATATATTTATTTCCATCCAACAAAATTTTGTGTGTTTTTAATTTAAAAGCTGTCAATAAAAGAACTGATTTAAGAATCAAATCGGCCTAAACATGGTACGAACTTAATTTAAATTATTAAACGTTAACAAAAATAACTTTTTTTCAATGTGTCTGTTTTTTTTAACTTCACTACCAATAAAATGTACACATGGCCAACTTAATTTGTCGGAATGGAAGACAAATAATAAAAATAATGCATGAAACATAATATGCATCTTACAGTAAATCCTTATACATACTTATATTGTTGATATAATAAACTAACTATCCTAAAAAACATTAATACAAAAATACTTAGGACATAAAATATTCTAAAGATAATGATTTCCTCGAATGATCTTCCTTTTAAAGGAAAACTTGCATTGGGATTTCTATCACTATAGTTCACTTTTAATTAAATAAATAATCTTAGTGTTGGTCGCAACATTACAGGAAAAATAAAATAAAAAATAAACAATCTCACGCCTTTTATCCCCGAGGGGGTAGGCAGAGATATTCCATTACTGGATATACCCACATTTCACGACACATACATTACAGAAATTAGAAACAAAACCCTTAATCACCATTTTTCTACAATTTAATATGTAAGGACCTAATATAAATACTTAGGTACAGTGTAAAACTAGTGGAAAACACATAGGTAGGTACCTACATTGGAAGTAAGAGCTGTAAAAAGTGGTTTCGGTTACCAGGAAGTTTGAGTAACCCAAGGCTTCATTGAAAATAGATGTATATCTAAATCAGAAGCGTGTTTTGCCGGGGGTGATAACGTCAGCCTAAGATAATGGAGAACATGAGCATATTGCGTATGAATCCACGAAATCTGCGGAACTTCAGTTACGTACCCGAATATACATACAAGCCAGTTAGTTGGCATACGTTGCCGAAGCATTACATTTAGTTGTCAAATTGACTGTTTTTTATTAAAATTGTTAAAGAAAAAGGTAAGTAACTTCTTTCACATACCTGTGGTGTATTAAAAAATATTTAATTTTAAAGAAAAAGCGATAGAAGACTTTAGTTTATACATAAATAAGTGATATAAGTGTCTCATTGACTTGATTAAAAAAGGATTTAAAAAAATATGCACAATTTGTAAACACCTTCAAAGTTGCCGCGGATTTCCACATCGGTGATACCTTCACAAGCCAATGCTTAAGCACCCATTGATGGTTTATTACTATTTACGCTAATGATAAATTTTCCTGTAAAAAATATTAAGTTATTTAACTGTTTAAAATTATTAATGTTTTATGAAATTTTCGGATTAAAATCTAAGATATAATAAAAAATTTACAAATTGTGGGACACAATTTACAAACATATATATATATACATTATACATGATCACGATTTTTTCCCGAAAGGCTAGGTAGAGACCGCCATCCAGGCACACCCCTCGCGCTTCATCTTCATTCATCAATTGGTTCACAATCGAGTAATACACAATTCACACACGGATATTAAGTCCCAAAATAGGCAGAGCCTGTAACATGGCTACTAAATAACTTATCAATATGCTGAAATAAATAATGTTAATTTTTTCGTCTATCTACTTATTTTAGGAATTTTTGAATGTAGTTCGATTAAAATTTCCTAAAAAAGACTGAAAATTCTCTGTAAACCGGAAAATAATAGATTTGCCCGGATTTTGTCTCTAATAAATTACGTATGTAAACTCGAACTGAGGCACGTTTATTTAAATTACTTTGACATTAATCTACTTTCCTTCATTTGTCACACCTTGCACCGTAATGCTAAGCAAATAATGATAAGAGTCACTCCTATAGTATGTAAATATTGTAACAAATAGGTAGATTACTATGTCGAAACGTTAAGCTATTTCTTTTCGAATTGATTAGATAAATATTGAAAATCTGGAAGGCTTAGTAGTGCACTTGGAGTAGGTAAGCCATTCCTACAATTTGGGATCTTGGAAAGTTAAACCGTCTTCTAGCGAGTCAGAAAGGAGCTTCTTAATAGCCTGCGCAGACGACACACTTTTGTCCCCGTATTTTTTTGTCCGTCAAAATAGAACAACTATATCGTACAACTGTATCGAGTAACGCACACGAGGGATTAAAAGTGTGGCGTACAAAAAGTCCCCCGAATAATCGCGGACACCGAGGGGCGCTACAGGACAAAAAGAGACGGACATATTTTTTTACGATTCGGGGGACTTTGTCCTCCGGGGACAAAGTCCGTCGTCTACGTAGGCTATAAGAATGACAGAGTTGGATAATGCAAACCTAACAATAGAAAAGTGAATTTACTAACAAACAAACCTAAATAGTCAAAAACCTGCTTCAACGAATAGCACTATCATCATATTATCATCGATGTATATAATTTTTAGAATTATGTTGATTTTTTAAAAACTGCTTGACCGATTTATGGGACCACCTCGTCAAAGCATGATCTACAAAACAAAAAAAGATCGTCACAATCGGTTCATAATTGGCGGAAAAATCGCGTAACATATCTACATATCTACAAAAAAAAAACAGAGTTGAATCTCCTCTATTTATGAAGTCGGTTGAACATCTAAAACCCGACTGCTTCTAAAAAGTTGTGAACAAGAAGAAATATTAGTAACTAGCTTTTACGAGCGGCTTCGCTCGCGCAAATTTATTTCACCCCCTTAGTGGATGCCTAAACTGTATAAGCTATCTATGTGCAAAATTTCAAGTCACCGATCAGTCAGTCAGTTTATCAGTTTATATATATAATATATGTATATAGATTTATATATTTGTAATAGATATAAGAGAAGGGGGAATTAAAGTCCATCTGCAGCACAATTTTACAACAATCTCATGCAGTCGTTACTCGTATGTCTTAAAATAATTGGTAAAATAAGAAGATGAGTAGGTATCTGTTTTCATGTGACAAATTTAAAACATTCAAAAGTAAATAGTTAATACAATGACATATTGATAATAACACTAACTGCCTGTCATTAAGAAATAATTGGCAGTGAAATTATGAAGACATAATTATATCTTATATCTGGCACATGAATATTTATTTAAATTATAAACATTTAAATTTACATATGAATATTTTAAAGTTGAACGCATTATTCACATCGGCTTATCGGTTTTTGCTCCACAATATGTCAGTTTATTTCTAATTATGTTAAACTGTCTTCATTTCCAATTATTTGGTTCTTAATAAGAATTTTTATATCCCATCCCATAATATTATTTCAATATCGGGTGGTACGGCGGTTCCATGTAGTTCGACCATAAATTCAAATTATTATTATTTTCTGAAAATACTTCCAAAAACGAGTACTACAGCACTACAGAGCAAGATCCTGTGTTCCAACGGTTGTAGAATCGCATTCATTGTATGCACAAAGTGTACTCCAAGTACGATCCCATGGAACTTATGCAGCGTCAGAAAATGGAAAAATGTACTTACACTTAGGTAATACCAACCTGTGGTAAATGATTTCAAGTCAGGGTTTTACAATGACAACTCACAGTAGAGAAGGAAAACGGACATCGCATAGAACTTAATAAATTGTATTGGATCATAAAGAGCCGCAGTGACTTAGAATCTATGACAAACTGCGTGTACGCCTTATTGCATTGGAAGTTTAGGTTATTAGCGACTAACACTTCTCTGCGATTTTAACCCGTTCCCGTAGGAAAATAATAGCCGTTGCTACTCCCAGAAAAGTAAGTTTTGAAGTGGTGAAAGAAATTTTAAAATAGTTGAGTAATTTTGGATCCTGTTAATTACAAACAAACATACAAAACAAAAAGAAAAATAATATAATATTGTAGACTTTACTAAAATGATAGCTACCTATTGGTAGCTAATGTTGACTATAAGTAACTTTGTAAGTATGTACATAAACAGTAATCTCTGGGACTGATCCTATTCCCAAAACTTAAAGATTCATTATTATTCCAGAGAGTAGAGATTACTACTACAACAACATTTTTTTTTAATATTTCATGTTCGTACAGACACGGTCAAGTTACAGTTTTATTATATTTTAACAATGTAAATGTGATGTTTTTTGTCACGTTTAGCGAAATGTTGACAAGCATGAAATTTCGCTTACGGTAAACGGGTAGGTATTTCAAGCATTTTTACATTACTTAGTTTGTCTACGACTTTGTCCTTGTTCTGTGATGAAAAGTAACCTGTGTCGTTCCTCAATATGCAAGCTGCCAAATCTCTTTAAAAACTCTGAATGCGTAATTGACGGTCTGCATTTTTAAAGCAAAACATAGATACCTATTATTGTGTCTGTCAGTATTTTACCTACCTATATGAACATGAATCACATGTAGTTTAGAGTCCTATAATATTCATTTATTCAATGTAAAGTTTTTCGGGGTGTTTAAAAATATTGAAATATGTTTACAATTGTTCAGTACTTATAGCACACTGTCTGGTTTGAGTATTAGGTGAATTGTGATATTTTGTCCTATATTATTCACTACCGACGCGCCCCGTTTATATGGTACTCGCGTTTCTGTGCGGTTTTACCAGCGTAGTTCCCGTTCCCGTGGGAATACGGGAATAAAATTTAGCATATGTTACTCATGGATCATCTATCTTTCTATTGGTGAAATAATTTTTAAAATCGGTTCTGTTACTTTTGAGTTTATTCGTAACAAACATTCCTACAAAAATACTAATCTTTAATCTTTATAATATTACTAGCGGTTCTGCGCGGTTTTATCCCCTAGTTCCCGTTCCCTTGCGTATACGGGAATAAAATATAGTTTATGTTACTTAGGGATTTTCCAGCTTTCTATTGCTGGAAGAATTTTTAAAATCGGTCCAGTAGTTTTTGAGTTTATTCGTAACAAACATACAAAAATACAAATATTTCAAATCGAGAGCAGTGATAGCCCGAACGGTTAAAGAGCCGGCCGGGATCAGTGAGGCTCGGGTTCGAATCCTAGCATGTACCTACCAATGAGTTTTTCAAAAACTTACGTACATATTAATCACAAGCTCGACGGTGAAGCGATGAAAACATCGCGAGGAAACCCGCAGGTCTCAGAATAAATTCTGAGACATGTGTAAACAGACCCGGTCCGGCGATGGGCTCACCACCTATCACGTTTAGGGGTCCAATATATCTCGTGAAATATGGGTATATCCAGTAATGGAATACCTCTGCTTACCCCCTCAGGGATAAAAGGCGTGAGATTATATTATATACAAATCTTTCCTCTTTATAATATTAATATAGATTAACTTTGTATAGAAGTATAGATTTAAGGTGCGTTAAATATGGGGATCTCACAGAATTTTAATACGGGCATACTCACAATCAGTAGATAGTAATTAAGTCCTTTTTGTACATATAATAAGTGTTTGCGATGACGTGAATCTCCGCACATTATACGCGATGCTTACGAAGACAGATCGTACGCCGCATATAGTGTGATCGCCAGTGGTAATTGTGAATCTGTTCACAGCGGTTATGGTACATTTGGACGGAAAAAGTAAGGATTTTTGTGAAGGATATTTTTTAAACGTTTTTGTAGTCAGTGTTTACCTACATTTGATATGGCGTGCGTTTTTGTACAAGATTTTTATTAGTTAATACTAAAGTCTCCAAGTGGTTTTGAGGGATTCAAATAAAAATATTGTGTAACAAAATTAGGTGAGATATTGCCAAATCTATTATTAATAATAATAAAATATAGTTTTCTCGAGTAACATATCCGGAAAAGTGGTGAAAAATACATGATGTTAATTTACGTCCTAAAATCACCAGTATGATAAACTTTACAGCCTATATTTTAAGAAATCTCTCTATACAATCTGAAACAACTTTTTTCTGATCTTAGATTTATGAAGAGTTTTGTCTCTTTATGTCTAGATCTAGATCACAGTATTTATCTAATATTCTGAAAGTGACATACTTATTAATAAAACGATAACGGAGACATCCTTATTAAATAAACGACCGCGACGTTTGCGTGTATCCATTCACCAGTTTCATTCACTTATACTCGTGCCTCACTATTATGACAATTTAACTTCTTATGTAACAAAATACTTATTATCTGTTTACCGAAATGTTGTATTCTGATGTTATACAATTCCCACGATTTATTTATTTACTTCATAATAAATTTAAGATGTAGCTCTATCTACGAGTATGTATAATTTCTCAAAACTATTATTATAAAAGAATAGAACCAAACGAGCGTAATGGCTCAGTTAGTTGTGACCCTATATTCTGATCAAATTTCGTGGCTTCGAATCCCACTCGGGGCCTTATATATGCATGAACGAACATATCTGTAACCTTCGTGCCTGGATGTTGATCTGTGATGCATATAGGTGTGCTTATTCTCTGCTTAGTTTAGGACTTAATAACCGTTTCTGATTTGTGTCCCATAATTAGTTACTATTTTTTAAACTAAGTATTTGTATAAAGTAAGCATTTGCAGATCACAAATTATCTGTATGAATCTTTACTGAAGTGCTCCTAATATTTCCCTGTCATACTCAAACCATGTTTTGTTATAGCTTTGCGGTTTCATTCAACTATGATAAAAATGCGTGATTTTACCAAGAATAAAATGATTGTGATTATCTAAAATTTACTTTGAAAAGCCGGTCAAGTACAAGTTGGATGCGCACATGAAGGGTTCCGTACCACCATAAAAATTAGCAAAAATTTATTAAACTAATTTAAAGGGAATAACTTTAACTTTACTTTAATTAATACATTTGTTTTTATCGCGACTTTAGTAATACACACTGTGAATATTTCAAGTGTTTACAAATTGCCATTATTAAAATCGAGCAAAATATAAAGAAAAAAACTCGTTTCCGTTATATTACATTTTAAATTTTATTTCATTTCTGGCTGTAGCGGCAATAGAAATACACATGCTAATTTTTCAACTGCAGTTCATGAGATACAGCCTACTGACCAACAGACGGACGGACAGCTGCACAGCCGAGGCCAGTAATAGGGTCCTGTTGGCACCCTTTGGGTACGA
Organism: Ethmia dodecea; assembly: GCA_963855545.1. Lineage (NCBI taxonomy): Eukaryota > Metazoa > Arthropoda > Insecta > Lepidoptera > Depressariidae > Ethmia > Ethmia dodecea. The sequence continues at coordinate 10,321,836 of OY979446.1, read as the reverse complement.
AACCCTAAAAAGTTTAAGTAATACTTAAATGGAAGAGTCAGGTTTACTTACAATAAGTTTCAATGACAACCTTGGACCTCTGCGAATGCGGAAATTGTTTTATTGAGAACTCTATCATCGCAACACTTTTTCCTGATCAATTGCCTAATAACTTCTCAGTCCACTTACAATCTTCAAGCTTGCAGGAGTAGTTGGAAATATTTTTACAAAATTTTGTTGTATTTAAAATTTACTAAAATTAGATGTTGTTATTTGAGTTCATATAAAAATGACGATTAATCCTCATGAGTGGTAGGATGATAAATTGAAAATATATATAGTCAACCTGTGTGATATTAAACCTAAAGATATAATATGGTGTATTATTTTCAGGAAAGGCCTAAAAATGCTGTCGGGATGGCGTCTTGCATTGTCAAAATGTAAGTAAATATTATGGGACATATATTTTTAAAACATTTTTTTTAGATACGTAATTTTATTGTTTCATGTGCAGTACCTATGTATTAGTAACACCATTTCTTACTCAAACGAGTTTTGTGTTATTTATGAAACACTAATAAATACAATATGTAACAGAATAAGCGCAATTCGTGAAATTAGTTTGATCAGTATCGACTACTTCATCGATTTCAGCTATTTTTAATGTGTTAATTTTTTCCGAAAAATGAATTTCCATAGCTGAATTTAGTGCTACCTATGGAAATAGTACTATTATTGCTCTTTACTTAAGGAAATTGGTTAGATACAACTGTGTTGAATCATATATATTTTTTTAATTTATATTCTAATTGGGGTGTATGAGGAATTGCGCTTATTCTGTTACGCTTTGTATAAGGTTCCTTGTTCCCAGTGGGGCTAGGATTTGTCTTCGCTGTCTAAATGTTTCACCGGTGTATTTTTCGTATCTCTAAACGTGTCAGGTATTGAGCCCAGAACCGAAATGCTCTTACACAAGCTTCAGAACCAGACCAGGAGAATATGTTTCGAGATTAAGTCAAAAAGATTTATCAATTTTGATGATTATTTCACTTTATCTAAGCCTTTAGATTTCCGGAATTGTATCAAAGTTTACTTTGCTATACTTTAAATTACATTAAGACTTCATTATAACACAATTTAAAAATAACTGTTCAAATGATTCACCAAACTGACTTTAATGACCATGTAGAAGGCTTCAGTGGTATCGGTATGTTGATTGTTGTCGGTATGTTGTTTTTTTAACACTGATTAAATACATAATTATGATTTGCGGGCTTTGTCTTGTTAATTGTAGGCAAATATTTATACCAGGTATATGTTGCTTAAGAAGAGTGCATTAACTGTAAAAAACACTTTCCTTTATCACAAAAAATCTAGTAACCGAATCTCATGTCACGACTGTTTAGAAAAAATCACGATAAAACACTCCAGTAGATTACAAATGACATGTTATAAAAACACGTGCTGTGTTTTGTAACTATGCTTTATGTAGAAATATTATCTCTTTTGTCTTTGCATGAAAGATTCCCGCTATTGAGAGGAACATCATAACAGGATACTTACCTTTGTTCTATATCATATTACATTCGCTTAGGTTTATTCAGTAACGATTAGTTATCGTTTACAACAATAATATTTTACATAGTACTAGTTATTACAATTAACAATTAATTTAATTCAGTTTTACTCTTAATTTTACTTTTAGTTTACTTTTACTGTTGTACTTATTTAATATACTTTAGAAGTTGTCAATACAAAGCACATTCAAAAAAGAAAAAAAAACAATTAATCGCTTGCATTTAGCAGAGGTGGCCATATTGTAATGGGCAGTGCTGTGTACCAATGAGTTTTGCAAAAAAACTTGAGTACACCTGTAGCTCGACAGTGAAGGAAAACATTTTGAGGAAACCACCAGGCTTCTTAATTGGTTATGAGTCATGTGTTCCAGGACAATGGTCTGGCGATGAGGTCACTAAATATCAGGTTTGGGGTTCCGTAAAAATAATCTCATGAAATGTGGTTGCCCGTGCAATTTACCATGACTTGTTAAATGCTTTGTATCTCTCAGCTCGTAATGTCCAAACTACATAGCGTTCCTTTCTCTGTCCTGATCACTGTATAATATTCGGAGCCCCAATGTTTGCGAATTTACTCTATTCAGTATAAACTCGCTGTTAACTTTAGTTCGCCAACTACCTTTATCTGTTTATTTAATTACATCGGTCTGGAAACAATCGCTGATAGCAATAGGATCGCCCATTTTACTCTTTTTGTACTTGTGTCACTTGCTGCGTGTATTTTAGGTGTACAACAAAGAGTGCACTTACTTATTCGTCATTCATTCAAGCGCTTCACGAGCGCATTAATTACTGCATTTGTTTTCCTGCGACATGGTCCAGCAAATTGTTTCTCAAAGCACTTACTAGATGTGTAATATCTCTTTAATTTATTGTTTACAGTATTCATAATACCACAGCGGTATGTGATGGCTATAATGGCTCTTTTGGCTGTTGCCAACGCATACACCATGCGAGTGTGTCTGAACTTGGCCATCACTCAGATGGTGAAAAAGACCGCTGCAGTCGAAGGGGACCCCCACTACGATCCCGATGCATGTCCAGACTACACGAGGACTACAAGTTTAACCATGAGTAACGACACTTCGATTGTGAGCCTTAAAGCTAGCGAGGTAAGGAATTTTACCTGTCCACACTAATATTGTGAGATGGGCTGTTACATAAAAGAGGCAAGTAACAAATGATACGAAATGAATTTTCGTACGTCGCACTTGCTACTTTCCTTCACCAAGCCTGCTGTCTATGAAATCGCACATAGTGTAAATTTCATTGCACTTTGCTTAGATTTCTTGTAACAATGTTGATTTTTCATCGTAACTAAAACATTGCTTGTGAAATTTTACAGGCGAAATCATTTGTAATTTAAGTAATTTCATCAAATGAAAATCATTTAAGAGAAGCAATTGTAAATATTCCTATTATAAAGAAGTAAATTTGTTTGAAATGTTTGTAGTTGGTAGGTACGTAGTCCCGTTGCTATGAGAATTTTTTTTTTATATTTTTATAATTTTTAAAATCGGTCTAGTAGTTTCGGAGCCTATCAACAAACAAAACAAACAAACAAAAAATAAAATCATCCCTCTTTATTAAAATACCAGCTTAGTTCCCATTCCGTGGGAATACAGGAATAAAATATAACATAGGCTACTCAGTGATAATGTAGCTTTTCATTAGTAAAAGAAACTTTAAAATCGGTCCGGTAGTTTTTGAGTTTCTTCGTTACAAATATAAAAAATACAAATATTTCCTCTTTACAATATTATTGTAGAAGTGTTGAAGTCTATTATTGAATTACTCTTAGAAATAGGTACGACCTCCTCCTTCTTGGCGCTAATGTATTTAAAGCCTCTTAAAATCCACGGGCGTGGTTGTTATGACGTAGGCAAAACCATAGGCAAAAGGATGAAGATCGTCGTTAGCATTTTGTAATCCTCGCGCTGTTTCCTTCGTCATCCTAAATAGGTCGAGTTGTTTACGGTTCAGGCTCATTATGAATATTCAAGTGTTTAGTAGAGTTGAGTAGCATTTCCTATGTCGGTGAAAACAACATATATATCTAAAGCCTGATCAAATACCAACTCTTGATGTGGATTAGATTCTGTAACATTTAAATATGATCATCATAGCGTTTTATCTTCAGTAGTACGACAGTACCTATCTTACCTATTAACGTGATAGATAAACCTGTCTAAATAAAGATTATGCCGAACTGTGTAGTATTCGTCTAATCTTAATCTTGATAAAAATGTAACAAAATATTTATTTATCCTTACCTATAAGTGAAGCTCGGGTTCGAATCCTGGTATGTACCAATAAGTTTTTAAAAAAACTTACGTACATATTTAACTTATCACTAGCTCGACGGTGAATGAAAACATAGTGAGGAAACCAGTTGGTCCCAGAATTAATACTGAGACATGTATAAAAAATCACACACACAAGTCACAAGACACAATTTACACACTGTTATTCAGTCCCAAACTAGGCAGAGCCTGTACTATGGGAACTAAACAACTGATAAACATACTTAAATAAATATTAAACACCCAGACACGAAGCTAACAGATAATATGTTCATGCGCAGAAATGTTGGCCCCGAGCGGGTTGGCCACTACCAACTGAGCCAACAGCCAACGGCTTCCGAGTCACTTGGATCACGTGTTTTCATTATTCTAGTATTGTCCAAGTACTTAGTCATCTGATCCGACTCGGTCCGAGCGCGCTTATAGATACCGAGAAAATAAAACATCCTAACCCAAAAGTATCCTCATGACGACCGCTCTATTACTATTAACCAAATAAATCGAAGGAGCTTCATGGGAAATCTGGACATAACAAATGTTGCGAAATGGTGTAGCTGATCAATTTAAAACTATTCTAAAATATTATATAAAATGGGCCCTTTGTGAACGAAGTGCTGCGGCATAGATATTTAATTTGTACATTGTTTTTTTTGTTTTGCTATTTAGAATGTCAGACATTATGAGGCTGGCATAATACCTTGTATTAAAAGCCTGAATAAAAAATTGATTAAAAAAAACAAATGAATATAAAATGCTGTACCTAACCAATAAATGTATTAACTTTGTAGCATCTTCATTTTGAAAGTGACCTTGTATTCGTCGCATTTTTAATTTACTAGCTACGATAAGTCAATACACATTTGAAACGGTCTTCTAACTAAATAATCAGATGTTCCACTTATTATTACGGTTATTGTTGTTATAGTAATAGGTAAATAGTAAGTTATATTAGTATAGTACACTGTCACATTTTTGCTAATTTGTACAAAATGTATCTACCTACCTACTAAAATAATGATTTTTCGCCTCCTATTGATTTATTTACCGACTTGTCCACAATGATATATTTTTGTATCATGACTGGCTAGCTCATTTTAGGAGTTGAAGCCCGTTCAGGATTATGACACACTAGCAGCGCCCCGCAGTTTCACTCGCGTAGTTCCCACTCCCGTTAGAATATGAGGATAAAATATCCTATGTGTTATTCTAATGTAAAAGCTATAGGTATAACCGTAAAGTTTCATCAAAATCCGTTCAGTAGTTTTTGCTTGAAAGAGGAACAAACATCCATACATCTATACATCCAGCGTTTATAATAATATTAGTAGGATTGTAGCCTCCTTTTTCATTTACTCACAATATCTACAATGTTACGCGATATCAAGAATGCGACTTTTGAATAGACATTTCAATAATATAAGTAAAGCATACACACAGGTTTTGGTGGTTTTGTAGAAAAAGTTAATTTAGTCAAAGTTTTTTTTTTTTCTTATTGTAACAAGAAGCAAATTAACATCTACTATAATTCAAAATTAAAAAAATATATATGACAGGTTTTGAAATCTGGCTGCAATAATTATCATTAGTTGCTTAGTTCCAAAAAAAACTTGAAATGATGGTAGTAGCATTAGCAACATAAATTAATCGTCTCGTATATAACCCAACAGAAAAGATGAACAAGAAGTTCGAAATTACGTTGTTTATTTATTTTTAGTTATAGTATTTGGTGAATCAAGTTTGTCATTTGGGTTGACCTAACCCTGGCTGACTTTGAAACTTGGTTTAGTGTCACATCTGGCAAGTTTGTACCAAAAATACACACGATAGACACATACCTAAGTCAAACAGCCGTTTATTGGTCCTACCTGCTAATATTGATGTCACCAATTTGTTGACTAGGCACTATTCATTAAATAAGTGTCAACAGTCAGCAGTAGAATTCATAAATTATATCATTATACTTATTATGTGCAGTTCGAAATTATAGCGAGGATCAAGGCAGATTTTAAACTTACGTAAATATTCATCACTAGCTCGTCGGTCAAGGAAAACACATGAGAAACCTGCAATCCCCAGAATTGATTTCGGTTTTGGAATCCGTAAAATACATATGTGAAAAGTGGGTTGGTACTTACGAGCTTATACACACATAGGTACATTACAGAGTAATGATTTTAGGTTTTACGTCTTGTGTTTCCTATATATGTATTTAAATATTTTGTTGCCTTAAGCCGTATACAGAAAGAAACAAAGATATTAAAGTAAGGATGAGTTATATTCATATTACTTGCGTTTGAAAATTGATCCCCTACGAGTGTGCTACAACATGCACATACTTACTTCTTAGCGTGTTTATAGGATACAACAATGACGGGGAAAGATGATACGGAACGAATAATAAAGAAAAAGAGAGCTATCTGTTAAGAGTTGCGCTTAAAATACGACTGGAAATACAATGCGACTAAATAAAATGTGGTTAATTAACTACATTTGTCGGCCTCATTTTCCGTGCTCTAGTAACATATCTACGTCTTTCTATATATAATATCTTTGGAAAGAAAGCCGAAAGCTTGTCGGTCCATTCTACAGAAAGCAAGCAGATTGAAGCAGAGCGAGCAAAATGTCGTACGATGATTGGCGGGCGGCACCAGCGCCGACCGGCGCCGATGGGTTTTCGGCTTTCTTTCTGTATACGGCTTTAGTGCCCATATGGAATTGAATAACCTTATGGGTTTGTCAGACAATGTAGGTACCTTTTTATTTTATTTATTAAGTGAAATTGACGCATAATTATAATTAGTTATTAACATAAATTAATTTTAAACATAATCGTAAGTGTGTCTCTTTCTCTCAAGGGAACACATAGCAGCCTGTTTATATTAATATATACTTTTACATTATTTTCAGACGATGTATTTCGAATGGAGTGAAGCTACTCAGGGGTTGCTCCTAAGTTCGTTCTACTATGGGTACGTCCTTACTCACATTCCCGGAGGAATGCTAGCGGAGAAGTATGGAGGGAAATGGGTGTTGGGTCTAGGACTCCTGTCCACTACTATATGTACCCTGATCACACCAGTGGTTGTGAAGGCTGGAGGCGCACCCGCTCTCTTCGTGCTCCGAGTCATCGAGGGTTTGGGTGAGGTGAGTACACTCGAAAATTAAAATAAATACGAGTAGTTAACTATTTTACATTCTAATGAAACCTTAAAAATAAAATGAACGATTCACCACGTCTTGACTCATTAACCGTGAAAAGTAGACGCTGGATGACGAAGGAAACTTTGACATCCAGTCACGGCACAAGATCAAAGAAATAACAGTGCAGACCTACATTTAGTACCTACATTTTTTCAAAATTCAAATCCACAAACATCAAAATACGCATGGGATCAGTTAGAATCAGACAGTCAAGTTCATAATGTCGTCAAGTCACTTCAACCTGCGTTTCTAAATCAGATGTTACTTTTAAATAAAGACGAACCTACTCGTACATACTCTGTGCAGACAGACGGAGTGACGGCGAAGCTACTAAGTTTATAACAATTATCTAAAATGCAATTTATTTTACTTCTGCATACAACTGTAGGTGGAATACCGAAATTACACCTCTGTGGGAAGCACCGCGAAGCGCGATAAAAAGTCGCGTGCAGAAGCAAATTTAGTTGAATTAAAATAATATTGGTGAACCAGTGGCCTTGACGCACCTCCATCTATTTTGTTAATTGACCATTTTGATTTTTGTGTTGCTACCCTTGTCTGTGATCTTTCTATTTTAAGATCGGTTTCATTTTAGGGTCCAACGATGCCAGGTCTAATGACTATGGTGTCGCGATGGGCACCCAAAGCCGAACGTGGCCGCTTTGGGGCTATTGTGTTTGGCGGGGCTCAGATTGGCAACATAGCCGGCACTTACCTCTCCGGGCTTGTGATGTACAATGGTATTTGGGACAACGTGTTCTACTTGTTTGGAGGACTAGGGTTGGCTTGGTTTATTATTTGGGTAAGTTTTTTCATTATAGCACCAATGATTGTCAGATTGCCATCGTAGCGATCAGAGTATCCCGGTATGCTTTCATTTGGGTGAGATAGTTTTGTAAACATTTCTGCATAATAGATATATTATTATGATCGAATAAAAACTGCTCAGATTCTGCTCAATTATGAAAATATGAATATTCTATTCAAAGAGGTTTAAAACTCTGATACAGCAAAACAATACAAAATATTGATACTGAGTGGTGACAGAACAATAATTGTTCATTTTTAATTATTAAAAATGGATACTTTAAATTTTCAACAGTAGGATCACATAAAATATTTTATAACACATTTGCTCGTAAAAGGTGTCTTATTTCACCAATTTTAATATCGTTACCTATCTCATTACGCCCAAGTGCGGTAAGTGTAAAGTAAAACGCACGGTTTATCAAGATGCTCCGTCTTAAAACGAACGGTACTTTTTAAAATCTCAGCAAAGAGTTTTTATGTCAAAAAAGTTGTCAACATTTTATGATTAAAATTAACTTTGGGAGATAAAATATATTAAAGAAATATTTATGTACATAATTATTTAATTTAATTAATTTTGACAGTAAATTACAACCAATCTCTAACAAAAACACAAAAATATTATTTTACTTTATTATTAATAAGTACTGGCTGTTTTTTGTGCCTTTTCCTAAAAAAAAATGATGATGCGCGCCGCGCGCTTTTTCTTAACGCTGTATTGTTTTTATTCGTTTACCATAGTCGGAGTTTTATTTTATTTCCTCGCAAATGTGTTATAAAACGTCGTATGACATACGTGCGCTTTGATAATTACAGCCTCTGCTTACTTGTAGCCCTCGCCTACGGCTCGGGCTAGCAATATCGCCTCGGCTGTAATTTTCAACCTACCGCACTTATATCATAATGTACTAATCTGGACTAAAACTAATACAAGGAAACTTGTTTATTTATACATCTGTTGTTTATTGATATAATATGATATGATGGAGACTCAGTTCCCACAGTCAATTTGTAAAAACAGTTCTGGGGGGTTTTGTATAAGTTCTTTACATTCAAAATTAATCATAATAAGTTTTAAAAAATCGTGTAATTTTTATTAATGATTTGTACCTAATATACAAAAGTACAGTAGGATACTAGTAGTCAAGCCTTAATTTACAACATGTACAAAAAACATTCCTATTTATAATATTAGTGTAGATGTAAATTAGTGTAGATAACAACGTGATATATTTTTCAGAGTATGATCTGCTATAGCACACCAAACACTCATCCTTTTATATCGGATTCTGAGAAGAAGTTTTTGAATGAGAACGTCGACTCGTTGATTCACTCTAGGAAGCAAACTCTGGACCCAGTACCTTGGAAAGCGTTGCTCCGCTCCGTGCCACTATGGGCCTTAATTATTGCTGGTGTAAGTACATAATACTCTGTCAACACTAATTGATTCTTATAATATCACTATGAATTTATGGTCTTAACATTAACCAAAAAGATTATCATTGGCTTACGAGCATTTACCTACCTACTCCTTTTTTTGGCATGTGGGAAAATGCCTAACGTATACTCAGTGGAAGCGGAGATGCCGACTAGGATTATCATTGACTAAAAACCCACCATGCAGTTCCTCCTCTTCTTGCCACAAGACCGAGTTACGGGAAACAGTTTCTTCCATGGCTCGGCCGGAGATTAAAATATTATATTTTAATCTCTTTGCTCCTAATGAATATAATTTATATATTTTTCGTATGATGTTTTTCTCATAGGTTGGCCACGACTGGGGATACTTCACTATGGTAACAGACTTACCTAAATACATGACCGATGTTCTGAAGTTCAACATCAAATCGGCTGGGATTCTTTCCTCATTGCCCTATGTTGCCATGTGGATTGCTTCATTCTTCTTCGGTCTCGTATGCGATTTCTGTGTCAAGAAAAATTATCATAACATCAAAAACGCCAGGAAGATTTACACAACCATTGGTAAGTAGATATATACAACAATATTATGAGGTAAAACGTTATTAGAAGTCTAGTAGAAAAGGACATTGAAGATGGAAATATACCGTATAAATTCTGATTGGAATCGTATTCTACCCTCTTATTTTATACCGTTGTAAGCCTATTTTAATCCGGTAATTAACTTGTCAATTTCTACTCACTTCATTTTACGGGCCTGAACGATTTATTATAAAAAGTACATTAAGTGGTAGGTAATATAAACTAAATTATTCTGTGCAGTTTTTAACATCTATTTGTTTGTTCTTTAGATGTGTTAGTTCGGACACAAATGTTAAACTATATATTATTACATCTTTATCCCGTACTTCACCTACGTCCTGCAACTCGAATACTCCAGTAATCGAAAACACTTATATTAATTTCTTCTCAGCCGCCACTGGTCCTGCGATTTGCATCATCCTGGCCTCCTACTCCGGCTGCGACACGACGTTGGCTGTGGGCTGGTTCATAGCAGCCATGACACTTATGGGGGCTTACTACAGCGGTATGAAGATCAACGCGCTTGACATCACTCCTAACTACGCTGGGACTGTTACCTCATTGGTGAACGGAATTGCTGCCATATCAGCCATCATTACGCCGTACCTTATAGGGCTTTTAACGCCTGAAGTAAGTATTTATTAAACCACACCACAAATATTCCATCCTAAGCATCCAGTTGCCGAAATAATGCTTCTTTTATTTTGTAATACTTCCAACCTTACAATGAAAAAATCAAACTATATTCCTATCCCTATTTCCCCAGTCTAACTAATATTATAGAAATCTCTGTCAGTCTGTTAACATAACACAACTAAATCGGAATAAATATTGATTGACAGGACGATGGCTCTCATCCTGAGGCAGAAATAAGCTACTTTGTATCCCGAAAAACTCAGCTCCCAGGAGACGTGATAAATTAAGTTATCCGAAGATCGGAGAATACCTATATTTTATAACATTTCTTTGTCCTCAGTCTACGCTGAAGCAATGGCGGGTCGCGTTCTGGGTGTGTCTCTTCGTGCTGGTTATAACGAACATCGTTTACCTCATTTTCGCTCAAGGAGAGCAGCTATGGTGGGATGACGTCAGCAAATACGGTTATCCTAAGGGCTGGGCGCATGGCTCTCTACCCTCAAGGGCTATCGATACCGAGTCACAAGAAAAGAAAGAAAATAAAAATAAAAATGAAACTAAAGCGCAACTATGAATAACTGGACTATGAAATAAGTCAATTTGTAAATAAAGTACTTAAGGCTTAATATAAGGCAGTAAATATTTATTTAAATAAGTCGCTTTTTATTGATTTTCTGTTTAATGGTACGTAATATTACAATACCTAGTAATAAATCAGTCAATCAATACTGACCTCAATTAGTAAGAAGACATGCAACAGTCTACCACTTTGCAATATACTTTAAACAATGCTTTTCCAATTTTCCAGTTTGCTTTGGAATTTGAACAACCTTTCCTTAGTAGTAAATAAGTACTTAGTTGGAGAGCCCATGATTCTAAATGGGGATTCAGTCGAGCGTAGTGGGGGGGGGGACCTATTGGATTTTGTAGATTAGTTGATAGGCAGAAAAATTGTTTAATGATGTTTCCACTTCCGGCACTGGGAGAAACTTCTCCGGATTTTAAAAAAAACAAAAAATAGATACATTGAAATAAGCTTGTTATATACAACATGTAACAGAATAAGCGCATTTCCAGAAATTAGTTTGTTCAGTACCTATCGACTACTTATTCTTTTTCAGCTATTTTTAATGTTTTATATTAAAAAAAAGAATCATCGTAGCTGAATTTAATGCTTTCTATGGAAATCGTGCTATTATTAATCGATATTTAAGAAAATTGGTTAGACTCAACTAAAGTTCGCTTGCATCATATTTTTTTATAATAATATACTAATTGGGGTGTATGAGGAATTGCGCTTTTTTTGTTACGCGTTGTATTGTAGTTTGTATCAACGTGTTTCTGATAACGGAGGTAGGGGTGACTACGCAGGGGTTGAAGTGGGAAAAAGAAAAAAAGATTTATTAGCGCTCATCAGGTATTCGCTAAAAGAGCTTCTATTCAAAAGACTCACGATTAGGATGCTACAAAAAATCATGGTCCATTTTTTTAAATGCAAAAATTAATAATCGCGACATTGAAATACCCGAGCGATTAATATACCGGACGGTTCAGCTTGAAGTCCTTGACGAGCTGACCCATAATCTGATACTTATGTGGAGACATTTCCTTGATTTGAAGGTTAGAAAAAAAAATCAATTTCATTTTGAAAATTGGGGTGCATTTTCAATTGGAAATCTTTGTAGTAGGTACCTATGTCAAATTGTATCAGTCAGTCGGATTTACTCGTGCCACGAGCGTAAAGCAGCAATTGCCTTAATCTTCACTTACATGTGAAGCGAGAGAAGTATGCAGAGATCGAGCAAAGTGGCGATCTATCGTCTCTGCCTACCCCTGTGGGACAATGGCGTGAGCTTTATGTATGGATGTTCACTTATATTTATACTTCTACAATAATATTATAAAGAGAAATGATTTGTATTTTTGTATGTTTGTTACGAATAAACTCAAAAACTACTGGGTCGATTTAAAAAATATTTCACTAATGGAAATCTACTTTATCACTGAGTAACATAGGCTATATTTCATTCCCGTATTCCCACGGGAACGGGAAATATGCGGGTGAAACCGCGCAGAACCGCTAGTCTATACTAATATTATAAAGAGGAAAAATTTGAGTTTTTGTATGTTTGTAACCAATAAACTCATAAACTACAGGATCAATTTTAAAAATTATTTCGCTTGTGGAAAGCTACATTATCACTGAGTAACATAGGCTATGTTTTATTCCCTTATTCCCACGGGAACGGGAATTAAGCGGGTGAAACCGCACGAAACAGCTAGTCTTTATGCGATAGTGATAGTCTGACTGTATCTACGAGTAATAAATACGAGAGAGAGCTGTTATCAGATTCTCAGGCAAGATCATACACCATGCCAATCTTGTCAGCCAGATAGTGTCAGATCTCTACATATGAGTATTATAAACGAAAATCTTTCATATAGGTAGATCGATACTAACTATCGACTATCGACTATTGTTTTGACTGCATTTTAGAATATGTTAGTTTATAAATTGTGACAAATATGGTTTTGAAAGGATGGAGACTAATTTTAAACAGAAGTAAGTTTTTCCTTATTATTTTATTTTCTACTTTACTATACATGGTCTTTATCATATTATATTTTTTTGTTTCCAGTTTCATGCATTGTCATTGTTTATTTATATTTGCCAATATGGTCGGGTTTCTCGTAACACTTCATTTATTTAGATTAGTTTCAATCTAAATAAGTACGTATCTAAGTATGTGGTTTTTCTGTAGTAGCTGAACCAATATTTAGAAACACTTGGTTGATTTATGTCATACTAGCAGCGCCTCGTGCTTTCACCGGCGTTAGTCCCGTTCCCGTGGGAAAATTACAGCGCATTTTACTCCCAGAAAAGTAAGCTTTACATATTTGAGTGTTGCATTTAATTTTTAGATCGAAATATAGGCGAAAACTTTATAAATGGCTTATAGATAAACATAATTATCTTTTGTATTACATTATTATAATATAGCTGTAAGTTTTCCAAAGATGTTAAAATGAAATAAATAAAATATTTGAAAGCATATTAAAATTTAAGACAGACTATATATAGCGGCGTTGCCCGCGACTTATTTCCATTGCGGACCCACCGTACCACCGGCCATACCCCTGGTGGTATGGATGGACTTAACCATACCACCGTATTTCCCTTAGGTACCGTAGGAATTGCTAAAAATACCTTCACAGTGGTTTCCTACGACAAGACGCCTACATATCGAATTTCAAGTTTCTAGGTGTAATCGTTTTGGAATAGTACAAACTTATTTCTCTTTTTAACCAGACAAAAATGAAAAAAAAAAGTTCTTTGATATCTAAATCGATAACTATCTACTAAAATTTTCAAAAAATATTTCATGTAAGTACAGACACGGTCTCGTTATAGAGTTTTATTATACCTATGTGTTGATTATGTATATACAAATACATTATTTATATTCTATATCTACTATAACATAATGTTAGATAAGTTGTATAATATTTTACAAATATACTTCTTTATTACGTGAGAATAATGGTACGATGATTAAATTTTAGAATTCTATTCACAAATCATGAAATAAAATATATTTTGTGTTTTAACAAAATAATTTTCCAAATTAAGTTTTAAAATGTAAAGATTTTTCGATCAATGTCGTACAACTTATCCCTTAAGATCCCTTAAGTCCATATTTTAAAAGCAAGTATAGTGTTAGGCCGTTATTAGGTATATTATACGAAAATAATACCTTTAAATTTTCGAAAAGTTATTTCACACGGAAGAGGATATTTTCAAATAAACTAGCAAATAAACAATTAAAATATAATAAATAATTATATTAAGCCTATATATAAAGTCATTATATCATAGTTGAACAGTGAACAAATCAAAAACATATCCAGAGAAACACACCAACACGATAAGAAAAAGCAATCGTCTACTTTCTCTGTCCCTATATCCCTATGTCCCTTGTATGCTTTAATCTTTAGAACTACGCAACGGATTTTGATGCGGTTTTTTTCAATAGATAGAGTGATTCAAGAAGAAGGTTTTAGTGTTAGCATTGCACCCGTGCAAAGCCGGGGCGGGTCGCTAGTTTATAATAACAGTTTGATTTAAATTAATTAGTTATACACCAAATTGGCAGGCCAATTTAGAAACATCATTAACATTCACAGCCGTTCCAATCTTATCTAACAACATAATATGCTATCTCAAATCTCCTGTGTTTGCTTTGTGTTAAAAAAATAAACAGTCCTTACATCCATAAAAATCTTCATAGTAGACCATGCAAATATTTTCAGTTTACATAATAGTGTAGATTGTGAGATTTGTGGTGGTGGTGGCAATGAAATTCAATGTTTCGTTTAATTACGTTTTATAATTTCCGCCGTTCCACATCAAAACTAGGCTGCGCGAGGCTTAAGCATAATCTCTTCTCTATTATATTTTAATCCATGATCAAGGCGTTCACTATCTTAACACCCATAAATGAAAAGTGATGCAGATTGAAAATGTATGTGTAGATTTATCATCATTTATTCTCTTTAAGTAGCAATTGTGAAATTAAATTAAAATTTCCCAACAGAAAAGTATTTTTTAGGGTTCCGTACCCAAAGGGTAAAAACGGGACCCTATTACTAAAACTTCGCTGTCTGTCCGTCTATCTGTCCTTCTATCTGTCCTTGTATCTGTCCGTCTATCTGTCCTTCTATCTGTCCTTCTATCTGTCCGTCTATCTGTCCGTCTATCTGTCACCAGGCTGGATCTCAAGAATCGCGATAGCTAGACAGTAGAAATTTTCACAAATTATGTACTTCTGTTGCCGCTATAACAACAAATACTAAAAAAATTATTAAGGGTGCTCCTGTTTTATCTATATTACCGTTTTTATAGTTAATGGTACGGAGCCCTTCTTAGGCCAGTCCGACTCGCACTTGGCCGGTTTTTAATTTTGCAGTAGTACGAAACCCTTTTTGTGCTTCCGACTCCAACGTAGCTTATACCCACTATTTAAAAGTATCATGTAAAAATCCTGCCTTCATCTAAATTCCATCGCCGGTTTCCAGTTTCAGTCACATTTAGGCAATCTTCATGGACAAGTTCAAAGTGCCTTATTATTAGACTATTGACTTTTTAAGTGTAATTATCAATTACCTACGGAAATAAAATACACTTTAATTTTCAGTTATCTTCATACCTCAGCGCTATGTCCTGGGCATTATGGGGCTGTTCGCCCTGGGGAACTCCTTCACCATGCGGGTCTGTCTCAGCATGACCATAACACAAATGGTACTCCACACGGAAGCTCCTAAGCACATCGTCGGTGAAACTTGTCCTGATCCTATTGGTACTGAAACTAATATTACGTCGAATAGCACTACAATTTATGACGTAAGTTAGCTGGGTTGTTTTTTACTTCTAGATAATGTTTGAGTGCTTACGTTGGCTATGTCAAGAGGTACGGTAAACCGATGCCTAGATAACTTTTCAAATACCTACTAAGTCAGTGCTTTGACAATATAGTAATCTTGCGATTTCCCGTGGCGTGGTCCGCTCAGAACCAGATTTTTCCAGTTCTAACAATTTTGATAAAACATTTTATTGACAGCTGTAAAAAAAATAAGAAAAAAAATAAGATTGTAGCTGTGTTGTTTTCGTGATATGTTTGTATTAAAATTTGGCTTCTATGTAGGTATTCAGATTTGTGCAACTGATTTAAGACACTTCTCAATCTTATAAGTACCTATTTACTATCATACACCATACATTACACTAATTTTTTTACATTACATGTCGAGTCGACCGAAAGCTAGGGGAAGGTAGGGCATAAGGCGCCCCTTAAGGTTGATCAATCAAAATACATATAAAGCTTAATAAATTTAATAATCACAGTAAACATAACTCAAAATACCTCTTTTGTGATAATTATTTTAATAAAAAAAGTAATTATCATTTAACACTTCTTAGAAAAAAATGTTTTTCTAAAATATGGGACAGAACCGTTTTGCCCTTAGGGGGTGGGTAAAGAGGATACTCTAGGCGGGCATTACAATAATCACAGAAATAGGATCCGTACATTCAGTACAATGTACAGCTTCTGAAAGAATAGGGGTGTTCTTGCACGTTTCTTTTTACAAGACCCTGTCTTGACACGCCGCTGCAATGAGTCCATATTTTAAAGCCACCCTTTTAAAATACAGCTTCTTCCCTTTTAAAAAAAGCCCTCTTGGGTTTTATTTTAGAAATAAACACCATCTGTAATGAATATGAAGAAAATAAATAACTGAAAACTCATGCATCCACTACCCGTTATGCCCGATACCTACCGCCTGAGAACATGGCATGAAATATTATACAATTTAAAATTTGTTTGTTTAAATGCACTCGTATTAGTTGCTACATAAGCCAAGCTTGATGGTAGAAAACATAGACATATAATAATCCTTATATAAACAATCGATAATTCTGCGTATTTAATTTTGAGATATTTTTGTTTTTGCGCACGAAAAGGACTTGAGACTCCTTTGTCCACGATTGTATCGCGCCGCTCGCTTTGGCAAACTAATTTACCCGCGAAGGGAGTGCGCTACCGCTATAGTAAAACGTTTTGCCTCTTTCTTTGCGGTAACAGTGAGATCGGGGCAGTAGCCGTTTTCCCCCATGTTCTTCTTGCCCGACCTTCCCCTACTGGTACATTACTTTGTACGAGTAGCTTTCGGACTCGAAAGTTTTCCTTCTTTAGGCTATACTTTCACAACTATGCTTAATAGTTCGACATAAGGAGTTTGCTTTAAAACTATTTTCAGTGTGTGTCTAGAATGACGTCCGAAGTGTGTTGTATAAACAATAAAATAATCTATTTACAGCCTGAAAATCGTTATGACTGGGATGAAGCAACCCAAGGGTTTCTACTCAGTGCTTTCTACTATGGCTACGTACTAACACATTTGCCAGGAGGCCTATTAGCAGAGAGGTTTGGGGGGAAATGGACTGTTGGATTGGGCCTCCTCAGTACTTCACTGGCTACTATCATAACACCCTGGGCCGTGAAAGTTGGAGGAGCAGTAGGGTTGTTCATCATTAGACTCGTTGAGGGATTGGGGGAGGTAGGTTTTATCAAAACTATTTTACTCTTTAGCTTATATGCTCACACCTTTTATCCTCGAAAGAGTATTCAGAGGTATATAATTACTGAAAATAAAAACTCTTCAGTGTATATTTTGGACACAGCATGACAGGTGGTGAGCCTATCGAGCCTTTAGCCAAGTTTGTTTAAAAATATTTTATACAGCAACATCAGTGAGTAGCAAAATATTTTTTTAAAAAACGTAAGTAAATATCATTTGCTGAATAATCGCAAGCCTCGAATGATGACTTTGTTTTTCTTCCGCTATCATAATAAATTCCCACAAGTGCAGACTTATCAATAGTGACACACTTAGTTTACATTGATAAAAAAAATTCTAATCCTAAGAAATATATAGGTACCTTCAATTTTATTAACTCAATATAAAGAAAGCAGTAAATATAGCCAAGCGATGTGGGGATATTGCACAGATAAAAAAAATCTTCTCTGTCGACACGAAGTGACTTTCCAAAACTAATCTGTATTAAATTTTTCAGGGACCTGTAACACCAGGGTTCGTACTACTATTATCAAGATGGGTACCTCCACCAGAGAGGTCTCGATTCGGAGCCATGATATTTGGAGGTGCTCAAGTCGGAAATATCCTTGGGCCATATTTGTCTGGACTCATTTTAGGAGGAGGTGGAACTTGGGCCGATGTCTTCTATCTCTTCGGTGGACT
Organism: Ethmia dodecea; assembly: GCA_963855545.1. Taxonomy (NCBI): domain Eukaryota; kingdom Metazoa; phylum Arthropoda; class Insecta; order Lepidoptera; family Depressariidae; genus Ethmia; species Ethmia dodecea. The sequence goes on along the minus strand of OY979446.1, from coordinate 10,303,511 downwards.
AGGGATTCTATGGTTTATATTCTGGGTAAAAATAGATACATATTCATTCATACATGAGAAACTTAAAATTTTACGCTCCACTGTTTTTACAAATTATTTCACGAACAACGTTAAGATACGATACTGTAGCCGTTAATTAATTGTTCGGTGCACAGAAAAAGTACCTTATTTTAATAAAATGAAGATTTTGAACATAAACGTTTAACACATCGATAATATGGGTTTGGTTTGTTGTTATGACTGTCATTTAAGTACAAGTATACTATTACAAAAAAATAAATAAGGCTGTATCGATAAACAAATCCAAACTTATAAATCAATAAAACAAAACAGGTAAAAATAGGTACCTATCGCTCTTGCGGCGTATTTTAAAAATAAAATGTAGCGTAGGTATCTATTATCAAGGACATTACAAGACACTGAACAAGAATCTGAATTAGAGAATTTAAGTGGTTAGCCGAATAATAATAACTGGCATTCAAAATATAATTGCATAATAGATAACCAATTGTTTATTAAACCTATATGTGAGCTTATTACTAAATCAATCAATAAGGGGTGTTGCAATCAAATCGCAAACTAAATTGTTATACGCACTTACGTAATCATACTCGTATTATGCAGCGCAGTGACAAAATAAAGTCGCGGTTTTTGCTACTTTAATCGATGCAGGAGTTGTTCGTTGAGGCGTAAAGATAAAGTATGAGAACAAGTACATAGCAAACAAGTACATAAACCTAAAGGCACAGGGTTGCGCCGTTGAACTTAACTTGTATACAAAATTTACGAGAAGCTGACTGAACTCTAAATGACTTAAATAGTTTTAGTAGGATATTATTAAATCATATCTATAAATGTTTTTATATTTTTAGATATCTATAGATTTTTTTGGAGTTCTTAATTAATAGGTCTGATTATGGAAGATCTAGTTACATGCTTGATAATGAAAATAGTAAAATGTTTTTTTTTCGCAGTGTCTCTTATGCTTCAACACACCAAATTCACATCCATTTATTTCTGACGAGGAGCGGGACTATTTAAACGCTAATATAGAGGCTTCTGGTCTTTATAAGAAGTTGAAACCTGTACCTTTTAAGGCCATATTGAGATCTCGTCCACTTTGGGTCCTTATGCTGGCAGCTGTGAGTTTAATTGTTGGGAAACTTTTATTTTATAAATCAATAAATGTTTGTGTTAAACCTAATCAGAATATATCTTATTATAATCTTACGTGCCATTGAAAACCTTCCTTAAAATGGGAACTGCGTTTTTATTGGATACGTATTTATTTATAATGCATCTTGCCGTCTATTTTCCTCAGGTTGGTCACGATTGTGGGTATTTTACGATGATCACGGATCTTCCAAAATATTTTACCGATGTCTTAAAGTTTAACATAATGCAAACTGGTATGATGTCCGCGCTACCGTACATAGCCATGTATATATTTTCCTTCATCTTTGCTGCTTTCTGCGATTTTTGTATCAGAAAAAAATGGCACAGCATCACTACTGGAAGGAAGATTTACACGACAATCTGTAAGTATCTATATTTTATTACCTCTCGTAGTTTTATGATGGGTAACCTTATTATGCTCAATACCTAATCGTCGACTCGTTCTGGTAGATATTTTTTCCTGTCCTGTTTTGCAAGTTTATATATTTTGTACTTATTCATTTGTATACACATACAAGGATTTTACGTTATTATTGTTTGCCTCAATTTAGGTAGATTACATTAATTGAACCTGTTTTCCTCTAAATATCATCATAGTGTAATTTCCCGCTTCCTTTTTTTACCGAAATATAACTTGTGATTTCAACTCGATCACGAATGAGGAAAACTTTTTTGCAGCGTCAACAATACCGGCAATTTTTATTATTCTTGCCTCGTACTCGGGCTGTGACCGCGGCAAAGCTGTCGGTCTTTTCATAGCCTCCATGGCTTTTATGGCCGGGTTTTATAGCAGTGTGAAGATCAATGCCATGGACATAGCTCCCAATTATGCGGGGACCTGCTCCGCGTTAGTGAATGGTCTGGCAGCGGTGTCTGGCATATTCTCTCCCTATTTAATTGGACTTATGACACCGGATGTAAGTATTGTTCTGGGTACCTATATTCTATTTATACAACACACCTGTGTATCTCAATACAAATCAGGGCGATACAACTTATGAGAGGACGCTAATGCTGTGACACCTTTAAGTATTAAACCAACAAGAGACGTCACGCGCACTAGTTTCTTTGCAAAAAAGTCTGCCAATTTCTGCGCGGGGGACGCCGCGCAGAAATTGGCAGACTTTTTTTAGGTAACAAACACAAATAATGTTAAAACTAACGCATTTTTTGACAAAACAATTAAACACTAGCTTGAACTAGATGCACACAAACACATTCACCAATCCAAGCACTCCGTGAACTCAAAAAAACTAGTTGTACAGGTATGCGTGTTGAACAACACTTTTTTTTGGCAGAGGGGAACGCCTGTCACGTCTCCGGTTGGTTTAATACTCAAAGTGTGACACCCTTCTGTATGTTATAATTGCAAAAGTAGGTTGATAAGTCTGTCTGGTTCATCATCAACCCGTAACTGCTGAGCTTAAGGTCTTTACTCACACATGGGGAAGTATGAGCTAATAATCACCCACGTGAGCCCACCACGGATTGGAAGATGGTGTTAAGCTAGTAGCCACCAAACTGTCTGAATTTTTCAAGCCACGCAAAGGTATCTGACATGCGTAAACACAACAAAAAACCGAGAAAAATTTAACGTGCCTTCCAAAAAACGGGGACACTATTTTAAGATACCACTAGGCAGTCACCCATTCACTGGCTGACCGCGCCCAACTTTGCTTAATCAGTGTGATCGTTACAAACACACTGGTACCGCATGGCTACGAGCGCTTGTCGCGAGTCTGTCTGGTTATCTGTTACTTTTTCATGGCTGAACCAGTAAAAATGTTGATGAAATTTGGGAAGACGACAGTTTACATTTTGAGGCCTCTTTATATCCTGGAAAAAAAAAATTATTCTTAATTCTTGGGCACGCAAAAACCTAAAATTGAGTTGAGGGGGATCGTGGGCAACAACTAGAACTTATTTATAAATATATAAAGTCCAGTCAAGCGGGGCCCCAGGGCAGACGAGGACAAAATATAGTCCCATTATGTCTGCAAAAGGTTGACTGGAGTGTGTATTTTTTGTCATGACCTAATATTTATAGCAACAGTGGTCATAATTTTGAAGTAGTGTTAAAAATAAATGAAATAAAATAAATAAATAATCTCACGCCTCTTATTCCCGAGGGGGTAGGCAGAGGTATTCCATTTCTGGATATACCCACTTTTTCACGAGATATTCCTTGGACCCCTAAACGTGATAGGTAGTGAGCCCATCGCCGGATAGGTCTTTGACACATGTCTCAGAATTAATTCTGGGACCTGCGGGTTTCCTAACGATGTTTTCCTTCACCGTCGAGCAAATGATAAATATAATATGTAGGTACTTAAGTTTTTGATGAATTCATTGGTACATGCGTGGATTTGAACCCGAGCCTCATTGATTATCATCATGTGAAGCAGACTCTTTAACCCTAAGGCTACCACTGCTATTTATATTATATCTATCTATATCTACTATAAAAAAATAAGTCGGGTTTTCCTTCCTGACGATTTAACTCGAGAACGGCCGGACCGATTTTGATGAAACTTGTGATGATTTGTGTGGGTTCGAGTGGGTCCAGGGATGGTTTATAGCAAAGAAAATTCAGCATTGCACCCGTGCGAAGCCGGGGCGGGTCGCTAGTTTGTTAATAATTACTAATAATCCAAAAACAAACTAAACGACTTTGATTTATGCTGTTGACAAGCCAAGCAAAGCGATATCATTGAGGAACGAGTAAACAATTTGTATTAAACGGTTCACTGGCTGAAATAAAAAATGTGTCGAAAAAATTCCCGCATTTTTTGCGCAGTAATAGGTGATGAACGATGAAGTAAGCAAGGACGGTTTACGGGTTAACGCGATCGGTTGCGGTCAAAGGGGAAAACCGAGGAAGTAGTAGCGTATCCTCGTTATCTTCTGGTCTTATTTTTTATGATGCTGAAGATACTTAGATATTTTTATAGTATTATTTGTTTAACAATTCTCCACAGAAAAACATATCTATGCAACTATCATATTAGTTAGTTTTAGTTTATTCTACATACCATTCATATAATTTGGGACTAGTTAACAAATGGGGTTGCTTGTGGAGATTCTTTTTATCTGTACCCCATTCGGAATTGTTGAAATCTTTATCTTTCAGGGCGTGCTCTCAACTACTTACTATATTAAATTTTTTGATTGAATCACCTTTTCTTACATTTATGAAGCCACACACGTAGATCACAACCACAAATCTAGAAAAACCATAACCAAACCGCACACTAAAACAAAGATTTCAATACAATTTGTTATTTATTTAAATATGGCTACTTATATCTTAGAACGATTTCATTGTAACCACAATCCCCTTTGATCTTTACGACAAAGTTTCTCTTTGTGCCAAAAGGACTCTTCGATTTTCAATACTTGAACCTCTAAACCCTTATCTGCATAGTTTTGACGCAGAAGTTGTAATCTGTTCGAGACAACTTTAACGGGTTGGCTTTCGCTTTAGACTTTGGTCCGTTGTGGATAGAGGTCAAATACCGACAATTATTTAAAACTATCAAACTTAGATATGGGTAGCAGAAGGGGCTCGTAGTTCTGCAGTACTGAGAAAGATAGGGGCACGTATGGGTGGCCAGTGACATCACATCATGATTTCTACCGTGTATCGTATACTATAGGTAAGCTGTCTTGGATACACTTGGGTTGCATGAAAAGTTGACAGTTGGGTGGACACTGATTTAACATCATCTCCTAATCCCTTGTTATACTTTGTGGTCCGAGCTATACTTCGTATGTGAGGACAGATGCATACTGGGTTCGATTCTGCATTACAGCGACTAAACTTATTTTAGTTTATTCCTGTCTTTATTTTACCTCAAAAAAAGAAAAGGGATAGAAGATAACCTACCGAATTTAGTCCTGTCAGAAGCTGTATTTTAGTCGTGACTTATTTACTTATGCACTAAACACGTTATGAAATGCCTTAGTTGAAAGGACAAATTTTTAATTTGACAGGACTAAATATCACTCGTCTCTTTTCTTCTCTATGAGAAAGAAAATCACAGGACTAAACTAAAATAAGTTTAAGCACTGTAATGCAGAATCGAACCCACTACTTACTTTATTAGCAACTAGCGGTTCTGAGCGGTTTCACACGCGTAGTTCCCGTTCCCGTGGGAATACGGGAATAAAATATAGCCTATGTTACTCAAGGACCTTTTAGTTTTCCACTGGTGAAAGAATTTTCAAAATAGATCAGTAGTTTTTGAGTTTATTCGTAACAAACATACAAAAATAAATTTAATACCAATATTTCCTCTTTATAATATTAGTATAGAAGTATAGATTAGTATAGATAATAATAATGATTTTCTTTAACAGCAAACCGTTGGCCAATGGCGCTTAGCGTTTTGGTTTGTCTTCGCGGTGCTCGTGGTTACCAATGCCCTGTACTTAATTTGGGGGTCTGGAGAGCAGCAGTGGTGGGATGACGTAGACAAGTTGGGGTACCCTCCAAACTGGAAACATGACACTCTGAAGAAGAGGTCCCAAGATATGGAGAAGAAAGTTGTACATCCGAAGCATGACCATTCGCCAGTAGCTGCAGATTGATATTAAATATTATTAATTGATAATAATATGTCTCTTGTTTTATTCCCAAAATAATGATGATACCAATGATGATATTTATCACTAGCTTGACGGTGAAGGAAAACATCGTGAGGAAACCCGTAGGTCCCAGAATTCATTCTGAGACATGTGTAATAGACCCGGTCCGGCTATGGGCTCACCACCTATCTCGTTTAGGGGTCCTAAGAATATCTGATGAAAAGTGGGTAAATCCAGAAATGGAATACCTCTGCCTACCCCCTCGGGGACAAAGGCGTGAGATTTTATTATTTTATTATTATTAATAAATGATGACAAGAGGATTATCTATTGTCCTCGACCGCTCCGTGGGAACCTACGGATTAGTTAGTACCTACGAGATTTAAAACTTGAGAAAATACATCTTAAAAAAATCGCTTATAAATGCAAATTACAAATTGAAATAACTAATTGCATGCCACATTGTTATACTACATGACAGTACGTAGTAAAAAAAAATACAACATTGCATTTTAATGTTGGACTAATGTTAAAACATAACTAATTTGTTGGTACAATGCTCCCATAGAATTCATAGTTAACGTTAGCAGTTGCTTCAATACAGCTACGTGTAACGTGCAGACCGTGGATAATCTAATTAGAAACACGATACGGTGAACGTATTTAAGGCTATTTATTTAACTGGATGAACCAAAAATATATATGCTCACGCCTTTACCTCGAGAGGGTCGTCGTTCCGGGAAATACCTACTTTTCACGAGTATATTGTTCGGAACCCGGACAGATGGTTAACGGGTCGGGCGGGAGGCTAACAAATTTGTAATGCGGCTTTCCTCACAAGGTTTTCTTTCACCGTCGATTTAGTAATAAATAAGTAAAAAATGCAAGTTTGAGAAAAACTTGTAACCTAATTATATAAAAAAATACCTACTTAAATAAAATCATTTACCAAACATGAATTATGTATCAAACCGTTATTCTTAGAGCTATTGAGATCCCGTCTAGTATTGCGATGTCTGTCTATTTTACAATAGCTTATACTTCAGCAGATCTAGGTATATTGTGTTCGAGAACAACCGTGTCATATTTTTTGTCCGTATGTCACCTGAGAAATTCTCTAAAGAAATGTTGACTTTTCACACTCAACAAGCACTGTTGCTAGAGGTTGTAAATCTTGTTGTTTAATTAGTTCAGTCTGTTCCTTTAATGCAATAACAGAACCCGTAAGCGATCACTTGGTTGCCCGTGCTTAGACAGCTGTCTGTCTGTCTGAGTGTCAAGGCTTTTTTTTCTATTTAAAAATTGGCTTGGAAGATCAAGACGAAATCAATAGGTATCTATTACCTGGTCTGTGCTATTAGTATTAAAAATTATAAATAATTTTGGTCACAAAAAAAAATAGGTACTTACCGCTTTTCAAAGTCCCGCTCTCTTTCGTCATCAAACGGAACATCATTAATTTCAATTCCCTTTTGGAATCATTACCAGACCTTCGGATCATGTGTGTCATGAATCTATCTCTCTCTAGAGAAACATTGCCTCTAACTTGACGATCTCCTATTAGGTGTACACATTGCGTAATCTAGACACGCGGTAGCGTGTCAAGCCGAGTTCAAGCAGGAGAACGGCGAGCAGCACCGTGTGTAATTTTACACAAACCATTTGGAGCCACTTTTTACAACCTCATAACTGAAAAACTATTTCACATAAACGTGTCAAATTGGGCTCATATTATTGAGACTTGGAAGATACATACGTGCTCTAAATTTCATAAACATATCTCAAACGGTTATTTAGATATTAACGTCCAAAAATCTACATTTTTATCACTGACTGACCTATAGACCAAAACTCTAACCCAGTTCCAGGTGACCTAGAAAGTTTAAATTTGGCATGCAGATAGGTAATTAGGTGAGTACAAAGGAATAAATCAGAAACTGGTAAATTTGTATAATTTTATTATCCATTTAAATATTATTATGGAGTGAAGTGTAGTTTAGTTCCGCTATCTGCCGATAGATGGCACCGCACGTATGTAAACCTAATTATTATGGAGTGTAGTTTAGTTCCGCTATCTGCCCATAGATGGTGCATAAGGCCGCGGTAAAACGTTATACTGAAAAAAATCCAGTTGTAGATAAAAGATCGTCGAAGTTTTAATAAGAAAAGAAAAAAATATCGTTTACTAATGGAAATGACATAATTAACAAACTTACAGACAAAATTGGAAAGCAGAAAAGGTTAGAAGCTGAAAGAACTGTAAAATGGGTTACTGAGTGTCGCAAAAATATACTAGATAATTACTGTAAAGTTTTAGATCGCGTTCAAAGAAAATACAGTAGCTTAACAAAAACCATTTTGAATTAATTTTATTATAAATAATTAACCTACTAATAATTTATGTACAAAAAGTAATGATATCCCACCAAAAACATAAATGTGAAATGAGAGCCAAGTTCAATATTATGCCTTGGTTGTTGACTTCAACGACAAAAGAAGTGAGATCTAAATGGGTGCCAAGTTCAACGGTCACTCCTGAAATTTATTTATAACAACATAAAATATAATTTCTTCTTATAACTTAGGATAATATATTGTAGCCTAAGGTCTGACTTGGCTAGTTTTCATATACGAATTATGGCTTATTGCTGGTAGAAACTAGCCATTGAACATAATACTTATTATAGCCTTCGCAGGTTCTAAACCTGTTACTTGTCGTGTCTTATTTTATTATTCCGAAAATTTGGCTTTCTGGTAGAAACTAACCATCGAATATAATAATTCGTATGTGAAAACTAGCCAAGTCAGACCTTAGGCTACAATATATTATCCTAAGTTATAAGAAGAAATGATATTTTATGTTGTTATAAATAAATTTCAGGACTGACCGTTGAACTTGGCACCCATTTAGATCTCACTTCTTTTGTCGTTGAAGTCAACAACCAAGGCATAATATTGAACTTGGCTCTCATTTCACATTTATGTTTTTGATGGAATTTGTTTATTACGAAATACTTGCTTTAACTAGTTGTATACCTATGCACTTCACCTTCATATTCTTGTAGGTAGGTACTAAAATTGATTTGCGTTACCTTCATCGAAAAGTAGGTACTTATATTAGAGAGGACTTGTAATGTCTCGCTTAGCTTCTACATTTTGTATTGTAACAAAATTAACACAATTTCGTAATCAAATTAAAAATTGCTACTAATAAAAGTTTGTGGTAAAAATATTTTATTTACATAAAAGTTGTGAAAGAAAGAAAATATTTGAAAAATTCTTACAGATAAAAAAGTCCAAAGACGAACTCAAAAAGATAGTGTAGTACTGAAAAATCGAGTTTTTAGATAGCTAGGCTGATCCATGCCTGATCCTATTAAATTGATAGAAACATCTGACATACCTTTGATCACTTGAAGTGTGATGGAATGTCTTTCAATAACAGGACTTACCTATAAGGTACTTTGAATACAACATTTACATTTATGATTTTGAACCCTCTACCAATGGCGCTGACAGCTGCCGCACATCTCGATGGTCACATGGTCTTACGGCCTCTAGTTTATAAGAAACTAGCGGTTCTACGCGTTTTCAAACGCGTAGTTCCCATTCCCGCGGGAATGCAGGAACAAAATATTACCTATGTTACTCAGGGATATTGTAGCTTTCCATTGGTGGAAGAATTTTTTAAATCGTTAAAGTAGTTTTTGAGTTTATTCGTTACAAACATACAAAAATACAAATAATTCCTCTTTATAATATTAGTGTAGATGTAGACTAGACGAGTATACTATCATGTAAGTGTTTGATAATGCTCTTGACAATTTTCATTTTTATACAACTTTTTTCCCCCTGCTACATTTAAAATGGTACCTACTAAATAACTTTCTGACCTCCGTTTCTTAGCGTATATAGAATCTATACTTGCTTAACTAGGATGTAGAGTATTTTGTCCTGTAGGACAAAATACTCTACATCCTGTATAAATAGCCTGTAGGCTATTCCAAGGTCAACAGTCGTGAACGAAAACGAAGTATATCAGTATTTATGGCAACAAAAGGAGACTTTTAGAATGTATAATTCAATAATATACCTAGTATATAATATAATAAAGTTTCGAATTAGGTTGTGGTGAGTATAATTAAAGTGAATAAGTGGTCATTGTCACCCAAAGATGTCTGCTATGTGACACACGAATGTATACATATAAGTACTAGATTATTTTGGCGCTGAGTTACTTATATTATTAATAAAATAATGCAGAAGTTGACCGCTTATTTATGGCTTACGACATCAAACAATATTTTTGTACAGTGTAGTGACATTATACAGCGAACTTTACAACCTGGCGTATTTCTTTATGACTGATAATTAAATGAATTTGGAATTTGGATGTTATCTTACATAAATGCAGCGATTCCGTCACAGGGTAATACCTTATTAAATTTATATTTACAAGTACTGCGTTAAGTAACAATATAATTCAAAATTATAGATAATAAATAATTCTATTGTGTCTGCATATTGATACACTAGCGGTTCTGCGCGGTTTCACCCGCGTAGTTCCCGTAAGATGAAATAATTTCTCCCGTTTTTTACACATTTACCACTATATCTTTGCTCCTATTGGTCGTAGCGTGATGTTATATAGCCTATAGCCTTCCTCGATAACTGGACTATCCAACACAAAAAGAATTATTCAATTCCAACCAGTAGTTTCGGAGATTAGCGCGTTCAAACAAACAAACAAACAAACAAACAAACAAACTCTTCAGCTTTATAATATTAGTATAGATGACGCCGTAATAGTGTTATATATTTTTATTATTAGCACTTAATATAAGTGACTAGAGAAGCAAAAATATCTTGAATCAAGAGTTACAAATAGAGAGAGGAATGAAAGGTCAAAGTCGTTCAATTGCAGAAGGTTGAATTACTTATAGTGTAACTACAATAATTGTTAATATTTGAAGGGTGATCAAAGAATAAAAAATATATTGTATAGTTTTGTTTGAAAACGTTACAAGAAAATTACATCATTATCATCATCAAGAACCCGTAACACCCCCACTGTTGAGCTAATGCACCGACAAGGAGGCCTTAATATTAGTCCGAGTCATACTATATACTATTTATTATTATTATAATATAACCTTTGGCTTCAATCCAAGAAAATAAACAATGGAAAGTTATTAAAATAGGTACATAATTAGTGTAAAAATCAATAACATTTGAACACAATAAATAATAAGTATGTTCCCACTACCGTGTTTACAACGAATTTAACACGTGACACCTCTGCACGACCAATTGATCTATCTACACGTGCACGCGAGGCTGCGTGTGCGCCGATACTTGGTGACAGTCGAATGGTTGCGACTCGACAGTCACTCGCCTCCGAGTGACTTGTGTACTATTTTTTAATAATCAACGAGTAGTGTTTATTGACATAACCGGTGAATGGAAGATTAAAGTTAAAACTTATATTGGAAATAAATATACGCCGCTGTTGAACGCCAAAGGCATTCGTAAGTTTTTTTTAAATTATTTAAAATAATATTTAGAATAAAACATAGTCTTATCAATGGATTTGAAACGCCTTGTTAAGAACTATAAAAAAAGGGATTAATCTTATATTTTATGTATTAGACCCTTGTTTTAACTGTATATTTTTATTGTATAATTGATGTAAAACTAATTAGCAGTAGGCTGTTAAAGGTTGATAAATTATCAGGAAGTATTTAATTGTTTTTATAAAGCCAGAGTATTTAATTACTAATTAAGTACTGAAAGTATTACCTATCGTAAAATTCTTGTTTTGTTTATCTATCTATGTGTAGGTAGTAACCTAATGTATTTATAACCATTATAGTTATTATTCTATTCTTTTCGCTAGGTTATACTATAATAGCTGTTCCGTGCGGTTACGCCCGCGTAGTTCCCATTCCCGTGGGAATACGGAGATAAAATATAGCCTATGTGACTCCACTTTAGATATATTTTCAATTAAAACTTTTGTTGTTCGTGCCGTAATAGTCTGCATAATATAGTTTTTATTTTATCAAAAAAATATAATACTAAATATGCTTGAGCCTTATCCCGGAAGGGGTTGGCAGATGGATTAAATTCCTGGAAAAACCTACTTTAAGTTAGTATATTTTACAGTCCTCTAAACGTGACATGTAGTGAACTCGTTGCCCGACCAGGATGCTGTTACATAACTATGAAATAATTGTCTTCACATTTGTAATAATTTACTACCAAACCCATTCTAACAACCCGCGCATACCTGAGTAAGTAGGTACTGCGCCTGACCCAATTATTAGGTATAAAAAAAACCGGCCAGGCGTGAGTCGGACTCTCACAAAAAAGGTTCTGCACCACCACCAGTGTAGGAACCAAATTGGGTTTCTCGATTTTTTTATTGTTTGTTGTTGGTATAGTGAAAATAAAATTACACAATATGCTGTAAAAAATTCAGCTATATGCCTATTACGGTTCTTGAAATAGAAACTCACTGACAGACAGACGGTGGGATTGACAGCGTAGGGTAATAGGGTCCCGTTGGCACCCTTTGGGTACGGACTGTGCGGAGTTCTAAAAGTAGATTAAAAATATGCACCTCCTCGTATCGCGTTAAGTCGCGCTTAAATTTATCGTGAAATTCATTAGACTAAGCACTGGATCAAGATGACCAATCCAGTTACTAGTGCTAAGTATTTGTGTTTAAAAAACTGCAAGTAAAAGATTATTGATAAAAATAAAAATAAATAATCTTACGGCTTTTATCCCCGAGGGGGTAGGCAGAGGTTTTAAATTTCTCATCGCACGATGTTTTCTTTCACCGTCGAGCTAGTGATAAATATGTAGGTATACGTAAGTTTTGATAAACTAATTGGTACATGCCATGATTCGATCCCGAGCCTCACTGATTATTATCATGTAAAGCAGGCTCTTTAACCGTAAGGCTATCACTGCTCTTTCTAAGATTATTGAAAGATTAATGAATATTTCAAAAACGGATTTTAATATTTAGTCTAAGATATAGTATATATATATTAGTTAATTAAATATATTTAAATGATATTTAGAATGAAGTAAAATTATAGTGTGGGGTAAGATATACTCTAAGTTAAATATGTTTGTCCCCTATAATACCTTTATTCCTTATTATCCGGAACGTTGCTTCAATTTTGTAGTATTAAGTACGTACCTACCTAACAGATATTCATCATACTTATCTTAAATATTGTAAATCCGAAAATGACTTTGTCTCTTTGTTTGTGACGCTTACACGTGTAAACCACTAAACTACCTACCTAAACTAAATTCTTTCACCAACTGAAAGCTACATTATCAGGGATTGACAAGGCTATATTTTATTCCCGTATTCCCAAGGTAACGGGAACAAGGCGGGGTGTTGCAGCTAGTATACTTTTTATAAACAAGAAAGTATGTAATGATGGACTACGGAATGGATTTTGATGAAACTGTACAAATTAGAATAGATAATTATATAGGGTACTTTTTATCCCGAAACGCGAACGAAATTGCTGGTAAAAGATAGTTTTCAATATGTTGAAATAAATCGTATATTTATCGTATCTTTCTTACTTAAATAACATGAGGTAAAGTTCGAGTATATATCCATTAATATTTATTTTATAGCAAGTGCCGTTTCTTTAAGGAAATAATAATAAGACTACATATACTCGTGTGTATATAGGGAAGACTGGGCCAATAAGGCGTTTTATTTTGACCGCAGAGAATCCCGAATAATAGCGATCACAGAAGTTATTAATAAAGTTATCTCCAAGTAATTATTTCAAGTATGGAACCTAGTGTCAGTTTTTTGACGTTTCTGTTATATAAAGGAATACATCCATTAATCACCGTTACGCCAAGTTGTTGAATTTTCTTTCTTTTATAATGATATAAAAAGTATATTATAGTTTAACCATTTATCGATTTACGAATGTTTATGATAAAATTAAATATGACTGTACGAGTAGGTATACATACTACTGTAAAATAAATAAATATAAATCTTTATTTTTGTAAATCACAGTAGAATAATTGAGGCTCGGGTTCGAATCCTGGCATGTACCAATAAGTTTTTCAAAAACTTACGTACATATTTATCACTAGCTCGACGGTGAAGGAAAACATCGTGAGGAAACCCGCAGGTCTCAGAATTAATTCTTAGATATGCGTAAATAGACCCGGTCCGGCGATGGGCTCACCACCTATCACGTTTAGGGGTCCGATATATCTCGTAAAATGTGTGTATATCCAGTAATGGAATACCTCCGCCTACCCCCTCGGGGATAAAAGGCGTGAGACTATTTATTTTATTTTTAATAATTACTTTAAGGTAAAGAATTAGAATTGCTAACTTACAAATTTGCTAGATTTTCGAAACACAATATACACTCTGTGTGGACCGTGTGGATGGTTGATTGTTTTTTCTTATTTTAAGGCATTGGCAATTTAGCCATTAGCACTAAACACGGCACGAAGTTTCATGTCTTAGTTACGAGTATCTATGGAAGAACTTTTAAGAAAAGTATTACATTCCGGAGCATAGACCATTTATCAATATACCTAAAATGTTTTCATTTTCTTGCACACTCATGTTTTCAATACGGTATTTGACTGTATCAAAATTAATCATTTATATGAAGATTATCCCAAAAATGTGTGTGTTCGTTACTTGAATACATTTTGCAAAAGTAAATTGTGTGTATGTAAAGACAAGATATGTCCGAATTCGTTCCGCTACATAACGTCTATAAGGAAAATGGTAATAAAATATTTGCGTAGATACATAACACCTGTACAAAAATTAAAATGATTAAATATATTTAAAACGTTTTTCTGTGGAATTCTGACATAATCATAATAAAAGAGAGTACCGAAATTTTTTTCATTTCTTATACTAGGAAAGTAGTGTTTTTTGATCCTAGTACCGGTTGGAAACTGATGCCCCTCCCCCTTGGGCACGAAACACTCAAAGTAATATCTTCCCTCTCTAGGGTGGGAATGAATGATAAAAATAGAATTTCTTTCTTTCCTTATATTTGAAATGAAAAGTAGAGTGGTTTACCACGAGATAAAGTTATCAATTCCTTCTTAGAATACCTCTTATGGGAATTGATTCCATTTCAACCCTTGCTTAACAATCTACTATTTCATATTATCTGATATAGTTACGGACTTAGTAAAAATGATATTTATTTGTATAATATTGTATGACTACATTAATAATAATTTAAACCTGTTAATTAAAAAAAATGTACTTACTTACTTGAAATTTTATGCGTAACGAAAGTTTCAAAGTAAAACTAATAGATTACATTTCATTGTTGTAACGTTGACTTTGATTGTTAAAATATAATCTATAAAGAATTTTAATGGTAACGTTTCTGTGAAGGTTGTGTTGAGCAAGTAACTGTGACGTGGCTGCTGACAATGACCATGGCCGCAAATATAACTATACTAATGAAACAAAATAATAGTTTATAGATTATAATTTCACTTCTCATGCTATAAAAGTACTTTAATATATCTCTACGAAGCGGTACTAAACAGACCACTTTAGTCTCTAGGGAGTGAAAAGTAATTAGTTTTTTAATTTCCTTAATGAGACATAGACAAACTCAACAGCCAGTAAATATCTGTGGAGTGTGGACCATCGTCATTGCGAAAATGTTGAGAGTTTTAGTTCCATGGTTTTTCCGCAAAGAACACCTTCTTTGCGGAAAAACCATGGAACTAAAACTCTCAACATTTTCGCAATGAAGATGGTCCATGGCGCCATGTGTTTTAAATTGTTAATCTGCAAAGAGATTTAAATCTCTTTGTTAATCTGTTTCCGAATTTTTGTCGAGTGTAAATTTGTTCAGTTTAAAACAAATTTGTACTTAATTGACTATTTTTCTCTTACTCAAAGTGAAAAGTACAGTTTGCACCTCGAGACTAAACGCCAACTTAATATACCCTCGGTTTCATTGACTCCCTCTAGTATATAATGGCTTAGTTTAGTCCCTCGATATAAAATATACTATTAAAATTGATTCATGCCTCGATCGTCACATGTATAGGGTTAAAACTAAAGTACCTACGTAACAAAACTAAAACAACCGTGACAAAATTACAATTATGAATAGGTTGTTTGTTACATACCACATATATATATATTTCAGGTCTGTGGTTGTTACTTTACCGATTATTAGCAAGTTTTAATAGTTCCGTATTTTATGAGTCAACAACGTAACGTATTTTATGAGACAAAAGACAACAACAAAACGTAATTTACGTTACTTACTTACTGACAACGACATACAAGAGTATAACTAAATCAATGGGGAACAAAACGCAAAGCTAATTACAGATGTCGCCACCAGCGAGAGGTCCTTGTCACGGCCCTATTTTTTTGATTTCCTTTCGCATTGAGCTTTTTGGTGACGAAAATGTACTCCTTGATGACGGTGCCGCAGTTAAAGGATGAGTTAAAAAAACGGAAAGCTTCTGCAGCTGGTAAAAAAGCTTTTTCCGTTTTAGGGCAATTTCCCACAACTTTCTTCGTTTAGTGTCTTTCGGGAATGCATGAGTTCCTTTATTTTTGCAACCAAAGGCAGCACATAACGTCATTTTAGACAGAGTTTAGAAAAAACGCTAACGTAAACAAAAAAATGTATGGAGTTTGACAGCTTTGACAGATCATTTAGGCCCTCTCGACCATACGCCCTCTGTCGGGATAAAAAGTCAGTTTTCTTCCCCATTAGTATTCAGTCTTCTACCGCACATATTATTATATGCTCCTATTTATCTAGCCTATAGGTTAGCTATATTTTCATTTCAAAACACGTGCTTGATCGAAACTCAGTTCATCTATAACGATTCATCGAAAATTGTATGAAGCGAAGTGTTATTTAATCGATGAATTATTGCACAAATGGTTTAATTAATTAATAATATTAATAATAATTCATTTATTTACCAACAAAATACAGCAGAAACAATTTACAAGAGCAATAGTGTTGCAGGGTAAGAGCAAAGGGATAGTCAGCGACCTCTGCACTCGGCACGTAGCCTGTATTGCAGAGGCCAATCTTTGTTTATCCTGTCCAATTACATAATCAGGCACACGGATCAATTCAAACATGCTCTACTAATATTATCGGGGACTTAAACAATGAACAACATTTTAAAGCTAGTTAACTAAACACAAAAACTAACAAGGTGGAATTTAAAATGGGAATAAATGAATCTGTATGATTTAATAGATTATCGTTTAGGCATGGTTCAATAAATCGAGAGTCACCATTTCGAAACTTGTTTGATCGAAACTTAACTCGACAAATGCACCGAATATCTAATTAATCCTAGCTGATGTGACTATTGTGGCATTCTGACCATGGGTTGCTAACATGACCACCAACAATTATATTAAAATAAAAATAAAATAAAATAAATAGGTGATAAATAATATATAATATAATCTCACGCCTTTTTATCCCAGAGGGGGTAGGCAGAGGTATTCCATTACTGGATATACCCACATTTCACGAGATATATTGGACCCCTAAACGTGATAGGTGGTGAGCCCATCGCTGGAATGAGTCTGTTTACACATGTCTCAGAATTAATTCTGAGACCTGCTGGTTTCCTCACGATGTTTTCCTTCACCCTCGAGCTAGTGATAAATATGTACGTAAGTTTTTTAAAAACTCATTGAAATTGTTTTTGAAAAATAAATAATCTCACGCCTTTTATCCCTGAGGAGGTAGGCAGCTGTATAAAATTTCTTGATATACCCATTTTAAGATTTAATCTCTACAGCGTATGTAGGTTGGACGTAGCTACTACTAGTATATGACTGGACTAGAATAGAGCAACAAATTTTAATAGAAGAGCAGTAATAGCCTTACGGTTAAAGAGCCTGCTTCACATGATGATAATCAGCGAGGCTCGAGTTCAAATCCTGGCATGTACCAACGAGTTAACAAAACTTACGTACATATTTATCACTAGCTCTACGGTGAAGGAAAACATCGTGAGGAAACCCGCATGTCCCAGAAAGAATTCTCAGACATGTGTAACAGCCCCGGTCCGGCGATGGGCTCACCACCTATCACGTTTAGGGATCCAAAGAATATCCTGGTGAAATGTGGTTATTTCCAGTAATGAAATACCTCTGCCTACCCTCTCGGGGATCAAAGGCGTGAGATTATTTATTAACTATTTATTTTTTTGTTAACAAATTTTGAAATAGAGATCGAAGTTAATAATATTTGCCTGCATATTAGGTAAACATGATTATCTTTTATTGAACCTGAACTAAATCTTTCTGACAAGTAAAAACTTTGTAAACATAATACTCAATTTTATAGTAACTTAACTGTTTAGACAAGGATATTGTTCGCTGAAGTATTTCTTTGAGATTATAAGCCACTTTGGTCATAAGAAAAATATTTCACGCCGCGCCGTTAAAAGTAGATTAGATTGTAGTTCGCAAATAGTTAAAACGTCATAAAACTATAAGTCATACTACTATTAAATATAAGTCGTACGCGAATGTTTGTTTCTCTTTCACGCAAATACTTAATGGATTTTGATGAAACTTTTTCCCGCCCTTGCTTCGCTCCCGTTTATATGATATACGAAAACCTTCCTCGTTTATCGCTCTTTCCGTTAGTAAAATCCATTGCGTAGTATAAAATATCTAAGCGTACAGACGTCGGGAAGCGACTTTGTTTGATATTATGTAGACATACATAAGACAAACATAAATGCTACTTTTGACCACTGAACGTGGACAAAGTCGCTGGCCAAGGCTAGTAATATTATAAACGCGACAGTTTGTCAAGATGGATGAATATTTGTTACTATTTCACGCAAAACTGCTGAACGAATGTTGATGAAACTTTGCAGTTATACATAGGTATAGGTTACACATAATAATATATAGGCTATTTTTTATTTTGGAACGGGAAGTATTTCATAGACAAAAGCTAGTAAGTCATATTGAAGATCATTGCAGATCGATAGCTATAAATAAATCCCTATGTCAAAGAAAATATCAAACTCAACTCCTTTTTTTTTCTAAGTTTGATATTTTCCTTAACATCGGGATTTCCCCCGATTGTGGTCTAACGTTTTATACTGGGGGAAATTCTCGCAAAATCGACTTTGATGTCGAAGTTTGATCTCTACTACAAAATCTCGAAGACCGAAGTATTTTTTTAATACTCTGTTCTCGTAATACCTATAATTCAACATTTGACAAAACTACATCGATCTTTAAAATTTTGTAGTAGAGATACAGCAAACTTCCCCCTCCTTCCTGATTATTAAAACTAGTATTAAATGAGCTCAGTTCACCACAAAAAAGCCGGTTCCACCTGGCGCGGAAGTTTGTAGTATTTGACACCTCGAGAAGATATTATACGGCTTATTAACATTATACTGAGTGATGTTTATATCAAAGCAAACTTAGAGACTTATTTACATCAAGAATTATACTGGTCGGCGTATCTCGTTTATCTGCGGAACCGTAAAAAGTAAAGGGATATACCGAATTATTTGGTTAGTTATAGGTTAGTGGCAATTACGATGAAAGTATGTACTCGTACTTTATGTAAGTGATATAATATTGTATTTAATGAGAAATAAAGATTCTATAAATCAATATTTTACCCTTTTTCTCCTTAGATTTCCAACTCAAAATTTAATATTGTCATTACCCGTGTGTATATTGTACACTAAATGTAAATAATTGTATAATAAAACATAAAAATTCATAACAATACATAAATGGAGAGATTTGAATAAAACACGACTCAAGTTCACGCTGATGTACCTATTGAAAAAACGTGACACTGTTTATTCCCTCGTATACCTATAATAAACTAAATTTTATAGGCACGCTACCCTGTGCTCAAACTGAAGGACACAATTTACACTGTATGATACAGATCCTGTGCTATGGACCCGGTCAAGCAGCAACATATATCCCACTGGTGGACGAGGACAATTCGTAAACCCGTTATATTTGATTGTCCCTTGACTGGATAAACAATTGATAAGCATACATAATGTTAGCCCATAAATATCGATTCAAGCGAACTCTATTGGAACTACGTCTCTACGTGTGCCGTCACGAGGAACTGTCAACAATCCCGCGCATTATGGCTGAGGAGCTAGGCTGTGGCGCGTATAAATTACGTTATAAATTAATCCTCTGTATAATAAATACATATAAACACCCAGACCGGACCACATACATACACAATATTCACACTTAATAGACATGTTAGAAAAGCGAAAGTATGAAAATTGGCAGATCTTGCAGATATTGACTTATTTTTATTATATTGTATAAAAACAATAGAATAAGGGCCGTGCATTAAAATAAATAACAATACCATTGAAGTTAAAATAGCATAGTGTTTTAGTCAAGTGATTTTTAATATTAATATTTTATGTATACTACTAGACTCTAACTTACTCTGTCGGACCCAAGACGTTTAGGTATTTTAATCATTTTTCAAACTGACTGAAATTGTACGAGTACCTACGTCAGTTTGGAAATGATTGAATTATTTTATTTTTTGCAAAATTACTCAGTACTTGCTGTCAATAAGACTAGGTCTACACCTATTGCCATTTTATTATCTGCATATACATACATACTTATATATTACGTCCGCAACATCCAACTGAGTATATAAAGAATATAATATGCGCCACACTTATACGATAAAATACACAATAGGTACCTTGCTGAAAATAAATATTTTGATTTCAAGAAATAAAAATATGGCAATTCATTGTATTTGATGTACTCGTACCATTCTTCTGTGTGTTATTGAACTCTAAACGGATATACCGATTTTGATGATTTTTTTCTGTGTTTGAGTGGATCCCTGGATGGTGTAGATACAGTTGGGCCCGATAAGTGGCGCTGTTGTCTATAGTAGAACAACGTCTGCCCGGGCGGATGGTAATAAAAAAATGTGGAACACACTTACATTTTGGTTATTTAGTCCTTAACTAGACAGAGCCTACATTATAGGCAACAACTGATCAAGTCTTTAAAATAAATAAACACTCAAACATAAAATCATGTTCATTACAAATTTTAATGTTGGGGGCAAGGTAGGGGAATTGAACTCGTGACCTCCAACTCAGAAGCTTTGGTCTCTACCAACAGAGTCAACAACCCGGCATTAATAACCAATTTGTTTTACAATAACAATACATATTTTTATAATATAATAATAATAATATAATCTCACGCCTTTCATCCCCGAGGGGGTAGGCAGAGGTATTCCATTACTAGATATACCCACATTTCACGAGACACATTGGACCCCTAAACGTGATAGGTGGTGAGCCCATCGCCGGACCTGGTCTATTTACACATGTCTCAGAATTAATTCTGAGACCTGCGGGTTTCCTCACGATGTTTTCCTTCACCGTCGAGCTAGTGATAAATATGTACGTAAGTTTTGAAAAACTCATAGGTACATGCCAGGATTCGAACCCGAGCCTCACTGATTTTCGGCCGGCTCTTTAACCGTCAGGGCTATCACTGCTCTTTTTTTAAGCAACATTATTATTTTTTAATTTATGAGCTGTAATAAAACTTTTAGTAATAAAACCTGAGGATCGAATTAAAAAATATATCAGGAAGTTATATACACACGTTTGAAGAAATTTAAAAATGTTTTTCTAGAATATGTTATACAACTTGTATAATTGTACTGATTTTATTATTTTACGATAGCCTCTTAAAACAGTCTGAATTAAAAATGCAAAATTTTAGCAGAAAGCAGACGACCTTGCGAAGTTATTGATTCGATAGGAGCTATACCGTTACCTTGTAAGTTGCTCAACACTCGTTCAGAATATCGGATGAAGTTCATTCAAGTGTAGTCTGTACTTCTTCTGTACACCTTTCCGTTCACACGTTAGTTGAGGAAAGCTTCTGATCTACTCCAAATATATTTGACCTTATCCGATCAGGAAATATTCTTTGAAATGTGCAGGGTGACTGGAATAAAAATCATCAAGGAATCAATCAGTAAGGAAGTGATATTTTCCATCTGACAAAACAAGTATTGAAACCTTCGACTTCCAGTTTTAATTTAAGTGACTTCAGGGAAATTCATATACTATTTTATCATGTTTCAATTTAATGTATGTACATACATAATAATATGTAGGTCCAAATCCTGGCATGTACCAATGAGTTTTTCAAAACTTACGTAAGTACATATTCATCACTAGCTCGACGGTGAAGGAATCGTGATGAATCCCGCAGGTCCCAGAATTAATTCTGAGACATGTGTAGGCGATGGCCACACCACCTACTGTGTTAAGACTCCAAATAACATCTCGTGAAAAGTGGGTATATCCAGAAATGGAATACCTTTTTTACCCCCTCGGGTAAATAAAAAAGCGTTTGATTATAAATGAATGTTGACTATCGCAAGCGTAGGGTGCTTACTATAGATATATGAGAAAAAAGCTAGAAATAATATATTATAGACATTATAATATAAATTAGGCAAAAAGCAGTCGTAAAATATTAGCTTTAGATAAGAAAATTCAGTCAGCGCCTTAAGTAGTACTGCAGATAAAACCTCTCAACTATAATAGGGTGTCAAGCAAAAGAGATAATAATGCGTTGTTTTATCACTTGTCACTTGTCATTGGGTAGATAAACATCAGATTTTGTTCTAATCCTTACATCTCCCAACAATCTTTATTGTACCTGCGTATCAACTACACATTTTTCTTTGCAGGACCAAAGTTACTTTTTCTTCACAGAAACCGCAATGTTGCCTTTAATATGGCGGCGAAGGATATCAAAATGTAAGTGTTATTATATATTTTTTTATTTTAAGTTCTGTCATAGGCTCTGGCATTGTAAAAGTAAATTAGTAGGCCTAGTCAGATTAATTTTAATATCAAAATTCGCGAGTTAAAATTATAACTCAAAGTTGTCTATATGCTAAAAGCCGGTCGAAAATCAGTGAGGCTCGGGTTCGAATCCTGGCTTGTACCAATGAGTTTTTCAAAAACTTACGTACATATTTATCACTAGCTCGACGGTGAAGGAAAATATCGTGAGGAAACCCGCAGGTCTCAGAATTAATTCTGAGACATGTGTAAATAGACCCGGTCCGGCGATGGGCTCACCACCTATCACGTTTAGGGGTCCAATGTATCTCGTGAAATGTGGATATATCCAGTAATGGAATACCTCTGCCTACCCCCTCGGGGATAAAAGGCGTGAGATTATTTATTTTATTTTTATTTATTTGTCTATATGCTTACTCTTTTAATCGCAAACAAATGACTGCCGTTCGAAATTTTTTTTGCATTTAAGTCATTTTGGAACAAGTAAATAATTAATGGTTATTTTTGTAACTGGAAAGATTTTAACTATCATGTCACGAGTTTTATAATTACTTACCTTCATGACAAGAATCACTTTTAATACTCAAAGCAAGAATTAGCTTTATCGCTATAAGTAGGGTAAACAAACAGTTTGAACATTAATTCCAAGATTATAAATTCATTCAAGTAATTTTGCAATAATGGCTAGGCTATCGGATAGGAAAATGATAAAGAATATTTATGTAATACCATTATCTGTTTATGAAGAAAATTTATAATTTTTGTCTGGGGTTAACTTTTTTAATACATAACGTGTGGTGAAAAAGATGTTAAATTTTCTTATTACGTAAAGTACGATTCTACTGATACGGATTATTCACAAAATTGTATCCATATTTATTGGTAACGAGAATATTCAGTACTGCCCTGCCTTTCTGATGGTTCACTACACATTTTTAGTGACACAGGTGGACCACGGGTAAAAAATATTTCCTATGGTTCACCTTAGTCAACCTGGGTGGTCCATGGGTAAAAATAATTGCCCATGGTCCACCCAGGTGGACTCAATAGGTGGACCACGGGCAAGACCCGACTAAACCATCTGCTATAAAATTACTCAAGTCTTGTCTACATTAAAAATTATTACTTACTCATAAAATGCCAAAGCCTACGCTTGGAAGCTAATTCTGTACTACATAAAATGTTTTCTCCGCTCAGTGTTCCTAATTCCCCAGCGGTACGTCCTTGGCCTCATGGGACTATTGGCTGTATGCAATGCGTACACCATGCGGGTCTGCCTCAACCTCGCTGTCACTCAGATGGTCAACAACTCGAAGACAGAGAACGAACACTTCGACCCTAATGCTTGTCCTGATGATAGCGAGATCCTTATTAATGGGACCGTCAGTTTGAAACCGGTAAGTTTTGTTTCGATGGTCGGACAAACGAGTTAGTATTAGCAAACTTGATTGGAACAAAAAAAAATATACGTCGTAGCTTAAAATAAAATTTTGAAAGATTGCCGCATTGCCTTGTTGATAAAATTCTCTTGAGTATTTTAGTGGTAGTTGAAAAATTCTACATGTTTTCTATCCAGTATTCATTCTGAAAGGTATACATTTTAGTCTCGGTACTAAGAATATGAAGACGTGTTAATATTTAAATATGTAGCAGAAAATACGAGATAATCGTATTTGCATAATTTGAAAAGGAAAAAGATGGAAAAAGATTTTTTTTACAATGGTAAATAGTTAAAATATGCATTTGAAAACATTGTGAGTATCTGTCATAGACATGACTCTGATGAGTCACTTAATTTCTTGTTGTCTATTTTTAGGGTTCCGTACCCAAAGAGTACAACGGGACCCTATTACTAAGACACCGCTGTCCGTCCGTCACCAGGCTGTATCTCATGAACCGTCATAGTTAGACAGTTGAAATGTTCACAGATGATGTATTTCTGTTGCCGCTACAACAAAAAAACATAAAAAAAACAATAACAGTGGTCCATACAAAAAACGTGATATTTTGCCGTTTTTATAGATAATGGTACGGAACCCTTCGTGCGCGAGTCCGACTCGCACTCGGCCGGTTTTTGTATTTTATAGAATTTAAATATTTTCCTTGTAGCACGCCATATTCGACTGGTCCGAATCAACCCAAGGTCTTATTCTAAGCGGTTTTTACTACGGGTATGCCATCACGCATGTACCAGGGGGGTACTTAGCAGAGAGGTATGGAGGCAAATGGACTTTGGGAATTGGACTCTTAAGCACAGCCGTTTTCACACTATTGACTCCTGTAGTAGTAAAGGCCGGAGGAGCCACGTGGCTGTTTATACTCAGAGTACTTCAAGGAATGGGTGAGGTGAGTATGCAGCTTGTGCTTGTGCTGAGTAAAGGTCCAGTTAGAACTCACAAATATATACTTCTGCATGGTTTCACCCGCGTAGTTCCCGTTCCCGTGGGAATACGGGAATAAAATACCTATGTTACTCATATTTAATCAAGGATATTCTAGCTTTCCATTGGTGAAAGAATTTTTAAAATCGATCCAGTAGATTTTGAGTTTATTCTTAACAAAGATACAAATTTTTCTTCTGTATAATATTAGTATATATAGAAAATATTTATTTGACCTCAATTTTTATGTCTAAATTCACCGACTTTAATTGTATTTTAGTTTAAGGACTTCGAAGGTGTTCCTAAAAAATTTTTTCTTTCCTTCTTTATTATTGTTTGAGTTCTTATAACTGGGAGTAGATGTGCTTATTAAACATTATTTAAAGAGACTTTCAGTTACTAATCACAATATAACAATGTACCTACTATGAATATTTAAACAGCGTAGTCAAATACATTTCAGAAAATACAAAACATACTTCTTTAAAGCATACATCTCTTTATAAACTCTAAATTATATTATTGACTATTTTATAATACTCCGGCTGCAACTTGAATGTGTGAACGACCACAAAACGTGGATTTAAAAAATATTACGCGTAAATAACTACGGAAATAATTGATTAAATAAGTACTATTCTATTGTTTAATATATATCGTTTTATTAAATACTTTCTGTTCGTGGTTTAATTATTTATAGTACCTACATTTTTACAATAAATAGGCACCTATGGCATAACTGCATTGCATAGTGTGCTAAATCGTGCATTATAATAGGTTAATTAATATAAAAAAAAAGTTGTCAAGGTATTTCCAAGATTAAGATCATGTGATTAAATTAATCAACCTTATTTTCTAAAATATATCCACAGCATCGTGCTTAACTTGAATATTACCTTAGCAACTCAACATATTTTTATCACCATAGAGGCGCGAATCTGTTACATAATAATACAGATAAAGATCGGAAAATATTACAACTCTGACAATAGGAAGTGTCGATACAAACCTTCAACGTGATGATATAAAATAATCTGCAGCAGATGAAAGAAGTTGTTATTATCAAACATGACGTGCTTATCTTATGTATAAATCAGTTAAACTATATTTCGGAATCAAGAGTAATTGAAAGTACTTTATGTTAAAAATAAATTAAATATTCAAAAATTTTGGCATAACTCGCTGGCCTTTTATAACATTGAAAATCACCTCTATTCGATGTGATTTGGGTAATATTTTGTCCTCAATCCGGGTGACCAACGTCAGGTAACCTAATGGAATGATCCTTTTATGTAGGTAAGGCGATTCCTTTTTTCTGCTTTGGTAATAGTTGTTTTTTATTCGAAAACAAAACTCTGTTGTTTAAGGAGCGCTAGAAGTTTACTAAAATATTCCCGTGCAGGCGTATAAATACTTTCTTTCACTCAATTAGGGTTCTCGTTCGACTTACTTGTCTCACAAATTTAATATGAGCATGAGGGATAGAAAGTAAATTAGGGCTTGTTGTCTCTATGTAATTAATTTTAAATTTTCAGGGTCCAACTATGCCAGCTCTTATGATAGTACTAGCCCGATGGGTGCCACCTCATGAGCGATCCCGACAAGGTGCCTTGGTGTTTGGGGGCGCTCAAATAGGAAACATCTTCGGCTCTTTCATGTCTGGGTTCCTTATGGCTGGCGACGGAGACTGGGCCAACGTGTTCTACTTCTTCGGTTGCTTCGGATTCTTGTGGTTTATATTATGGGTTAGTGTTTTGTTTTGATATTGATTATCTGTAACAATAAGTCACAAAGTAGCTTTTTTAATATTCTTGTCTATACTAGACTGGTGTAGACTGATAATGATGTTGGTTATATTGGCAGTCTTGTTTTCCATGTAAATTCTTATAACTTCTTACAAATAATATACTTTATCACAGTAGCAAGGTGTCCTAAAACTGACAACATTTCTCCTCTGAATGGGTGAACCAATAGAATTTACATACTAGATCTATGGGCTGAACTGATACTTTGACAAAAGTAATTACGAACATTGGGATCACTGTTGAATTAATGAGGTCCTTCACAACAATTTTGACCTCCGTACCTCAAAGGCCCATCGATAATTAAACCGTAATGATTTCACGTTTCCAGAGTATCCTCTGCTTCAGTACTCCAAACACTCATCCCTACATTTCTGATGAGGAGTTGAAATATTTAAACGAGCACGTGACGAGTGCTGATACAAAGAGCGTCAGAGACCCAGTTCCTTGGAAAGCTATTGTGCGTTCCGTTCCTGTTTGGGCACTAGTATTTGCAGCGGTAAGAAATTTTTATTACGACTCTAATTAAAATTCTAATCTTATCTTAATAATGTGAGCAAAAGATACATTTTTGTTCGTTAAGCCTCACAGTAATTAACTTCATAAAACTAAGCGTTCGGAGATTGTAGAATTCCTTGACAAATCTACGGATTTTAGATGTGCAACTATTCAACTTTAATTTCATGTAATTAGCAAAGATTTGCCTTACACAAAGTTCGTGACCAGTCTGTCTTAGTGCGTATTGGTACCTCAGCTGCATATTAATGTGATTCTATGTTGAACCTTCTAAGGATAGTAGTTATCAATTAACCTAGAAACAAAATGTCTAGTATTTTAACATTCA
This sequence comes from Ethmia dodecea, assembly GCA_963855545.1. Classification (NCBI taxonomy): domain Eukaryota; kingdom Metazoa; phylum Arthropoda; class Insecta; order Lepidoptera; family Depressariidae; genus Ethmia; species Ethmia dodecea. The sequence goes on along the minus strand of OY979446.1, from coordinate 10,275,789 downwards.
TAAGTTCAATCGTCTCGTTTATTTTCATTCAATGCCACATTTGTCATCTAAATAATTGATTCTATCGATGCGTATAAAAATGCAAGTTACTCATTCGGTCTCAACTATTATTAGTCTGTTTTGTAAACCATTGCTTACAAATAGGTTTATTTAATCTATATCTCAAATTCTAGGGTCATATCATATTGTGGCTATGAAAGTGAACTACATTATTGAACTTGACTTAATTTCATAAAGCATCAATACTTTTTGAAATCTAGCCACACATGGAGTCTGAACTATATTTTTCTGTTTGATTTGATTCAGAAGGCAGGTTTTTTACCAACTGAGCCAATAGGCACAACTCTGTTTAACCTTCCTCTTCATACGTTTCTTGTTCAATGGGCAATACACATTATATGGACATATTTATTTATGACTAGCGGAATTTATTTACAGTGGACTTGTATTTTACACAATATCTTTAAAATGATATATGAAAGACTACATGCTATTTTGATGTATGAGCTATATATTACTGTAAAGTTTCATTAAAATTCGTTTAGTAGTTTTTGCACCCCGGCCTCAGCCCGGCGACAGGCTCACTACCTACCTCGTTTAGGTGTTCAAAGAATATACTGGTAAAACGTTGGCTATTTCCATACCTCTGTCTACCATTCATCTTCAATTAAAATTTTGTTATATTAGCAATTTTGGCGTTTACAATTTTAGTAAGATAATACAATATTTCTTTTTAGGTGGGTCACGACTGGGGCTATTACACGATGGTCACTGATTTACCAAAATACATGACGGATGTGCTTAAGTTTAATATAGCCACCACAGGGACATTGACCTCCATCCCTTACCTCGCTATGTGGATCAGTTCCTTTATCTTCGGCTGGGTCTGCGATGTTTGTGTCAAGAGAGGCTGGCATACAATAAAGACTGGAAGAATTATTCATACTACTATTGGTAAAGTTATCATCCTTAATTTAATTAATTCGGTAGTTATACTTCACTTCGTAACTTAAGGACACCAATACTGGAAAAATTTTCTAAATTACATTCTGCAAATGTGGACTTATCACTGGAAGCAGTATATTCCAGACTACTATCTTAATATATTCTACCGGTGTGCCTTAGCGGTAGAGTAATTAAAAATAAACATTTAGTTACATCCTATACAAAGAACTGAAAATAAAAAACGAATTCCGATGTTAAATAGTATATATGTTACTTAATCACTTGATTTGATATGGATTCTAGGAAAGATTCAAAATAAATTTATTTAATTTTTTTTTTGTTTCTTTTAATTTAATTTTTATTATATTTTATATTGTATTATGTACTTTTACTTTCTTTATTTTCTTCTGTTAATCGAAGGCTTTTGGATTGGCTACTGTAGTTTATAGCTTTAATTTGGTTTGCAGCTGCCACGGGACCTGCCATCTGCATCATATTGGCTTCGTACGCGGGCTGTAACCGTTTAGCTGCGGTCGCATATTTCATCGCATCTATGGCCCTTATGGGTGGTTTCTACAGTGGAATGAAAGTAGGATTTCCTCTTTTATTGTTATTTTAAACTAGGAACCTCAGTAGGGTTACGCTTTTACAGGAACTTCGGATAACCTTTTTCTAGCAAACCTAATAATATATCTTATAGCTAAGTAGGTAAAGGACCTATTAAATATACCTACAGCCTTCTTCCTTGTAGTTTACTAGTGGACGCCCGCGAGTTCTTTCACCGTGGACCCGTCTTAATAAATAATTACAACATATATATTTTTAACCTTTATTATTGTAAACTTTCATTTGTGTCCAAATTTGTTATGTAGTTTTTGCGTGAAGGAGTAGCAAACATCACCCAATCCATCCACACAATTTTGAGTTCATAATATTTAAGTCGGTAGGTTAAGGTGGGTAGTAAGCTATATTCCACAAATTTGACAGATGTTGATATACATCGCCTTCATGGTAGCTATGCTACGGCAAAAGTTTTTTTATTTGGTGCAAAAACCTTGACATATTATAATTATTATTCACTGCCTTTCTCCACAAATTCATTCACGTTTCTGGATAAAATGTGACCTATGTTATTAGGCTATATTACTATTAAGTTTCATCAAAATTCGTTTACCAGTTTTGGCGCGAATAACACACTTTCGCGTTTATGATATTAGCAGCACCTTCTTTAATTAGTTTCTGTCTGTCCATTACAGAAGTTTTTATTTTATAAAATTTCAGGTGAACGCACTGGACTTGGCTCCGAACTACGCAGGCTCCTTGACCGCCATGATTAATGGAACCTCAACCATATCCGGCATCATCACGCCGTATCTCATAGGGCTCTTGACGCCTGACGTAAGTACCACAACTCTTTATAACTATTGTTGCGGAGTCATAAACATATTTTAACCGACTAAGAATCTAGAAACAATGTCGATTTGAATAGTCAGTTTTAAGTATACATATTTTAAAATTTATATTTATTTATTCTTTCTAAAAACTAAATGTAATAACTAAAACATAAATGTAATAGTTTCATTTCAAATAAAGTTTACAAATTTTTTTTGCTGTTTTCCTTTGAGGTATCTTAATGGGGTAAAAGTTTGCTCCATTTGGGAAGTCTACTAGTATAAGCATTTGTGACCAGACAAGCAAAAAGGTCGAAAGTCAATTCAGATATACATTGTCTGGGTAAACTTTATTTTAAATGAAACATGAATGTTTTACGAAAGGAAACCTTTAGGAAACAAATACCTATAAATTTTAAAACAGTTGTTGAAACAAAAGAATAATTTTCTGAAATGATTGTTTAAATGAAGGCAAAGGAAATAATATTAGAATTTATTAACTCATAAACTGAAGTAAACTTACATACTTCAATATATACTACCTATAATATTATTATGAAGAGATAAAGATGTTTTACCATTGCATTGGTAAAAACACGGTGCTTCGGGGCATAGAAGTAATATAATTTTGATGGGTTACATTTTATTTGTTTATCAAAACCGAGTTTGCTTTCATAATCAAGATATCTTAATCTTTAATTTCTTTGTTTGTAATAAAAGGGCACTGCCACCTATATCGTTACAAAAGTAATCGAACAATCTTAAACTTGATAAAATTATTTTCCGAAAGCGAAAACATGTTAGGCAATAAATATATTTTCTCATAGGAACTTTCAAAATTCTTATTCAGCTGGAAAATATAATAGCTTCCCTAACGACTTCGTGAATTCTCATTATTCAGCTTCATTATTTTCGATATTTTCTTTCAATGCCATCCCTTAACTTATAACAACAAATTGGGAACTTTAGAACGGCTCCGGGAGAATTTCGTCAAGTCTCTTATTAAAAAGCTTTTATTGTTAAGCATTTCCTCCTGTTTATGTATGTTTATGTGTTAGTTACAGAAGTTTATAATGAAGTTTGTTTCGTCAACGTTTCAAAAAACTTTGATGTCAATGATTGAACGATAAAAGGTAAACATTTTGATGGTGTCTCACTTCAAGTTACAAACAAGTTGATTGACTAACGATCTTACTCTTTGATATGAACAAAATTATTTAGATACTTATTCAACACATAATGTACTTAGTAGAGGATGTTAAATGACATTAATTTTGCAAAATTCTAGATATCTTAGGCAACATAGTTACATCATGGGAGGGTTTGATGGCAGCTCCCTCAGGCAATTTTGTAGTTCCTCGAAAAATTAAAGCTAACCAGTTTAGTGAGTAAAGTCAAATAAAACTATATATTTCAGAAGCAAATTTCAGAAGCAAATTTTATGGGACGGGATTAATAAAGTGACTATTGGCAAACCATAAGCTTCTCTGCTTCACACATCTGGCTTCTTACAGGGCTCCAGATGTTTTTCTTCAACATCGTGCAATAACTGTAGGATCAGATAATGTATTTCTTTCTTGGTGCTCACATAGGGTTTAGACGTCCAACAGAATTGCATTTTATGCAATACTTAGGTAATAAACTGAATACTTTTTTTTGCTCGAGATGCAACGAAAAAGATATCTAAAATATTAGGTTAACTTACGATTTAGATATTCAATTATAGTAATTGAATATACGATTAACTTCACAGCTTTTAATAAAAAATGTGTCGCTCACCAATCAAAAAACAAAAGCCAATCACACACGGATTTCTAGGTTTTTTTTTATCCAAGTATTATCACATATACTACAATCCTACAAAGTTTCATCGACTGAGGAATTAATGTTGGGGTCCACTACCTTTATTGCCTAGACTATTAGGGAAACTTACAATGGTTATACTTAATTGAAAACATAATGTCTAATCTATTTGAAGAAATCATTCTGTAATTTCAGTCAACACTAGTGCAGTGGCGAGTGGCGTTCTGGGTGTGCTTTGCGGTGCTGGTTGGCACCAACCTTGTGTACTGCATCTGGGCAGACGGCAAGCAGCAGTGGTGGGACGATGTACGGCAGTATGGCTACCCTGCGGATTGGAAACACGGGCAACTGCGGATCGCTGATGGAGATAAAGAAAAAAACAAAAAAGCAGAGGCCAAAGGAACGGCTCTTTAAATTGTAAGCACTGGGAATACGAAAGCGAAGTCTTCATTTTGCTCCTCTTTTTGAGTAAAAAATGGGACCACGAGTAGCGGTGAGATAGTACTTAATTTTTGAAGATGTTTTTGTATGAGAGCAATTGAAATAGTTTTAGGAGATACGCCCATTGTGATGCATGTAGGCACGGTTTTTGAGAAATGTGTTTTCTCTACGACTCTGAGTGAGTGCTCTATTGTACAAGTACAAGTTGTACAAGTTTAATATAATTTCTTGAGAAATAGAAGTCGAACCGACATGCATGTCCCAGTTTCAGTGAATACGCCCTAGGTAGTTGTGAGTAAACAGCAGCCAATCTCTACCGACGAGTTGCTGGTTCCAAATGCAGTACCCCGAGAAGAACCAGCAAAAATCTCAAGGGCAGCTCACCTCACCTCTCCTCTGTTTCAATTCCCCTCCCGCGCACGTCCTTCGCCATCTAACTCGCTGTACAGCGCTAACGATCAAGCGATAGTAGCGCTTAATGGTTTCGACGCGAATTTGTTATGATTTCATACGTGAATCTTTGACTGTTTATAGTAACTTTACTGAAAAAACATTCTGTATTCTGAAACTTATTCGTTATTAAATAAAATTTTTTGATGAATTATTATTGTACTGACTACCGAAGTATTTTTGTTAGAATTTTAAGTAAGTTCGTTAGAAGTTTTGATGAATTTATTTAGAAAAAATTTGCTGAGCAGCTCTGTTGAATATTTTATGAGTAGAATGTAATTTTGGACATTATATTAATTTAATATTCTAAATAGACGATAGTACAAAGTGAATGCTTGATTTAGTGCCATTATCAACATTTTACTGAATACTTAGGTACTGTATTTCATTTAAGTATTATAAATTGTATTGGTACATCTAATTAATGACTCGCTAATATATTATTGAAGTTTTATACTTATATATGTGATATTATAGATATTACTTAGATAAATACAAAATGTTTTAAAATAAATTATTTAAGTACTTAATAACATTTTATTATTACGAGATTATGCTATACATCAAGTAAAATACACTATGGATCATTAATAACAAATTAAATTTGTGACTGAAAATACTGAAACCACACATTTATCAAAGAGTATTTTCTTTAGAGCAGTGATAGCCTTACGCTTCTCATGATAATAAGTGAGGCTCGGGTTTGAATCCTGGCATGTACTAATGAGTTTTTTAAAATTTACGTACATATTCATCTGTAGCTCGACGGTGAAGGAAAACACTATGAGGAAACAAGCAGGTCCCAGAATGAATTCTGAGTCATGTGTAACAGACCCGGTCCGGCGATGGGCTCACCACCTATCACGTTTAGGGGTCGAATAAACTGGTGAAATGTGGGTATTTCCAGAAATGGAATACCTCTGCTTACCCCCTCGTTGATAAAAGGCGTGAGCATATCTTTAACACAACTGATGTTAAATGTATGTAGCTTTGAATTATTGCAAAAATAAATAATCAATATAATATATATCTCACTCTTTTGATTCCCGAGGGGGTAGGCACAGGTAGGTATGTATTCCATACTAATTTAACTTCATGTACCAAGAAAATGTACACATGGCGAACTTATTGCCTAAATGAATTATCTACCATCTACATTTACCAGTATATTCTGTGAACCCCTAAACGTGATAGGTAGTAAGACCATTGCCGTATCGGGGTGCTATGTTTGTTACACATATCTCAGAATTAATTCTGGGACCTCTTTTTGAAAAACTTACATTTGTAAATGCTACGTTTCGAAGAACAGCAATACTAGAGCTATACCTTAGTTTAAATGTATGATAAAAGTCTGTGATAAAAGTAGACACTATTATTGCCTGATGTAAAATAATAGCAAAATTTTATTTACCCACATTTCATGATAACTTCGTACGAATCAGAAGAAGTAAGCACCCACATACAAATTGTGTTAATCAGTGGACTGTTTTCTAGAAGAACTTAATTGATTAAATAATGAAGAAATGGTTGTTCACTTAGAGAGGCAGATTAGCCGGGTATGATGTTCACGGACAATCCGACATAATAATGATAAACAGTTTAATAATTAGTAAAAGGGTGGAAGTCATAAAAAGAACTAAGCTTTAGTAGCACAGGATATACGCTGATTTTCAGGTATTAAATAGAGAAAAGAGCGCGGAAAGCCTTCTAGTGCAGTCAAGATAAGTCAAAGTAAAATGTTTTATGCAATGTAGAGACTTAAAAGTCATCTTATTGAAAGTCATTGCGAATCCACCGCTTCGGTATGTATAGTTGAGGAGAAGAAGCGGTGCAAGAAACTCCTCTTCACACTCGCCTCACGTCACATCACTCCTCTCTACATTTTTTTTTAAACAATCAATATAATACAACAATATATTGCAACGTACAAGTTACGTGTTTTAGTGCTTTGTTGTTAAATTTATACCACAAACGGATAGCTTACTTTATCCACTTACTTCTGTCTCGCCAGCGACTCTTTCCGCGTGAACTTTATGTTTTAGTTTCCAATAGGAACTGAATTTTTCCAAGATCAAAGGTGTCTATCTTATTCTGATGTATAAGCTATCACTGTAAAGTTTTATGACCAACAAACATCCATACATCCTCACAAAATTATTAGGACTAAGGCGAGGTCACGGACAAAATCTTTAAAATTTTAGAAGATGCAATGGATGGAATATCAATACTGTCAATATACCTAGGTAAAAATCTATTTTGTCATAAAGATCAGCATGGCATGTAGGTATAGTGAATGCTAGAAGTGATCCCAAATGTAATAAACTGGTATGAGATATTACTATGCGATTACGCGGGTGACCCAGGCACAGGCTCGACTAGAGTCGTAAATTCCGTAGTTTTATGACAGTCTGGGGCCTCACTGAATTTGCATTCATGTCGCCTCTAGTCTACTATATAATGTAGATAGAAGTGTAACTGGCCAATGTCTGTAAACATAGAAGATATTTATTTAAGATATTTTTTTTTTATGTTAGATCTTGATACGCTGCAGCACAGTTATCTACACTAATATTATAAAGAGGAAAGGTATTTATTCTTGTACCTATGTTTGTGACGAATAAACTCAAAAACTACTGGACCGATTTTAGAAATTCTTTCACAAATGGAAAGTTACAATATCCTTCAGTACCTAACATAATCTTTATTTCATCCCCGTATTCTTGCTGAAACCGCGCAGAACCGCTAGTCTATATTAAATAGATGGTGTTTTTAACTCTTTAACGGGCATAGGTAGTTAAATTTTTTTGGTTTTGAATCTTATTTCAATTACATAGAGTTCAATTTATGGTGGTAACTAGTGTCCCTCTGCCTTATAAAGTGTTGTAGACAAAGTCGCGGGCGCAAGCGTCCGCTAGTTGCAAATAAATTACTAGAATGAATTATCTATGTTAACAATGTCGTAACACGAGTACCTATCTATCAGTATGGCCCTGTAATGTTTATACAAATTGCCGAGATGTTTATACAAATTGCCGAGATAAATCTATGTATGTTTATAATAAACGTAATAATAAAACATGCAAGGCAGACTATGAAGTACCTAAGTGGCTGAACTAAGTATGTATAGGTATTGTTTTATTTTAAACAAATAGAAACTGGTACCTACGGTGTTTATAAAGTGTTTAATGTAAAAATAAAAATAAAATATAATCTCACGCCTTATATTCCCAAGGCGGTAGGCAGATGTATTCCATTTCTGGTTATACCCACCCTTCACCAAATATTCTTTGGACCCCTAAACGTGATAGGTGGTGAGCCCATAGCCGGACCGGGTCTTTAACACATGTCTCAGAATTAATTCTGGGACCTGCGGGTTTCCTTACTATGTTTTCCTTCACCGTGGAGCTAGTGATAATGATAGTACGTAAGTTTTGAAAAACTCATTGGTACATGCCAGGATTCAAACCCGAGCCTCACTGATTTTCATCATGTGAAGCAGGCTCTTTAACCGTAAGGCTATCACCGCTCTTTATGTTACGTATTCTTACATATCCCACTAAATAAATAAAAAATATGCGATAGATAAATCATTGTATGAATAATTGTAAACAACAACAATAAATAAAAGATTAAAAGTAAAGTGCAAAATTAGGCACTTTTGCGACCCCTACAGAAAAATAAATCATCTACGTAAAAAAGAAGTCGTTGTCGTTTTTGGGTTTTATTTACTCTAAAGCGGCGCAAACAAATGAGATTACTTTTACCCGACTGCCTTAAAAGGAGGATAACGTTTTTCGATTGTATTGGATGTGAGTGAGTATATTTCTTACCACTTCCTGTAGCATAAACGGATTGATTGATTTTGTTTGAGATATTAGGTATGGGACCGTCGGGTCTGGGATTGAGGCAGCTTATCGAAGAAATGTCAGTGATTGGTCGAAGACCAGCTGAAGGCTGGCAATGCCAATGCGATGAGATTTCTGGGTACTATCCCACATGTTTCCTTTTTGTAAGACATGTTTTATTTACAAATATTGTAAATGTATTTATTTTTATTTGTAACTAAATGAAATGTAGGTAATCATTGTGTACACAATAAGCACAATTCCTCATACACCCCAAATAGTATATTAATATAAAAATATGATGCCTTTGTGCTTTAGTTGTGTCTAACCAATTTTCTTAAATAAAGAGCAATAATAGTACGATTTTCATAGGTAACACTAAATTCAGCTATGCTAATTTTTCAATAGTCAGTTAAAAGTTATCTTAAGAATAAACATCACCTGTCACTTTTCCTTTCTATTGTTTCAGACAGTGACAGCATCAATATATTCTCCTAATAAGATTTAGCTGACGATTGAAAAATCATCCCTAAAAATAGCTGAAATCGGTTAAGTAGTCGATACTGAACAAATTAATTTCAGGAATTGCGCTTATTCTGTTACATATTGTATATATGACACTTGGGAATAAGCACTGAGGTACCAATTGACACTCTTCTGAGGTAGCTGTTTATTTTATCGTATGTAATTAATGAATCTGTGATAAGATAAAGTAACTGATGTGGTGTCAATGATGCGGTAATTGAGATGTCAGATAGAGTCTATTTGATGTACTATGAATACTAATCTGGAGTTTAGCCTTGCTTATGTAAATATATGCAAACGCAGAAACATCATTGCCTTCTCGTCGTAATGTTTATCAATCTCATTAAAATTATATCATTTATAATTATATTACTAGTATATTTAAATTACGTGGAATAATTTCATTTAACGGAAACAAAAGGCTCTACAGTATTTCGATGCATCAATTTATATTGGTTTACGTAGTAAGGTCGACGGACACAGACTCGAAAATGCCGCGCCGGACTCGTGCTTACCCCGTTTTGTCACCTCAGGATGACCACGAGTAATTTCACTTACTCTAGTCACCCTGTGTGGTGTGACTACGAGTACCTAAATGATAAAAACACAAAACTCGTGGTGACACTGCTAGTGTCGGGAAATAATGACTACAATAATAATAATAATTCATTTATTTGCCAACAAAATACAGCAGAAAAAATGTACAAGAGCAATAGTGTTGCAGGGTAAGAGCAAAGGAATAGTCAGCGACCTCTGCACTAAGTACGGAGCCTGTATCGCTATACTATAATTGTGAAGAAGGAAGATAATAATTTTATTTTTAAGATATGTCGACAAATTTAACACAAAATTTCCAAAAAATGGCCAACAGTTATTTGGTTATGAAGTAGCTCTGCATCTGTACATTCAAAGTAGGTAATATGGTCGCTATCCGGGATTGGGATTGATTTTTGGGATTTTATGTAACGTTTGAGTTTGTATGCAACATGTCCTGCAGAAAGCGGTCACACCGCGTAGACCGCGTTTATATTTTGTACTCACTATTAATTTTGGCTTTGGCAGAAATTTTGTGTTTGCACTGCGTTTGCATTACGCTACTTGACGGAATATTATGAGAAATTCAGATGAATTTCTAAAAGTAAACTTGACCAAACCTTTCATTTACTTAGGTCTTTTTGCAGAAATATTATCAAAGAGTTTTGATAAGTAATAAATACCTACATAATGAAAATCTAGGTAAGATAATGTCAATCTACAATAAGCTATACTAAGCTAGGGATTTATATGTACTATTGCTGATAGTACATACATAGGTATGCCTAGCTCGACAGTAAAGAAAAACATCGTGAAGAAACCCGCAGGTCTAAGGATAAGTATTAAGGCAAGTGTTATAGCGACCTGGAAATCGGTCTGGACTCAAAACTACATTTGCGGATCCGTAACATAATAATAATATACTGTTACAAAAATATATGTACATTTGCAAAACTCTTGCAATTATATTTACCTATTTTACTATTCAAACTATAATATATAAACAAGAGTTTCCATCTTATTATATGCTTAAGTACCTAGACATTTTAGTTTTAAATTGTTAAGTACGTGGTAGAAAAAAAATTGAAAACCATTAGAACAGCTTGCGAAACTATGCGACAGGATTATTTTAACCGGTTCAACTAGTTTATGGTCGCCTTTACTTGACGTCCCTGCATGGAAGACCTGTGGAATTTCATAATTTATAATGATGAATTATATTGCTGAATAAATTAAATAAAAGACTAAATTACTTCATGTTTGGAAGGTATCTTGGCAGCTACAAGAACGATTAGTAAATTAAAGAAAGAAAAACATTTCTTGGTGCCTTGATAACTTGGAAAAGAGGGAATAAACCTATCCTACAAAGCCTAAATACTTGGCTCAGTAGAGCTGGTTTTTATTATTCCCCTATTTACTCTATGAGATGGTTTGAGAGCGGGAAAAAGAAGTATAATTGTTTTTACATGTTTTGAAAGCTATGTCACATCACAGTGATATTGGTAAAGCCAAGTGATAATTTAATTTTACTGACTTTTGTCAATCGTCTCCATTTCATACAATATCACGGGGAAATCTTAGTTTAGTTTGGGACATTACGATAATACTGCAACAGCACATCGACTTCGACTTATACAAGATCGCTTCAAATGTATACTATATACACTCACGCCTTGATATCTCATCCAGGATATGAAGGTGGGAGAGGTATTCCATTTCTAGAATCATCAACATTTGGAACAGCCATCTGCTGAGCTGGTCTTTCCTCGCCAAAAAAGAATGGATATTAATGTCTCATGCGAACCATAGCTTAGGGCAATGTAGTCTATCGTGGCCACCTACGTAATTACCAGAATCCAGCCGGCCTTTGCCAGACAAAAAAAAGAAAATTACGAGGAAACAACGAAAATTTCTGCAGCAATAAAAATTAATGCTTACAAAATACCTATACATCCTATCCTAGCTGGTACAGAAACGCCGTAGAGTACTTTTCAAGAACTGTCTTTATTGACAATCCTCTGAAATGTAGGTAGTAGAGGACTATTAAAAGAATTTCCGATAATTATGATTCATAAAATGTACACTGATGAAAAAACACAGCGAGTTGAGGAGAGCTCCTGCGCTATTGCAACAAAATAAAACGAAATAAATAATCTCACGCCTTTTATCCCCAAGGGGGTCAGCAGTGGATGGATATACCCACTTTTCACGAGATATTCTTTCGACCTCTAAACGTGATAGATGGTGAGTCGATCGCCGGACCGGGTCTTTTACACATGCCTCAGAATTAATTCTGGAACTTGCGGGTTTCTTTTACCGTCGAGCTAGTGATAAATATCTACGTAAGATTTGAAAAACTCATTGGTAGATGCCAGGATTCGAACCCCAGCCTCACTGCTTATCATATTATCATCATGTGAAGCAGGCTCTTTAACCGTAAGGCTATCACTGCTTGCAACAAAAAAGTCTAGAACAGCTATTCTACCATGTAGTTACCTAATTAGCCATTGCTGTTCATCCGTCTATATTAATATAGAAAGGAATTTACAGAAATTAGAATAAATTGTCACTAGTCTATTTAAGGACGGGTGAATAAATTGTGACTGGTATTTTAACTTACCTTAATTCTGTTGTTAAAACAATTTATCGTGGAGGGCACTAATTAGTTTGCGTGAACATGAACGCGCATACTAACACTTATCCGGTGACATCATTATCACCATTTAAACCGTACACTAGGTCTATGGGAACTACTTAATTTACAACTATTTTGACCTTGACTTTTTATGAAGACAAAAAGGTCCATTACAATTAAGTAATTCTCATAACATTTTGCATTCAGTAGATTAAGTATTTTTTCTCAAGTGTTTCTAGGATGTGCAAAAAACGAAAACCAGTTTTCTCAACTTACTTGATCAAACTCAAGGACATCGTTCTCACTGTCGAGAAATTCGTAAATTTTTTCAAAACAACTTCAAATCTGTACATAAAATACAAATGTAAATGGCCGTTGTCTGTACATAAGATATTTATATAAGAAAACATAACATGAGGGGTTATGACATAAATGTGAGCATGATGCTATTTTTTCTATGAATAAATGTTGTTGAATATAATTTTCTCACCTCTTATTCCCGAGGGAATCAGCAGAGGTGGGTGCTCCATTCGTAGAAATACCTGGAAGGTATTTAATAGGTATTTTACGGATTCCTAAACGTACAAGTTTTGGTAGCTATATATCACAGTGTTATTGGTAAAACCGCGTGATATTGTAATTTTACTGACTTTTGTCAATCGTCTCCATTTCATACCTCTACTTAGCTCAAATCGCATATTGCATGGCATTGGTATTTTTTATTGCAAATCGACCTTTATAGCAATAAGTAACCAGACAGGTTAGGAGATAAAACACTAATTATCACCATTCTAAGTTCCGGGCAAACTACTATTATTTGCAAATATGGAAGTGTGAACTTTTAAAGCGATAATCCCTGGATATACTTAGTAATAATATTCACACAACTTTTCACTAGTATATTCTTTGGACACATAAACGTGATATGTAGTGAGTCCATAAAGGGCCCAGGGTGCCATTAAAGATGTCTCAAAATTAATTCTAAGACCTGCGGGTTTCCTCACAATATTTTCCTACAGCGTCGAGCTAGTTTTAATAGACCCTCGCCAGAATTCGAAAATGAGCCTCACGAATAAGAAGCGGGCTCTTAAGGCATAGGGCTATTGCCTCTTTAAGCATTGTTTTTTTGCTGGTTCTTGTGATATAGGTACGCTCTTATACAATTTGTACTTTACACTTACATAAACCTGTAGTTGACAATGTTTGTTTTGACATGTGTTTGTTCCGGCATCGTTTAAAATCTTTAAACATATCTTAGCAGCGGCCATACCTAAGCATCTGCTTGAAAGTTTAGGTCAAATAAAAACTACTAAACTTTAACATTTTAACTATATTATTGAAAGAAAATTAGTACATATTATTATCAAATTGGTATAATAATATTGTAAAGAATTACTGAGTACAGATTTAATACTTTAAAAACAAAGTAACCAAGGGGTCTTCAAACTAGGCTTCTGAATGCTATAATAAGAAATTTCAAAACTAGGATTTACCACTATTCCTTCTTTTACACCGTAACTAGGTATTATATTTTTCCATTGAAGCATAGCTACCAGTTTTGATGCTTTAATTAAAAGTACTTTAATTGAGAGCAACAAAATCTATCTAGCTCATCTTCGTTAATTGAGGGCTTGTTGTGGAAAATACAGTTATTTTATATCGTTCGATTTCTAAATTAAATAAAAGACGATCCGCGGCGGTATTTTATGTTATCACTTTAGGTGTCTCTTCGACGACCGATAAGGGCCCCTTATCTATCACACAAAGTTCGTAAGTACCTACACAACCATATGTGCAATTTATTTTCATCTGCTAGACATAATACATAATGAAGAAATAATAAAAACAACTTACTTAATAAATTGATATTTTTTTTTAGGTGTAACGATTAAACGCAAGATTATTATACACCTTGTAAAACATATGGCATGCAAAATAAAGTATTTGAATTTGAATTATTTCAATCAAAAATTGACTATATTTGTACAATTATACATGCACAGAAAGTATTCCTTGTTAAGAGTTTAACGCTGATAAGTAAGCTACAAGAGAGTTATGTATGCCACGTGTTGATCATTGGATGTTCATGTTGGTTGTATTATTAACCCGCTCGGATCCAGTGTATTTCCGTTCCCGCGGGGATTTCAAGAAACCCTTCATAGAGGTTGCCTACGACATAAAATCTAAGACACCTATGTGTTTCGCAGTATTTCTCTTTTTTAACATTTTGTTTTATTTTCCCCTTTAAATAAGACATTTTTCCGCAAAAAAAAGCACCCTAAATGTTGACCCAGCTACTCCGCTATTACCACATCAAATTTTATCAAGATCCGTAGAGTAGATTGCGTGACGCGTGCACAGACAGATAGACAAAAATGTGAAAAAAAAAACAATGTTTTGGTAGATATCTACATCGAAGACTATCTACACTACCGCTAATATTTTCTAAAAATAGTTCACATACAAACACGGTCTCGTTACAGTTTTATTATATGTATCTAGATACATCTATACTAGCTAGCTAGCTCCTTCTTTAATTTTTAAAACCTGATGAGTAATGATGCTGAACTCATCAAGTAACGGAATGTAGACACTACAGGATTATTTATCGTCCTTGAGTGTTCTTGAGACGCTGTTGTATAAAAATAGTTTTTTTAAAATTTTCTTTTCAAAACCTAAATTTGTAGGTCTAAGCCTAATATTTCTAAAGTAATGTGTACACAGAGCGAAGCGAGGAACCTAACAAAGTAATGCTTATTGGACCCGAACCGAAGCCGACGTTTTTGCCTTATACGACTAGATTTAAATGTGTTTAATACATTACGCCTCATACATTTTAATTCAACTCAATCTCCGAAGGTCACGGATACATACAATAAGTACAGAAACAAGTATTCAAATGAACTAAAGTCATGCAAATGCGTATTCAGGCGTATTGTGACATGATTATATGATTAGAAATTATAGATACTGATAATTTATTATTATTACAGCAGTGTTCTATGATATTTGGTTTGAGGGTCCTCTACAATATAATTATGGTCTCATACAGTAATAGCAAAGTCAGTAATATTATAGTTTACAGATGATGTCATCTGACAGACTCAAAGACAACATACCTACAGCCTATACTGACAGTGAAATTACAATATGAAATTTTGGAAGGATTTTTTAATATTAATCTCCTGAAGGGCTTAACGAGCCCTTGTTTAACCCCCTTTAATTTTTATATAGAAGTTCGTCAATGCACGCGAATAAATGAAATTTGTCACACACATAGTTTATAACCTGGATTGACGCATATAAGTATTTTAAACATTCGCCTCCCGGGGATAAAAGGCGAGAGATTATTATTTTTATTATTAATTCTTTTACACGTTTAATTAAAGCGGCGAAGTTGCGGACAAATATAAGATTTAAATGATTATAGGCATCTATATTTCTGAGCAGTTTTCCGCACACTTCCTATTTTGAGGTCATTTGTTATCGTAAACAGTGTACAAAATGCATTTAATTGCAATTAAATATGTTCTAAATTATTACGTTTGTAGCGTGAACAATATTATTTACCTATTGCTAGCTAATGTGATTGTGCTAAGTCTGCTTTTTGTTTCAAAGTAAGTCCGTGGAAATACTGTATTGATAAACTTATTGTGAAATAGTAGTAGGTACTTATACTCGTATAACATAAAGTCGTCTACCGGCTGACCTTAGTGACAAAATGATTTTATGTGATTGTTTCTTTTATATTTTTTACTAGCAGCGCCCCGTGGTTTCACCCACGTAGTTCCCGTTCCCGAGGGAATATGGGGATAAAATATAGCCAATGTGTTATTCTGATGTATGAGCTATATAACTGTAAAGTTCCATCAAAAAAGAGGAACAAACATCCATCCATACATCCATCCAAACAAACCTTCGCATTTATAATATTAGTACAAATACAAATATTTTATTGCGTGTCACAGATTTGTATTTGTTAGTAGGAAGTAGGATGACTCTCTTTCGGTCTCTGGTATCCATAAGTTGCCTCCATAGCAGAGACATATCTATAGTGCTCTATAAAATATCATAATTATTCACCCAGTATATAAATCATCGGTTGCTACTCAATTATCAGTATCACTCCCGTGTCAAGGGTACGAGAAAGAGATAACTGAAACAGGAATTAGTCACGTGTGTTTTTTGTACTCGATGGAATAAATTTCCGCGTAATCAGTACGTATTTGTTAATGATTAGTTTAATGAGATTTATTTAATAAAAAACAATAAGAAAATTATCTCGTAAGTATATTCAGAATTCTGATGAACCCAAAATAAATCTATATTATATTTAACAAATTAACACGTAAACTTTATAAAATGTCTGAATTTCATAGTAGAGTAATCATTTTGCTATCAAAATCAGGCTGTTATAAATAAAACATTATCGGAAAATAGTTTAGCGATAGTCATTAGTATTTTTAGTAGCATTGTGACCTAGTTCTAATTCGATTTATCGGTAAACAATAAAAATGATATTAAAAAATGATGATGATGAATGTATCTTCTTATATTTATTGTTTATGTATTTATCGTTTTTTTATTTTTCTATTCATGCGTTTTATTGTACAGTCACCATAAAAATATTTATTTGATGATCGGTTAGTTTTTAACATTATACTAATGTTAATTGTTGCAGGTATCTATCTACTCTCAAGGTTAAATATAATTGAGATAATATAATTGGTAAGAATTCTTCGGAAATAGGTGCAGGATCTAGAATTTAGGGTAAAATAGCGATATAAAATATAGCATTATTTATTTTATTAGATCCAATATAAGTAAGTACCTATTCATGGTTGTTTTGCTGCAAGACTTCAGTGCTTATCATCTACTAAGGTTGACTATAATCAACAATCATTCGTCAAACTATAAAACTATGTATACTTTATCCGTAGTTTAACTTGAATAGTGTAGGTTGGTTTTTTTTGTGCTATTTTCATATTTATTTTATAAACGTTTTTTTACGAATGTAGCCACATCTTATCATCAGAAATCAGTAAAAATTAACAAAGTAATGTTTCAGAGCATTTTCGTTACACATATATTTTTTTCTCTGTTTATAATAGTAGTGTACGACACCCAGGTAGCTAAAAAATACCTATACCTACCTACCTATAGTAAGATGAACTTTGCTGTTGATAATACCTACCTTCAAAGATATTATAATATATACCTACCTTCAAATCCTGGCATGTACCAATGAGTTTTTCAAAAACTTACGTACATATTTATCACTAGCTCGACGGTGAAGGAAAACATCGTGAGGAAACCCGCAGGTCTCAGAATTAATTCTGAGACATGTGTAAACAGACCCGGTCCGGCGATGGGCTCACCACCTATCACGTTTAGAGGTCCAATATATCTCGTGAAATGTGGGTATATCCAGTAATGGAATACCTCTGCCTACCCCCTCGGGGATGAAAGGCGTGAGATTATTTATTTATTTATTTTATACCTACCTTAGTTTTATTTATAGTCAAGTATTCTCAGAAACTTGACGCTAGACTAAACTGCAAGTCTACTCTACATTATAATGGTGCTGACTGATGACATCATAGTTGAAGTACCTACCTGGAGCAAACATGAGTATAAATTAATTATTAGTACATCGCAACTGGTTTAAATAACATGTATTGCAATTTTACAAATAACAATTAATTTATTTCGTAATTGAGTTTAGAAAATCAGCAGTATCAAAACTTGTAAACTTGGGAACGTGAACTTGAATCAGTTCTGTACTTGAAAGTATCGACCATAATTTAGGGAAGCAAGGAAAACAAGTTTGGACGAAATCTTCTTTATTTAGCGTAAGGAACAGTAGAAAATTATTGGTCTGATCTGCAGTAAGACTTCCCGGCTTCCACCAGGAACGACAATAACAACAGTTTTTCCTTAAGGAAATACCAGACCACATTAAGGGCCAGGCCACCTCCAAAGCTATGCAACAAAAAACACCAAGCAAATCGCTAGGCTGTTTGTAGACTTTTTAGCAACATTCTACTTTTAAAAAGTATGAATTGGGTGTGATTCAACTTTTTTTTTAGCAAGTAAAAATTGCTTTTTTTTATCTTTTTTTGTATTGATTTAGTGTACAATTGAGAGTTATTGTATTGCAGTATGCACTAAAACCGGCCCTTTACCGGTTTACCTTTATCGCAGTTTGGTCTCTGCTCCGCACCGCACCGCTACCGATTCTGTTTTAATTAATCACTCTTTTTTTATCTGCTGAAAATAGTTGCACATGCACAGAGCTATTCTATAAAAGTTTTATAAGTAACTTTTATTTTAATTCACCTCTAATTATTAAAAACTACCTACTCTTAAAATAACCTTATAAGTAACCGGATATAGTTGTTTTAGACTAAACAAATTAAATTATAAAGTTTATAAGCCAATAAACAATGAAAAATTAGGTACGGATTTCGCTCCGGGCAACCAATGAAGGCAGATCCAATTCTTTATGAACTTGTTACCGTTTTGCCGACTCTACAACAGGTATCGGCAGATCATACATGTTGGTAAATGATTATGCCATTCAAGGCCGACAACCTCGTGTAGGTTTTGGTCAGTGTCATAGCAGTGTGGGTTTGAGAATATCTCAGTGACAATATTCGCCATGTGCTCACGCGCAGCGCTCGTCTAATAGGCTTTATTCTGGCTCGATAAAATACATGATAAAGTTTGCGAGCGTGTCCTCTATTGCTGTTTAGTGACTGCTCGGTGCGTGTGTGCTATCAATCGAAATTTGAATTTTAAAATAATGTAAATAAAGCCAGTGTTTTAAGTGTTTATGTGATTGTTTTGTGGTACGTAACAATATATAAAAAGTGTCAATTTAGATCATAATTTTCTAGTGAAACGCTTTTTTAATGAAGTTAACTTCTTAATATTTGATACAGTTTTAATTGATTTTAATACCATTCACCATAATATTATCACCAAGCTATCTACAGAATTATCATTCCTACCAGTATTATTTAGTTGTGATTTCATCTCGTTTTAAATAATGACTCGAGTTTACGCTAGCCCAAAGGCTCTATCCAAGTTTAATTGAGTGTGCAAGTGTCTTTTAAACTTGTTTATTATAAATTGTTAAAAACAGAGATAATAAATGTTCTTTGTGCATATAAAATATAATATTACAAAGAGGAAAGATTTGTATTTTTGTATGTTTGTTACGAATAAACTCAAAAACTACCGGACCAATTTAAAAACTTCTTTCACAAATGGAAAGCTAGAAGATCCTTGAGTAACATAGGCTATATTTTATTCCCATATTCCTACGGGAACCGCGCAGAACCGCTAGTATAAAATAAATACAGCTACACTTACGCCTTATCCCGATGGGATTGGCAGTGTCCGTTTTTTACTAACGTATTTTTAGGACTCTGGGTGGTAAGTCCACCCTCTGCTGTTGTGTAAGGAAAAACCATGTATACGCTTCAAAAGCAAAATCGTCCTGCAGGTTTTCTGACAATAATTTCGACGTCGAGCTTATGATAAAATTTTGTCTTAAATTTACTCATTGCTACATACCTAGATCCGGAATATAATAAGAGCGTCGTGCATTAAAAGCAGACTTCTTCAGTCTATCATTACTTTTTCTATTTACAATAAAGTGATAAAGTAATCTCTATGATACAAATTGATATGCAGATTAGGTATAGTCGCAAAAAATGTTAGTATGTCCGAGTATATTGTATGTTTTCTATAATGCAGAACTTCTAAACGTCTCTCGAATCACGGGTCTGAAAATGTATTGTTTTTAACTTTATATTAAGTGAATAACTCTTATTAAGTATGAGAAAATTACAACATTTTTTACTTCTATATTGAAAATTTAAATGAACTCGAATCCTCTTTGCATAATATGAAGATTCTCTATGACATATTAATTTAATATTTACACCAATTTGGGAGTAGAAGAAGCTTCGGTAGCTGTAGGTCATACCTTTTACCTCTACGACCAAGCATCCGAGACACAATAGATTTTTAATTGTGTCTCGGTTCCAATTGGAACCCGCGGTTCTTTACAGATTAATCTGTAAAGAACCGCGCAGAATATCAGACTATATCGATTACAAAGTGCCCTTGTAAGAAGCAATCTTATTAGATTTATAACTCGTCGCATGAGCAGTTGCACATTAAGAATGAGACTTATGAAACATGATAATAATTATATAACTTTATTTATAACATTTATTTTCAGCATATATATAAAATTACGCTTAATTTTATTGTTTTATAAACATATTTAACGTAATCATGGACGAAGAAAATGACACCCAGGCGCAAGCGCACAACTTGCTTGGACAGAAACCACCGACTGCACCGAGACGGAAAGACAACGCGTTGACAAGAACCTTACGATCATGTAAGTAACTAAAAATAGATACACACAATCAAACACAACGACCTTACAATACCTTGGTTACCACAATTGGTAAAATAAGCTTACTACAATTTAGCGAAGGGTATTATTGGTACTTTTAAATCATTTTCAATTGAGGAAAGTAAGTATTTTATTAACAGGATTTCACCTGAGAAATTTTACAGAAATCGCAATTGCTACTGGAAATAAATCGTGAACAGTGCAATGAAATTCACACGATTTGCTTAACAGCCTAGGTGTAGGAGAGTAGTAGGTGCGACGTATGAAATTTTATTTCATATGATTTTTCACATGCTATTTTTCCATCAAATTACCCATTTCTACTACAAATTTAAAACGGAATGTTTCGCTTTACATAAGATAGTAGTTAAATCAAGAAATTCTTATGACGTGGACCCCTAATATTTTGACACTGTTCGCATTTATGTACAAAAGGCCGCAGCTCGATCTAACCCCTTAAAACTTTTCTCTCGCTCTCGTCAAATACGAATTGTCAGCAATAGAACGAAGCAACATGACCGGAAATAGGTACTCGAGCTTTGGCCCTCTGTACTTAGTACGTGGAACGAGATTCCACAATTTACATTTCAAAATTATACATGCCTTTTGCGACCTATTTTACACATATGAATGAGACTATATTCTACCAACTGAACTAAATTTTGCAATAGGTTAAATTAAAAAAAAAAGCATTTTCTGATTCATTTCTTACTAGCTTTTGCCAGAAACTTTCTCCGCGTTCCGGGATAGCCTATGTGTTACATTACACACACATTTTTACCGCATACATTTTTATATGCCGCTGTTTCATTATATTAAGTGAGTACTAAACACCTATTACTGAAATCATGGTATTGTTAGCTAGCTTAGCTAACAATTTTTCAATTTCCTTAGAGTTAGGTAAACAATCAACTTAAAGCAAATCTATTCTTAGACCGATAAATATGAAGAAACGACGTTGTAAAGGGCACAACCGGCTAAGCAACGGTGAATAGCGATTAGAATGCAGAATGTAGCTTATATACAATACCACAAATACAATGGTCTATGGTAATCTTATACTAAGGTTTGTTGCGGTTATGTTATTAATTTTAATTTCTACATGTTTACAGCTATGTAGAAATTTAATTGTTTAATTGAGAATTCTACGCGAAAATAAAAAAAAGGTCGACAATAACATTATTGGCGATACAACAACACAATTTTAATCTTTTTTCATATATCGCCGATGCTGATATCAAAGCATATTAAATGAACAAAGAAATAAAATACGTAATATGTTACGTATTTTATTTTACGAGTATCAAAAATTCCGTATAGGTATGCCTATACGGAATTTTTGATACTCCGGGTAAGTAACATTTATTTGCGACTTTTACCCGACAGACGTCCTGTACAACTGCAGTTATGTCGAGTTGAAATGGTCGTTATGTTTTCTTAATTTTTCTTATGTTTAAAGGATAAGAACCTTCTTCGAACTATAAGAAACACAACAAAAAAAGAATTAGCCAAATTGGTTTAGCCGTTCTCGCGTGATGCCGTGACCAAGGGAAATAGGAATTCATTTTTATGTAATATCTACAGATAGATAATAGCTTATGTTTTGTTACCAAGAGCCCACGGGAACCCGCTGCTTAAACGTATATCTATAAATGTATTTAAAAAATTACCCATATTCGCCCTGTTTTAGCAGAGCATTTATCGATAAGAAAATAAAAATAAAATATAGTATTAATAAATTTAGTAGTTATTTTATTGCTCTATTTTAATTCTTATTTCTTTTCTGATATCCAATTATACGTAGCTAATTCTATATAAATTCAATTTTCTCGAGAATAGAAAGTGGTTCTGCGGGATAAGTCCTATTAGACGTAGCACATTGTGGGGGCAGAATGTAATAACTTGAGTGTAAATACAACAACTCCAATGAATTCATGAACTTTTACTGTTTTAAATATATTCCAAATGAGAACCTCCTTTTTTAAGTCGGTTAAAAATACTATATAATAATTGTGTTCTATGTTTGACATATGGAATCAAAATAATTTATTTCAGAATAACTTCCTTATTGTTGTATAATGCATAAATATTATTTGTAGGCTATTTTTACATTAGCATCGATAGTTTTTATAAAAATAAATAAATAATAATAATCACGCCTTTTAACCCCGAGGAGTAGGCAGAGGTTTTCTATTTCTGGATATACCCACTTTTCACGAGATATTCTTTGTACCCCTAAAAGTGATAGGTGAGCCCATCGCCGGACCGGGTATCGTCGATAGTTTTAAAAACATAATTATATCAAACTAATATTATAAGTAAAATTAATTATCTACTTAAGTAATAAAATAAACAGCTACATTTACACAAAAAATCCAATAAATAAAATAAAACCATGTTTTTTCTTTTTTCGGAGTATTTCGGAATCCAAAGATATTAATCAATTACACAGAAGGAATTTAAATTTAAATCGGTACACTTGGGACTTTAAAACAGTTTCACACGTTGCAACTAGTTGCAAGTTATTTTATCCACCTACACAAAATATGTCATCCAATTTTTATAAATAGGTTATATGGCGAATAGGATTTATAATATGCAATGAAAAATGAAATGAATGTAATCGCACCGCACCGCATCGAGAGTGGACGTGTCACCTGTGCTCGTAAATTATAATATTGCATATTAGTAACTTTTTCAATTAATAACCTTACCGTGAAGTGATAAGTGCTAATTTAGTAGTGTGTGCTATTTTAAAAGGCAATAATTGCTGTCTTTATCGCACATACGTGCTGGACGTACATTGCGCCCTTTTGCTATCCCTCTTCCTCGCACCAAAACCAGCCCGGCATCGGCAGAGCAATACCGGTACCAACCTACAATCAAGCGAATACGACACTATCGCTAATCTCCACGATGTCTACGGTCCATCGCAGCCCCCCAAAGGTATCCTCACAACCAAACTTAACGACTTTATGTCACGATGAGGAAGGCTCTGCCCCTGACTACGTTAATAAAGGTAGTCGCAAACGTAAACAACCTGAGGGAGATGTGGATATTGAGAAAATTTTAAACACCTTTATGGGACGAATGAACTCATCCATGGAAAGTCTCAAAGCCAATATAGATCAGTCCATAAATGATATCGGCAACAAGATCAGGGATACTGTTATGCCGGAGTTGAATAAATTATCTGCTACCTCAAATGACATAAAGACGGACCTGACCGCACTGCATACTGAGTACGCGGAGTTGAAAAATTCACTGCAGGCAATGTATACTACACAACAAGAAACCTCCGCTACTATCTCGGCAATGCAAACCAGTATGGAATTCACATCTGATCGAGTTGATAAATTACAGAAAAGAATCACACAAAATGAAGATCAATTAAAACAGAATAAAATCTTACAGTCTGAAATTTTGGAACTGAAAAAATCATTTAACATTATGCAGACTGATCTCAACAATCAACAACAGCGCGAGCGATCCTTAAATCTTGAAATAACAGGACTACCCGAATCCACTTCTGAGAATCTTATTACCATTCTAATAAATATCGCTAAGCGCGCAGGGGTCGCAATCACAGAACTGGATATAGACTATGCACATCGAATCAAACCACGTAAACCAGTACCTGGTCGTCCGAGGGTGATTGTGGCGAAATTAAAACGACGCTTGGATAAAGATAATATACTAGCCGGCATCAGAAAGACCAGAGGCATCTCCACTAAGGACTTACACATCAGTGGTGACCCATCTCCGTTGTACATAAATGAACATTTAACGATTATCAACAAAGCCCTACTCAAAAAATGCAAATCAGTTGCGGCGGAGAAGATGTTCCAATATGTCTGGGTAAAAAACTGCCGGATTTACGTACGCCGAAACGACAAATCTCCACTCATCATCATAAACTCCGAAGAAGATTTGAACAAACTTCACTAGATTTAAGTATATTATTCATTAGACTTAAGTATATATTATTACTATTGTTGTTCGCATTAAGATACACTCATATTTACTCCTACATTAACAGTTTTCACATACACCCTCTTTTAAGCTCAATCAACAACAGCAACTGCTCAAAAAATCAAAACAAATACACACACGGAACAAATCACACACACAGCCAACATTTCGTACGCGTGCCGTTTCATAGTCCTCCATCCGCATTATATCTCGATCGCGCTATGTCCGCTCGTCGATATACTGTACTATCAACCGAGAAACCATTGCATTTTTTTCTAATTCTCTCTTTTAGATATTATTACAGTAGCCTCACTACAACTATAATAATTAATACGCTCCCCACATATTACTTGAATGTTGTAACCGGTTGTCCCTTAAGCCTCAGATTATCATCGCAATCATTATTTTCAACACCGAATTATTTTAAGAATGGATGCGTGACCTTCTTGTCTAACCGATGCGCTCGTGTATCCTACCCATTTACAATATCAATAATACGTCGCAGGTATAATTACCAGACGGTTCATAAAATGTTTATTTTACTACCTCTGCTATGTTGCTCGCACATTATATGGAATGTCATTCAAATAAAAATAATAGATCGAGATTCCTTGACTTATCCTTCGTATTGTAATATAGTTATTACTATTATTTTATACGTCTCGATTACTCTCTTGTTTAAAAATGACTAGCTTACAAATGTACTATCAAAATGTACGCGGGCTTAGAACTAAATGTAACGAACTATATAGCAGTATACTAAACAACCACTACAACATTATAGCCTTAACGGAGACGTGGCTCCATGACGGCGTTTTCGACTCGGAATTTTGCGATCCTCGCTATGACATCTTTCGTTTTGACCGGTGCCTAGACTTGTCGGGTAAGAAAACTGGTGGGGGGGTATTAATATGTGTGGACCGGACACTAGGTGCTTATGTGCGTGACGATATCTCGTGCCCCCCTAAAGAATTGATCTGGGTGACAATTCCTGCGCAGCGTATCCACTCACACAATAATCTGCATATAGCCTGCATTTACATACCTGAAAATAGATCACAAGCTAATAGCATTCTCGACTTTGTTTCAATCGTAACCGAAAACGCAACTGTTAATTCCAATGACCTCTTCCTTTTACTGGGTGACTTTAATCTACGCCACATAGAATGGAACAGTTTAAGCCCTATACATCATAAACGTGGTTCTGTCGAAATACAAAACGCAGGTCACACTCTTACAAATGAACTGACCACACTAGGCTTTACCCAGTACAACTTTCTGACTAATTCTTGTGGAAATACTCTTGACTTAGCTTTTAGTAATTTTCCACTGGAAATTGCACTGCCCCACAACCCGCTTCTTCCTGAGGACACTTTTCACCCATCATTTACTGTTAATGCACTAGATATTACATTGGACGCACTGCGTCCCACAACAATAATTAAATATAAATATAACAAAAGTGACCACATCGAACTAATTAAATATCTTGAAAGCGTTCCTTGGACAGATATACTTAATAAAGGTACCGTGGACGCTGCTGTGTCTTTATTGTATGATCATTTATATATTGCTCGCGACAAATTTGTACCAAAAATTATCACAAATAAACGGAATTCCTTCCCCAAGTGGTACAGTAAAGCTCTTATTAAAATAATACGAGAAAAATCTAAAGCACACGCTCGTTGGAAACGATTTAACAACAAATTAGATTACAATGAATTCTCATTATTAAGGGCACGACAAGCACGTGTTCACAAGGAGTGTCTCACAAATTACATAACTATTTGCACAAAAAATATTAAAAAAGACACCAAACATTTTTGGTCGTTCATAAAATCAAAACGAAATACTATTTCCTACCCAAAACAAGTAATATATAAAACCAATACAATTACAACAGGTTCTGAAATATGTGCAGCATTCAACGATTTCTTTCATAGCGTATTCATACCTCATGCTCATGAATACCCTGAAACATTACTAGCGCCATGTCACGGGGCCACCTCTAATGTTCATTCTCTCTTTTTAAGCACGGATATTGTTCTGAAAGGTCTTCGGGACCTTGATAACAGCAAGGGTGCAGGGAGCGATAGCTTACCTCCATCTTTTATTTCCTCTTGCTCGTCTGTATTAGCCTTACCACTTAGCATTATCTATAATAGATCCCTTAGAGAAGGTGTATTTCCTAGCTTATGGAAGGAAGCCCACATTGTTCCCATCCATAAAAAAGAATCTAAACTAAAAGTTGAGAACTACAGACCAATCTCAATTCTGAATGTATTTAGCAAACTATTTGAGAAACTGGTATACAAAACCTTCTATGTTACTGTCCACAACGAGATACCTGCTGAACAACACGGCTTCTTGCAAGGGCGTTCCACTACAACTAATCTTGGGGTCTTCACTAACTATCTATACAAATGCATGGATGTCGGTAAACAGGTTGATGTGGTCTATACTGACTTTGAAAAAGCTTTCGATCGTGTGGACCACATCATCCTTTTGCAAAAACTTCAACATCTAGGAATACGTGGGGATTTACTCAGATGGGTGAAATCTTACCTCACAAACCGCTCTCAGGCTGTAGTTATCGGTGGATTTCGCTCTAATTTCGTAAAAATACCTTCTGGTGTACCACAAGGTTCCCACTTGGGCCCGCTATTTTATAATACATACTTATATGACATCTACACATGTTTCCATCATTCGAAATTTTTGATGTATGCGGATGACACCAAAATATTCTTCGACATATCTAATGAACTGGATAGTCATAAACTTCAAGATGATCTAGATCGTTTGTCTGAGTATTACGTTAGAAATAGAATCAAGGTTAACGTGGATAAATGTCAGTTAATCACTTTCAGTCGTAAAAATAAAGCTATTGAATTCCCCTACATACTTCAAAATACCCCACTACAAAGATATAAACTTGTTCGTGATTTAGGAATTTACTTAGATTCTAAACTATCATTTTCGGAATTCATTATATATATATATATTATTTATATATATATATATATATATTATATTTATATATATACTAAACTATCATTTTCGGAACATGTGGACATAATTACCAGTAAAGCTTACAGAAGCCTTGGCTTTATCATGAGGTCTTGTAAACTGATTAATGATACCTCTTGTATTAAACTTATTTATAACGCCTATGTGAGGAGTATCCTCGAATATGCTAGTTGTATATGGAGCCCCCAGTATATTACGCACTCTCAAAATGTAGAATTTATACAGCGTAAATTCTTGAAATATCTCAATTTTAGAGCTCGTTCCTATACAAGTACCTACGAAGATAGCTGTAATCATCACAAGATGTACACCCTTGAACAGCGTAGAATGACCCAGGATATGATGATACTCTACGACGTTCTAAGAGGAAAACTAGATTGTCCCACTTTACTAAGCGAGATTGGATTTAATACACCCATACGACGCACTCGACAAACAAAACTTTTCCTAGTTCCTTTTCATCGCACTAATTATGCTCAAAATTCTCTTTTACCGCGCATCACCCGAGCATATAATAACAAGTTTCAAAACCTAGATCCTTTTAATTCTTCTAAATCAAACTTCAGGAAGCAAATTTATGAAAAATTACGAAACTAAATCGTAATCTCGCGTACCTTACTACGCATAGGTACGTATACTACTACCAATGGAACCGTCCTTCGTGCTCAGTGGCCAACCGCACCGATCCCAAGATACTTTATCGTAGGGCTGAGCTCGAAGGCGGGTTGGCGAACCCACCAAACACAAACACACACACACACACACACCTAACACACTCAAACATACTCATAAACACATTATTATTTAAACTGTCTTAGATACTATATAAAAATAAGCACAAACAACAAAACAAAAACATATTATTTATAATTACGAGGAAATCTGTAATTAGCCTTACTTACTTTACTATAATATTTTGTAACTATACAATTGATGTACGCCGTTGATTTCCCTAATAAATGAAAAATAAAATAAAATAAAATAAAATATCATTTTTCCAGGATTTGGTTATACGCCATGAGATTGCTATTTGAACTCTGTAACCTCGAATGAAGATTCTTATTTATATTTACAAGAAACAATTTAATTTTAGAAGCTGTTTTTCTATTATTAATTTATGTCTTTAATGTAGTCAAATAAATCATCATTATCAACCCGTAACAGCCCACTGCTGAGCAAAGGGTCTTTCCTCACACATGAGGAAGTATGGGCTATTATCTCTCACGCGAGCCCACCGCGGATTGGGAGATGGTGGAAGGCACGCTAAATTGTTGGTCAAATAAATAAAGAGTAAAATTTATAACAATTTTGTTTTGAAAAGTTTTATTCACATTCGAAGAAATGAGAGCTCCAGTTTCTAGAAAAAGCGCTTTATAAGCAAAGATAAGTTCTAAATATACCATAAAATAAATCTTAGTAAGCGAAACCAGTATCGTTATCAACTTCCCACGATTCAAGAACAAGAAGTCGATTGGTTGGGTAGGTTACATTAGGACCAGTTAGATCATACTTTTGAATAGATTGTCATGCGATTATACTCGCCTCTACTTCTAAATATTATGAGTGTAATACCTTACCATGAGTGTTGTAATTTTGACCTACATTTGACATGAGGAGCTTTGAAATTCGCTGGATACACACAGGCCTCAGACACACAGACCACATTGGGACATGCCCAGCCCCAGAATCTAACTCAGCCCTCAATTAGATATTATCTGACTGAATCAAGAGTAATATTTCTTTCTCCGTGATGACTATTACAACTAATCCTCGTGCAAAGTTTTATTGTAAATTGCTCCTTCAAGACAATTACAATAAGACATAAAATTTTATGATATCATTATTATATTAGGGTTCTCACAGAATGAGACAAGTTTGTACATTTAATATTTTTGGAAGAATGCAATTGAATTATTCTATCTGTATTTTTAACAAATACTTAATTTAAGATCCACGGATAAGCTTTGTAGGGATATTTACTGTTTGAAAATATAGAGTACAAATTATAAGAACTGGATGTATAATGTATGTACGAATTATGCTTTAAAAATGTAGGTGATAAAAAGAAATACTTAGTATGTAAAATTTAACAAAACAAAATTCGGGAGAGATCGCTACTTAGGAATATAATAAGAAAAAACAGACTGATAAGGTATAAACATAAAATAAATTTTAATTAAGTAGCCAGTAAATGAAAATACAAGTTCATTACCCCATCCAATGTTATCTTCTTCTGTATATCAATATATAAAATTATAAACTGACTTATTGGTGATATATCAACGCACAGCCTAAACCACTGGGTCTAGAGACTTGAAATTTTGCACATAGATAGCTTATACAGTGTAGGCATCCACTAAGAAAGGATACTGCAAAATTCAACTCCTAAGGGGGTAAAATAAACGTGCGCGAGCGAAGCCGCGTGTAAAACCTAGTACTATATAGTCGCTCAAAGCGATAAGACCGCCTATTGTCCTTTTTTTCAAATCAATACCTACGTGCTTACGTGTTACGCTACGTGCTACTTACTCATTATACCTACGTGCTTAATTGTGTTTTTCCAGGTTGCTTCATCCCCCAACGTTATATCTTAGGAGTAATGGGTTTGATGGGAGTATGCAACGCTTACACTATGCGGGTGTGTCTCAACTTAGCCATAACTCAGATGGTGCACCACAACAAGACAGAAGAATCACATGTGGACCCATACGCGTGCCCCGACGATATACTTGGTGTAAACAAAACAGTGACATCAAAACCTGTAAGTAACATTATCAAGAAAGTGTTCATCGTTATTCCATTTTATCTTGCATATAAACCTTAGTTTTCAATTGGGAATGTTTATAAACAACATTCAGGTAAGATTTTTTATAAATTAAAGAAGAAACTTAATAAATAAGAGTCAGTCAGCCTCTAAATATTATAGCACAGCCCAAACGGGTGGGTCTAGAAATTTTAAATCCCTGCAATTAGTATCTTTCTATGTAAAAACAACTTGGGTTAGTGTTTGTCTGTACCTAAGTATAATTATTTATTTTTATTTTTATAGAGTTTTAGCATGTACTGAGTTTTAGCATGTATAGATCTAAAATTAAATGTTACACTCAAAGGCATAATCTTCATTATTTTTACACGCAAATGAATATGATAGGATGATAGTTTCCATCGGTAGGTACTAGGGGACGCAATAACTTAAAGTTTGTCCTGAGTGACATATCAACGCCTCAATCGCAAAGCCTGTTTTATGAGTATTTAGGTACTACACAACTGATAAACATATTTTAACATATAAACGCCTAGAAACGAAACCAAGAGTCATGTTCATCATGGCCACAAATGTTGGCTTCGGACAAGAATCGAACCCGCGATCTCCAACTCATAAGGTAGAGTCACTGCCAACTGAACCATCAGGCTAGTCAAATCATTAGTGCAATGTTCTACAGTTTTATTTTGATTGATTACTGTTAGTGAATGAAGATACGAATAAACATTTTGTTTATCTACCTGTAACATTGTCACTACTATCTCTTGTCACTACTATCTCCTTCTTTACTGACATCTTTGTTAATAAAGTGGTTTTGTTGTAAAATTTTGAATCTGTTTATATTTCAAGTTTAAAATTTTGTTTTTGTTCTATGTGTTGATATTTTGATGCATTTACTCTAATTCTGTTTGTAAGAGCGTTGCCTGCAAAAATAATATAGATATAAAAGAAAGTGTTTCATTGATGTTTTAAAATATTACCCAGGAACCTACGTGTGATTTACTTTCATTTTCTTCATTCTTTATCCTCTATTAAAAACTATACACCAACTGTGAAAAACCTATTTTTATTTTGTACCCGGTGGGTTTCCAGCCTGCGGCGTAACATATACTCACTACTATATTTATTAAATACAAAACGCATTTATAACGCATTGAATGCAATGCTCTAAATGTTTGTTCAAGGTTAAATTGCAGTATGGCTCCAGACACAATTGCGGTTAATTGAATATACTTTACATGTAACAGTACCCTGCCCTAACATAGCGGATGTTGCCCACTAATTATATAATGGGAAACACCGCTACAAATGTTCTAACTACGATTCACATGAAGAACTGTTAAATTCGACCCTGACACAAATGGATCATGGGACATGTGGCGACTAATTAATGGCTGTCAAAACAACGATTTTAATTGTCTTTCATATGGTGTCAGTCTTCATCATCATAATTTAGAATGTTTTTTTTTATCTCATTATTAATTCTAATAAAAATAAAGGTTTAATTATTCAGTTTTTAAAAAAACTTAAGTCACTCGAGTCATGGCAAATCAATGACGTGTTAACGTGTCATTTTATGACATTGCAAAATAGCATGGTCGTTGAAATTGATTATAGCAAATACAAGAAACGCAGTTTCTGTCCTTGTAGTTAAGGTAATAGAAACCATTATCGTTTAAACGTTTCTTTTGTAATGGTATGTTTGAAAGAAATTAACATCTTTGTCTTCGAACCAAATACTATTTCTAAAATTAAAAAGGTGCTCTTCTTATTTTGTTTAAAAGTCATACGATAGTAGTATTCGGGCATTGAATATAAAGAAATAAAAATGGGGAAAGAAAAACAATAAAACCAAACAATACAAGTCAGTCACTTGAGTGACATAATCGATGTCGACTCAGCATTCGACGTCACATACGCGTATTATTACATTTATTATTGCTTTATGCAACTTTAAAATTAATTTCAGTATGCCATATTTGAGTGGGATGAAGGAACTCAAGGACTTATATTGAGTGGATTCTACTACGGTTATGCGGCTACCCAAGTCCCTGGAGGGTACTTGGCTGAACGGTTCGGTGGTAAATGGACCCTTGGTCTTGGACTGTTGAGTACTGCTCTCTTCACCTTCCTCACTCCATTCGTGGTGAGAGCAGGAGGACCCTATGGGTTGTTCGCACTTCGAGTCCTTCAAGGAATGGGAGAGGTAAACTTCATATAAATTAATGTTCTTGGAGATTCGAAGTTTCGGAAATTAGTTACCTAGAAAGATATAGCAATATATATTCTGCAAATTAATTAAACATACCTAATTATATTTGAAAAAAAAAATATCTTACAGATCAGCTTAGATTTTTTTTTCTTCATTATGCCATTAAATTTATGGTTTTCGTTGTGTTTACGCACAATGTAAGTCGTTAAGCCATGACAGATATCCTTGGGTGGCTTGAAAAATTCTGACTATTAAGTGGCCAATAGCTTAACACCGCCTCCCAATCCGCGGTGGGCTCGCGTGGGAGGTTAAAGCTCATACTTCCTCATGTGTGAGGAAGTATGGGCTCCCTTAGCTCAGCAGTGGACTGTTACGGGTTGATAATGATGATGATGATGGCGTTAAAATATTTTTAATAACTAGGTACATTTGAACTTTTGTTTGTGAACATCAGACACAAATAGGTAGGTACTAAAAACAATTTTGTTTCTTAGGGTCCAACGATGCCAGCTCTAATGATAATGCTTGCTCGGTGGGTGCCACCTCATGAGAGATCCTTCCAAGGTGCACTGGTGTTCGGTGGAGCTCAAATAGGAAATATATTTGGATCGTACATGTCCGGCATTTTATTATCGGACGGCAGAGATTGGGCGTATGTGTTTTACTTCTTTGGTGGTTTCGGAATTTTGTGGTTCATTTTGTGGGTAAGTAAATTCGACTTTATCCTACTACTAGCGACCCGCCCCGGCTTCGGAAGGCATGCAATGCTAATACTAAAACCTTCCTCTTGAATCACTCTATCTATTAAAAAAAACCGCACCAAAATCCGTTGCACAGTTTTAAAGATTTAAGCATACATAGGGACATAGGGTCATAGGGATATAGGAACAGAGAAAGCGACTTTGTTTTATACTATGTAGTGATTATTATAAACGCGAAAGTTTGTATGGATGTTTGTTCCTCTTTTACGCAAAAACTACAGAACAGATTTTGATGAAACTTTACAATTATATAAAGCTAATACATCATAATAACACATAAGCTATATTTTATCCCCGTCTTCCCACGGTAACGGGAACTACGCGGGAGAAACCGTGGGGCACTTCTAGTATCTAGATATATAAAAAATCTATTGGAGTGCGTCAGTCTCGCTATAACTCAAAAATGGCTGAACCAACTTTTTAAAAAAAAAATGTGTGAGACGTCGCACTGTTGTTGTTTTGAATAAGTAGTTCGTATTCTTTAGGAGCAACTTTACAACAACAACTAAGGCCGTGCTTAGTTGATAGTTCAATTGATTAAAGGAATTTATATTCTCGATGGAGTGAATGAATTAATATATAATTATTCTTAAATTTTGTAATAACGTCAAATCGTAATTGATACTTTAACAATATGTATGTAAATTAGATTGTACCAATATTTATAAATTCATTTATAGGAAAATAATAGCTTTGAAATGTTTGTATACCTACTTAATTAATTTCTTATGAGAATGAAATGGTTCTAAATTATGTACTCAGGTTTAATTACTAATTTACGTAAAACAATATGTTTCAATTGACAGTTTACCTGCTTTTAAGAGGATAACCATGTTCCAAATACAAATGTTTAATTACTCATTTATGGAAAGTTTTCCAATGTACAACCTGTGTGCACCTATTTTCCTTCTTTAGAATCATAACATTTTACATATCACCATTTCAGAGTATGTTATGCTACAGTACGCCTAACAGTCATCCCTATATTTCAAAGAAAGAATTGAGCTACCTAAACAATAGCGTGACGACATCTGAAGGAAAGACTGCAAAGGATCCAGTACCATGGAAGGCAATATTGCGGTCGGCGTCAGTGTGGGCGTTGGTTTGCGCTGCTGTAAGTAAAAACTGCTTTGATTCACTGCCGTGTGTCTAGGTGTGGGTGTGTTGCATTTTATCCTTTGAATTAAAATTTCATCTATTGTAAATAGGTAACAAAAAACGTATGTCTAAAAACAAAAATAAATACATACTTATATATAATTTTAAGACTAATAAATATCTTATTTGTATAATATTTGGGCGTAAGATTATTGTAGAGAAACTGGTGTAATACTTTTGTAACAGCCATATAATGTTTCCAATATGATGTACAGTAATCCAAATTTTAAACAAAAATGCATACCTACCGAATTGAACAAATATCACTAAAAAGACTATTTTTTGCATATTCAACATCCATTACCATTACTAATGATTGCAAGTGATTTGCCATGTCCGTTGAGGAGTTCCGTTCTCTACCTGAAGTTCTTCCTGAGATTTTTACAACACTTAAATGGGACCACACTCGAGCTATACCCGATCAATAAAAAAAATTCAAAATCGGTTCAGATGTATAAAATGGGGATTAATTACCCTAAAACTACCTAAAAACTATGTTACTCAGGGATATTGTAGCATTGTAATGATGAAATAACTTTTGAAATAGGTCCGGTAGTTTTGAGTTCATTCGTTACAAGCAAAAATTCAAATTTATCCTCTTTATAATATTAGTATACATAAAGTTCCATTAAAATCATTGAACGCCTTTATCAGTCTTAGACTGTTTGCAACAAGACGCGGAGGCGATCTCTAATTACAATGTTGCCCGCAGAGGTGACCTTGACTCAGAACAGCAGTATTTATTCTAATATGGTACGTAATACTTGTTGAGCGATTAAGGTCACTACAAATACACATTGTTGTTCCACAGGTTGGGCACGACTGGGGATACTATACGATGGTCACGGACCTACCTAAATACTCGCATGACGTTCTCAAATATAATATTGCCGCGACTGGAAAGTTAACTGCTTTGCCGTATATTGCTATGTGGTTGTCTTCTTTCGCCTTCGGATTTGTATGCGATTTGTGCATCAAAAAGGGATGGCATACGATCAAAACTGGAAGAATCATTCATACTACAGTTGGTAGGTTATATTTTACTTATTGAAATGTTTTTTATTTATCTCCCAACTAAGATAAGGACCTGGATAAGCCACGATGGTTCCATCAAAAATAAGATCGACTTCATCATGACGACCAAGTAGCAAATATTCAATGATGTCTACGTGTTCAGCAGTGTGAAAACCGGTGGCGATTACCTTATTATCAGAGACATATTGAATATAGATGTTAAGCTGAGAGGACACGTCTGGTGAAATCTACGCTTCGCCGTAATCCTGTCCAGGTCCAAAACCCCGAAAACTTTCAATTCGAACTACTTAATCGCTTCCAGTGGCTAACAAACTTCGAAACAACGGAGAATATAAACAACGGGTTGGTGGAAAATGTCCACGCAGCCGGGTCAAATTTCTATAAATATTTTTCCCAAAGGGTTCTCATAATCTGTAAAAAAAAATGAAATTGGAAACAAACATACCTATTGGTTAAACTTATTGGTCATCATCACCATCATCATCAGCCTATAGCAGTCCACAGCTGGACATAGACCTCTCCTATTGCACGCTTATTGATCAATTATAATTAATTAAATTTCCCTCTGTTCACTAATGCTACTCGGATTATGTTTTCAGCTGCTACCGGTCCTGCCATTTGCATTATCCTAGCATCGTATTCTGGCTGTGATCGAAATGCGGCCATGGCTTATTTCATACTATCCATGGCCCTTATGGGAGGCTTCTACAGTGGCATGAAGGTGTGTAATTGTGTATAGTATTGCAACCTTGATAGTTAGGAGATATTATCTAACTATAACAAATTCAAATTCAAAAATGTTAAAAATTTCAAAAAAAGAATGCCCATTAAATCCCTGAAGAGACAGAAACAATAAGTAGCTTTAACATTTATTCAAAATAAAATATGAATAATCAAAAAACAACGATATTGATGTTTACAACTTTACTAAGATCCTACTTTTCGTCCATGTATTTTTTTGAAAATATAAATATTCTATTTATTTATTTATAGAGAACAGCCTTACGGTTAAAGAGCCTGCTTCACATGATGAAAATCAGTGAGGCTCGGGTTTGAATCCTGGCATGTACCAATAAGTTTTTCAAAAAGTAATGTATATATTTATCACCAGCTCGGCGGTGAAGGAAAACATCGTGAGGAAACCCGCAGGTCCCAGAGTAAATTCTGAGACATGTGTACGAACCCGGTCCGGCGATGGCCTCGACGTTTAGAGGTCCAAAGAATATCTGGTGAAAAGTGGGTATATCCAGAAATGGAACACCTCTGCCTACCCCCTCGGGGGTATATAAGGCGTGAGATTATATACTTATTTTTATTTTATTTAAATAATTTAAAAACAACAACACATGTTCGTACCTATAACATTAGTGATTTCAGTTAGATTGTGGTCCGATCACAAAAAATAAGATTTTTTTACAAAGTTAGAAACTGAATTCCTATTTTAAGATTTTGGTAAACTTTTTTTATATTATCTATTGCAAAAACGAGTATTATATATTGTTTTTTTTTTAATATTATATATTGTTTTTGAATCTGTTTTAGGTTAACGCGTTGGACTTGGCGCCTAATTACGCGGGCACACTAACTTCACTCGTGAATACAACTTCAACCTTCGCCGGTATCATCACGCCATACTTGACGGGGTTACTGACACCTCAGGTAAGTCATATGTCAAATCTTACTTCAGATCTTAGACCTTAAAATATTTAATTGTAAATATTGGTTTGAGAGACGATAAGGTACTCAATCCGCGGTGGGCTCGCGTGGGAGATTAAAGCCCATACTTCCGCATGTGTGAGGAAAGACCAAAGAGATTTAAAAATTATCAAAATACCTATGCATATGTAACTAAATACTTTTTATATTCCCCAGTCTACATTGGCACAATGGCGAATCGCGTTTTGGGTGTGTTTTGTGGTACTGGTGGGCACCAATGTGGTGTACTGCATCTGGGCAGACGGGAAGCAGCAGTGGTGGGATGACGTCAGACAATTGGGGTACCCTCCAGACTGGAAACACGGGCCTCTAGTGAAGGAAGACTCCAAGAATAATGAAACTATGCGGCTCTCTGAGCAAAAGGAATGATCCTTTCTTTCTCATAGTGCTCTGGAAGCAGCAATATTTAAGTTAATGCCAGTTTCATTATAGCCATGCATGCATAGTCATGTTAGGGATGTAAAAAAAAAGATTTTTAGAATAATCGTTTTTTTAAATAACCAATTTTTAATAATCGATTTGTTATACAAAAAATCGCAAATTTGTTAATTGATTATATTTTCACACATTTTGATAGATTTTTGTAAACCCATCCGTGCAACGAATGAAGAAATTTTGAAGTAAGTTCACTAACTAAGTATATTCGATTACATTATTAAGGAATATTAAAAAGGTTGTGTAAAAACTGTTGATGTAGACTTAAAAATCATTGACTTCTTTAGGACATCGTTGTAAATCTCTAAAGATCTGCAAGATCCGATTGGTCAGACAATATATAAGTGGTGGCCTTAAGCTTAATTTGAGAGTAATATTTAACAGTGTCAATATTATTATCGTTTAACGCAGCACCAACAGCACTTTCATTTTGGACGAATGTAATTCGTTTTGAAATATAAAGCCTAAATATTATAGTAATTATAAAGTCTAGGTACATATTTTATTGTGAAATAATATTACAATAAATGCAAAATAAGTAATGAATAAACTACTTAGGATGTAGTATATCCGTAACAGGAAAGGAAACCAACGTTGTCACGACTACATAAAATAACTCAATATTTTTGCTTGACTGAGAGGTGAAGATCTTATTGATAGCATCTGTCAAGAGAATGGCTCTACGTAGTTTTGTATTCATCTGTTGCTGTTTGTAGGGCATTCTATATTTTACTACTTGTAATCATGAAATATTATACTCTACAGTTAAGACTACTCAATAATAGTTATATAGGTTTGTTTACTTAGTAGAAATAATACCAGTGTACCTAGTCAGTTTTGAGAAGCAACTTATTCGTATAGTACAAACTAGTACATTATTTTGATAAAATAGGTATCGATATTGCATAATATAAAATTGTATAACAGTAATCTGAAATTGTTAATTACCTAGTTATTGTAGTTATAATACTTATTATCTTAAAAATAAAGTGTTCATGTTAGTGTATTCTAACTTTTTACTTTTTATTTTCATTTTCTCTTGACAACGTATGTTGTTGAAAGTAAGTATATATACGTACCCCTCTGACGAAGCTTGTAATGTTGCTTATATTAAAACCTAGCAACCCGCCCTCGCTTCGCTTTAGTTTGTATGGTATATAAAAACCTTCCTCTTGAATCACTCTATCTATTAAAAAAACCGCATCAAAATCCGTCGCGTAGTTTTAAAGATTTAAGCATACAAAGGGACATAGGACATATCACGTTTAGGGGTCCAATATATCTCGTGAAATGTGGGTATATCCAGTAATGGAATACCTCTGACTACCCCCTAGGGGATAAAAAAGCGTGAGATTATATTATTATTATATAAAGGGACATAGGGATATAGGGACAGAGAAAGTTACTTTTTTTTATACTATGTAGTGATAGTGATGTTAGTGATATGAGTGCCTATTCGATATAATTGACAAAGCATGTTGTTGATGCATTCGATGTTCTTAAATATCTTTTTGGAACTAATTTACTTCTAATATTGCAATAAACTTATAATAAATAAATGGCGGTTAGTAACTTTAAAACTGTAGAATAACAACTCAAATGAAACCACAAAGAAAAATGAAACTACAAACACAGCTTCGAAAGGTATACTGCGGTGAAGTGCCGAAACATTATCTTTCTTTTGCTATTATTCTTTTAAAAATAGTGAAGGAAAATATATAGGGAAGCCCGCAGGTCTCAGAATTGGTTCTAAGGGCTGTGACACTACCAGTTCGAGTTCACCACCTGTCATGTTAAAGTGTACAAAAAACTTACTAATATTATAAACGTGAAAGTTTGTATGGATAGATGTTTGTTCCTCTTTCACGCAAAAACTACCAAACGGATTTGATGAAACTTTACAGTTATATAGCTTATACATCAGAATAACACATAGGCTATATTTCATCCCCGTATTCCCACGGGAACGGGAACTACGCGGGTGAAACCGCGGGGCGCTGCTAGTAACTTTAATATTAATACTGGTGAAAAGTGGGTATTTCTAGGTATTGAATATATATTTCTCAGACACGCCTCTACCTCCGAGGGGAGGCCCTCGGGGATAGAGGCGTTACTGAGAAATATGCAGAGAAGAGAGAAGAGAAACATACGAGTATTTAATAAATGGTTTACAAAGTAAAAATATGACAAACCTACTACAACCGACAAACCTACAGTAACAACTTTTTATTATACACCAACCACCACCAATGATACATTGATTTAAAAAGAAGTACAATGGCCGGTTTTATCGCTTTAAGCGATTTCTATAAGATATTTAAATAAGATAGTTATTACAATAAGTATTATTTATTGTCAAAACTGAGTGCAAGCTTGCAATAAACTATAACTATGCAGTTTGTCGAGTGTTTTGAAGCTGCAATTTGTAATGCCTTTTGTAAATACATTAATAAAAATACTACATAATTTATTTTTAAATATCTTTTGTGTTTTTTTCCCTGTAAGAAATCCAATGGAACTAAAAATGTTTTCAATTTCAGAATGAAGTGGCCCAAATTTTTAGCAAGATTAAATTCCACAATACGTTTCACCTAAACAATTGAAGCGTGATAAGGTTTCTACACAATGATCACGGACTTAACGAAATGTATCATGATGTACCTGCATGACATATATATTTTTTTAAACGAATAATATAGAGAAGGGAGGCCTTTAAAATAATACATCTTTATTTATTGCTAGCGGACGCCCTCGACTCCGTCCACTCATACTGTAATATTATGTTAAATTAGAGCCCTACATGTTTTTATTTTCATTAAGCTGTATTACCTACTTACTGTAAATATACCTAAAGCGGTTACGTAGTTTTTGCGTAAAAGAGCAATAAATTTCAGTTTCCTGTCTCTTCCATCCACCCGTCACCACAAACTTTCGCGCTTTTAATATTAGTATAGAGTTGGGCAGTAGACGTTACCAAAGAGTTTTCATATCTCCAGGCGCAAATGAAGTTGCGCTATCCGCCTCCGTCGAGAAGAAATATACTCTTTCGTACTACGTAGCTGTACACCATCATAGATTTCAGCCCACGGAAAAATCTGGCACCCATATAGATAAAAAAAATTGATAAAACCACCCATATATACCTATATATATTTATAAGAATTTAGGTAATTATTCAGTTTGAAACTCACAGTACCTATTCAATATCTGAATTCGATGGATTCTCAGACCCAACAATCTATTTAATTTCAAAAACACTAGTTTGCGCGACACTCAGCACAAATACTTATTCTTGGTGCATAAATTCACGCACCCATAATTCGTAATATATTACGTAAGTAACTGCTTTTCAACACGCAAAGCTTTCAACAAAGGTTTCGTGCAGACACCCTCCACGCCTTTGAACATTGCTCCCGCAGGGACCTCTAATGTCGTCACGAAACATTAATATTATACCCTCATTTTACAGGTTGCATTATCCCAAGACGATATTTTTGGGGTTGTTTTTAGGTTTTATGACCCTTTTGGGGATTTCGTAACCCTTAGCTTGGTTGTTGTTGTTTGATTTTGTTTGCCTATTAAAATGTACAACTGAATATTAGTAGATTGTGTCAAAAGGGAGCAAAACTATATTTTTACGGCGAGGGCGTTTTTTTAAATCACG
Source organism: Ethmia dodecea (assembly GCA_963855545.1). Classification (NCBI taxonomy): domain Eukaryota; kingdom Metazoa; phylum Arthropoda; class Insecta; order Lepidoptera; family Depressariidae; genus Ethmia; species Ethmia dodecea. The sequence continues at coordinate 10,234,036 of OY979446.1, read as the reverse complement.
AACATAGTGAATGATTCTAAGATAGAAACGTCACTTTTCGAATAGAAGGTATGAAAAATATTTTTTCATACCTTCTATTCGAAAAGTGACGTTTTGGTCCTCAAAAAAAGGGAGCAAAGTAAGTCTTTTCTGATAGGGTTTTTATAAGTGCGAATAAAAGTGTTTTAAATTTAGAATTAAAAATATTCGTCAACATTCTTAGTCAAAGAGATTAGCAAAATAAGTTTGCATTTTAGGTTGGCGCTACTGTAGCTTAAGTACTATAACAAAACATTAGTTCCATTTTTCGCCGCATTAGGTTGACAAGGCTGAATAGCGTTCGATGGTCGTGCCACACTGTCAGAAAAATTGCTGTGGCAATGCGCGCGCTCTCGTAGTTATTTTTCACAATTATTATTTACATTTTATTTTACGCCAAATTTTCGAATTCCAACATCAAATTGTTTGTGTCTTTTATATTTTAAACTGAATTCAAGTAGCAGTGATAGTTAAACACCGGAAAATATTGAAAAAAGAAGCAAACAATGCCATCAATATTTTTTTCTCATAGAGAGGTATGAAAAGCAGAGTGTATCATTCGGTCGCAAAATTATTTTTACCTTGGGCTACGTACTTTAAACCCCTCACTTCGTTCATGATTCTACATTAGAAACATTCACTATGTTCGTGATTTAAAGAAACGCCCTCGCCGTAAAAATATCGTTTTGCTCCCTTATGACACAATCTACTATTCTAGTGGCAAAATACACTCACTCATAAGATTTTATTATTATTTGTTCTCTACATAGAATATTCCATACAGGTATTCTACTAATACAGAACAAAGATATGAAGTCCCATTAACAATTCTCATATTTTTGCCACTTGTAAATATGTAATTACTTATACCGGTGAAATAAATCCTATTGTGTACCATGACGTCAGAAAAAAGTAACCTCGAGTGAATCGTGGAAAGCTAGTTCGTAAGTAATAAGTAATAAAAAATATTGTTACTTATTTGGCCTCTATTCACTCGATCACTAATGGACAATTCTGGGAAAGTCACAGAAAAATAATTTAAAAACAAAAAAAATACCAAGGGAAGGGTAATAAGCGCGGGCAGCTCCGTTGCACGGTACGCTATTACTTCTAAATTGACTCATTTTGCCGATAATGTCAAATGGGAAATACCCGCGGGCGAGGATTAAAGAGGGCGCTTGGATCGGATAAATAGAAAAAAGATTTAGTGTGTTACATTACATTTAAGTACATACGATAAAAATAGTCCCTGAAAGAGAACGGCAGACCGCGAACTTCCGCCTGTTATCTCTTGCTTCCTTCACTCTCTCATGTTATATATACATATACATGCTGCTAGTTCAGGAACGTTGTGTTTGAAGCTATAACAATACTACTTAGATTCAAACCTTGACCTCTGAAAGCAATACTGTTTTACTCCTGAACAGTGACATACTTAGAAGAGCGAACGTTTGTCGCATAAAGTATACCAAATAATAAAAATAAAACAACCCCATTTTCAAGCCGTGGTCTAAAATAGGTTTAAATAAAGCAAGTTGATAGATTTTTTACAATACAGTATTAAAACAAGCTTGGTTTATTAAAGTTGTCATAGTACATACGTAGTTGCGTTTATGACGAGTTGCGCTGGCGTGACGAGTTTGCGATTATGACGACCTGTTACGTATCCGTAGGAAGTAGGAAGCAAAACTTAAACAGTATTAGGTAAGTATTTTATGATTGTTTTAAAAGATGGTGGCAGGGTACTTAATTTTGAAATTAATCGTGGGTGGCCTCCAGAGCCTCGACGATGAGCTACTTGCGCTATTACTCCGCACTTAACCCGACTCTGGCTACCTCCAAAGAGCTCTATATATTTCTTATCCACTCTTTGTGGCAATTACCTACTTACAGCGTGCGTTCATGTAAAGTTTGTATGCTCTTATGCCTTTTGATACATTATCCAATTTGATTTACGTTGCGGTTGGAATGGTTCACCTATTCCTATCAAAAAATAATTTGTGCAACAAATTTGTGCATACACATTCACAGAGTACCTAAAAGAACACGACTACTACGATATTGTCTTGATTACTAACATAAAGATTCACTCTCAAGTTTATTGCAACTAAAATAGAAATATTAAACTGTCAGGAGTTGGAATTAAATTGGCAGTGGACCAAAGAACTGATGCACAACCAAACATTCAGGTAACCCCATCGTCTTGCGCTGGAATTATTTTGAGTTCTTTTGTTGAATTTATCTATCTTATTCAAACAGTTACAGGTATGCATTTTAAGTTCGCCTGCAAAAGTTGAATTTCCTGTAAAAACCCAATTTTACACATAAAAAAAATCCTAAATATTACTTGACATAGTACAGCCACTTACCGGCAGATGGCGTGGTGATAATTTTATGCTTATACTAAAAGAGAGAGAGGTACAGTTGTTTGTTTGTACGAAGAAGGTAATCTTAGCAACTACGGATCCGGTTCAAAACATTATTTGAGCGATACAAAGCCACATTGTTCCAAAGTAGCAGACTAGGTAATCTAGGTATGTGGTCTGCCACTGCTGAAACCGTATTGGCGCAGCTAGGTGTTTCATAAAAATGGTACCTACCTACTTACTTTACTAACGTTGCGTGTCCTCTTTAGAGGTAAGAATCACATTTTCATCTATAACACAATTGAAGAATTCCAAAACTAGACAAAAAGTTAGTCATTAGTTTCAGCAAGGTTTGTGCTAAAAACAAAGATATTAAAATATAATAGGATATAGAGGGGGCATTGGAAATATTTTCATACAAAACTTTAACTCAAACGTCATGTGAGTTAGTATGATGGTGAGCTCGTACTAGATTTTTTCCACTTGTAATAACTTTTGGTATCAAATTTTCCTAGCTTTGTCCCCTCTATGCCTTATTATAATTTTAATCTCTTTGGCTAAAAACTATATTTCATATCATGATTATCGTATCTCCAAAATATTAGACTAGAGTATACAACTTCAAAGTGGTAGTACTAAATATACCTACTTAGCAAACAAAAAACAACCGACTCGAGGTATACTAGATCAAACAAACAAACAATTTTCGAAATCAGTTCAATTTTGACGAATTCGTTCGTTAATAAGTTATTTGTAAATGTTATTCCTTACAAAAAAATACGTGACGAATTTTCCTGTTCTTCCTGTTGAAGTAGCTTAAAAACATCCAACATCGTGTCACGTATTACAATACAACACAAAGTCACTCTGTGTACCAGTGACATTTATAAATAATGTCTTTAATCACAAAATGTAAATTCTAACGGTACCATTTAAGCTGGGTAAGGTTACGCATGCTTAATCGCTAGGGTTTCCTCTTCATGGCTAATCTGTTACAAGCCTTGGGAAATTGAGTTGCGCATCCGAAATTCAAGCTTACACGTGGAATGCGACTTATTCTTCAACCTCACTATAGTTACGCTAGTACTTTTTATTATACTGTGCTACAGTTGTACATTATTTTAAGAAATAGGTAGACATTTTTAACCGACTTCAACACGAGGAAGGAGGAGTTTCTCAATTCGTCGCGTCTGTTTTTTTCTTGTACTAAGATTTTTAACCTACTATTTTTCGAGTGTTTTTATGTATGTAGGTCTATTTCTTTGGCACGCTCTGTATGACATGTGTTTGGACCAATTATCGTCTAAGGACATGAGGTATAGTTACTGTTACATTCGTCTTTGTTATTTGAGTTAAATAGGGCGGGCGTATCTTTATTAATGTAAGATGTTCATTCAAACTTTGGCACAATTTTTTACTTCCGAAGAGGATTAATTTTCAAACAACCTTTATTATCCGACGCCTTGGTCATAAAAACTATCTATTGTCTTTCTCTCTCTTTATATATAATTAATTATAGATGACAATATAGATGTCAATATAATAATAATGATTACATATTATATTTACGATTATGAAATAAATATAAAATGATTGCTATTTTATTAGGTGACAAAATTAGCATTTACCGCAGCTGTAAATTGATGGCCATTACGACCTGAATGTGTATCACCGAGACAGAAATCATTAATAGGACTACAATGACATATCTGCGTGAGTGATTTACAGCAACATTTACGAATGAACAGATTGTAATGGCGTAACAATTAGGTAATAACTATGAATAAAAGGGCCATAATGTTATTGTCCTTTAGTAAATATTAAATGATTAAAGTAAATATCATTTTATTACTTTCCAGATTCATAAATTAATATACTGAAGTATACGATACAAAATTAAATTTTACTAATACTTTTTACTAAACTAAATATCATTAAATAACGGAAATGTAAATAAATAAAAATTAATTTTTATTACCATTATTCAAAAAGATAATGAATCTTTACTATATAACAATAAGTAAACGAGTTTATCACATAATTAACAAATATAAGATAGATAATATCATCACACAAAAATTTTACTTCAGTCAGTAGAAAAAAACATGATTTATAGTGATTAAATGACTAAAAATTATTATATTAAGGCAAAAACAAAGAAACGCCTCAAAGAACTTAAAATCAATCAAGTTTTATCTTATGGCCTTATTTCCGGTTTATAGTATAATTATAGTATTTAACTTGGAATTTGTTTGAATAAAATTATATCGGATGAGCTTTTTTCAGAAGATTGTATCATGTAGTTTCGTGCTTGGCGTATCTCCATGTTCATTCTATCTATTTGCGCGCTTAGATGCTCTTTTCTTTCTTTTAGCTTCACCAGCTATAAAATAAAATATATGCATAAGAATACAAAATAATTTATTTCAGTAAATTACAGGCTATTATAACATCTAGTTGTAGAGGCCTTCTTTTAATTATAATAATACCTGTGTCAGAAGACCTCACTCTTCCATAGCTATCTTTATTTAATTACCAAAATAAAAAGAACGTGGTAAAATGATCAAAAACTAAGTAGAAAACTGAAACTAGCACATAAGAATGTGCATGAATGTGTAATGAATGTGATAACCAATTCCAATCAACCTACATTTATATACGGGTAATATGAAACTAACATGAAATATTAATTAGTCAGATTATATTTTAAGCTATTGCATTGCTTCTATCGAGGGCCTTGAGCGCGGGGACCGAATCCAGAAATTCCTTAACGAAAAAAAACCTCACGCTCCCCACTCCGACGGGCACGGAGGTGTAGCTTGAAGGCCGTGCATTGTCTAACGTCGTTTTTTTTCGGCAGTCTTGTTGATACAAAATGCTATGCAATAGCTTTACCGCGGCAGTCCCCGAGTGCCACACGTCTTTTTTTGAGATATAATCACATTCATCCAATCTTTGAGGTAGGTACGAGTACAAGGACGCGGGATGTAAAACATTCAGCATGCCATTTTGAAGTAGACGCGTCATTCTCAAATAAAAATATTACGAAAATTGAATTTATATATTAAATACAAATGTTGCAAACCACTCAATGTTTGTTTACATAATTTATACCTTCTTGAGACGGGGATTTTATATCTGGAGTTATACACCACATAACCGAAAAGTTGTTTAGTGTAGTTTGAATAATTACCACTAGCGGTTCTGCGCGGTTTCACCCGCTTAGTTCGCATTCCCGTAGGAATACGGGAACAAAATATATCTTATGTTACTCACGGATACTTTAGCATTCTATTTGTGAAAGAATTTTTGAAATCGATCCAGGACTTTTTGAGTTTATTCGTTACAAACATACAAAAATACAAATCTTTCCTCTTTATAATATTAGTATAGATATAAAGATATGAACACAACACGATATATTATATTAGGAGTTGCAGTGGGATATCTACAAAGGGTTTAGTCAGCTGCTCAATCAACATTGGCGGTAAAATACTACACTCGGTTTTGGGTTGGATAGTGCCAGGCAATTTATTGCTCTTAGAGGCAATCCTACCGCAGCCGTACCTTCCGATTTATTCCAAGATAATTTAGTGGACGTAGGAAACAAACCATTAGATAAATCAAGGTACATATAATAAGTATCGAATAAATTATTATTGCCCAGCACAGCGACTGTAGCTCTAAAGGTCAACGCAGATAAGCGAAGTGATTAATGTACCAATTTAAATTCAATTTAATTTGTAAATGCTCACGACTGTAAATGGAATAGCAAAATAAAGAGTATGGAATTGCGACTCTCGTAGCCGGTTTTGAATTATTATGCTTTTTAACTATACTATATATACATACCATATCAGTAGCATTTTGAAAGTCGCGTAACAATGCTTTTTTGGTGAGCAAACCAGCTTTCATTGCTTCTGCTTCGAGCGACCAGCGCAGTTTATCACGACGACTCTAGGTGGAACAATTAGTTTTATTGAATTAAAATGACGCAGGAAGGACGTAGAAAGGACGTAGATAAATCCTTAAAAGAAAAAAAATAAGATACGGTACTAGCTTTCGTGTGTGGACCGCTTCAATTAGGACCAATGAACTTAATTCGCTTCAGTCTCAATCGGGCCGGACGTATCGAAAGTACGTAATAGTCGACGAGAAGGAAACACATTGAATGGTTAAACCGCTATACAATCAAATGCCTACATGTGCTTTTATTAAGTGTACGAATAGCTCTAAAACAAAAATAAAACCCACGGGCGCGTGTTGTTGTACGTATGTAGTCCAAATGTCAACGATGCTTTCTATGAATGTACCGTATCTTCCTTTTTAGGGTTCCGTACCTCAAAAGGAAAAAACGGAACCCTTATAGGATCACTTTGTTGTCCGTCTGTCCGTCCGTCCGTCCGTCTGTCAAGACCCTTTTTCTCAGGAACGCGTGGAGGTATGAAGCTGAAATTTATATCAATTACTCAGGTCTACTGTCCCTTGAAGCTGTGAAAAAATCAAACTTCTAAGCCAACGCAATCAAAAGATACAGCCGTTTATGCCGCAAATTTTCGACACTTGCAAGGGAATCAAAACCTACAGGGTGCTTCCCGTGAACTCAGAATCTTGAAATTTGGTACGAAGCAACGTCTTATAGCATAGATAAAGGAAAAATTACGAAAACCATAAATTTGCAAGGTTGTACGGAACCCTCGGTGTGCGAGTCCGACTCGCACTTGGCCGGTTTTTTTTATTTTATCTAAGCAGAAAAGACATAATAATAACGTGCTTAATAGTAGATTATACAACAAGGGAATAAAGCACTGCTTTATGTCACGGGCGCGACATTGAATCCTGAACGTAACGAAGGACTCCCAGTTTTACTCCCGAGCGCAGCGAGGGAGTTATGATTTAATTCCCGAGCAAAGCGAGGGAATTAAGACTGAGTCCTGAGTTTAGTGAGGGATTTAAGCGCCCAAGACAAAAACAGTTTTATTCCCGAGTTATATACTCTACTTTTCTCACCTTATGCGAGATCATAAAATGCAATTGCATGGTAGTAGATTATTGACAATGCCTATGGCATCTAGTATAATAGACTCTGAAGTCAAAGTACTTTCATCACTCGACATTTTCGATATTCTTTTTGAAATGTTAAAGCTATAAAATGGATACAGCAACTTGTTTCTGCCGGCGTGACCTAGGTACTTGATTTAACAATTGAAGATCGTATTAATCTAGTTGGTCGCGGCTTCGGTTTTCGAAAATCGAGTTGGCCACGACTGCACCACATTTTGCTTAACGAAATTAGACTTTATCGTCATAGCAATAAGGATTATGAAAAGTGAAAATTACATTATTGACCTAGGGTTATAATGAAATTCCATACAACATTATAACCCGGTTAAAGCCCATGGATATAATGTCTTGCTTTCGGTGACGTTTATATGATATATAATCCGGCTTTGTCGAGCATGTGGTGTGAAAAGCATATTACGCACTATTATCGAATTCTTAGCCTAATTATTTTATTTTGTTCTAATGGTTGTGTATTTTGTTTGCGGGTTACTATTTTGAATTCCAAAGTTGTCACCGATGATGTTCTGATAATTTAAAATGAAGTGCTACACAAAAAAAAAGCGTCATTATTGTTAAATTACATGACAACTCTACGAATTGTCTGCCGCACCATTGTTTTTTTTGTCTAAAGTAGACTCAATATTATTATGTTTATTATCTTCTTGACAGGGATAAAAACAAGTGAGGATGGTGTGTTGATTTGAAAATAAATAAATAATAAATAACAAAACCTTAACTATGCTGAGATCTTCTCTAGCTCTCTGATACTCCATCTCAGCGTCACCAAGATCGCACTCGGTTATGTCAATGACTTCGTCAGTATGGTGCATCTTCTCTCTTATGTGAGCTAAGATTTGATTATGTTCCTGACATTTTGTACGATTCTTTATTAGTTCGTCCTCACGTTCTGCAAAATAATAATAATACAACAATATTCTGATGAATTTTATCCCTGAGTCCAGACATATTTCTTTCTATGAAATAACGCACTTTTCGCAAAGAATACGGCAAATTCAATAAAAACTGTAGTGTCTTAACAATTAAAACTTGTATTGAAAGCCAGAAAATTGCAGGCCACCTTTATCAGAAATATATTGACCAGCAAATATAAACAGTTAGGTACATAAATGACGATATATTTTAAACTTGTAAGCCTAAATAAATTCACTTTGCCGTATTTTTTTTCTTTAACTTGATCCTTGCAGCGTGAGCAGCGTTCCGTCACTTTTGTATAAGACTACTCACTTTATTTCCTTAAGTTATATAAATGATAATGATAATGAGCAGTGATAGCCCGGACGGTTAAAGAGCCGGCCGAAAATCAGTGAGGCTCGGGTTCGAATCCTGGCATGTACCAATGAGTTTTTCAAAAAACTTACGTACATATTTATCACTAGCTCGACGGTGAAGGAAAACATCGTGAGGAAACCCGCAGGTCTCAGAATTAATTCTGAGACATGTGTAAACAGACCCGGTCCGGCGATGGGCTCACCACCTATCACGTTTAGGGGTCCAATATATCTCGTGAAATGTGGGTATATCCAGTAATGGAATACCTCTGCCTACCCCCTCGGGGATAAAAAAGGCGTGAGATTATATTATTATTATTATATAAATATTAAGTTATTTCCTTCTAAAAGTGTTTCTAAAAGGTATTTTAATACCTTCAATTTTATTAGCTAAGTTGATTTGGTCTATGCGAAGTTGCTCATACTGTGCGACGTAAAGACCTGGACCGATCCTCTCTAGTTTCCTTACGATTGCTTCCAATTCGGATACGGCGTTTCTAGCTCTAATGTATCGTAAGCAAAGGGCTGATTCTTGCTCAGATTTGCGCCTCTGAAGAGTCAGAAAACGTTGGACCGTCTGGAAAAAAGCATACATATTTTTTTTTTGGATGATGAGGAACTCCGAACGTTTTCGATCATGGTGACCACTTCGACTCTTAGTCAGCTAGGCGACGCTGGTGCGCCCGAATATAACTAATGTAGCCAATCTTTTGCGGCAAACTCTCGTGCGCAGTGTAAATTTTATACAGTACCTAGGTACAGACTTCTAATCGTAGTCTGAACTCTCCTCACAAGTGCTGTAGGTACCGCGTCTTAGGTAGCTGCGCGGTGAGACGGGGGAGCAGATAAGCTCTCCCGAACCCCCACCTCACTTCTACTCTGTCTCAATTTCCCTCCCCGAGTACGTCCGTGGCCACGGTACAGCGATAGAAATCTAGTTGTAGTAAAAGTTTGAGTTGAGAGTTGAGACGTAATCAAAAATTTTAGTATTATTATTACTCTGTCAGCTATTGGTTTTCCTTTTTTGGAGTAAATAAGTCCAGAACCGGTGTTTCGCTCATGATTTTGGAGTCCTTCAAATTTACTTTCAGCCTTTCCTAGTTGATCTTCGTATTGGGTTTCAACTGTTTGGACTTTCGCATTTATCTGTGAATAGATAAATAAAAATTAAATGTCATAGAAATATTAATTCGTATGAAAAAAACAAAATTACGTCTACTTACTATGAACACTTAAACAATGTACCTATAGAAGATAGTTGTACAAATGAGAGCAGAGATAGCCTTGTTGGAAGTAAATCCTCCTCTCAGGCAATAGACGAATAAAGCTTTCGTAATAGATGAGAAATTGCATACATTATTCAATTTATTTTTAACTTTAGGTAAAGCGCTTAGTAGGTATCTATGTTGTCAAAATTCTGATAATGTTTTCTTCATCTCTGTCATCATGACTTACTCAGATCAATAAAAAAATATCTACGATCTTTTTCGATATTACAATAATAAACAAAGATCAGTAGTATAGATAAATGCTCCAAGTAGAATTACGATATCACTTACGTCTGCGACTTCGAGTTCTGCTTTTTCTTTCAGTTCCTCATACGAAAATAATTTCTGCTGATATTTTTCTTCCAAATCTGTTGCACCCTCCAATGGTTTCAAGACATGGTCTAGCTTTCGTTTTCTAAAATACGCACATACACAATAACCACTTATATTTAATATTACCTAAAGGATTTCCTTTTAGAAATATATTAATATGTCTTAAAAGTATTTGAGTAATTTCTCATCAAAGCAAAACGAAAATATGTATTTCATATTATTGCCTGTTCAGAGTGTTCAGATAAATCTGTCTTCGTTAAATAAATTTCCGACGAGTAGCAATATTATACAGAATATTGGAGATGTTTAGTTTCCTCTTACAAATCTCCAGAAACCTAATTATGATATGGGATCGGGTGTCCGATGTAATATTTCTCAGATGTTCACAAACATGCTGGGAAATAATGTGATCGGATTTGTCACCAACTTGAGTGCATTTTGTATCCAAGGAGGTATTGACAACCTTCCTCACCGGTCTAACTTGGACGTTATTATATATAAACTATAGCGAATTTATTAAGCGTCTATCTTATAAAACTACCTACTTTTGTATACATATCCACCAGTTGCGTTAAACCCCTCCTACCAAAAGTTTTGTAGCATTTTTTGGCAAAAAAATATATTTTCTTTCTTTTTCTACGTTTTGCAGTCAGCGTTAACACTCTATAAAAGGATTTGGATCGGTTCCAAAAACGACTCCAAAACAAGACTATGTCAAGAACAGCAGTTATCGGATCAAGTTGTCTTTGCACGGCCTGCATGCTGCACTCGAAAATCGCTGTAGTTTTTATTTTAACTGTAACATACTTACACATTTTACTGAGATATTTTTGTTTCAATGAATTTGTAAATTATAACCTATACTAAAAATAAAAACCCTTGGAATAGAATCTACTCCTGATTCAGAACAGGCTAATTTCAGAATATTCGTTTAATTATGTAACCAATTATAGTGATAGCCCAGTGGTGGAGCCCGCTTCTCATTCGTGAGGCTCGGGTTCGAATCCTAGCATGTGCCAATGAGCTCAAAAAAAAGGTACCCCCTCTGGGACAAAGGGCGTGATATTATTTATTTTTATTCCAATTGTAAAATTAAAAACGTATCGTTATGGTACTTTTAATTTTATCAAAAGAACTTGGTAAATTTGATTACTTGTAATATTCGGCTAGCCGTCGATGCAGGATGTTGTTTTTCACTTGGAGCTGACTGCGGTCATTAGACAGGTCCCTATGGGCGAGCAAATATTCGTCTCGGTCTATTATTATGGGTGCGGCGCCTACTCCTTTCCCGATCTGCTCGCTCCCTTTTTCTTCCTCATCGCGAGCACTTACTGCAAGATTAAGTAGATTATAAATACATTTTTATTTAAGAAGAAACAAAAAAGATATAATATATAGAAAGAAATAAAATGTGATGTGCCATTTCTTTTTTTATACTATTCACTATTCAAATCTCATAAAAAATAGCACTTTTCCTAAAAGATCCCATATTCCATATACCACAAACCATATAATCTTTACGGACTATGTTTCAGCTCAATTAGATGCAAAGTGCCAAGTCGATGTAGCATTCTTTGATTTTTAAAAGGCGTTTGACCTTGTGGACAACGATATCTTACTTAGTAAATTAGCAAATATAGGTTTCACCCCAAAACTTCTGAATTTCATGGCTGATTATCTTAGAAATCGTAGGCAATATGTTCAAGTCTCCGGCTACCGATCAGAGAACTATTATACACGATCAGGCGTAAGCCAAGGTAGTACCCTTGGTCCCATTCAGTTTTTGCTCATGGTTGACGATCTGCCGGGAACTGTCGTGTCTGCACAATGTCTTCTTTTCGCAGACGACGTAAAGATATTCATGGGTGTAAAAAACAGTGTTGAAGCTGATGCTCTACAAAAGGATATCGCGGCAGTTGCAGAGTGGAGTACGAATAATAATCTTCCCCTAAACGTGTCAAAGTGCAAAATTATGACACTATTCAACGGTGTAGCCCTCCAAACAGACTACGAGCTTCTAGGAAGTAAATTACAACATGTTAGCGAAGCTAAAGATCTGGGCGTCATATTTGATTCAAAGCTGAATTTTAGAGCTCATGTGGTGGAAATATGTAAAAATGCTAATAGAATGCTAGGGTTTATTCTGCGTAGTACTTACCAATTTAGAGACCATCGAGTGGCTTTAGCACTGTATAGGGCATATGTTAGAAGTCATCTGGAATACAACGCCTTAGTGTGGGACCCACAAGATTAAGCCAAGTATGCATATATGGTAGAAAAAATTCAAAAAAAATTTTCTAGAATTCTCTATAAGAAGAAACTCGGCTATTACCCCTACCTATATCCATCCCTCTTCGTCGCAGGCATGGTTGGTCTGGAAACCCTGGAGAGGAGGCGTAAGCTTGCCCTCTTACTCCATTACTTTCTCATTCTAAATAATAAAATTGACAACCCAGAAGTGGTAGGGAGGGTAGGACTGAGTCTACCACTCTCGTATAGACGCGGCGGCGGGCCGGCCAACCCCCGCACGCACAGACCGCTGCTGGCCGCGCCGCAGGTGCGCACTGTTCGCGGTAAGAATGCCCCTACTATTCGAGCAATCAACCTACTCAACTCAGTTCTGAAAGCTATTCCAGATGCTGACCTATATGGATCTAAGTCTAATACTTTTAGGAAATTATGCAACAGTTTTTGTGATGGTCTTAATTATGTAATTAACAACTAAGTTTATAGTGCTTTGGCTAACTGCTGTTAACTATAAATGTAACTGTAAAAAATAAATAAATAAATTCCGGGCTAATTTAAATTTGTTTGTTTCTTTTGGACTACCTCTACAAGATTTTAAAAGAATCGGAATCTGTTCAGCCGTTCTTATAAGATGCGTTTAACAACGATCAGCATTTTATTTTTATTGGTACCTATAGAAGAATATAGATGAATAATGGTATGAGGAATAGCTATGAGAAATCATGAAGAGACACTGTAAAAATTTCAGACTAGTGGCTTAGGCACAAAATGTCTAATTATAGAAATAGTTTATCGTATTGATATAGTTTCTTGAATACCTTAAATAACAACAAAATGCTATAGACTCATGCCTCAGAGGTTTTTGCAAGAACCCTTTTACCTGTGAAATATCCTGGTTACTTGCATAATTTCAAACCATAATTACTGCTTACCGCTAGATCCACTGGACACATCGTCTTGAAAGCTGTGACTTTTGGTGAGTGATTTTGTTTTACTGAGAGATGACGTCCTCGATTTAGACGTTTTCCTTTTTACCGGTGTCTATAAAAGCCATGGATATATTACAACACATAATATACTACGTCCAAGATAAAAGATGAATTATAATCAAAATACAATAATATGTTCTGAACCCTGCAAGATAAGGAAATGAAACATAGACATATTTTTTTTTCTATTTAAATCTCTTTTTTTTCTTGAAAAACAATTCAATAACGCGTCGTAGGTAGGTATAAATAGCAATTTTGACTTTGGCTTTTATATTTTCATAAGAATTTGGAAGTTACAAACTAACTTTTCAATTTCATGATTCCAGTCTTCCCACGGGAACGGGAACTACGCGGGTGAAACCGCACAGAACCGCTAGTATTTGATACTTATATAAAACAGTTTTGAAGTTATCACAATCTGCGACGATATGTTTGTAATCTATACCACTTTATTAAATCCTGAACTATCTCCAGAATATCATCACCCATCTGGAAGGCTAACACACTAGTCTTGAGAAAGGAATACTAATCTAATAGGATAGGAACAGTAATAAAATTTAAAGTCTTATTTACAGATGAAAACTTTGTCGCCAAGAATAATTAATATTGGCTTAGTAATAATATATAAATAATGGTATTTTTACATATGTGCGTTGATATATCACCAGTCAGTCAGTTGATATATCAACGCACAAAGCGCTGTCTAGAGACTTGAAATTTTGCACATAGATAGCTTATACACTATACAGTGTGGGCATCCACTAAGAAGGGATTGTGCAAAATTCAACCCCCAAGGGGAAAATTCAACCCCTATTGAAATGAAATATAAACGTGCGCGAGCGAAGCCGCGGGTGTGAAATAAAAAACTAATTCTCCTCCTCACCGCATAGTAATAATCTAAAATGTAAGGAAATATAATAAGTGCCTAGGTGCCTCAAAATCTCGAGGCTATAGCAAAATGATATTATATGTTACTATCGTCTCTAGCCCTTCGTGACGAGCCCACGACTCAACCTGACGTACCAGTTTGCATGTCACAAGGCACAATAATTAAATTGAACGGAATACGGGGCATACCTTAGATTCGGCCATATCGCGTGATCCGCTTGAATTACCTGACTTTTATTGATCTGTATAAGGCTGTATTCCAAATTATTTTATTCCATTATCAGTACACACAACATGCAAAGACCGAACTGCGTTGCTATGGTGATATCTCAACAAATATCGACCGGTTTCCTTCAAGTTTCTTCTAAATGTCTGGTCGCCAGTGACAACGTAACTAATTGAAAAGTTTGTATAACAAGTATACCTAACATGTTCTAAAACTTTTTATTCGTAAACTAGCGTTTACCTGCGACTTCGCATGGGTGGAGTTTTGGGGCGAAACAGTTTTATTATTTTCCTGGGTGGGAAATATATCCGCAGTTAAAAGTATACCTAAGTAGGTACCTCATATTGACTTAGGTAGTTATCACCACACACAATTTAATAAAAAGTAGTTTAGTATTTTTTAGTGACGCTACTGCATATTTGCATGCCTAAGGACAGACCGACACAAAAATGAAAAAAAAACTATATCTTTTAGGTACGTCTATAAGATTCACACGACGCGGTCTCATTGGTTTTATTATTTGTATAGATATAAATTTTATTCCCATGGAAATATCACAAAGTTCATCCATAAAGTTAAGCGGTGATTGAGTTTACTCAGTTCAACCACTAATGAAGAGATTTTTGGAAATTCCCACGAGAACGGGAATAATCTGGATCCGCGCAAGCAACGCCGCTGCGCACCCGCTAGTTCTATTATAAAACGCTAAATGTACTCGTATCTACTCTACCTATATGTATATCTAATTAGGTATAAAATGTACCTATTGTATATGTTTGGACTGTGGTTGAAGAACCGAAAATAAATTTTATTGTTTTTGGCGCCAAATAATTGCTCAGCTTTGTTATGTAAAATACTTTTGTCCACAATAAAATTGTTGTACCTATTTGTAACTACTTTAAAACTTTTAGATGTTTTTATATGTCTTCGTAAGATTATGTAAATAAATATTAAAAATAGGTAATTGAATTCCTCATAACTAACTACCTACTCGTATCTAGGTACTTTTTTCAAACTTGAACTACAAAACCAACTGAAACTTATACATGTAACGTTTTTGTGTACAGCTTTGCACATTATAATCACTGTGTCAAAACAGTTTGAGACCAAAGCATTAATTTATTATAAACAACAATTTATCTACTCCTCTGAAATAATTCAAACATCCATTTTCTTTGCTGTCAGACACTGGAAGACTGTTCGTAAATCTAACACTTGTTGGATAATATCTAAGACTCGTAGAAGCTTTCAGATTAAAGAATAAATATTGGTAAAAATGATTATTGTTACCAATGTTATTAATATCTTTGGTTATTGATAAAAATATTATTGATAAGAATTAAAATAATTGAGTAATTGATTGATTGACATTGATTCTAAACTTTAATAACTATATAAAACGGCAAAAAAAGCATACAAAGGCGTATTATAATATTATATTAGCTGTAGCCCGCGACTTCGCTAACAGAACAGTGCTCTTTCTTTGTTGAATTATGAGTAAATGGACACGCCGCCGTATGCTACGGATCTATCTGACACCTTGTGATAGTTATTTAGCCTAGTTTTTTTTATAACATTCTCAAGTTACTACACTCTCATCAAAAATAAGATTGATGTTTTAACATGACTGGCTTTTCCTTCAGCACTATGGTTTTTTAGGACACTAACCTTTTGTTGACGTTGGCAGTGTCACAACCGGGGCCTGGGTAGGTGCCAAAATTTCCACAATACACATCTCAAAATAGCAGCTGGCGAAAACTTTTATATGACATTTTTTCTCTAACCAACTGTTAAGAATCTCGGATACTTATACATTTAATACTTTAGTTCCGGTGTCATAATATTCGTTCCCTATCATAATTTCAATATGTTAGATGTATATAAATCACATAGCATAATTTTGGCAACACGTCAATTATTTTATGACGGTTCTGTTTTTACAACTGTTGTTTGCTGGTTTTTAGAAATGATTTATTTATTTCTTAATTATTACTGATCTTGCTTATTTACATTTAAAAAAACACCCATATTTAAATAAACAGCTTGAATACTTTTATATCGTCCATTGTAAAAAAAAAAACACGGGTTGCACTACAAAAATTACACACTTCAAAATCCCATTCATTTCAAAATGATGGTAGAGCAAGTTCCTACCGAGTTCCAACTTCGAAAATATTTTATTGACAGTGTCACAGACTTGAAGTTGTGTATTGATGTGCTTAAGGTATATCTAATTCATAGAAAATATTGGTATAAAGTTTTGACGAAGTTTGTATGGATAGTTTTCTGATTGATAAACTTTATAAAACAAGTTTAAGTGTATAAATATTATATATTATACAATGCTTTAATTTGCCTTTAAATGTAGGAAATAATAAACACTCAATATTTTGAGGCATTTATTCAATAAAAAATTTAATTAGAAATATGAATAACGTACATAACATCAATACACACGATAATGCAAACAGATTGGAATAAACAATGACACTTTTTTGGATACATTCTTAATTGTTCTAGTGAAGTTACTGTAAACAGAGCAATATTTTTAGGACATGTTTACGAAACAAGTTGTTTGTTTTGCAAAGTTCTCCTTATACTTTTTGCTTTTAAACTTTAAATTATGTCGATACACTAAGTGTTTGTACACATAATATTTCATACACCTCTATTTCTTGTCTTAGATATAACAGACTACCATAATACATATAATTATGTATTCTCCTATCCGAAAGCAAGAGGTCACTTATTATTCGATTATTTTCAATATTCTCTAGCAATTTGCAAACTGTAGATATTTTTATTGATGTATCGACCTCAGATTGGTCCCAATATTGCTAACTTTTTATGTGAACGATATCATATAGAAAAGTATTGGTAAAACAATGCAGATTTTTATACTTTAATTATTATCCCCATTAATTACTATCATAAACTGACATCAATGAAGGTAAAAATTAAGTAAGAATCTTAGAAAAGATACTTACTTGCACATTGTATTCAAGTACAGAACAAGACTTAAAAAACTATTATTTAAAATGTATTGACTAGAATGAAATAAGTTGGTGGATATATTTAACCCACGGCCGTCCATACACTTCTTCTCTTTACGTAACATCTTCCTAGAGAAAATAACTAGCTGAGAAACACGAAGTTTTACAATTGTTCGTTAATCCTATTAGTCTGAGGCACGTAAATAAATTTTAAATACGTGACTCACATAAAAAAATGGCAAGAGAGTAATAAAATTTGTCGCAATAAAGATATTCTTCTGTCGTTTATAAAATACAAAGCATAAGTAATAGACAACGTTGTTACATTTACAAAGGGTGTAATTTGAAAAGCTCCAAGCTAATGTAAGTCAGCCAAAATAACACAGATATTTTTCAACAACTTCCCAATAAAATCTTATACCTACCTCGTGGGTGGTAGATGATTTCTAGGAATCTGACCATTTCTGTTTATTTTATGAGATGTTAATATATTGGTGGCTGAGCTTCGGTGGAAAATGCCAAATTGTTAGCGTAGTGATGAGCGATATTTTAGGTAGGTAGGTATATATACATCTCCAATAACAAATTGAACGATAGTTTAAACAGTTGTGCCCCAAATTCGATGTAATTAAATCCTAATAATCAGGTGCGTTGGTGTAATGGCGATTTAATTCACGAATATGACGATGATGTTTAATAATAATGCCAAAAGTTTAATTGCAAAATTTTCTCTTTGGTTTCTCATTTTCTAACCGCCCAACCCTTTTTAGAATGGTTGAAATATGTTCCCTTGCGTCTTATTTGGCTGTAATACATATGGAAGACGTTTGTAGTAACCACGTTGATATACTCGCAGTTTTAGTCACTTGAGCACTGTTCAGTAAAGGGGGAAATCCCGCAGCAGCATTGAAAAGGCAGCGTGAGGCGTCATCGTCCGATGATGGTTGGTTCATCAGCCATAGCCAATTCATCGGTGGCGGCTTTATCACCTTTCCTCTTGCGGGAGTACCAGAGGAAGGAGGCCGCTGCGCAAAAGTTGATGAAGACTACGAACCACGCCAGGAAGAAACTGATGTGGTAGCTGTAAACGACAAGCATTTGTAAAGAAAATGTATAATCAAATTGGTTGAATAAGAAAAAATACATCCACAAAGAATTTGGGAACAATATCAAAATATTAATCTACTATATAAAAATAAGTCGGGTTTTCCTTCCTGACGATTTAACTCGAGAACGGCCGGACCGATTTTGATGAAACTTTTTGTGTGGGTTCGAGTGGGTCCAGGGATGGTTTATAGAAAAGAAAATTTTTATAAGCATTGCACCCGTGCGAAGCCGGGGCGGATCGCTAGTGTTATCATAAAAATATTATACTAACGTTCAGGAAATTTAATATTTGAGACTGAATGAAATCATATAAATAACGCTATTTCCTACAACTTTTTCCTCGCCAACATAATATGCATATCTTCCACAGTGCCGGACAATTTGTCCTATTGCTTAAACGAGAAATTCTTGTAAGTATGTATGTATTTATATTTGAAGAATCTCGGAAACGGCTCTAACGATTTTGATGAAATTTTGTATACAGATACAGATTTGCAAATTAATTCAACTGCATAGTTGTATTTCCTGTAAAAACGCAATTTTACATAAATTAAATAATACCGCCACTCACCGATAGATGGCGTTAGAAATCATACGGCCTTTCACCGGTAGATGGCGTTAGCTACGAGCAAAGATATCGGTATCCCAATAAAAGAAGAAACTGACTAACTGATTTAACTGACTAACTGATCGATGTACCCACAGTCAAAACCGGTGGGTCTAGAAGCTTGAAATTTTGCAGACAGGTTCCTTAAATTACGTAAGTGCGCACTAAGAAGGGATTCTTGGGACTTCTTATGGGAACAATAAAAAACTGGTTCAACGGCGGGCTACTACGCTGGGCCGCCACCCGCTAGTATAAATATGGAAACGGCAATCAAAACCACTGCGTTATGTTTTTTTTTATATAATATAGGGCAAACTACGAGTAGCAGACGGGTCACCTGATGGTAAGTGACTACCGTCGCCCATGGACACCTGCAAGTCAAGAGTCACAAGTGCGTTGCCGCCTTTGAGGTGGGAGTGTAGATATCAAAGGAATAGCCGGACAACTGTTGCCTAATGATATCAGAAGAAAAAACTTACTAATGGTATGCTCCTTCTGGGTAAACGAATTTTCCGCTCTTCTTTAACTCTTCTACCGATGACATCATTACCTGCACCACCACGAAAGTGCAGGACGCTGCAAATTAATTTCAATGTAAATCTTTATCATTGAAATACAAGTAAGTACTATCTCTCTGTATCCTATTTTCCATTCTACGTTATCAAATGCTTTGTTCAAATCGTTTTTGGTATAATATTCATTTTCCTTTCCTTTGTACGTTCTAGAATAAACATTCAGACGAAACGAAACCAATATAACCTAAACTATTTACAAAAGGTGTGTTCCAATTATTTTTTAATAGCCCGCAAGTATAACTTTTAATAAAATAGAGTAGTGCTTCAAAATAAGGGTAACGTTTTCTGCAATGTTGGAAACATATCTTATCAGTCGGGTTTTCCGGAGGGTTGAATCGCTACTTGATTTACTACACTATTGATTTATGGTTTCAAAGCATGCACGTCGTATGCTATGCATAAATTACCTATTCAAACGAGCATTTACTTTCGACCTTCGTACTTTGGTGGCAAAGATGATTATTCGAAGTTGCTAGACTTTAGACAGTTTGACACTATGATCGTTAAATGTACGAAGAACTTTGTGCAGTCCAGTGTTTGTTAATTCGGAACATATTTTTATACCCATAGATATATAATGAATATAGTTCTCATAAGGCCAATAATTGTTCAGTCGGAAAATTACTACTACCTGTATGAATATTTTATTTTTAATTGCGTGAAGCTGTGTCCAAATGATTCATGAAGCAGGGTATGTGACTATCATTTTATAATTTGCTATAACTGTACAATGAAAATTGAAATACATTTTCAGAGGTGTTTTATTATGATCTTTTTAATAAATGATTAATAGCAGTTTAATAGATACAGTACAACGAACTTACAAAACATATTTCCAAATTGATCAGTTTAGTGTTGACGATGATAATCATAAACAACCTTGCATGCCACATACAAATAATAATATAATAATAATTAGATAATTCTGTTCGGTTTACCTCACAAGCATATTTTTATATTGTTTACATTACATTTTTACACTCAGTGTACTCATTTCAAGCTCTTTTATCAATAAAATCAAGTTATTATCATGTAATTAAGCCATTTCAAGTTATTACTATCAAATTAATCTGTATGGACATCAAGGACCGTACGTATGCTTTATATAAAAAAGTAAAGCTAGTAACTCACTGCTAATGAAGTGTATCCCTGCGGCGAGACGCTTGAACATGTACCGAGGGTTTTGGAAGGTATAGATAGAAAATCCACACCCCATCGCCATCACGAACAAACTGATGATGCCAAAGGAAATCATGGTCCGCACGTAATCTAAAAAAGAAACAGTCGTACAGCTCTCTGGAGAAATAAGAGTTCATAAAACAACAAGTGGTATATAAATCTTGCCAAGAAAAGAGAAAAAGGTTTATTTTCCCTTAACCTTTGTTTTTTGGCAAAAATCTTTTGAGTGTTTTCTTTTTAATTTATATCCGAATAAAGAGAAAACGGATTGAGATAGTATCTACGATTAACTGTGATTAAAAATACACAAAGGCGAGTTAAGAAAAAAACGATAGAATAATTTCGGCAGCGGTATTCTAATAGCATTTAAAATAAAATACTTAATTAAAGGAGATGTTCCATCTTGGGCCTGCACATTGTACACCAGCGTGAAAAATATAGAAAAATCTAGTGATTATCAGAAAAATATTTAAAAAATCATTTCCATCTATTTAACTTGCACAAAAGTAATTATTACTCCAATGATGATGCATGAAATCATGTTAAAATAATACTATTTCTAACTCCTTAAACCTTATTTTCATGATTTGTGACATTAGTCCGACAAACGTCAAAATAATGTCAATTGTAATTTTACCGGTCAGGTCGTAATTATTTTTTCCTTTGTCGCGTTGCCAGTTTAATGAAAATTAAAATTTATTGTGCATAGGAATGTATGGAGACTGGGCCTGCACCATGTACACCAGTTCTTTAGATAAACCTAAATAAAGTAAGTATAGTTTTATTCATGATTTTGCTCATATTTGTCTACGGAACTAGACATTAGACAAATATGAGCAAAATCATGAATAAAACTATATTTACTACGGAACTAGACAAATATGAGCAAAATCATGAATAAAACTATACTTACTTTATTTAGGTTTATCTAAAGAACTGGTGTACACGGTGAAGGCCCAGTCTCCATACATTCCTGAAACGTCTCCTTTCAATTATCTCATTATGTAGCCTATGTAGGTACCTCCTAATTATTCGGAGTCCGTCCTCCGGTATAAAGGGACGACGTTACTTCCCTAATATTTGTTCATTTGCTTATTTTAAGCAGTAAGTATATAGCCTGACCTGAATTATTCTGCTTGATAATGAGTTTATCTTAGTAAAGGTGGTATGGAATATAAAATACGTTAAAAGTTCTAGACTAAATTTTAATAGATTTATTTTCGTATGTCTAAATAACGTAGTTCATAATATATTCATAAGCTCATGTATTTTTCCCGTCGGACTAAGGCGGCAATAAACCCATTAGGAAAACCTCTCGCATTTCATCCACAATCATAATAGTTCCTAAGTATTTTTTAATTTTAATCTCTTTTATTTACATATTATATAATTTCTATTTACAAGTGTAGTTGACACTATTATTCATACTATAATAATCAGACACGAGATAGTTACACAACACCCTTTTATGGACGAAGTGAGCAGAAGGACCTGCGGCTTTCCTTACGATGTTTTCCTTCACCGTCGAGCTAGTGATAAATATGTACGTAAGTTTTTGAAAAACTCATTGGTACATGCCAGGATTCGAACCCGAGCCTCACTGATTTTCGGCCGGCTCTTTAACCGTCCGGGCTATCACTGCTCTATGAATATGACTGACTGTTAAAGACAAAATGCCTAAATCGCGGAACCTAAAACGCTGAAATTTAGAATTAAGTAACTCCTTTCTAGAGTATAGAGACTAAGAAAGGGTTTTTGAACTTTTCATGGAACAGAAAATATTGGATACCGGGATATATTTTATACAGCTCACTTGAAAATATTTAAAAAAAGATATATAACGCGAGTAAGAAACTGCGTACCGCTTGACAAAAACACGAGTATTGATATCCGTGCTTTCAGTATCACGTAGCAGAGTTATTTCTACCATATTGCCGGCATTGTGCGGACGTGACCAAAAATAGGGCACAGCTTGCTTCCTCAATATAGTTAGGACAGACTAATCCATACGTGGCGTGTCTTGGGCTATATAAGATACAATAACCTCTTCTATGTTAATAATTAAATGTAGGTATTAAATACTATCGTAGATCCGTTCTGTCGTTCCTGATGCGTGAAAGATGGGCAAACCAAAAACATCGGCTGCGAAGTCGGACTCGCACACAAGGTACCACCGTACAATGAAAAAATACATTTCTTATATGGGAAGATATTACTTTCATATATATTTTTTATTTTATTAGTTAAAATAAACTTTCACATTTTATGAAAATTTCACCTACCTATCTAAAGTTCCCTTCGCGAGAACTTATAAATTATGTAAAAAAACATAATGAGTGGATTTCAGCGTTTGGATTTAATTATAAATACTATTTTCGTAAAAAAAATATTTGAGCATGGCGCCCATACCTACTCCCGATATTGCTAAAACATGATCCGATCATTGAGTTGTTGTAATATTATTTGAATAGGATTAGCCTTTTCCCGCGACTTCTTCCAGTCCGGGATAGAAAGTGTCCATTTTTATTTACCGATCCTCTAATTACATATTACACTGTAACTATGTAAATGCCGATACTTCGTTGCTACGTGAAGGAAGAACAAACTAATAGACAAACATACCAATAAATACACTTTCACGTTTGTACTATTAATTTTACATCCAGAGTAATTTGTAAAAACATTTTATTTACTCCTATGCATCCTACATTAAGAGATGGAAGACACCGTACAACAGAGCAATATAAATGTATAAAAAATGTAATAAAATAATTCAAGGAGTTTTGGATTTTTAACGCACTCTGAGTAAAAGTCGTTGGAATAAAATGGGATTAGAGTAACATTATTTGATAACAGCTGACAAAGTTTTTTATATAGTGTAGTTTTATGAAAATCAATTTACCTAATATAATCGCTTATAGGCGGTCATAACTCGTATTACAATATTTTGGAGAATTTGCTAAAAGCATGTATAAGTAAGCCCAGGCCTTGTTTTTATTGACTTAATCTAAAACAGAGCAGTGATAGCCTTACGGTTAAAGAGCCTGCTTCACATGATGAAAATCAATGAGGCTCGGGTTCGAACCCTGGCATGCACCAATGAGTTTTCAAAACTTACGTACATATTTATCACTAGCTCGACGGTGAAGGAAAACATCGTGAGGAAACCCGCAGGTCCCAGAATTAATTCTGAGACATGTGTAAACAGACCCCGTACAGCGATAGGCTCATCACCTATCACGTTTAGGGGTAGAATATTCTCGTGAAATGTAAGTATATCCAGTAATGTAATACCTCTGCCTACCCCTTCGGGTATAAAAGGAGTGAGATCATTATTTTTATTTTTTATTTATTTAATCTAAAACAAATATTTCGTCACTGAGTTTCATTATGGAGTACTACATGGTGAAGTTTCCTATGGAATTAATGAATACCACATGCTGAGTTTATACATCTCACGCCTTTTATCCCCGAGGGGGTAAGCAGAGGTATTCTATTACTGGATATACCCACATTTCACGACATATATTGGACCCCTAAACGTGATAGGTGGTGAGCCCTTCGCCGGACCGGGTCTGTTTACTTTCTGTTTCCTCACGATGTTTTCCTTCACCGTCGAGCTAGTGATAAATATTTACGTAAGTTTTTTGAAAAACTCATTGGTACATGCCAGGATTCTATATTTTTTTATACATGAAGGTTTGTCATGTGTTCGTGATAGCGCAATATCCCTCAAGTTTATGAGCACGACCGCCTAGGCATTATGTATGTCGTTTTAATATCGATGTGCTGGGAATACACTTATCTAGAAACCCTATCTACTGCTGATAATATTATATTCGTATTAGCAGATGGCCAGCGTCGTGACGACATTTTTATGGTTCCGTAGTCAAACAGTGCCAACGGGTCCCTATTAGGTACTAAGCCTAAGCAAGTAATATAATGTTGTCTTTTCCTTTTCCAAACAGACAATATTTTTGTTGCATTTCTTAACTGTAGAGAAGTTATGATTTAAAAGAACAATAAATTGAAATAATTTATAGTTGACTAATAATATAATAATATATATAATATAATCTCACGCCTTTGATCCCCGAGGGGGTAGGCAGAGGTATTCCATTACTGGATATACCCACATTTCACGAGATACATTGGACCCCTAAGCGTGATAGGTGGTGAGCCCATCGCCGGACCGGGTCTGCTGGTCTGTAGTTGACTAATATGATGTTTTAATATACATTTATATTGTTTTTTTTTTAATTAGAACTTTTTTTCAGTAAGAAAATGCAATAAAAATATTGTCTGTTTGGAAAAAGACAATATTATATTCATATGTATCGGGGTTGTATCTGTGGATACAACCCCGATATTTTCCTTTCTACATTATTTAAATTTATTTCTCCTATGAATATGCATTTGTTTTAGCACTTTGTATATGAGTTTGTATCCACGGGTTGTGTTCTGAAGTTGTTTTGACTAAAGATTACAGCGGTACTTCTGCGCTATATTATATCGATATAAAAAACTTTACCCAATATTCCCCGAAACTCTGATATACATATAATTACAGAAGATTCCGCTGCATTGTTTGAAATACTTTGTTCTGAAATAAAGCCAAATTGTAACAGAAATTGTGTTCATACTTACTCGCTACGTCCGTATTATAGGCTGGGTCTTTGATTTTGTTGGTCTTTGTTTCTATGGCAGGCTCTGCTAAGTAGTTCGTGCATTCTGCGAAAGAATAACCTGATAAGTCTCATAATATGATTAATCGTTATAATACTTTCTATAATTCTTTAATATACTTTTAAGATCTCTGTTAGCATGTAAACACTTTTTAGTAAATAAATATTTTTATTATTATTATTATATGATATTACTATAGTCTCAAGCCAGTGGGTTATCGATGTAACGACGTGTGATTTTAATTTATAAGTAGATAAACTATTTACTACTTACTATAAAAGCAGTAATTGTAATGCGGCTCGTATTCGAATCAAAGCGAGGGCATGAACCAATGATTTTTTGCAAAACGTAATAGTGAAAAGGGTTATATCTAGAAATTGAATACCTCTCAGGATACCCTTATTCGGGGTGAGGTTAAAATATAATAAATAATAATAATATAAATAAAAAAATAAAGAAATTTAATATAACCACTTTGTTTTATACTACATATACCTACTACTGAACTCTTAAGCCAATAAAATAAAACACAATTGATTTTTAATTGTTACGGTGCCTATTGGAACCGAGCGGTGCTCGACATATTATGGTTTTTATTATATCGCTTTCATGAAACTGTATACAATAATTTAAACAAAAAAAAAAACGACTTCAAACAGGAAACTAATAAAAGTTAAAAGGGCTGGTCGCCACTACGATTTTCGGAGGTTCCCCTCGATTTCTCTGGGATGCCATCATCCCACCGTTGGGATATCACCCAGCAAATAAAAAACGATCAAAATCATTGACAAACAACGAAGTTATCCTCGAACACACATAAAAAAAGATACGGTAGAATTGAGAAACCTCGTCCTTTTTTGAAGTCGGTTTAAACAGTATCTGAGCATACATTACGCTTCGTATCTATTCGCTAAAAGGGTTAATGCTTCCTTCGTCTCGTCGGTCGGTCTACCCAGCTTATCTTTAATATACAGGGTGGAATTTTTAACGCCAACTGGAGGGAAAGTACTTACTCTAAATAATGGAGATAGAAAATTTTGCTCAAAGGAAACATTCCTATAATGTTAAAAGAAACAAAACTGCATTCAAGAGACCCAAGAAGAACTAGCAAGAAACATATTAAGGGCTTATTATGTAAATACTTGATCCGAGTTTACACGGACGGCAGTCAATCAGTGGATCGGACGGTATTCTCATACGAACGCACTCCAGCAATGCAATTCGTAGAAATTTTCTATCAAACTCATAACGGTTGTGCTACCTGTTGGGGATAGGACGTTAAATCGCAACTTGCTTTGGGAATTGACTTGGCAGGTTCATTACGAAAGCAATTATTATTCCTGCCGGGTCTTACCTAATTTGTTGTGTTGCTTATACAACGTGGTAGAGGCGGATATATTTTAATTAACAACTGAGTGTATATAGTCAACTTAACCGTCTTCTAAACCTCGTGTATTTTTCGGGCGCCTAAATGTGACAGATGCTGATCTTATCACCGAACTTCAAAAGTAATTCATTTTTGGATCACAAGCCATCGGTGAAGCCATAACATTAGCAAGTAGGGTACGTTTATGACGTAGGCAAGTGATTTTAGAAAAATCTTGAATATGTAAAGGTAATAAACGGTTGTGGAGATATTTGAGTTATCTAAGTTAGAGATGTGAAAATAAGTAATTTATTGGTTTTGAATTACAAACTTTAATGGAATCCTTCCATTTCAGAATGAACACAATAATCAAACCTAAGACAAAGTAGTAAAAGTAGCTAGTCTTAAGCATTTCTAGCTATAAGTAGATAGCAGCTGCTGTAACTATGGTATGCGAGGACCTATATTGCACGTACAAACAATTTATAAAGGCTGTGCTGTCAAGTGCCAGCTCTCGCAATTTTGCTTTCACATTGTTTGTCTGGAGCAAAGGGTAGAAAACAAATTTTTATTGCACTTTATCTATTCCAGAATTTCCAGAGTCAATACTACTTTTTATGTTACAAGATTTATTGTTGCCTATTTAATATTTAAAATAACTGAATGTATACGTATATGATTATCTAGAGTCCTTGATAACCCGTGGGACGCTGATGCTTGACCACTTTATTAATGCGAGTGACACGAAAAGATTGCAACATAATATAACCTCCTTCTGGTATCGTCGGGTAAAAATGTTATCTTTGCTTGTTTTTGCTACATGTATATTAAATAATAATAATAATCTTTATTTAATAGCCACAGTTTAACAAATTACAGTAATACAGAGGTCCCCACACTAGGCCGAGCCTGTATCGTGGGGACCAGTAGCTATAACATTTAACTTTCAGTTTATCTAAACCGTTGCAAGAAGGTATACAAGAAAACAATTATTATTATAAGTACTAAATAATTTTAAAAAATGGAAAACAAAACAAAAAGAGGGTATGAGTGAGTGTGAGCATTAGGGTGTGTCTGTTGTGGGTTGGGGTGTGTGGGGGGGGTGTGATAAAGGGTTTACTTTTTATTTATTTTTATTATAAAACATAAAAACACAAACCGTTTGATACCCAAGTCTTTGAATTCGGTGCAGCGGTTCAGTTTGTATGATTTTTTGAAGTGTTTTTATGTAAGTGGCGCCCTCTGGCGTCCTAAGGGACGAAAGTTTCGCTGCTGCGGGTAAAATATATTTTGATCCCTACTATCACTGTGCAAAGCGGCTTGCTTCCATCATAAAATTCAGTTTCAAATTCATAACTCGTATGACTAACGTAAACCTACAGGTACGCACCGTCGTATACCACAGTAGTCGGACTGTAACATTTAGAGGTTCAAAAATATGCTGACAATAGTTGGTATTTACTTTAATGAAATACCTACCTCTGCCAATCCCCTCGGAAATAATGGTGCATGTGAGCATACTATTATTTTATTGTTGTTATCGTGTGTGCTATTTCGGAACTGTTTTAGAAGCATAAAATAGCTACAAGAAGAATATAGTAGGTTGATGTGATCACCCGAATAAACAGAAAATTGTTGACTTCTAATAGACGGCACAGGCAACTGTCGATTACGTGTTTATTGCGGGCGGTTATACGTTACGACCTCGTAAATCCCAGACCGGCAATTTTCATTTACAATCTGGATTCAATATTTTATTGTTGGAATCGATTTTATATAAATGACTTTGATTTTGTAAGTACATATAGTCCCACGCCGAGTTTTAGCGTGAAATTGATTTAATCTTAAGAGAAACGACAATTGGTTATTAATTTATTATTATATTGATTGTTAAAAGAGAGATATAAGTTTGCAGTAAAATGCCACGGAAATATTATGGACCGCTAAACGTAAAAATATTTATAAATCCCAATACCACACGGTCTAGTAATATATGAATATAATTATATTATATTCCAAAGTCAAAGACAAAGTCAAAGTCAAAATGTTTTATTCAAAATAGGAACTTACAAGTCCACTTATTGAACGTCATTTCAACTCCACCGCTTCAGCATGTATGGATGTTCCTAACCAAAGTCTATGAGGACAATCACGGTAGTATACAATATTTTGTATTTATGTATAAAAAAGCTGTATACAAAACAAGCATGTGTGATTCGATTGCTGGATGAAACCTGAGAAGTGTAGGTATACGAGATTTGCAGCCAGCCTACAAGGCGTGAGCGTCTGTCAGTTTTAATCAATGATATTATATGCTGGTTTTAATGTTTAGTTGGAATGTAAGTTCTGAAGTCAAAGACAAAAGTTTTTATTCAATGTAGGAGCTTATAAGTCCACTTATTGAAAGTCATTGCGACTCCACCGCTTCGGTATGTATAGTTGAGGAGAAGGCGGGGCAAGAAATTTCTCACAGACCTTTTAAAAAAAACCTTTTAAGAAAAGTTCAGTGAAAGATTTTGAAACAAAGACACATTTACGTAACACTCCAATAACGTAGGAAAACAAAGCAAGCTGTGCCGTGAACTTTTGCCGTTCGTGATGAGATAAGTTTTCAAGGCCTTGGAAACTTAGCACCGCACAGCAGCAGCTCATAAACCTGACGACGGGTAACGAGT
This sequence comes from Ethmia dodecea, assembly GCA_963855545.1. Taxonomy (NCBI): domain Eukaryota; kingdom Metazoa; phylum Arthropoda; class Insecta; order Lepidoptera; family Depressariidae; genus Ethmia; species Ethmia dodecea. Next base: position 10,204,160 of record OY979446.1, on the reverse strand, counting down.
TTACTGGGATTGCTTTGACGGCGCGGCCTATCGTGTCTAAGTATGTTACAGTGGAAGAACGTTTTTATATATATTTGTAACTAGCGACCCGCCCCGGCTTCGCACGGGTGCAATGCTCTTCCTCTTGAATCACTCTATCTGTTTAAAAAAACCGCATCAAAATCGGTTGCGTAGTTTTAAAGATATAAGCATACAAAGGGACAGAGAAAGCGACTTTGTTTTATATTATGTAGTGATTTGAAAATGAAACCAATAGGGTATTTGACTACCAAAGAGATTAGAAGAAAATCATGAGAGAAACTTTTTCTTTAAACGTCTTTGTTGACTACCTTGGTCAAATGAGTTACTTTTTTTAAGATGTCAGAACTAAATGTTACTATGGAAAATAAACTGAGCCGTGACGTCATCATTTTAAGTACTGAATGAGGCGTTTTCGGTGACAGCTGTCACTTGAGTATTCAAAGGTGTCCATAGATGGTGCTGATAAGCCTTGGGTTTTTTTTTTACCTAATCTATGGTCGCAAGAATTTGTCAAACAAAAAAAACAATCTGACTTTTTATCAAAATAAGGTTACGTACTCATTGCCTTGTATTTTATTTATTGTTCTGTTTGTACATTGTTTGCGAGTGGTTTGTGTTACAACAAAAGATCCGAATCCAAGATAAACAAAAACTCAGTGTCCCTCATCTGCGAAAATGCTCATGACATGACGGACGGATGTGTCACGTAAAGCGACACATCAGTGTTGCCAATTTCTAATTCCCAATGTTGATCAGCGCCATCTAGTTCAATTTTAAGAAATATTATTAATGTCATTGAAAATTCCTCATTGCATAACTTTGTTGCAAAGAGGTTGAAAGAAAATCGTTCTATTTCTTACAGAGAAACCGTCTTTGCTTTGTTGATTGAATTAGGTATTAAAATTCGAAATACATTTTTCTATGCGTTTTAGAATAATCTTTAAAACTTATGATCTATCTAGCAATTTTATTTCGTACCAGTGAAGTACTGTACTCTATTCAAGATACCCCAATTCCAATAAGTAGACTTTAAAATTTCGACCGATCATTTCAACTCCTTTGTCAGAAGTGGACATTAATGGCATTAGTTAGCAGAAGAGGTAGCATTAGTGGTTGTTGGAATACAGCTGTAACAGACAGGATAACAGACAGATGGGTAGAAGGACTCCAGAAGGTTTCTTTTAACCATTTTACCAGTACCCTAAGAACCCTAAGAAACTGTTTGCGCAACACCAAAAAAACTAGTTATCTTAATACAGTTTTCTATAATTGAAAACTTAGGGTTCAACTTATGGTATCATCGCGCATGTTAAGAGGGTTTTTATGTTGTCCGGAGAGTTGGACGCCGAATAAGGTCGCGAGCGGTCGGTAGTAGTTCTACAGTTCGCTCTACACACAAACACTTTTATAGTTTACGTCAAAGATCCAAGAAGACAGCAGCTTTTGTTCAGAAATAGTCTGTCAATCTGTTTCCGTTCTGTTGTAACGTAAAGTAGAATTAGGTTAAGGTTATTGATCTCAGAGACTGCGATGAATAGGCAAAGAACGGCTTTTGTATCCTCCAGTAATGCTTTTTTTAGGGTTGGCTAATTTTTTGATGTACTAGCATCGCCCCGCGGTTTCCCGCGTAGTTCCCGTTTCCGTGGGAATACGGGGATAAAATATAGCCTATGTGTTATTCTGATGTATAAGCTATATAACTGTAAAGTTTGATCAAAATCCGTTCAGTAGTATTTGCGTGAAAGAGGAACAAACATCCTTCCTTATATCCATACATCCATCCATACAAACTTTCGCATTTATAATATTAGTAGGATTTATTGTTGGGAAACCCTAGCATATCCGTGACCCGACTTACACTTTAATTTCTTTTCATATAATAGAAGAAAAAAATATAGGTACGAGTATGTATGTATTATTTGAGAGTTTTTATACGTCCAGATATCATCAGATGTTACAACATCGGTTCGAGCGCCCTTCCTACAGAAAGTTAAGTTAGTTTAGCGAAATGTTATGTAAGTAGAGTAGGTGAACGGGTGACGTTAGAGACGTTTGATGTTATCTCAATAAGCAGTACTATACACTGTATATACCTCTATATACATATACACTGTATATGTCTATACCTCTGAAAAATAACTAAAATCTATATGAGGAAAATACATCTATAATGTCAGTGGTAAACTATTAGTATGACTAAAGAGATTAAAATATAACAAGGCGTAGAGGGGACAAAGCGAGGAAAATTTGATACCAAATTTATTACAAGTGGAAAAAATCTAGTAGTACGATTTCGACCGAATGACAGCTCGCGTTCATACTAACTGAACTTCGTGAGGCTCGGGTCTATTCTAGCAAGGGCACGTATACCAATGAGTTTTTAAAAAACTAATTGAACAACGATTCATTGTTTGTTTATTATCATGACACGTATTACGTCGTGGAATGGTGGAAAGCAGTCGATTTGGGTCGGATGTCGACTTGAAAAGGCCGATGTGGTATTTTTATCGATGACTATAAATCTCATTGTGTGGGTTTTGTTGGGAAGAGAGCAAAGTTTATTTTTTGGTTTAAAATTTTGCGACTACTGAGTTAACAGATTCAGTCTTAGGGGCTTAGTAGAGCAGTATTTGTGCGGAACTATACAATACAAGAATTATATTTAGGTCTGTGTAGTTACACAGTGTAGTTACACGAGCGCTATTTATCGCGTAGTAAACTCGGGTACGAATGGACAGTGCCAATGTCGACAAAGCGAAAATTTTAGACAAATAAACGTGCCATTCTCGCCCATGCTGTTTGACGTCTATAACTCATTGAATTTTCGAATTGGGAGTTTGATGAATCCATTTCAGATACATGACATGACACTTCGTTTACCAGGATGTGCCTAATGGGTTCAGAACGGTTCGTATTGGTACAACTTGGTAAAATTTGCTGATATCTGGTAACGGTGATTAGTTAGGATACGTTAGCTTAGGTCATCAGAGAAGACCTCGTATTCTGTAAGGACCATCGCATTTAAAACCCAGGAACATCGCAGCTTGAACGTGTTTCCGCGCGGGTTGTACCACAAAAAATATGACGGCGGAATATTTGGTATATTAATGTTATAAATAATTCCTATAGTACAACTCGCGCGGACCCGAGTTTAAGCCGCGATGCTCCTGACCTGCTTTTGATATATTAGGACCTTAAGTATTTAAGATTAAAGGAGGCCGATTTCAAAATAAAACATTTAAATTTTATTTACCTTTAACAATTTATGTGAGAATATAGCGTGTATTTGTAACCGGGTATGTGCCTTCAACTTGCTCTCTCAGTAATAGCTCGAAGCTATTACCCCAGTACACCGGCAAAATAAATTACATTTTCCGTCACCGTAATTCTATGCAGCAACGCAGCCAGTAAGGACGTATAAAACCGCCTCTGCTATTTCTAACAAATGTATTTAAATCTCTTTGGGTATTTCTATTCAATTTTCTTCATTAAAACACACTACTTACTTTATAAATAGGTATATCCGAATCTAAAAAGAATGTTGGAGAAAGATCTAACCATGATCTAACGTTTTAGAATGAGAATGAAGCATGGGCGTAGTTTAATGAAGTTTGTGCAACAAAACTTCAAAATTGAAATGACAAATTGGCCTGAGTTGATATTTTAATCGTCAAGGAAATAGTCAGTTAACATTCTTAAAAAACAATGTCAGCCAACTAGACTCGATGGATAAAAATTCCATATTTTCAATGTCACCTACGTGGACGACGAAAATAGTTGGATGCGTGAATACGAATAAAGAGTTGCGTCGTTTATAACAAAGGAGTTCAATTTGTTTGTTTTTTCTATAGGTACCTATTGTTTTTTTAATTATTTACAAGATAAGGGGCATTTGAAGCAACGTATTTATATTTTTCTGTTATCAAAGCCATAACTAATTATATTATTATGAAAATCTATGGTATCACTTATGACGTCACGTCGCCGGACGTAAATAAGAGTACGTTCTTAAATTACTATATAAGTAATAATAGGGTTGTGTCCTACCTAGTCAAATCAGTTACTTTTTACGATCTGTCAAAACGAAATTTTACTATGGAAAATGTACTGAAATAGCAAACCGTGACGTCATAGTTTGTAGTACTCGATTGCAGCACTTTTTTTGATTGTTTTATTATTTTTAAATTTGCTATAATTGTAAATTGAAAATCGAAATACATATTTTGAGGTGTTTTGGGATAATCTTTTTAATGTATGACTACTCGCAATTTAATTTCGATGCTGTCAACTACCCAATTATGTCATTTTAGTTATCTAGTGTCAAAATAAAAATACAGATTAAGTACATTTATTTGCAAAAAAACATGGTATATATAGGTGGTGATAATTACATTTCAGAGCATACAATGTTTAGCTAAAATATAATATAGCATGCAAATTGTTACAAAAAAAAAACAGAAATATTAAAATGTCTTATTAGGAATTCTTGCACACTATTGAAATTATAAAATTTTAAGAATTCATGCAATTTATTTTTTAACATTTTTAAATTTAACATTTTTATGTCTTTTGGTATCTTATTATAAATTCGTACACACATAACAAGGCAGGTCTTATTATACTTGGAGAGTAATACGAGCCTGTAGGGGTCTCGTTGACTCCGAGTGTTTAAGTCACATGCTTTTTTAAATAATTCTTTGTGCTTCCATACAAACATGGAAATCTCATAAATGTAGAGAGACGGTAGCGGCAGTAAGCCAAGTTTTTTAAATACTGGCTTACATGACTCATCGGGTGCAAGCCCGTATATTGCTAATACATTTGTCGCCGGCATGGTGAAATCATTCAGATGTGAAGCGGCAACAAAGATTTAGTAAATATTAGCATCATCTTATTATATTATGAAAGTATTAAAGACTATAATTACTTACGCTTTACAAAATTAATTACGTGTAGTTAAGAACTTTAAGATTAAATTCATACGTATAAACACAACAGATTTTTTTCATCTGTACTAATTTATGGTTCAAGGATTTGGTACCTACCATTTTGATTATTTTATTGATAATATTTACTTTATCTTTTCTGTTTTTGGAGTTCTAACACTTCCCATAAAATAAAACAAACACGTATTTTATAACGTTTCCAATAATTTTGGCTTTGATTAGAAACCTCGGAAAATGGAAGGGGAATAGTCTTCTAATCTATTTTATCGATGGGTTATGTAAACCTGACCTTATTATTCTGAGTTGCGTAACGCTTGCGCCACACACTCCCTGTGGAGTAGCTAAAACCACTTAAGTATTAGCTTGTCTAATACTTACCGCTACAATATAATAATAATATAATCTCACGCCTTTTTTTATTCCCGAGGGGGTAGGCAGAGGTATTCCATTACTGGATATACCCACATTTCACGATATATATTGGACCCCTAAACGTGATAGGTGGTGAGCCCATCGTGGGACCGGGTCTATTTACACATGTCTCAGAATTAATTCTGAGACCTGCGGGTTTCCTCACGATGTTTTCCTTCACCGTCGAGCTAGTGATAAATATGTACGTAAGTTTTTCAAAAACTCATTGGTACATGCCAGGATTCGAACCCGAGCCTCACTACTACATTCTTAATATATGATAATCAATGAGGCTCGGGTTCGAATCCTGGCATGTACCGATGAGTTTTTCAAAACTTACGGACATATTCATCACTTACTCGACGGTGAAGGAAAACATCGTGAGGAAATCCGCAGGCCTTAGAACTAAACCCCAGTCACCGAGGGTTCACCGCATTTTTTCCGAATAATTCACTGGTGTAAAGTGGGTATATTTGTGAATATTTATTTATTTATTAAGCCATTAATTACATGTCAGAAATGGTAGGTCTTAGACTAGTACAATAGTTTCAATGTAATTTTACCCTAAAGGGTATAGCAATAGAATACCTCTGCCGGCCGACCCTCTTGAGGGTACAACTCAGTCCCTATTTTCGCATAACATACTTATTAGCAGTGGGTTATTACGGATTGATGATAATGATGATAATTTCGGAATTTTGTAATGAGTAAGTCAGTGGTATTTCCAATTGAACGAAAGATCGATTAGTATTTCATTGGAGCAGATTTTAGGCTTCTTATTTCAGCCATAGAACGGTATTTTATCCTTTTATCGGTTACTAGCGGTTCTGCGTGGTTTCACCCGCGTAGTTCGTGTTCCCGTGGAAATACGGGAATAAAATATTATTATATTTGAACCTGGTTAAACGTGAATGTGTTTGAAATACTTTAATATTATATTCAAGTTGTGTGTAGTCTTATTAGTGTTAGATACCTATTTCTAGTTGGTTCTTTTTAAATTGTATTTCAAAAGTAGAATGTCAATAAATTAAAAATTCGTATTATGATTCAAAATCTTTTGAAAATACAATATTTTTCCTTATTGTTTTCAGCAATAATTCGTAAAAACAATATATTTAAGTAATGTTCTTCAAGCACCTTTGTCGGTAATTATGTTTCCAATAATATGGTCTGACTTTGAAGATGATAGTACCTGTTTTCTGTAATTTTACAGATATAAAAATGCATTTTGTGAGAATCTTCAAATTACGAGAAGATATTTGGGAACTGAGAATTTCATAACAAAAAACTTCAAATTCCCGAGTTACAAAGTTATTTTAGGACCTACCGCGGATGAGGTTAGTGGTGTACCTTACTGAATAATTTTGTAAGATTATGATAAATATTTATTCAAGCACGCTCGGTTTGGCGACAGGCTCATAACCTGCCACATTTAGGGGTCAAAACAAATATAGGTACTGGTGAAAATTGAAATTTTCAGGAATAAATACCTCTACCTACGCCCTCGGGGATAAAAAGCACGAATTTTTTTTTTATATTTATAAACGCACCTCTACATTGTTCATCATAACAAATAGGATATTGATCTCACCTGGCTGGGTTAAAAAACTACCTTAGAGCACAGCACGTGAAAAATAGGGCCCTCAGTGGGTAGACGTGGGCTGATGTTACAGAGAATTAATGTTGATGATATATTAAAATTAACATAGCTTTCTTTCCGGCATCATTTCCACGGTTTTGCCGAGAATGTCATTGTTGAACGATAAAAGAAATGTGGAATTTCAAGGTTCTGGAAAATGTTTCAAGACATTTCTATGGATTTGTCGAGAATTTTATTGTGGAATAATAAAAGAAATTCGAATTTAAAGATTATAGAACATATTTGAAGAGGAAACCGAAATTAACTTTATTCTTTTCAGGAAATTCTGACATAATTTTTGTGGTATATAAGTTGAATAAATAATTATTAACAATAAAAAACTATGGATAGATGGCGTTGACTAGATATGGTTCTCTAACACACCCAAGATCGGTTTAATAGCAAAAATGTTCTAATATTTATAAAAAAAAACACAAAGACTAACGTTACATAATTGTTAGGAAGCTTTTATGATGTTTTATTATTTACCTCGGTTCGTGTGCTTGGCAAAATCATGTCTCCGTCTGCCACCTACCGGATTTTTTTATATTTTTCGTAATATTTCAGGTAACACAAGGCATAGATCTTATTGGGAAAACATGTTTGATTACCGGTGGTACCAGCGGCATCGGATTAGAAATGACACGATGCTTGCTATCAAGGAACTGTAAGATGTTGATGGCATGTCGGAACACTTACGCGGCTGGCATAGTTGCAAAGAAGTTTACTAATTACAACCCCAATGAACGGTTTAAGGTTTACGAGACTAATTTCGCTTCAATGGCGTCTGTTACGAAGTGTGCAAATAGATTACTAAAGGATCACAAGTAATAAAAGTTTTAAAATATGCATCGCTTAGATAAAAATTTGAATAGTACCTAAATTTTATTAACTACCTACACTACCTTAAATGTAAAATAATGAATGAATTTATAATATTCCTATCTCTATTTAAAATAATGCGAATGTAACTGTGTGTTTGTCTCGTCTCTCTCTCGTTTACGTCTAAGCCGCTGATTAGATATCAAATAATCTCTTTATTTTTTTATTTTACCCATCTAAGATTTATAAAGTAAGTATATTTATCAGTATAAATTCATCAAGTTCAAAATATGTCTACTTATTATTTTTAGATTGCTTTCAGAACTTAGTTGCATTACGTATGAAAATTTGTAATATTATAATTTTCAGAAATATTGATATCATCTTATTAAATGCAGCTGTTTTTGGTATTCCTTGGAAACTCACTGAAGATGGACTTGAAACTACGTTTCAAGTTAATTATTTAAGTCAATTTTATTTACTTATGTGCATTGAGCCGATCCTAGCTCCAAATGCTAGAGTGGTTTTCATGTCGACGGAATCTCACAGGTATGCTATCTCTAGGACTTGAAAGTTAACATTTCTTTACTACTATAATGAAGTTGTAGGTCCAAGCTGATTGAGATATAATTTAGGCAGAAGTTAAATTAGAGGAACAAATAATTATGAAATTTATGATTTTTGTAAGGAATAAAGAAAGTATGTTTCATCATTTTTTTAAATCAGTCCTTTTAAGATGAAATAAGAGACAAGCATTTGTATTGAAATCCCGCTATCTTTTGAAAGGATTTAGAGAAACCCTTACAGGAACAGAGATGCAAGACATCATGATGCGCAATAGCTAGATAATATTAATAAAAAAAAAAAAAAAAAAAAAAAAAAAATCTCACGCCTTAATAAAATAATAAATTACCTATATATTAATCTATTTTCAAGGAATGTTAAATGGACTTTACAAAATACATTGGAACCAACCAAAGAACTATTATCATTACCAAAAGACCAGTTCACATCGATAAAAGCTTACAACATTTCCAAGCTTTGCGGTTTACTCGCCATGCGGCATTTGGGGTATCGTTGGACAAATTCAGCTAAATCTGTCTTCTGTGCTCACCCCGGTTCATTTGTGTATACTAAACTATGTACTAATTGGTGGCCTTTCGAAGCGCTGTACGTACTTTTCCAGCCATTCTCCAAAAATGTGGTGAGTGAAACCCTAATTTTCCTTCTTCTATTTATCCTTATTACCTGCTGCACTATTTATCCCTATATACTAATTCCAACATTTCCAACTTTCTTACTAATCCCTACTTCTTTATTAATACAACGAACTACATACATAGGTACATAATCTCACACCTTATACCCCCGAGGGGGTAGGCAGAGGTATTCCATTTTTGGATATACCTACACACTTATCACCAGATATTCTTTAGACCCCCAAACGTGGTAGGTGGTGAGCCCATCGCCGGACCGGGTCTGTAACACATGTGTCAGAATTCATTCTGGGACCTGCGGGTTTCCTCACGATGTTTTCCTTCACCGTCGAGCTAGTGATAAATATGTACGTAAGTTTATATAATAAGTATAGAGGTAATTATGACTACTAATGAATGTTAGATCTTTCACAAAATGAACTGTGACAAACGACCGTGATTTTCCTTGGTTTATAATCATTTTGTGCAGTGCAGTGATAGCCCGGACGGTTAAAGAGCCGGCCGAAAATCAGTGAGGCTCGGGTTCAAATCCTGGCATGTACCAATGAGTTTTTCAAAAACTTACGTACATATTTATCACTAGCTCGACGGTGAAGGAAAACATCGTGAGAAAACCCGCAGGTCTCAGAATTAATTCTGAAACATGTGTAAACAGACCCGGTCCGGCGATGGGCTCACCACCTATCACGTTTAGGGGTCCAATATATCTCGTGAAATGTGGGTATATCCAGTAATGGAATACCTCTGCCTACCCCCTCGGGGATAAAAAGGCGTGAGATTATATTATATTATATATATAATCATTTTGTAATCCTCAGGATCAAGCTGCCAGCACGCCTCTCTACTGTGCCACATCCTCAGATTTGGACGGTGTCTCAGGCGTGTACGTAAAAGATTGCAAAGTGACACAGGAAAGTGACCTTGCCCAAGACTCCTACCTGTCATATAGAATGTATGACTTGACTCAAAGCATAATTCGCGAATGCATTGCTAATACTAAACACCAAGAAGTAGAAACTAAAAAGATGGACACCGAGGAAGAAGCTAAGGGGGTTGACACTGCCGAGGAAACTATGGCCCAGCGGTACCAGGCCACTAATTAGGAATATCAATTCCGTTGTGACTATAATATATGTAAATTTGTCAAGCTGCTTGTTTTTAATTTTTTCATTATCCTAACTATCTACATCTTATCAATACTAAATAAGTGACGTTGTTTGTTACGCTTTTAAGCCTGAATGACTTAATTGATTTAAAAAAACACTAATGGAAAGCTACATTATTAGGACATAGCATTGGCTATATTTCTTCGCCGTATTCCCACGGGAACGGGAACAATGCGAGAAAACCGCGGAACGATGCTAGTTATTGATAAAGTTAAAATTGAACTCAACTTTATTGACATCAGAACGTTGGAGCCCCGGAGCTACAGAGCTGGCGAGTGGCCTAAATTATTGTAGGGAAAATGTAGTAGTCAAAAACACATCTCTTTGAATTTGTAGTTCTATAGTTCAGGAGTTATTAGACCTGAAAGCTAGAAATCATCAGGTCGGTGTGGCCCCGAGATCTCAGTAATTAGGGCAGTAACGGACGTTTGCTCTTAGACAAAGTTACTGTAATGTTTAGGTAGTAGACAGAAAAACAAAGAATAGAATTCGTAGTTCAATATTTTGGCAGTAATTCACGTTTGAAGTGCGGGACAATCAGGTCCCTGTACCCCAGTGTTTTCTCTGAAACGAAGCATCCTAGCATAGTATGTTGTTTGAGAAAGTTTCTGTAGTTCTCGATTTAGGAATTCGTATGGAGCTAGTTTTTTATGTAGTTCTACGGTTTAATAGAATTTTGCACTCTTTCTAAAAACAATCAGAACGGTGTAGCCCAGTGTTTTCTCTGCAGCGAAGCATCCTAGCATAGTATGTTGTTTGAGAAAATTTTTGTAGTTCTCGATTTAGGAATTCGTATGGAGCCCGTTTTTTATGTAGTTCTACAGTTTACGAATAATTCAGGTCGGAAGCTCCGAAATGACAGCTAACCTCACTCATTACATCTTTGGAACCAAACAAGCTAGCGAAACAGAAACTTACACAACGATTTATTATCCATCGAATAATAAGTGTGCAAAATTTCATAGAGATCCATGCAGTATTTGTAAAGGAATTTAGTATAAACACATTCGGTACCATTAACTGTGTCATGGAAGAGGGTGACCACAAATTACTCATACCCGCTATTCGTAATACCCTATGTGAGACTTAAAAAAATTTTAACCAATGGAAAGTTTACTTTTCTGGGAGTAATATTTTCCCACTGGAACGGGACTGACGCGAGTGAAACTGTCAGGCGCCGATAGTTTAATATAAACTTCTAGCAGGTTCTACTAATTTGAAAAATATGGTCCATTAATATGTTTCAGGGATCGTCCATTAATCAAGTGATGTTTTAGCAACTATTTAACTACCTGGTGATACAAAGTAATGGTTCAACTAACCCATACCCAAAATCACGTGTATTTTTAGAGTCTCTTAAAAAAATACTGGAGAGCCGAGCTCGGGTGTTCTATACCTGCTTCTTTATAATAATATATAATTATTGACTGCTACACACGACTCTTATTTTTATAATATATAAAATCAGATGAACAACTATTTTTTATTCCTTTGCACAAAAGAAACCATACACAGGCAGTACGTAACTACTTTATACCATAATACTCGTATATGGACTTTGTTTAGTTCGAGCAATTAGCCAAACCACAATCTAAAAAAAAACACCATGGGTATTTGAATTCAATAAAAAACCATGTTAACCATTTTTAGTTACTTATTTACTTAATGTTAAAACTTATGAATAAACAACCTGAGTGCAAATTTCAATAAATACAATAATACTTTTTGATGTCATATCATACTTACTTTCACCATCAAATTTCAGTGCTCGAATATTTTTCCTTCTTAACATAAAATGTATGGTCACCCTCTTCCATGACACAGTTAATGGTACCGAATGTGTTTATACTAAATTCCTTTACAAATACTGCATGGATCTCTATGAAATTTTGCACACTTATTATTCGATGGATAATAAATCGTTGTGTAAGTTTCTGTTTCGCTAGCTTGTTTGGTTCCAAAGATGTAATGAGTGAGGTTAGCTGTCATTTCGGAGCTTCCGACCTGAATTATTCGTAAACTGTAGAACTACATAAAAAACGGGCTCCATACGAATTCCTAAATCGAGAACTACAAAAATTTTCTCAAACAACATACTATGCTAGGATGCTTCGTTGCAGAGAAAACACTGGGCTACACCGTTCTGATTGTTTTTAGAAAGAGTGCAAAATTCTATTAAACCGTAGAACTACATAAAAAACTAGCTCCATACGAATTCCTAAATCGAGAACTACAGAAACTTTCTCAAACAACATACTATGCTAGGATGCTTCGTTTCAGAGAAAACACTGGGGTACAGGGACCTGATTGTCCCGCACTTCAAACGTGAATTACTGCCAAAATATTGAACTACGAATTCTATTCTTTGTTTTTCTGTCTACTACCTAAACATTACAGTAACTTTGTCTAAGAGCAAACGTCCGTTACTGCCCTAATTACTGAGATCTCGGGGCCACACCGACCTGATGATTTCTAGCTTTCAGGTCTAATAACTCCTGAACTATAGAACTACAAATTCAAAGAGATGTGTTTTTGACTACTACATTTTCCCTACAATAATTTAGGCCACTCGCCAGCTCTGTAGCTCCGGGGCTCCAACGTTCTGATGTCAATAACTTTCGCTACGTAATTCATTTCGTTTACTAAATGCCTACTTTACAATCTCATCAACTACTACTTATATGAAAACAATAATTATATTATAGGGAGTTTTTTATAACCGTAAGAGTATCTCCAAAGGAACAATTACGTGTTCCTAATTAGAAACAAAACAAGGCCGCTAGACAAAAAAAAACGTACCTAATGATTGTTTTATTTTTAATGCGCAAAGAAAATAGACGCGCTGAAAAAGTAAACCAGCGGGAAATAATGGAGTTACGGAGTGAGCTAGAACAGAAGGCTAGAAAAAAATAAACAGAGAATCTTAAATCAGACTCTGCTCGATAATTCAAGAGATATAACAAATATACCGCACTTATGGAACAGAGATTGTTCAAAAATAGAGATTCAGTAACAGCTATACCTACACCAATCTCGTTATATCCAGCTTATAAGCTGTTAAGCGCGATTTCACCCGCGTAGGTCCCGTTCCCGTGAGAAAGATGTAGCCTCTAGAAAAGTAAGCTTTCCATTGATTAAAGCATTCTTATGATCGGTTCTGTAGTTTCGGAGCAAAACAAATAATCAAATTTTTCCTATTTATAATAATTAATGTTTATTATTATTTATTATATTTTTATTGTTATAGAAGGTGTAGATATAGATAAATGAGTAGATTTGGGTATCACAATCTTAATATTTCCATACCTATCTCTCATTATTGTCTATCTGTCTGTCAAGAACCTTTTACTTGGGAACACGGAAAGGACCGAGTTGAAATTAATATCAATGGGCCTTCAATCCCTTGAAGCTGTAAAAAAAATCAAATTTCTGATTTTATATTGCTTAGAATTCTGACAGTTGTAATTACAGTAAATCAATAATATCGTTCTTTCTTTTCTCTTTACTTTTTTAACTCTTCTCTCTTGCAATGTCAGACTTAAATCTGATTTTAAATCAAAAACGAGTTTGCCAAAGATTCTGCCGTAACCAGAATTTATTTCTAGACGAATTAGGAAAAAAGTCAGTTTGTGGACTGAGGGTTAGTAGAGTCCCTAAGTTAAGGCTGCATATTTTTTGTTTGTGTTTTAACTTCTCTATTCACACATAACATGACAAATACAACGCGTAACAGAATATGCGCAATTCCTCATAAGCCCCCAATTAGTATAAAAAAAATATGATGCATTCATAATTGAGTTTTTAACCGAATTTCTTAAATATAGAGCAATAATAGTACGGTTTCCATACTAATCCCTACGTTCAGGTATGCTAATTTATTACTTTGAAAAATTTAACACATACTAAAAATAGCTGAAATCGATTAAGTAGTCGATACTGAACAAACTATTTTCAGGAATTGCGCTTATCCTGTTACATATTGTATAAAGCATACAATACTATCAATCTATTTAGCTTTCAAACTACGTTTTTAAAAACACCCTTATCATACTAAAATACAAATAAAACGCAACTACTTATACTTTAATTATATTTAAAACCATTAATGATATAGTTTATAGCACTTACTTATAATCAAACTGCTTGCGTCTGGTGGCCAGGGAGTGGTGGTCTCAGTGACATTTCCTTTCGCGTCATCAGGATTAGGCTCAAATAGGTGGCGGCATATCGCCCACATCCCCACTTCACTCCACATCAAGTACCTGTTACTTATAGCCAAATAAATACCTGGAAACAATTGGAGGTGTTTAACAACTCGAGTAGCTATTTGGCAACAAGCCATACTCTGATATTTGTAATTAATACTAGAGTTATTATCTGCGCTCGTTGCCAAGATATGCCCACAGTTAAAAGAAGTGAAATCTATTGTCAGGATGCTTCTTGGTACTAATTACTTATAATGCACAGCGAACGTGCCAAGATTTTTAGCAACCAACGTATAGCTTTAAATGTTTATGCCTCATAAATTATAAAGCTGTGGTATGTCGTTGAAAGCATTTTATTAATTTTAATAATGCGTTCAAAGTTTTGGGATGTTTGTGACGGTTATTACCCACACGTAAGAATCGAATCGAAATCGTTAAAACCTTTCCTAAAATGCTACTGTAAGTACTCTTAATTAAATACATGCAGACCAAGTATGATAGTCAGAAAATAATTGAAAATTACAATAAAACTACCGACATTCTATATTTAAACTACTTGCATTACTGCACAGAAATAGAACGCCGGCCATTGACCTGGATGCCATAGTATGTTCTTGATTTTATGAATTATGATATTATATAGCGACATCCATCTTCATAACGTCGTCTAGACTTTACTTTATAATACTGAATGAAGACCAAAGATAAATGGTCGGTAAAGACTTGATATAGAGTAATTATATTGTACCTACTATACCTAAGTGTGACGCCAAGGGACGTGTATCAAGACAGTTTTATGAGGTCATCTCATAATGTTTATGTATTTTATTATAAATAATAATATTCTAAGCAAACCAGGTGTATACAATATACCTAATAAGATTGTTTAGCTGATTTCGACTACGGCATGTATCTATGTCTCAGGGCCCTAGACATAATTATATGGTCAATGTTAGTTAGTACCATTTTCTAAAATTAACAATTTGCGTCAAAAACTTGAAATAATTTGTGCCGCGATGATTTAGAGTAAATAATAATATTATAAATTCTCATTACACCAGAGTACTGTAACGTATAGGTACATGACTGGCGACTGTTGTCGACCCTGTGTTGTGAATTGACGCCAATGAACCCTTATACTCTGATGGAGCCTATCTTGTAAATGAGGTCACCTCAGGACACTATTGTAAAAATTTTAAAAGATAATTGAATATTAAATATTAATACCGTTCGGGCCCCCATTCACAACGACCCATTTCGATGTGCACACAGCTGTAATCCATAGAAATGTGCTCAGACCGACGATGATAGTGCACCCGAAGAGAATTCGTCTCTCGATAACCAGAGCCTGTAGCAAGGGCCTCCTCTCGACTCCCACCGAAGAGGCCGTTGACATCTTGTCTGTCTCCATGTTCAAATCTGCCAACAGAAAATTAAGTTTGGTTATTAATAACTTACTAGCCCAAATAATTCTACGGTAGAACTAATTCCGCACGATTTTACCCACTTAAATCCCATTCCAGAGGGAAAATTATGGCCCATGTTAATCCCAAAAAAGTAAGCTTTCATTTGAAGAAAGAATTTTTAAAATCGGTTTAGTAGTTTTTGACATACAAAAATACAAATCGTTCATCTTTATAATATTACGAGTATAATAATGTAGAGGTAGATAGAATAGATGTCTGAATTTCGTGTCTCTAGCTTCAGTAAATTTGACAGTGCGTTGAAGTGTCAGATTTTCTCTCAATTATCCTATAGACTAGCGTTTGTCTGCGACTTCGGCATTCCGAGATAAAAAAAAGCCTATGTAACTTTTAGGTCTTCGAAATATCTTTAAGCATAAAGAAAAGTGGAATTGTACAGTGTAAGCACAGTATACAATAAAGAATTATTTATTTATTTAACTTCATGTACCAAGAAAATGTACACATGGCGAACTTAATGCCTAAAGGCATTATCTACAAGTCAACCATCAGGCTAAGCAGAAATAATTATAATAAGAAAATAATTATCTTATCTTTAATGACGGACAAATCAACAAACAGTTTCGCATTTATAATATTAATAGTAGGATTATTACTGTTGCTGTATAACATCCTAACTTACAGTTAAACAATTTAATTTTGTAGAGTGGTAGATAAGTTTAAATTAACATTAAAAAAAATTGCATTCTGAAAATAATTTGAAGAGAAGAAAGAGAAAAAAACAATGGCAATATAAATTTTTCGTTAGTTCACGTTAAAACGTGAGCTATCATTCTATCATCGCTCTGATAAACTGAAAGTTTTGTTGAAGATACTCGTAAGTTGAAGATGTGATCAAATGTAGGAGATACAATAAAGCGATGAAGATCGAAGAGTAACTCAGTCTCAGTTATTAGTTACATTCATTAGAAAAAAAAAACAGTTGCGATCGTACAGCTAACATTAAAAATAGTTTAACGTAATTCCACCAGGTCACTCATCTCATACTGACCACACACAACATTGCCAATTGCCTAGTAATTTCACATAATCGGGAAACATAATCGCATTGAGCCAACTAAAACTTCATATTAAATCTGTAAAACATAATAATAAAAGAGAATTACAGGCAAATTGGCAAGATAATTAAAAAAAAAACATGTCATTGACCACTGTCTTACATTAACTAAAGCACGTACAACATTATTAATGTCTTTGATGTTATTTTCGGTTCCACTAAATATTCTAAATCCAAGCTTCTCAATGTCTCGGCCATGCTTTGTTGCCGTTGATCTAATATAATATGTTGTTCGTTGATCTATAAATATTCGGAGAATAGTTCTAGAGATACAGACAGTTATTGTCGATATTTCGGATAATAGTATGCTCTAACGATGGATGCTCTTAAAAATGTCAAATAAGATATTATGAGTATGACACGATGTCAAATTCACAAGTACAAGGATCGAAACACATCTGACGTCATTTACATCGCTGGTCTTCCGTCGCAAAACGCTGCTACGCCGGTACATAATCACTGTTATAACATAGTATAAAAACAAAGCCGCTTCCCGTCTGTCTGTCCTTATGTATGCTATACTCTGTGCCTATGTAGACCTTTAAAAGTTCGCAACGGATTTTAATTAGTTTTTAATAATAGACAGAGTGATTCAAGAGAAAAGTTTTTATTTATAAAATACATGCACAGTACAGTGGAAAAACACTGATAATTTCATATAATCCGAAGCGAAGCGAGAGGGCGCGTCGATATAGTTCCATATAAACATCTCACATCGTACATATTTAGCCGAAGATGCTTTACTCGTAGGTACGATTTAGATAAAAGATATGTGTTTCTTTCTTAACAGTCATATTATAATTGTATGTTTCTTGCAATCATTTTGTATTTTATGTATTCATTAGGTTTTTTTTTTTTGGATCTGCATAAAAAGTTGAAATACTTAGTTCTGATTCACATACGTTAGTGGCGTCAATTTGTAACGTAATTTATAAGACACAGGGAGAACCTTATTGTGTGTTTTTCCACTAATTTATTTAATTTTGAATCCGAGTTCTGGTAAAAATAGTTCACTAGAATTCCTACTGTAATTCGTGAGCTCTTAGTTATTAAGGCTATCAATCTTGTTAGTCTTAGTTGCTTAATAATTCAGTGGAGGTAACTCACGACGTCGGAGCTAATCTACAAAGACTATGTAATACTAAAGTCGTATCTCTCTTCTCGATGAGCGGCGGCAAGGAGTCGGCTGGGCTTGTGACGTCACAGTCGTTTACGAGTTTATGTTAATACAGCGACGCATCGTTCGTTTTAATACCCTCACTAAATCTGTAATCGTGCATAATCATTGTTCCGCCGCATTTTAGTTTTATGAAAAGCTTACGGTTTTTAGAGTAAATATAATATTTCCGGTTGCTACACTGTCTGGTATAAGTTTTAGCAAATCAACACAGAGTAAAATAAAAACAGTGTATACATAAACGTGACTTCTACCTTTTTTCTAACCCTCTGGTTTGATTTCGAGATATCTTAAGTTAGCTAAAGTTCCAGTATTAGATTACATAAATGTATACAAACTAAATGCGGTAACTTGGCGCCTCAATTATCGCTAATGCCTTTTTTTCTTTATGAACAAGAAATAAAAACAACCACCTAATTACGAGAAATGGACAAAACGTGTACGAGATGATTTTATGAATCCATGACGTGATTTATCACACTGAGTTGTGACGTCACAGGATCTTCAAAGCTCCTGGACACAGGAGTGACGAAAATATTACGAAAACCCAAAACGCTGGATCTAAATATAGAATGTCTGTTCAATGTAGATCGACGCTCGACTATGTTTATACTAACAACGGTTTTATTATTAAAACACATTCGGTTCGCGAAAAAGCGGAAAAACGTGTTCCGATATGTTTACTTGCTCATCCAAAATATATGTGATACAATTGAAAAATATATTCGTCCAGAGATAAGGCTAGGTACACCTACATATATTGTGGTGCATATATGTAAACTAGCGGATGCCCAGCGGCGTTGCCCGCGCTAATTCCGTTTATTCCCGTTCCCGTGGGAATTGCCGAAAATCCCTTCATAGTGGTTGCCTACGACATATTAACCTACATACCTACCATATTTCAAATAGCGGGTGCCCAGTGGCGTTTTCCCGCTTGGATTTAGTTTATTCCCGTTCCCGTAGGAATTTCCAAAAATCCCTTCATACCGATTTCCTATGACATATTAGACACCTTCATACCATTTTTCAAGTTTCTAGGTGTTATCGTTTCGGAGTAGTACGTATTTCTCTTTTTAACCAGTTTTTATATTTTCAAATTGGGAATGAGATATTTTCCTGGAATAAAAAGTACCCTAGATGTTGACCCGGGTACTCAGTTATCTCCATACCAAATTTCATCAAAATCGGTCCAGTAGTTTTTGAGTGATGCGTGCACAACCAGACAGACAGACAGACAGACAGACAGACAGACAGACAAAAATTCCAAAAATTGGTGTTTCGGTATCTATATCGATAACTATATACACTACCGTTAAAATTTTCAAAAAATATTTAATGTACAGACACGGCCCCGTTAGAGTTTTATTATATGTATATAGATATAGATATAAATGTTTTAAGTTGAGTGAATCGTTGTTTTGAACAACTATGATAAATGGTTACATTAGTGGATACATTCGTTTATTATTTATGAATGATGAAGAAGTTTCACAAAATACACGAGTGCATGACTAATATGTACCTTAAATTTTTCATTGCATTTTATAATCTCAAAAGGATTCGTTAAGGTACACCCGCCACTCTGACTCTCATGTGATTTTCATCATCATTTGTAAACAAAAACCTGGAATTAAACCCAAAACAAGAATATACCCAATTTTCATCAAAGTTTTTTCGGACCTCTGAAAGTGACAGGTGGTCAGCTCATCGCTGAACCAGGGTGCCGCCGTTACGTATGCTTCAGAATTTATTTCGGCTTTGGGTTTCCTCTATTATGTTTTCCTGACTACTGATATGTTTTCCCACGCTAAGCTTTTCATAAACTTATTGGTATAAATGGAGCATAAAGGGGTAAGAACATTTTTATAACGGAGGCTGGGATACGTATAGAAAAAAAAATTTTTGCTTTTCATGTCGATAGAACACGTCATTACAATTATAGCCTGCTGTTTTAAGATAGATCTGTTTTAAGCCAGATATTCGAGTTTAAAAGTTTCAATTTTTCAAGACTCCTAGGGGCTATATTTCTTACCGGATCGAGATGAATCTAAGTGATTGCATAGTAGCATAGTAGAGGTATAAATATGTGGGTACCTACAAAAACCTTAAAAGTCGAATATCTAGCCTAAAATAGCAGGCTAGGAAATTTTGCCAAATTAAAAAGTATAATGTTTGTAATGACGTGTTCTATCCGGGGGGACTTCAAGCGATTGCAAATGCCTCGTTGTCCACCCAGGGGAACATTACAGGGGGACTACGAGTCCGGAGGGGTTCTATCGATATGCAAAGTCTTAAGGTTGGCCAGGCGAAACGAAAAAAAAAAGGTATCCCAGATATGGTAACCCTTTTCACGCATCACTCATACCGAACTCACGTAAAACAGGGCTGTCATTGCTCTTTTATAATCACATAGTTTATTTCAATAGAAACGAGATTGGTCTAGCACTAAGACACTATATAACTATACATATACATTGCATGTATTTATTCTTTGGAGATAATCGCCGTGGAGTGGCCAAGGCAATGAGTGTGACTTGGCGTCGGGACGCCTGGCGACGTCGGTCTGATGTTTACAAACTTACCCTATAGCTAGCTTAAAGTCTTTCGTGGACCGAGTAACTAGATGTGGCTCGATATTTTCTCCAAACTTTAGTGCTAAGCAATTAGGGGTTTTGAGTCGAGCGGAATTTACTTTTACAATTTTATGAGTTTTATTCTAACTTTTAATTAATACAAACTGTTACTTAACTCCTGTGAATGTTATGCACACAGAACAGTCGTATATATCATAATATAATAAATTGTCAAATTTTGTAAAAAAAATACAATAACTTGAAACTTGAACTTTGGCAGCGGCTTATACGACATAAGCAACCGCTAAAAATGATTTAAAGAAATTCCCAAGGAAACTAAAAAATACATTCGCCATTTGCAAGGCAACTGGCCGTATATTTGGTTGATAGTGTCGTTAGATAAAAATAAGAGTGTTAGTTACGGTTAAAGTAATGGAAGTAAGGAGAGGGCCGTAAAAACAAAATCTTTTTAATGCAGTACTAGACTTTCTTTTTGTAGTACCTACAATACAATACAATACAATAACTTTATTGTACACCAAAGACAACACAATATGGATACCAACATTAACTAAAGTACAATGGGCAGTCTTATCACTTTTTGCGATGTCTTCCAGACAACCTTAGGATGGATGAAACTGAGAGATTAGAACTAGGGTAGACAACTACTTACGAGTATTAACCCAAAAAATATTTATACTTATACGAATATTTCACAAAAGTATTTCTAATAATTTACTCAAAGAAATCTTTAATTTTGTTGCAACCTAGAAGAGAATAAATACATACATACATACATAAGGCTCACGGCATTGTTCCACAGGGGTAGGCAGAGACGACGGATCGCCACTAAATAGAGAATAAATAAACAATTTAATTTCATAAAATCTTTATTACATAAAAACGTCTACTAAATCTCTTTTGCATAAGTGTAGTGGTAACTAAACTGTACATCTTCCATGAGTTAATGGTGAAAGTACTTTAAAAAACCGCAAAGTCTTTTATATTTCAATACCACTTTTCCAGTGGGATTAGGTAAAGACTGTAAAATCTATGATCATCATGAGCACGTTTATGAATTCTCCTACTCACACCTCAATCGAAGGCCGGCAACGCAGTTGTGACTCTTGAGTTGCAGGTGTCCATGGGCGACGGTAGTCACTTACCATCAGGTGACCCGTCTGCTCGTTTGCCCCCCTTTTTTTATAAAAAAATAATTCATTGAGTATTATAAGGGCAGAACCATGTAATATATTTAGTGTATTTTAAATGAGCAAGTTAGATACCAATGGTTTTATACTTTTACACAATATGCAGCTAAGCAACAATTTACCGATATAATAAGATCATTAAAATTTTATCGGAATCCTGCTGCTCGACTGGTGTTAAACTCCTCTTTTATAAAATTTCGTATTTTTATAATATACTTAATATATTTCAAGATAACAAAATGCCAATCACCTACAAGTAAGGTAGGACTTTTATAGGTAGGACAAACAGACGGCGTACGCTTGGTAATAAGGTCCCCCTTTGATTACATAATTCTAAAAAGTAAGATTCTAATTTTCAAAAGTTTCTATTTATTTAGTTTTTGTTCACTGTTTACTGCACTACCTATGTGAAAATTACTGCACCATGCCTATAATGTTACTAAAGCAAGTGCTTGCGCGGTTGTATGCATTTTGACACATTTTAAACTTTTCTTCTGTGATATAATGTGTGACACAGGATTTGATAATGTTGTTTGTGTCATCACCTGACCATTTAGTTTTTAGCTACACCAAATACTTTTAGTTAGCACTCTAACAAGTCAAGTAGAAGCAACATGACCAGTGTCTACCTACGTCTGTGCAAGTTGTGGTTGATTTTGTATTATTGTATGACAATGATAAAATATACGCAGGTAGCTTGTATCCGACACAAAACACAAAAGTGTCCATTTGCGCAGCTCCTAATAGATCGGTTGAATACTTTTGTCTACTAAAACTACAGTGTAATTGTTTAACTGAACATATTATGCATGCCCGCAGATGTTGGTCTGTGTGGGAATCGAACCCACGGCCTCTGGATAAGGCAGGGTCACTAACAACTCATCCAGCTAGCTAGTCTATTGACTATTATTATATTGAACATAATTTAATGATTAGGAAACGTTTCCCCTGTGTATTGACGACAGAAAGTAAATTTTGTTTTGTGGTTATAAATTAAAAGTAATCAAATTTATTTTCCTATTCAACCGGACAAAAAAACCAGAAGTCTTTAAAATTAGAAATTAGCTATTCCCCGCCATTTGACTCGCGTAAGTCCTGTTTCCGTGGGAAAACTATAGCTCATCTTACTTCCAGAAAATATAATAACACAACGAAGTTATGAGGGGTCGAAAACGGCCTGAATTGCTTCGAGAAAAGGATGGTACGGCCGTGCCGCTTTTTTGATCGACTTGACGGGGGCACTGCCGTGCCCCCAGATAATTTAACGATTCTGAAACGATACTTCTAAACTATAATATAATTATGATAAGGCGAGTTACCCCGGTCGTCTATATGCGCCATTAGGCAAAACAAAATACTGTAACCTCAATCAAGGCGAAATGAAATCATCAAAGTCGTTGTGGATGAAAGCCAAAATACGTGTGGATATACTATACGCCAAGTTCTAGCCAGAAGCCATTTGAAATATGCGATATCGCTACAAAGTATTAGTCACGTTGTTGCTTTAACATTTTCTAGTGACGTTTTCTGTATCACACTTGTCGATCGCTTTGTGTTTTCCATCTTACACGATTATTTGGGTGGTAAATATTGAACGAATTTGCCCATATCTACAATTATGATAATATTGATTTTATGTTTGTTTCTAATGTATAAGCTCCAAAACCACTGACCGATTTCAATAAAACTTTTACCAATGGAAGCTTACTTTTCTGGGAGTAACATGGATAATTTTCCCACGGGAACGGGACCAAACGGGCAAAATCGCGGGGAACAGATAGTATACAATAAACAGTTTTTGTGTCTGAATTTGTCTGCGTTCCGGAATGACAAGTTGCCTGTAGCTAGGTATATTTTACTCTGATGTAGAGTTTCATCAAAATCCGATCAATAGTTTTTACGTGAAAGATTACCAAATATCCATCCATCCAAACAAACTTTTGCGTTTATAATATTAGCAAGATAGGGTAATGAAATGTGTCAATTCCAGCAGCAATCAAACTGAAAGCAATATTGCAACTGAAATTGGTCAGTGTATATTGATTGCCCTAAGCGCAACACGCACAGGGATAGTACGTGCGCTATGTGGAGGCGGTTTGTTTTAAGGGTTTCGTACCAAAATTTTAAAAAAGAAACCTTTTATTATTACTACTACAGCTGTCTTATCTCAGCTACTACCAAGTATATCTATGTATACTAATATTTTAAAGAGGAAAGATTTAAATTTTTTTATGTTTGTTACAAATAAACTCAAAAACTACTGAAACGATTTTAAAGTTTTTTTCACCAACGGAAACCTAGAAGATCCCTGAGTAATATAGACTATATTTTATTCCCGTATTCCCTCGGGAACGGGAACTACGCGGGTAAACCGCGCAGAACCGCTAGTGAATAATAATTTCTCAGCTTAATTACAAATTAAAAGTTAAAAAACTTTCAGGGCACAAGGTGTTGAAATGGTTAGTCGAAATTGTAAAGTTGGGTATAGTACCACAGTATAACAATCATAATTATGTTAAACTGTGGTAGTACCGCTCCGGCCCCTACTCAATTCAAAATAATTAAGATGCGGAACCCTCGGTGCGCCAGTCAGACATAAGCACTCGGCCGTTTTTTATACTCTGTCACACTGAAACTGACCATGAAATAAGAGTTCTTTGGCGCAAAATCTCTTCCGTTCCGCGTCGCCCCGCCCGCCGCGTCTGCGTGTTGCACTTAACCATCTGTTAGCTGTTTGTTATGCCAACACAAAAGCTTTGCATAGTGAAATTGGAGACACAGACATGAAACACCCACTTTACCATAATGGATTGGATACATTGCATAATAGGGCAGTGATAGCCCTACTTGTTGGCTCAACCCCGCACGCTCAGGCTTGACTTGAAAACTTAGTGAGGGCATGGACAAAAAACTTATGTAGGTAAAAAAATTACTGATATATTATGGTTGCTTTTCTTCGTGCTGCATTAAAAACAAAGGTTAAAAAACAATAAATACTTTTATGGGATATCGACACGTGAAATTTTGGTATTCCCGTTGTCCCCATTAGTCGTATCCCACATTAATGTAAGGTACATTTAAGGGTCTAAAAGGTGTACTTACTGATGAATACCTCTTTCAATCCCCTTGAAGATAAAGCATAACGTTATCAAATCGTTAATATGTATATAGACAAGGTGTAACTTTAAAGTAGGCAATTATTAAACCCCAATTTAGAATGACAAAAAACAAAACGACTATTGCGTATACGAGTATAAGTTAATATGCAAAACAAAAGATAAACGTTTATAAAATTTATATTTATATTAAAACATAAAAGGGATTTAATTTGCTATGGAGATAATGAACAAAGGATGAATGTTGTAGGACTCCAGAAATAGGACGGAAATTAATTAAAATAAATGCTTCAGCGGACTGACTTCTTTTTCAGATTTTTAAATGGTCTTCATTATGAGAGGGCGGTTTTAATTATGATGTATAATTAAAAATACCCTCATCAAATTAAAACTAATTGATATTAATTTGGCCTAACAATAGTATATTTTATATCGAGGGACTAAACGAAGCCATTATATACCAGAGGTGGTTTGACTCCCGAGCTTGCGAGGGAGTCATGAAACCGAGGGTATATTAAGTTGGCGTTTAGTCTCGAGGTGGAAACTGTACTTTTCACTTTGAGTGCGAGAAAAATTGTCAATTTAGTACAAATTTATTTAAAACCCAACAAATTTACACTCGACAAAAATTCAGAAATTTTCGCGGTCAGTTTTTTCTTCTAAACCTGTCAGGCTGTCACAGATTAACAAAGAGATTTAAATCTCTTTGCAGGTAAACAATTTAAAACACATGGCGCCACCTTCTTCGCGGAAAAACCATGTAACTAAAACTCTTCACATTTTCGCAATGAAGATGGTCCACACTCTACAGATATTTACTGGCTGTTTGAGGTTGTCTTTTTCTCATTAAGGAAATTAAAAAAAAAAAACTTTATACTCCCTAGGGACTAAAGTGGTCACTTTAGTCCCGCTTCGTAGGGCTATATTGGCGTACTTTTAGAGCATGAGAAGTGAAATAGTATATTACACACCCAGGGAAGTAAAATAAGAAATGTCTCAGATCACATGTGATCTAAGGCTTTCTTATTTACTTCCCGAGGTGTGTATATTTTTTTTCTTATCGACGGAGGCGGAAAGCTGCAACTTTGTTTAGCGACAACTTTTGGGCCCGGAGAGATGAAAAATTTGTTTCCCTTAGTGCAGAAAATGTAGGATGAAATGAAACTAGCCAAATGTGAGTATAATTCTCAAAATCGATAGTAGCGTTTTGCTATTTCAGCCCACTTTTAAGGTAATTCTTTGCAATGAAAGTGTATTAGCCGGTCTAGTATTATGTAAAACTATTTCAAACAAGTCAATAGCATTAGTATTTGCTAAAACAATTGCAGCAGTGAGAGACAGACAGTCAGTCTTACCAAACCGTTCTGTTTTGCAATATTGGTGCGGAACCTTAAAAGCGACGATTGCTATGCCTGTTTTCGAGTGTTCAGCTGTCACGTTATCAATATGCGACACTTGAACGCAATGTATCTCTCGCTGTGATTGTGCAACCTTTTAGCACTGAGTACACGCTTTTACTATTTTACGATCTGTTAACTGCACTGCGGCACTTTGAAATTGCACGTTTGGTACGTACTTTATATACCTACCTACTTAGGTTTGTATCATAGACATATTAACACAATTAACACACGGGACACGAAACGTAGTCGTTCTCGCTGGAAAACGTTTAAAGCGTTAAGTTTTTTAAAAATCTTACGTGCATATTCATAACAACAATTAATGAAAACATCGTGAGGAAACACGCAAGTCCCAACAGTTAATATGTAAAGCTAATATAAAGTGTGTAAAAAGCGAATACTTTACTGTCCCTTACTTAGCTGTAGCTTGTAAAATTAAATAGTTCATATCGTTATCATATCTTTTATATTTTTGCTATCCTTTTTTCACCAACGTTAGCATCGTTTTCAACATTTATATATCCAAGAAGTCGTTATCAAAAAAATTAATATTTTTTTATTGTAGACAAAAAACAACATGTTTCGTCAAGCATGTAGCCAATATAGATAAAATATATATTCTACAGCGTAGCATATTGATGGAGAGCACCCAAAATGCTGGCAGCATATCCTCTTTAGACTGCTAAGCTAATGCTTCTACCCTGTCGCCAGGACTTTTATTATAAGAATTGCACTGTATCAAGGCTAAAACAAAAATGTCAGTATCGCCCAAACCCTGATACAATACTTGTCAATAGTACATAGATATAAAAAAATCCGTAATATTAAATGTTTATGAAAATGCAGAAGGAGGCTATGTGTGTATGTAGC
This sequence comes from Ethmia dodecea, assembly GCA_963855545.1. Lineage (NCBI taxonomy): Eukaryota > Metazoa > Arthropoda > Insecta > Lepidoptera > Depressariidae > Ethmia > Ethmia dodecea. Next base: position 10,176,845 of record OY979446.1, on the reverse strand, counting down.
GAGGATAAGCATCCTTTTAGCGTAGCCTTTACCTTTAACGGTGTCATGGATCGTGAAGTGCGAGATGTCGCTAAACTTGTCTTCATCTTCGCTGTGTCATGGGCAAATACTATATTTTTACTCGACTACGCCATAACGATGGTAATGTTATTTTAAACCCTTTCAGGGCCTTTTAGTGCAAGGTTCACCGATACTAACAAACCGTTACAACAGTAATCCGTCATCCAAAACCATACTGCTCAAAAAGTAAGACTAAGCTTATGGTTATGTTATGAGTAGTTAAGTTAAAGTTAATGGCATGATTATTGTAAATTGACATTTACTTTGAAAAGTTTTGGCATGTTTTCGGTTTTAATCATTATTTTAATGGACGGTTTTAATGTATTTGTTCCCTTGTCATTTTAAAAATACTCTGTTCAATACAAAGTGTGTTGCCCAAAATAGCTGCGAACTTATCTCGACAGAAAAATGTTTCGGCTGATAACATACGCGACTATTTACCAGATTCTAATAACCACAGTTGTTATGCCGTTAAATTCTCAAACACCATCAATAAAAGATAACATTAACTAACCTGTCAACTAACGCGTGCCACTGCCAGCTCCCGGGCTACCGGATGATTATCTCAAATATTTAACTTGCATTTTACTTTTGACACTATAACACACAGGTTAAATACAAATATCCATAACTTTATTGTCACTATTGAACACAAGTTGTTGGTGTTTTTGTCTTTTTGAAATAGTTTCGTGTTTCTCGCAGTTTAGGCGGGCGGGTGCCGCGTGGGACGTGGTGCCCCGGCAGATGGGCGGGCGGAACTGAAAGCTCTGAAACTGAAAGCTTACATGCGGGGCAAGCGCCTGTTGCCGGGTACGTCGCTTCTGTATAGCACGCCGCTAGTTTTCGTGTGGTGTACAATTACCCTTAAAACGATCAACCTATTTCACTCTTCTATATTTATGTTAACTAAATATATAAAAAATTTAAAAAAATACAACCGAATTAGGAACCTCCTCTTGTTTTTTAAAGTCGGTTGAAATTTAAATCTATAATACATATTACAATTAAATTCACTACAGAGAGGCTGATCCTATATTTTTTTTAATCTTAGTAAATAGCGAATAAGGAGTTTAGAGAAACAAAAATTTGAAAACTGGCACAGAAAGTTGAAAAATACGGGAAAAACTAAATATACGGATACGGACGGACGTCTGTCGGGTCAGCTAAGGGTCAGCTGGTTAAAATTTTATTAATTGGCACTTTTTAGCGAATCGATGTCATTAAAATTCTTGTAGTCTTTATCAGGTCCAGGGTCGGATATTGAGTATGTTGTCCAGTAACTTATTACTTGTTTATTTATCTTGATTTTATTTATTTACTAAATGGTACCTTTCTTCTAATTAATAAAAACTATAAACATCTACCTACCCTCGAAGGGAGTGTCCAAGGTTCCATGGTTAAATTTCTTGCGAAACCTACCTTCTTGCCTTCCGGATTATAGGACGATGGACCCTTTACAAGTGTGGAATCATTCCTGCCCCACCGGGTGCTGTGTATTTAATTTTGGCTATTTTTAATAATGTTGTTGATTTCAAGGTGTAACAGAAAAAGAAGCTCTCTCTCACAATAACATCTTTGAGAAATTCACTCTCTTTGGTTTCATTGCCGTAATTATTGTTTGTGTTTTGACCTTTTTGGACTTGGCTCAGAATGGCTGTCAACAGTGTCAACTCATATATAGGTACAATATGCACTACTTTTTGAGAGACAGAACTTCTTTATAGAAAACTTGACATTGGACGTAGTATGAACGACCGCGTTGCCTTCCCCTATAAATATATTGATGCCATCATAAGACATCACTACCAACATTAGTAAGTAGATATTTGATATAGGCAACGCAATAGTACTATTTCAATTTTACTAGTATTATTAAAAGTATTATTATTTTTTACTTAAACAAAAATCTAGTAAAGTTGCTCTCTTCCAATGAGTCGCACCAAGGCAAGTTTCCCAGCAGACTGGTAGTATTACCTCTTTGAATGATTATACTAATTCTTTGACAGAGGTAGCTACCAGTCCTGGGGTCTCCGGTTGCCTGGATGAGGCGGTTTGTGTAGTCTTTTACAAACAATTTTGCTTCTGGGCCCCAAGAACCCATCGTTTCCACCGCAAATGGAAGAAACGTATAGCACCCATCCAGACCTGACTATTTTCTGTGTTTAATTCTTTCTGCAGCAATGACCGCGGCTCCTGGACTAGTGGACGTTTTGTCAAAGGGAGATGGAGCCAACGTATCTGCACATGTAGCGTCCCACACCAAACATCTGCCAAGACTCCACGGAATAGGGGTCATCCCATCAGGTCTTTTTCCGTCCGTGAGAGTAATACCACTCGGTTCACAGCACGCAGTGGCACGCAGGGACATTGACTGAAACTAGTGCCCTTCGTTCTTCGCAGAAAATAAGGCTAAAGCGACATGGCAAATAATAAATACTGTAAAATATAGTTATCCCAAGGAGCCAATCGAAAAAATTAAAAATGATAATAATATTATTACTAACCCTAATGAAATAGCTGAAACATTCAACAATTACTTTATAGACCAAATACAAACCACATATATTACAGAACAAATTAGTGATCAAAACCTTTTGAAAAATATTATAAGTAACCCTCGTTCAATATTTATAGCCCCAACTATCCCTCAAGATATTATAAAAATTTACATGTCCTTAAAAAATAGAAATAGTGTAGGTTATGATGGGTTCTCTACTAAAGTAATTAAGTATGTGTCAAACTCCATTTCCGGTCCACTAAGCCATATAAAACTTGTGTATTAGTAACGGCATATTTCCTGATAATTTAAAAAAAGTTATCGTTATTCCAGTACATAAAAAGGATGATAAAGAAAATATAAAAAACTATAGACCAATTGCACTTATATCAATATTCTCAAAGATCTTTGAACATGTTATTTATTCTTCGTTGTATTCTTTTTTTGAAAAATATGATATATTAGCAAAGGAACAAAAGGGATTCAGAAAAAATAAAAATATAAATATGGCTATCTATGATTTACTAAAACCTGTAATAACTAAAGTTGATAAAAGAATACCTGTCTGTGCCTTATTGATGGATATGACTAAGGCATTTGATTATGTTAATCACGCCATATTGCTTAAAAAATTGGATTTATATGGTATACGTGGGAATGTACTGAACCTTTTGCAATCATATTTAACCAATAGATACCAGTATACAGCATTAACACAAATTTGTTTAAGTTCTGCAAAAGAAAAGATATATAAATCCGATATTAAGAAAATCATGCACGGAGTTCCCCAAGGTAGCGTACTAGGACCGCTACTCTTTCTTATTTATATTAATGATCTTCCAAAATTAGTGGACCATCCCCTAGTTTTATTTGTTGACGATAGTACAGCAATAATAGAGTGCCGCAATAAAAATAACTATGAAGCTGAAATTAATAAAACTCTTGCAAGTATAATCGATTGGCTCAATCTTAACAAATTAAAAATTAACCTAGATAAAACTAAATTAATGCACTTTACACAAAGAATACCAATTATGAACCTTAATATAAAGTATAAAGACAAAGCTATAGAATCTACGTATATTTCAAAATTTTTAGGCATTAAAATAGATAATAATTTAACATGGCATCACCAGTCGGAAGATATCTGTAATAAACTTAATAGGTACGCATTTGCTTTATACAGACTGTCGAAAGTAGCTAATCGAGAAACAGTTCTGACAGCATATCACGGTTTCGTAGCTTCAACTCTTCGTTTTGGTGTGATATTTTGGGGTAACTGTGTTTCAAGGGAGTTCATTTTTAAAGCACAAAAAAGATGTATACGGTCTATGTGTGGATTAAAAGTGATTGACAGCTGTAAACCTTATTTTATAAATTTAAAAATTTTAACTGTTCCATGTCTTTATATTTATGAAGTAGCCATTTTTGTAAAAACAAACATGAGTTTGTTTACAAACACAGTGCAAGGGCATACCAAAAATTTAAGAAATAAAAATATGTTGGGCATTGTTCCATGTGATACTGCATTGATGCATAAAAGTGTAGTGTGTATGGCACCTAAAATTTTTAATAAATTACCTAATAATATTAAATATTTAGATCTCATTAGTTTTAAGAAAACTCTATCTGCCATCCTCATTAGTAAGGCTTATTATTGTATAGACGATTTCTTGGAGGATTCTCTTTCATAATTTTATGTGTTGTTATTTTGTATTTATAAAAATAATATATTTGTACACCTAACAATTAGGTAGAATATAAGGGACTATCTTATGTATAACACCCAAAACAATTTTACCTATATTCGACAAATAAAACATTTTGAATTTTGAATTTTTTGAATTTTGAATTTTTTTCGTATGGAGTCATTAACAGATGCGTGGCGTGGGAGACGACCAGCACTTCTATGACAGGAAAGACCGTGGTTACCTAACTCATTGACGAACCCACCACAATGACATTTATGGGGTTCTAAGTATAATCTTTACCCCCAAACGGAGGCCAACGGCCAATGTAAGAGAACGTTTGTCCAAAAGAGTTCCCAGAATCGCCGAAGGAATCGCATTTAACCAAAAACCTGACTCCTTCTCAGAAACAGTTGTTCAATATTTTTAAGATGATAAGTGACATATTGTCTTTAATAACAAATAAAGATTCTTTGAACCGAAACCGATGCAAGTTACCTAATAAAAACGGTTAGTTTTTTTACCAAAAAGACTTTTTCACAAATTTTGTAAGAAGAAGAAAAGAGAAGATATTCCGCCAGACAAGGTGATCGTACCCTGAGTACGTCCGTACGTACGATATTAGATGGATATTAGACAGTTCTATTTACCTCATCTGCTTTAGTATTGTCATGTGCGTATATGCGGTTACAGTTGCGGTTATAATTGTTACATGTAGCAAGGATAGATGTCGCTAAATAGCAATTTTACTGAAATAAAGTTCTTACGCGTCACCTTTAAGACAACAATAGCATTTTATGCTATGCTATTGTATATTATTAACCTCTCACTAATAAAGTTAAATTAATATACCTAACCAAAAATCTCAATCGCTTAAGAATAATTAAACCCTTCATTAACAAACGGATGCATTCAGTAAGGCGTAGTGCAGTCACATTGCATTCACACTTCGAATGTAACCCCATTTTCTGAATGGACTAATAATTTGATCGCAGAGTATTTTTAGGAAAGTACTCATTGGGTTCGATTCTGCTTTACAGCGACTAAACTTATTTTAGTTTACTCCTGTCATTTTGTTTCTCCTAGAAAAGAAACGAGACGAAAGATATTTAGTCCTGTCGAATTAAAATAAGTCGTGTCATCTAAAGCATTTCATAACGTGTTTAGTGCTTATGTAAAGAAGTCACGACTAAAATACAGCCTCTGACAATACTAAATTCAGTAGGTTATCTTCTATCCCTTTTCTTTTTTTTGAGGTAAGACAAAGACAGGACTAAACTAAAATAAGTTTAGTTGGTGTAAAGCAGAACTGCCCCGATTGGCTGCCATAAACTTTCACTCGTGTCCATACAAACTTTTTTGTTCCTCACAGTGTTGTTACCCTGCCAACAGTATGAAAATGTAGATCTGTATACACATTTCTTTGGCAGATGGTTTTGATTGGAAGTTTATGGAGCAAATTATTGTAACACGAATAGGTATAATACGAATAACTAGTCAGCCATATAATATTATGCCAGAATAGCCAAATAATGAAATATAACCAAATAGTGGAGGTTGGAAAAATAGCAACCCATCATGTTCTCTGCTTTTTATTGGGGAAAAACTATTATTTATTGTACCCAAGATTGCACCTTTTAAAAAAATTTAAAGTTTTTTTTAGTGGCATGTCTCATAAGTGCCGGTCGTTAAAATCAACCCCGTTTAGGAAAGTTACACATTGCATATTTGATATGGATGGCACTATTCTTGGTAAGTCCCAAAACAAATGGTTATATTTTCAGTTATATTGGTCAACTAAAATATATAATGAAGTGAATGACTAATAAACTTTTTTTTTTATATTAATAAGGTGATCAGTTTTTTAATACTTCTACGTTTTATGTTTAGATTCGGAATTGATATATCACCAGTTGATACAAAAATTCTGCAGCAAATACCACAAAGAATATACTAAAGAACTTCAAGGAAGGGTTAGTCGTGTTTTTTATTTAGAAATCTTTTTAAATCTTAGAAATTATATAGGATAGGAAATTCGTGTATAATGAAAGTATATTCACAATTTCTTCAAAAAGGCTTTGGACAATTTTTGAGATTTTTGCTGATTAATGTCTATATTAATTTTCATTAAGTATAACTTTTTTGGTTTTATGCACTTAGGTCAAAACTTTGTTCTTTACCTGCCAACACATATGTTTAAAAAATAGGTACCAAGGATTAAATTTAGTAAGAGCCCTCCTAGTCGGGGCATTAGATAAATAAAATAAATAATCTCATGATAATCAGCGAGGCTCGGCTTCAAATCCTGGTATGTACCAATGAGTTTTTCAAATATTACGTACATATTTATCACTAGCTCGACATTGAAGGAAAACATCGTGCGGCTATATCACGAATGAGAAGCAGGCTCTTTAAACATTGGATTTCATTCATTGTTGTATTCAAACAGTTTTTAATAAATAGTCTTTTTATTTTCGAAACAGCTGTATGGGGGAACTGATCATGATGTATGTACCTCAGTTGTTGAAGAGCTCGAATTGCCGACGACTGCGTTTGAAATGGAACAAGAGCTGAATGTGATGTGCATGAGAGCCGCGCCAAGTATACCCTTTAAAAGAGGTAATGTAATTTTATAGACATCTCGTATCAGGCACCAAGCAACGTTGGCCGTGCGGTCTCGTTATTTAAAATACTTTCTTAGCGGATACTCTATGACGAATCTACCGTTTATACTTTCTGAGATGATGTGATTAATCACTGAGTGAGTAAGCGAGTAAGTGGCATTTATCTTTTATCTAACACGTCTTTTACAAAAACCCTGCGACATATGTATAGGTTGTACCCACTCGTATAGCCAGGGGTTGGCTCTTCCCCTTTTGGCTCCCTTCACAAATCGTGTACACAAAAATATTATACGATTTGTAAAACCAGAAATTCGCGATGCAATATTCAAACTGATGGTCATAATACCTATCGACACCCTATTGAATAGTAACGTGTTTGCATCTTTATATATCCCTCATTATTCAGGACCAATAATCCCAAGATGTAAATAGTAAAATCTATCCAACAATTTCGATCTTTCCGATCGACAAGAGCGTCCACGATTTCTACATAAAAGTTTGACTTTCTCAGTATGTTCGCTAAAGTAGGGCCAACCCGTGATGTATGAGGTAAGAATCTATGAAGTAATTACTATCACCTTATCCCTTAGTAAAATACAAAAATACAAAATAATTTATTTCGGTAAATTACAGGATAAAACAACTAGTTGTAGAGGCCTTCTTTTAAGTATAATAATACCTGTGTCAGAAGACCTCACTCTTCCATAGCCATCTTTATTTAGTTACCAAAATATAAAAGAATATAAGTACAAAATACGGTACAAGTTTTAGGCCCTTAGTACAAAATACGGTACAAGTTTTAGACCCTTCGTGGGCAACTGGGCCCACAGAAAACTCACCCCGTGAGCTCATTGACCCATTTCGGTTTTTTCAGTAGGTGAGTCGTCTACCTGTCTGGCCACTGCTGATATATAGCTCTCTACATTTTTGAAGAAACATAGGCATTCCATGCCAATACAGCTCAGATTGGAAGATGGTATAATTGTATTGGCCAACTAGCTGAACTGTTATCAGATAGCTTACGGTGTCGGATTTAACTTAATGAATTAAACACAATAATATGTTTAAATAACCTCCTATCGAAACCCGGGGATGTTGTGGAATCGTTACAAAACCCCCTTTTTGTAATGATGAGTGCCTACTTAGATAAGCTATTAGACACACTAAAGATAATTTGATCTCTTGTAATAAGTCTCGTCTGTAGCCCGTCTGCTGTTGGACTTGCATGCTTGTTATGTTTATTTATAGTTAATGTTCGTAGGAGCCGAACGATTGCTTCTACATCTTCACCATAACAATATACCGTTCGCGTTGGCTACTAATTCAAATATCCAGGCCATAAGGCTACATGATGCGGCCCGGCCTAAGATATTTAAACTATTTAGTCATAAGGTAAGTAATTTTATCTTTCTATTGCAATTTCTTGAATGTATAGCTTGTTGTGATTAGCTTGTGTTTGTTATCTTTTTGTGTGTGATTGACAAAATGTTAAAATACTTAAAGATTTGTTTTTATAATTGACTAGCTGGAACCGCGCGATTTCAACCGCGTAAGTTCCGTTCCCTTGGGAAAATTGTAGTCCATACTTCTCCCAGAAAAGTAAACTTTGTTTAAGTAAAAAAAATAATATTTGGTCTAGCTGTTTTTTAGTTTATTCATTACAAACATACAAATATACAAATTTCTTTTCTGTATAATATTAGTGTAGACATCAAAATCTTGTTGATAGAAAATTAATCCCGATGTACTTTTCTATGTTTCATTGCACCATCAAAAGGTGGTCCCAACTCAACAAAACGCAATGATTTTATACGTTAGGTAAGGCATCGCATCGTATCATGGCGCCAATGGTGCCACGTAGGTATCTTTCCGGGGGAAAGGGGAGAATGGAAATAAGACGTTAACCTAACCTTATTGTCAACCTCACAATGGCCACGACCACTCTTTCCTGAGTGTGGCGAGTGGCAACGGTTTTCCACAGCGCATATGGTATCATTTCTCGCTAATAACATCGCTTCGAGGTAATGTGTTTTCGCCATAAGTAAACTATAGTGACTCATAAAAAAACTACGCTTTGAATTTTAATTAAGAACCCAATTTATTTGAATGTACGAATGAATTAATCTTGTTTTTAGGTTTCCGCGGAAGATCCCGAGGTACACCACGGTAAACCTCACCCAGATATATTTTTAGTTGCTGCTTCCAGATTCAAAGATAAACCGAAATCTAGACAGGTAAGGATTTTCGAACAATTGAAACACTGCCTTAATTATGTTCAATTTAATATACTTATATTACATACATACATACATACATACATAAGATAATAATTGGGACGGCTTATAGGCCACCGTGGTTAAATGTTGACGTATTTATTAATGCATTGACTGAATCGGTTACACATTTTTCATACTGTGATTACGTAGTTTTGCTTGGTGATTTTAATATAAATATAACTGACCACGCGTGTAGTCATGCAGATAAATTCAAAAGTTTTTTACAATACATGGACCTTCAGCAGGTGGTTAAGGAGCCCACTCACTTCTCAGCTCATAATGAGACTACCATTGACCTTGTGTGTACTAACGCACGAGTGCGCGAAATTTCTGTTACCAATATTACAGGATCTCTTGGGCATAGAATGATAAATACTACTCTTTTATTAAAAAAAACAAAATACCCGCCTACAATAATTGCGTATCGTCCAATTAAAGCCATTGATATAGATTCTTTTAACAGGGACTTGAACTCACTAGATTGGGAGTCTGTATCTGAACAACCAACAGTTGATGATATGGTTCACACATTCAATTCTTTGATTTTACAACTGTTTGACCAACATGCCCCTCTCAAGACAATGAAAATAGGGACAAATCGATCACTTCCTTGGATTACTGACAATATTAGGTTAATGATTGACCTACGTAATGAAGCGCATGAGAAATATCGACGTTCTAAGTCAGAAGTGCATAAAAAATATTGGAAGGAACTGAAAAAATTAGTTACTACCAGTATCTATAGTGAAAAACAAGCGTACTTTAATTACCATATTAACTCACAGACTTGCAACAGTAAAACGCTCTGGAAGAATGTAAAGGAGAAGATATTGGTAAATCCTTGTAAAAGCGATTGTCTTCCCGATTGTTTTGATGATCCGGATCACATAAATGCTCATTTTCTGAACGTACCCGGTCCTGTTACAGTTCCCCTTTCACAACTCACTTTTTACGAGTACAATCGACATAATGGCTCAACCTTACAATTACAACCGGTCACTGAGGGCGATATCTCGAGATATATAATGTCTGTAAAATCCAACGCTGTTGGAAAAGATAATATTAGTAGAGATATGATTTTACTCACTCTTCCATGCACCCTCACAGTCATTAAGGACATTATAAATAAGTCGATATGTAGCAGCACTGTTCCTTCGCAGTGGAAAGAGGCAATTGTAACGCCACTCCCAAAAATTGACCAACCCTCTGAACTTAAAGATCTTAGACCGATAAGTATTTTACCCTTCCTATCCAAAATACTGGAAAAGGCAGTACATGCACAATTGAGCAAATATGTTGAAACAAATAAAATCTTGTCCTCGTTTCAGTCGGGCTTTCGAAAGGGTCGTGGTACAGTCACAGCGATGTTGGATGTTACTGATAATATACTCGCTGAGCAGGATACAGGAAAAGGCACCTTGCTAACACTTCTGGATTTCTCACGGGCCTTTGATGGGCTTAATATCCCTCTTCTTCTTTCCAAATTGAGATATTATGGGCTGAATTGTCAAGCCGTAAATTGGTTTGACAGCTATCTCAGTAGTCGAGCGCAGTCTGTTAAACTTAGAAGAATTGACGGTACCTGTATCACATCTGCGTCGGAACTGCTAACACGTGGAGTACCTCAAGGCTCAATATTGGGACCTCTTCTTTTTATTATTTATAGCGCGGATCTCGCTATAGCAATTAAAGAGTGCAAGTTTCATTGTTACGCCGACGATGTCCAGTTGTATATTTCTGAGTCACCAATGCGAATTTCAACTGCTTTGCGTAAAATGAACGATGACTTAGGTCGAATAGTGGACTGGTCAAGCCGAAATGCTCTTGTACTCAACCCATCCAAATCAAAGTACATGATTCTGGGTTCCAAAATGCAAATCAGTAAAACCCTTAATCAGGACCCAGTAGTAATCATCTCAGGCCAAACCATAGAACGCGTAGATGTGGCAAAAAATCTGGGTATCATGTTGGACAGCGAGTTGCGTTTCCATACCCATGTATTAAATTTAATGAGGAACTGCTTTTATCGTTTAAAAATACTGTACAAGATTCGCAGTCTGTTAAGTGAAAAAACACGGATCACACTTTGTGAATCATTGATTTTGTCTAGGCTCAATTTTGGTGACCTGGTCTATGGACCTCGCTTGCTGTCTAAGACACAGCGTATGATCCAGAGGGTACAGAATGCGTGCTGCAGATTCTGTTTCAATATACCCCCTCGTTCTCATATAACTCCATATTTAAACAATGCATCAATGTTAAACATGGACGCACGTAGGCATTTGCATCTAGCGAGTCTTATGTTCGACGTAATGAACTCAAAGAATCCCGATTATCTGCACTCCAAAATTAAATTCTCACCATTCCTTGACAGATACAACAGCAGGTACTCACGTCTCCCTTTAGCGGTTCACTTACACAAAACAGCGGCGTTCACTGGCAGCTTCCGCTACCTCTCGACGAAGTGTTGGAATAACATACCGCCTCCAATACGAATTCTAAACAATAAAATTACTTTTAAAAAGCACTTTCGTTCACATCTTCTGACAAAACAAAAAGAGGGTATTCCAAAACGCTTCGCGTAGGCTGGCGGATGATCTGCAATATCGGACAATGTTTTTGTGTGGCTTAATATGGTTTATTATGGTTTATTATTATTATGGTTTGTAATTAATATTAATTGGCTTTAAATGAGATTTTTAATAGATAGATTTTCAATAAATAAATTTATGTATTATTTAATAATTATTAGGTTCGACATTTGATTGTGCTTGTACATTGTTATATCAGACACGACACTGAAGACTATACACAAACACTAACTATACTACACTACACTATACCTACTCGTGATTCTCTCAGGGCAAAAGCAGAATACCAGTGTTTTGCTCACCCGAGCAAAACAATTAAACTGAGCTTTGGCCCTTTTCTGCTGCTGCTGCACACACGCATTTAACTGCTGGTTCAGCAAGTTTTTAATGTTTTTTTTTTTTTTTTTTTTTATGTACTTTTTGTTTTATTGTTTTGTTTTATTTTGTAATTATACTTGTCTGTGTAAATATTATGTGTTATTATAATATTGTTATTGCTTTATATGTGTGTGTGTAACTGTGGCAAAAATAAACATTTTTTCTTTCTTTCTTTCTTTCTCTTCATACATAATCTCACGCCTATTTCCCATTGGGGTAGGCAGAGACAACAGACCGCCACTTGCTACGAACCTGGCAGATCTCACGCGCTTCCTCCACATCCATCAAACGACTCATGCATGCTCGTCGGTTTCGGGTACTCTTTATCTGGCTTTTCTTCAACACATCGCCGATCTGGTCGATGTAGGTACGCCTAGGTCGTCCTCTACCGACTCGCCCATTCACAACACCCTTGTATATTTGTCTCGTTAAACGACTTTCATTCATCCGCTCAATGTGACCAAACCACCTGAGCATTCCTCTTTCAATCCTAGTTACTATATCATCTTTCAAGCCGTAACGCTCTCGGATCACACTATTTTTCACTCTATCTATCAATCTTACTCCACTAATGCTTCTTAATGAACGCATTTCGACTGCATTTATTCTACTTTCATGCTTCTTCTGCCATACCCAACACTCACTGCCATACATCAACGTAGGTACTAACACACCATCATGAACAGCCAGACGTGCTTTATTTGTCACATTCTGGCTCTTCATAAAGGAGTGCAAAGCTCCGTTAATCATGTTCCCTGCATTCACCCTTCTTTCAATATCACTGTCACACTTTCCGTCTCTTGTAAACTTACTTCCCAAATAAACAAACTCTGGCACTTGTTCTACTTTCTCGCCTTCAATCATAATATCACATTCAGACATGTCCCTATCTTTCTCCAGAACCATTACCTTCGTCTTGCTTACATTCACTTTCATGCCTTTCTTCTTAAAAGCCTCATTTACAAGAGTTACAGTGTCCTGCAACTTACACGCCGATGGTTCAAGTATTACTTGATCATCGGCGTATAACAGGCATTTGACACGTACCTCTCCCATTCGTACTCCACAATCTCGCTCTTTCAAATCTGTCAAACAGCTATCCATGAAAAGGTTGAAAAGCCATGGCGATTATATATTATATTACTTATTTAAAAGAATAAATACCTTTCATGTGGATATAGGAGGTATAAAGAACACTTTATTGAAAATATATAAAAACCAAAAACAGTTTTAAGCAGCTCGTATGTTGCTCATTGCAGCGTAATCCACAGCCTGGACTTCGATACTAACGGTGACAAATTATAGCAGTTTATAATAAAAAGGCAAATATCTATTAAGATAGTAAAATCCTTTTCTAATTACTGTTCTTTGCGGAAGAATCTTCAAATTATTCAAGATTATTATTAAATAAAAATATTTTTTCCAGTGTCTCGTATTTGAAGATTCAGTGATTGGAATGGAAGCTGCTCATGAAGCAGGCATGCAGGTAAGATTATTTATTTGTTGTGAGTGACGTAAAAAGCGGCTAGAGAGTTTTTTATAGCAACAATGCTGACCGCCTGTTGACGCTCATTCCAAAATGGTGGTGTTATCCCCAAATTTGAGTTATTCACGCCAATATAGAATTAAGTCTTCATTCTGACTGAATAGACTGAGCCTTTTCTATGTGTTAAATTTGGGAGCAAAAAAGGCAAAAAATGAGCAAAAATGGTAAGGATATAATAAACATTCCGCGCCTAAAATATGGAAAAAGAGCTAGGCCTTATTGTATTTGTGTTCATATTAGTTAATAGATATTAGCGGCTGCACTTGGTAACTTTGATGCTTGATTTAACTAATTCTATTATACTTGTAAATAACGATTTTTTAAAGTTTACCACTAACCATAGTTATTATTAGCTATGGTTCAAATGTAGTTATGGAAATATTGTTCTGTTTTACAGGTAGTGATGATACCAGAACGTCCCTTGGACCATGAAGCTACGAAACATGCAACCCTGGTGCTTCGATCTTTACTAGAATTTAAGCCTGTATTGTTTGGTTTACCTCCTTTCCCAGAAACTCACCGAAATTTACATAGTGTTAGGGAAATTCCATGCCAAGATAAGTCCGTTAGTTAGCACTAAATACGGACTCAAAATTTAATCTTTTGAACATACTCGTAGGTAAAAAGTGTCGTCGCCAAACCAAACTTTTCTATTTTTATTTCCTGTGTTTACATTGTAATACTGAATATTAAAAAAATTGTATCAACGTCAATTTTAATTGGTCGCGTTTTAATGGTTCAATGCAGTCAATAAACATCACGTGATATTTGGTCAGATTAATAGAATCCAATACTTTCATTATTATCACAATATAATGGTCCTGGGTCTATTAATTCGAAATTTAGCTAAGCGTAGGCGTCTGCTAAGAGGCGATTTTGAGAAATTCTTGAAGCTAGGAATTCACGGTTGCCTCAAGGCAGACGTCGCTGGGCGCCTGCTAGTGTTTTATATAGGAATCAAGTTCCTGTACCCAACGTAAACCTTTCTGATAATATTTGGAGTCCTAAACCTGAAATACCGACAGTATACCTAGTCATTCGACTACAAATAGATAGGTGGCGCTACAACAAAGATCCGATTAACTTTGAAATCAATTCAAAATATTTTTCCCACTATGGCTTATATTTCACATACCTATAAAACCAAAGAGAAAACTTTTTTCTGACGTATGTGGCTTATTTGATAGTATTATAAGAAGTTAACATACAAAATGAACTCTCGGAGCTCCTTATACAAGGTGACTTTTTTTACCGTCTGGAAAAAAATGTGGTGTGATAGGTAAGTGTAATAGATTCATTTGGCAATGTTACTTAAACTAATATACATTACTCAATTGTAGTCAATAATGCACACTGAAATATTCGAAATAGTATTTTAAAAAGAAACAGGCTCGTAGCTTCCATTTATGCGCAATCTACCTACAACCGCCAGCTGCGCGTAGTACTTTTTTTTAGATTTTGTAAATTGCATTAAACATGACTATATTTAACAATTAATCTCGTGTATACCTTCGGCTCTAGATACCTTATACGTCATATTTTTTTCCAGACGGTAAAAAAAATCATCCAGTATGAGTGTTAAAAGTTATTATTAAACGAATCAACTTTCAAACTTGGGCCTTTGGGTCGTCATAACGCTGACGAGATAAAACCATAAACACTTGGAAACAAAAAACCATAACACAACTATATGATTATATGTGCAGTAAAATATCCTCGCAACTTCTTTGTTCCATCTTACATATAAAAATCTTTAAGGTGATATTATAACCGTCAAATAGTGATATTCTGAAATTGAATTTTAAAACAATATTCGGGAAATTTCTGTTTTGTTCTGTATTTTGTAGTGATATAGTACGATCGATAGTTTTGCTATCGATATTGGTTCTTGAAAGTTAGAATAGTCATATTATTTTAATAGTTCCGTCACACGTCACACTTCATGTATCGACAAAACATATTTTCAATGTTGACAGTACTATGGATAGTATTATCCAATCCATGACATTTTGCCTTCTCTCGTTACTAGTAGAAGGACTGTTAAAAGTACAGAATTAATGCTTCCGCCTCATTCTTCGTATTTTCTGTCTAGAGAAAAGATCGAATTAAGATCTGGTAGAGCGGTGCAGAAATACTGATCACACTTATTAAGTGACGAAAATAAAAAAATATTGACACACCTCTGTAAGGATCCCACTATATTCGAAGACCCTCGACTAAGCTGGAACCCTCAAAAAGCGGAAACTTGGAAGACACAAACAAACCTCTCCCGATTCACGTTCTTACGACACGGCATTTCCATATAGGTACTTAAAGTTATCGACTGCGAAATCACAAGAACGAGAGTAGGGGGCTTGGAAGCGTTTTTTTCTTTGAGTATTAAACCAATAGGAGTCGTCACGCGCACTCAGTTTCTTTGCAAAAAAGTCTGCCAATTTCTGCGCGGATGACGAGGAAACGCACACAAATAATGTTAACACAAACGCATTTTGACGTGACAACGTCTTATAATTCGATGGAGCCGGCTGCATGCACGAAAAAGTATGACGTATGTGGCGTTCCAGCGCAAGCGAGAGCGCGCAACGAGCGACAAAGAGGCACAATCCATTCCATCAGTATTTTCTTATGACGTTGTCACGTTCAACTATTGTCAGTAAACCGACTTTACAGACAACCGTTTTTTTTTTTTGTCAAAACTATTAAACACTTGCTTGAACAGATGCACACAAATACATTCACACACAGAAACAACCAATCCAAGCACTCCGTGAACTCAAGAAAACTAGTTGAATATAACAGGTATGAGCGTTGCCCATACAATTTTTGGCAGAGGGGAACGCCTGTCAGTGGCGTCTCCGGTTGGTTTAATACTCAAAGGTTTTTATATACTTGCCATGACGTGTGAGTGACTAAGGAGACATATAGATTAGTCAACCCATTGAGTTTTAGAAGTCAAGATACAGTAGTTTCGCGATACTATCGATAGATTACATACTTTCATGCAACACTAGTTGTATGAATAGATGATGAAGTCATAGAATTATGGTTTTTGTGGAATAAAAGATAGAAAATAAACAATAATCATGGATTATCTGCCTTCTCCTCCTGCATTGTGAGTCTAATTAGTTTATTTACTTACAATTGCAATGGTTTTTTTTATAATAAAATAAATAAATATACAAAATGTGTTATTTCTAGTTTGAGATCCAAAGAAGATCCACCAGCGACATGTTGGCTGAAAATTAAGCGTTTTCTGGCCGCCCACTGGCGTGGCGTATTTATAGTCATAACTCCGCTAGTACTTCTTGCAGTTATTTTACCTTTGCCAGTAGAAGTAAGTTCTAAACTGTAAAGTTTTTTGTGACATCTTTTTCTTCGCCACTTATTTTTTTTTTAAATATATATTGCTATAGTGATAGTACTTACTATTGCTTTAGGACTACTGATTGTACGTATCATTGCTTTGGGACTTTGAAGTTATGCAGCAGCACAGACAGATTAGGCAGTAAAAATATGGTCATGCCTTTATCTCCGAGCGGGTAGGCGGAAGTATTACATTCTAAGCACTTTTTACCAGTATATAATATTTTGAACTCCTAAACGTGACAGGTCCATCGCCCGACCATGTTGCTGTTAAACATGCCTCAAAATTGATTCTGGACTTGGTTTCCTCACCATATTTTATTTGACCTATACATATAAGTTTTTAAAACTCATTATTACATGACCTCACTAGGATTAGAACCCGATTCACACGCATGAGAAGCAGGCTCACTGACATGTGGTCAGTGAGACCATCGCTGTTATTTTAATTAATTGAACTTAATTTCAGCCATATCAGTATTGTGCCTACACTCTCTGCATAATGGCTTGTTATTGGGTAACTGAGTGTATTCCACTGCCAGTTACTTCGTTTCTACCAGTAATAATATTTCCCTTAACGGGTGTAATGGATACTATGACAACATGTTCCTGTTATATTAATGTAAGTATTCAATTTCTTCATTATTCATTAGGTACATAACTATCTACGTCTCTACTTACATTATCATCATTGTTCCCATTATTTGGGGTCGGCACGTGTCTTCTTCCATTTATTAGTAAAAATTTAGATAAATATTTTAAATAGGAAAGATTTTTCTGTTTCTAACTTCTGTGGGAGTAACATAGGCGTAAGCATTTCCTGCGAGAACGGGAATCATCTTTACGTTACCTTTCACACGATTTATCTTTACTTATTCTTCTCCTCCCCCATATCTATAAACGGCGCATTAATTGTATGCAACCAGGCGTTGTTCCCGAAGAGATTCGCAGAGGTATTATACAACATGTAACAGAATAAGCGCAATTCCTGAAATTCGTTTGTTCAGTATCGACTACTTATTCGATTTCAGCTATTTTTAATATGTGTTAAATTAAAAAAAAAGAATTATCGTAGCTGAATTTAGTGCTTTCTATGGAAATTGTGCTATTATTAATCGATATTTAAGAAAATTGGTTAGACATAACTAAAGTTCGATTGCATCATATATTTTTTATATTAATATACTAATTGGGGTGTATGAGGAATTGCGCTTTTTCTGTTACGCATTGTATATCTCAAAAGCTCACTTTTAATCAGTATTATCCTAGTACTCAAAGTATGTCTCAAAGCTAATTCCAAGGATTACATACATGATTTTAAAAAAAATTTCGTCGAGGGTTAGGTATTTCGTCAATGACGGTTACTCGTACATATTATTGCTTGACGTGTTTATACTGTGAAATATCCATATGCCGAATTACATTTCCTAAGGACTGCGGGTGTTTTTTTCTAGCCCTGGCTGGAGGATGTAAAAAAATTTTGTTTTATGAAAACTCATTGGTACACTCCCCGACTCTAAATCGAATGCAGGTTGACGTTGGATGCGCCAACGGTGGGTTTATTTCCAACTAATAGCTGTGTCGCGCGGTTTTACCCGCTTAGTTCCCGTTCCCGTGGGAGCACGGGAATAAAATTTAACCTATGTTACTCCCTGATAACGTAGCTTTCTATTGGTGAAAGAATTTTTCAAATCAGTCTAGTAGTTTCAAAGCATATTCAATTCAAACAAACAAACAAATGTTTCCTCTTTATAATATTAGTTTTAGTAGTTCATTACCTTTGTGATTATGTTTATAGGACACAATTTTCTTGTTTTTGGGAAGCTTGGTTCTTGCTGCATCTGTGGAGCAATCTGGCCTGCACAAACGCCTCGCCCTTTGTGCTATTCGGTGTATTGGATACTCACACTACAAGTAAGATGTTATATTAGATATATATTATTAATAATGTTGAAGTGCTTACAAATAGGCAATAATTTAATTTATTCATTCTAGGTTACTGTTTGCCATGTGCTTCATTACGATGTTTGTGTCTATGTGGATCACTAACACGGCAGCCACGACCATGATGGTTCCCATAAATTTCGCATTGCTAAGAGTTTTTGAAAAAGTAAGTTAATTTAAAACAGTATTTACTAAAATATCTGCATGAACTTTCTCGTTTGACGAATGAGCCGTCATATATTTATTTCAGAACTAATCATTATCTACGGAAGATAATAAAATATTATACCACTTTCTAAGCACATGTTTTTTTATCGCGATAAAGCGGTAGATTTAGCAAAGTTTCTCACGTTTTATGTAAGTTGATCCACCTAGTCGTGCTGTATATGAACCTACCAAATAGATTATTTTCAAATTATTTCAGCAAAAATTACTTAATATATATGATAAAACTGCCGATGGTGATTTGGTAGCCAGCGATATGACAACATGCTATTTCTGCGCTGCAACTTACTCTGCTACGATCGGTGCGTATAAAATTTGTGAAGTACCTGTAGGAAGACGTTTGCACATTTGACATTCAAGGTTGTTTTGTGCTTTTGACGTTGGACAGTCATTTATCAAATTTCAACCTTGTCAGAGATAGTTAAGGCTCAGACAAATATTCTGCAAAGCAGCACAAAACATGCTATTATCACAGCTATTGGCTTGTTACCTGCTTACTAGAGCGTCACTTACGCGAAATATAGTAAAACTGTGTACTACAATTTAAACACAGATAAAATTATTTGTCTTTACAGGTGGAATTGGTACTCTTGTAGGTACAGCCACAAATTTAGTATTCAAAGGACTATTTCAAGGGTAACTTTCTAATATTCCTTATTAATTAAAATATTTTTACACAATTGTATATTTAAATATTATTATAATTTGGTCCCTACTAAATACCGCACTCAAGAGACAATTATTTCTCGATTCTATTGTATGACGGACTAAGACGGATTTTATACTGAAGGAATTCCATTTTGGACGAAATGTAAATTTACTATTTCCGTTAAACAAAATGGAATCAGTCCAATGTGGAATACGTCGAATGTAGAGAGATTATCTTTGCGATGAGGATTATTCTATATTGATTAAAACCTAGTACTATAGAGTCTACGTGAGTACTCCCTCTGTACTTAATTCCTGAAATGGGAAATTATTTCTTTAGAAAAATGGACATCTGTAAATTTCAATTCGAGATAAGAAAACCATTAATGTTTTACAAATATTTTTTTCCAGGCAATTCAAAGATGCGCCAGAATATTTATCATTTCCACTATTCTCTGCATTTTCTATTCCGTACATGTTACTAATGGAAATTTGTATGTACTTTTATTTGATAATTGTGTACTTTGGCTTCTTAAGGTAAGGTTCATTATTATTAACACCGTAAAATAGATAGTCCGTTTACAAGTGCAAACGAAGAATTTTATACTACCAACGCATTTAATTTTCATCATTATAGTAGATTTTATAAATCTAAATAAATAATATTTCAGACCCAAAAGTAAAGCGGCTAAATCTGCATTTATATCACCACAAGGAATAGAAGCAGCAAAAAAGGCAGTTGAAGACAGCTGGAAAAAATTAGGTTCCATCAGTTTTTGGGAAGTGGTAAATAAAACACTAGAGCGACCTTAAAACAGTGCTTTAAAGTCACTCACACATTGTACGCCGTATTTAATATAAAAGATTTATTATGTACACATTTTTAGTATCTTGAGCATTTTAAAAAAGAACGAGCTTAAGTAATTTAATTTTTGACATGATAGTTATTATTTTATACATGTATATTATGTATGTATATATTATGTTACGCCTTTGAAATTTTATAAGCAAGTAAGTAATTATGTTTTGAGATATTTTTGATACCTTATTAATTCGTAAGAAAGTTGGTACAAAACGTCCTACGTCGCACTTAGTTTACTATATTTAAAACTAGCGACCCGCCGAGTCTTCGCACGGGTACAATGTTTATACTAAAAGCTTCCTCTTGAATCACTCTATCTATTAAAAAAAAAACCGGCCAAGTGCGAGTCGGACTCGCGCACCGAGGGTTCCGTACAACCTTGCAAATTTATGGTTTTCGTAATTTTTCCTTTATCTATGCTATAAGACGTTGCTTCGTACCAAATTTCAAGATTCTGAGTTCACGGGAAGCACCCTGTAGGTTTTGATTCCCTTGCAAGTGTCGAAAATTTGCGGCATAAACGGCTGTATCTTTTGATTGCGTTGGCTTAGAAGTTTGATTTTTTCACAGCTTCAAGGGACAGTAGACCTGAGTAATTGATATAAATTTCAGCTTCATACCTCCACGCGTTCCTGAGAAAAAGGGTCTTGACAGAAGGACGGACAGACGGACAACAAAGTGATCCTATAAGGGTTCCGTTTTTTCCTTTTGAGGTACGGAACCCTAAAAATCGCATCAAAATCCGTAGTAGTAGCGTAGTTTTAAAGATTTAAGCATACAAAGGGACGTAGAGACATAAGGACATAGGGATAAAGGACAGAGAAAGCGACTTTGTTTTATACTATGTAGTGATAGTGATTCTGTAGTCAAATGAGAAAAAAAACATATATTTCGTCATTTCGTTCTGTCACAGCCTCACTAATATCAAATTAGGAAGTAGTTACGTGTGAGTAGTAGAAGATCGGAATTAGAAGCGTTTTTCTGTTTGGAAATGTTATTCACAGTAAGCTTTGAGTATTAAACCAAACGATAGCCGTCACGCGCACTAGTTTCTTCGCAAAAAAGTCTGCCAATTTCTGCGCGGGAAGGAGGAAATGCACAGAAATAAGTTTAACACAAACGCATTTTATAACAAAACAATTAAACACTAGCTTGAACTAGATGCACACAAATACATTCACACACAGAAACAATCAACCCGAGCACTCCGTGAACTCAAGACAACTAATTGTATATAACAGGTATGAGCGTTGCTCATAACTTTTTTGGCAGAGGAGAACGCCTGTCAGTGGCGTCCGGTTGGTTTAATACTCAAAAACACTAAGTGATACATATTCTATCCCAACTTCGGAACCCTGGATACTATGCGTGGTAGGACATATTTTGCAAAAGTTAAGAGCAACGGCCCTAAGGGCACGTACCGACACGGTCGCGTTTTCTATTCGCGTCTTTTCAAAACAGGTGATTGCAATTTGGGTTCTATTCTAATTACATACAACTTATAAAATCTTTTCATAAGTAGATTGCGCCGCGTAGCCACCGCGAATCTACTAATGTATATATTTTAAAATAAGTTTAATGTGATTAGAATAGAACCCAAATTGCAATAACCTCTGAGAATACGCGCTAAATCGGCGCGAATAGAAAACGCGTCCGTCGGTACGCGCCCTAACGCTCCAACGAAGCGTAGGTAAATTATCTACGAAAAAAGGCGTAGTTGCCGTACTCCATTAGCTTATAGGTAAGTTTACTGTGAGTGCGCTTTAGGTGGCGACAAACGCACGCAAAATGGGGTCGGGGCTGAGGAGGTGAATTAAGCATGCGGCGGCTCATCTGTACCCGCGTCTTGCCGCGCAGATACTCGTACCTAAGGGCCGGCGCACATATGGCGAAGCGCAGCGCAGAGCATTTTTCACTGTCAAACTATTATCTACATTGTCCTCGTTGAAATAATGTCAAAAATCGTAAGCGTAGACTCACGCACCTGCGCGCTCGCGTAGTCGCGCATTTTCGGGAAGGAATTCGCCTTATTAGTACAGTAAATAGAGACCAAATAAGGGGGGTTACCTTACAAACGGTCCGGTAGTTCTAAATTTTTTACATGTTGTCTAGGATGGTTTAAAGTGTTTAAAATGCAAAATGCACAATTCCCCCCCCTCCGCGCCCGCCGCCATCTTGAAAAAACCGAAAAAAATCGGCACTTTTTTTAGATTTTCACTTATATCTTTGTTTCGGTGCATTTTAGCTACAAAACAGGGGCCTAATTCTCGCACAATAGAGATCATGTTGAAGTAGAGATATGTCGAAAAAACATGGCGAATGTCGATCGCAAACAGTTTTCGCTATTCTCAGAATCTCACGGTAGACATATGTCTACCCTCAGCGCTCGACATGCAACGAGTGGTCGGTTGCAGTCGAGACGTGATGTAGAACGCAAAGTCGTATGCAAATACGTCAAACGGATATGTATCACTAAGACATAAATTAGGTTAGGGTATTATTATTAGCCGTAATTCCTATATCCGGGCGTGTTGAGGAATTTATGTTCGCATTTATAATAATCAAATCTTTATTTCAGGCAATATTTACATTAATAGATCTTAAATAACGTAAACAGAGGCCCATATTATATATACCTTACAACTAACATACATATAAAATAACTAACTAAACTATTTTACACGTAATTTCTGCAACGGGCGAGCGCTGTCGGCAGGTAGTTGACCGCGGAATTTCCGAAATACAACTCCCTGTGGCCAGAAGTCCTCCTTCATGAAGGTTTCCAGATGATGGGTTGGTACTCTCACCAGACTCCAATCGTTCAACCCTCAATGAAAATGTGGACTTCTTCACAATGTAGTCTACGACGTCTTGGGCCTTCATAGACCAATGTAAGCGGGACACATACAGTTGCGTCTGGCTAGAGGGCTTCTTCTTCTTCCTCTCTACTCTTTGGAAGCCCTCCTCATCACACTGGTTTTTCCTGAAAACCGGTGAGGGCACTTGCTTGCCAGCAGATTTGCTCCGGCTCTTCTCCCCTTGCTGGGAGGGCCGCTGCATTAGCGGGGCTGGTGCGGAGGCAGCGATGGGGGTAGGCGCGGCAGCGGCGGCTGCGTAAGCACGCGGCGTGGCCGTGACCGCGCTCGCACGCGACGTCCGCTTCATCTGCGGAGGCAGGGGCGGGGCGAGGGTTGTGGGCACCTCAGCAACAACCGGCGACAACAAACTGCTGATGGAGGCATTTTGCGATTGAACAACTTTATGAAAAATGCAGCGGAGATTCCACGTCGAGCAATGTCGAGAGACGACTCCTTCCAAATGTCGGACGCTCTTTTTAGGAAAAACTTTCGGATGTCCATGGGACTAGTTATCGAATTAATGAGTATTTTGGAGCCTCATTTGCAGCCTCGTACCTAATAATAATTAAAATTTTCGATGTTTGACTTTTGACAAGTTGACGGTTGTTATGACAATTGCGTTTCGTAGGACGCAAGTAGGTAATAATAGAAAACTTGTCATTTCCCAAACGTTTCTAGTTGGATTTTTCTTTATATTTTTTCACGATTATGTTTTAAAATACAATCGATGAAAATGGAACGTTTTGTCGACAAACCATCTCTATTCTAACTGAGAATACGATTTCTTAGTGAAATAGACATTTTAGTGAGATTTTAAGTAGACATTGCCGGATCGACATGATGTCGACTTCGAGAAAATGTCGTGTTTAGTGAGAATTAGGCCCCAGTTCTATTCAATGTCGTAGAGAATGAAATTCTCTATAATATACGTGTTAAATTTTGTTTGTAGGGCGGATAGTTCACGAGATATGATATTTTAAAAAATATAAAAAAATACGCATTTTCCGGAAATTTTTCAAACTTATCAAATAAACAATATGCCGTTGTTTTCATTTTAATGCTTACTGCCCCCTCCGTAAGGTTGGTTAAAAAAATTATACATCCATTTTGTAGGTAATTAAATTCCCTACAATTTTTATTCTTATACTTGTTTTTCTCAAATAGGCCAAAATTGAATTACAGCGTTCTAAAGTTAGAAGTTTGAAAAATTTCCGGAAAATGCGTATTTTTTTTATCTTTTTTAAAATATCATATCTCGTGAACTATCTGCCCTACAAACAAAATTTAACACATATATTATAGGGAATTTCATTCTCTACAACATTGAATAGAACTGTTTTGTAGCTAAAATGCACCGAAACAAAGATATAAGTGAAAATCTAAAAAAAGTGCCGATTTTTTTCGGTTTTTTCAAGATGGCGGCGGGCGCGGAGGGGGGGGAATTGTGCATTTTGCATTTTAAACACAACAACCATCCTAGACAACATGTAAAAAATTTAGAACTACCGGACCGTTTGTAAGGTATCAGCTCTCTATTCACTGGGTTATATGTGTCTCAACTGTGTGAAAACTTCGCGGGCATGCTCTGCGCTGCGCTTCGCCATTATGTGCGTCGGCCCTCAGGCGCGGTACAGTGCTAGTGATCATATATCATATATATCAACTATAATAAGATTTCCATGTAAAGTTATTGTACGAGCTGCTACCCGTGCTCTTAAATGCTGTTTAAAATGATAATTGCTGGTATATTATGAAATTTGTATTTAATTGTCAAAATGATGAAATGTACGAACACACACTGTCGCGGTCAAATGTGTACTGGTCGCGTGGTATGAAAAATGATACAACTGAGTAAAATGCTGACGAATAATTTGTGCGGTCGACTTAGACCGTACAGTTATATTTATTTTTTCACAGATGGTGTGCATCTTATTTAGTGGTGCTATGGTTATGTTTTTCTGCCGCTCTCCACAAATATTTGTAGGATGGGGTGACGTTATCGTCGAACATTTTGGTGAAACAGATAAGAAATAGTATGTTTAAATATTGCTTTTACTAAATTAAAAGCTTTAGGTAGACTTCGTCAGCTTGGATCTCGAACCTAAGTGAATTTCAAAATTCTAAAGCTTAAATCAGAAAATGAACGCACATCTCGGTTTCTAGGAGGCGTATCAAGTTGAAACATGTACTAGATTTAAAGTTATAACAATACAACTGTGAAAACTGCATTAAATTTGGTGGAGTAGTTTTTGTGTGATGTGCGTACAAACATAGAGACAGACAAACAAAATTTCTAAAAATAATTGTTTTGGCTTCTATTGCTATGTTATAGACTCCTATTAAGTATTCTAAAATATCTTCAATGTCGGCACATCGGCCATTTACAATATTATTGTATACAGATTTACCTAACCAAAGTTGCGTGCTCATTCTCTTTTATTTGATTGAAATCGTGAAATGATGAAATAGTTAACCCAATGGTCTATAATCTGAATTGTTTATTATTTTCAGTGTTCGAGACTCTGCTTGCGCTATGATAATAGGCTTTTTAATGTTGCTACTACCGTCGACATTAAATATTTTTAAGAATTGCAGTGCTAAAAGTAAATATAATTTAATTATTAAATCCGTTTATTTGTCTGCCTATTTGTCTTTCTTAGTCGGTCACAGAATATTAGTGTCTATAGGTACAATTTCGATTCAAAAGTGGTGAGGATCAGACCGCGGGTTGATGTGAAAATTAAGCATCCTGTAACCTGAAAAACTGGGGTTACTGTAAGGGAGAGCTGATCGTGGTACCTACGGCGCGGTACATTGCGGTCAGACTACAGTCACAGGTTTCAAATACCTACAATTGTAATAAAATAATATATATACGCGGTCAAAAAAATTAAGGACGTTAATGTGCCCGACCTTCTGACGTATTCTCAAGTCAGGGTGACGATAGGTATACACCAACCATATCTCTCTAGGGCCGAGGGTCCCGCTGGGTAGAGGTACATGGTTAATATATTCGGTAGTTTCGCGCTTTCATTAGAAAAAAAAGAAATGATGCATTTTCAGGATTATTAATATACATCGCTTTATTTCGTTAGTTGTTATTATATTAGTATCTGAATTTCAGATTACGAAGACTTGCCAAAATCACCTATACCTGCTACGATAAATTGGAAAAAAATGAATGCCGAATTGCCGTACAGTTTCATGTTTCTATTAGGTATCTACAAGTATACTATTCAATTTATTGATATTATTGACTGTTGGTTGTTACCGTGCCTTCTGAGTCGGAAGTCGCGGGTTCGATAACCGCTCGGGGCCCACATTTGTGTGCATGAACATGTCTGTTGGCTTTGTGTCTGGGTGTTTAATAGTTATTTAAGTATGACTTATCAGTTGTTTACTACTCATAGTACATGCTCTGCCTAGTTTGGGACCGAATAACCGTGTGTGAATTGTGTCCCACAATTTATTATAATTATAATGTCCCGGCTTTTACAATAACACTGGGCGTATACATTTGGCCCTTTTTTCCCGACGGGGTTCGAGTGTAAGTAACTCTAAAATAACAATTTGCAGGTGCGGGTTCTGCACTATCTACTGCCGCAAAACCCGAACACACTGACCTAAATGGCCAAATAGGAGTAGTACTACGTGAATTGAAAGACTTGCCGAATCTTGTGATCCTTTTGATTATCATTGTTATGACTATCTTCTTTACAAACTTTGCATCTAACGTGGCAGTTTGCAACGTAATTACACCCATAGTTATGACGTTGGTAAGTAATTCTAGAATTAAACTAATACTTTTCTAGCAGTAGCTCTTCTTTTTCTAATCGGATAGAGTGACTACGGGGCCCACCGCTTAAACCTCTGAAGCCAAGAAAATGAGACACAATTGATTTTTAATTGTTTAATTTTGCGCATTGAAACCGCATGGTGCTTGCGTGCTCTTTCTTCTTCTTATTTCTTCTTATATGATATCTGGTTTTCGCTGTAGCAGAGAGAGAAAAAAACATACGCTCTATTACATCACCATGCAGGTATACTATAAAACAGTACTGTAGGATGTCATGGCACGAATCTAGTGTTATACTGAGCTTATTAAAACCGAAGTTCCCTGAATTGAATTGTTTTTTTTATCGTTTATTTTCTATTGGTATTAAAATATACACTTAGAAACGTCAATATTTTATAATAACAAGGCACTCTAAACTCGTCCATGAAGATTGGCTAAATGCAAACAGCAGCCCATCTCCACCGACGAGCTGCTGGTTCCGAATGCAGTACCCCGAGAAGAGCCAGCAAGAAACGGCCAAAAAAATATGAAATTTATATAAGTAGTCAGATAACGTTATTTTTAAAGACACTAGAATTATCCTCGTCCGCTCGTGGGAATCTGATATGTGACCAGCTAGAAGATGGTATTATGTCTCCAGAAAGCTATTCAATACATAATATATTGTATTGTCTCGCAGTTTTAAAACTACTATCAAATATAACTCAAAGCCTAATATTGAGCTTCAAATTCAATTTTTTTTTTCTTATTACAACACTATCTAAACGAAAAAATCAAGTCCTTATCTCGAGTTATACGAAAGGATCCTCTTTTCAGCGATGATTATATAATGTCTTCTTATCCTTCGTGCAAACATAAAAATATGTATATCCTTAATCTAACATATTTTATATAGAAATACCAAAATCTGTAAATAATAATATAAATAATAAAATATATATCACAACCCAACAATCACTCCGTGTCATTTATATTAATGATTCTTTATTTTTCCATTTATTCAGGCCAAAGAAATAAATCAAAATCCTTTGCTGTACAACATTGCATCTGGATATTCTGCATCATATTGCTTCTGCTTACCCGTAGGAACACCGGGGAACCTTGTGGTGCAAGGTGCGGCTAAGGTTCCGACAAGTAAAATGGTAAGTCAAAGTTTAATTTTGTTTTTGTTTCTAAGTGTTATTGAAATAATTGTAATACATACTTAATTCGAGATACTGCCAAAAACGCGATTTACATAAACGAGAATAATTAATTATAACTAGTATAGACCATGAATGTACAGTACATACTATTTGCAGTATACTGTGGGTTCATCTAGTTGGGTAATAGCAAAGTTTTACTAGCCATAATAATATAGTTAATCACTCGTCTTGGGAAGTGACACGATACTGCCGTCCGTGTAGGTATTTAGATACACTGTCGTACGCAAATATGCAAGAGTAGTAATAATCAGGGGGTCTAAAAAGGCCGTTTCGGGTGAATCATAATAGGATCCTATTTCGATTCATATTCGAAATTTTCACCAAATACGAATCTGCTAATGAATTGAATTGTCAGTGAATCACTAAAATGAGGGACCATTTTTCGAAATTTAGAGGAATTGCTTAGGATTTGCTGGGAATTCATAAAAGGAGGAATTGCTCAGAGGAATTGCTCAAAGTGGCCATTTTAGACCCACTGGTTATTACTACTATTCCTATAATAAAATTAAGCTGCGTTTTCACCGGTTCGAACTTGGGTGTGGCAGGCGTATTTGTAGTCAGAATGAAATTTAAGATCTTTCAAAATAAGAAATGTTTATTTTCTATCTTTAGTATTTAGAGCACTTTCCCTTTTGGTGCGGTTTAAAATTCCACCCAGTATAATACCTTTGGTCCACTTTCACAACTATTTTTCACAACTAGTTAAGAAAAAACACTTTTTAATCCTTATTTCATAGAAGAGGGATTCTAATCTCAATTAATTTATAATTATTAAATTCAACTTTTGACATACCTACTTATTTATTTATTATTTTTCAGATTATAGCAGGAATCGGACCAACAATTTCAACTACACTATTAACGTGGTTGGCCATGTCTTTTTGGGCACCAGTAATATGGCCAGATATATCAACAATTCCGGCTTGGGTTAAATAATCCTAGCCAAGTCTCAGTGCCACAAGAGGCGATCAAGGACAATTATATCCATTCTTGTTGCTTGAGGGGTGAAATATGTTTTTAGTTAATTTAAATAAAAGTTAAATACTATCTTTAATTTCGTTTTCTTTCTCATTAAACTTTTTTTAGATTAATTCCATTCTCAAACTCATCACGAATGCGCCATCGGTTCCATTCGCAGGTACACAAAGATATTACAATGTCATTATTTTTTCCCTCTGTATCAGTAGTTCGGTTATTTAGTCCGGTCGCCGGACTGGTGAGACTTTTTTGTCTCAGCTGTTCGGTGATGTAATACGATCGGAATACTAAGCCTGATAGTTCGTTATTTTGTTAATTTGTTGAAGAAGCCGTCCTTTCAAATGGTACTCTAGTCCAGGCAATGAAGCGGATTTTTGTATGAAGACCCCAAGATTAATTCCTCAGTCGATGAAACTTTGCAGGATTGTAGTATAGTGTGAGACAATACTTGCATAAAAAAAAATAAAAAAAAAACTTACCGAAGTTAGGTATTTTTACTGAAATACTTATTTATTTGATATCTTTGTTGGGAAAAATGCTCAGTCAAAATTTTCTTCGCCAGCAATATTCATGTTAAGAAAGCTATATGCGAAATATCCAAAAAAATCTCCTAGTAGAAACAACAAAACTCAGACGTATATGTTTATGTACCTTGCACGGCAAAATTGCTCAGTCCATTCTTTAAACTGGAATGTCATTTAATAGTCGCTGTGGACTTACAATAGGAAAATCCAAAATAAAAACCACCTTGCTACATTATTTTCAGAAATTATCAAATTAACAACCAAAAAAAATTTTTTTTTTTTAGTTTTAAAACCTAACTTCGGTTAGGTTTTTTTTGGGATCTTTTTATGCAAGTATTGTCTCATACTACTAAAATATATGTCATAGCTCTATTCACACAGTGCCTAATTAACAAAGAAGATTAAAGTAAAACTTTATCGAATGTTTTTGTGAATGTCTTTTGTGTTTATACGAGGTTTAAACCATAGATTTAGAAATATCTATTGTTTTTTTTTATAAGAGAAGGGGGCAAACGAGCAGACGGGTCACCTGATGGTAAGTGACTATCGTCGCCCATGGACACCTGCAACTCAAGAGTCACAACTGCGTGGCCGGCCTTTGAGGTGGGAGAAGGGGGAGGTGGCAGGGGGGAGGGGTCAGTCAGGTTGGTTGGAGCCTTCGGTTACCTCACTCACTTCGGTCACTCAACGAAACGCAAAGCATTGCTTTACACTGGTTTTCTGTGAGGCCGTGATATCACTCCGGTCGAGCCAGCCCAAGCGTGCCGAAGCATGGATCTCCCACGTACAAAACTAAACTTTAAACTAAATGTTTAAATGAGAATTATAAATCATGATAATATCTCTTTTTACCTTTGAGTAAAGCTTTTTACAGAGTACTTGCGTATCTATTTAGACCATAAATTATACAAAGATATTAAAGAAATTTCTTAGACAAGCAATAGCAAATACCATTTGCGTAGCAAAAAAAATTTTAAATCTATGGCCAATTAGGGGTGTCCACTTAGAAATACATCGATGTTTTTTTTCGATGCAATACATCGAGACTGTACATCGATGTTTTCCGATATATCGGATAGAAACATCGATGTTTTTTCAACATCGAGTATTTTTACCTGTTACTAACAAAAAAAATACTTTTCATGCAAACCCGCGTTGATTCAGTTGTTGTTAATTAAAAAAATAAAGCAATGAGAGAACATTCTTTGTTTTTATTAGAAAAAGTACAAACAAAATACAATACATATAATACAATACACTGTTTATTTATCTTCTTGGTTGTCGACAGTAAAATGATAGTAACTTTTACCAAAGACTTGATAGTGACTTCTTGAGGCAATACAAAAATGTCCATTCCACGCAAAGATATTAAAATATACCTAATAGGACATAGAGGGGGCATTGGGAATATTTTCATACAAAACGTTTAAGCATGTTTGAAGCTCAAGCGTCATGTCAGTTAGTATGAACGCGAGCAGTCATTCGGTCGAAATTGTACTAGACTTATTCCACTTGGAATAACTTTTCGGCTTCAAATTTTCCTCGCTTTGTCCCCTCTATGCCCTATTATATTTTAATCTCTTTGATTCCACGCATTTTATCGAATTTCCCTTATTCGATGTTTTATGAAAATACGTCGATACATCGAGTAAATCAATACCTTTTCAAAACATCGGATTGATTCGATGTATCGTTTTGTAAACATCGAGTGAATTCGATGCATCGATGTATATCGAATATCCCTATGGCCAATACTATATCAAGGATTGATCCTGGGGATATCCTGGGGTCTTTGAGTATTAAACCAACCTGGGGTAGGTATAACGACTAACTCATAAGATCTTTGAAACCTTTACTATGGAACATGTATGTATAGTCTCAGAACAATAACTTATAGAGTAGGTACTGAGTTATGACGTCATAATTTTTAGTGCTCGCTTCACTTTTATGTCTGTTCTATTATTTTAAAATTTGTCAAATTTGTAAAATGAACATTTTATTGGGGTGTTTTCAATGATATTATATGTTACGTATGTATATGCTCACTGGGTGTTTTGCGATAATATTTTTAATGTTTCAGTATAGTCAAATACTGTTCAAACACCGTTATGTTCCAAATTTGATTTTACCTTTTTTGTTTAGCCCAGTAGTTTGTAAGTCTCACTGACACTGAGCAAGAAAAAAAAACAAGCTAGTAATGTCTAAAGCCCAATTTGACATATAGGAGAATAATTTTATTGAATAAGTACAGAGCAATACAAAATCTAAACCGCAAAAATGGGAGGGTATGTATTACATTTCATTATTATTAATAAAAATAGCAAATAGTATAGATTGAGCAGAGTATAAAATTTTATCAAGAAAATACTTAGAAAATATAATAATTACCGCCGGCCGCTTCAGACATCATGCATCTACTGGGCTGTCGCCACTACATGTTGCAGTGTTATCGTAAGCCGTGATACGAGTACTATAATATCTCTGGCTGTACAATCACGGGACAATCTTAGTTACAATATAATTTACCTGGGTGCATTCAGTGATATTGTCAATCGATATCTAACGGCATCACAAGGATAGGATAGCTGCAGACATGACGGTGTGACTGTCGGACCATGGAAACATGGCAAGTCGCTTGTGTCGGTTGCCACGTGTACGACACATTGGCTCCATCCTAAATCAGTGCCACAATGGGGCAAGGCTATCCCAAATAATAATCGTAATAATCATTTATTTCTAGTCCTATGAGTATGAAATCTAAAATCATTTAAAAAATCACGCCTAATTCCGTTTCGATTAGCAAAAAAATCATTGAATGGTTTTGACCAGAAGCTTTGGCTCAAAAAAAAGAAAATGGTTTTCTCTTGAATTAGGCCATCTTCTTCTACCTTTTATCTCATTTAATTTACTTAGTATAATTTTTTATACAATTTAATAACTCCCCTAGTTTCGTTTTAATATTAAATTAATTTAGAGCCTTCATTAATTTACAAGTCTATGTAGGTACCTGTCCTACTATTATTATTTCATTGTAAGTATACAATAAAGCCATTTCTCACCATCTCTGGGATCTCACAAGTTAGTTTTATCGCAGTTTTTGTTTTTGAAAAATGGTAGGTATTGATATTTTTGTACAACTTACTGGTCAATAGCAAGAGGCCAATCCTCCTCGAGGATTCTGATGTTTATTTTAGTAGGTGATAAAGTCAAGTAGAATTCTTATCTCTTTCTACGCCACTGCCAGTAGTTTGGTTATTCAAACTTGTACCAAAAGAGCACTTACCTACCAAACAGGAATTAAACGATTCTATTTTATTGAATTTTATCTAATGATGACTGAATTACAATATTTTTTATTTCAGATATTTGCCATGGTAAGTTCTTCAAAAAAATGAGGGTTACAATCTCAAGATGAAACATAAATCAATCATATTATATTAATTTTTAAAGTAGCAGGCTCCCATTTTAGCGGCGATGACCGAGCGGATCCCGTTTTTTTTCCATTCCCGTGGGAATTGTGCATAATCCTTTCATAGCAAGCGAAGCAAGCAATTTATTTATACCAGAAACTATTTATATTACACTAAGGAACAGAATACAAATTGTAATGCACTCTTGGGATACAGGGAGAGACTATTAGATTTATTTGTTTGATTCCATAATCTCAATACAAAGAGGTCACAAACAGTTTTTCGTTCATTATGGCCCGTATCACAGAACGATCGCTATTAGAAAAGGACAGCTTATGCAACTCATATAGCGGAGTTTCTTTGCTTGATGATTTTTTCTGAATGATAAGTTAATATGAAAAGTAAAATAAAAAATATAATACTAATATTTTTTACTTTTAACTTCACAGGAGAAAGCCACCTAAAACCCCAATAAAAAATCCATGCGACAGATTAGTCAATCTGTTTAGGTACCATTTCAGAGGTATTATAGGGTTTTTTGTTCCGCTTTGTCTTTTACCACCTTTTGGAGACAAAACAGCGGTAAGTTATTTTTACTTGACTACAGCAAAGAAAAAAAGATGGTTCAAGAAAGATGTGTTTGACGTTTTATCATTAGGTCCTTATGAAATTGCCATCAATTCTGAGTAATATTTTTATTCGTAACTTCTTCTTCAGAAATTACAAATACATACACAATCTCATGCCTGTTTCAGATTGAGTTAGGCAGACACAATATACTTGCTACAAATGATATTTTTATTAATATGTTTGTTTGTAATTTCTTCTTCTTTAGAAGTTATTAATAAAAACATTATTAACAAAACTTGTTGTTTGTAACAATAAAATAAAAATACTGGTTTTATTTAAGTCAGTTGCTTGATACTCATCTCGTATTAGGTTTTACAGCTGTTTTTCAATTTTAAAAAGTAACTTTACTGATTATACTAAATACATACTACTCGCTACGATTACAATCCCGAAAACATTAATAAAATGTGGTAGCCAGGAACAGTTACTGTGATAGGTAGATATATCATTGTGTCAATTGGACTTATTTTTATTGATATGCGATCCGAGACTTGGATTTTGGGAGAATTTACTTTATTTCAAACAATATTATTCTTAATCTGAATTTGCGCTTGTTTGCAAAAAAATAAGTTATAATAAATTAAAAAATAAATTCTATTTCAGAAAGATACAACGGTTACATTAACCTGGTTTTGGATGTTTTGGACCCTTCTCTTACAACCGGTGAATGTTCCTGTTGCGGGATTCATACCACTCTTTATATTTCCTATGACCGCCGTAATGTCTACTACTGAAACGTGTATATGCTATCTTAATGTAAGTTGCTGGAGAAAGTTATTGATATTGTTAAGCCAATCGGCGGACCGGGGTGCTGTTAGACACGCCTCAGAATCAATTATGGGACCTGTGGTTGTGTGTCACGATTTTTCCTTCACCGTTGAGTTGGTGATCAATTGTAGGTATATTTTATAGTTTTTATGCGATCTGGGATAAAAGTCAAAGATTTCTATTATACACTGAGATAGATGTGGTGTACTCTACGGTTAAACAAACCAATCTTTAACTGATAATATTACACATACTAACAAAAAGTATATCAATTACTTACAATAATAAAAATAGCGTTACATAAACAATATTTTATCCTTTATTCAATAGTAAATAATACTTTATGAAAGTCCGTGTACGACTGTGTTATTTAACTCCGTTTGAAAGATTTAAGATTTGGAGCGTAGTATGCCATATCTACCTCAATTTACTAGGGGTTTTTGACAAAAATAATAAAAGTACCAAGAAAATGTATCTACACATGGCGAACTAACGCACCGCTTAAGCTAATCAATCTTGGTGCAAGTATCAAATGTAATCGTGTTTGGATTGGTTACAATCTAATATTAATTTCAGCCCTATATACTGCTAATGATTATTGGCGGCTGGGTGTTACTTCTTCTAAATAACTCTGGATTTGATCGCCGAGCTATACTTGCCATTATGTATTCCGATAAGGATACCTCATATACCGCGAGAAAGTAAGTTTACTGTACTAATTTTTGGTAGATTAATTCTTTACCTTTAATAATAGGGAAAAGACTCGTATTTCAAATGCTAGTAATAAAAAAAATAATCTCACGCCGAATATCCCCGAGGGGGTAGGCAGAGGTATTCCATTACTGGATATACCCACTTTTCACGAAATATATTGGACCCCTAAACGTGATAGGTGATGAGCCCATCTCCGGACCGGGTCTATTTACACATGTCTCAGAATTAATTCTGAGACCGGCGGGTTTCCTCACGCTGTTTTCCTTCACCGTCGAGCTAGTGATAAATAGTGATATTCTGAGACATGTGTAAATAGACCCGGTCCGGCGATGGGCTCACCACCTACCACGTTTAGGGGTCCAATGTATCTCGTGAAATGTGGGTATATCGAGTAATGGAATACCTTTGCCTACCCCCTCGGGGATGAAAGGCGTGAGTATATATTTTTTTTCTATAAGTCTGGAGACCTTTAACTTTATTATATCCTAGGCGTAGATACATAACTAAAGGTTATCTCTATTAACGTCTAACGAGACAAATATATAACGTTGCCCTAGAGTGAAAACCTCGTATCTGAAATTTCATGTATTTTTTATTAACGGACGTTCTAGTTTTACTTAATATGTAAACATAATTAACCATGTCTAATATATTTACTTGAGTAAAACTAGAACGTCCGTTACGAGGTTTTCTTTCCAAATACCTATGTAATAAAATAATACATGAAATTTCATATACGAGGTTTTCACTCTAGCTAGATGAGGCGCGTGAGGTATGCCAGGATCGAAGCAGGTGGCGGGCTGTTGTATCTGCCTACCACTTCGGGAAAAAGGCGTGAGCATATGTATGTATGTGTCTCCATTAAACACACGAACTAAATATTTATATTTCAGATTGGTGATAAAGGCCAGTGTAGCGGCGTTCGTTATGTCAATGTTCAGTAATAGGCTGATAGTGTCACAGACCATTATGGAATATGTGACACCACCGTTAATGAATATGCAGGTATGTAAGAGTATGTTCAATAATATATAGTGCACCGTCTACCCTAGTTGTCTGGAAGAGATCGCTAAAAGCGATAAGACCGCCCGTTGTACTTTAGGTAATATTGGTATCCATATTGTGTTGTTTTTGGTGTACAATAAAGAGTTATTGTATTGTACGCCATAAGAAGTTATCATAAGAAGTTAAACCTAGAGTCTCTGCCACTAGAAGCTATAAATTATACACAAAAATTCCTGGGCTTGCAATATTTGGATTAAATAAAAAATACTACCTATGTATTTTCGTAAAAAAATTTATTTCAGCGTGACGCATCAAAATGCCGGACCGAATGTTTACAACCCTGCATCCCTGTACCACTAACATACTCGTAACATAACATTGAACGACAGCGCCTTAATAAAATATAATCTGACTAATTAAAACTGCTTTATGGTTTCGTATTTCCCGTATGTTAATTGAAGTTGATTGGATTTGGTTAACTCATAATTGTAACTAGTTCGTTAATGTACAGAATTTATAGGTAGTCGTAACGGGGACTTTACCTAATAATATATAAGTGTTAGTCGGCTACTTTTTTTTGTACAATGTTTTCTTATTTCAGAGTGCTACAGCAAGATACAGAGCATCTGAAGCAAATTACGATAAAATACGCTATGTAGTTAATAACGCCATTCAAATCTCTTCTGTTTTAGGTAAGATTTTACCAGTAGTCTATACTAGTTAAAGTATAGTACACTAATAAAGAGAGAAAACCTAATGACTGACTCATCAACGCTCGCTGTTGATAAATTGTTGTTGATAATTTTGTAACAAAACATTTGTTATTATGTTCTATTTATGTTATAATTATTATTATTATTTATTATTATCCTCAAGTATACTCATACTTGAGGATAATGTGTAAGTATTTTCTATTCTTGTTTAATTTATTTACTTAATATAAGTAAATTATGTATACATTTATTTTTGTAATAGTATGTAAGAGTATGTTCAATATTATATAGTGCACCGTCTACCCTAGTTCTAATCTCTCTGTATCATCCATCCTAAGGTTGTCTGGAAGAGATCGCTAAAAGCGATAAGACCGGCCAATGTACTTTAGTTAATGTCGGTATCCATATTGTGCTGTTTTTGGTGTACAGTCAAGAGCACGCTAAGCTTGACACTTTGGACTTTGACCCGGCCCTGTATTCTATGGCGCGCAGAAAAAATCAGAGCTCAGCTTAAACTGGTAGTGTCAAGCTTGACTTGCTCTTGACTGTACATTAAAGAGTTATTGTTGTTGTTGTTGTTGTTAAAATTAGGAATTGTAGGTACCACTAAAGTCAGAGAAAACATTTTGTTTGGCTTTTTTTTGACCAAATTACTAATTACAACTCACGCGGTCGGTTTATCTATGTTTTCTTTTTTATATTTATATATGTTTTCTTCTTTTAATGAATTTGTTCGAATAGTGAGTCGGTTGTTTTTGATTATGAATTAAAATTATTTGATATATTTCAGGTAGTATAGTATTTGTACCGAATTCTTATCCAGTATTAGCTGCTTTGGCCATATGGAAATTGTAAGTATTCTTAAAATTATAACAGATGATTTGGAACCAAGTGAGGGACTTTGCAATAAATATCATTTTTGGGAGCCAATGATGAATGAAGATAGAAATACAACGTGGCTTCATGTGTCGTGACGGTATCGGATTCATGCATTTATTTGCGATTTCACCCGCATGGAATAATTATAGCCCATGTTACTTCCAGAAAAGTAAGCTTTTTATTGTTAAAAGAATTTCCAAAATCGGTCGAGTATTTTGGGAGCCTATTCATTCCAAACAAACAAACAAAAATCTATATTTCCTGTTTATAATATTAGTGTAGATAGAAGACACATTATAGGTATGACAAACCACTTCACGATAGTGTTTCTAACCATAGATAATAAATGTATAAAACCTCTCACAACACAGTAGTGTATTTCTAGACCACGTGTTTGGTGCTGAGGATGTGTGGATGGTAGATATGTATTTGAATTGGGTAAATAAAAATAAAAATAATTATTACAGTTCTTACCAGGGGACAATAACGGATATTTACAATTACATGCAATATACAGCTTTTGCGCTCCCAGTGGCAGTTGTAATGTTTATACTGAATTTGATATATCACATAGTATTGGTGTAAGTAAAATATGTTTTTACGACCGTTTAAGTGAGGCTTCGCGCGCGGGGTACAGGGACGCGAGGGAAGACGAAAAGGGGGACTGAGGGAGCGCGCTTAGTGTGATACCAGCCCGCACCTCCCTCAGTCCCCTTTTTCGTCTCCCCTCGCGTCCCTGTACCCCGCGGGCAAAGCGGTCTTACTATAATTGTACATATTATTAGGTGATTTCGAAAAGGGCCACGGTACGTCTCACTTATGACATTCAATTACATATTAATTCGATTATATTTTCCCCGTCCTTTGTATTAATGTGATGTAATTAGATTCTTACGTATGAAAATGCTGTCAGTATAGAAAGTTTCAAGAAAACTTAATTTGTCTTTCTACCAGTTTTTTTTTTTCGGTCGGAAAATCATAAAGTTTCATCAGCATCATTTGTTTATGAAATTGAAGAATAGCTATAATAATTAAACTAATCTGAGCATCGATTGATAATAATGTTTGCAGTTTATTTTAGAACACATTTGCTCGTTTGTTTATGTATCTGTATGTAACAAAACACAAAAATATTAATTTACTTTATTAGTAATACTGGCTGTTTTTTGTGCTTTTTTGAACAAGTAAAAATTAATCCAAGCGCTTTTTCTTTTTGCTGTATTGTTTTTATTCGTTTAAGAAAGTCAGAGTTTTATTTATTTTCTCCCAAATATGTTATAAAACGTCGTATGATATACCTACGTGCGCTTTGATAATTACAGCCTCTTCTTTCTTGTAGCCAGCTTGTAGCTAGCAATATATCGCCTCGGCTTTAATTTTCAACTTACCGCACTATATCATAATGTACTATTATTTATCACTCTAAGCTGTAACTGTTTACAGGGGTTCTAAGAAATCCGGTGCATCAACATTAACCATTATGAAGAAAGCAATGCTAAAACATAAACAATCAATTCCTGCAAAAATTACATTGCACGAGATAGTAAGTTTATAAGTTATCTCTTTC
Organism: Ethmia dodecea; assembly: GCA_963855545.1. NCBI lineage: Eukaryota > Metazoa > Arthropoda > Insecta > Lepidoptera > Depressariidae > Ethmia > Ethmia dodecea. The sequence goes on along the minus strand of OY979446.1, from coordinate 10,137,096 downwards.
ATTTATTTATTTACCACTAGTAGGTAATCTTTGCTTTAACTCTTATCTGCACTTTTGCCGCTTTTATATCTAAAACAAATATAAATTACCATAGACGGGCCAGTTGGCTCAGTTGGTAGTGACCCTGCCTTCTGAGCCAGAGGTCGCGGGTTCGATCCCCCCTCGAGGCCTACATTTGTGTGCAACTGTTGGCTTTGTGTCGGGTCGTTTAATATTTATATGTTTATCAGTTGTTTAGTACCCATATTACAGGCCCCGCCTAGTTTGGGACTGAATAACCGTGTGTGAATTGTGTCCCACAATTTATTATTATTATTATTATTATATTAATTATGATCCTCAATTTCAAAACTGCAAAACGGTCACTGATTGGTCATCATGGCACGGTGATCAGTGAATCAACCAATCAAAACGGACCGAGGCATCTTACCAAATGCACATATTGCTAGTATAATTAAAATACAATAACATAATTATTTAATCAATTAGGGTAATTACAATTTTACTGAATCTTTTTAGTGAAATTATAATTTACCTAACTAAGATTGTCCCGTGATATTATATCGAGCATGAAATAGAGCCGATTGACAAAAGTTCGTTTAATTATAATATCACTAGTGAAGTTATAATATCACGACTCTTACAATAACACTGCGACAGATATACTGTATTTCAGCTCAGTTTATTTCACGCAATCCTGGCATTAGCTCTACACGCGTTTCGATGGAGCCCTTGGCTCCCTGATGCCTCTTGGGCTGCATACAATGCGAAAACATTCCCCAGGTAAAATTGTTTTGTTATTGGTTGTCATAATTCAGTGTAAAATAATACTGAATTTAACATAGGTTAAAACCGCTTTAAAATCACGTAGTAGGTGAATTCTCTATGTTTGTCCTCAAAGTATGTAAACAAAATTCGCTTTTTAATCTAAATTCGGTCCTTAATCGATTAAACGGATAATAGTGCATTTATTCCTTTTAGGTATTTTTATTTTTACTTATGTGACTGTTGCCTATGTACCCTAGCTATAAATATTGTAACCACAGAGGTTGGAAGATAATCATTCTTTTTAACTTTTTCTTTAAACGTCTTTGAATGTAACAAATCCTACTAATATTATAAACGCGAAAGTTTGTATGGATGTATGGATGTCTGGATGGATGTTTGTTCCTCTTTCACGCAAAAACTAACGAACGGATTTTGATGAAACTTTACAGTTATTAGCTTCTACATCAGAATAACACATAGGCTATATTTTATCCCCGTATTCAAACGGGAACTGGAACTACGTGGGTGAAACCGCGGGGCGCTGCTATTAAATTGTAAATTCATGGTATTCTTATTGATAATGTTCTTTTGTTTTAGTCAGAAGCCATTTTATTTGCTAATCCGATCCTGACAATATTTTTTCAAATAGGCTAGTAAGTAAAATTATCTCAATTTTTTCTTTTTTTAGTATTTTGGATGTGACTGTATCTGCAATGTTCACAGTTTGGCTTCACATCCTACCCAAAGGTTTTGGATTTTTAAAATATGTTACTGCGAAGAGTAAGACAATTTTCTTTTTATATAAATAATTTTTGTATGTATTATTGATGTTACTCCTGAGTTTGAATATTTAAAAAATGTGTTGAATATTGTTTGGATACCTAAGTTTGAGAGCTGAAATCCAACATACCTAAAACATGTTAAAATATTTTTAATTTAAGTAATGAAATGTATAACTCCAATATTGGTACGTCGTGTATCTAATCATTTTCATGATTTTATTGAATATAACAGTGATAGAGGACTACCTTGGAGACCGAGATTCCCTCGTTCTAACACCAGTGTCACCATCTGTCGGAGAGTGGCTGTAATAAGTAACAAATATTATTTTTTGTGCAAAATTGCGTTTGTACAAGAAATACCTACAACTATTTTATGATTTAATGAAGCACTTGGTGATGTTAATTAAACTGACAGCACCGCATAATAATTTTGGAAGTCAGGTTTTGCTCGTATTAAAGTCTATGCTTATAAAATCAAGTTCTTCATAAAAAAATAAAACAACTAACTAAACATCTTCACAATGTAGGTAAACCAAGCAAAATTTGATTCAGTTTGAAGTTTCCTAAATTATCAAACTATTCATAGGAACATTAGGAACGTGTAGATACTACAAAAAGTCGTAAGTCTTATTAATAAAGATATTTCAATATTCCTTTTCACAGAAGTAAGTCAACTGCCTCCAGTTAAGCCTGAATCCGGGGTTTTGTTTTGGAAGTTTATTGACAAGAATACTAATTATGGGTATATATTTTTAATAGGTAAGGATGAGTTACTTACTGGCTTATACACTTCGAATAAGTAGGAACCACACCTGCTTAAACCTCCAATTCGCAGCAGACACCCTAGTAGAATGGTGTGCTCGTAGGAAGTGTTGGATTGAGGTCAAGCCTTAAAGAGTGTAGCGATGTCGTCGGATTAGTCTAACTACCGTCACTCCTGAAATACAAGTTATATTTACGCCAAGGTAACCCTTGACAGTTGGATGACCTTTGGTCCTCCTATTGCTTTGAAAATCACAAAGTCTTCGTCTTCGTATTCAGCCACCTGTTCCTCATGATAGGCAGGTATAGTAAAAAAAGTCCATACGGCATAAGGTTCTTAAAACCTGCATTTATTTACCTCATTATCTCGTATGTGCTATGTTCGCATACGCAGTCTGACCATAAGCCATGATTACCAACCCACCCTGCCAAAATGTATGTTAAAATCGTCTTCATAGCAGGACAACAGTTGTTACAGCCTTAAGATAATATGATTTTCTATTACAGGAGCTGGAGTTGCGTTATCCACAGCAGTTCTTAAAACCCTTTGGGTCCTGAAATATATGGAATACGTAACACCATTCCATTTGCTTGACTGGAATTTGATGCTTTTATACGTACTTTTAATAACCAGTGTACAGTGTAACATGATGTCGGCTTGTGGTTCTTTAATCATGATTTTGCCCTTTTTTATAAACATAGTGAGTTATTTTGCTACAAAAGGCTCGCAACGCAGTTGTGACTCTTGAGTTGCAGGCGTCCATGGGCGACGGTAGTCACTTACCATCAGGTGACCAGTCTGCTCGTTAGCCCCCTTTTTTCTTACATAAAAAAAATCGTGGTGATTACAGTGAACCCCTCATATCTTGCCTGTTTTTTTGTGTTCTTTGAAATTTAGAAAGAAATGTAAGTCAGTAACAATATTGTGATTTATAGATGTTTTTTAATAAAACCATAAATTTTTAGGCACTCAATAATGGTCATCTTATAACGTTGGGCATCGGCATTGGATCTAACTTTGGTTTCATGTGTCCATTTCTCTTCACTCCGGCATACTTTTGCCGGAATACTGGAAAAGTACCGCGGACTAAAATGGTAATAAATTCCATACAATAAACCGGCCAAGTGCGATTCGAACTCGCCGAGCGTTTAGCACCGAAATATTGTATTAACCAAAGACGTTTAAATAAAAAAATATAATGATTTTCTTCCAACCTCTTTGGTATTTACAGTAAAAAAGTGCGTCTCATTGGGTTTTACGTCCGTCTTATAACATAATCCCTACTCCAACTTAGCCGATTTGTTAATTTAGTTTGCACTATTATCATTTATCACACAATGTAATAGACGCTTCTACGTAGTAATTACCGTTTTTTAAATAGTGCAAAACCGTCTATCCTATTAAGTAGCAGCCTGCCACGGGCGATCTGTTATACAAGCCACTTAATCGGATTTTTTTTTGTACTTTTTACGGTTCCTTACCCAAAGAGTGCGAAAGGGGCGCTATTATTAAGTCTCCGTTGTCCGTCCGTCTGTATGTCTGTCTGAAGTGGATTGTATCTTAAGAATCATGGCGGATAGTTGAATTTTTCACAGAATGTCTCTTTATATTGCTGCGATAACAAGAAATAATAGCAAATAATACTAATGAAATAAAATAACCGAAATAAAACCCATGGGACTTATAAAAGAGTCCATTTATAGAGCAAGCTGAAACATCGATTTTTGTATAGTCATATAATAACTGTTTGGAAAACACAATTATTAAAATAACTTACTTACAAATTGCAATCATTAAAATAGTAAGTAATCCAAATTACTTATACACTTTTTAAAATAAATTTAGTGATTTATTTTTCAGGCCATATATTCAATCGTCCCCGTAATAATCTGCACGTTAGTTCTATGGGCAGCTCTCTGTTTTTACGCAAAAATTATATGGAGTGACATTGGTGCAGCGCCTCCTATGCCAGAGCAGCCAACAACCGAAGAAGAAGCCAGCACGTAGCCATAAGGCGCGACGTCAAAGTATCAGTTAACAGGTTATAGTTTCAATTTAAAACTTTGAAAAGTGGTAAAACAAAATTGTAAACCCAGGAAATGAAGACCCCTATTACGATAATACTACTTTATTTTAAGGTAAAATATCACTCGCCATGTAGATGAAAATACCTGGATATGTTATCTACAACATAATATGTGATGGTCCATTTTGTAAAGCGAGCGAAATTTTATCTTAAAACTCCAACAGCTGCAAACCAGTCCTACCTTAGAAAAAGAAAAAACAATATTTTTGTAACCCGCAGGGTTGGTAACATTATTATCGACCTTTGAGTGTTGTTTCATAAGTCGGGAATATTGAGTATTTTTTCTTTCAAGTTTTTTATTACACTATATAGTAATGTTAAGTTCCAAATCAAATACGGTAGGTACATCTGCTGTAAAGTTGACGAGGACTTGACTGCTTTCTTGATTCGCCATCAGGCCCTGATCACAATATCACTATCACAACATAGTATAAAACAAAGTCGCTTTCTCTGTCCCTATATCCCTATGTATGCTTAAATCTTTAAAACTACGCAACGGATTTTGATGCGGTTCTTTTTCATAGATAGAATTATTGAAGAGGAAGGTTTGCATTGCACCCGTGCGAAGCCGGGCTGGTCGCTAGATGTCCTGATAAACCAATCTAGCGCAATCTAGTCCGCAGACTAGTGGTTGTGCCATCAGATAAAGCTTAGATTATTATAAATTATTAGTGAAGGTGACCTCGGATTAAATATATTTTAACTTGCAGAAAACAATTAAAAATACTTAATGTTGGAACTTGGAAGACAATTCCTTTACGAGTCAATTTCCGTGTAAAAAACGACGGTTCTCTTTCGGTAGAGATCAATTCATTTAAAAGAATTCCACTAACTAGCCAATTTTAGTTTATTTTCAATTGTTTAATTTTTTCGTTAGTTAAATGTTTACATTGGCAATATCCAAAAAAGTGTCATGCGCTGTGGACCGTAACTACTCGTGTGTGTGTTGTTATAATGAATATAGGTAATTAAAATGTATACATTTTATATGTAATTGTTTATTATAGCAGTACCCAACTCACCATTATAATATTTGGACCCCTTTTCGTGATAGTTGGTGAGCCCATCGCCGGACCGGGTCTGTTACACATGCCTCAGAATTAATTCTGGGACCTGTGGGTTTCCTCACGATGTTTTCCTTCACCGTCGAGCTAGTGATGAATGTACGTAAGTTTTAAAAACTCATTGGTACATGCCAAAATTTGAACCCGAGCTTCACTGCTTATCATCATGAGAAACGGGCTCTTTAACCATAAGGCTATCACTGCTCTCTCACAAATGGCGATCTACACACTTATCTATGATATTAGTTTTTAAAATGGTGGGGGTCATAAGTTGGGTATAGATACTTCCTGAAAGATAGTGGTTCGGCCACAGCGCATAACACTCCAAAGAAAGCTTGTTCTTGAATTATGTACATGCCCTTGGAGAGATCACTCTGAATTTCGGTTCCGAATACATACATACAGATTTTACATTTTCACAGCATAATCCCGCTTAGGGGGCCAATTCTACTAAATGACAGCGGTTATAGTTGGATGACAATGTCATGTCAATGGTCAGTCGATAGTTTTATTTGCTCTGAAAAGTGTCAAAATAACACCATTGTTTGACCATTGACTTGTCATTGTCATCCAATTATAGCCGTTGACATTTAGTGGAATTGGGGCCTTGTCCGAGTCTACTCTGCTTGGATAGTGTTCTATTGACTAGCTAGAGCACTAGCAGACTAAATTTCTAAATGTTTTAAGGTTCAAAGTTTACTTTAGTTCTCCAAATTAGTTCTTAAAGTTAGATTTCTTAAGCTTGCTTCTAATTTTAGCACAAGTTGTTATACTAGGAGGCAGATACTGTAGTATGCTACCCCTTAAGTAGTCCTACGCCTTAACTGGCTGGATTTACTTTTCATTAACTAAGAAGAGCTTTTCGAATTATAACATCTACAAATTTAATCTTCTTTCTACTCTTATCTAAAACCTCCTGTTTTTTTAAGTAATTGAATTGTTAAAATCCCTCACGAGAAGTTATAAATTATGTAAAGAAACATTTGTTTACTATATTTACAGTTTCTCGTGACGGTGACTCTACTTAATATAGAATGATCTCTGAAAGGGCAGGCAAATTTTAAATTGTGTTTTTGGTTATCTTAGTTTAAGTTGTGTTAGAAGTGATTTTTAAGTTAAATAAATACTCTACTGTGTATTTTTTGTTTTATTTACTTCTTCTGTAGTAACGATTTCTCTGTATTACCACAGAATAAGTAATTGGTATTACTTCAAACCTGTTGCATAATGATGATCTTATTTTCAGATAGTAAATGTTTCAATTCCCTTCATAAAGAAATGTTTGGTGTGGCTTTGAGTTTCTGCGGTATTGAATATGGATGTCGGATTTCAAAAATATCTATTTTCAACGGAAAGCTACAAGTATTAACGGATACAAAAATATTCCATATTTTAAGAAATAAAATCTTTAACCAAACGTTACTTTGACTGACTTGCGCTCACATACTATTAAGGACGGGCAAGTTGGCATAAAAATGACGACAAAGAAACTGACCATTTAGAGAAACTACGAGAACTGACTCAAATAAACAGCAAACATAATTTTAGATTTTTACTAGCTTGACAAGATGGTGTTTTTATACTGTTAAAAAAAAGGATACACAAATGGCAGTGTTTATTTGATTAATTTAACAATTAAAAATTTATAATAACTCAATGTCATTAATTTATTACGTTCGTAAATTCGAAAATCACTTCCTGACCATTCATACCTTTCTTAATAAGGTACGACTACAATCAACATAGCTAGGAGTACTGTCCTCTATCACTTGTCGATATGCTTTATAATGAGGGTTGGGGACCCAACGTATGTTTCGGATCAGACTGGCGTCGTCCTTCGATAAGGGTCAGTCCCCACAGCGCGGTCATGACGTGTTGGGTGATCATCAACAATAGGGCCACCTCCTCTCGCTCCACCACCAAACGTCACCAGTTCTTCTTCACGAGAAGGCGGAGGTTCTACTGCAGATGTATCTAAGAACCTTCCACTAGCCACCGACGCCTGAGACTGGAAAATGGATGCACTTCTAAGACCGCTCAGGGTGTTTGCACTTTGTGGTACCTCCTTAAACTCTTCAAAGTAGTTGTCACAAGCAGTTGGCCTGGGCGCTGCTGGGAACCCGTAGAGCGTCGACGAAGATAAGTCCTTCAGAGATGCTGAACTTAAGTTGACCCTCCTGTTTTTGTGTATAGAACAGTGTGGAACATCATCACCATCATACACAAAACGTCGTCTTTCCCGTGGTGTCGCTGCAGACGATCCGGAAGGTGGATAGGTATCTCTTTTCATCATCCTCCTTTCTAGTAAGGTGGAATCACGCTCGCGGAATTCAGAAAATGCGTATTCCCTATCCCAAGCGCGGCAGTCTGCTTTAGCTTTCTCAGTCAGTTCTGTGATCCAGTCTTTTTGATACCACTGTAGGAATAAGAATATAGCTGAGGTACCAGCTAGCTCGGCAGCCACAAATCCACCAATATACAGTCCAAATGAATATCCGTAACTATATGACATTCGGGGGGTATCGAATACAGTCATGTAGCGTAATTTGTGGCCCAATTGCGATTTGAATACAGATATGTACATGACTATTCCGGTCAGCATGATGAGACCTGGAAATTAAAAGTAAATTTTATGAAGTCAATGTAACTAGTTCTACGAAAAAGAGGAATCCAACTACACTTTTTTTTATTAAAATCTGTGATTATTCTACTCATTTTTTTGTGACGTCACCCACCCAGTTGCATTTCCCTAGCCAACAGATCATGTACTTAAAATATAAATATGAAGCGAGTTTTACCAACCGTTACCTAAAACAATAATTTCCTTGAACAATAAATGGACTAACAGTAAATGTTGAAACTGTAATGTCGTAAAATAGTCCACGGTCCGCTCTATGTCATACTCAAGTGGACACAGGCTTAAATAAAAAAACACTATAGGACTACAGCTCGAAAATTAAAAGCAAAAAAGTTTGTAGGTATATATTGTCGTTTGTACACTGGCAAAATCTATGATGCGTCGGCCGCGACCCGCCAACGTGAAAGTTAGTAAGCAGAATTAGGGTACTCTTACACATGCCTTAAAACGAATTCTAGAGGCTGCGGGTGTCCACACGATTAAAAAAAAACTAATTGCTACATGGCCTCATCGGGGTTCAAACCCGGGCTCCACTTATTCTGGTCTATACTTTCTCATGCAAGGAAAGACTCATGACTGCTGGGTCATGAGTCTTTCTTTGCATGAGATCCAATGCTGATTGGGCTGTTACGGATTGATATTGAAGAACCAAAAATGAATTAGATTCTCACCGGATATAATGAATAACACTCCAGCGATGAAGGTGCACAGCCGTCGCCCTTTCACGCAATGCCCGAGCACGCAGCACAGAGCGCCGACTGCTTGCGTGAACACGGCCAGGAGGAGCGGAGCAGCCGACCTCGTTACTACGTCTGGAATTTTTAAATTGAGCTGCGTTAGGCGAATATCTGAATAATTTATGGCTATCAAGGAATCCACCGTGGCTTCGCAGGGGTGCAAATAATAATAATATTTATTTATTTCAGATAATAAGATACAGTCCATTTTGTTAGTAAATTTAAACTTATTCTATGATAGTGTATTAACCTATAGGTACATCAATAGATATATATGTTCTCAAAAAAGAAAATCACTGTAGCTTTAAAGAGCTAAGCGCACAAATTGACAAATGCGTGTAGCGACTTTGTTTATTAGTATACTAAAACAGTGAATTCAGTCCATATAGTTCTGAATATTAGATCTCGTGGATTTTTCCGTTACACTAGGCCAATGGTTTTTATGTATTTTCCACTACGCTATGGTATCGCTTGCATAGTAAGATGGCGGATATGATTTTGGGGATGGATTGCAAAAACAGCGGATTCATTCGTCATTATTTAGGTTTGTTTTACGCAATTCATTATAATAATTTTATAAATTTCTATACATTTCCGATTCAGTATTGTACAGACCATATTTTTTAATTTTTGACAAGGAAAATAAAAAAAATGTTCCACTACATAAGAAATGTCAACTGTGAAAACAGTTGCACACTCGCGATTATTATTTTTAGAAGATTTTTCTATATTTTTTATCTAGCTGTTTCTTAATTTTTGCACTTTTTTTGACTGATGCAAGGCAAGGGCTACAAAACAAATGGACATTGTCAGTTGAAGCCATCTTTTAAACATGTGTGGCTGGTCCAATCATTAACAAGAATGTTTGCAGCGAAACGGTAAAAAATTAAATCCCATTGTCTTATGTAACGAATTCAGATCTATGATGAATATAATTGTATAGAATAGAAGAAATCGTAATCTTCTATCCAATATTATTATACACAACTGTAAATATTATGGCAGTAGCCCCTGCCTATGCCTTCAACTGAATAACTTATTTTTATAGAAGTCTGTTCTCAATCTTTATGATTTGTTGAAGTTCACAAAAACAGAAAAACAGTTTTGCTGGTTTCAGCTAAGGTTAAAAAAATACTATAGAAAAATGTAAATACATGTTTCTCAAAACCAAAAAATAATCATACGGCGTCGGAGGATTCTATTGGTCATACATATATTATAATTTATTGGTTTTCTTACATGGTATAGCGTTTGTGGAGTCACTCGGGTCGGGCGTATACTGCGACAGTGGAAAGTACGGGATGTCCCAACAGCGGTATACTGTATTGCCAGCTGAAATAGATAATTTAAACAATGTTAGTATAAAAATCAATAACAACAAAATTTATACGAAGTGTAATCTATACTACCTAATATCTCAAAGAGGAAAGACTTGTATTTTTGTATCTTTGTTACGAATAAACTCAAAAAGAAGTGGACCTATTATAAAAATTATTTCCCCAATGGAAAGCTAGAAGTTCCCTGAGTAACATAGGCTATATATTTTATTCCCGTATTCCCACTTGAACGGCTTGAAGGGCTCGCGTGGGATATTAAAGCCCATACTTCCTCGTGTGCGAGGAAAGATCCTTAGCTCAGCAGTGGGCTCTTATGGGTTGATGATGATGATTTCCACTTGAACGGGATCTACGTGGTGAAACCGCGCAGAACCGCTAGTAAATAAATATACTCACGTCTTTATCCCGGCAGAGGTATTCCATTTGAGGATATTCCCACCGGTATAATTTTTGGACCCTTAAATGTGACATGAGGTGAGCCCGTGTGGGATCAAGTTGCTGTTACACAAGAATCAGAATCAAATCTGGGACCTGCGGGCTTCTTCACGACGTTTTCTTTCATGGTCGAGTGATAAACGTAGGTATACGTAAGTTTGAAGTTATGTGATCAAGTTACTAAGTTATTTATCACTAGCTTAACGGTGAAGGAAAAGACACGTGTAAGAACATATGTGTATGTCACGTTTAGGGGTCGAAGAATATACACTGATAAAATATCTCTGCCGACTCCCACGCCGGTATAAGCGCGTGAGCGTCTCAATTTATTTCATGACATCTTATAAAAAAGCAAAAAAGGAAGAAGCTCTGAATGAACCGTACATTCAGAGAAAACATCGTTGACATTTAGACTACATACAACTACTTTTGTTTTAGTGCTATTTGTGCACTTCATAAAAGCACATAAACGCATTTTATAGCGGTGTAACCATTTAATTTTATTATGTTTCTTTCTCATCGACTATCACGTACCTACTGCCGATATGCCGACCCGATTGAGACTGCAACGAATTACGTTCCTTGGACCTAATTTAAGCAGTCCAAGCGCGAGAAGCTAGTACCGTATCCTCCTTTTTTGCTTTTATCTAAGCATAACATACAACAATAATACCTTTGTATATAAGCCATGTTAACATTTTGAAATCAATACCTAGATATTCTGAATGGCGCCCGACTTTGTACCCACAACGTAATACAATGCCACCGTCGTTTCCGTCACGGGCTGCTCGGAAAATGCATTGTCCTAGGTCCACACGCGGCCCACTTTCATTTCATTGCGAAGTCCGCTCTCGCCGGTAACTGTCAGTCAGTTTGTAACTAGTCCATTTCCTTCATTATGTCACAGCAATTCTCTAGTTTCTGGCATGTTTTGTGTATTGTGTATTACACCGTGGAATGATGTCGAATTCAAAAGCAGTGTGTTTGTAGAATGCTTTCACAAGATACCTCTTCAATAATATTTCAAATATTTTACCGAAACCGACGAGCATGTATGAACTGATTGATAGATGTAGATGAAGCGCGAGAGGTGTGGCATACGTATGTATGTATGTTAAAATATTTATGACACAATATTTAAAATTAATTGATTCCCTTCATTTTCCTATTTGATCTCAACGCTGACCTCCTAAGAGGTCGTATCTCTAAATAAAATCTTGAACTTCAAGATCAAAAACCAGACAATATCAATATAGATAAGGAAATGTAACGAAAAGAAAAAAATACCATAAAAGTTACCCTCAATTTAAAAAGCCCGTACATCTATTGCTCATATCATGAAAGCCGTTAAAGCTATATATAAGACGTAGGCTACGATCTCACAGCCTTTAGGGATGCCTCACGTGAGAGATTATAACCTTGCGGAAAAACGAGTGAAACGTTTCATGAAATTTTCCTGAAGCTTTTCACACCAACTTAAGATATTACGGGTTGCTCAATAGGCAAATAATGTTATACCTACTCTTATACGAATTTAAAGAACAAAAGTAATGGCAGCGTTACCAGATGTCACTTCAGATATAGAAATTATACGATTTTATTTTAGTTTGATTAGGTACTAGTCTAAATCAGTATCGCGAATTAATCGTACTTTAAACGGTTAACAAAAACATTTTTAGAGACCTCGGATATGATGATAAAGTTGTAGATTTGCTTTAAATTTTATTTGATTTAAAAAATGTTCAAAACTCACATAAAAATGATTTTATGTAAAAGGAATACGAGTATTATATTAAGTTAGACGAGTATTAGAATGACAATGACGTTTGGTGTAAATTTTGTCCAGCTCAGTAAAGCACTAAAACCATGTAATAACTTTTACTTTGTATTGTATTGATTGTTTAAAAGAATAATGTGTTGAGGAGCTTCTTGTCCCGCTTCCTCTCCACAACTATACATACGGAAGCGGTGGTGACGCAATTACTTTCAATAAGTGGACTTAGAGGCCTTTGAAACTCACCCTCACACCTTTCACAAAACCCGTTGCATGTAAATTATAGATTTATTTGTATTTATTTCCTAACTGCATATATTTTCTGCCATTGTTAGGAAGAGCGGGCTCGCCTGCCACGGTTTTTCTTTAAATTTAATAGGTTGACCCTGGCCTTAGTTTGCAGCAAATGCCTTTTGTCAATTGATTTTTTTTTATTTTCCTTGAATAAAAACACTTTCACTTTAATTTTGAATAGAATTGGGCTATGTAGCCGTTCAATGATGACAATACATAACCTATTGTCTCGGAATAGTTATCAGAAACATAATACTAATATCAAGGACACTCACGATCCGTGTGACATAACCTCCACAGACCAGAAACGGTGTGCTTGGCAACAATATCGTGTTTGCCGGTGCCATTGTACGCTGGATTCAGCATGTTTTCTTCAGTGTGGAGCCAGTTATTCGTCGTCACGGCTACTAGAACTGCCACCACTGCGGTGCCAGCCGAGAGGGGGGTAAGCAGCCAGAGACACGCTACTGACGAGTCGATCTGTTGCACCAAGGTAGGGGAAGGGGGAGTAGGCCTGTAATTAGAACAGAATTATGCAATGTTAAATATTTAGTTGTAAATCAAAATTATTAAAAATAGGTACACAACCGGGAAAGTTAGGGTTTGGTACATTGTCTATGAATATCTAACTTTTGTTTTAGATAAGATTATCTTCTCGTAATAATAGTGTTATGGATCACGCAATGACTGTTGTGTTGTAAATTGCCAAAACGTAGAAAAAATAGTGCAAAGCAAGAAAAATAAAGGAATAGGTAAGTATCCGTATCCGATATCACCGTAAATTGTTATATTGTGAGTATTATTATTAAATGAAAAGACTTAGTAGAGCTCCAAACACACAAGTAATTCTGATCAATGATCAATCAGTACACATAAAGGCGAAAGGTTACGCGTAATGATTTAAGGCTTTTTAACTTCACCACCACCTACTTATGTCCCGATCTCACTTACATAAACTTACTGGTATCAGCTTAACTTTTGATCTACTGTTTACCATCCAATTTGATCACTATGTGCTTGACATAAGTTTCAAATACAAATGGAGCTTTACTGTACCTGGGCGGGCGGCGGCTGGCGATGGCGCCGCTGAGCGTGGGAGCGGGCTGAGCGCGGGTACCACGCGGCAGCGAGGCGTGCACGCACTGCGCTCCCCCGCCCCACATCACTCCCCTGCGCTTCACTGGAACACATGACAAAACAATTAGGGCGCGTACCGATGGACGCTTTTTCTATTGCGGTTTGAAACCATTTTCCAAAAGGTTATTGCAATTTGGGTTGTATTCTAATTACATTTAACTTATTTTAAAATATTTACATTCGTAGACCGCGCATTGGCTACGCGTTGGCTACGTTCGAAGCGTTTTTCTTACACCCTGCACATGGCACTTGTCGAATCAAGTAAGTCCAAACTGGAGGGGTTGACGAGTAGTCATAGTAAATTGTTTTTTTTATTAACCAAAATTCTTCACAATCGAACTCAGTAATGCTCTCTCAAAAAATATTTTTTGAACTTTACTGCACACTATAATACCTATAGATATTCCTTCCGAGGTATAGAACTCAATTTAGGTATTCACCAGTTGGATGAATTATATACCTAACATTATAAAAATCAGCATCCCATAGTCATAGGTTTGAGTTACAGCTTCTTTTTTGTATAGAATATATTGGGCGTTTTCATTTGTCTATCAACAGTCCCCTCAAGCAACAATCCCATGGGTCTCCGACGCTGGATTGGCTATGATTTAGAGCCACTTTGCACAAAAAAGTCTAAATTCTACATCACACCCCCCCCCCCCTGTCGACTATAACTGCCATTAAAACGAAAACCAAGAAAGGCAAGGGACAGAATTATGTAACCATATTTTTTTAAATAAAATTCTATGTACCTAATTGTCTTTTTCTAGCCTTTTTATCGGCGAATTCTCTTATTAAGGCTCCAAAGTTCATGTTTTCCGAAATTTCATTTACGATCAACAAAGTTGCCAAATCTGTCGATCTAGTTTGAGATATTGTCTATCCCAGATAGGTTTTGATCAGCTTAAGCTTGGATAAACTCCATTCACCACTAACAATCGTTACAGGTATAGTGATCTCGTGGCGGCCCTTTATATCTGGCGCCCTGGGCGGTCGCCCAACCGCGCCTTACCCTAACGCCGCTACTGTATCTAGTGCTAGACTATATCAACGGTCAAAAAAGCTTTCATAGTGTCTGAGAGCCGTTCAAATGTCGTCAGTGTAAAAACGCCTCAACCTTTGTGTGTTACGACGGTGGACCTACTATATCTAGCCTTATCTTCAGAGCTTTACTCAGCGGTAATAAAGCTTACATTGAAACTAGCTTTTGGCTGCGGTTCGGTTCGAGTTCTGTGATAAAAATACTCTTATGTTACGTTGCTCATCTCCAACTATCTCATTAAAAAAAATATGCATTGCTTCGTTGCTGTAGAAATGAAACACAAACCAACAAACACACTTTTACTTTTTAAATACCGGTAGGATGAACTGAATCATATTAAAGTATGGTGCATTGTTTATTAAAATGTGCAGCAACTTTTTTAGAGCTATGAATAGTTGCAATGTTTGTGTAAATGCAGAATTGTACTTTGTATGGCTGTAATCAGGCTTGTATAATATGATTTCAAAATAACATTAGTGACAAACAATGAAACCACATTTTAAATGAAGTTGTCTTAAATAGTACAAAACCTAATTCCCCAAAATTTTGTTTTTTAAAGTCTAGTAAATATACCATATTTTGAAGATAAAATTAAAAAATATATTTTAAAGATAAAAGACATTCAAATAAGTATCTAAAAGTAATCACCCACAAGGTATCATTTTGAACGTAAGTAAAGAGCGGAAATTACAATCCTGTCTATGTTAGAGACAAATGGCAACCCGACCCCTGAGCCCAGTGACCGGAGAACCCATCGAATTTATGACCTACTAGTGATTTGATCTGGCTTCTTGTGTAATTGATTGTGTATAATGTCTGGAATCTTTAAATCCGTTTAATCTGTCTGAAGTTTATTGGAGCTGATTGGCGCTGTACCGTTTACAACTATTTAATTGGATTACTTTGTAAGAATTAAAGATTTTTTTAAGGGAAGTAAGAAGATGTAAGTATGAAGTTTTATTTATATTATTAGTAGTGTAACAAAAAGTACATTACATTAAAGTGTAAAGTTTTATAATAAGGTATAAATATAGAATAAAAAATACTAGCTTTTCCCCACGATTTCAACCGAGTAAGTCGCGTTCCCGTGGGAAAATTAAAACCCATGCTATTCTCTGAAAAGTTTTGTACCTTTCCATTGAATTAAGAATTTTTAAAATCGGTCCCATAGCAAAATAATATAAGTATTTAAACTCCAGACTCAAACCCAACAACCATGTTCATGCACACAAACGTTGACCCCGAATAAAACCCGCGACCTCTGTCTCAGAAGGCCGGCCACCAACTAAGCCCTAAGGCAAACATTAAAGCAAATTTTTCAATTCATAAATAATTTAAAAACACTTCACCCCAAAAATGTTTAGCGGAAACAGAATACACCCATAAACGCGTTTTGTTTTCTACCTACTTGTAAATCAGGATGTGTTTGAGTAGTGAATTTTATAGGACGGCGGGACATAAAGAGGGAATCCGGGCCCTTCGCCGTCGTATTTCTAAACAGCATTCCATCCTAGCAGGTGGACATTGATATTCAACCGACGTGTGCGACGGTTAGCAGCGAATTTTCTTACCACGTCAGCTTCATTTCTCCTAAACTTCCCGTTTTCTGAACCCTCAGTCCGCAATGTAATAATGTTGGAGAACGTCTATAATAAAATTCAATTATATCCTCTTTCTATAAGAATTTTCGTTAACAATTCGGATCGGATTTTTTTATTACAGCTTTATTGTTGTTCCAAGCTAATTCTATTAGGTTGGTTTGTAAAATGAGTTGGTTCCACAAATATTTTGCGCTCCATTGTTGGATAATCGTGAAATGCGGTTTTCTTACAACCGGATAAATGATTTCAATGTAGCGTGGTTTTGAATGTGCAACGAGGCGGGAGCCCGGAACAGAATAACAATCACATTGTTCGCGACTCTCCCAAGCATATTATTCTTGTAATAAATAATATTAAAATTTGATTCATATTAGTAGTAATTGTAATTCATAACTATCTTAATTATTGAAAACATCAAATGCTTCTGAAAATAATATTTTTAAATATCGATACCTTAAGTAAATATTTATTAAATTTTAATATACCTACTCGTATACTTATTTCGATTAATTGAGTTTGATTTCGAGACTCTTTTATTATTTTCTCGATTTTCTTAAAACATATTGTGGGTTAACTATAAAAGCTACCATTAGTACAATATCAAACAAGAAAACCGGCTTAGTTAATTCAGCGACATTCATAATATGTTATTAAAAATACTTTTCCCGCAATTTTCATTTGCTTTTTATTTAAGGCACAGCGCTAGGCAACCTCGGCTTTGGCTCAATTAATGAGCAAAAGAGCTTTAAATTACGGCAAATTGCGGGCCACCAGAGCGATGTAATTGTGGATAAAGTGTCTTATTTATATCTATTTCTCTTCTAACAGAGACACCCTCTTATCGGGTTCCTGTTATCAACGTAGAATAAAGACAAGGGTTTGAGACTGTAATAAGCTGCTTGAAAAACTGTGCAGCAGCACATAATATAAAGTGAAGACGTTCGTTTACGATATACAAGTACGATCGTTTCCGTTAACGTTTCCCGCCTTTATATGTATGCGTTGACTTTAAGTGTAGAAGCGACGCGTGATATCCCTGATCGATCGAGATAGGGTACAATACCCAATTGTTGACACCCCAATAGTTTTATTTAAAATTAACTAAATTACGATACATCATTATATTCATATTAATGAAATAAACAAGGTGGCTTTACCTAATTATCTATCTATATAATAATATATAAAATGATTTTTTCTGGTAAATTACAGGATATTCACTATGGAATGACACCAATCACGTCTCTATAGCATATTGGCACCTGGGAGATCAATTCGGGTCTTTTGAGGTCTACCCTAAAAATTCAAACAGCCATAACTTTCAGTGTTGCCAGGTGAAATTCAAAAAACCTACAAAAAGTCATAGGGAGAGATAAAATGTACCGTTGACTGATACTCGTTTTTGCAAAATGGCAAAATTTCGAGTTTTGGCTTTTTGCATTAAAAGTAAAAAACTACCCCAAATTTTAGGAAAATTCTTAAACATGGCAACATTACGTAATGAGACCTCCAACCCCACCATACACGCTAACTCACTCAAGTATCGCCATCTTGCCGAAAATCGACATTCAAAATCTTTTAAAATCCATCCTTTTCTTTGAGAGCCAATCACAGGGCGGCCATGTTGGATTTTCAGTTTTTTGGATTTTTCTGGTAAACTGCGGGATGTGCCTAAAAAGATGACGTGCTACTTGTAACTGTACGATGTCGGCAACCATGCGTCTAATTCGGCTCAAGTGGGGTCTACAATAGCCTAAACTTTAAAACATTACTTCGCGTCCGCCATTTTGTTTTTTCAACTTTTAAAACAATATTCGTAAATTATCTTAAAAGTTTAACCGATTTTAAAAATTTTAACCGAATCGGCCGGAAAACAAAAGAGATACGATAGGCAAGCTTGGCCGCCATTTTGTTTTTTTGAAAAGTCGGAATTTTCCCTGGCGTACTTTATTAGTAATACTGGCTGTTTTTTGTGCTTTTTTGAACAAGTAAAAATTAATCCAAGCGCTTTTTCTTTTTGCTGTATTGTTTTTATTCGTTTAAGAAAGTCAGAGTTTTATTTATTTTCTCCCAAATATGTTATAAAACGTCGTATGATATACCTACGTGCGCTTTGATAATTACAGCCTCTTCTTTCTTGTAGCCAGCTTGTAGCTAGCAATATATCGCCTCGGCTTTAATTTTCAACTTACCGCACTATATCATAATGTACTATTATTTATCACTCTAAGCTGTAACTGTTTACAGGGGTTCTAAGAAATCCGGTGCATCAACATTAACCATTATGAAGAAAGCAATGCTAAAACATAAACAATCAATTCCTGCAAAAATTACATTGCACGAGATAGTAAGTTTATAAGTTATCTCTTTCATTTATTTATTTACCACTAGTAGGTAATCTTTGCTTTAACTCTTATCTGCACTTTTGCCGCTTTTATATCTAAAACAAATATAAATTACCATAGACGGGCCAGTTGGCTCAGTTGGTAGTGACCCTGCCTTCTGAGCCAGAGGTCGCGGGTTCGATCCCCCCTCGAGGCCTACATTTGTGTGCAACTGTTGGCTTTGTGTCGGGTCGTTTAATATTTATATGTTTATCAGTTGTTTAGTACCCATATTACAGGCCCCGCCTAGTTTGGGACTGAATAACCGTGTGTGAATTGTGTCCCACAATTTATTATTATTATTATTATTATATTAATTATGATCCTCAATTTCAAAACTGCAAAACGGTCACTGATTGGTCATCATGGCACGGTGATCAGTGAATCAACCAATCAAAACGGACCGAGGCATCTTACCAAATGCACATATTGCTAGTATAATTAAAATACAATAACATAATTATTTAATCAATTAGGGTAATTACAATTTTACTGAATCTTTTTAGTGAAATTATAATTTACCTAACTAAGATTGTCCCGTGATATTATATCGAGCATGAAATAGAGCCGATTGACAAAAGTTCGTTTAATTATAATATCACTAGTGAAGTTATAATATCACGACTCTTACAATAACACTGCGACAGATATACTGTATTTCAGCTCAGTTTATTTCACGCAATCCTGGCATTAGCTCTACACGCGTTTCGATGGAGCCCTTGGCTCCCTGATGCCTCTTGGGCTGCATACAATGCGAAAACATTCCCCAGGTAAAATTGTTTTGTTATTGGTTGTCATAATTCAGTGTAAAATAATACTGAATTTAACATAGGTTAAAACCGCTTTAAAATCACGTAGTAGGTGAATTCTCTATGTTTGTCCTCAAAGTATGTAAACAAAATTCGCTTTTTAATCTAAATTCGGTCCTTAATCGATTAAACGGATAATAGTGCATTTATTCCTTTTAGGTATTTTTATTTTTACTTATGTGACTGTTGCCTATGTACCCTAGCTATAAATATTGTAACCACAGAGGTTGGAAGATAATCATTCTTTTTAACTTTTTCTTTAAACGTCTTTGAATGTAACAAATCCTACTAATATTATAAACGCGAAAGTTTGTATGGATGTATGGATGTCTGGATGGATGTTTGTTCCTCTTTCACGCAAAAACTAACGAACGGATTTTGATGAAACTTTACAGTTATTAGCTTCTACATCAGAATAACACATAGGCTATATTTTATCCCCGTATTCAAACGGGAACTGGAACTACGTGGGTGAAACCGCGGGGCGCTGCTATTAAATTGTAAATTCATGGTATTCTTATTGATAATGTTCTTTTGTTTTAGTCAGAAGCCATTTTATTTGCTAATCCGATCCTGACAATATTTTTTCAAATAGGCTAGTAAGTAAAATTATCTCAATTTTTTCTTTTTTTAGTATTTTGGATGTGACTGTATCTGCAATGTTCACAGTTTGGCTTCACATCCTACCCAAAGGTTTTGGATTTTTAAAATATGTTACTGCGAAGAGTAAGACAATTTTCTTTTTATATAAATAATTTTTGTATGTATTATTGATGTTACTCCTGAGTTTGAATATTTAAAAAATGTGTTGAATATTGTTTGGATACCTAAGTTTGAGAGCTGAAATCCAACATACCTAAAACATGTTAAAATATTTTTAATTTAAGTAATGAAATGTATAACTCCAATATTGGTACGTCGTGTATCTAATCATTTTCATGATTTTATTGAATATAACAGTGATAGAGGACTACCTTGGAGACCGAGATTCCCTCGTTCTAACACCAGTGTCACCATCTGTCGGAGAGTGGCTGTAATAAGTAACAAATATTATTTTTTGTGCAAAATTGCGTTTGTACAAGAAATACCTACAACTATTTTATGATTTAATGAAGCACTTGGTGATGTTAATTAAACTGACAGCACCGCATAATAATTTTGGAAGTCAGGTTTTGCTCGTATTAAAGTCTATGCTTATAAAATCAAGTTCTTCATAAAAAAATAAAACAACTAACTAAACATCTTCACAATGTAGGTAAACCAAGCAAAATTTGATTCAGTTTGAAGTTTCCTAAATTATCAAACTATTCATAGGAACATTAGGAACGTGTAGATACTACAAAAAGTCGTAAGTCTTATTAATAAAGATATTTCAATATTCCTTTTCACAGAAGTAAGTCAACTGCCTCCAGTTAAGCCTGAATCCGGGGTTTTGTTTTGGAAGTTTATTGACAAGAATACTAATTATGGGTATATATTTTTAATAGGTAAGGATGAGTTACTTACTGGCTTATACACTTCGAATAAGTAGGAACCACACCTGCTTAAACCTCCAATTCGCAGCAGACACCCTAGTAGAATGGTGTGCTCGTAGGAAGTGTTGGATTGAGGTCAAGCCTTAAAGAGTGTAGCGATGTCGTCGGATTAGTCTAACTACCGTCACTCCTGAAATACAAGTTATATTTACGCCAAGGTAACCCTTGACAGTTGGATGACCTTTGGTCCTCCTATTGCTTTGAAAATCACAAAGTCTTCGTCTTCGTATTCAGCCACCTGTTCCTCATGATAGGCAGGTATAGTAAAAAAAGTCCATACGGCATAAGGTTCTTAAAACCTGCATTTATTTACCTCATTATCTCGTATGTGCTATGTTCGCATACGCAGTCTGACCATAAGCCATGATTACCAACCCACCCTGCCAAAATGTATGTTAAAATCGTCTTCATAGCAGGACAACAGTTGTTACAGCCTTAAGATAATATGATTTTCTATTACAGGAGCTGGAGTTGCGTTATCCACAGCAGTTCTTAAAACCCTTTGGGTCCTGAAATATATGGAATACGTAACACCATTCCATTTGCTTGACTGGAATTTGATGCTTTTATACGTACTTTTAATAACCAGTGTACAGTGTAACATGATGTCGGCTTGTGGTTCTTTAATCATGATTTTGCCCTTTTTTATAAACATAGTGAGTTATTTTGCTACAAAAGGCTCGCAACGCAGTTGTGACTCTTGAGTTGCAGGCGTCCATGGGCGACGGTAGTCACTTACCATCAGGTGACCAGTCTGCTCGTTAGCCCCCTTTTTTCTTACATAAAAAAAATCGTGGTGATTACAGTGAACCCCTCATATCTTGCCTGTTTTTTTGTGTTCTTTGAAATTTAGAAAGAAATGTAAGTCAGTAACAATATTGTGATTTATAGATGTTTTTTAATAAAACCATAAATTTTTAGGCACTCAATAATGGTCATCTTATAACGTTGGGCATCGGCATTGGATCTAACTTTGGTTTCATGTGTCCATTTCTCTTCACTCCGGCATACTTTTGCCGGAATACTGGAAAAGTACCGCGGACTAAAATGGTAATAAATTCCATACAATAAACCGGCCAAGTGCGATTCGAACTCGCCGAGCGTTTAGCACCGAAATATTGTATTAACCAAAGACGTTTAAATAAAAAAATATAATGATTTTCTTCCAACCTCTTTGGTATTTACAGTAAAAAAGTGCGTCTCATTGGGTTTTACGTCCGTCTTATAACATAATCCCTACTCCAACTTAGCCGATTTGTTAATTTAGTTTGCACTATTATCATTTATCACACAATGTAATAGACGCTTCTACGTAGTAATTACCGTTTTTTAAATAGTGCAAAACCGTCTATCCTATTAAGTAGCAGCCTGCCACGGGCGATCTGTTATACAAGCCACTTAATCGGATTTTTTTTTGTACTTTTTACGGTTCCTTACCCAAAGAGTGCGAAAGGGGCGCTATTATTAAGTCTCCGTTGTCCGTCCGTCTGTATGTCTGTCTGAAGTGGATTGTATCTTAAGAATCATGGCGGATAGTTGAATTTTTCACAGAATGTCTCTTTATATTGCTGCGATAACAAGAAATAATAGCAAATAATACTAATGAAATAAAATAACCGAAATAAAACCCATGGGACTTATAAAAGAGTCCATTTATAGAGCAAGCTGAAACATCGATTTTTGTATAGTCATATAATAACTGTTTGGAAAACACAATTATTAAAATAACTTACTTACAAATTGCAATCATTAAAATAGTAAGTAATCCAAATTACTTATACACTTTTTAAAATAAATTTAGTGATTTATTTTTCAGGCCATATATTCAATCGTCCCCGTAATAATCTGCACGTTAGTTCTATGGGCAGCTCTCTGTTTTTACGCAAAAATTATATGGAGTGACATTGGTGCAGCGCCTCCTATGCCAGAGCAGCCAACAACCGAAGAAGAAGCCAGCACGTAGCCATAAGGCGCGACGTCAAAGTATCAGTTAACAGGTTATAGTTTCAATTTAAAACTTTGAAAAGTGGTAAAACAAAATTGTAAACCCAGGAAATGAAGACCCCTATTACGATAATACTACTTTATTTTAAGGTAAAATATCACTCGCCATGTAGATGAAAATACCTGGATATGTTATCTACAACATAATATGTGATGGTCCATTTTGTAAAGCGAGCGAAATTTTATCTTAAAACTCCAACAGCTGCAAACCAGTCCTACCTTAGAAAAAGAAAAAACAATATTTTTGTAACCCGCAGGGTTGGTAACATTATTATCGACCTTTGAGTGTTGTTTCATAAGTCGGGAATATTGAGTATTTTTTCTTTCAAGTTTTTTATTACACTATATAGTAATGTTAAGTTCCAAATCAAATACGGTAGGTACATCTGCTGTAAAGTTGACGAGGACTTGACTGCTTTCTTGATTCGCCATCAGGCCCTGATCACAATATCACTATCACAACATAGTATAAAACAAAGTCGCTTTCTCTGTCCCTATATCCCTATGTATGCTTAAATCTTTAAAACTACGCAACGGATTTTGATGCGGTTCTTTTTCATAGATAGAATTATTGAAGAGGAAGGTTTGCATTGCACCCGTGCGAAGCCGGGCTGGTCGCTAGATGTCCTGATAAACCAATCTAGCGCAATCTAGTCCGCAGACTAGTGGTTGTGCCATCAGATAAAGCTTAGATTATTATAAATTATTAGTGAAGGTGACCTCGGATTAAATATATTTTAACTTGCAGAAAACAATTAAAAATACTTAATGTTGGAACTTGGAAGACAATTCCTTTACGAGTCAATTTCCGTGTAAAAAACGACGGTTCTCTTTCGGTAGAGATCAATTCATTTAAAAGAATTCCACTAACTAGCCAATTTTAGTTTATTTTCAATTGTTTAATTTTTTCGTTAGTTAAATGTTTACATTGGCAATATCCAAAAAAGTGTCATGCGCTGTGGACCGTAACTACTCGTGTGTGTGTTGTTATAATGAATATAGGTAATTAAAATGTATACATTTTATATGTAATTGTTTATTATAGCAGTACCCAACTCACCATTATAATATTTGGACCCCTTTTCGTGATAGTTGGTGAGCCCATCGCCGGACCGGGTCTGTTACACATGCCTCAGAATTAATTCTGGGACCTGTGGGTTTCCTCACGATGTTTTCCTTCACCGTCGAGCTAGTGATGAATGTACGTAAGTTTTAAAAACTCATTGGTACATGCCAAAATTTGAACCCGAGCTTCACTGCTTATCATCATGAGAAACGGGCTCTTTAACCATAAGGCTATCACTGCTCTCTCACAAATGGCGATCTACACACTTATCTATGATATTAGTTTTTAAAATGGTGGGGGTCATAAGTTGGGTATAGATACTTCCTGAAAGATAGTGGTTCGGCCACAGCGCATAACACTCCAAAGAAAGCTTGTTCTTGAATTATGTACATGCCCTTGGAGAGATCACTCTGAATTTCGGTTCCGAATACATACATACAGATTTTACATTTTCACAGCATAATCCCGCTTAGGGGGCCAATTCTACTAAATGACAGCGGTTATAGTTGGATGACAATGTCATGTCAATGGTCAGTCGATAGTTTTATTTGCTCTGAAAAGTGTCAAAATAACACCATTGTTTGACCATTGACTTGTCATTGTCATCCAATTATAGCCGTTGACATTTAGTGGAATTGGGGCCTTGTCCGAGTCTACTCTGCTTGGATAGTGTTCTATTGACTAGCTAGAGCACTAGCAGACTAAATTTCTAAATGTTTTAAGGTTCAAAGTTTACTTTAGTTCTCCAAATTAGTTCTTAAAGTTAGATTTCTTAAGCTTGCTTCTAATTTTAGCACAAGTTGTTATACTAGGAGGCAGATACTGTAGTATGCTACCCCTTAAGTAGTCCTACGCCTTAACTGGCTGGATTTACTTTTCATTAACTAAGAAGAGCTTTTCGAATTATAACATCTACAAATTTAATCTTCTTTCTACTCTTATCTAAAACCTCCTGTTTTTTTAAGTAATTGAATTGTTAAAATCCCTCACGAGAAGTTATAAATTATGTAAAGAAACATTTGTTTACTATATTTACAGTTTCTCGTGACGGGGACTCTACTTAATATAGAATGATCTCTGAAAGGGCAGGCAAATTTTAAATTGTGTTTTTGGTTATCTTAGTTTAAGTTGTGTTAGAAGTGATTTTTAAGTTAAATAAATACTCTACTGTGTATTTTTTGTTTTATTTACTTCTTCTGTAGTAACGATTTCTCTGTATTACCACAGAATAAGTAATTGGTATTACTTCAAACCTGTTGCATAATGATGATCTTATTTTCAGATAGTAAATGTTTCAATTCCCTTCATAAAGAAATGTTTGGTGTGGCTTTGAGTTTCTGCGGTATTGAATATGGATGTCGGATTTCAAAAATATCTATTTTCAACGGAAAGCTACAAGTATTAACGGATACAAAAATATTCCATATTTTAAGAAATAAAATCTTTAACCAAACGTTACTTTGACTGACTTGCGCTCACATACTATTAAGGACGGGCAAGTTGGCATAAAAATGACGACAAAGAAACTGACCATTTAGAGAAACTACGAGAACTGACTCAAATAAACAGCAAACATAATTTTAGATTTTTACTAGCTTGACAAGATGGTGTTTTTATACTGTTAAAAAAAAGGATACACAAATGGCAGTGTTTATTTGATTAATTTAACAATTAAAAATTTATAATAACTCAATGTCATTAATTTATTACGTTCGTAAATTCGAAAATCACTTCCTGACCATTCATACCTTTCTTAATAAGGTACGACTACAATCAACATAGCTAGGAGTACTGTCCTCTATCACTTGTCGATATGCTTTATAATGAGGGTTGGGGACCCAACGTATGTTTCGGATCAGACTGGCGTCGTCCTTCGATAAGGGTCAGTCCCCACAGCGCGGTCATGACGTGTTGGGTGATCATCAACAATAGGGCCACCTCCTCTCGCTCCACCACCAAACGTCACCAGTTCTTCTTCACGAGAAGGCGGAGGTTCTACTGCAGATGTATCTAAGAACCTTCCACTAGCCACCGACGCCTGAGACTGGAAAATGGATGCACTTCTAAGACCGCTCAGGGTGTTTGCACTTTGTGGTACCTCCTTAAACTCTTCAAAGTAGTTGTCACAAGCAGTTGGCCTGGGCGCTGCTGGGAACCCGTAGAGCGTCGACGAAGATAAGTCCTTCAGAGATGCTGAACTTAAGTTGACCCTCCTGTTTTTGTGTATAGAACAGTGTGGAACATCATCACCATCATACACAAAACGTCGTCTTTCCCGTGGTGTCGCTGCAGACGATCCGGAAGGTGGATAGGTATCTCTTTTCATCATCCTCCTTTCTAGTAAGGTGGAATCACGCTCGCGGAATTCAGAAAATGCGTATTCCCTATCCCAAGCGCGGCAGTCTGCTTTAGCTTTCTCAGTCAGTTCTGTGATCCAGTCTTTTTGATACCACTGTAGGAATAAGAATATAGCTGAGGTACCAGCTAGCTCGGCAGCCACAAATCCACCAATATACAGTCCAAATGAATATCCGTAACTATATGACATTCGGGGGGTATCGAATACAGTCATGTAGCGTAATTTGTGGCCCAATTGCGATTTGAATACAGATATGTACATGACTATTCCGGTCAGCATGATGAGACCTGGAAATTAAAAGTAAATTTTATGAAGTCAATGTAACTAGTTCTACGAAAAAGAGGAATCCAACTACACTTTTTTTTATTAAAATCTGTGATTATTCTACTCATTTTTTTGTGACGTCACCCACCCAGTTGCATTTCCCTAGCCAACAGATCATGTACTTAAAATATAAATATGAAGCGAGTTTTACCAACCGTTACCTAAAACAATAATTTCCTTGAACAATAAATGGACTAACAGTAAATGTTGAAACTGTAATGTCGTAAAATAGTCCACGGTCCGCTCTATGTCATACTCAAGTGGACACAGGCTTAAATAAAAAAACACTATAGGACTACAGCTCGAAAATTAAAAGCAAAAAAGTTTGTAGGTATATATTGTCGTTTGTACACTGGCAAAATCTATGATGCGTCGGCCGCGACCCGCCAACGTGAAAGTTAGTAAGCAGAATTAGGGTACTCTTACACATGCCTTAAAACGAATTCTAGAGGCTGCGGGTGTCCACACGATTAAAAAAAAACTAATTGCTACATGGCCTCATCGGGGTTCAAACCCGGGCTCCACTTATTCTGGTCTATACTTTCTCATGCAAGGAAAGACTCATGACTGCTGGGTCATGAGTCTTTCTTTGCATGAGATCCAATGCTGATTGGGCTGTTACGGATTGATATTGAAGAACCAAAAATGAATTAGATTCTCACCGGATATAATGAATAACACTCCAGCGATGAAGGTGCACAGCCGTCGCCCTTTCACGCAATGCCCGAGCACGCAGCACAGAGCGCCGACTGCTTGCGTGAACACGGCCAGGAGGAGCGGAGCAGCCGACCTCGTTACTACGTCTGGAATTTTTAAATTGAGCTGCGTTAGGCGAATATCTGAATAATTTATGGCTATCAAGGAATCCACCGTGGCTTCGCAGGGGTGCAAATAATAATAATATTTATTTATTTCAGATAATAAGATACAGTCCATTTTGTTAGTAAATTTAAACTTATTCTATGATAGTGTATTAACCTATAGGTACATCAATAGATATATATGTTCTCAAAAAAGAAAATCACTGTAGCTTTAAAGAGCTAAGCGCACAAATTGACAAATGCGTGTAGCGACTTTGTTTATTAGTATACTAAAACAGTGAATTCAGTCCATATAGTTCTGAATATTAGATCTCGTGGATTTTTCCGTTACACTAGGCCAATGGTTTTTATGTATTTTCCACTACGCTATGGTATCGCTTGCATAGTAAGATGGCGGATATGATTTTGGGGATGGATTGCAAAAACAGCGGATTCATTCGTCATTATTTAGGTTTGTTTTACGCAATTCATTATAATAATTTTATAAATTTCTATACATTTCCGATTCAGTATTGTACAGACCATATTTTTTAATTTTTGACAAGGAAAATAAAAAAAATGTTCCACTACATAAGAAATGTCAACTGTGAAAACAGTTGCACACTCGCGATTATTATTTTTAGAAGATTTTTCTATATTTTTTATCTAGCTGTTTCTTAATTTTTGCACTTTTTTTGACTGATGCAAGGCAAGGGCTACAAAACAAATGGACATTGTCAGTTGAAGCCATCTTTTAAACATGTGTGGCTGGTCCAATCATTAACAAGAATGTTTGCAGCGAAACGGTAAAAAATTAAATCCCATTGTCTTATGTAACGAATTCAGATCTATGATGAATATAATTGTATAGAATAGAAGAAATCGTAATCTTCTATCCAATATTATTATACACAACTGTAAATATTATGGCAGTAGCCCCTGCCTATGCCTTCAACTGAATAACTTATTTTTATAGAAGTCTGTTCTCAATCTTTATGATTTGTTGAAGTTCACAAAAACAGAAAAACAGTTTTGCTGGTTTCAGCTAAGGTTAAAAAAATACTATAGAAAAATGTAAATACATGTTTCTCAAAACCAAAAAATAATCATACGGCGTCGGAGGATTCTATTGGTCATACATATATTATAATTTATTGGTTTTCTTACATGGTATAGCGTTTGTGGAGTCACTCGGGTCGGGCGTATACTGCGACAGTGGAAAGTACGGGATGTCCCAACAGCGGTATACTGTATTGCCAGCTGAAATAGATAATTTAAACAATGTTAGTATAAAAATCAATAACAACAAAATTTATACGAAGTGTAATCTATACTACCTAATATCTCAAAGAGGAAAGACTTGTATTTTTGTATCTTTGTTACGAATAAACTCAAAAAGAAGTGGACCTATTATAAAAATTATTTCCCCAATGGAAAGCTAGAAGTTCCCTGAGTAACATAGGCTATATATTTTATTCCCGTATTCCCACTTGAACGGCTTGAAGGGCTCGCGTGGGATATTAAAGCCCATACTTCCTCGTGTGCGAGGAAAGATCCTTAGCTCAGCAGTGGGCTCTTATGGGTTGATGATGATGATTTCCACTTGAACGGGATCTACGTGGTGAAACCGCGCAGAACCGCTAGTAAATAAATATACTCACGTCTTTATCCCGGCAGAGGTATTCCATTTGAGGATATTCCCACCGGTATAATTTTTGGACCCTTAAATGTGACATGAGGTGAGCCCGTGTGGGATCAAGTTGCTGTTACACAAGAATCAGAATCAAATCTGGGACCTGCGGGCTTCTTCACGACGTTTTCTTTCATGGTCGAGTGATAAACGTAGGTATACGTAAGTTTGAAGTTATGTGATCAAGTTACTAAGTTATTTATCACTAGCTTAACGGTGAAGGAAAAGACACGTGTAAGAACATATGTGTATGTCACGTTTAGGGGTCGAAGAATATACACTGATAAAATATCTCTGCCGACTCCCACGCCGGTATAAGCGCGTGAGCGTCTCAATTTATTTCATGACATCTTATAAAAAAGCAAAAAAGGAAGAAGCTCTGAATGAACCGTACATTCAGAGAAAACATCGTTGACATTTAGACTACATACAACTACTTTTGTTTTAGTGCTATTTGTGCACTTCATAAAAGCACATAAACGCATTTTATAGCGGTGTAACCATTTAATTTTATTATGTTTCTTTCTCATCGACTATCACGTACCTACTGCCGATATGCCGACCCGATTGAGACTGCAACGAATTACGTTCCTTGGACCTAATTTAAGCAGTCCAAGCGCGAGAAGCTAGTACCGTATCCTCCTTTTTTGCTTTTATCTAAGCATAACATACAACAATAATACCTTTGTATATAAGCCATGTTAACATTTTGAAATCAATACCTAGATATTCTGAATGGCGCCCGACTTTGTACCCACAACGTAATACAATGCCACCGTCGTTTCCGTCACGGGCTGCTCGGAAAATGCATTGTCCTAGGTCCACACGCGGCCCACTTTCATTTCATTGCGAAGTCCGCTCTCGCCGGTAACTGTCAGTCAGTTTGTAACTAGTCCATTTCCTTCATTATGTCACAGCAATTCTCTAGTTTCTGGCATGTTTTGTGTATTGTGTATTACACCGTGGAATGATGTCGAATTCAAAAGCAGTGTGTTTGTAGAATGCTTTCACAAGATACCTCTTCAATAATATTTCAAATATTTTACCGAAACCGACGAGCATGTATGAACTGATTGATAGATGTAGATGAAGCGCGAGAGGTGTGGCATACGTATGTATGTATGTTAAAATATTTATGACACAATATTTAAAATTAATTGATTCCCTTCATTTTCCTATTTGATCTCAACGCTGACCTCCTAAGAGGTCGTATCTCTAAATAAAATCTTGAACTTCAAGATCAAAAACCAGACAATATCAATATAGATAAGGAAATGTAACGAAAAGAAAAAAATACCATAAAAGTTACCCTCAATTTAAAAAGCCCGTACATCTATTGCTCATATCATGAAAGCCGTTAAAGCTATATATAAGACGTAGGCTACGATCTCACAGCCTTTAGGGATGCCTCACGTGAGAGATTATAACCTTGCGGAAAAACGAGTGAAACGTTTCATGAAATTTTCCTGAAGCTTTTCACACCAACTTAAGATATTACGGGTTGCTCAATAGGCAAATAATGTTATACCTACTCTTATACGAATTTAAAGAACAAAAGTAATGGCAGCGTTACCAGATGTCACTTCAGATATAGAAATTATACGATTTTATTTTAGTTTGATTAGGTACTAGTCTAAATCAGTATCGCGAATTAATCGTACTTTAAACGGTTAACAAAAACATTTTTAGAGACCTCGGATATGATGATAAAGTTGTAGATTTGCTTTAAATTTTATTTGATTTAAAAAATGTTCAAAACTCACATAAAAATGATTTTATGTAAAAGGAATACGAGTATTATATTAAGTTAGACGAGTATTAGAATGACAATGACGTTTGGTGTAAATTTTGTCCAGCTCAGTAAAGCACTAAAACCATGTAATAACTTTTACTTTGTATTGTATTGATTGTTTAAAAGAATAATGTGTTGAGGAGCTTCTTGTCCCGCTTCCTCTCCACAACTATACATACGGAAGCGGTGGTGACGCAATTACTTTCAATAAGTGGACTTAGAGGCCTTTGAAACTCACCCTCACACCTTTCACAAAACCCGTTGCATGTAAATTATAGATTTATTTGTATTTATTTCCTAACTGCATATATTTTCTGCCATTGTTAGGAAGAGCGGGCTCGCCTGCCACGGTTTTTCTTTAAATTTAATAGGTTGACCCTGGCCTTAGTTTGCAGCAAATGCCTTTTGTCAATTGATTTTTTTTTATTTTCCTTGAATAAAAACACTTTCACTTTAATTTTGAATAGAATTGGGCTATGTAGCCGTTCAATGATGACAATACATAACCTATTGTCTCGGAATAGTTATCAGAAACATAATACTAATATCAAGGACACTCACGATCCGTGTGACATAACCTCCACAGACCAGAAACGGTGTGCTTGGCAACAATATCGTGTTTGCCGGTGCCATTGTACGCTGGATTCAGCATGTTTTCTTCAGTGTGGAGCCAGTTATTCGTCGTCACGGCTACTAGAACTGCCACCACTGCGGTGCCAGCCGAGAGGGGGGTAAGCAGCCAGAGACACGCTACTGACGAGTCGATCTGTTGCACCAAGGTAGGGGAAGGGGGAGTAGGCCTGTAATTAGAACAGAATTATGCAATGTTAAATATTTAGTTGTAAATCAAAATTATTAAAAATAGGTACACAACCGGGAAAGTTAGGGTTTGGTACATTGTCTATGAATATCTAACTTTTGTTTTAGATAAGATTATCTTCTCGTAATAATAGTGTTATGGATCACGCAATGACTGTTGTGTTGTAAATTGCCAAAACGTAGAAAAAATAGTGCAAAGCAAGAAAAATAAAGGAATAGGTAAGTATCCGTATCCGATATCACCGTAAATTGTTATATTGTGAGTATTATTATTAAATGAAAAGACTTAGTAGAGCTCCAAACACACAAGTAATTCTGATCAATGATCAATCAGTACACATAAAGGCGAAAGGTTACGCGTAATGATTTAAGGCTTTTTAACTTCACCACCACCTACTTATGTCCCGATCTCACTTACATAAACTTACTGGTATCAGCTTAACTTTTGATCTACTGTTTACCATCCAATTTGATCACTATGTGCTTGACATAAGTTTCAAATACAAATGGAGCTTTACTGTACCTGGGCGGGCGGCGGCTGGCGATGGCGCCGCTGAGCGTGGGAGCGGGCTGAGCGCGGGTACCACGCGGCAGCGAGGCGTGCACGCACTGCGCTCCCCCGCCCCACATCACTCCCCTGCGCTTCACTGGAACACATGACAAAACAATTAGGGCGCGTACCGATGGACGCTTTTTCTATTGCGGTTTGAAACCATTTTCCAAAAGGTTATTGCAATTTGGGTTGTATTCTAATTACATTTAACTTATTTTAAAATATTTACATTCGTAGACCGCGCATTGGCTACGCGTTGGCTACGTTCGAAGCGTTTTTCTTACACCCTGCACATGGCACTTGTCGAATCAAGTAAGTCCAAACTGGAGGGGTTGACGAGTAGTCATAGTAAATTGTTTTTTTTATTAACCAAAATTCTTCACAATCGAACTCAGTAATGCTCTCTCAAAAAATATTTTTTGAACTTTACTGCACACTATAATACCTATAGATATTCCTTCCGAGGTATAGAACTCAATTTAGGTATTCACCAGTTGGATGAATTATATACCTAACATTATAAAAATCAGCATCCCATAGTCATAGGTTTGAGTTACAGCTTCTTTTTTGTATAGAATATATTGGGCGTTTTCATTTGTCTATCAACAGTCCCCTCAAGCAACAATCCCATGGGTCTCCGACGCTGGATTGGCTATGATTTAGAGCCACTTTGCACAAAAAAGTCTAAATTCTACATCACACCCCCCCCCCCCTGTCGACTATAACTGCCATTAAAACGAAAACCAAGAAAGGCAAGGGACAGAATTATGTAACCATATTTTTTTAAATAAAATTCTATGTACCTAATTGTCTTTTTCTAGCCTTTTTATCGGCGAATTCTCTTATTAAGGCTCCAAAGTTCATGTTTTCCGAAATTTCATTTACGATCAACAAAGTTGCCAAATCTGTCGATCTAGTTTGAGATATTGTCTATCCCAGATAGGTTTTGATCAGCTTAAGCTTGGATAAACTCCATTCACCACTAACAATCGTTACAGGTATAGTGATCTCGTGGCGGCCCTTTATATCTGGCGCCCTGGGCGGTCGCCCAACCGCGCCTTACCCTAACGCCGCTACTGTATCTAGTGCTAGACTATATCAACGGTCAAAAAAGCTTTCATAGTGTCTGAGAGCCGTTCAAATGTCGTCAGTGTAAAAACGCCTCAACCTTTGTGTGTTACGACGGTGGACCTACTATATCTAGCCTTATCTTCAGAGCTTTACTCAGCGGTAATAAAGCTTACATTGAAACTAGCTTTTGGCTGCGGTTCGGTTCGAGTTCTGTGATAAAAATACTCTTATGTTACGTTGCTCATCTCCAACTATCTCATTAAAAAAAATATGCATTGCTTCGTTGCTGTAGAAATGAAACACAAACCAACAAACACACTTTTACTTTTTAAATACCGGTAGGATGAACTGAATCATATTAAAGTATGGTGCATTGTTTATTAAAATGTGCAGCAACTTTTTTAGAGCTATGAATAGTTGCAATGTTTGTGTAAATGCAGAATTGTACTTTGTATGGCTGTAATCAGGCTTGTATAATATGATTTCAAAATAACATTAGTGACAAACAATGAAACCACATTTTAAATGAAGTTGTCTTAAATAGTACAAAACCTAATTCCCCAAAATTTTGTTTTTTAAAGTCTAGTAAATATACCATATTTTGAAGATAAAATTAAAAAATATATTTTAAAGATAAAAGACATTCAAATAAGTATCTAAAAGTAATCACCCACAAGGTATCATTTTGAACGTAAGTAAAGAGCGGAAATTACAATCCTGTCTATGTTAGAGACAAATGGCAACCCGACCCCTGAGCCCAGTGACCGGAGAACCCATCGAATTTATGACCTACTAGTGATTTGATCTGGCTTCTTGTGTAATTGATTGTGTATAATGTCTGGAATCTTTAAATCCGTTTAATCTGTCTGAAGTTTATTGGAGCTGATTGGCGCTGTACCGTTTACAACTATTTAATTGGATTACTTTGTAAGAATTAAAGATTTTTTTAAGGGAAGTAAGAAGATGTAAGTATGAAGTTTTATTTATATTATTAGTAGTGTAACAAAAAGTACATTACATTAAAGTGTAAAGTTTTATAATAAGGTATAAATATAGAATAAAAAATACTAGCTTTTCCCCACGATTTCAACCGAGTAAGTCGCGTTCCCGTGGGAAAATTAAAACCCATGCTATTCTCTGAAAAGTTTTGTACCTTTCCATTGAATTAAGAATTTTTAAAATCGGTCCCATAGCAAAATAATATAAGTATTTAAACTCCAGACTCAAACCCAACAACCATGTTCATGCACACAAACGTTGACCCCGAATAAAACCCGCGACCTCTGTCTCAGAAGGCCGGCCACCAACTAAGCCCTAAGGCAAACATTAAAGCAAATTTTTCAATTCATAAATAATTTAAAAACACTTCACCCCAAAAATGTTTAGCGGAAACAGAATACACCCATAAACGCGTTTTGTTTTCTACCTACTTGTAAATCAGGATGTGTTTGAGTAGTGAATTTTATAGGACGGCGGGACATAAAGAGGGAATCCGGGCCCTTCGCCGTCGTATTTCTAAACAGCATTCCATCCTAGCAGGTGGACATTGATATTCAACCGACGTGTGCGACGGTTAGCAGCGAATTTTCTTACCACGTCAGCTTCATTTCTCCTAAACTTCCCGTTTTCTGAACCCTCAGTCCGCAATGTAATAATGTTGGAGAACGTCTATAATAAAATTCAATTATATCCTCTTTCTATAAGAATTTTCGTTAACAATTCGGATCGGATTTTTTTATTACAGCTTTATTGTTGTTCCAAGCTAATTCTATTAGGTTGGTTTGTAAAATGAGTTGGTTCCACAAATATTTTGCGCTCCATTGTTGGATAATCGTGAAATGCGGTTTTCTTACAACCGGATAAATGATTTCAATGTAGCGTGGTTTTGAATGTGCAACGAGGCGGGAGCCCGGAACAGAATAACAATCACATTGTTCGCGACTCTCCCAAGCATATTATTCTTGTAATAAATAATATTAAAATTTGATTCATATTAGTAGTAATTGTAATTCATAACTATCTTAATTATTGAAAACATCAAATGCTTCTGAAAATAATATTTTTAAATATCGATACCTTAAGTAAATATTTATTAAATTTTAATATACCTACTCGTATACTTATTTCGATTAATTGAGTTTGATTTCGAGACTCTTTTATTATTTTCTCGATTTTCTTAAAACATATTGTGGGTTAACTATAAAAGCTACCATTAGTACAATATCAAACAAGAAAACCGGCTTAGTTAATTCAGCGACATTCATAATATGTTATTAAAAATACTTTTCCCGCAATTTTCATTTGCTTTTTATTTAAGGCACAGCGCTAGGCAACCTCGGCTTTGGCTCAATTAATGAGCAAAAGAGCTTTAAATTACGGCAAATTGCGGGCCACCAGAGCGATGTAATTGTGGATAAAGTGTCTTATTTATATCTATTTCTCTTCTAACAGAGACACCCTCTTATCGGGTTCCTGTTATCAACGTAGAATAAAGACAAGGGTTTGAGACTGTAATAAGCTGCTTGAAAAACTGTGCAGCAGCACATAATATAAAGTGAAGACGTTCGTTTACGATATACAAGTACGATCGTTTCCGTTAACGTTTCCCGCCTTTATATGTATGCGTTGACTTTAAGTGTAGAAGCGACGCGTGATATCCCTGATCGATCGAGATAGGGTACAATACCCAATTGTTGACACCCCAATAGTTTTATTTAAAATTAACTAAATTACGATACATCATTATATTCATATTAATGAAATAAACAAGGTGGCTTTACCTAATTATCTATCTATATAATAATATATAAAATGATTTTTTCTGGTAAATTACAGGATATTCACTATGGAATGACACCAATCACGTCTCTATAGCATATTGGCACCTGGGAGATCAATTCGGGTCTTTTGAGGTCTACCCTAAAAATTCAAACAGCCATAACTTTCAGTGTTGCCAGGTGAAATTCAAAAAACCTACAAAAAGTCATAGGGAGAGATAAAATGTACCGTTGACTGATACTCGTTTTTGCAAAATGGCAAAATTTCGAGTTTTGGCTTTTTGCATTAAAAGTAAAAAACTACCCCAAATTTTAGGAAAATTCTTAAACATGGCAACATTACGTAATGAGACCTCCAACCCCACCATACACGCTAACTCACTCAAGTATCGCCATCTTGCCGAAAATCGACATTCAAAATCTTTTAAAATCCATCCTTTTCTTTGAGAGCCAATCACAGGGCGGCCATGTTGGATTTTCAGTTTTTTGGATTTTTCTGGTAAACTGCGGGATGTGCCTAAAAAGATGACGTGCTACTTGTAACTGTACGATGTCGGCAACCATGCGTCTAATTCGGCTCAAGTGGGGTCTACAATAGCCTAAACTTTAAAACATTACTTCGCGTCCGCCATTTTGTTTTTTCAACTTTTAAAACAATATTCGTAAATTATCTTAAAAGTTTAACCGATTTTAAAAATTTTAACCGAATCGGCCGGAAAACAAAAGAGATACGATAGGCAAGCTTGGCCGCCATTTTGTTTTTTTGAAAAGTCGGAATTTTCCCTGGGTCACCCCGCCATCTTGCACACTTTTCCCTTACAAGACGTTTCTTCAAAACGACTCCTTCTGGGAGAACAATTATGTCAATCAGTGAGTGAGTGAGTGAGTGAGTGGTAGTCGAGCTTTATTATATAATATAAATAAATAAATAAATATAAATAAAAACACTCAAATATTTTTTTCTAAAAAGTAATTTCGCTGATTCAGCCGGCGATATGACGTCATTTAAAGGTCAAGTAGTAAGTTAGATTTTCTAAAAAATAAGCACAATCTCATTATACTATAAGGTGTTAATATAAAAATAGTTTGGAAATCTAATATCTCCAAATGGTGTCGTAGTCGGATCACAATATTTTTTTGCTCACATTTTATGAAGGAATGCAGAATACGTTTTTTTTTTTTCCAGGAAGCTAAAATATTGTATTTGCATAAAATATGTATAGCAAAACGTTGCTTGGACAATATAAACATTTATAAGGAATATAAAAATTAATTGGACAATATAAAAATTAATAATAATAATATTTATATTAATCACAATCAATAAAATTGTATCACGAGAGAAATCATTTATTGTATTGCTCTATCTGAGCTGTTTCTTTTGATGTTATAGGTATCGGATTTGGTCGTCATAATGTGGTAGAGAAAGCTATTGGCCGAAGCCAAGATGTCAATATATCAAGATGACAATCCATTTGTCTCCGTCAGATCAACCATAACAGATAACTAATTATATCTAGTAATGGGTGATTCCTGGAACAAATTGCGTGTAAGACTATTTTGCGATTGATAGATAAAATGGTTTTAATTAAATGAGGATTATATTGAATCGCCATCTCGTGGTTAAACAAAACACTGACTGACTGATAACGCACGCCTACACCGGTGGGTCTAGAAGCTCGAAATTCTGGATAGGAATATCTTCTATAACTTAGTGCAATGACAAAAGTCATATCACACCACATGCTCGACATTGCCCAATTATATAAGTATTATGCAAACCTCAGCTAAAGAAAGTCATTATTAACCAGCGGATTACAATAAGATTCATCACAATACTATGACCCGGCTGGTTATAATGAATTCGTATGAAAAATTGATCCATAGAGACCTACAGCAAAAAGAACTTATTTAAAAATCGAACTGGCCACTACAAGCCATATTAAGTAGCCTTGCTTTTTATTGTCTCGCAAAAGATGAGAAAAGTAGAGTATTCTCCTTTGGGATAAAATCTGTTTTCGTCTTGGGCGAGCTACGTTCGGGATTTAAATCTGGAGTCCCTCATTTGCTCAGGATTCAATATCGCGCCCGTGACATAGCACAGTGCTTTATCCCCTCGGTGTATAATCTACTATTATGAAAAAAAAAAATATACGAGTATGTATAGGTTACAGGCAATGAAACTTTGTATAAAAGCTCTTTAGCGACATGGCTAGTCACAGTGAAAAAAGAAAACCCTATAAACGTTTATATGTTTATACCTATATATAAATTGTAGCTTACGCCTTTTATCCCTAAAGGGGTAAACATAAGTATTTAACTTCTAGAAATACCTACGTTTCACCGTTATGTTCTTTGGACAAATAATAACAATTTACATTACATTTACAGGTAGGTGTCATCATCACTTATACCTAATCAGCGCCATAGTGTAATCTGTTTGTGTCTGGGATAGCATGCTTGATGACGGAATGTATAAGAGAATGCTGGAGGAAGTACTGTTCCTTACTAGAATTTAATTGACATTGTTATTTAATTTAAAGTATTTTTAAGTTGACATATTATTAACATTATGTGCCTTATTAGTTTTTTAACATCCTGCAATTTATTTAATTTGAATCATTGTAAAGCCTTGGTATTTTTAATAATTTGATGATGAATAAATTGAAACTGAAAATTGAAATCCCCGTTCCAGGAGAAATTTCCAAAAATCCATTTTTCACTTAGATACATCATTTAAAAACCCTTGTGCAAAATTTCATGCTTCTTGACCCAGTGGTTTCAGCTGTGCTTGATTGATAAGTTTGCCAGTGAGTTTTTTATATAATTGGTATGTATATTATAGATTAGTCTAAGCTACGTGAGAGAAAGTAATAATAAAAAAAAAGAAAAATACTGAATTGAAATCTCTAGTTCGCTCTTAAATAAATATTATCACGCCAATTCCTACATGTTTAGTACGTACTTCGACACGAGTTTAGGAGGTATTATTTAAATTATTCGCAATATCCCACTCGCTACAAACGAGGAGTCGCACGCGGCTCGAATGAAAGACGAATACAAAGTTTCTAATAGTAATGACGGCGATAAACGGTCCCATTTTGGTCCCATTAAACATAATTACGCCCGAAACGTTCTACCAAAGACAAGCCAAAGTCATCTCATCGGAGACGCAACTTATAAAAGTTGAAAAACTCATTTTCGGCAGCCCTTACTATGTGTGATGTTCCCGATTAGGTACTCATAATAATAAACACAATTTATTTCAGCTTATAATATCATTGTAAAATCCACCGAGAACCTATTAGTTTTAACAACAAATAAACACAAGACAAAAGGGGTGTTAATCGGGTTTCTCAAAAGGTTGGCAACACGTTGGTTACTCCACTGGTGTTTCAAATGTCCAACGGTGAAAAGACCATCTCTACGAGATGGCTCGTCTGCTTTTTGGCCATATTTCTAAAAAATATAAACAGCAAATATTTGACAAAGAAAAACATAAATGACAATAACATTTTCCTCCAATAAGCTCTCGGCTAAGATAAAAAAAAATCATTACCCTAATGTTCTTCTCAGAATCTGTCATGCCTACTTTGTTGCCACTTTTATTCTTGAAAACACAAGACGATCGTAAAATTTAACGTTTACAGCTAAGATTCTTAAATCTGAGATGCAGCTTAAAGTGCTAAGCCGTTACGAGCGCCATTTGAGATTTTTTTGTTTTGTAGTTCGGTAACTTGCCTGCGTTTATTTTAAATATTATTTTGTTTTATATCAAACGAAATAACAAGCATGTCACTAAATTAAATTGAACTAATTTATCACAGAAAGGAAGCAAGCCAGAACACAAAGTTAAAGTTAAACTATTTCCATAGACTACCTATTTCTCATACGTTTAGGTATTGTGTCAACATAACACAGTACATAGGTTCACTCGCTATAAATTCTCAGACAACACTTACAGAACAATGTTGTTGGAAGTTTGGACGAAATTGACCAATAGAGAAACTGGGTAAGTGAATAGGTACATTTACAGAGCCAGTATATGGCTAGACCACATGTAGTACGCAAAACTCGCAAACGCCTGCTTATTACTGGTACGCAGCTGTCGCAGCAGGCGGTAGGCGCCTGCAATTTATTTAATGCCTCCCCTCCCACATTTTACGTCTTTTTTCACCCGACTATGATGATACCGTCTCATCTTATTGAGCCGTTTGCTCCACTTCCGTGGGGAGCTCTTTTATTAAGTGACAGTGCTGTACAGCTTTCCAAGAACAGAAGGAATTTTATTCTTGTTTAATTTTTAGATGCGCTGCGTTTACATTTATAAGAGAAACATATTTTTTATTTTACGACTCAAATTCCCATTACGTAACGTGAGGGACTACGGCTTTTTTAAAAAAACCTTATATTTTAGGAACACTTTGATTCAAGCTTATACCTACCAACCCTACTTAGATTCGTACCATGCCCTCTTAAACAAATTTTATTGTTTTAATACGAGTACAGCATAGTGGTACTGACGCAAATGATGAGGACTAGCGATAGTCTCTTAATTGTCTATTCATTTTATAGAGAAAACGAGATACAGGTTTTTATTAACCATATTGCTCACTTAAGTGGTCGGTACTATGTTCTTGAAATAAGGTTAAATAATGTAAGTTTTTGAATTTGATTTTAAACATGATATAAGAACAAGCTTACTTTTTAAGGAAGTCGTGGTACGTAATACTAAAACGATACTCTTGAAGAGGTGGTGGTAGGCCCCTAGAGCTACAACCTAATGAAGTCGAGCCATTACAGATAGGTAGGTGTACTTATCTGTTAATAATAATACTCGTAGGATCAAATAAATAACGTTTTAGGTATTTATATCCAACAAGGGATAAAACTGGAGATTATTACAACCTGGAAGCACTTTCAAAGCAGGATATTTGATGATTTATCGCAACTTATATCGGGTAAACCCACAGTATTGATTATAACAGCAGTTATTTACTGGGCCCTATTTCATGTAGACACATATTTATGGCTTTCATGCTTTTATATTAACTGCTTGTATCAAAAAATGCTCCTTGCTCTTTGATACTATCCTTTTACAGTGGGCAAAAAATCTTCTTTAAATAAAAAGTAAAAAATTTTTATCCAGAATAGGCAGAGGTATTCAATTTCTGGAAATTCCCGCATTTCACCAGTATATTCTTTATACCACTTAATGTGATAGGTGGTGAGCCTATAGCCGGACCGGGTCTGTTACACATGCTTCAGAATTAATCTCGACACCTGCGGGCTTCCTTACGATGTTTTCCTTCACCGTCTAGCTAGTGATAAAAAGTACGTAAGTTTTTGAAAAACTTATAGTAATGAGAAGCGAGCTCCTTCATCGCTGGGCTATCATTGCGCTTCAAATAAATAATTTTGTATTTGTTATGATCTTCAATTTATGTATCTAATTTAATTGAATTATTTACGTTTATAATAATATATATATCTCATGATATGATTCAGTAGAAAACAACGGTGGCACCCTTAGTACCATGGGTACGTATTGTGATATGGGGTTGACACTGAATAATCATTTACCGTCTTGTCAGCCAAGTAGACGACTAAACTTTGAATCAAACTTTGTTCAAGACCCAAAGGAATCTTGTTTGTGGCTCCGTTTTCGTATCATCGTCCACCCGTAAAGGACATGTTATGAAATACAGACATGGGTTATGTAAGCTAGTTGATATACCTAGTAAATTTATTCATATAACATTAATTCATAGTTAAATCCTCATCAATGTTTATAGTAAAATATATCAAAGATAGAAAAGGTAGAAGATATGAAAGTAATTAAAATAATATTAATAATGCTGTCCGTGTTCACCAACAATAACCGACCGTTTTCGTTGTGTTTACAGTGGATGTCGGTAAGCCATGTTCGATACCCTTGGATGGCTTGAATAGTTCTGACACGTGGTCACTAGCCTAACACCATCTTCTAATCGGCGGTGGGATCGCAAAGAAGATTATGGCCCATTCTTGCTCATAAGTGAGGAGTGACCCTAAGCTCAGCAGTTGGCTGATGAACCGAACGTTTTAACAATGATTAGATGACCAAAACTTACCATTACCTATCCTAATTATTAACTTATATATTAATTTATAATAATCAGGTCATTAACTTTATATTACTGTTCATTATCTTAAGCTGACACTTACGGTGATTATTAGTTTTGGTAAACTTGGCATATAATAATAATAATCATTTATTTCAGACAATATACAGTCCATATGATGATGCGAAAATATTCAAAGCTATCTTAGCAAATTTTACTAAAATAGCTTAGCTATGTAGGTATATAGTGTAAAAGTAACAACTGTAATTATAATAAGTTTATAATAGGTTTTGTATATACAACATGTAACAGAATAAGCGCAATTCCTGAAATTAGTTTGTTCAGTACCGATTACTTATTCGATTCCAGCTATTTTTAACATATGTAAAATTTTTCAAAAAAATTAATTAGCGTAACTGAATTTAGTGCTTTCTATGGAAATCGTGCTATTATTAATCGATATTTAAGAATTGGTTAGACACAACTAAAGTTCGATTGCATCATATTTTTTTTATATTAATATACTAATTGGGGTGTATGAGGAATTGCGCTTTTTCTTTTACGCGTTGTAGTTGACACGGAGTAACTATATGAAACTATTTCGATATTATTTGGGTGTAAAGTGTAGTAAATTAGTTAACATGAATAAATAAATAAACTGATTCTATAGCAACCAAACAATTCTTGTGTCAAAACAAACACTACATTACCGTAGGAAAATATTGGTAACAATAAAAACGACGAGAAGTGTTTTTAAGTACCTAGGTACATTACCTTTTAAAAATAATGTTTCACAATGCGTCCAAACATTTACAGAGGTACTTAATCCATTGTTAACTTCAGTGCACCACCTACCTTCATCTATTTATCTCAGTTACATCCCTCCTAAGGTTGTCTGGAAGAAATCGCTTAAAGCGATAAGACCGCCCATTGTACTTTTTTTGTATCACTGTGTCACATGTTGCATATTTTTATTGGTGTACAATAAAGAGTTGTTATTTACTTACTTAATGTTGAACTACCTATTACCTAAATGTAATCTCGTAAAAATTTCATGCATTCATCGATCACTGCCTTGCTACCTGCCTACGAATGCTCGATCATGCTCACCTATTAGTACCGATGCCAGCATCATTGTAATAGAGGAACGAAATACGTTCAACTTTGAGGATGAAGCCTAACACATTTTCAACGAATAGTTACTTTATACTACTCGTAGTAATGCTTGGAACAACCCTAATAAAACCCAAATAAAATATATATTTTTGTAGAAACTGCTATTTATACGCTGCCCTATCATAAACGTCTGTTTGTCTGTCTGTAACTTTGTCTTGAATTGCTTCTGAAACGGCTCAACGGATATCAATGAAAATTTTAGAGACTAAAACAGGAATTTTAACTCAAGTTATTTTATACAAAAGATATGAATATATTTAGGTACATCAGCATTTCAATTCCGCGTAGGCATACAACAAACAATACTGGTTATCTTTTCTAAAATATTTGTGATACTTTCCGCATTAGAACACACTTCGTATCTTTACATAAGATTGGTTGTATAGCTCCTTGCGTCATCAGTAGGTACATAATATTAGTGGTGGGAAAATGGCAGTACCCGGCAAAGTATAATGTAACGCGTGCGACATGTGATTTGATCGATGGTCGTGATGCAGGAACATGATTACC
The DNA here is from genome assembly GCA_963855545.1 of Ethmia dodecea. Taxonomy (NCBI): domain Eukaryota; kingdom Metazoa; phylum Arthropoda; class Insecta; order Lepidoptera; family Depressariidae; genus Ethmia; species Ethmia dodecea. The sequence goes on along the minus strand of OY979446.1, from coordinate 10,092,865 downwards.
TACGAGTATGTACTTACGAAAGTAGTACAATTCAACAAATACATCATTATGTAATCACAAGAAATTTGCAATCGCTAAATTTGATGTATCAACACATCTATGATTTTAAGAAATAAACAATATTTTTATTTCATTTTATGCGAAACCTAAGTACAAATAATAAATTTTTGATCAGTAGGTACGCACTTTTAATGAATTCATAGCCGAGGTTATATTATTTACTTCTTTCAGACGTAATATTATTGAGGAAACAGGAAGAAGTTTTTTTTCCCATATGTATCATAGAATATCGAGGAATTGATACTACAATTATGTAAAGTAACTACTTGGAAGACATCCAAATTAAACGCATAGGACATTGATAGGAAAATCGTTTCCATAATTTCAAAAAGCTGTTTTATATACATATAAGAATGAGAATCGTGTTTGAAGTAAGCATGTTACTGCCCTTTTGATAGATACCTACACAATGTAATGATTTCATTGTGTGTCATGACCATTATTGATAAAAATATGTTAAATACTGCTTCGCATTTTACGAGGAAATGTACCTACCTTACCTATATGAGTAATCAAAGCTAATACCGACCAATAAAAATACAAGAACTGCTAAGCACTTCGTCTCAGTAGTACTTGTTAATATTTGTAATATGTACCTTGCCAAGGGTATAGGTATATTTCCAACGTAAATAACACACCATCAGTACCATCACACACTCAATATGTACTTATGTGACGCAAAACGCTAATCTAGACACGCGGTAGCGTGTCAAGCCAAGTTCAAGTAAGAGAACGGCGAGCTAGATGCTTTACAAGAGAAATTGAAACCTCGATCCCGTTCCGGCGATGTTCCACCTATCACGTTTAGGGGTCCAAAGAATATTTGGTGAAAAGTGGGTATATCCAGAAATGGAATACCTCTGCCTACCCCCTCGAGGATATAAGGCGTGAGATTATTAATTTTGAAACCTCTATGTACATAGTTTGTACCTGTTTACGTGCATGCTGAACTCCCCTAATGTCGTTGGCCTAATAACGCAATTGCAAAAATAATGGATCGAAAGGCATTCGAGCGCGAAGCAATCTATCAAGGAAGCATTATATTCCTTACTAGGGCTGCCATATTTTTCTTTTGACTTAATATCTTGTCTTTCGACCGACCTTAAGGATATTTCGTTGAAGGTGTTTTGGGTTTTTATTTATAGGCTTTTATAAACCTCCATCGATATTTGTGTTTTTGTATCAGTCATCTAATTTCTCTTTATATCAGTATACATCAACCATTTTAACCACTTTTTAGTTAACAGGTTTTGAATGTAACAAAATATCTCTTCAATATACTACCACCAATAATCTAAACTCGAAATTTTGTGATGATGCAGGTTTGTTACTCTTTCACGCGAAAACTATAGGATTTTGAAGAAACTAATTTTTTTTGAAGAGGATATAGGTATCTCAGAATAACAAATATTTTTTAAAACGCTCACGACGTACTCACAACGGGGTTGACAGAGGTATATTCATTTCCTAAAACTGCTCATTTTCTACCCAGGCATTACAAGTCACAACCTGTCACCAACTAATAATATTCAGTTGTTAAGTTAGAAGAGTGAAAGAAATTTCCGACTTTAACTAAATAAACTACAACTAAATAAAATAATTCCGAGTGTTTATTTTATATCAAAATGTAAACTTTAAAATATAAAACCTTTGACCTCAATTGCGGAGCAGTCTTACCTTGGAAACTCGCTGCAGTAATCGTCTGAAAGATTAACTTCTTGATAACTTTCCCGAAAGATAAACTTAGCCTCTTTATATTAAATTATTCCAAAAGTTTTAGGATAGAAACGAGGAACATTTTTGGAAGTGCTAATTGATTGATATTTCATTCTGAAAGTTATTTTCTTTCCTTGTATTTTTGTTGCGTTAATATAAATTCGGAAGCAAAAAAATCTTCCTCTTTGTCGGTGCCTGTATTTCTATTGAAATATATTTGCACCACCTAAATTCGTAAACGGGAGAATCTTTAACTTGTGGACTATTATTTAGTAGCGAGGAAAATATTACCTACTTGAAAAGTCCATTCACGTTATACAATTTAGACGATCAACCATCACAAATTATTAACTAACAACGAGAGAAAATGAGAATAAACAGGTATTCAAACACATGTCTTCATTTCAAACAAACAACTTCACGAGCGTTCATGTGACTTTTTCTGTTTTCTGATTTTTTAACATTTTTAAAAAATAAACCAACATCACATCTTAATCTTTTACTCTATCGGCCCCGTCCCAATCTCTATAAAAAGCGAAGCAGTAAATGTTGGTAGTACTATCGTAAAACACTCGCACGGTCCGCTCTATGTCACACTCGAGTGGACACAGGCGGAGATCAAAAGCAGTACACAGCTGGAAAATGAACAGCTAAATTTAAAATTTACTATGTGTTAAACAAGAATGGCTTATTCTGTCGCCCCGTACGCCGCCGCTTCAAATTAAAATTAAAACTGGCGGGGAAAATTTGGCACCTTTTCTCGTGGAAATTTAAGGGCCGAGGGTAAATTTTATGTATAGGGTGTGTAGTTGCTTGCTTCCGACTAGAAAGTTCAGTATTTTTTATAGTACTTGCATTGAAAGCACAGTGAAAACCCGGTTGAAAGTAAGGCTGCCTCTTCATGCCCGAGGTCTGGGATCGCTTCTAAGTAAAAGTTTATTTTAGGTACGTACATACAAATGTTTCGTTAACAAACAGAATTTAAGAATACTTACAATAAAGAAGTAAGAGCGAAGAAACAATCTACTGTTCCACAAATAGCATACCATTTACTTGAATAGAATCCAAAATATTCTGTAATTATATGAAGTACCTGTATAATAGTGTGTGTATAGATACCTAATATGGCGTTTTTAGAGTAGGTATCCAAAGGATCCAAAGGGGATCTTATTCATATTTATTTTTTCAATATTTCAATATTTTTAGAAAATAAATAGATGTTGCTTTCATATTATTACTTCAAAATTATACATTTCTAGAGTTTTGTTAGCAGTTAACAAAGGGATACACGTGTACGCAGTAGGGAGTACCTACTCAAAGGTTACGTATTTCGATTGAATATAATTCTCTCTCTCGTCTCTATCCTCTAATTTAACTAAAATATTGTTTAGCGACTACTGCAGTGATAGCCCTTACGGTTAAAGAGCCGGCCGAAAATCAGTGAGGCTCGGGTTGGAATCCTGGCATGTACCAATGAGTTTTTCAAAAACTTACGTACATATTTATCACTAGCTCGACGGTGAAGGAAAACATCGTGAGAAAACCCGCAGGTCTCAGAATTAATTCTGAGACATGTGTTTAATAGACCCGGTCCGGCGATGGGCTCACCACCTATCACGTTTAGGGGTCCAATATATCTCGTGAAACGTGGGTATATCTTATGTGAAAACGAGCCAAGTCAGACCTTAGGCTTCAATATATTATCCTAAGTTATAAGAAGAAATGATATTTTATGTTGTTTTAAATAAATTTCAGGACTGACCCTTGAACTTGGGACCCATTTAGATCTCACTTCTTTGGTCGTTGAAGTCAACAACCAAGGAATAATATTGAACTTGGCTTTCATTTCACATTTATGTTTTTGATGGGATACTTACTACTAATATCATTACACGTCACATTAATATTATTTCCTATATATTATTAAATACCAAACGGTAATTGTTGGGTTGTCTTTCATTCACGTAGCAAAGGAGCAATAAATCTACGTGCTAGTTTGTAAAGAGGAAGGGGCACAAGATACTTTCATGTTTCGATAAACCTTTCAATGACGCAAAAACTATTAAGTAACCCTTTTTAACACAGCATTACACTTGCGCTGTATTAGGCGTACGTATATTACATTAGATCCCGTTTCAATTTGGCTAAGTAGTCTCAAATGTCTACAATTTAGAGGGCGAAATAAAACAAGAGGGATAAAAAAGGCTGGCTCTGAAGCCTTTGTAGTCAAGAAGCTCGCGTCCTGAATTCTACATGTTTGGATATCAAATTCTAAAAACGACTACACCGCACCTAGAATATTATTTCTTCTAATTAAAGTAAAAATAAATTCATTTATTCTTCTCTTAGACCCTGATTTTTGGGCTAAGGTCGTGGTGTTATCGCCAGCGTATTTAAACTGATGAAAAGTGGGTATTTCCAGGAATGGAATATCTATCCGTCCCCCTCGGTTTGTCCCCGTGAGCGTATTTATTTTTATATCCTCTTTTAACCATAGTTTTATACCCTTTTTAGTGTCCAAAATATGATTGAGACATGCTTTAGACATACTCACAACTCTTAATAAAACGCTTCACTGGCTCATGTACTAAAAGCTGCCATCTTGGTGGGAGATTAACAGCCATAATCAAGCAATTGGGCGAGGATTACAGCGATTTTTATGTTGGAGACTGTGATGGCGCCCTTTCCCGCCGCGTCATCAATCAAGCTCCAAACTCTGACAATAACAATGACGAGCATGCCCTCTTACACTAGAAAATGTCGGGTAGTTTCTCACACGCAGATTTCTTACATTAGCACAAAGACATTCTTTATAAAACGCGTAACAGAATAAGCGCAATTCCTCATACAGCCCCATTAGTATAATAATAAAAAAAGTATGATGCCTTCTTACTTTAGTTGAGTCTAACCAATTTTCTTAAATAAAGAGCAATAATAGTACGATTTACATAGATAGCACTAATTTCAGGTATGTATATAATTCATTTTTCGGAAAAAATTAACACATATTAAAAATAGCTGAAATCGATTAAGTAGTCGATACTGAACAATCTAATTTCAGGAATAGCGCTTATTCTGTTACATATTGTATAAACTGACTAGCTTTTACTCACACGCTTGCTCGCGCACGTTTAAAATACTTTCTTAGTGGATGCCTACACTGTATAAGCTATCTATGTACAAATATTCAAGTCTCAAGACCCAGCGGTTTAGGCTGTGCGTTGACATATCACCAATCAGTCAGTTTATCATTTTTAAATTATAGATATAGAAGTATACGCGTTATCAGTGCTTAAAATATGGCAAAAATCTATTGTAATTTATTATTAAGGCAATACCTTTAAAATTTTAATGCCCAACTCTAAAAAGATAGCTACGCCTCACTAATTAATATTACCGTTTTTAGACAGAAAGAGTTACAAGTTTTATTTCATGAGGCACTCAAAATAAACTTGACTATGCGTTTTAATACCATGATGGTATGGTTGAAATGTTTAATAAACTCGAAGTACGACCCCCCCGATAAATCAGGCGAAACACACCATTATGTTGCTAGCCTGAACCTTGGTGATAAGAACACAGGATTAGTTGATAAGTTGTATTTAAATTTCGCAATTTTGTCTATTGTCTCTGGCTACCCCAATGGGAAATGATCGTGAGATTATGTATTTCATTATATACATATTTACTTTCAAGTAATACCATAAACAAAGATATAGTTACCACTATATGAAGATTATGTATTACAAAACCAGATCAAAGGCGAGACAAGTTTAACAGAACCAACTAAAGTTCCGTCAAATTAATTATTGCGACCACATAGTTACAGACATCTCATACCGAACTAAGTAATTGTCAGGAATGTGGAATTAGCGTCTCTTAAAATTCAAACATTATTATTACCTACCCTACAATGTTTCAGTACCAACATTTTGTAAATAAACTATCCTTACTAATATTAGAAATGCGAACTAACTGGCTGTCTGTTCGTCTGGTAAATCAATCTTGATGAAATTGGGCAGTACGATAGTTTTTATATCGAGGAGCCACTCACTAGGAAAGCATACATGTTCGTAGATGAGGTGAAAACCTAAAGTTCACGCGGACAGAATAGCGGGAAAGAATTAGTAGTCAAATAAATGGCATTCATAAATTAAAAAAATAATTGTATTCTATAGCATCAAATCACTACATTTAAATTATACTTAATTTCCAGATGTACTTCATTTCCATTTTATATCAAACAGATTGTAAATTATACAAAAATGTAAAATAAGGTTTGTCCCACAATGAAGATACAGTACATAACTACCAAGTCTCTAAAGTAACGTAAAATGCTTTGAGAAAAGGATGGTACGGCCATGCCCGTATTGTTTGCTCTTATTTTGCTCGAGTTTCCTGGGACACTGCTGTGCCTGTAGATACGATATAGTCACCGATAAAATTAAACGACTCTCCAGCAAAAAATAGGCATTTTCCACAACAATTACGGCTAATAGCTCTATTTTTCTTATTTAAAAGTAATTGCCTGTAAAATTGGGCTTATCACGGGATTCATCAATTTGCACAATAGCCGACGAAAACTTTAGAGACAATTTAGATCCGTGATCATCAAAAGAGACAATGACCGCAAATGAGGATTTATTTTAAATTTTCATTACTTTTGAGGTTCGGTACCTACGTTATCAGGCATTTTATAGCTCCAGTAGCTTTTGCCTGCGACTACGTCCGTCTTATGGAATAAAAGTAAAAGTACTCTAATGCAGATTATAAACTATCTGTGTGCCAAATTGCATCAGAATCTGGTCAGCTATTTTTGCGCGATTTAGCAACAAACATACAAAATTGAACATTTATAATAACATAGATAGGTAATTTTATAACCAATCTCAATAACCACATATTAATAACAATAAAAGTATTTATGCTAATTGGTAGATAAAATGGAATTGCATTATAAATATAATATAATTATAGAATAGAAAAGATAAGATACAAAAGTAACCTACGTCTAATTACAAACCAGTAACAATTTTGTTCAGTGACTGTGGTTTTTAAAAAAATACATATATATTTATCACTAGCTTAGATGGTGAAGGAAAACATCGGGAGCAAACCCGCAGGTCTCAGAATTAATTCTGAGGCAAGTGTAACAGACCCGGTCCGGCGCGGCGATGAGCTCACCACCTATCACGTCTAGGGGTCGAATATTCTCGTGAAAAGTGGGTATTTCCAGAAATGGAATACCTCGGCCTTTAGGGTGTACCTAAAATAAATGGCTTGAGAGTACTTTTATTTTTTTTACTGTGGTACCAGAAGCTTCAATAACTCTAATAAACATTATATTATGTACATTGTACATAGTTGCACAATTTAAGGAATTTCCGTTATGAACATTGAAGCTGAACTTTCGATGTATTCCCCACAAAAGGCAAACGGAATAGAGGATTTAGATACGTCGAGGCGTATAATAATAAAGAATTCGTAGAAAAAGAAGAAGTGGGATGGTTTTGCACCATTACGTACAGTTTTCCCTCTTACCGTTCGTGCATAAAACTTTCATTTAGTCGCCCCGCAACTTCGGTAGTTTAAGTGATGAAAGCTGAAAGGGATTTCCTCTGTTCTTGAATTTTTTATTATTCGTTTAGTAATTTATCTATGTACGCATGTATTAACTTAGACTTATATATATTTTTTAAAATCATAATTTATTCCCCGAGGGGGTAGGCAGAGGTATTCCATTTCATTACTTATAATAAAAACAGAAATAGTAAATTCAGTGAGTATAAGATTGACAAATCGATTATTACAATATACATACTAACTTTTTTCTAAACTAAATCCACGGTATATATAGGTAAAAAGATATCGACTGATAAATCCAATCGAATGTTCGAAAATAGGGAAGGGGTTTGGTTAAAGTATATTCCAATTCGGTGACTATTCAATAAAACCGAACTAAATAAACAGAGATAATTGTGAATAATGAATGAAAGGTGGTTTGCGTATTTTTTTTGTAAATTTTATTACATCGAAAAAATATCATTATTTACAATTTAAAAATAAAAAGAAAGGTGATTTTCAAACTTCCCAAAATATTTATTTGATATGAAGATGGCATTTCCTATCGCGTCTTCCTTTCCTTTCGGTTGTAGAAATCTGAGTCTGACAGCTATGAGCGTGTCAAAAGAAGTAAATCGAAGTAGGACAGAGGAAGGATTCCGCACACGGAAAAAAATATTTTTACAATACTACCAGAATGTGTAGTAAATGGAAATTAGTTCTCCTAACAATTTTTCTGTTGGCCTTACGAATTTTTTCGTATCACCAAGTATTTTTTGTGTAACAGTGACAATTTGTTTGTAACGGCCAATATTCATTTCTAGTAACTTGCAACATTGTAAGGGTTACTATCTAAATGTTTAAACCAACAAATAAGCAAGTAATAGTTGCAATAATATCGTTGTGTTTACAATATGCATCGTTCTCTCAACGAATGAGATGATAGCGGCTAGAATGTGTGTGGTAGACAGCGGGGCGTAACGCGTGACGCAGTTAGAATACGTCGTTCATAGATGGCGTGGGGTGCGAATTAGAACGCGCTATCGTTTGGTTCCCGGCGTTTAGCCATAAGGTCGGACGACTTTTGCTTTGTATCCAGTTTTGATCGTAAGATTTACACCACTAGTAGACGGTTCTCCGACTCTTTTGGAAATCTTTGCAATACCTGGATTAGGGATTCCTGATTAGGAAATTCACAGTCATAGTATGGTACTACAAATTAGTATAGTAAATAAATACCACAAAGTAATGTAGGCACAACAAGTTCATATAGTAGACGTAACAAGACAGTATCGTAGACGTATGGGACGTACGACGTATACTAAAGGCAGTTTACAATTTGAATCGTTATGCGTACTACACATATTGTTGTAAATACTATACACATAGTTGTCTATACTATTATGTTTTACAAGAAGTGTATAGTAGAGTTAACTATCTGTAGAGTTGTCACATATAGTACCAGAAATATGGTGGGAACAACCGAAATATCGTTACGGTAACCATATTTTTTTTTTCGAGCAAAACTTTATCCCTTCTGCACATTCTCATATATTCGGATAAAATATATACAGGGAAAAATGAATTGCATAAGACATGACATGTACAATATAATAAATAATAAATAAATCAATTGTGGGACACAATTCACACACGGTTATTCAGTCCCAAACTAGGCAGAGCCTGTACTATGGGTACTAAACAACTGATAAACATACTTAGATAAATATTAAACGATCAGACACGAAGCCAACAGACATGTTCATGCACACAAATGTTGGCCCCGAGCGGGGATCAAACCCGCGGCCTCCGACTCAAAAGGCAGGGTCACTACCAACTGAGCCAACAGGCCCGTCAGTAATCAGCAATATGTAACATGTAACAGAGTAAGCGCAATTCCTGAAATTAGTATGTTCAGTATCGACAACTTAATCGATTTCAGATATTTTTAATAGGTATGTTTTAAATGTTTTCGAAAAAATAATTAGCATAGCTGAATTTAGTTCTACCTATGGAAATCGTACTATTATTGCTCTTTATTTAAAAAAATTGGTTAGACACAACTAAAGTACGAAGGTATCATATTTTTTTATTTTAATATATTAATTGGGGTGTATGCTTTTACGCGTTGTATTGTAAATGTATACAGGGTGAATTTTTCAAGTGGGCGTGGTAGACTAAATCAGAAACTATGAGGAATATCGAAAAGTACTCAAAGGAGTCTCGGGCCCGATTTCAATGAAAACTAAAACTGCATCTTTGGATTTTTGAAAAATCAATAATCCTACCCAGGAATCGAACCCGTTGATTTTGAAAAAAAAAAAACTCACCCTGTATTATTACACCATTCGATAGTGTCGCTAATAAGGATCAAATTCTGTAAAGAAATGACATACGAAAAACTTAAGGAAAATGTTGGATTTTAATAAAGTGATTCATATTTTAAAGTAATGCCTTAATTTCATACCTGCACTAGCGACCCGCCCCGGCTTCGCACGGGTGCAATGCTGAATTTTCTTTGCTATAAACCATCCCTGGACCCACTCGAACCCACACAAAAAGTTTCATCGAAATCGGTCCGGCCGTTCTCGAGTTAAATCGTCAGGAAGGAAAACCCGACTTATTTTTATATAGTAGATTACCTGTACCTTGTCCAAAATTATGAACTAGACGTCAAATTAAAACAGCAGTTCCGTAATTAGTTTTATTTTCATTTAAATTCTTTTTAATAAATTAAAAAAAAAAAAGATTTTGAAATGTGACGTCACAAAAATCCCGCCTCCTTGTCCACAATGTTACAATTTGTCGAACCCCTCCCCCCTTCTTAACGTGTAACGTAACTTATGGAATATTTTTTTTATTATCTTCTCGCGGTTAGGGGCTAACCGCGAAAAGATAATAAAATAAATATTATTAGAACATAAGGTTGTGAAGATGACAGCGCTACGGGTCTATGTTGAGAAAATTATTGAGCATCATCAGGTAATGCAGGTATGAAATTAAGGCATTACTTTAAAATATGAATCACTTTATTAAAATCCAACATTTTCCTTAAGTTTTTCGTATGTCATTTCTTTACAGAATTCTATCCTTATTAGCGACACTATCGAATTGTGTAATAATACAGGGTGAGTTTTTTTTCCAAAATCAACGGGTTCGATTCCTGGATAGTACTATTGATTTTTCAAAAATCCAAAGATGCAGTTTTAGTTTTCATCGAAATCGGGCCCGAGACTCCTTTAAGTACTTTTCGATATTCCGCATAGTTTCTAATTTAGCCTACCACGCCCACTTGAAAAATTCACCCTGTATACATATTTGGATTTAATACAATTAAAAAAAACGGTGCTCTATAAGTTTAGATAAATACTTTCTTCGAGACTTAATAAAAGAGTACCTATCGTAGATATTAAATCAAATTGAAATAGCCTTTTTTCTCAAATGTGTTTGTTTTAATTTGTTATTTAGTTTTACTTGTGATTTCAAGAAAAGTGGATCTAATTCGATTTGTTATTTAAAAAATGGATGATTCGATATCGAAATCATTTCGAGATAATAAATTTTGGACTTTATATTTACATCTAAAATTACATATTATTATTATTTTAAAAAATGTGACCTTGACCTTTCACGTCCTTGACCGTTTACGTCATACAACACCGATTATTTGGCAACACAAATTGAAGTGTCAAATGTCAGTCAAAGAGTTCACATTACGTTTTTTATTTTTTTTAACGAGGTGGAGTCATTTGAAAAAACAAACTTATATAATTATAAACGAAGAAACTAACTGACTGGCTGGCTCACTGATAGTTCAAAGCACAGTGAAAACCACGGGGTATAGAAGCAAGATATCTGTTAAAATCTCTACATACCCATTTGCATAAAACCATTGCAATCTCACCTTTCCTTTCGAAAAGCATATTATCGTTATTTGCAAAATTTCAATGTTATGCGTGATATTCAACGTTTTAACGTAAACGATATTGCGTCCGTGCTCTTTACACATCATGAAATATGGTACCTAAGCAAGAAAGATTGCGCATAACATTTTCAAGGGACAAAATGGCTCCTCGTCGTTATTAACTTTCCACAAACCCCCGTGTCAACATATTTAATCGGCAAATACAGTAAAATGAGACGAACTGAACGGATGGCAGGAAAAATACATACACCAAACCTCATAAAACGTCATGTTTAATTCGTAACAAGCGTAATAAATAAGTATTTATATTATTAATATAAAATACGTTTAATTAACTTACCTAGGCAAAATTTAAAAACAAATGAATTTAAACATGTCATTTTTATTCTTATTATTGAAAACAAGATTTCTTAATTATTTGTTGCCGTTGTTTTGAAACTTCGACGAAAACGGTGCCGGTGGTTGAAGTTGCTTCGAGGATTTTTGAACCAAATCCGTTGCATTCAGAAAATAGCCTAGCATAAGACCACAGAAAGTTATAAAACTACTTTTAACTCGTTTTGTAGTCACCATTTAGAGAACGATTTCCTCTGGTCGTATTGACAATCCTTTAACTTTGTTAAGTTAATGGGTTTATTCATTGCAATGCAAACTCGTCGTTCTATCTTTATACACTGGCTTTCTCTGGAATGATACCTGCCTATTTCTATCAAACTAGAGGTAATAACTGTCTCGACCATACTATTATTAAAACTAAATTACCTGCATATGCATTTATTTTATAATATCATGCCGTTCGTATAATAATGCCGCTCTACTTGCCCTTCTTAATAAAGTCCCAAAGTCATACACTAACATTAAATTAAAAACTAAAGTAAATTACCCTAACTTATGTGACGACCTTCTAAATCTTGATTTTTCAACCTTTTACAATACTAAGGATTTAAATTTAGCTACAAATTTATTTATTCAATATACTCAAAACCTTATTCTGAAAAACACAATTTCTACAACATTACCGAGAAGCAAACTTACAATCAAACCCTGGATTACTATCGGACTGCTAAGATGCATAAGAAATAGAGATAGAATGCACGCTCGATCGAAAAAAGATTTATTAAATGTCACTCTTGCATTAACCTACAAACGCTACAGAAACTTCTGCAACAATTTATTAAAAAAGTGTAAATGTAATTATGAAAAAAAATGAGCTTAAATCCGCTGCTGGGGACAGCAAGAAACTTTGGAAGGCTATAAATAACATTACCTACCGCAAAAAGTCCAGGGATAACTCTCTTGATCTATTAAAACTTGCTCCTTCACCCAAAAACTCAGTTGATATTATTAACAACTACTTCTCTAACATAGGCTCAAATATGGCAAACTACATTCTTGTCTCTTCTTCTATGACAGTAGACGATGATTCGCCCCTAAGGAACAATTCTGACTCTTTCGTGATGCTTGACACAAATGAAGCTGAGGTGGATAGCATAATTAAAAATCTAAAATCGAACTGCAGTTCTGGCTGGGATGGTATCTCTTCTAACGTACTAAAGGCCGCTAAAAATATCTTAGTTTCTCCGCTCACAGATCTTTTCAATCGTTGTCTTCAGCAGGGTATTTTCCCTGACGCTCTTAAAAAATCTATTGTCATTCCAATACATAAAGCTGGAAAGCGAGACGATATCTCCAACTATAGGCCAATTTCTTTACTCCCATCTCTGTCGAAAATTCTGTAAAAAATCATTAACATTAGACTCACTAACTACCTTGAATCAAAGCAAATACTATCAGATAGCCAATTTGGTTTCCGTAAAGCTAAATCCACTGATGATGCTGTTCATTCGTTAGTCGACCACCTAGTAGAGAAGCTTGATGGTAAGAACAAATGCCTGACCATCTTCTTGGACCTCGCGAAGGCATTTGATACGGTTTCCTCTCCCATCCTTCTGCGAAGAATTGAGTCCTTGGGGATCAGGGACACCCAGCTCAAACTTTTCCATGACTATTTGTCTAGTCGTACCCAGCGCGTCAAAGTTGCAGACTATGAGAGCGATGATAGTTTCATTACTTACGGTGTTCCTCAAGGCAGTATTTTGGGGCCAACACTATTTCTTTGCTATATAAACAACTTCTGTGATCTTAAGCTTCAAAACTGTAAGATTGTTTCATATGCTGATGACACATCCTTGACTTTCCATGGAGATAGTTGGGATTCAGTGTATAATTATGCACAGCTGGGCCTAAACAGGGTTGTTAAGTGGTTAGCTGCGAATTCGTTGACTCTAAATGCCTCAAAAACCAAATACCTACATTTTTCGATCCGTAGCGATCCCTCCATAAGTAATCTACCCCTTAAGTTAATTGTCCATTCATGTCCCACTCCAACTGACTCCCAGTGTAGCTGTCCTTCCCTACAATCTGCATCTAGCATTAAATACTTGGGTATCACTATCGATCGAAACTTGGTTTTTAGGGAACACATTGATTCTCTCTCTTCTAAAGTTCGCAAACTGACATACATATTCAAGTGTCTCAGGTATGCTGCTGAACCTCAATTGATGAAATCGATTTATTTGTTTACTTGTGCCAATCTATACTGTCCTATGGTATTTCGGTCTGGGGTGGCTCCTCCAAGTCACACTTACTACACGTGGAAAGATCTCAACGGCTTATTCTGAAGGTTTGTCTGAAGAAGCCGCGGCTGTATCCTACCTCTGTACTCTACAAGGACACTGGAGTCCTAACAGTCAGACAGCTATTTATCCTCTCCTCCATCCTGCGGAAACATGGTAATGTTAAATATAGTCCGAATCATGCTCGAGCACACACTAGACGTTATTATCAGGTCTGCGTCTCTAGTCCTATTACTTCATCTTTTGCTCAAAGATTTTATGATTTTAAAGGCGCTAGACTCTATAACCTTGCTAACAAGGTTCTTAACATATACCCTAAATCACGTAGTGATGCCAAACTAGTTGTCTCTAAATGGCTTCAAAAGCTCGAATACGATAAAACTGAAGACCTTTTATTGCCTACTTCGTAATTTATCTATACCTACCCCATGCTTTCCCCCTATATAAATTCCTTCTGTTCTCCTCCCCCCCACACAAATACATACACACCCTTATACAACATCTACACACCCCCACATTCAATCACCCACACTCCCCCACATTCAACACTCACACACAGACATACACCAGACACTCTTTACATGCATCAAACAATCTCTTTCCAGATTGCATTTTATATATTTGTCAATTATTGCTCACTGTATTAAAGTAAAATGGATTATTTCCCCTAATTTCTCTAAATTGTTTTGTATCGGTACTATCTAAGGGGTGGAGCCAGGAGTGCCATAGCACAGGTTATCCTAGTTTGGGCTCCTGTCTCCCACTCGCTACTATCTTAGCCTAACTTTTATTGTTACTTTGTAATACCTTATGGGAGAAATTATTAAACATTTTTTCATTTTCATTTTCATTTCATTTCATTTACTTATCAACCGTATCACGTTGTCTAACTTGACTCTATTTCCAAACGGACAACTAAGTAGTTTAGATTTTCAGTTGTCGATAGGCGCGAAAGCGGTCGCCTTCTGTTGTATGCAACCTATGTCCATAGAAAGCGGGTGGGATCTGCTGCTGTGGGACACGTTTTTCCGCCTTCCCCAACTCTGAGTTCACTAAATCATTGATTAAAAATGTACTTTTCCCCGTGTCGGTTATTCTCATGTAGTCGGTTACCTATACAGTTTTTGTCAGTTGTAGAGTAACGTCCTAATAGCCACTCTATGTAGGGACAATTTCAAGCGTTTATTAATGTTATGTTGTTGATAAAGTTTCGCATAAACATCTCTCCAAGTGTCGCCAAGAACTATCCATCAAAAGCAACTCAAACTGTAAGTTTTTGTTTGCGCGATTAACGAAATAAACTGTTGTCTAGTTAGTATTCATGGTACTCTGCTCATTCCGTATTCGCGACGCGACCGAAAATGAAATATGGACTATTCTCTGTGCATTTTGAACACGAAGTGACTTCACGATACCCGCGTCATTCGTTATTGGTTGTATTATTTTACGTTCTCACCACAACGAGGCTACTACTACGGGTTCAGTATTATAATAGACAAGCCTCGTTCAAAATTCTAATTCAAAAATTGGGTCTACTGCTTTATCAAATAATGATATTGAATTGGAATGGTCATCAATGTAAAAGAAAACTACTACCATCCCAATAGATGTTACGCTGAACGTATAGCAATATAGCATATTATAGATAACAAAATACTAGTACCTAACAAAAATTTAAATAATAATTATATTATGTTCATGGCTTTATTCCCGAATTCGACTGCTTCTTACATTACTCCTTAACCCCAAGAGGGAGTATATTTATGGAAGTACCACTTTTTACCAGGGTATTTGACATCAGGCATAGACTCTTGAACGCGATAAGTATAATTATGCCTCCGAACCAATTCTATGCCCTACTAGTTTCCTAGTGACGTAAATTATACACTTTCGAGCTTTGGTGATAAGGTTAGAAAAAGTATTTCGAACATAAAGCCCTGAGCCAGTATCGAAGCCGAGGCTCATATATGCTTAATGCATATTTTATTATATACATATATACTAAGCATAAGGCTTACAAACTTCCAGCCGGGCTAGCACTGTTCCAAATTGAGTTATCGGAAAATGAACAAAAACAAAAGTTCATTGCAGCCTCATCACTACATATACTTCTCAAGAGGAAAGAAAACACAATATCCAAGTCACACTCTATAAACAACTATATAAAGAGATATACGGTAAAAATGAAACTGGGAATTTGGCCAATAAAGGGGAGTGAGACAAAGCCTGTGAAAATCACATTATGTATCTTACATCTACCATTTTCGCCCTCTGCGGGAATATTTCACACATTATCTACCGCCTGATCTAGCAACGAGACAGTTATTGTCATAACTAGCATTTAACGGTTAAGAAATCGGGTTTCACCCAAAAGTCTGTTCTAATTAAAATCTCTACATAATATTGTCAGCAGCAAAACCTAAATCATCTCATAACATTTTCATTTCACTAAAATATTTAAAAATATATATATACCTGCTAAAAGTGCTGAGATATTGAAATACGGGTTCCGATATGTTATTATTATTTTTGTCACTTATCTTTTTTGAAATTAATTTATAACTTGATGAAAAAGAACCTATTTTATAGATTGGAAGGGTGCCCGGAAAAACGTTGTCACATCAATCAAAATCTATCATAAAACGCTTTTCATCGATCAAAACAAAATCCCGACAAATGCGATTAGAGCGTCAATAAGAAATTGACCGAGTTGCCGATTAATTTTTCTGTTATTTATTCAGTCCCGCGTCCGAAAAAGCTTGAGTTCTTTGAAAAATATAAATCTTAATTTAAAGCAATGCTCGTATTAACTGCTATCTGAATTTTCAGCAATGGTTTGTGTGATTTGTTTTCATTATCAATATTTAGTAACACTTCAATAATTCCTGGCTTCAGTGAGGTAATCACGTTTTATCATACGAAGAAGTTTGAATAGCAAGTTTCGCCTTCCATAGAAATATCTTCCAAATTTTGAGCATCGCCTTATAAATTGCTATTGTATTGAATGCTTGATAAACTTGCTATGTCTCAGTTTACGTTAAAAAGCTATTTAATGGATAACCCAATATGTTTTAGTTGATTTTATCTTGAGATCCCTATTCTTATTTAATTGTATTTGTGACAGTTTCCTATCATACGATCTAAGATTCTGAGGCAATGTGGTGCAATTTTTTTTATACGTATATAATCATCATCATTGATAATCGTGACACCCCAATCCTGAGCTACAAGTCTATCATCAGTCATCATATACGATGAAGTATGTGTCATAATTTTCCACGTGAACGAACTCCATCGTGGTTTGGGAGATGGGGCATCCTAACAATTACTATATATATAATTTATTTGTACCATGTGTACGTACGGTAGTAGGTAGGTAAGTACACATTTTAACACGAAAATTATGATTTAATACAAAAGTTGACTATTTTTGTAGATAAGACAAACGTGATATGCACAATTTTTTATTCGAGTTTAATGTTTGATAAAAACCATGTTTGCCAAACCAAACCATTCCCGATTCTATGTTCACTTTAGTTTCGTTATTTAAATTTATTCCTATTTTTATAAATCGAATGTTGCTGATTAAACTCAATGATTTTCTATAACTATACACATAGGTACAATTTTGGTGGACATTAATGTTCAATCCGGCAACTGAACGACTCAATAGTATGTACAAAAGGCTATGAACTTCATATTACTTTTTCATCTATGATATAAGCAACAATATGCATACATAGACAGAACTCCTAACAATATTTAGGTAGGGCTAGGATTTATAAGGAAATATGGCAGGGTATTCTCCTTGACACGCGCCAAAGCTGAAGTGTAGACATCTATCCCCATTCGTCGAGCTCAAGAATGTATGGAAATGTGATGGAGACATATCGTATTCTAGCTCGATTCGAACTCAACTGAGTGCTCTCTGCACTTCGTTTTGTATTCCTCGCCTTGTTTCTTATTTGATGCTTTTTGTGAGGGAAAACAATGGTATCCATTTGGAGCATTCCGCATTAGGAAAAGAGAAGTGCTCGAGAAATCGAATTACTAGGCAACGGTATTGTTTGTGCGTAGTTTTCAATGCCGGCTAAAGTAATGGAAAATATTTTCTACAGAAAAACCGTATTATGTACGGAGTTGGAAAGTTCTGCAAACTTTATGACTTCACTCTTGTTGTTCAGCTGCTAATGGTCAATAAAATATTATGTTGTTCTATTCTATATAGAAGTCTATAAACCGGTCTAGAACTCTTATTTATTTTTATATCATTGTTTTTAAGTACGTATTGTATAGGACAAGGTGAGCCGAACAAAAACAAGCCACAATATGTTTTTAATTTTCTAATTTATTGTAGTTCATCTTACTGTTACGTATCTCTTACTTTTAATACAAGAATAATAGAGACCTGTAGACGGTATAGTAATAAAATCGTGTAGTAATTTGCAGTTAGAAAAGTAGCAATTTGATACTAATGTTATAACATTAGTGTCTAATTGCTACTTTTCTATCTTTATTTAGGATTTATAAATCCTAAAGTCATGTTGTTTGTCCCTCTGCTTGTTAGGTACCTTTCGGTGTTAAAGATTGCACCTTAAAGGAAGAACATAATATTATTAACTCGAACTTATAACTGACTATAGTTAATAGAGTGCAAACAAATCCTACTAATATTATAAAAGGGAAAGTTTGTATGTATGGATATTTGTTCCTCTTTCTTAGTTAAATAACTTATACATCAGAATAACACATAGGCTATATTTTATCCCCGTATTCCCACGGGAACGGGAACAACCGCACTATACTGAGTATCTGGACACTAATAATCTATGAGTTTTTCATTTCAATTTTACATTGCCTAGGCATATTAAATACACTGACACAAAGCTTAGCTTCAAATTGAAAATATGATGCATTGTAAAGTTGTGTCAATAGAGAGAAAATTGAACAAAAACATACGTCGGCCACATTCATTTTTCTGTTTATAGACGTAAGTAGTCGTACATGGCATGATGCTAAAAGCATTTTTAAACTAAATTTTCTTTTTATTTTTATTCAACTTTCGAAAACATTTGAACAACGCGCTTGTATAAAAATAATTTGTATGTATGGTTTTGTTATAATGTATTTTTTCTCTAGAAACCATTTGTAGTGTCGAGAGAGTGAATAATATTCCAACAGAGCCTTACTCCAGCAGTGGACTGTTACAAGCTGACGCTCGCTTATAAGTCCAGTAGAGGACTGATACAAGTTTATTTTAGTGGTGGTAGGTAACCTTCCTATGAGTTACTTCTTATGTTCTGTCAAAACGAAAATGTAATATAGAAAATGTACTGAATACTGAGTTGTGACGTCATCATTTTTTTAGTACTCAATTACAACACTTTTTTGATTGTTTTATTAAATTAAAAATTAAAAGAAAATCGAAATACATTTTTATTTGTATAGATGTTTGGCACAATATTTTTAATTAATGATTACTCAGAATTTAATTTAGATACAGTCAAATACCTACCCAATTCTCCAGATAAATGCAAACAGTAAGGTAGACAGACAGAAGATATATGGTTATTAAATTAACCAAGTCTCACGTTTATTAGTATACTCTCGACGTGTGGTGAAATTGGTTACCGCTACTTATGTACCCATCTAATTTTAGTTAATGAGGATTTGTTGCCTGAGTAAGAGGATTTATACTAATAGGTAACTATTTATTTACCAATTATAAAGTGCCTTTTTAAATACCTATGTAGGTACTGATATTGGTCCTGTGTCCAATATACTCTTAGGTTGATAAAAAACCGGCTAAATAGCTTGCCGACTAAATGTTCTGTACTAATGTACAATAAAAACTTGTTTTATTTTTATGAAGTACTAGCAGCGCCCGGCGGTTTCACCCGCGTAGTTCCCGTTCCCGTGGGAATATCGGAATACAAAGTATCCTATGTCCGTCTCCTGGTTCTAAGCTACCTCCCCACCAACTTTCAGCCAAATCGGTTCAGCCATTAACCAAGGGAAAAAGGGATGCCGTGACCAAGGGAAAAAGGGATTCATTTTTATATATATAGATAGGTACAGTCAACAAAGTTGTTAGTGTTACATTTCCAAAAATTAAGATTCACTTTTCTCTTAAAACCTTAAATGTATTGATAGTATTTTTTTGGTAAATTATAGGGATCAAAGATACCTTTCGAGATAAACATTAATCAATAAGATTTATTTATGACTTCCCCAAAAAAAAATGAATTCGTAGTTACTGGCCATGTAACCCTAACAACTTTGTTGACTACCTATTTGTTATAGCCGCAACGTTTCTGCGTATTCTACATAATATTCTCTGAAAATTGCAACTGTCTTTCGCACAGTTCATCAGATACAGCCTATATACTGACAGATAGATAGACAAACGGACGGACAGCGGAAACTTATTAATAGGGTCCCCATTGCTAAAATTGGGTACGGAACCTTAAAAAAAGAATAAAACAATGCTAATGACTTTATTCCTACTACATATACAACAGAAAAAGCGCAATTCTTCATACACCCCAATAAGTAGATATATTAATATAAAAAAATATGATGCAATCGAACTTTAGTTATGTCTAACCAATTTTCTTAAATATCGATTAATAATAGCACAATTTCCATAGAAAGCACTAAATTCAGCTCAATACAGCTCGATTTCAGCTATTTTTAATTTTACACATATTAAAAAGTTAAGAACCGCCGGTTCCAATTGGAACCGAGACACAATTAAAAATCTATTGTGTTTGTGATTCATGGTCTGAGAGGTTAAAAATAGCTGAAATCGAATAAGTAGTCGATACTGAACAAACTAATTTCAGGAATTGCGCTTATTCTGTTACGTTGTATATACTCACTTTTAATCAATATATTTTTTGAGCCTCTAAACGTGGTAAGATAATATTGTTCGACAGACCTGTTGGCTCAGTTGGTGACCCTGCCTTGTGAGTCGGAGGTCGCGGGCTCGATCCCCGCTCTGGGGCAACATTTGTGTACATGAACATGTCTGGTGGCTTCGTGTCTAGGTGTTTCATATTTATTTATGTATGTTTATCAGTTGTCTAGGACCCATAGTAGGTACATTCTCTGCCTAGTCTGGGGCTGAATGTGTGAATTGTGTCCCACAATTTATTTATTCATTATTTAATTAAACAAAAATATAACATAATTTATAAAGCTTTTGAGCTCTACTTTGGTATATTTTTAAATGAAAAGTCTCCATATTCGTAGAGCAAACTTCACATATTACGTAACAATAAACATCCGTTCGGTCCCTTCCGTGACGGAACTCTAAAAATGAGAGTTCACAAAAACCAATGTAAATATCTACTCGCATGTGCTTCTCTTTACCGAGAGAATATTAATTTTCCTCATTCAAATGACATTGTTTTTTTTTAATATTATTCTGTATGTATGTATTTACTAATAAATATGCAAATGTATTAATGGTTAATATTCTTGTCAATAAATAGTTTTATGCGGTAAGTGTTTATATTATGGTTATAGTTGAATGTTGTAGTATTGGATTTTGATTAATTATATAGATTACAACTGGATAAAATTACAAAAAATACTCGAAAGTTCAAAATATGTTTTACTTACCCTTGATGAAAGTTGGTAGGAGGTATAATTTCTTGATCTAACTGCTAACACTATATGAGTTGACTTTGATTTTGAGGTTTCATCGACACAAATTCTAACATAGATGCGGCTTTATGTCGATAACCAAACCTGTGTATCAAGTTCACTCATACTTATATCAATTAATTCCAACGTTGAGTGGATTTTCGTGAAACAATCCCGTTTCTATGCAAGCACTTTGCTAAAGCCTACAAAATTACAATCATCAATTTTATTGTTATTAAATATGAATTTCGTAATAAAGCTGCTAAATAATATAAATCCAAAATATTTTCCCAACAGCACAAAGCTTTATTTTGTCATTCAAACAGTAACAGAGAAGATTACACTATTCAAATTTTAAATTCATTGCTCTCCTGTGTATCATTTCCGAATTGGGCAGGCATCCTTACTATTACTACATACGTGACGACCACAAAACATTACATAATTTAGCGAACCGCATTGGGCTAAGTAAACCTACATATGTATTCTCGTAACTGCAGTAGGTACACAGCGACATGCTAGTTGAAACCACTACGCCGCCTCGCCTTTCCATTCAAAGTTTCAACGAGTTGTGTCTCTCCGTAAAATAAAAACCCTCCACGGAAGCCTTAATTTGAATTAAATTAAAAAACCGTGTTCTTCAACCTCCCACAGAAGTTCACAGAACCCAATGCAATCTGAAACATACCTTCCCTTCATTTATAAATACTGTGTAATGACAGTAAAATAAAATTTAAGGAACGAAAGGACTTCCTTTCTTCATTTAATGAGAGAATATTGCGTACTGTGGACTTCGGCCGACTTCTATGATTATTAAATTAAAATCTTGACTGTCCTTTTCTTTCTGGTGAAATGCTTTAGTTGTTTGTGGAATTCCGAAATTAGTAAGACAAAAACATTCTAGTCCAGAGGCATAACGTGCAATTCAACAAAAACCTGGCTTTATTTACATAGCTCAAGTAACAATTGTTGATAGCTTTTTTATTATCCTCGTCGGAGTTTCAGTTTTAAAATTCATTATGCTCGGCAGCGACACTCAAATTATGGGAAAAGTTCTATTTTTGTGTTTAACGAGAGTTTTTGTCACTGCCTCAAGCACTATTTCAGTACTGTTAGGACTCGTCGGTTATTTTTCAAATATACGAATGCTATATATTCGTATACTGAAATGACAATAAATTACTAGCTCATGCCTAACAGCTTCCGCTGCTTGTTTATCTATATCCCGTTCCCCTGAAGATTTCGTCAAATAATTTCTTAGAGAGTACAGACATCAGTTACCTCTCATACTTACACAAATAACGGGAACCCTATTCAAACTTTCGAATACTATTCAAATCAAAATCCCTTGAATCACGTATTTATAATTGTGATAAACAGAATATAAAACAATTTTTGTATTCTAAAACAATGTTTGTAGCCCAAATTTTTAATGAAACAGGAAAAGTGTTGGGTTGATAGCTAATCAGTCATATACAGTATTTCATGTGTGACAGTTTTTTTAATAAGGTCAAAATTGTAAGAACAACGATTTGGTCGGATGGTTATTTGTTTTTTTCTTAGATGCCGTATTTTTGGAATATTTTAGTAATATTCGAAAATTACTAAATACGTTCTATTCATACGAAGTAGTACAACTCCTCTTTCGAATCTCAACTCTCACTGAAACCTAATAACTTGCATTTAAAAAATGTCGGAAAAAACTATTTTGAACCCTCTTTATAAAATCATAAAACTTACATCTCATTTTATGACTTTTTTATTTATTTATCACTAGTTATAAATTCGTTCATAAAAGTTAAATTTCAATATGATTGCGTTCCTTCGTTTTTGGTATTATTAGTTCCTCGTAGGTTACCAGAGCGCTATTGGAATATTTGCAATACAACCGTGCCGTGCTTTGTGTTCAGACAACGCATATTTCATGGACATTACTCGGCCTAACCTTATACGCCGCGTCCGTTCCACCCTTTAAATTTTCCCCAATATTGTCTCCCCGCCAACGAAACAACTCATATAAGAGCATATATATTGCCTCGTATACTCAGAATTTATTTCTTGGTTTTATTTTAGGAATTACAAGACTCCAAATGGTTATTTTTAATGTACTCCAATTTTTTGGTTTTTAAAAATTAGAATTTCATACGCACAATTATTGAACATTATTAGTTTACTTTCCTAAGTAATGCAATTTGCAAGTAATCATTAATAAAAAATATTTTCTCCAAATATATCTAAAAATGTATGTACCTACTCATATTTAAATTTTACAAAAGTAAAACAATAAAGGTAAATAACTAAATTAAATTAAAAACAGTAATAATTCACTAAATTCAGCTATGCTAATTATTTTTTGGAAAATATATTTTTCCAGACTCATATTAAAAATTGCTGAAATCGATTAAGTAGGTAGTCAATCCTGGTCAAACTAATTTTAGGAATTGCGCTTATTCTGTATAGTGATAATTACAACCTAACACGTTGAAGGGATATGTGTATTATTTATTAAATCCTTTGAACCTTACGATCACATATCGCTTGCAACTTTTACAGTTTCAGCACTGGTTACGTCAAGTGCCCATAAATTCGGTTATAAAAACCGCTATATTACAGTTGTTACTTTAAAAGCTCGCTCAACGCAATCTGCGTTTAATGTCCCACGATATGTCACGACACCCCAAACTCGACGTCATCGCATCGGACTGCGACACGGATCTGCTTCAAAACAGAAATGACTTCATTAATGTCGTTTCTGTTTCATTAATAGGTACTAGCGGGTACCCAATTTAAAAATATCTCGATTTTTAATTGTGTCTCGGTTCCAATTGGAACCGGCGGTTCTTAACTAATTAAGACATTTACTAATAAATAACCATGACAATAGTTTTTTTGTAAGTAGTACAGTATACTGGCAAAACCTTCCAGAAGTTTAACACTTCTATTGACCCCTCGGGGATAAGACACATGTCTAAGTATTAATTGTTTCTTTTCCTTTTTTGTTTAAAATAAAAAGTAGATGTAACGAGCTCAAATTCAACGAGAATTACTGCAAGACAATTTTGGTGCCTCATGCCGACGAGCGTCAAACATTTCTGCGGTAACAAAATTGTTGAGGTGATTTTTGAGTGATATTAAAAATGTTTACTGTTTTTTAATCACAGTTTCATGTTTTGCAAAAACTTTATTAATAATGTCGTGTTTTGACATATTGAGTTCATATTTTTATAACTTATATCGTAGCTACAGCAATTTTATTTGAAGAGAAATTTTGAATTTACCATAAAAAAATACGAATATTAACAGATAAAAATGTCATCCAGACAGGAACCATTTGAGACACTGACCAGAAGTCTGGCAACAAGGGAATATTGAAGAACCAGGCTGCTACTTTGTCAGAAATAAATGCCAGCCCTCTAGTCACCTAAAGTCGCGATAGAAGGCACTGACAGCTCTTTCATATGCGGTTTAGACTATGGATTGGGTGGACCAAGTCTAAACCGCAAACGGCACAAACATGTAGATATCTCATTGAGGTGGGCACATTGCTGCACTTCAGACGCTCAGCAACCGCAGCCGAAGCGCCATAGGGCGTACTGGTACTGATGTGGGATGAAGGCAATGTGTCTACACATGTGGTTACCTATACTAGCGAGCTGCCATATTTCCTTGGCCCGACAGTCATACCGTCAGGTCTCCACATTCTGTACTTATATTCTGAAATAATTTTCCTTTGCTTATAATAAATATTAATTCGAATGAAATACTGGATATTATACCTATTATTTTTTACAGAGACAGTAAATAGGTTTCGTTTCTAATTGTTTTAAAAAGGCCTTCAAACTACGGAATTCAGCAAAATAATTGCATAGGTACGGTAATTAGATTCAGGTAAGATTGATAATTTTGATAATTAAGGCTTCCTTAAGCGACGTACTTAATGAGCAATAAGAAAGGGATTATTTTGAATTCCCCTGGGAACGGAAAATTCAACAAATTAAATGAAAATTCAAAAAATAGGTGTATTTCAGTGTCATGAAGCTTTCCTGGCATAAATTTATTTAAGTATAATATGAAGAATTAACTATTTGGTGTTAACTGTGATAGAAAAGATTTTGCTTGGTGACTCAGTGGTATTAATCCTACTAATATTATAAATGCGAAAGTTTGTATAGATGGATGTATGAATATATGGATGGATGTTTGTTCCTCTTTCACGCAAAAACTACTGAACGGATTTTGATAAAACTTTACAGTTATATAGCTTACATATTAAACTACAGAATAAAACATAGGCTATATTTTATTCCAACGGGAACGGTAACTACGCGGGTGAAACCGCGGGGCGCTGCTAGTCTTTCATAAAAACAAAAAATATCTTATCACAATTTGATCTTTATGGTACAAACTAAGGACTAATTCTGTCATTTTATTATGGTACCGCATCTAAGTTCATTCAGTATACAGGGTGAATTTTTCAAGTGGGCGTGGTAGGCTAAATCAGAAACTATGAGGAATATCGAAAAGTACTTAAAGGAGTCTCGGGCCCGATTTCGATGAAAACTAAAACTGCATCTTTGGATTTTTGAAAAATCAATAATACTATCCAGGAATCGAACCCGTTGATTTTGGAAAAAAAAAACTCAACCTGTATTATTACACCATTCGATAGTGTCGCTAATAAGGATCGAATTCTGGGAAGAAATGACGTACGAAAAACTTAAGGAAAACGTTGGATTTTAATAAAGTGATTCATATTTTAAAGTAATGCCTTAATAGCATACCTGCATTACCTGTACCTTGTCCAAAATTATGCTCAATAATTTTCTCAACATAGACCCGTAGCGCTGTCATCTTCACAACCTTATGATCTAATAATATTTTTTTTATTATCTCTTCGCGGTTAGCCCCTAACCGCGAGAAGATAATAAAAAAAATATTCCATAAATTACGTTACACGTTAAGAAGGGGGGAAGGGGTCGACGAATTGTGACATTGTGGACAAGGAGGCGGGATTTTTGTGACGTCGCATTTCAAAATCTTTTTTTTTTTTCAAATTTATTAAAAAGATTTTAAATGGAAATAAAACTAATTACGGAACTGCTGTTTTAATTCAACGTCTAGTTCATCATTTTGGACAAGGTACAGGTAATGCAGGTATGAAATTAAGGCATTACTTTAAAATATGAATCACTTTATTAAAATCCAACGTTTTCCTTAAGTTTTTCGTACGTCATTTCTTCCCAGAATTCGATCCTTATTAGCGACACTATCGAATGGTGTAATAATACAGGTTGAGTTTTTTTTTCCAAAATCAACGGGTTCGATTCCTGGATAGTATTATTGATTTTTCAAAAATCCAAAGATGCAGTTTTAGTTTTCATCGAAATCGGGCCCGAGACTCCTTTAAGTACTTTTCGATATTCCTCATAGTTTCTGATTTAGCCGACCACGCCCACTTGAAAAATTCACCCTGTATACAAATGTAGTACAAACATGCCATTATACAAACGAGTTGATTTTGATTTAATTACAATATCGATTCTCATTAGGCTTAACTCACGTAGTACGGAAAAGTCGTAAATTAATGTTTAACGCTCAATACGTGATAAGCCTGTAAATTAATCCTTCGTATAAATATCGGTATTTTAAAGGTAACAATACTCTGGCTATACCAGAACTGTAACATGCTTGATATTTTAGTTACTTGTACTGGCTAAGCTTTATAGTATCTATTTACGCCAAACGCGCTAGTAAATTATAAAAAGAAAACGATAAAAGACATTTTCACCAAACATTGACTATTGATACCTATAGGTACAAGTAGATATTTCATTTAATACAAAAAGGTGTTTCCCATTAAGATAAGATTTTATTTACAAGAATGAATATTTGCTGTCACTCACAATGGGGTACGACGTCCTCGTCACGTTTTGTACCGGAAGGTGCCGAGTGGAGTGTAGAAATACACACATGTAGATGCTGTTTGTTGGGATGGTACCCCAATACTTTAGCTAAGAACGACTACTGTGTTTTAAATAATATTTATTTCGTACAATCTCACTGGCTCCCATTGGGATTACATTTACTCATTAGGTATACAAGGTCTTTTTGTCTATGACAGACGATTTGTAAAGTGTCTCGGAATAGTTTTTGGATACTATTTTTTTTCTAAATTCTCATTCTGCTAATGCAAACAAATTCTTTAACCTCGACGGGGAAGATTCTGTTCCAAAAAAAAACCATTAAATATTGAATATTCAATCAATAATTTATTTAGGTAGTAAGTAAATTATATCACACCTGTATAATAATTATTTAAACGAAAAAAATGCTCTCTCCTACTATCCGCGTTTACCAGTATATTCTCTGGACCCCTAGATATCTAAGAGCAAAAAAAGATGATACGGCACCTACTAACTTCTCGCTCGTGGACCGCTTAAATTAGGTCCAAGGAACGTAGTTCGTTGCAGTCTCAATAGTCAATGTAGTCGACGAGGAGGAAACACATAATTGAATGGTTAAAGCGCTATTCAATTCCTTCATGTGCTTTTATAAAGTGTACAAATCGCACCGAAACAAAAAATTATACCTACAGAGGCGTGTAGTTGTATGTAGTCCAAATGTCAACGATGCTTTCTATTTATGTATCGTATCTTCCTTTTTGATTTTATCTAAGTTTGGACCCCTTAACGGAGTGAGTCGAAAACTTAAATTAAGCGAAGAAACCTGTATTTGTAATCTTTGGACCATAAGAAGGACTCTCCTCATACATATAATATTATGACGATCTGAAACTAGAATCTCCCATGAGAACCTTAAGCTGATTGTATATATTTTCCATTTCTTTTTGCGATCGGTCAACCATAAGCAGATTATTTTGTGTGTTCTTATATTAAGTATAACTATTGATTATGTAGTAAAATATTTTTATTTAACTACCTACTGAATGGTTGAACGTCCATTGGGCATTTAATTAAGACTCAAATGTTATTCGTCGTTCAAAATATACAAACAGCGGCCAAGAGCAAGTCGGACTCGCCAACGAAGCGTTTCGTGTCAATATATTACACAGAACGCTAAAAAAATAAGTTTTTTTGTATGCGAGCCCCCTTAAATATTTATTTTATTCTGTTTTTTAGTAATCGTTGTTATAGCAGCAAAAAAAATACATCATCTCTGAAAATTTCAAATGTCTAATTATCACGGTAGCCTAGTGACAGACGGACAGCGGAGTTTTAGTAATATATGGTCCCGTTTTACGCTTTGGATACGGAACCCTAAAACACACGAAAAGTGACAGATATTTTTATTTAAGTATCACTTTTTGACTAACCTTCGAGCTTTTTGATGTTCTGTTTTTCCTGATTTATAGCTTCACACCAATCGTCTACTGTTAACATCGACGTCTCCTACATTAAAGGAGAAATTTCCCATAATCATTGTTAGTAGACAAACTATTGATCGATGCGATAAACATCTCCCAACAACGTTTAAAATATAAAAGCTATCAATTTCTCAGCGCCACAAAACCTGACATCGTAGCCACGAAAGAGGAATAGAGAAAATATATGTTTGTTGTCAATTAGCGTCAAGTTGAACTTAACAAGCGCGTCATACGTCAACTACACAACTACTTGTCTAGCAACATAAAAAATTGTTATCTCAATACGTATTGTCAGATGCGTAACGAGACGGTTTTTTTTTTATTTCATGTTTCTTTTTACTTCCTCCGTTATATTCCGTATGCTTAAAGTACCCTATAGGTCCGTAATATGTAGATATATAATTAGCTTATAGTACAGCTTGAAATATTAATACGCTTTACAAATTTGCGTTCCAATTAAGAAGTTTGTTCGGAGTTATTCAAAAACGTTCTTATTTAATAATCGTTCAAATGTAAAACTCCGTTAATCATATTACATCGAGGCTAATTAAGAAATATTAATTTTGAGGTAATAACTCTCCATTAGCAAAAATAAAAATTACCACTAAATAAAACCAAACACTTGAAAAATTAACAAAATTTTTAACTCACCATAAAACAAACGTACAAGGCGTAACAAACAATCGCTAATCCTTGATCAAGTTAGTTCACCATTGTACACGTAATTATTTTCACTGGCCCTCGACTAAAGGAGTTGTCAACCACTTCATGTATTTCTCAAGCTCCGTAGACGTTCAAACCTCCCGCTACGCCGGCACACCGCACTCTACGAGACACGTGCGATTCTCGTAGCAGCATAGATACACTGGAGCATAGTCTACGAACTACAGTGGCGAAGTTTGCCGAACATTGCCGAGCTCCCCCGAGACTATGTAAGCAGTGATTGATATCAAATGAAATGTGAGGAATGAGTAGTTCTGAAGCTCTTTGTTTTAAGGATTACATTTTTTCCGTCTCTGAAGCTCGTTTATCTTTTGTGGAACGAAAGCTTTTTTCACCCGTGCAGGCGTATTGATAAAAACTTTCATTTGTTTCACGTATTATATTGCCCACTATCTTATTTGTCTCCCTTTAAATCCCTTGTGGAATAGGCAGAGTGGATAAAGAGGGATTCAGCTAATTTATCTTACTTATCTGCTTTATTAATTCAGGACATCTTTAGGAGAGTTAAATTGTGATTTATTTTTTTGGCGGCCCTCGGTCCTTAATTAAATTTCATGTCTTTTTGTAAAAAAAAATTGGGTATGCAAAAGATATGTGAAGGGTTAAAAATATATGTGCGGTATTTATATGTATAGTGAAAAAAGAATTAACAATATATTGTTCTAGTAATATTTAATAATAATAATATAATATAATCTCACGTCTTTTTTTATCCCCGAGGGGGTAGGCAGAGGTATTCCATTACTGGATATACCCACATTTCACGAGATATATTGGACCCCTAAACGTGATAGGTGGTGAACCCATCGCCGGACCGGGTCTGCTTACACATGTCTCAGAATTAATTCTGAGACCTGCGAGTTTCCTCACGATGTTTTCCTTCACCGTCGAGCTAGTGATAAATATGTACGTAAGTTTTTGAAAAACTCATTGGTACATGCCAGGATTCGAACCCGAGCCTCACTGATTTTCGGCCGGCTCTTTAACCGTCCGGGCTATCACTGCTCGTAATATTTAATGTCTAAACTATGACAAATCGTAACTAAACTCTTTCAAAAAGCTTTCGAAATATAATAAATGATAGTGAAATTGAGTATGCGAGTACAATCACAAAATGACTAAATGGAAATACGGTAAGTTGATGTCGAGTATTGAACGCAAACGACCGTTTCTGGGAATTTTCCCTTGTGCGGCTTTCTGCGGGTAGTGTAATACAAATACCCAAGTTAATATTAGTCAATATAGATTTATATGTGGCACGGTATTAATGTTATTCTAAAAAAGTCAGATTTCAATCTGAGGCATGTCTATAATATGATGACAGACTTACCACCTGCCATCTTCAGGGGTCCGAAAAATATTCCAAAGAAATGGGTATTTCCAGATATGGGGTTAGAAAATATTCTGAAAAGTGGGTATTTCCAAGAATATAAATACGTCATGGAATACGTCGGGGATAACACGTGAGCATATTTATTTTTATGTTAAGTATTTCTGGCACCTACAGTGCATTTCAATATTTTTTTGTTTGTTAACAATTTTATTTTCTCACTAAATCTTCAAAATAATAATAAATTGTGGGGCATAGTCTCAAACCAGGCAGATCCTGTACTATGGGTACTAAATAACTGATAGACATACCTAAATAAATATTAAACACTCAGACACGAAGCCAACACTCATGTTCATGTTCACAACACAAATGTTAGCCCCGAGTGGGAATCGAACCCGCGACCTCCCGGCTCAGAAGACAGGGTCACCACCTATTAAGCCAAAATGCCCCTAAACTCAAACGTCAAAACAAAAACTTGTAAGTCTATTCAAATTATCTGATGGAGCTGAAATTTTGTCTATCTTCTATATATATTTATATATCTATATATATAAACCGCTGGGTCTATTTTGAGCAAACCTGCTGGTAAACGCTAGTACATAATATAATACTTGAAGATAATGCAAAATTATGAAACTATATTGACTCCAGATGATGGAGTTTGATGGTAATGACAGAACCTTGATTATACTATAATAAGTTATATGACCGGATAACAAAATGTTCGCGTTTCTTGTATGACCCCTTTTAATTTTTATAGACCACTGACAGACAGATAGACGGATAGACGAACAGATGGACACTGGACGATTAATTGTAGTCAGGTTGGCACCTTTTGGGTACAGAACCCGAAAATTTATTATTATTATTATTATTATAATCTCACGCCTTTTTTATCCCCGAGGGGGTAGGCAGAGGTATTCCATTACTGGATATACCCACATTTCACGAGATATATTGGACCCCTAAACGTGATAGGTGGTGAACCCATCGCCGGACCGGGTCTGCTTACACATGTCTCAGAATTAATTCTGAGACCTGCGAGTTTTCTCACGATGTTTTCCTTCACCGTCGAGCTAGTGATAAATATGTACGTAAGTTTTTGAAAAACTCATTGGTACATGCCAGGATTCGAACCCGAGCCTCACTGATTTTCGGCCGGCTCTTTAACCGTCCGGGCTATCACTGCTCTTCTAACTTCTAACCCGAAAAGTACTTCTTTATTACATTATTAAAAGCCACTTTGGTTCGAAAAGGCCGCTAATTGTATCAAGAAATATTTGATTGTGGCCAATACCTAATAATAATTCTAACAAGGAAATCAATCGCCAGAGGAAGTAAACATTTTCACAATTTTCCGTTCCATTGATTTTGCCATTAACTGTATCATTTCCACGGCGCCATTACGGTCTCGGGGGACTTGTAAGTATTTCACAATAGCAAATTGTGTTATGCTCGAAAAGCCGATGATTTGCGGATATTGAATTTATTATTATTATCAAGGGCCTCACTCGAGAGGGTTGAGGTGATTAAGCCCTCCCTAAATACCTACCCTTTGAGATTATTTGAGAAATACCAGGAATACCTTCGTTAGTCCCGAGGTAAATACAAAACTATTGGCATTGTAGGAAGGTGACACGAATCGACTTTTAGGGTGTAATAATTTATAATATATTAAACTGTGTCGAGGTGGTATATACATATTTTATGGTTTGTAGATAAATTTATTGTAAAATTTGAATAAAAAAAATGGTTTAAATTTAAATCTAGTTCGTCGGTGTTTTTGGTTCAAAATCATCATAATTTCAGCCACTCAGCGCCCATGGCTGAACATAAGCCAACCAATGTGCAACTCCAATTTTGAAATACGCGTTCGTCGCTCTTTAAAAATATTTTGACGTAGGAAGTCGAAAGTGCGTTTTATTTAATTTTACTTTATAATTGTATTAATTATATTATGAGGACAGATATAGAAGGATTTTTTATTTCAATATCATTCACCTGGGTTATATAATAACAGTACTCCAAGAGTGTGATTGACAGCCAACTGTTTATAGGTTATTTATCACTGATTGGATCACGATGTTCATTCAACTTTATACCTAAGTTTTTAAACGACTCAATAGTACCGACATGCTCTCACCCGAGTTCAAACGCGAACCTTAACCTCGATAACCATATTCCTGAACTGTTTAACAATGGAACCATCTTTCCCGCGTCATTAGCATTGGCTTCTGAGTCATTATTGTGCTCATCAGTTAGTATTCACTAATGAAAATTGTTATGGTCAAGCGGAATGGCCCTGAAAATGGTTCCGGACATCGTTTAACTGCGAGCTTCGCGGTTATATGGGTTTTTGCGCTACATTGTCTAACGGAATTTTATTAATGAGGCCTACATAATGTTTATCGTGACTGTATTGTTAGCTTCTCATGCGTGAGCATCGGGTTTGAGTCTTGGTGAAAAGGTTCAAAAACTTGTGTCCATATTTATGAGTAGCTCCACGGTAAAGGAAAAAATTGTGAAGAAATCAGGTCCCAGATGATTCAGAGGCATGTGAAGATTATAATGAATAAATGATATTCAATCTTACTAATTATACATTTTTTTTTGCCAGATTGGTCAATAACTTCAACGAAATAATGCCATAATAAAATATTCCAATAAATGTTGTCTTTTTGTGACCACGTGACGTAATTCCCAGTCAAAGGTGAAGCAGGAAGGATTAATACAGCTTGATTTAATTCATGACGCACAGTAAATACCAAAAGTACGTTTTTAGAATCGCCATTTCGAATTCCAATTTGGCCGTTTGACCGGCCGCGGCGTTTATAAAAACAGTCGCTGTGCAAATCTTTTTTGTGCACCAAAGCTGACGCGCCACTACGTTGTAAGGGCAATTACACACGTAACGGTCGCTTCGATTGCGTTTTGTTTTGTTCCATAAATATTGCGGCCGGTATGTTGAACAGTAAAAAAACCATTATGAGTTATCCGAATATTGAAAATGTTAATAAAAAATAAAAGTCGAATATGTAGAGGATTCGATCTCGGTCGATTTTTCTAATCCCGGGATTTCGGGATTATCTAAAGTTAATCCCGGGATGGTCCCGGGATTGTATTGGTAATGGAAAGTGATAAAAAAAAGACAGTAAAAATAAAAATAAAACATATCTCCGGGCGGAAAGCGTCAACATTCGGCCCGCTGCGCTAAACGAAATTGTCGCTTTTCGCCTCTGTCGAGCTGAAAAAAGTATACACACCTCGGGAAGTAAATAAGAAAGCCTTGTGAGGACAGAATATTTAAGTTTTAAATCTTTAAAAAGGCGGTTAAACAAAATTATACTTTCTTTTTATAAAATAACAAACTGGGCCTAGTTTGGTCTGTAAATAATTTATGAAACTATAAATAAACTTCAAAAAAATCTACTTCTTTAGACTTATTTAAATAAATTATAAAAAATATGCTAAAGAGATCAATGTTTATAGGTACTGTAAATGTAAATGTATCAATCCCGAAAATCCCGGGATTCAATATATTTGATCCCGAAATTTTCGGGACTAAAATATGACCGGGATCGAAACCTCTAGGTATATGTCACTATTAGGTAATGTGGTTTATAGCTAAAAGCACATAATAGTTTTAAAAAGAAAAAATCTAGAAGAGACGGACTAGTGGTGACATCCAAAATTCACATATAATGAATGTTTCCAGTATCAATCTATATAACTATCACTAAATTACTTATTCATGTTATTTATAAGAAAGAAAATAAAACATTTACGGCCTCATCACAAGACGGGGTACAAAGTTATCAAAAAAGCGAAATCATATTTTATGACTTGTGTTCGAATTAATCCCCGTTTCGTAAGAAGGCCGCTAATTTTCTATACTCAACACTTAGTATAAAGGTATTGATTAAGGGGGATATTGCAGTAGTAGTCTTTATAGGTCTCTCGTAATTGAAAAACGAAGTCGGGGTCATTAGTGAAAATCATTCTTTCTGCTAGCTGCAATGCAGCCAGCATTAGAGGCTTATAGAGCGGAGGCATTTAGGGATGAGGGTTTTGACTAAACTTAGGTATATATACTTGACTATTTCCGCCACTTGTACTCATGCCTCTACTGACGCCAATTCTACTAGACTATTTCAGGCACTAGTACTCATACCAGGCGGCCTGATGCCCGACACGTTTTGGAGTGGAAACCACGTTTAGGCGAACGAAGTGTAGGGCGCCCTGCGGCACGATGGAACGACGCCTTAAAGAAGGTGGCTGGCAGTGAATAGATGCGAGCTGCCCAAGACCGTAATGGTTCGTGCTCCTTGGGGGAGGCTTTCCAGCAGCAGAGGGCAGCAATTGGCTGAATGATGATGATACCCTTTCTCACGCCTTATACATGACCAGGTAGAGAGACATTAGACCACAATCTTCTACGACCCTAACGTCCCACGAGCTTTTACATCCATCTATTCATGTGTGCACCTCGCTTGAGGGTACGTTTTATATGGTTTTTCTTGAGTACACAGCCGACCTAATCGAATGAGTCAGGTACACCCAGGTCACTCTCTACCGACTCGACTCCCTTATATGTACACGTGTTTCATTCAACGCCTTTCATCCATCCTCTCAAAATGTCGTAACCATCTCAGCATTTCTCATCCTCTTTCACAATTGGGTTTTTATGTCGTAATAAAATAATCAAATAAATATTTTTTGTATGTTTTTAAAAGGACTTTCCTCATTAACTTTCCGCGCTCCCGATCAAAATCAACGACGGGATTAACACAGAACCGCAGCCGATCGCAACCGTATCACACAACAATCTGGCTGAAAAAGCCGAACCGCCATAATAAAACGATTCATTCGGATTGGCTTAATATAGTCGCGTACCTAACGATATAAAGCTGGTAGCTGGGCCATGGATATAGCAGCCATCGTCTGCACATCTAACAGTTATGGCTTTCCGAATACGATATGCGACGGCCGCTCTGCCAGGTATTACCCGTTTTATTGCATTCAATTTTATTTTATTCCCCCTTCATAATAGAGATGGGTTAGCTCTTCTTTATCGTATACCAGTACTGATATACCTATTGCAGTCACTTATAATTATCAAAGTAAATTATCTACTGGCTTCTCCCTTGACTTCGTTAGCGTGGAATTTGGACTCGATGCATATTTTCCTGTAGTAAAACTGGTAAAAAGTCTTACATGCTGATACAAATACTAAGTTTACCACCACGAAAAATTTCATCAAAGTCCGACAAGTACTTCTGCACGCACATCATAATAAAAACATTCAGAAGATTATTTATTATTATTATTATTCAATTGCGGGACACAATTCACACACGGTTATTCAGTCCCAAACTATGGAAAGCCTATATGAAACACCCAGACACGAAGCCAACAGACATGTTCATGCACACAAATGTTGGCCCCGAGCGGGGATCGAACCGTCCGAACCTCCGTGTCAGAAGGCATGGCCGCTACGAACTGAGCTAACAGGCCCGTCGAACATTTACAAACGTAGTTACAGTTTCATAACATTATTGCTTTCAATCAAACAAATTAAGTAGGATTTATCAGGCGATTATGGATCATCGCTATTTCATTAGCATTGGATGGAAAGTGCTTTCCGAAATGGTTGTCATAACATACCATGAAAATCCATGTGGTGGTTATAATATTATATATGTATTCATGCTAATCTAACTGGGTATATTAATAACATAGTCATCTCATATTATCAACACATAATATTATCTCTAAGATAGATACTCATAGAGTTACAAATGTTAGACACAATTAGTTCCTATAAATGTTCCTTTGGCTCATCTCTAATCCATATTTGGATATTGACAACGTGACAGATCCTTTTTAACATATTAAAATCTTTATTGGACTTTCGAAATGTCTTTGCAATGATTCGGTCAACTGTCGTTATTGGAAACCGATCAAAATTTGCAATAATCAAATGTGGTAGTCGTTTATTATGAGATGTTATTTTATTATTGGTTAAAAATTATTGCTTTAAGGTAGATTTCATATGAAAAATATAATTTCTAATATATACCTAGTTTAGGCTTTACCTTACAATATTCAAATCTCGTGGTATGTGCTAACCTTTGCGATGATAAAGTGCTTCTGAAAAGAAAGACTATTGTAAAAGATATAATAAATAAATAATATAATAATAAATAAAAAACATGAATTTACTACATTAAGTATCTTTTCTACGTAACATTTTACATATAGTATTATAGATTTAAATGATATACTTTTATACTTTTTTTTAAAGAGTCTACATAGCTGTCCAAAGGGGCAATGTTGCCAGTTGTATGGATACCTACCTTGCCTCGATGTGATGCTTTGGAGGAGGTTTTTAATTTATAGTTTAAAATGTGATACTTAAACATTAAAAAAAAAAAGAAAAAAAAGTACTTCTAAAATTATGTACATTGTTTTCTTTCACGATATAGATGCTGTAGTTTGATATGGGAATTCTTGAAATAAGACGATTTATAAATAATTTCATCTTATTTCAAAATTTTATTATGTAATTAATTTATATAGGTGTAACAAGTCGACTGTTATACTATCCCACAGGCGCAGACAAACACAAGACAAGCTAAGTTAATATTCAAAATATGCTGTATTGATCCAAATTGATCTTTCTTGCACAGTAATTTATAATATTATAAACAGCCATCCTCCACTGTTAAGCCCATTGAGCCCACTGACGGACATCTTTAGTCTAGTGGTCATCTGACACAACTTTGCAAGCCATCCGAGGATTGCGACATGGCTTAACAACTTTTAGGTACAAACAAAATGAAAACCTGGATCAACGGTATAATGCTCCTTTCTAAGCGTAAAGGCAAACAAAAAAACTTTCTTTTTTGTCAGATATTAACGTTGAGTAATTTTAAAAAGTACGAGGCCTTTTTTACGGACGTCATGGCGCTGTAACCAAAGATAAACTACCCTTCAAGAACAATAAGTCAGCATCCTAACTAACGACTGGAGCCCTATCTGCCAAACAAACTGTAACAACAAGCACACCTTAACACGCTTGTGATAAAGCCGTATCTGGTGGTACAAGTTACAAACTGCATCCATTATAACATTTTCACACCACATGCTCGACAAAGCCGGATTATATGTCATATAAACGTCACCGAAAGCAAGACATTATATCCCTTGGCTTTAACCGGGTTATAATGTTGTATGGAATTTCATTATAACCCTAGGTCAATAATGTAATTTTCACTTTTCATAATCCTTATTGCTATGACAATAAAGTCTAATTTCGTTAAGAAAAATGTGGTGCAGTCGTGACCAACTCGATTTTCGAAAACCGAAGCAGCGACCAACTAGATTCGCACGATCTTCAATTGTTAAATCAAGTGCCTAGGTCACGCCGGCAGAAACAAGTTGCTGTATCCATTTTATAGCTTTAACATTTCAAAAAGAATATCGAAAATTTCGAGTGATGAAAGTACTTTGACTTCAGAGTCTATTATACTAGATGCCATAGGCATTGTCAATAATCTACTACCATGCAATTGCATTTTATGGTCTCGCATAAGGTGAGAAAAGTAGTGTATATAACTCGGGAATAAAACTGTTTTTGTCTTGGGCGCTTAAATCCCTCACTAAACTCAGGACTCAGTCTTAATTCCCTCGGGAATTAAATCATAACTCCCTCGCTGCGCTCGGGAGTAAAACTGGGAGTCCTTCGTTACGTTCAGGATTCAATGTCGCGCCCGTGACATAAAACAGTGCTTTATTCCCTTGTTGTATAATCGACTATTAAATTTATCCTGGAACGAATTTCTGACATAGGAAACATTTTTAATTACAATTAGCTAAATCTACTACAGTTTGTTGGCAGAGGGAGGAAAATTTGTATTTTAAAATTTTGTTTATTTATCTAAACATATAATAAAACTCTAACGGGGCCCTGTCTGTACATTGAATATTTTTTGAAAATTTTAACGGTAGTGTATATAGTTATCGATATAGATACCGAAACACCAATTTTTTGAATTTTTGTCTGTCTGTCTGTCTGTCTGTCTGTCTGTCTGGTTGTGCACTCATCACTCAAAAACTACTGGACGGATTTTGATGAAATTTGGTATATAGATAACTGAGTACCCGGGTCAACATCTAGGGTACTTTTTATACCAGGAAAATATCTCATTCCCACGGGAAAATAAAAAAACTGTTTAAAAAGAGAAATACGTACTACTCCGAAACGATAACACCTAGAAACTTGAAAAATGGTATGAAGGTGTCTGATATGTCATAGGAAATTGGTATGAAGTGATTTTTGGAAATTCCTACGGGAACGGGAATAAACTAAATCCAAGCGGGAAAACGCCGCTGCAGGGCACCCGCTATTTGAAGTATGGTATGTAGGTGTCTTAAATATGTCGTGGGCAACCACTATGATGGGATTTTCGGAAATTCAAAAGAAACGGGAATAAACGGGCGCCGCTGGGCATCCGCTAGTCCTGAATAAATGTTTTTTTTTATTCACGATACAAGCGCGGTTGGACGGAGTGCCCTCGTACAACTCAATATTGCACTTTCCGTTTCGTTGATTTGATGCAGGCGTCCAAGCAACGGTAGATCTACGACTATGTCCTGTCTTTTTAATTTACATTTATTATTGAAATCGATTTGGAGCTTGTCCTGACTAGATCTCGACTATGTGACCCAATGATTCTAAGGCTGGATCCCCCCTAGCGTCCAACTATATAGTCGGTTACGAGTAGCGTCCGAGTAATCATCTGAGCAGATTCGGTACGCTCAAATGTTTCCTCTTTGGAAGAATATTTTTTATCTTTAAATATTGCAAATTAATTGTATAAATTGTATTGAGAGCAGTGATAGCCCTGACGGTTAAAGAGCCGGCCGAAAATCAGTGAGGCTCGGGTTCGAATCCTGGCATGTACCAATGAGTTTTTCAAAAACTTACGTACATATTTATCACTAGCTCGACGGTGAAGGAAATCATCGTGAGGAAACCCGCAGGTCTCAGAATTAATTCTGAGACATGTGTAAATAGACCCGGTCCGGCGATGGGCTCACCACTTATCACGTTTAGGGGTCCAATATATCTCGTGAAATGTGGGTATATACAGTAATGGAATACCTCTGCCTATCCCCTCGGGGATGAAATGCGTGAGACTATATTATTATTATTATTATTGTATTTTTTATACAAAAAAGCGTGATTGAACCATAGGATTACATATTGTCCCCCTACTGCTCGAATAGCTGAGCGAAGTAATCAAAACTAGCTCTCAAGCATGTTCGGCGATGGGTTTGTCGTGACGTGCGTTAGGGGTCCTAAAAATATACAGGTTAGGAATGGAATACGGGGATCAGTGAGCGTATATTTATACTTTTGTGTAATAAAATTTAAAGTTAATAATAAAGAACCACTAAAGATAATTAGTTGTCGAAACCACATAGAGCCATGACAGGACACAATGTGTTTGAAATCAGATTAAAATAATTGTATCACTTTAGTAACTTACTTTTATTAAATAATTATATAATAAATAATCAACTTTAGTAACCGTTCACTGAAATAATAATTCAATGTTATTAGTCCTACGTCGAAATTTTAAAGTAGTTTTTATTCCATTGAGTGAAAAAAGAGCAGTTGTGTAAGCTACCCCTGCGTCCTTTTACTCAAGAATACTTTTTCTCTAAAGAGTAAGTTCTCTGTAAAAATTAGTTTCGTAAGGCCATTTTTATTGTAAGAAATTTAATTGAAAATATATATATTTTTAGTATTGGTACGATTTATTAAGTGTGTACAATATTTTTCGTTCATACTTAAACCACACGTCTCCTCGGTTAGAAGACAATGGCGATCTTATACAAAGTATTCCGACTTAGTCGCAATAAAGGCCATTGAGTGAAGGGGTGGCACTGATAAGATTTCTTCCTGTATTTTGATTTTCTATTTCACAAACAGTAAAAAGTAATTCACCATTATACATACCTTGTTTGCTAACGAAACTTATATTAATGTCTCTGTAAAGCCATTTACTCTATGTAGATTTTAGATATTGAGTATCAAATTAACGAGCGTCAAATTGCTAGCTTTGTTCTGAAATAGCGGAATTATGTACGTCCAATTCATATAAAAAGGATTTACTGAGTTTCGCTTAAATATTCAAATTCTGTTAAAGACATTCAAATATAAGAGG
Organism: Ethmia dodecea; assembly: GCA_963855545.1. Taxonomy (NCBI): domain Eukaryota; kingdom Metazoa; phylum Arthropoda; class Insecta; order Lepidoptera; family Depressariidae; genus Ethmia; species Ethmia dodecea. The sequence goes on along the minus strand of OY979446.1, from coordinate 10,051,641 downwards.
GCTATTCCCTAGTTCGTATACAGTCTAATACTACACTTGCTAGAAGAACCTGATGAAAACTTCTCAGGCTCATTATTGCAAAACCAAAAGTTAAGCTGCTCCTAATAAGACGTGAAATCCCCATAAAGCTGTCGATTACTCCGGAGTTAACAAAGCCTCAAACTCAACTCTAAAACGTGACGAACGCAAAACGACCTTCGTTACAAACCGGCCATTACCACTCGACAATGTCAGTAAAATAAATAGCGGCTCAGTAAACGGAAGACAAGTTTGTCTGATAGGTAAAGTCTTTGTCATCCTTAAAAACAACTGCTTGTTATTTTTATCGGCAAAATATTCTATTCCTTAGCACATTCCAAGACCAACGTTTCCCAGATACCAACGTTTTACATAAACTAGGGTAGTATGAAAACAACGCGGCCCATAGAATTTAATAAATGTAAGCGAGTCAGACAATGTAGATTCTATTCTGACATTTTCTGCAAAATCCTCTGCTCGGGTTACAATACAACTCGAAGTCCTTTCTTAACTTCCAGCTTTAACTGCTTGGGGTAAAGTGGTAAATGGTGGCATCAGATTGTCCAAAATAATTATTATGGTTGTTGCGAAACATGGAAGCTTATTTATAGCCTTAAATTCTACATAACCGTGTCCAAGAACCCGTTCATTATCATAGTAAATATAGAGCACGTAAACAGTTCAATACCCATGAAATGATCGATTTTTTTGCTAACTCATAGGTTAGATAAATGACCTAAAATGGATTTAAATTATTTTTAACTGATAAAATATATTTTTACATGATTTTATTTGCGAAATTTGGCAGGCAATGGTTTTTTATTACGATGAAAAATCATACTTGCTACCTGGAAATTAAATATAAAACGGGTAATGCATTCACACGATATTCGATTTCATAAGTAGCGGGCTAGTAATGGAGTAGCGACTTAAGAAAATCATTGATATTTCACATACTACTACTAAAGTAGTCTTTAGGCACCCCAGGCAAAGTTCCCTTTTCAATATTACTCACAGTAGGTTAACAAAATAAAAACAATCTCAATACAAACTCCAATAAAACAAACAAACGAGTGACCTTAAAATTATCTGTGAAACAGTAAACTTTTAATTCAATTAACGGTGCAAATCCAAGTGCATGGAATGGAAGTAAGTTAGTAAATGCGAGAACGAAATCCCACCCTAAGACCTCACTGGAAGTTGGGAGACGACTTAGTTAATTTTATGCCGTTCACGGATACTTTAATTTCTCGCTCGGCTGATAATTTTCTGGCGCCAGCACCCATGGAGAAAATCTGGAAGTTCAGAAGTGGGGTATTATTTAAATGCAAGCGTTGTACACAGCCGGCACCGATGCTTTATTGCATTTACGTTTCTCCGAAGATGCGTGGCTTTTCTTAACTATGTTTGGCGCTCAGTTACAGCGTTGTTTTTTCCTTGGCGCACATAGCTAGCAGCATTTGATGTTATCGACAAATGATGACCTTTATGATGATGATGCTGATGATGATGACATCATCATCATCAAAAAATATAAGCCCAGTGCTGAGCTAAGGGTGTTTATGTGTGTGCCATAATCTCTCACGCAGGAAAAGCCCTCTGCTATACAAGTCTTTCATCACTAGTAACAAAAATATCATAAACTGCATTAAACTTTGAATTCAACTTCATGGTCTATAAAAAATTAACACAACAAATGTAATATCCCACGAAGAACGACATCAAGGTTCTATCTGAAGATTATTCAAGTTTATAGAAAAAACTTTGGGGAAGTAATGAAGCTGTAACACTAAGGAGAAAATTGAGATTTTTGAATCGTGACCGTTACTATACGGAACGTTGAAATTGAATAGACCAATTTATTAAAGCAAAATATGTTTTGGCTGACCAGTACATAATATATTTTATCTAGCAGTCATTATTTTTCCTAACAGAAGCCGAAATAATATTCGGTTATACAGTTAAGCCTAACACCATCTTCCAATCTGCAGTGGGCTCGCATACTTCCTCATTTGTGAGGAAAGACCCTTAGCTGCTCATGATGATGACGCAGCCGAATTAATATATATTTTGATTTTTTTCTGATAAATATAAATTCTAAGTAAATTCCGACTTCTAAAATAATCCCTAACATATATAATTATACGTATTAAGACGATTAATAAACTTATATTATAACCACCATCATGAACCCGTAACTCTTGAACTACTTCGTGGTTGCTTAATTGTTTAGAAAAAGCTATTTTGTTAAGGTTTACAAAAGCTCTCAAATAAAATTTCAAATTGCCAAATACAAATATTCGCGAATCTCAAGTTAAACAATTACAGTAAATTACTGTCTCCAGAAATATTTTTGGACGACATGAATGCCAGCAATTTTTCGAATAAAAGGTCAACGGTTATTTACTACTGTTGCCGGCAACGGCGCTTAATTTGTTGCCATTCAGCCCAAGCTTAACGAATCGAGATCAATAAGTACACAGGTCGGTAGGAAGTGAAGTATCTGTCGACATTTCGAAAAATAATGAAAGGGTAAATAGGTATATGTTAAATTTAAACGGATGCCTATAAATATTAAGTTTCAATATGTATTTTAAATGCAATATCTACTTTTTTAACATAATGTGGATGTATCCGAAGATTTTACGTTCTTATATATATTTACATTTACATTATGTTACGTTTTTGTAGGTACTTACGTTAATATAATACGCCTAATCAAAAAGAAATATCATTAATTCTGTCACAAGAACCTTAGTAATAACATTATTTCGGATTACGTTTACATGGAACCTTTTGGCATTATCATTTTTCTTGTGAATTAAAAGTGCTTTTTTAGTATTTTTTTAGTACACAAATTGACCCTATATTTGAGCCCACAACGGATCATTGAGAAACTAGCGCCATCTAAGTAGGATGGGATGTCCACAAATACATAATATACTATTTACCAAAATTGCAAGAGATACAAAATATAACACTCGACACCGTCTGTGGTCCCAAATGGTTCGTCTTTAGACATCATTTTTCATATATAAATATTATAAATAAATGTATTATTTCTTTGTGAATACCATTCACTCTAATTATAAACTATTTATTATAAAAAACAGTCATATTTAGTAATAACACATTTTTTGACCACATTTTGTAGAATAATGGTGCTTCTTAGCTACATAACCCGCTCAGTATAAATTGGGAAATATTTAAAAATAAACATCAGACAAATTGTATCGTAATTAATAAATAGAAACCTATTAATATGAAAAGCATTTCACTCAAAAATAGAGCAAGGTATGTTTATTACTTATTACCAAGAAGATTTATATTTATCCATAAGATAAAAAGCAGCGCTCAGTAGAAGCATTATTCTAAATCAAAGGGGCTCGGTTGTTATGAAGATTGGAATGGTGCTATAATCGTAAAAAACACGTAGAACTCATCGAAAGCGAAGATAATGTCCGGCCGTATGAGACGGTATCTACTGAATCAGATCTAGACCGTAGTCCGAGTTATAAAACGACCCAACTTGTTTTCGTTTAGTTGGTAACAAACACTCAACTACTTTAAAAACGTAGTGTACACTTAACAAGGCCGCTTTAACTGAACACCGAATGATAGAAACAAATTCTTATTTACCAGTCTTTGCCAACAATCACATCTTAAATTAAGCTATTTTAAACTTTTCTTCAATAAAATTGCTCGACGAAAATAGAATTACAAAACAAAAGTGACGTAATACAATTATTGTACATACTTGTATATAATATCAAGCGGTTCATTACACAGCTATGGTAAACAGTACAGCAGAAGCACTATGAAAATCAATTAATTTATTAAATGAAATGCTCATTTATACCATAACATGAAGTTGAGTAAATAGTTTTGTACCGATAACGGTCACGAGCAAAGCGTGCTTGTTTCGTATTATTAATTTGCGGCGGCGTTCTGCTTTGCGATTCACCAAATTAGTTCATTATTTTGGTACTCAAATTGCGTTGACACAACGTTATATTTCTTTACTGAGTCGGTAGAGGACGACCTAGAAGTACTTACATCGACCAAATTGTTTATAAAGAAAAAACAGATAAAGAGTACCCGAAACCGACGAGCGCGCGTTAGTTGTTGAATGGATGTTAATGAAGCACGACAGATCTGGCAGGTTCGTAGTAAGTCTACGGTCTCTGCTTAGCCCAATGGGAAATACGCGTGAGATTGTGTGTACCTACTATGTATATTTTTTACAATGGATATTTAAACTCACTCTTATCGTTCGCATGAATCCCTTTCTTGTAGCTCGCATTCGAGGCGACTCCACTACACGAGGTGTGATTAAACATGCTCGTATTGGGCACATACACTTTTTCGACCAGCGCTAACGTCAACACTGTGTAAAAATAGCATGTGCTCTCATTGGTATTTCGTTAAAAATCACAATGGGTGTACATATTTTCCCCGCAATAGTTTCAATACGATCGCGACAGTCCCGCGAACGCACATGCACGGCGAAACTGAATTTCGTGGCGCGCGCTGCCCGGCGCGTTATTTTTGTTTCAACACTCGCTCCGTGTTTATTCCATTTTTATAATAATATTGTCTTTCGCAGCTGCCGTACTGAATTTTGCGTTTTCATAGAAAAATTACAAATAATATTTTTGCTTAGTCTATCTTTATCAATATGAAAATAATACTAAAAAACAATCACCATATCAATGCGAATAGTAAAGCCGTATCTATCTCATATAAGCTACGTACGTAAAGACTATAAATAGGTCATGTTATAAATGAAAAGAAAAATATTGTAGTAGGTATATATTATGCAGATACAATTATTGTCGATATTGAGCAGGAATGCAATTGTGTGACTGAATGTCAAATGTTAAACAAATTTATATCTCTACACTTCATAAACAAATGAAGTAATACTTAGAAGTACTAAGTATTATTTTTAAGTGCATTATTTTGGTTACTAATATTTATTTATTAAATTAAATCAGTTAAGTACAACATAATTGATTTAAAAAAAATATAACTAAGAACTAAACATTTGGTTGGTTTTGGTTACTTATTTATCCGTTAATATTATTTCTTCACGGTACCAGCTGTGAAATACCAAGCAGTGATGTTAAGAAATATGACAACATTTGTACAGATCGATTTCGACCTATTGAAACACCAAGGCCGACTCTTGTCACCGTGCTAGAAAAGACTCTAATAAACACTTTTCTTCTAATAACTTTTCACACACACACAAAGATAAATAAAATATATTTTCATATTGTGCGGTGATAGCTTTGTTGAGAGTGTGCCCACTTCTTAAAATTTAATCTCGAGTTCTATTCTAGGTGAGGATATGTACCAACGAGTTGTCAATACACATTTATCATTAGCTAGACAGTAAAGGAAAACGTCGTGAGAAAACCCACAGACCCCAGAATTGTTTTGAGGCATGTATACAAGCTCCCCGGTCCGGTGTTAGACTCACCACCTGTCACGTTTAGGGTTCGAGAAAAATACGCTGGTGAAACCACGCACTTTCTCACTGATTAATCACAAAATTTCAGAAAGTAGATTTCTCATGGATAGTAGGTATCTGAGCTAATGAGCTGTGATAGCCTTACGATTAAAGAGTCTGCTTCACATAATGAAAATCAGTGAGGCTCGGGTTCGAATTCTGGCATTTACCAATGAGTTTTTCAAAACTTACGTACATATTTATCACTAGCTCGACGGTGAAGGAAAACATCGTGAGGAAACCCGCAGGTCCCAGAATTAATTCTGATACATGTGTAAACAGACCTCACTCACCACCTGTCACGTTTAGGGGTCTAGTATTCTCGTGAAAAGTGGGTATATCTAGTAATGGAATACCTCTGCCTGTTCCCTCGGGGATAAAAGGCGTGAGATTATTATTATTATTACAGGCATATGCTAAGAAAGTGTTCTTGGAACAATATCAATGTTGCCATTTATATATACTTGAATGAAACTGGAGTTAACTGGACCATTCATAGGCAATAAGCTTGATTTGATGTAAGTGTATAGCATGGCACTTCTATGCTACAGCCGTAAATCAATGCCATTTCAAGCGCTCGAAGCGCACGCTAGGTAAATTTAATTGCCTTTACAAAATTTCGTGAAGCTTGATTCAAGGGTTAATCGCAGACTCGTAATTGCAGGGTACAATACTGCCTAATTAAGACTGACGCGACTGATTAATGGCTCATCTGTATCCTATTATTAATTTACCTTAATGTAAATTGCGTATTGCTTGGTTTAATAATAATTACGCAACTACTTATTGTTCAGAAACATAAGTAAACATAATTTTATAACAGACTAGCGACCAGAACTTGCTTCGATCCGATTTATGTGATATTATCACTGTTTCTCTACTATATGATGCATGTAACATATACATATTATGAAACTTCCTCTTGAATCATTCTTCTATTATAAAATCCGATGCGCAGTTTAAAAGATCTAAGCATAGGGACAGACAAACGGAAAGCGACTTCGTTTTATACTATGTAGTGATAACGGATGCTCAATATTTCACGTTTTGTTTATAACTTATCATAAGCTTGAGTGCAGTGATAGCCTCACGGTTAAAGAGCCTCACTGATTATCATCATGTGAAGCAGTCACATGATGATAATCAGTGAGGCTCGGGTTCGAATCCTGGCATGTACCAATGAGTTTTTTAAAAACTTACGTACATATTTATCACTAGCTCGGCGGTGAAGTAAAACATCTTGAGGAAACCCGCAGGTCCAGAATTAATTCTGAGACATGTGTAAAAGACCCGATCCGGCGATGGGCTCACCACCTATCACGTTCAGGGGTCCAAACAATATTTCTTGAGAAGTGGGTATATCCAAAAATGGAATACATCTGCCTACCCCCTCGGGGAAAAAGGCGTCTTCTTTTATTTTTTTTATTTTTTCTTTAAGCTTGAGTTTAATTAACAATTATAAAGTATAATATTGCAGAACCGTAGATATTGCTTGGCAAATTTTAATACCATTAATGTACGTGCACTTCGATAGTATGAATCTATGGTCTTATTATGAAAGTTTTAACAAATTTGCTGATAGTTTACGGGCAACTCGTGAAGTAGAAATTTACATTGGAGTAGTTTTAGTCAGCTGTAAGAAAAAGAGCATATCTCTTTTCCTTTCGTAATTGAAATTAATAACTTTCGTCTCACCGTTCCTAGAATGGATATTTTAACTTAAATTTTCACAATATAAGAGAAAAAAGATTATTTAATTATTTATTAACAAAAAGATAATGATCATTCTACATTTACGGTTTGGTGAGGGTTATTATTACCAGTAATTCACTATACTCGTGGATGTCGAAAGAGGCATGTTGATTTACAGAATGTAATTATTATTAAATACGGATCCCTTCTTGAGCACAGTTTAAAGGGACAGTTTAAGCGACTTATTTACGGTTGACGCCCGTAAATTTTAGGCATATTTTCGGCATTTAGCCGTAATAAAACATACGCATACTTTGTCCAGCTGTGGACGTCGATAGGCTGAAATTATAGTGATGATGATTACATACGCAACCTACACAACACACAGCGACGCCTGCTTAGGATAGAATGTGTGCAAGAAACTATTTTTTATACCTATTAATACAAAATATATCCTTAATTAATAAAATGTACATTTCTTGGTAAATACTCGTACAATAATTCAAATATGTTCCCGTTCCCGTGGGAATACGGGGATAAAATATAGCCAATGTGTTATTCTGATGTATAAGCTATATAACTGTAAAGTTTCATCAAAATTCGTTCAGTAGTTTTTGCGTGAAAAAGGAACAAACATCCATCCATACATCCAGACATCCATACATCCATCCAAAAAAACTTTCGCATTTATAATATTACTAGCAGCGCCCCGCGGTTTCACCCGCGTAGTTCCCGTTCCCGTGGGAATACGGGAATAAAATATAGCCTATGTGTTATTCTGATGTATAAGCTATATAACTGTAAAGTTTCATGAAAATCCGTTCGGTAGTTTTTGCGTGAAAGAGGAACAAACATCCAGACATCCAGACATCCATACAAACTTTCGCGTTTATAATATTAGTAGGATTATTAGGTTTGCCAACATATAAAATAGTTTGTAGTAGTTTAATGAGTTTTTTTTATGTTTAAAAGTAGTTTAATGAATATTGTGAAAGCAAACAAATAAATAAATCGACGAACTTAGAAACAAATAAAAACATGAAATCCCGAAAATTGGCCATTCTCTAGACATTTTGAGTAAAGCTTACGTGCTTAAGCAGAGCCGTATACGACCCTAACGTCAATATTACAGTTTGTATCGCGTATTGTCCTGATTGTAAATAATTAGTATGGACAACACGTACTCTAGAGACAGCCTAAATGATTTTAACTCATCAAAACTTGAGATACTCTATTTTGCCTAGGAGTCGATCGATACAAAGGCGCGATCACAAATGAACTCCACGTGTGGACTTACAAACTTCGTCTCTTGCTGATAGTTCGGCATATTGATACCGAACGTCTGGCGAACTCAAAATTAATGTTTGAAAGCACACTAACTTACTTTTAAATACTTGTTGTTTTGCAACATGTGACACAATGTGGTGTTTATGACGAGATGCATGTACTGGATGTGAAGATATAATGTTAATTACTATAATACGAGAGCTAAAAAAATAAACAAGGTATGTATACCTTGTTTATTTACCTTATGTATACCTTACATTACGCTTAAACAGTAAGTTACATTGTTAAATCTTAAATCAGTTTGTCTTAATTTTAGAATAATTATCATTGGCATGTAGCCGTAAACAGGTATTTACGTGTTTGCTACGCACTAAATCGCACACAACTATAAAAATGAATGATTTACTAGTATTTCTAACACAGTGATTTAAAAAATTAGCAAATTCATCAAACCATATTTCGCAGTGCAATAAAATACTGTAGCAGTTCGATGACTTGGAAAAAAAATATCGTCAATGAAGATCTCTTCATGGTTAAAAGAAAAAAAACCTTATCAAGGCACCGTCTGGAGAAGCAGATACTATTAGGAAGACTGGAAGGCTGACGTGGTCGAGGAAGGGCGCCAACAAGACGGTCTGACGCAGTGAAGAGGGTGGTGGCAGGGCAGTCTACAACAGGCGGCTCACTCCGCAGATGACCGCACCAAATGGAGGCCGATCCTCACCATTGAGAGAACGAGAAGAAAGAAGAATAAACTTTACTATAAACAGCTTTCTTACAGGTCTTGCTATTGCGATCTTAGAAAAATATTAGATTTAGTTCCACTGTTTAACAAAAGTGTATGTCAAGCAATTTTCGTGTTGATGAGTTTCTGTTTCCAGAGTTTGATCGAAAGACTGCTACTTATTGGCATTATGCCCAATGTGGTTAGTTCGAGTAAAGTCTCCTAGTACTTCAGATGGAATTGTAGTTTCGGACTGTACTTCAAAAAATACTTGTTCAAAACATACACATATCGTGAGTATATTGCAGCAGAGCTCACATTTTCTATCTCTTTTTCTAGAAAATAGAGCACATATTCATTTTGTTTTAAAAATATAACATCCGCATCTTATTTTTAGGGTTCCGTACCTCAAAAGGAAAAAACGGAACCCTTATAGGATCACTTTGTTGTCCGTCTGTCCGTCCGTCTGTCAAGACCCTTTTTCTCAGGAACGCGTGGAGGTATGAAGCTGAAATTTATATCAGTTACTCAGGTCTACTGTCCCTTGAAGCTGTGAAAAAATCAAACTTCTAAGCCAACGCAATCAAAAGATACAGCCGTTTATGCCGCAAATTTTCGACACTTGCAAGGGAATCAAAACCTACAGGGTGCTTCCCGTGAACTCAGAATCTTGAAATTTGGTACGAAGCAACGTCTTATAGCATAGATAAAGGAAAAATTACGAAAACCATAAATTTGCAAGGTTGTACGGAACCCTCGGTGCGCGAGTCCGACTCGCACTTGGCCGGTTTTTCCTTCTTTAATGTAAGTAGGTACTTAGCCCGAGTGCATCATTTATTAAAATGAGCCTGCCGGGAAGACACGGATAGTGTTTTAGTGTTTCCGGAACTTTCGTATCTCCAAAAAGTAATCTATTAACCTCAAAATCTGCCAATGTTCTGAACACCTTTCTCAAATCAACTTATTTAGGGACGTGTTGGCGCGTGCACCGAGAACTTCTAAATCTTACCGCCTCTTCCTCCATAATGTAACTCACTAAGTATCTTTTCGTGTCTGCACGTATATTTTATTCGTACATATTTTTGCTACTAATAAAAAATATAGCCCGTAAAAATGTGAAACGCGTGCGCGTTCTAAAGATAAGTTAACAATGGATTGTTTATAGTGGATGAGCAAAGTAAAAGCCAGGGGTGCGAAAGGGGTCAACACAGTCGGACGACCATAAATTTTTCATCTCATTAGGTGCCTGAGGGTGTCCTGAATAGGCTTTGGCTCCATTAGCTATAACGTTCCCTATGTTACCCAGTCAGCTGTGAGGCACCTGTATACGCGTAAACTACACAGTAAATAGTCGTAGGAAATCCTTTGAGATCCCTTTTGTAGGCTTAACGTAGACATATTTAACGAGGATTTTAATTGCTGTTAGCGTTTTGGTTATAAACATGGTTCGGTTAGGTCGAGACTAAAATAATGTTTGTGGTTAAGTATATAAATTTGAATAATTTCCTAACTACTATTGATTATTTTATCAATAAAATATTGTAATAGAAATACCCTACCACTTTATCCACGGAGGGGTTGGCAGAGGTAGTATAATGGAAGTCCCACTGTATTTTTTACGTGACAGGTGGTGAGCCGAACTAGGGCACCATATTTCGTAGTACTGATGTATTTCTTTAGTATAGAGAAATATGTACATATAAGACCAGGTGCTGCTGCTCATGCCTCCAAAATAATTCCAAGGCTTGCGGGTTTCCGAACGATGTTTTCCTTCGCCATCGAGCTAGAGATATAAATATACATACTTGAGTTTTAAAAAAATTCATTGGAACAAACTTTTAACCAGGAATTGAACCCAGGTTTCATGCATGAAAGACGGGTTTGACTATCATTGTTTACAAACATAATATTAGCAAAAGAAATTAAAATCTCTTATGAAGTATTTCTTTTTTAATTAAAATAAAAAAAGACTTCACTGAAACAGCAGAGCACTACAATCATTAAGGGTTTTAGATTTGTGGTCTCTACACGATAAGCCACGCCACTAATGCTGACTCTACAGAGTCAAAACGCATTGTAATGGCTTGATTACGGAAGTTCAGTGCATTCAAACTGCATTCTTGCCATTGTACACAGTAAAATATAGTTTGTACTGGCTACAAATCTCTTTTTCCCCCCAAAAAAGATCTTCTAGCGCATACTCTATTGCTGAATACAGCATCTAACAGGAATGGAGGTATACACTTTAAACTCGACATCATCTGAAAGTTGTAAAGGTGGTCATAATGTTGTAAATCATCATCATGGTTGTAAAAACCGACCAACTTGCATACGACGAGTTCAGTGCCACCGTACAGTAAAAAAACAAGATTCTTGTATATAGGGACGTCTCGCTTAAATTTTTATTTTTTTTATTTTCATATTGGTTTATATATAATAACAAATTTCAAATCGTTACCTATTTCAAAAGTTAAAGCCCTGTGACAGGACGGACACAGAGCGGACCCTTAGTACCTATAATAAAGTCCCATTGGCAACCCTAAAAACGGACCACTTACTGTTTGCTGACAATTGATCAAACATTGCCACTAAACTGATATTTCTCAGTCGTCCAGCACTGCTTATGTACAACAACAGATATCATTTATTTATTGCAAGTTACGTGTTAGTTTGTATCATCATCATATTATAATGAACTACACACCCGACAGACGCTGTCCTGTAAAAATGTGATAAATGAAGAACCACTCCACAGATTTTAAGAAAACTTAACATAAACCATCTGCTAAATAGTCCGAATAAAGCTTAAAAATTTGGTTTTAATAGGTGAGCCCGTTCTTGAGTTATAAAATAACAACGAAAAGTGGCATTGATTTTTATATATATAGATGTGCTTATTGATATTACACGTAACATCATGATAGGGCACAGCAAAATACATTCGTAAAGTTAAATTCATTAGAGTGACGTTCCCCAAGTCATATCTAATGTCACTACATTGTCACGACATCGACCACTGTGCGTAGATTAGTTGCATCATTTATGGCACACCGACACGTTCTGACCGGCTAAATTTGGTATATTTTGGTTACATTTAGATTGGTTTGTTGATTTAAAGCAGGGGTTCCCAAACTTATTTTGTCTACTGCCCACTTGAAAAATAAATTATTTTTAGCGCCCCCATTTTTTCACCTACGTGCCTGGTAAGCGAACCGATGATTTTTATTAATCTTGGTGAATACAAGACATTGAAAAAAATCTATATAAGAATACTAGAGAAAGGAAATAGCAATTTTTTTAGATGTAGGTTGTGTATTTTAGAACTGAAGAAGTAAACAAACTTTGGATTATTGCCTAAGTGGCCACTTTTGACAATACTCCAAAGTTTGGTTACTTCTTCGGTGGTAAAATAACCGAGAAACCGAACCGAGTTTGAGCAATCTCTTAATTAATATTAGTCGATGTTCACAAGTTGTAGTTGAGAGTCGAGACCTCATGCAGTCGGTGTCTAAAGGGCCTCCTAGCTAAATGAAAATACAAATCACCCCTCAAGCCTCTACACAACGCCATTTTTGTGGGTCTCTTAGCGCCCCCCTTTAGGCCTGCAGCGCCTGAAAGGCTGATTTAAAGCAAATCAGATATTTCGTTTTTATCCGGAATCACAGCTCCATTTGTGTTGATTACAATATACTCGAATGTGGGTAAATCTGCAATGGATACCGCTTTTGATTGCTTTCCGTAAAATAAATATTAGTCCGTGCAACACTGAAGATGGGATATGCACGCCCGCATGCAGTGGAGAGCTTTATGTTGTGCTGATAGTTTCCAACCTAGGGTTGGGATAATGTATGTTTTTTATTGGATCATTGCAACTCTTGTAAATCGCTTAGAATTCTGGAAAGCGAAGCGATGCAGGTTATTTGTGTAAAATCATGGAATATTCTATTCATTAGTTTTTGAATGTTATTAGTTTATATAAATTTGTAGAAATTTATCACTAGCTCGACGGTAAAGGAAAACATCGTAAGGAAACCATTGTCAACAAATTAATTCTGAGACATGTGTAAAAGACCCGGTCCGGCGATGGGCTCACCGCCTATCACTTTTAGGGGTCTAAAGAACATCTCGTTAAAAGTGGGTATATCCAGAGATGGAATACCTCTGCATACCCCCTTGGGGATAAGAAGCGTGAGAATATTATTGTAGAGATTATATTATGAGACCAATATTTAGAAGATCCATTTGTATTCTCCTGATTATTGGTCTCATAATATAATCCCAAATAATTTATAATATACCAATAATATTATTATAAACACAAAAGTAACTCTGTCTGTACGTTTATCTGTCACCTTTCCACGGCTAAATAAATTCACAGATCTTGATGAAATTTTACAGGATAATAGTTTACATCTCGGGGAAGGACATAAGCTAGTTTTCTTCTCAAAAAAGTTATGAGTTAACGTGGACGGAATCGCAGGCAACAATAATTAGTCTACAATTTAAATATACTAAAGCAAATACTTGGGGAACTGAGACAAAAGCTTTAGTGCGTGAGCTTGGTAGGCGATTCCGGGAAAGAGGTTGCGATCCCCGTTCTGGTTCGTACATGGTTCAAAGGATCTCCATAGCTATCCAACGTGGCAATGCAGCTAGCATACTTAACTGGGGTTCTTTGAACCAGGGACGATTAGTGGTGGACTTTTTGACTGTTTTTTTTTTTTGTTCTTTTCTTGTTACATTGACGAAGCTTGTTGTGGATTCTATGAATTTATTACTGACGAAGCCTGTTGTGGATATTTTGCATGTATTTTTATTTTTGTATTATTTCATTTGTAACAAAATTTATTTAACTAAAGCAAATGTTTTTCAATACTGAGTGCTTTTTAGTATGTACAAAAGCTTTGAAACCAGACCAAAAATATTGCAAAAATAGATTTGACCCTAAGACACGATGACAATTAGCATTACGTGCTTTGATTACGTGGTACAATTTTAGAAACGGTGGGGAAGTATTATTATAACTGGCAAGGCACAATTTATAAAATACTAGCGACCCGCCTGGGCTTCGCACGGGTGCAATGCTAACACTAAAACCTTCCTCTTGAATCACTCTATCTATTAAAAAAACCGCATCAAAATCCGTTGCGTAGTTTTAAATATTTAAGCATACATAGGGACATAGCGATATAGGGACAGAGAAAGCGACTTTCTTTTATACTATGTAGTGAAGACTAGATTTTACCAGCAGCTTAGGGGTTGAATTCTGCAAAATCCTTTCTTAGTGGATGCCCACACTGTATAAGCTATCTATGTGCAAAATTTCATGTTTCAAGACCCAGCGGCTTAGGCTCTGCGTTGATACATCACCAATCAGTCAGTCGTTTATCATTTTATATATATAATTAAGATAGGCACTCAAATTAAGTTAAATCTATACCACAAGTATAATACAATGAAATTCTTAAAACTTTCTATGTACCGTTCCATATCCGAAAAAAATTTGTACAAACTTGTACATTTTCTGTATAAATAAATGTATTCCAGTGCAACGATAAAAACTTCTGACATCAAGTGCGTAGAATAACTACAGTTGTTTGTGAACTACCAAAACAGATTGAGATAAAAATTCAGCGGTAAAAAGTTTCTCCTGTCGTCTAGTTTTGCACAGTCTCGTTATTGGCTAGACACCAAATGGAACTTACCTACTCTGAAAAAGAACAGGACATCTTAAACTTAACCTTGACATTATTATTAAGAGGGATAAAGATTTCGTTCCATAAAAGACTGTATTCATCTGTGCACTGTATTATTACCTCTGTTTATAAATGTATTTATATGAGTGATGAGAACTTCGTGGTGACATAATTTTTATAATGATATTTTTTATTTACGAATTGACATGTTGATATTATTTGCAAATTATTAACCTAGTGTTAATTTTTTAATTGAATTTTTATTTTATAATGTTGACTATTTACTTATGTAAAGCTTATATGGGTACCATTATGCCTGAAATAAATGACATTTAATTTAATTTAATTTAATTTCAATTATTACTCTAGAATTCTATATTATGAACTCAGAATTGATATTGAAGCATGCCAGCCAGAAGGCATGTTTAACAGCCCCCGGCGGTTGCTTCACCACCAGTCACGCTCAAGGGTCCTTGAAATATGCTGAGGAAAGTAAGTAATTTCAGGAATGGAGTATCTCTGCCGCCCTTCCCGGGGATGGGGCATGAGAAAATTTATTATTTTATTTATTTCTATAATAATAAGTAATTTAGTAGTGTTTATAGAGTCCACTATAAGTGATAATAGTTAAAATTGTAAACTATACAACATGTAACAGAATTAGCTCAATTCCTGAAATTAGTTTGTTCAGTATTGACTACTTATTCGATTTCAGCTATTTTTAATATGTGTTAAATTTGTCCTAAAAATGAATTAGCGTAGCTGAATTTAGTGCTTTCTATGAAAATCGTGCTATTATAAATCGATATTTGAGAACATTGGTTAGACACAACTAAAGTTTGATTGCATCATAATTTTTTTATATAATAATATACTAATTGGGTTGTATGAGGAATTGCGCTTTTACTGTTACGCGTTGTATACATAAGTAATAATTGTAAATAATAAAAAGCCCT
Organism: Ethmia dodecea; assembly: GCA_963855545.1. Classification (NCBI taxonomy): domain Eukaryota; kingdom Metazoa; phylum Arthropoda; class Insecta; order Lepidoptera; family Depressariidae; genus Ethmia; species Ethmia dodecea. The sequence goes on along the minus strand of OY979446.1, from coordinate 10,035,753 downwards.
CAAAATGTTTTTGGAGTAAACTGACATCGTACTGGCTGACGTGACGTCACTTAAAATCGCGCCTTACGTACATTCTAATTCTATGGGTATTTATTTATTAAATTCATTCCACAATGTTACATTGCATTTGAAATTCCTAAAGTAGCTAAAATTTACACAAATATATATATAAAAATGTAATGAAAATGTCATAAAATCTAAATCATAATAATTCTAAACGTCAAATGAATTTCAATGATAAAATCTAAACACTCATAAATTCATCAATAGAATAAAAACAACCTTCCAAAAAGAATACTCTTAGTTTTTGTTTAAATTCATTACTGTTAGTTAATACTTTGAAACAAACATAAACAAACATCAAAAGTAACGGCCACCAATGACAGACAAAATTACGATGTGACGTTTCAGCCAATCTAGACAGATTGATGACGTCACAAATAAGCCGAACAGGTTTTTTTGAATAGATTATTCTTTTATTTTGTAGTGATGTTCATAAAAATATATTTTAAGCTTATTGTCTATTTCATGTATTATATTATATTTTAAAAGCGTCTCTACATTTAGCTTACGAGTATTTATATTAGCCAGTGACGATAATTCTCCGTGATGGTAATGTTTATCGATTGGATCATGAAGTTATTTTCTCATACATAATAAGGAACGTTGAAAATAATGGGCATTGACAAGAATCCTTAAGAGAGTTAAGCAAACTACGTAAGACTTTACGAAAGTATACTTAAGCAGTTTTCAGTAAAGTACTAACTTAAAGTTGGTTAAGTTCACAAAAAAATATGTAGAACCTTGCAAAACGACGTTAGTGGTTTTTTGAAAACATAACTTAGCTTTTTTAATTAGCTATAGTCCTTCGTAGACATGTAAATACATAGACTATTACGTTATATATTGTTATTATTTATAACAAAATGGGGTATTTCACTGCCTAGCCAAATAAGTTAACTTTTTATGATCTGTCAAACAAAAGTGTAGTGTATTTTTCATAGTACATTTTTGTTTAACAGATTTGTTACTGAGTACTGACATGCGACGGCATTATTTATATAGTACACACAAAGACGTTTAAAGAAAAAGTTTCTCTTAGGAAAGAGAATGATTTTCTCCCAACCTCTTTGAGTATACAATTGAATCACTTTTTGTAATAACTGTAAAATTAAAATCGAAATGCATTTTTAGCGGTGTTATGTGATCAGTTGTTTATTGAATGATGACGCGCAATGTAACATTCAAATGGGTCCCCTAATGAGATGTATTTGACAAGAGTAACACTTTACCGATTATATTAGTGAGGTTTGCGTTGTACCTCAGACGGTAAACAGAGGCTAAAATTTAAATAAAATATTGTAATAAAATATCTTTCATAATTTTTTATGTAATTTCCTCAAACTGAAGACAACACATGACACAGTCTACGTATCATTCTTATTTGAGCGAAAAATTCTTTTACAGCAAGTCAATCCATAATCCGTCGGAATCGTAAACAAAAAATTCTCTGTATATAAAAGGCAGTGAGTGAAAAGAGTAATTTTCTCCTCCATAAAAACAGTTACGGAGTTATTTATGGTGATACCGCAATCTATACAAGGGATTTCGCCCGGGGCAGAGCATTAACGATTATCCGGGTTTTTTCTACTAAGAAATATTACTTTGACAAATACATTTTGCGTAGGTATTTCTATCTAGATCTTTACGCTCAACAAATTCTCGTAAATAGTCTGTGTAATCACATCTCGCATGTATTCAGTTCAGTTTAAATTTTAAGTAAATGAAGTAAGTAGATATACAATAATATATCTAATTTGAGAAACATTTATAATTAGTTAAATAAATTAAGGCAATGTAATAAGCCGCTTGTTATATTTTGGTAACAAGCCAGTACTCTTTTGTGTGTTCTATTATGAAAGTTTCAACAACTTTCCATCTTTCGATTCGACCATCTAGCCCGCGGCTATTTTGTTTGAAAATTATTTACTCGTTCAAGAATAATCCTTACCGAATAACATTCGAATAGTATTATATGACAACGTTTCATATATTTAAAATGCTAATACCATTATTCATCCTGACTTAAATTAGAATGTGTCTTTGTATTGTTAGTTTATAAAAATAGTTATTTCAGATTATTAATTGTATATTCAATTTATGATATCTTTGATGTGTAAGTTCATCCATAAAATGCTGTCATGCTTCACTATTATCTGTTAAAATAAATATATTTCAACTTAAGACGGTAACATGAAAATCACATTTTTCTTCTTGATTTGGAATGTAAACATAGACTCTTAATTTCAAATCAACATTTAATTTTAAATATACACTCTTTGAAAAAAAAACTAAACGAAAGTTATATATTGTAAATATACTAGGTTTTTGGCAATTTGAAAATATTTAAATACTATGATACCTATTTCATATATCATAATATCACGGCCTCATAATCTCACGCATTGGAGTGTCGGTATGTGATTCATAATAAATTCTAAAATATTACTGCAAACATCATAAAAAACATCAGTCATACGATGTAGATCATAAACAGTTTTTAGAATTTGGTCTCTCTGTCTGAGTGTTTCTAAACCGCGCTATCGAAATGTTTACAGAAGTTTCTATAAATACAATTGTCCGATCAATCGTTGGACCGCAGTCCCCAGGCACGATCGTTTTTCCTGGCCGAAGCTCTTCACTTTTCAACATTCCATCTCATGCAGCTATACATTGAATATCTAGAATAAGTTTTAATGTATCCGAATCTCCCTGGAAGCTGATATCAATCGGGTGAGGTCACAATTAATTACGTCTGACTACTTAATTTTGGGTTCGCAATAATCCTTGGAGGCTACTGATACTGATTCTGTCTTCATACATCAGCTATCTCTTCTTCAACCACATTATCTGCAAGGTTTGGCCATGGTTCAGTGACCAGTTGACTATTGTGGGATTAGATTATGTTCTACTTTTATATACTTTTGTTTATTTTTTCAGTTCTGATTATTTTACAAAAGTAAGTATTTTTTTTCTATACTAACATATTTTTATTTTCAATTAGCAATAAATTAAATGACTATGACTGTGTTTGATTTAATTTCATTTCTGCCTAACAGACCCGCATTTTCATGTTGGAGCGATTCAACTGTAGTGAGTTATCATATCATTGTCAAGACGCAATGTAAAAAAAACAACCAACCACCAACCAACAAAGGGGTAGGCAGAGGTATTCCGTTTCTGGATATACCCACTTTTCACTAGATATCCTTTGGACCATTAACGTGATAGGTGGTGAGCCTGTGTCTCTACACAAGCCTCAGCATTAATTCTGGGACCTTCGGGTTTCCTCACGGTGTTTTCCTACACCGTCGAGCTATAGTAACGAATATAATTAGGTACGTAAATTTTGAAAAACTCATTGGTACATTCCAGGATTCGAACCCGAGCCTCAATGATTATCATCATGTGAAGCAGGCTCTTTAGCCAAGGTATCACTGCTCTCTAATATTAAAGTCATCATTTAATTTTAATAAACATAAATACCACTATGATGTATTTCTTTAAATATTGGTTTAAAATAATTGTTGGAAATAAACGTAGATTCTATACAGCCAACCATCCTTTTTGCGTAGTGCAGTCTACCTAAGGGCACAAATATTTCTGCATACTACTGCATAAAATAAAACATGTAAAAAGCCAAATCCGTTGCACCACAGTAGCAGTCGGAACAACAAATTGTTGTAGAAAAAAGTAACCGCGACCTCGACTTTGCAACGCGTTGACGATGCGGACGTGACTACAGTACATTTACGACAAGGAGCGCGATTCTAAAACACAATTTTCTTAAACTAAAACTACCTAATTAAGTATGTTAGTCTTGGCAAAAAAAATAACAGATATCATGTTTTTTTCTGCGTGTTTATAATAGAAGAAATTTAAACATATTTCGTAACTCTTATCTGCAATATTTCTAGATTTTTCCTCGATCTATCCCTTAGATCATTAGTTTATCAAATTAGCTCAACCTCACCACTTTTTGTAGCGTTTTGGTCATTCCTATTAGAATTGTACTATTCAATTGGTTGAGTTCACTACGACCTCCTGACTTTTCTCTAAATTGTAGTCGATAAATAATGATAATAATAATAATATAATTACTTTATTCGGGCAACTTGTAGACCCTACTGGTGTTAGTAACAATGTTCTAATCATATGTTAGATTGGTATGTTACAAAAATAAATAAAACTACTAATAAAACGAATGACGCGGCAAAAATAAACTAGGTTTACCTTTTTGTTCTATCACAAACACTTTTAATTTTAGTGTCTGATAGTTTACATATTTGTAGTGTCGAGGCTTCTACTTGACTTTTGAGTGTTGCTCATACCGCAATAAAATTATAAACACTGCAAAGCAGTTAGTTTCTTTACAATGTTGAAAATGAATAAAAAAAATACAATACCTGCTACATTTTCATTTCTTATCCGATAACGCAGCCACCGCATCATCTTTTGGCAACTATTTCCAGATAAACTTATCAAATGCATACGCTTGGATACTGTGACTTATGGCTTAAAGAGTCCTATTTATCTTGCAACCCGGGGTTTGCTTCTGCATGCTTTGCTGCAGCATTGACAGGCTGGTCGCTCGGCAGGAGGAGCTGAAAAAATATACTTGCACCTACCAACATGTTTGTCTGATTGGACATCAACACGATCTTAAAACAATCATTTGCATTTATCATAATTTCCAGAATGGCTTGACACAGATTATTCATATTGTTTTATCTCTTATGTTACTATTTTTCGTCACAATATACAGACTTTGTTATGTCTTACTTTCGTTTCAGAATTTCTCAACTCCTTCCGCCGCAAATGCTGACATGATTTGCATACAGATATTATTTTTAGCCGCACGAAATGAAACTGCGACTATCAATTGCAAGATGTTCTTAAATTATCTGTCCTATTTAACTACCGAATCAAAGTTTGTTGACTCATAAATATGCTTCATCTTTTTTTATTATACCTACAGCAAATGTAGGTTATAATTTAATGTATTTTGCAGGTTATGATAACAAATAGCAATGTCATGATATTTTTTGTACATAAAAAACTTAATAAGATTATTCAGATTTACTTGTATAGCTACATTATTGTTTATTTTCTCGATAAAAGTAATTTTCGAAAAAATTGCTAATTTCACAGATTTCAAAAACCAGAATAAAAATACCTTTATTATAGCAACTTGGCCTACTTGTAAGAACAACTTAAGAACTACTCAAAAAGTTCTGAATTCAACGTGCATGTATGTTTTTCCAATCTTTTGGAGTTTCCATCAAAGTTAGACAAGTAAGTGGATCCATCTTAGTATTAAGTTGTATGTAATAGTAATATTTAGAGACCATAGGCAACCATCCCGAAATAAGCTCGTTTAAGGTCAAATTTAACAAACTTCAAAGATATTCTTTTATTATTAAATATCCGTCAAAATCCGTAAGATCATTTACATTAGATGTACACAAATAAAAAGACAAAAAGAAAAAAAAATGCTTGATCCACATTTTTATACAGTCTCGTAGAAATATTTTATGACGACGTTCTTCATGAACAATACATCTCTCCTTTATTCTTCATTACAAATTATTGTGTAGTATTGTATGTTTATAGGGGTATAAAATATACGTAATATGGAGCATTGTCGACTCTAGGAACACTCTGATCGGATTAAGCAATAAAAAGGACAAGAGGCTTTGTAACAATAATCGCTGACTGTTGCAATTTATCGCTCCCAAATTGAGCTGATTAACCCAAATTACTAACGCCTTGTAACATGAGCAGTTTGGCACAAGGAAACGCGTGGAGGAAAAATACGAGGCCAAGGAAATGGAATTAGTGTAATTTTCTATGTGAAGATAAATGACGGAATGTTTTTAGTCAGTGTTAGGTTTTCACGAAAAGCAATAGGTACACTAATGATAGTTAATGTCTTACCAAAGTTTAGTAAAGGATTAATACTAAATACATAACATACTTAGACGATTTACTTTCATTAAATGACCGTTAAAGTAATCATCAGGTGCACGTAATCATATAATATGAATACGTATCACAATATAATATGTTTTCTAGACCGGCGTCTCTCTCGCACCCTGATAAACCTGAGTCGGAAACGGCTACGTACGGTAACTGGGGCCATAACAGGCCACGGTTCTTTTAACAAACATCTGTTTAGTCTAGGTGTCACAGACAGCCCCCTGTGCAGAGCGTGCATGGAGGCAGAAGAAACGGCTGCGCACGTGCTGCTGGAGTGCGAAGGCGTGGCTCAATACCGGGCAAAGCACCTTGGATCCCCGAAGTCGCTCCCCGAAGCTCTCAAGGACATCAAGTCGCTGCTGGGCTTCCTGGAGGAGGTGGGATGGCAAGAGTAGAGCCATTCCCACCATCACGCAAAATAGGCGCAGAAATGACGTCGAGTTGCGGAAACAAGCCCGCGTTACCATAGCATACCATACCATCACAATATATGTCATCTTATTATAAATCAGGACATTAACATTCATACTCACAGCCTTAAGTTTACACTTATAGTGATGAGCAGTGGTAGGGTTTCGAGCACTTTATTTTGGTTTATCAGTCAGTTTGTGTTGGTAAACTTGAACCTTAGCATTTAATTTCAAATGATTAGATTTTTGTAGATATTAAATTGATATACCTACTTAGTTTTAATTCAATCAAACAAGTAACTATGATCCTAGGCTCATAAAATCTATAATTTTCACATATTGTGTCCCAACTTTATTTTAAGGTTAAAGAGCCGGCCGAAAATCAGTGAGGCTCGGGTTCGAATCCTGTCATGTACCAATGAGTTTTTCTAAACTTACGTACATATTTATCACTAGCTCGACGGTGAAGGAAAACATCGTGAGGAAACCCGCAGGTCTCATAATTAATTCTGAGACATGTGTAAAAAGACCCGGTCCGGCGATGGGCTCACCACCTATCACGCTTAGGGGTCCAATATATCTCGTGAAATGTGGGTATATCCAGTAATGGAATACCTCTGCCTTCCCCCTCGGGGATAAAAGGCGTGAGATTATATTATTATTATATTATTTATTTTAACAAAACATTTCAAGCATACAACGACTTGAACCAACAATGTGCTAAAATCTTAAAATACTTGAAACTTTGAACGAAGATTTGCACAGTTTAAACTTTGTCGATAAAAAAGAGAATTTATTTTATTATGAATTTCAAGTCTCTGAACAAAACTTACTCGGAAACGATACTTTTTCAAGACAGTAGATAAAATCCACTTCACTTTACCTCGCAAGTCATTTTCATTACACTCAATAGTAGAATTTATTTTTCACTCGAGTAAAAGTTACTATAAACTTTGTAAAAATTATTTCATAAATAATTTACTGAAATAAAAGAATTTTTAAGCTATTGCATAGCTTCTATCGAAGGCCTTGAGCGCAGGGACCGAATCCAGAAATTCCGTCCGAGTCCGAGTCCGAGTCCGAGTCCGAGTCCGAGTCCGAGTCCGAGTCCGAGTCCGAGTCCGAGTCCGAGCCCGAGTCCGACTCCGAGTCCGACTCCGACTCCGACATCGACTCCGAGTCCGAGTCCGAGTCCGAGTCCGAGTCCGAGTCCGAGTCCGAGTCCGAGTCCGAGTCCGAGTCCGAGTCCGAGTCCGAGTCCGAGTCCGAGTCCGAGTCCGAGTCCGAGTCCGAGTCCGAGTCCGAGTCCGAGTCCGAGTCCGAGTCCGAGTCCGAGTCCGAGTCCGAGTCCGAGTCCGAGTCCGAGTCCGAGTCCGGGTCCGGGTCCCGGTCTCAGTCCCACTCCCACTCTGACTCCCACTCCCACTCTCACCCCACCCCCAACCCCACTTCCACCCCCACTCCCACTCCAACTCCCACTCCCACCCTACACCCACCCCCACTCCCACTCACACTCCCACACCCACCCTCACTACAACCACCACCACTCCCACTACCACCACTACCACCACCACCACTACTTGTAATGGTAATAATAATTATAATGATAAAAGTTGCATAATCCAAAGTCCTTCTTAATCTTTGTAAGGAATGCGCCTATTTTGCGCATGACAAGTTTGCTAAGATTATTTTTGCTACTTTTATATGCAGCTCAAAAAATATTTTTTGGCTTCCCCTCTGAGTGCTTACCAAAATTTTATTAAACAGTAGCAGCTCATTGCAGCTCAAAAATAATTACAGCCTTCCAGAATGACATAAAATGCTGATAGGTTTTGTAATGTTTGCTGGCCATGAGTTGCTGACCAATTAGCTATTTCTGCTTACAGATTATATTTTTCTGCTTACAAAAATACGAATACTCTGCTAACCATTTAAATAACACCCGTGTGGCTTGAAAGCCGTGCATTGTCTAACGTCGTTTCTTTTCGGCAGTCTTGTTGATACAAAATGCTATGTAATAGCTTTACCGCGGCAGTCCCCGAGTGCCACACGTCTTTTTTTAGTTTGAGTTTGAGTTTAATAACTGATCCACAAAATATTATAAGACCTACAATATGTACTACCTGTTAGTACAAATAAATGATGATTGATTGATTGAAAAAAAACGAGTATGTTATGAATGGGCCAATAGGTAGAGGTCAAGTAGAGGTAGGTAGAAGCCAATCTCTTCATCCCTTGTCTCTGCCTGCCACGAAGGTAAAAATCCATGAGATTATGTATGTGTGTAAAGTACTTAAAGATCGTAATATATTCTTTGCAGATGACGTGTATTTAATGAAGTATTATTAACGCAATCAAACATAAATAGAATGTGTATTCCCTTCTTCCCTCGAGGCATAATGCAGCTCAGTCCGGTTCATTTGGCGCGTCCCGCCTTATTCGACGCCTGCCTGTTGTGAATAGAATCCAAATTACTTGAAAAATTCTCCAGTGCATTCCCGACTGACTCGAGGAATTCGCTTAAATTCCCCTCTTATACAATTTACAAGGAAATGCTTATTGAATAGACTTAATGCGATGTGAAAAATTTATTGCCTCGCTAGTCCCACGTTAAACAAAACGTTCTAATTGGTGGCTTTAGTGGTACTAAACGGGATTTCTACTAATTGGTGTGACTTTGAAATGACAAATTCCAAGAGTTCAGTTGCTATTATTTGTGACTGGTTGTAATTTGTGATGTAGGTAATGTAGTCAATACGTGTGTCATTTCACCTTCCTCGTTCCCGCCTTTAGAGATTTCAACTTTACGCGAAATCAACTTGATGGTCCGAAAGAGCAGTATTTTCTGTAACTTCAAACGTATCAATAAGTATCGTGTTCGTTTAAAAAACTCATATACCTACCTACCTACTTCAACTTAAATTAACTACTAAAACAACATTTTACTGGTAACAGCTAAAAATTTTTAAACAAACCAATTGAGGTTATGTTTTAGCTATGCCTGATAATAAAATGAAAAGCAGAGAGACACAAACTGGCAAGCGCCAACTTGTTCGTAGGACATGGTCAAACGTTAACATAGTCGTAGCAAAATTTATATAATATAATAATAATATAATCTCACGCCTTTTTTATCCCCGAGGGGGTAGGCAGAGGTATTCCATTACTGGATATACCCACATTTCACGAGATATATTGGACCCCTAAACGTGATAGGTGGTGAGCCCATCGCCGGACCGGGTCTGTTTACACATGTCTCAGAATTAATTCTGAGACCTGCGGGTTTCCTCACGATGTTTTCCTTCACCGTCGAGCTAGTGATAAATATGTACGTAAGTTTTTGAAAAACTCATTGGTACATGCCAGGATTCGAACCCGAGCCTCACTGATTTTCGGCCGGCTCTTTAACCGTCCGGGCTATCACTGCTCTTAAAATTTATATTTATTTATTTATTTAACTTCATGTACCAAGAAAATGTACACATGGCGAACTTAATGCCTAAAGGCATTATCTACCAGTCAACCATCGGGCTAAGCAGAAATAATTTGGCGGAATTGGCCGCAAATAGTAAAAAATCTATTAAACATAACATTACGGTAAATATGTATATATGTATATATATGTGTGTATATATATATATATATTACGTAAATCCTAATACATATATATGTTGATAAAATAAACTAATACATACTATATATCGTAACAAACATAAAACAAAAATACTTACATAAAATAATCTAAAGATGATGATTTTCTTTCGAACAATTTATGTTTGACCAGATAAAAACGCACGAATTTTCCTCTTAAAAGAAAACTAGCATTGGGATCTATCTATATAAATATCTATATATATTATATCTATCTATCTATATATTATATCTGAATAATGAATATAGTTGTGTCATGCACCTACATTTTGTACCTATTAATTCCTCTATACGAATTCTGGGGCCTGCGGGTTTCTTCAAGGTGTTTTGTTGTAATTTAAAAAAAAAATATCGGAAAATAGAATAAACACAATTCTTGTAAACACAAAATTACATCACAGTAATGCTTTGATCCTATAAAGTAGATCTCGTTCGATTGGAGCAGAATATTTCCGTCAATATAATCACAACAAGAATAAAACGTATTATGTTTCATACTAGTTTTAGTTGAAACCATAACGAGTTTTGAAACTCAAATAATATATGAACGAAGTTTTGTTAACATTTAATTTTATATAATGGTATAACTTTCATATACTCTGTATTTTAGAGTCAGTGCACCATTTTCAATTAACATTACCATTATTTGGATTAGGTTGTATTCACATTAGGTTTTTATTTATTATTAAAATAAATTATAATAATATTTAAAACTTTAACCTGTTTCACTTCTATGCATTCCTGAACCGCTCAATCGATTACGATGAAACTTTGTTGAGTTGTTGTCAGCAAGATGAGAACGGTTTTTGAGAAAAATCCCACGGGATCTGCAATAAACTGAATAAATACCAAAACAAAAATAGTATTTATTAATTTGGGTAGTAAGTAATAGGCAATGTACCAGCTAATTAAATTTTAAAATAAATTTATACTTAAATTATATAGCCAAAACAAAAGATTACACTTTTTATCTAATTACGAAAAATAGAAAATTTTGAGGAGACATTGTGAATTTTGTTAGTCCTTTATTTTCTTTCATGTTAGCAGCATTGCGAGTTGTAAAAGACTTACAAGAATTACCAACCATTATCATGGTCCCACAATCTTAGCGTGTAGTGTAACTAACGATCCGACGTCCCCTCTGGTCAAGTTTCAAGCACTTTAGTAACATGAGACTACGTACTAATGCTAACTAAATATAAAGAGACATACAGGTTGTAGAAACACATAGAACAGATTGCTTAAGGTAGTGAATTTACAAATAACATTTAAGACGTTGATTTAAAAAAAAACTTTTACAGGAAACTTCACCACTTTATAAAAAATGCTCTTTTTTATTTAAACACCCTCTTGATTGCCGAAAATTTACAAAACAATAATTAAATAATTTTCTTTATACACTATGTAACAGAATATAACAGAATAATTATTCTGTTACTCGTTATATATACTATTCCGGTGTGCGTGTGTTCGCAATTATTAAATTTTTAACGGGTTTTTTGATTTTGACAAAAAAAAACCCTGGAATGGGGAATACCGGATTAGTGCGGGCAACGTATCTAGACATTTTTAATAGATGGGTTACCTTTTTGGATTTGGAAATAATTTTATAAATAGAATCTATCTATTATGTTTGTCAAGAAAGAACCCGTCCATTACTTTGTGCCTTTGAGCAGGAGGGGAGGTAAGGAGACTGGGGTTGAGGGGGGCGGAGCTTAGGTTGCACCGACACGCCGTGTAATCTCAAGTTAGCGAGCAATTTGGTGTTTGCTTTCAGTGCAGCAGCTTCGACAATTGGATTGTCTTCAAGTCGGGATAGCAAACAATGCAAGAAAATTCTATTGAAGCTAATAAAACAAAACCAAAATTTAATGATTTTTTTTTATTAAAAGATGACTAACCCATTTTTAAATATTTGTTGGAAGATTCAAGCGTTATTTTGCACAAATTTTCAACCACAAATTAATTAGAAGAAAAAATATAATGTATACTCCACACTGTCCTATGATATTCCTGCGAATGTTATCAACGCGAAAGAATGATTGCCTGGATGTTTGTTAGTCCGTCGGTTACGCTAGTTACAAATTAATTTGCACAAATATGTAGTATTTTTACATCATATATATTTTTATCTCTTTTTTATTGTTACAACACAGAAAAAAATAATATAGTATAAAAACCACACTTTTGTGAAGGTTAAAGTTTCTTCAAATTAGCTCGCCAATTATCTGGAGAGTGCGATAAGAAACTACACAAAAGTTGTTAATAATATTAATTCATGTACAATACAACAACATAGTTGAGGCGCTGATAGGTCTGCCGCGATACTGTAGAGCACCGGGAATATTCGCTGAGCCAAATACAACAGATTGATTCCAGGGCCTCGTATGAAAGAGTGTCGCTTCCTTGATGCTTCGGATTGTGTGGCAACTCCAATAGCCTTCTATCCACCGTTACTAGCAGAGTGGATAACCTTATCTTTAGACACTGGACAAGATTAGACAGTGGTTTTTGACTAAGCGTTTAAGTATTTCTGTCTATTTCATCAATATTATTATATAATTGTGTGTATAAAACACAATAGTAACATAGTCCTAAGTTTAATTGTTAATATATTGAAATATAAATGCTAAGTTCAAAATAAAAGTTTATTATTAAGAGGCAGGTATTCATATTTTAAGTAATCCCAAAGGATCATGCCATTTTATAATCCGGAATATATTTCACATCCAAAATATTCTATAATAAGTTTATTCCGGGACAAATTAAGCACCGGATGTCCACATTTTACTCAACTTTGACTGCATAATATTTCAAGTGGATGTTCCGTTATTACGCTCGTAATTTTGGGTATGGTCCAAAACTCGGTTAGTGAACTTAATTTTATAGCTAGAATTCATGTTTTATGTCTATGGAATTAAACATGGAATGATCTCTGACGGTCTCTTCACGACGAAATATGAATAGGATTGCAGAGGTTTATTACATAATAAGGTAACTAAATGTTTGCGCATGTTCTAGTAGGTAGTATTCAAGTATAGCAGTGATGGACCTGTGGGTTGTTAAAAATCCGCTTCTTACTTATGCGTGAGATTCGGGTCGAACCTGGCGATGTACCAAATGAGGTCTTCAAGAGCTAACATACATATTTGTCACTAGCTCTAAAAACCTCGATTAAAGATCCCGCAGGTCCTAGAATTAATTCTGAGGTATATGTAACAGCACCCAGGTCCGCCAATCGGCTCATGAGAGATGCTGCCGCCTGCTGGAATCTGTTACCAATATGTTTACAAAGATGGGCAAAAAGATTCTTCTAACAACGCTCAGCCCCAACCCCTGGACCTAGGAAGCAGTTAAATGGAATGTAGGTATCATTTAGAAGGTAGTCCATTAAGAAACGGAGTAACAGATTCGCAGAATGCCCCTAGGCATTTGCAGGTTTAACCTGTCTTACAAAATTAAAACCTTTAGTTTCTCGTGCAAGCGAAAACCCTAGAGGCCAATGCATTTATTCGGATCAGTAATGATGTTGATCACGCAGTAACTTTTAACATGAGTCAATGAAATAACTTTATTTACTATTTTATGGTCTGTCAGTAATCAATTCGACTCACAAGCCGGAAGGAGTGAAAACATTAATAAAACGACTCCCGTACATATTTTAAATTAAAAATTCATTTGGCTCATAGTCGGATTGTGCACTGTCTGTCGCCCGTAGCAATTAACGCTTTGATTAAACTTTGAATTATTTATTCACATTTTATGATAAAACAATAATTTATTGCTACTATCCACATTCCATTATACTAAAAATACAGCTCATCTACGCGAGCTCTCATACTTATTTTTATGCGTGTCATAGTTTAGTGAAATCTGTCCGATTTCAGAAGCTTTTTTCTTTTTTGGTAGCGTCTTCACGCAGTTTCTGGAGAATATGTATGTAGTTTGCAAAGTACAATAGTGTACAACTACGATGAATCAAGGAAGGCATTTTCACAAATAGATACTGCCAATTTCCATTTAAACCCAATGTTGTAAATTGTAAAAGTATAAAAAGTGTTTTACCACCGCTTAGTCACAAGTAAAAAATGATTATTTTCGACTCAAATATTTCATTACAACACGATGCTGTCGTAATAAGATTCCACAATTTCCTTTTTACCAATTTGCTACGCATTCTCTGATACGAAAATTATTACCTTTTTTCCAAACAACGTTTCAATAAATCCGCTTAGGCGTATTGGTGTGGCTCGAGATTTTGAATTTCAAATATTGGAATATATTATATCGTGCGAAAAATTGCGTTTTGCTATTGCTATAACTAATTTTATTTGATTTGTAAGTTTAAATTAAAATGTAGAAAAATAAGTCTCTTCTCTTGGTTGCCGTAAGAGGAGGAAATAAAAGATATATACATATCATGTTTTAGAGATTCAGCTAAAAGCAGAACTCTTACATGCCATAATTCGCTTGTAACACATTTGTAATATCACCTCGTTTTGACCATCCATTGCAGAGTAAAAAGAAAAAAAAACAAACAGTTGGATTACTTCCAGCCAGCCTCATTTCGAGTTGCACTTTATTTATTGCCAGCCATCGCTTGCTGTGAATTGAATCCAAATTACTGGAAAAATTCCTCCCAAACAATGCTTTGTATTCCACTAATTCCAGTATAACGGTACCCTTTATCTACGACTTTCATTCCGAGTTTTGCCTATTAAATATGAGGGTGTGTATTTACCCGACTGCGCCAGAAGGAGGGTTATGTTTTTCGAGAGTATATATATACTCTCGAACATATGTTTGTATGTATAATGGTATATGTATTATAATAATAATTGTTTGGCAGGCTCTGCAGTGGGTGCTCAGCGGTGTTGGCCGGGCCGATATTTTTTGTTCCCATTCCATTTCGGAGGAATTTCCAAAAATCCCTTCTTAGTGCTGACTCAAGATCACGTCAGTTTCTTCTTTTATAGCATATAGAATAAATAGCCCTTTTGCCCATTTGCAGGCAAAGCTTAGGTACACTTTGCTCCAACGCGATTTCCTTTATATGTGTCACAGAGCAATGACAAAAGTATTTCAGTAAGTAACACTAGGTACCTACTATACCAATTTTCTTTCGTAACATAACAGAGAAAATGCATTGACCGTATCGATGGAAATGCATTTTATGCCTTCTGTTTGGAAAACTTGCAGTAAACAAGTTCGACACTCAATCCTTTGTGGGATACTTTTGAAAAGTTTCTCTATAAGAAGGCTGAGCTTAGACCGCAAGTGACAGAGTTGTGTACAATCTCAACATAGGACTACCTTTAGGTGATTCTTAAATTGTGACTAATGGTGCTGTTGCTTTCGAAAACGCCTTACGTATTTTGACGCATGACTCTGCGCTTTTGCTAATTTAAACATAGTGACTTGCGACGCAGTCTTATACGTATATCTGTGCACTTAGCAGCGCCCCCAGTTTCACCAGCGCAGTTCCCGTTCCCGTTGGAATACGGGGATAAAATATAGCCTGTGTGTTATTCTGATGTATAAGCTATATGTATAACTGTAAATTTTCATCAAAATCCGTTCTGTAGTTTTTGCGTGAAAGAGGAACAAATATCCATACATCTATACATCCATACATACATACTTTCACGTTTAT